>BLIW01000008.1:4775000-7275000 GCA_016586305.1 Ophiorrhiza pumila | reverse complement strand
TAATAATCAGCAAAGAGAACTCAATATTCTTTATGACATAGAAGGAGGAAGGATTGGCTTCGGAACAGAACCTTGTGGGGATTGAGAAACAGAGCCCTCTGCTTTTGCTTGCATTTTCTGCCTCATCTTTCCTGCATCCAATGTAATTCAGCATATAACTATCAATTTCACTTTTGAAGTGCCATCTTTTTTTAGCTAGGGATTAGCACATTTGAAGTTTCAATGAAATATGTAGCTATTTAACTATTCAACCAATGAGCATTTCAAATTTTTTGTCCTCCAATAATAAATGTTTTGCAACCCACACTGTTTTTTTCATTGACTTTGGTGGACAGTTTTGGTGGCTTACAAAATACAATCCAATATGAAAATGTTACGGCGCGGCCGCATGCAAAAGCTACGGAACTTTTCCCTTCAAGTTTGCCTATAAAAGGAGGCATTTCATAATTCCGAAATGCATCCCAAAACTTCGACTTTCTCTTTCAATTCTTTTGCTCAAAAGTTTTTGTATAATTTTAGTGTTAGTATATTGTTTCACATATTAGTGAAATTTGGCTCTAGTTCCAACTATGGACGTAGGTCACATTGACCGAACCACATAAATCTTTGTGTCTATTTTCTCATTATTGTTTTTTTTTAATTTTTTTTTTTTTTTTTTTTTGCTATTTGCTAGGTACAACAAGAGATTCATGTTTTCCTGACAGTAGGGAAAACTTGGCACATATATAAATTTAAACAACTAAAAAGTGGATATTTGAAATGATTGTAATACAGTTCTACATTTTGTATGTCTGATAATGAAAGAAATATTGAGAAGTCTTCAAAGCAGATAAATTGCAAATTCATAGAAACTTCAGTAATAAAGAGCTATACATTGACCCTGTGACTGAACTTTTCATCTTAGGTATTTTATTTCTTATGGCAAATATTCTTTCATAAATTGGATGTTGCATTTATAAAGAGAAACAAAGATTGCTTCTACTAAAGAGTTGGCTTGAAATTCCCATCTTTTCTTTTAGCTTTAGATCAAGAACATCCACCAGCTCCAAATCCAAGTCTCCCACCTGCAACATCATAGACAACTTGCAAAGTTTGCTGTTGTGTGTTACCAATAATCCCCATGTCTGTATCAGCACTATTTCCAGCAAAAGCCAAGCAAACCTGGGAAGCACTTGCAGCTACAAGAATCCCAGTAAAACCTAAATCAACCTTCACATTTCCATTGAAAATGAAGCTAATTTTCGGTATAAGGATTGTAGTTTCCTTGCTAAAGTCATAGCAAGTGTCCAGTAAAGAAAATGCTGGTGCTGTTGTATACTTTGTCATTTGTTGTCTAAATGCAGTGCGCATTGCAGAGTAGGCTGTTGGAGGTAACCGTGTTATAACCGTTCCAGAATCAATTAGAGTTCCTGCGGCCTGGAAAACTGATGCACTGATAGGCAAAATGCGCCCTCCAACACTAATACTTACAAGGTCGATGAAGTAAAATGATTTGGATTGGGAACTTGAAAATGGGGTGAATTTCACACTAGGCGAATATCCTCCTTTTCCAAAACTTAAATATCCATTTGACCCTGATTTTGTTGGAAGGCAATACGAAAAAACTTTTCCATACTTTTGAGCAGTTTGGGACACTATGGATATTGGATCACGGCCAAGTCCTAGCAATCCAGCAGTATTTCCAAATAATCCGCGGTTATTTTGCCCACAACCAAAGTAAAAATTGTCAAAAGCATCCGTTGGTGATAAAGTTAGCCTCTCTTTTGCCAAAAAACCAACGGAGAATGACTGATCACCATATTGTATAGCATATACACAAGTAGTTCCTGAGCAACCAGGGCTATTTCCAGTTCCTGAGGAAAGTTGAGAACATTGTGCAGAAGTACACGAAATGTTGGAATAAGTTGTGGATAGCCCTGGATTATAGATTGGATCTCTCTGCGAATAGCAAGATCTCACACACGGTTCGCATTGTGTCCATGTTAGATCGCTGCCAGTATCAAAAACCAGGGTATAGTCTTTCTTTGGTGTGCCAAGGCCAATAGTAACAACATAATTCCCTGTCCCAAGGGAAGTTCCAGGCTTATCAGGAAGTGTGACTTTTGAGTCACGAATCCTGTTTGTTTTTGTGTGTAAAGCATGGCGGGCCTGAATTGAATTCACGCGGGATTGATCCTGAGTGAGGATTTCAGCAAGGGTTGGTTGGTTTGATTGTTGTTCTTCATGGCATGGACCATGCCTTTGCACTAGTTTCAATGTGGCCTTTCCGTTTGGACCTGGTGATGGGAAGATGGATTTAATTCGTTTAAGATGACGAATTGAGATGAAATTGAAGAAGATTTAGATGGACAATCATGGCCAAGTGGAGAATGTCAATTATTGGTTTGGACATCTTATTCTAATGATGTAAACAAAAATTGATGCCATATTGTCATGTCATCATGAGAATATATGATGGTAGCAAACTAGCAATGATAATTAATTATTCTTGGAAAATGTATTCTACTATGATTGATGGTGTGCTTTTGTTTTTCTTCTTGTTTTTATGAGGAATATAAATTAGTAATTTATTTTTTATGAAATTCATGAATATGGATGATATAGTCATTAATAATAGAGTACTTTTATATATAAAAAAAAGCTCTTGTGATTTTGAAAATATTCAAGTCACTTCTTATGATTTTAAAACTTAGAAATTTACTTTCTTGCGGTTTGGTCTTTTTTGAAAAAGATTTTACAAAAAAAAATCGATAATCTTGGAAAAAAAGATAAAATGTAATTTACTTCAATTAACCCTAGGAAACTATTCGTATATATTGAACTAAATAAATTTTCAAAAATAAGAATTTTAAATCTATACTTTTGTGAGTCTTTTTTTTTTTTTTTAATGAATAAACCATAAGGAAGTAAATATAGGTTTTCATATGATAAGAAGGTAATTTAAAAAATTTTAAAAATATAGGGGATTTCTTGTAATTTACCCTTAATAATAAAAGACAAGAGAATGATTGTAAAAAGAATGAGGTTTGGTATAACTCGCATGGTGTCTTAAAGCTTGCTAAACTTTAGCACACCTTTACTTGTCAATCTTGAAATAAATCAGTTCTTCCCTCACATCTTAAGGAAGTTAAAGATCCAAATTGAAAGCTTCAGGGCAAATTTGAATGAGGAAAAAAAAAAGAAAGCTTTCTTGTGAACAAAAAATTAAGATGGATTAATAACAAATGAAACAAATTGCAACTTCATAGCTAAATTCAATCTTCTTGAATATTGAAACTTCTAGTGTAATTCAATGTTCGAAAGGACAATTTAATAGTACTAAATGATGACAGACCTATCACATCTTCACTTGCTGTTTAGCTTTAAATAGAGTTTAAGTGAAGTGATCAAAGTGGTGTTAGTTTTGTAGTTTTTAAGTTCATATTATATATGGGGCTGATTTTTGGACTTCTAAAGCTTAAAAAACTATCTTAGGTTTGGATGTGGTACTTTTTAGTTTTATGATCTATTTTATTGGAATTCATTATAAGATAAGAATATTTTAGAAGTGTTTGGATTGATAAGTTTGTTTTTGTTGAAATTTGTAGTAGAGAATTTTTTATTAATAAATTTAATATTCAAATTTGAATTAATATTTTATAATTTATTTTGGTAGAAAATTATGTTAGAAAGAATTGCTTATTATTAAAATTTACTATAGCAAAAAGTAATTACTGTAATATTATTTTTGTTTTTAAAAATTTTGGTTGAAAAAAATTAAAAAAAAACAAACAATTCATTTTCATTTTATAAAATAAAACACTAATATACTAACAACCAAACATAGCATTAAAGGAATCACACACTAAGCATAGCAATTTTTATCAAATGGTTAATCGAGTTTTTATGTACCAAAGGGAGAAGAAAGAATAACCAAGAATTAATGATTGAACATATTACATTATAGGAAAGGAAATTAATCATGCTCTGTAAAAAAAAAAAAAAATTGTACACATAAAATCAAGTTCAACATAAAATCTTTGAAGGACAAATATTGTCATATTTATTTGTTCTTCATAGAGTATGCTTAACCTCAATTTGTAGGACAAATAACATCTCATGATGATTGTTTTCATATTTCATTGTGATTCTTTTTGGATAAATTTGATTCTTTTGTGATTCATAAAGAGTGAATGTGGAAGGAATCTTTAGTAATATTGGGTGTCTTCTTCAGTCATTGTAACAATTCTGATTAGCCAATACAGCTGTGAAGCATTCAATAATAAGCTAGCTAGAAAGAAAGACACACTGCTTCCTTATGGGGTTCCTTTTGTCCACAATTTTTGTTTTCTATCTTTTTTGGTTGAAAAAGACATATTTCTTTAATTTCTTATTTGACGTTTGAAGCTGTCTCAATTCATTGCTTCTATTATAATGACTATTATTGAATATTGATGAATGAGAGCTCCAAATCTTGATCATAGATTACATATACTAAGCTCCACTTGAAATAAGCCATAAAAATGGACTATCTTAAGATCTTCAGTAATATTTCATATTTTATTTTCAATAATATTTTATATTAATAATAATAATTAAGAGTTTATATCTTTTAAAGAAAACACACTAACTCCTTCATATAAAATGTTACAAATGATTCATTTAGCTATTTGAGTCCTAATGAGATATTTGGTAGAAGTTTAATCTTGTTGAATTTATTACCTTTTATACTTCTAGAAATGGGAAGTTGTTCATTATTTTAAGTTTGACTCTTATTAACTTTAAAACTACAATTATTGTCCACAAAATTGTACGATTCAGTGACAGGAAAACTAGTGATTGGACTAAAATAAATCAGTTCCAGTTCATGTTCTCCAGCTGCAATTTTAATAAAACTGGAAAATGAGTTCATGTTTACGTATAAGAAAGCAGAAATGCAGTCTAAATAAGACACTTATGAATGAAGATATGGCATAAAGATTGCAGAAGGGCTGCTTAAAATATTCCATATTTGTGTATAATTGAGGGATGGATGGTATTTTAACTTCCATTAAAAACTGTAATGCTGTGATTTCTTCGTTCTTTTTTTTTTGTCTTAAACTAGTAGTGATGATGCAAACTGCAATTCACTAAAGTGACAAATATTTTACTACTTCCAAACTGTAAGATCAGTTCTTTATTCCTTTCCAAAGATTCATTAAGGTATATGTAAATAGGACAAATACAAAGAAGTAAAAAATGTAAATTGTGCAAAAAGATTTCACAGTGTTTAAGTGGGAAAGGAAATACAGAGATGCAAAGATTAATTGAGTGACCTTTGGAAGAAGTGGGATTGCAGGCAGAGGGCTGTAGTATTGAGCTGATATGAACTGAATGGAAGTTGCTTTTTGCATCCAATGTTTCTTCAAAAGCATGGCCACTCTCCAGACAAAAAGAAAGGATAAAGATGAGAGTAACATAAGTGGAGAGGAAAAGTTTGAAGAGGGTTAGGGAAGAAGGAGTGGCCATTGATTTGTTTTTTCTTTGTTAGGCTTGTAAGATATGGTGTGTATCAACCAATATACACACGCATATTTATATACTTAGTGAGAGTTTGAAGCTTTGAAGCTTTGCAAGTTTTTTTTTGGGAGTTTGTAAGTTCTTAATTTCTTTATTAGAAATATGTATGTAGTTGGACAAAAGTTTTATAACGTGGGATGATGGTCCACTATTTTTACACTATTGATATGGAGGAATTACTCAATTCTACATTAGGACAAATTGAAAGTTGATATGGCCCATAATGTCACTATATTGGTGTAGTGCAAAATTACTTAATTTGAGCTAAGCATTCCACAAAGTGACAATTTTAATTTGGGGGAGAACCACTTATAGTTTTAGCTCATCAATCTATAAAATACAGTATGATTTAGCACTTTAGATCCTCTGTGCTTTAGTCTATTTTGTCCAACATATCAAAATGTCGTGATTTTAGTGAAACATTGACTAAATAGTTGTAAGAGGATTAAGTAATGTTTGGGAAGGATTTTAAAATTTGTGAATTTCGTTTTGATGATATTTATAATTTCAGTCATAATTTTAGCAAAATTACTTTGTTTTCATATGTTGGACAGGATGGGATCTGATGTAATGATTTAGTAAACTTATCCTAAGCTGTCAGCTTATTGATTTAATACAAAAATTGCTTAATCTTGACTGATTATCCAACCTCATAACTCCTATTTCATATCATGGGCACAACACAGCATATCCTAAATCACTAAATCATAAGGACCGCAAGCAAACTTTCTACTTTTGTTTTTTTCTTATCAAAGGAAAGGCACATATAGTTTAAAAGCCTTGCAAGTTGAACTTCAAAAGTGATCCGCTTCGTTTAGAATTCTATTGGGAAATTTGCATTTTCTTGTTGTGCCAAACTAAGCCAAATTTAGGGATTCTGAATGATTTTTTTGTCTCTGGAAATTAAACTTTGCCTAACTATAAAAAAACTTGTCTGTCCGTAAATAGATGGTCCCCAATTCGAAAAAAGAGAAGAATTGCGATAGATTGACAGTCAACGTAAAATTTTGTCAAATCCTACAATATGAACCACATTAAAAATTGTGTAAACGTTAAGAAGGACGAATGAGTTTAAATTAAGCATAATACCCAAATGTTATCCATATAATCCACCCTACTTAGTAAAATAAATGGTTAGTAGTTGTTTACCTTGGAAATTAGTCTTTATAGAGTTGATGGTCAAAGAACTGAAAGGTCAACTATACAATGAAATACCCTCTAAGAAAGTTCTTTTACTGCTGTTTAGTCTATTTCAAGTCATTAGCAATATCTTAGGATGACATAGCTTTAAAATAAGGATACTGTTATTGCCAGAGCAACTAATAGCTTCCAGAGCAATAAATCATGCATCTTCCAAATTTACCCTTAATCAATCAACTCTTTTTATCTTTTCTCTATTTATCAAGACAACTAATACTTATCTTCTTTCTACCTTATCATTACAACTCATCAGTTTTTTATAACATTTTCCCGTAACTTCTTTTTACTTCTCTTTTAATTTTTCTCACAAATTTTTATTAATATAATATTTATTTTCACCCTCAGATTATAAGAAAAAAATTATATAAAAATATTATGACACTTATTTCTATTAATAGTTTTTATTATTTTTTCAATTAAATTATAAAATATTTACCAATATATACTTCAAAAAATTTAGGCTCCATTTGTTTACCATTGTTTTAGTGTTTTATTTCATAAATTCAATTTGATTTATCTATTTTGTCCATTTTTTTATCAAAATTTTTAAACAAAAGAAATAATGTTACAATAATTATTTTAATACAACATTTTTTATATTTTTATAAATAAATTATTACATTTAAATTTGACTTTTAAATATTTAATAATAAAAAATTCTTTCTAAGACTTTTTTACCAAATAAACTCATAAAACATTAATTCAAATTTGAAATTTAAATTTTATTAATAAAAAATTCTTAAATATATTATTCACCAAAACAAACTCATAAATCCAAACATCTCCAAAATATTTATTAATTATAACAAATCTCAACAAAAAAAATTCTACTATAAAACTAAAAAAAATACTCTAATCAAGATGAGTTATATTTTTTGTTAAAATACTAAACATAAACATATGGTAACTATAAATTATTATTTTTATTTCTAATAACGCTTCTTATACTAATAGTTTATCAAAATAATCCGCATAAGTTAAAACTTAAAGGGAAAATACCACCACCATATATATATATATATATATATATATATATAATAAAAATCTCGATTTCATGTATTTTTTATACTACAATTTAATTCATAAATTTTAAATAATAAAATGACAACAAATTTTATTTTAGAATGTGGATGCATTTATTCACTTCTATTTTTATTCCGAGCGATTTTTTTCCTTGTGATCTATTATCATTTTGAAATGTCAATTTGCTCATAATATAATTAAGGCAGTAAGAATTTTTTATTATCAAAATTTTAAAATTGAAATTTGAATTAATATTTTGTGAATTTATTTTGGTAAAAAAATGTCTTAGAAAGAATTTTTTATTATTAAAAATTTAAAAGTCAAATTTAAATTTAATAATTTATTTATAAAAATAAAAAAAATGTTGTAACAAAAATAATTACTGTAACATTATTTTTTTTTATTTTACAAATTTTGATAAAAAAAATGGACAAAAATATTGAATTTATGACATAAAACATTAAAATAACGGTAAACAAATGGAGTCTAAATTTTTTGAAGTATATATTGATAAATATTTTATAATTTAATTGAGAGAACAATAAAATATATTAATAGAAATAAGTGCCATATATATTTTTATGTAATTTTTTTCTTATAATTTGAGGGTGAAAATAAATATTATATTAACAAAATTTTGGGAGAAAAATCAATGTAAAGGAGATTAAAACAAAAGTTACGGGAAGATGTTATAAAGAATTGATTAGTTGTAATGATAAGGTAGAAAGAAGATAAAGATAAGTTGTAATAAATGGAGAAAAAAAATAAAGAGTTGATTGGTTAAGGATGAATTTGGAATATGTGTGATTTATTGCTCTGGAAGCTAATAGTTGCTCTGGCAATAACAACAGCCTTACAATAAAAGTAAACGAAAATAATGTTTGTTGGGTTAAATGGAGAGTTCATAAAATTCTAAGGAATTTTAATTTGAGTTTGACTCAGCATAACTAGCAGTGACAATAAGATTATGATTGATTGCAGATCTCAATTTTGACTATACATGTGTGGTTAATAATAAATAAATAAATAATAAAATTCCAACAATTCAAGAGGCAAACCTACTTAATTAATGCAGACATGACTTTAAAACTAATATCCGGGAAAGAATGAACAATTCAAGAGGCAAACCTTATGTTTTGAAACAAAATTTTGGGTAAATGACCTCAATATATAGTCCCTCAATTTAGAGGTAAATCATTTTGGTATTTACTATTAAAAAAGTTATATTTTGATAATTCAATTTGAATTTTACCACACATATGACAGTCAAACACATTTTCAACCATTTAAAAATAACATTGTCAATCATATGGCACAAAACGACATCGTTTTGAATGTTAAATAGTATTTCAGCAAACAATTGACATTACTTGACAAATGGATATAAAAAATGAGTTGACGACTATTTATGTAACAAAATTTAATTGGAAAGGTCAAAATATAACTTCTTCAACATCAAGAATTGAAATGATATTTAGCTCTAAATTGAAAAATAATTGAGGTCATTTACCCTAACAATTTATGTAAAGTAATTTGGTCCCTTAATATCACAAATTTAAATTGAATAATTTGAGGCATGCAAACTATATAATCACAACATCATCGTCCGAAATAGATTCACAAGATTAGCAGACGCCCCTTGATTAATGCCTACTAAATGTTTCTTTGACTGAAATTAATTGCTTGTAGTTTATGAGATGAAGAAGGTCATGCAGTGATTGATTCATAATTTCAAAGAAAAATGAATAAATCCATTATTGTTTCTGAAATTGCATGCAAATGAACAGAAGTGACTCGTGATTCTGACCTAATATTTCTAGCCTCCCGAAGATTATAGAGAATGATATATAAAACTCTTGTGAGACTTATATGAGATGTGAAATGTGAATTATATTTTATATATTAATATGCTAATTTTTTATACGTTATACACTAATATTTGATACTTTATGCGCTAATACGCTAAAAAAATACGCTAATTTTTTATACTTTATATGTTAATCTTTGATACTTAATTTATAAGCCAATTTTAATACTTTATATGGTAATGTGAAATTCATACACAAAATCTCATATATAATACGCTCTCACAGGAGAATGGCCATATATATATATATATATATATATATATATATAATTGTACCAAAATTTATATAGCTTTCAAAATTTAAGTAAATTATATAATTCAAATTTAAATATCAAGAATTAAACCAAAAATATTGAAAATATTGAGTTACTATTTTAGCAATTTGTCCATCAAGAAATACATAACCATGTAAGTTGGTTTGCATGCAATTTGAAAACAATGAAAATTTTAGAACTGGGATTGGAGAAATGTTCAACTTTGTAATTGTAGAAATGGGATTGGAGAAATAGTCAACTTTGTGAATTCAATAGCAATCAGAAGATTGAATACGTTGAGTATAATATGAAATAATTGACAAATAAATTATTACTTGTGATTGTACATGTGATTTTGATTATCTTTCCTCATTACTAATAAATTTGTTAGGAGTCTTTTCTCTTTTTTTTTTTTTTTTTTTTTTGACATTAGTTATATCTCTAAATTGTAAAGAGGGAACCAAACTCAAAGACTAGAACGAATATCTATGTAAGTTAAAAGGGGATGAAGTCCAAGTCAAACAGTTTCAAATTGATGGTTTCATTTTTTTTATTGTATAAAAACAAATTATATTTTTTTTATTAGAGAAAATATTGAAATATTGGTCACTAACCGGTAGTGTTAAACGCGTGACAACTTTTGTCAATGAAGAAAATTTGTTATTTGTTTTATATTAGTTGCAAATTGAAATATTGGGAATGAGATTAGGTTGTACAAAATTATTAAAAACCAAAAGTGCCCTTAAAATCTTGAGAACTAAAATTGTGTTTTTTTCCCCTTAAATTTAATTAACCATACAATTTTTGAATCCATAAGGTATGTACATTCAATATTGATTTGTTTCCTCTCACTTTATCGCATTTATTTGCGAAATTCATGGAGTGGGGATGAAACACATGTGAACTTCCGTTGAACAAATCCATAAGTTAGCATGCTGCATACGCCCCTTGATTTGCCTTCTTCAAAACGTATGAAAACCGAAATGGACATCTTAGAACATTTTAAAGTTCACTTGCTTTGCAAACCCTATATTTTCTTTTTCTTTCCATGTTGTTTGTTTATTTGTAAATTGTTTTATACAACGCTGAATTCATTTCCGGGCCTTTTTTTTTTTTGTTTTTGCTATTCAAATACTTAAATTTGTGTTCCTAGTGACTTAAAAAAATTATGTTCCTTGTAAAATCTTATACTTTATTTCCCTAACATGATTTAAAACATTCAAATAGAAGTGTGCATAAATTCATAAGCATACTACAAAATTGCAAACAAGTATATTGTGAAGTTGTGACTTGTGTGAGAACGAAAGAGGGCAATCGAAATTCTTGGTTATGAATTTCGAGTTCTTCACATTATTAGGGTTAATTACATTTAGCTCTCGGGAGAGAGGTTAATCAAACCATATATGAAACTAATCTTGACAGTGTGTCAAATTACATTCAACTCTTCCAATATTAACAAAAAATGTGATATTCTATCTAAAATTATCCTATATTACTTGGTTCAATGATCAAAATGACATCATTTCAATAAAATCAGAATTAAAATCACGTTGTAGGGTTCACTCACACCTCAATTAGGGTTTAATAATTGTAGATTTGATTTGGTAATATTTATGTTTTACTCTATCGTTTTAGTGAAACGATATCGTTTTGAACATTGGACATAATAAAATAGGATAATTTTATACAGAGAATCCGATATCAACAATAATAGACGTTAACAAAGTAAGAAGAAAGATAATATTACCTCTAAATAATTATGAAATTATTTACTTGGTAGGAGGTAAATGTAATCAATCTTGTATTTTATAGTATATTTTAGTATATTAAAGGTCAAAATGATAGTTAAGTAAGTATAATGAACTATTTGGTTTTGAAAGTTTGCCTCCAGTGTTCCAGTGCACTTGCACAGCTCCTAAGTCAGTGCAAAGCGCATACAAGTCCCAAGTCAGCGCAAAGTGCATTCAAGAGGTCCTGGATCCAGGATGATTCACCGGTTGCGGCATAGATAAACCCATTTATAATAGTATAGCATCATTTGTAATAGCATGGGAATTCCAAAAAGAAAAAAAAAAAACTATTTTTTATAACTATCCAAAATTTTTAATTTATTTTTGTAATTTGACTAACCACAAAATTAATTTAATAGTTTGGTCAAACCTTAAATATTAACCCTATAATTTTTGCAACACTACGCTCAATAGCTAGGTTTGTAAGAATGTAGTCTAAAATGTTATGTTATATTTTGAACTCATTCTAGTTTGATCTCTAATATATACCTAAAGTTGAGCCAATAAGTAGGCTGCAATTTCTTCACTTCTCAGCTTGTATTCATTACAAAATTGCTCAAATCATTCCAATTCTAATTGAACGTTCATCCAGTACTATTGGCATGAATAGAAATTTTGTCAATGTTGAGCTATACATTATCACAACAAACTAATATAGTTTCATTTTTTTATGTCCTTGTGATATTGCCTTTCCTTGATCAAATTACCTTCTTAAATGTTCAGCTAACTGCATGAAAGTATTCAGTGCAGGTGGTACAAAGTTCTAAAATTCACAAAACATGTTATGCGAGATTAATTAAAAGGTTTAAACTAGGGTAATTTAAGAAAGTAAAAACTATAGGAAAAAAGAATATGTCCCAAGAATGTCAATGTTATTTTACATCCTCAACGACAATGTTTTTGAGTTTTGTTTTTAAATCAAAATGCGGTATTTATGATAGTTTTTTTCAGAAAACTTTTTTCATTTTTTTTTTACTTTTGAAAATAGGTGTATTTTCCTCATTTTGCAAATTTAAAAAACAATTATATGCCACATAGGTACCGGTCAACTTTTTACCAAAAAAAATATATTTACCATCAAAATATGATTTTACACAAAAACACAACTTATCAATCTAAACCCTCCTCTCAATTAAAAAAAATATTCCTTTTCTAAATCCCATATCGATACTTGCTTCTTCTTTTTTTCCCTAAAAACAGAAAATATTTTATCCAAACGGAGTTTCTATGGCCAAAAGCAAAGAAGATGTTTTATAAAAGAATTTTTTTTTAGAAAAAAAACAGCATGGTTTTTTTCTGTATAATTGAAATGGGAGATCCAAACTTGATACCACTGACGTATAGAGACTAATATGTATTATTTACCAATTTATCTTGATGAATAGCTAGAATTAGTAATGGTTGATTGGGTTGCATTCTCATATCAGAATAAAATGATTTAATTTTTTTACCCTCACACACTTGCATTACATCTATATTTTAGGTCTCGAATTCTAAATTTGAAAATCGAGAGTAGCTAAATGATATTTTATTAGGCAACAAATGCATTATATGAACAATTTGATTCTTGATGCCATCCTTGTTCCCATTTTCAAACGCAAACAACAAACACCAACAACCACAAAAAGCATACAAGGTAATGGGAATGGATTGCACATTCACAAGCATATAGGAAAAAAATTATTCTCTTTCATTACAAGAAGCTTCTTTAGCAGACAGATAAGTCAAAGATTGGAGGAAGATAAAATTCCATGAAATGGTCCAATTCTTCTAGTCTTCCATATATAGTGGGAGACTTGTGTAGTCATTTTCTTGGCAGTACAACTGATTGTACCTACCCACTCATGATAAATTTATACACATTGCAATCAAACAAACAAAATAAATAGTTTTTTAATTGTTTCAACCTTGAAGTTTGAGCTTATGATTGTATTTCTTCTCTTTGGTCTTGAAGAAGTTTCTTTGTTTTCTTTTCCCCAAACTTGTGATCCTCTACTGAAAGTGTGAAAGTATTCCACTTCTGAAGATGCTGCATGGATGGAATCAGACAATAACAGACAGTATTGAGTAAAATTATAAACTTATTCTTTTCTTTTATCCAAAGAAATATATTCGAAGCAATATATTCATTCATCAAAAATTCAAAATTTACGAATAATCGTTAATGATTTATTTCACAAATGCAAAATAAGTTGTTTGTTTTGTTTATTTTTTTCTACCAAATTTTTAAAAAAATAATAATAATAAGGTAATTATTTTTACTATAGTATTTTTTATAAATAAAATGTTAAATTTGAATTTTAAATTTTTAATAATAAAAAACTTTTCCTAATACAATACACATCAAAACAAATTCATAAAATATTAATTCAAATTTATATTTTAAATATTTATTAAATTAACATTCTCCAATATAATTCTCAATTAAACAAAATTATCAATCCAAACATTTTCAAAATATTTCTTTCTTATAACAATTTTTTTTTTAAAAAAAATTCTATCATAAAATCCAAAAATATCCTATCGGAACCTAACTAATTAGGTATGTAGAACTACATTTTGCGGTCAGTTCAAGAACCAAATCTTCCAATTTTGAGTACACTTGGGTTTACATATGATGCATGGGGTGTGTGGGTTAAAAAAAATATGTAGATAAATTTTTTTGTAAGGATAGTGAAAGTTACTAAACTAATAAATAAGGTGTAACTTTTATTAAATTATTAATAAGGGCATAAGTATGTTTTGTAATGAACAATTATATATAGAAATGTATCCAGGAAAATAAATCCTTTACTACCAACATTGCTTAAATAATTAATTTTAAAATTATTTCTTATATATTTATCATTTATTTCATATTAACCTAACAAATATCATTATTTTTAAGTTTTTATTTCTTAATTATATAGTGATAAAAAAGAATTTAAATTTTATACTTTTTTTCCTGTTATAATCTAACATTAGAATTTATTAAACGATGTATTTTTTTATTTTTTTTTTAAAACTAATAGAACATTTATGTGGTGAAAGGTAAATTATACTATTTTATTGTAGACATATTGTTTTTGGTACTAGGGTACGAAAATAAGTATTTATAATTTCATAATTACATATTTAATATTTAAAATTTAAAATTTTTGAACTTTTTGAATTTGAGACCGGATGTCTCAACAAAATAATTATATATTTCTAAACTTAATTAACTATCTAGTACTAAATAAAATTTTTTGAAATTAATGATACTACAATACTTATGTCTAATCTCAAATTTTCAAAAATTTAATATATTTAAATGTTAAATATCTAATTTTACAATTACAAAATTTAAATTTCATAATCAGGTATCCCAAAAAAAAAGTATTATAAAATTTATTAGTTTTTATTGTTCCATTACATAACTTCTCTTTTAGTTTCTCAATTTAAAAAAATATATATACTTTTTTTCACATCAATTTTTATATAGATTACAATACTAAAAAAAATTAAATTTCTGAATAATATATAATTATGTAATTAAAACTTAATAACGTTAAGTTTTTTAGGTTAATATTAACTAAGCAATATTTATTACATTTTTTAAAAAAACATATAAGTTTTAAAATTAAATACTTTAATATTTTTATGAAAAAGATTATTTAAGAAATACACAACTGTTTGGTAGAAAACATTTCATTGCACTTATTAATAATTATAAAAATCTATACTCTCTTTATTAATTTTATACAATACATTGCCCTTATTAAAAGTTTTCTCAAATTATATGTGTGTGCGCGTGTGGGTTGAAGTTTATTGGAGTTATTTGAACTATGGCATATATAGATGAACATTAAAGAGGAGAGATTGCAATATTTTTGTTTAGCTCAATGTCAATTCATAAAATTTCCTTCCCTTCATTGCGAAATGGACCCATTGATAGAAAATTTTTGCCAAGAAACTATTGGGTTCATGCAAGAAAACGAAATGGGGTACAATAGTGTGACAAAGGATGACTATATTAATTAGTTTATTATTAGTGATGTAATGATAATATGATATGTGCGATTTCATCCACCCATTATATAAGCAATTAATTAATTAAGTTAATGCTATTGTACCATTAATAGTTTGGTGGTATTTGCATTGTCAAATCATAAATTGTTGATTAGTTTAACGTTTTGTTTGATGACCCTATTAGTACTAAATCATGCATTCTTGAGATATTGATGGCTTGTGTTTTAAACTTGATCATTTCTTGTTTTAAATTTACTAGTGGTAATTGAATTATGAGAAATGATGATTTTGGTTATTTTTCAAATTGGGATGAGTTTGGTGGATAAAAAGAAATTATATAAAATTTTCCTGATAGTTACAATTTAATTATTAGAAAAAGAAAAAAAAATACATTTTTTTATTTTATTCTTTCAAAGAATCAACCATAGAACATAACAGGGCATGTGACACATGACGTGGTTCTATTTAATTTTTTCTTTTAAGGAATCCAAAATCCCATGAAATTTTTCTTGCTTAAGATATAGTAATGATTTCACTTTACACTCTCAAATAATTCTAATTACTATGATTTCACAAAATCCAGATTGTGAATTTTGACAATTTTTTCCTTCAAATTTAAATCTCTGTTTAATTTGACTCCATTTGTGTCAGACTATGAGAAGGGACAAATCTCTTATGAGTAATCCATTAATTAGGTACATATATTTTTAAATGAAAATGGAAATTTTCCATATGATATACTATATACGTATAATCATGTGGTTTATAGAAAAGAGAAAATTATTAGTTTAAAATTAAAAAATGAAAAAAAAGTTTTAAAGAAAATGAAAGAACAATTAAAAAGACATTATATTTTAAAATAGTAGAGATAAATTACAATAATAAAATACGATCTATATAACTTACCCACAGACTTAGATAAATGCTTAATTATTATTGTCCTAACCCAGTTGTATCTATTAAAATTTAGTTAAATTGTATCATTAGCTAGAAAATTGTAGTACATTAATTAGAGTTTAGGATACAAACTATCAAAAAACAAATTTGATTAAGATTATTTTAATGTCTGTATTGATAATAATATAACTATATATGTCTTTTGATAAATCAATATCTAAAATAATAATTCATGGCCAGCATGTTTGAGTTTGCTCCATAAAATGGTAGAACTCAATAGGTCAATTCTCAATAATTTCGTAATATTACTTCTAACTTTCCTACCTATTAATACTACTTATCGGGAGACTCTAATCGAGTTAGGGGGTTGGAATGAGAGAATCCCGCTTCATAAGTCAGAATAGTGGCTGCACTTACCCAACTATGAAAACTACTCTATAGGAAGATTCGAATCAACTTAAAAGGTTGAAGGAAGAGAATTCGGGCTCATAAACCAGAATGGTGGCTGCACTTAAATGGATTTTATCGGCCAGGATAAAGTTAACAAATTTAGCATGTTCCTACTGGGAATCTAGTGCAATAATCATAAGGTACCACAATGTCCTATATATTACTCTAGTAAATGGTGGAGTAGAATGGAACTGAATTTCATGTGTGCAAAAAATAAAAAAAGAAAAAAAAGAATTTCATGTGTGCAAGCAAAGTTAGAATCTCAAATCTGTCTATTTCTTTGTGGGAAACAATAAATTAGTATAGTCATAAGGACATCCATCAAATTTAGGGTGGCTAATAAAAATGAAATGATGCCTAATGGATGTATGAACTTTAGGTTTGGGTCCATTTTCTTTAACCATATAGGCCATTTTAATACTACAAAAACAGCAAGAAAATGAATATAGTTGGTGGAGAGCTCACATCTGTTTTTCATCCATTACAATTTGGGTTGCAATCCCAAAAGAGAAACAATTAATCAAGGCAAAAATTTCCACTCTTCAAAGATTATCATAATTGGTTTCTGATGAAAAAGAAGAACAAAGATTTAGTATTATCATAATTGGTTTCTGATGAAAGAAGAAGAACAAAGATTTAATATTTGATGTAGGAAGTGTTTATGTCAGTGAGCCCAGAACTATAAATTGGTTTAGCAGCATTTTTCATGAAGAATTTGCTCTTATACTTTAATTAGTTGGCAAGAAAATATTATATGCCATAGTTATACAATTTAAGTGACCTTTTAACCTTTTTTTCCTTTCCTTTCCTTTCCTTTCCTTTCCCCAAGCAATTAATAACATTTTTAAAGAGCACTCAACTAAATGCTTCCTAAAGGAAAATAAATTTTGAATCCTTGATTTTAGAGAAGAGAAATAAAATTTGAATTTACAAACTTTCATAGGGTGGCTATTTCAGATATAGGGGTAGACAAAGGAAGCCGGGTGGTGCGGTCTCCCTTCAAAATTTAAAATTTATTTATAAAAATTAGAACTTTTTAGGAAAATAACATAAAAACATCCTTCATATTTTACTGAATGTTTTTTCATCGTTCACATTTAAAATAATATAATTTGATCACTCACATTAAAAATTCGTACTAGATTACTCGTTTATATAACTATATTTACTTTTTTAACCAAAAAAATATACATATATCATTGTTGGACGGTTTTATCTAATTTTATATACTTTTTTTTAACAAAAAATATACATATATTATTGTTGGATGATGTACACATATATACATTCCGTTAAAATATCAAATGAAATTACATAGAAGGATAATTAGGTACCATTTTTTAATGTATATGCCAAAAATGCATCATTAATTTAAATGTGAGTGATGAAATTTTTTTTCATAAATGCAAAAGATGATTTTTACAAATTTTCCAAAAATTTTCATTAAATTCTGAGAAAAAAAGAAAATCTTATCATTTTTAAAATTAAAAATATAACTTTCATTAATAATAATTTATAATTTTATCTTCCAAACTCAACCTTTTAAATCAACCATATCATCAATCCTCGTTATCAGGGTTCGAATCTTCCCCACAATATTTCCCCTCCCTTGTTTGCCTCTGCCTCCCGTGTTTTACTGCACCTGCAGCAGTCCCAGGTCTACGCAAGAGGTCCCCAATCCAGAACGGTCTCAGGTCTAAGTAAGAGGTCCTGAATCCAAAACGGTTCCAAATTGCGGCATAGATTAGAGATGATTTGTGTAATAGTGTAGGATATGAATGTTGGAATGAATGTCCTAAAGTCAATCACTTGATGATTGTTTGACATTTTATTATCATGAATATTCCATTAATTAAAGGCATTTTATTATTGTCACAATTGTTTATAATTGTTATATGAATTATTGAAATAATAATGTCCCTAGAATATAATGTATATTCTTAAATGTCCTTAGTCGAGTATTATTAATAGGGACATTAATAATACGGTAAGACTAATGTGTAGTTGATTAATATGTGATATTAAGGACAATACATAAGTGCATAAATTAGAGAATTCATGTACTGGACCGACCCGCTATGAAATCATTGCATGGATCATGTTATGATAGTAATAAATGATTTCGTAGTGATGATGGTGTTGACTGTTCCTTAGACATGAGGTCACCATGGTGCCCAACATAAAGAATTGTATATTTTGACTCCATCAAACGTTGCCCTTAACAAGGGGATTATAAAGATGGTGATTGGATATATAATAATTTATGTAGTGGGTTGTGAGTGATCAAGATGGGATTTGTTTTTCTTATAACATGGGAATGATATCTATGGCCTCTTGATTGAATTAAGCTAATAAGTGCATGGCCATGCCCAAATGATTTGTCATTTGTTTTGATTAGCTAATTCAGGAATTAAGAAATAAAGATTAAACTATACGAGAATGACATGTCCATGTCTCGTGTTTAATCTAGATATCGAAAACAAAAGGAATTTACAACATGGTAACATCAGTCACAGTTTAGGTTGCTTTGAAGCATATAATTCTTCGTAACTTGGGTAGCAATGATGTGTTGCTAGATACCG
The DNA here is from genome assembly GCA_016586305.1 of Ophiorrhiza pumila. Taxonomy (NCBI): domain Eukaryota; kingdom Viridiplantae; phylum Streptophyta; class Magnoliopsida; order Gentianales; family Rubiaceae; genus Ophiorrhiza; species Ophiorrhiza pumila. Next base: position 7,255,409 of record BLIW01000008.1, on the reverse strand, counting down.
CTCATTGTTTATAATTATGAAATATGATTTTATAATTATTGCCAACATTATGGGAACCTACAGGGTCGCACACTTAGAATAGTAAGTAATTCAGAACGTTTAAATTCATTAGATGAATCTTATTTGAGCTATTAATAAACTTTCCTAGTTAGACTAGGATTAAGTTTTGATTTTGTCATAATTAATTAATTAATATATATATGGTATATATTTTAATTAATTTCCTAGTTAGACTAGGATTTGATTATTAATTGATTTCCTATTTAATTATTTAATTAATTAAGGAAATAAATTAAATAAAAAGGTATATCAGAATACTATTAAGAATATTCTGTTTGGCTAAGGTTTATGAAACCCTAAGCGTATAAATATATCAATTTAGCTGTCTGCCTCTTGGGCAAGAGAGAGAAAAGAGAAAGAAGAAATATACGTTTTCTTCCAGGGAGATCTCTGAGACAGTTTATTTTGGAGAATCAAAACCTTACTGTATTGCTCAAAGATTAATTCAAGTGTTGAATTAATCAACTAATTAACAAGAATAAAGGGCTAGCACCCAAGTTCTTGTGAGTTCTATCTGGGTTCGTGAGACGAGTTCAGAGATTACACTGTTCGTGTGGATACCGTAGAGACACGATCTAATTGTTCGTGTTCTGTTGATGCTTCTACAGTACGAAAGGCGTACCAAAACGGTATGTTCTAAACATATAATAGATTGTTGTTTTAAACTGATTTTGGCTTAAGGAATTAAATTTTTAATTTTCCGCTGCTTATACTTGTTTAATTCCCAACAATGAATTGGAATGAAAATTTCCCTTTAAAAAAAAAAAAAAAAGAAGGTGTGAATTGTAGACCAAACGTCAATGGCAATATCATCAATTCATCATACAATTGCGGCGAAGAAGAAAAAGTCTAGATTTCAGAACTAATAATTATTCACTTCACCGGTGTCAAACAAATACAATGTCATTTCCACGAAACTCAGCAAAACGCGTTCCCAAAGTTAGTCATTATTAATGGATAGGGACGTTGAACTAAAATTGTTCACTCTTTTTGTTGTTTTTTTGATTGTTTTGCCATTTGTTTACAACTTTCTTCAAGGCTGGATCTATCGATATTGGGGACAAAATGAAAATCACGTTTGACACTTTTAAGTACGAGTTGCTGTTGAAGTTATTAATCTATATATATATAGAATATGTATATACAAAGTGGAAACTGAGATAGGATCCTTTGCCCAAAATTATCTTGTTATATTTTGTTCAAAACGATGTTGTTTAACTAAAACTAATAGCTAATTTTGGACCTAATAAGATAGGATAATCTTGAACAGAGTATCTTATCTCCAATTTTAGTTGTATCAAATCCTTCAAAAGAAAGAAAAACAAACCCTAATATGTCTCTTGTAATTGAGTTAAATATTTACCAAACCAATCTTTAAATTTTGTCATATATAATTCGTTCCCCTGATCAAAAGTCCACTAAAAAAAGTGAAGAAATGATAATTATTATGAGTATTTTAAAATTTTACACGAGTTAGTTAACCATTAGTCTACTAACGATTCGTGGCAGATCTAGAAAATAATATTTGGGGGTAGGGGGTACCAACTGTATATTATTACTACTAAAAATTAAATTTTAATTTTTGAGAGGCAAAATTTTAATTTTGTAAAAAACTTAATTAAAAATTTTAATTTTTTATTGGAATAAACTAAAAATTTTCAAATCTTGGGGGAGGGGGGCAATCGCACCCCATGCCCAGTTGTCCGCCACTCCTAACGATGACGGGTTTTATTATATGTATACCTAGATTGCCCCCCCTCCCCCAGTTGTCCGCCACTCCTAACGATGGCGGGTTTTATTATATGTATACCTAGTCAAGAAAAATAATATAATATTTTTATAAACGCAAAGGTTTGTTCTATAATTAGCTTAATTTCAAGAGTAGTACTAAATATGTAATTAATTTTTTATTTTCAGGATTCAACTTCAAATCTACAATAACAACAATAACTTTTCCCATTAATTGAGCTCCGCGATATGAATTCCATTTTACTACCGTACTAGATTTAAACTTTTCTAATGTGATCAATATCATATGATTGATAAAATTTTACGTCGACTAACAACCTGTCGCAATTTTCCTTCTTTTTTCGATATTAGAACCAGATATTTATAGACATATACGTTGCTTATATATAACAAGGCAGAGTTATTCAACTTTAAACCAACAATCACGTCGGGAGATAGGACTGAGTTTCTTCATTTTCAATTGCTTCCAGATATGGTACGGGGTCTAATTTGCTTGGATCAGCGTCAATTACCAAGCTTTAAATTTGTCCGTCATTAGAAGGGTAGCTTTATTGGTGTAAAGGGATACTATCCCTATTTTCTAAAATTGAGTTTCTTGTAATCTTTATTTGTTTCGATTAATAAATATGGGACTGGCACTCCCAACCCGCTGAGAGAGATATTGCCTGAAAAAAAAAATCACGTAAGACTCATATAAGTCAATCCCTGGTAGTTTAATTTAATTCTTTTTAATTGTGATTAAATTTTTTTGCAAAATTGCAAAGAAATAAGTGTTTTTTATCTTAAACTTTTTTTTATAACACACACGCATTCACATACATTCTCCAAATTTCAAATACTAAATCTGAAAGTCAATTCTCTAATCACTAGACTAGTTCGAGTAGGTGCAAATAATTGAGTGTGCTTTCTCTATTAGTTGATAAAAGAGGGCAAAAAAGGATAAATGTCTCAATAGTATTTTAATGGTATTACTCATAAAAAGTTTCAAGACTAAAAGTTTGTATATACTATTTGTGCATGTCCCATCAGTGTATAGTTTAATTAAGAGTAATGATTGGGGAGTGAAAAATTAGAGTGAAAAGTCAAAGTGAATGACGCGGCATGTATAAAAAGACAAACTAATCCATTACCCATTAGGGTTCACTCATCATTTGGTTAGGGTATTAGTTTGTCTTTTTATAACTGCCACGTCAGTTATTTTGGGTTTTCAATCTAATTTTTCACTCCCCTTATCATTGCTAATATGCTATAGCAACATCTCACTCGCAACTAAACTATTGGTGCTTGGGTCAATTGATATGTATCATTCTTAAATTTGTTATGCTTCCTTGCACTACGCGTCTTCATGAATGCACACTTTGTCCTTCGGTTTGCTTGATGACTAGATGAGTAATAGCAATCAAGGAGGCAATATAGGTCGTCTAATTGACCCAAAGAGACGATTTCAAGTATTCATTAGTCATTCTCAGTCTTCAGATTTTTTATATTCTAAGGAATAATTAGACTGTGTACCAAACTATGCATATTAGATTGGTTCAAAATTCAACGTGTTTGAACTTCAAGTTATTATCGTGTTCAAGTTTAGACTGATGCTGATAGGGTATTTATGGTATCCTTTTCTGTTTAGAAAATTTTTAGTTTCCTAATTTCTTTTAATTATTTGTCTCACATCAATTAAATAAGAAAATGGACATTTTCGTGTGAAACGGATTCATATATGCGACATGCATATCAATTTAAAAATTAGCGTATCATGCATCAAATTTTCAATTTGGCATATCAAATATTAAATATTAGCGTACAAAACATCAAAGATTAGTAAATCAAATATCAAGTATAAAAAATTAGCATATCAAGTCTAAAAATTAGCGTATCATGTATAAAAAAAATTAGCATATCAATTATCAAATATTAACGTATCAAGTATCAATTATCAAAGATTAGATTATCAAGTATAAAAAAATTAGTATATTAAGAAGGGTATCAAGCATAAAAAATTAACATAACAAGTATATAAAAATTAGCGTGTTAAATATAATATAAATGTATTCTCTTGTCAAAATACAATTGTCAAAATCTTACAAAGTGATAGAAGAAGTGATACACAAAAGTGATGCAGAGGATTCATTGCCGTTCAATTCTCTATGGATTGAACAAAAAATTTATAACTGCCATAGGTTTTTTTTACCAAATTGCTTATTTACAAACAAATACATCCATCTTTTATCTTAACTAAGATCTTAATTGAAAGTTTTAAGTTATGATTTTTGTATAAATATTCCTGAGTTTGGGGGTTACTTGCAATTCTTATTATGATTGCTGAACAAGTGCGCCTGGGCCGTTTATCTATCAAGTCTTTAGCCTGTTTTGATATATAGACTGTATGGTTTTAGCGTATAAGGTTCTGGGAAGGTTTAGAGACTAACTTTAAAATGGGCTGGGTTTGTATTTTACAAAGCTTATCTATAAGGGCCCAAATGTTCTGGGTTTGATTTAATTAATTATGGGTATTTACTTTTATGTTGGTTTATTAAATTTTAATCCATTAGTTTAAAAAAAGGGTGAATTACTTATACCTCATTCGAGGTAAAATTATATTACGAATTGATCTCTATAGTCTTGTTACGTTCATTCCCCTTGACCTAACTTCTTTGAAGGATCTAATGAAATTACCAAAGAACCATAACTTATGATTTTGAAAATCAAGATAAAAAGAATCTAATTATTTTATTCACTCAAAATTAAAAAACTAAAATAAAAAGAATCAAAATTAATTCTAATTTAATCTTGCAAACGAGTTTAATTATGTTTTTGACTATTTTTTGTAATTATATTAGTTTATGTTTAATATGGTGAAAAATTAAAATGAAAAGAACATAATTACTTATTTACTTAAAATAAAAAATAAAAAGAATCTAAATTAGTTCTAATTTAATCTAATGGGTTAATAGTGTTAATGATGCCTTTGACCAAAACTTTTAAATTTTATTAGTTTATATTTAGTCTAATAGAAAGATAAAATAAAAATAACACAATTACTTATTTACTTAAAATTAAAAAAATCAAATTCAATCCAGTGAGGTAATGGTGTTTATAATTTCCTTGTAATTTTTTTTAAATTTTATTAGTTTATATTTAATCTAATGGAATGAATAGCTTTATATTAACATGTATCCATTTAGAATAAGCGCAAATTTATAAATTCAGTCATTTTTTTGTTGACCTAATTTGACTTGCTAATAGTAGGGGGAATTTTGTTAAACAGTGGTTAAGTCAAGGGAGGTGACTGCAATTTAGCAAAACTACGGGGATCGATTTGTAATATGAGTTTACCACAAGAGATCTCTTGTTGGTTTTACAAAAAGCATACTATGAGAAAATTGGTTTTACAAAAAGAAAATTACAAACAGATATGACTTTGAGTTTAGAACCATCAACATGGATTCCAATTCAACAATATGGTCGAACTTGAGCCAGAACCGAAACCATAGATGATAGATCACTCGACCAGTTCTAATTTGAAACTTTTTCTTTTTTAAATTCCTTGTTAAATTTTAAAATGTAAAATATTTTGTAATTGAATAATTCTACTTTTATAAGTAATAATCATTAAAAAAATTATAGCAAAGAAAGAACTAAAAATATTTTCTTGATTTATGAATGGTTAAATTTTAATACACGTGGATTTATTGATACTAATTTTTAATATGATAAAAATGATTGTCAGTGTCAATATGCATGGGTGTATTTTTACTTAGAAAATATGTTATTAATTGGAGTAGTTCCAAATAGATTATAATAGCAAATTTTATAATAGAGACTCAATATATAAATGCTTGATAAATTGTTAAAGTTGTTTGGATGAAAAGTTCATTAATGAACTTGAAATAGTTCAATCAATTGTTTATTTGATAATTCAATAGTTGAAACAAAGAAACCAATGTCTTGTCAAAACATGTATTGAAATTTTATTATTTATTAAAGTAATTATTAGTAAAAATATAGTAATGATAGAAAATGTTTTCTACAAAAGATAACATAGTGGTTCTATTGATTAAACTATTTTTCCAAAATAAACATGATATTCATATTTGTTCGTTTGGGTTGAAGTATTGAATAATTAGTTTGAGTTATAATGGAAGAATATCTATGTATTTTTATACAATAATGATAAGACATCTTTATCATTTTGAAACATATAGGTCAATATATACAATATGATAAAATTCTTAGAATGCTATTTATTATTTTAAAATTTCTATAATTATGGTATTAATAATACTAAGAACATTGTTAATGTAGATAGATTAGCATATATGATGATATATGAGTGATCATTGGAATAATCCGCTAAGATATTTCTATAAGTTTAGACTTGAAATCATAAGAGTTTATATCTTTAGTGTGGATGTTATTTTTTATTCTATTAGTTAGTAATTGTAACTAATTATGTATACAGTAGGCGTTGGATATTATTTGAAGTATAGATTAATAGCAAGCCAGTAAATAAATTTAGAAGAGTTCTAAATTGATTTAAACGGAGTTGAATTTCGGTAATACGTAGAAATAATTAGTAAATTAAAGATTTAGCACTCATACCTTACTCTTGTACTAATTGGAATATAGTATGATGAAGTGATGATAATTATACAAAATCTGACTCGTAGATAGGTGAAATGAATCGTTTGATTTTTTTCTAACTCGTCAGTGATCATGATACTTAATTAGAGCTCAATCTCGATCTATAAATAAAATGATTAAATTATTGAATTAATGATATATTAAAGTTGTTTACTTTATCTAATTTTAGAAGTCCCGTAACTAAATTATCTTTAGTCCAAGTGCAAGTTTGCTTTGTACTACAATCAATTTTATTCTAAAATTATACTTTACATTTATTACCAAGTGATCATGAACCTAAAGCATTATATACAAAATAATTATTTTTTAGTTAAACTGATTAATATAATTGTATGATAATTATGGAGATTAATCTTTACTACCTATTAAATTCCAATTGGGACTTGTATTGTTTTTAGAAAGAAATTTGGAGTCTATAGAAATTCGATTTCTAGTTGGACAAAAAAATCTTACAGGTAAGGGTTTCTTAACATAAATAGGTATGCAACCTTTAAGTTTTGAACAATTAAACAAAACACAATACAACAAAACTAACGTGATATAAGATATAGAAAAATAAATTTTATTCATGGTTTTAGATATTTGTGTTATTCAACGAGGAGAACTAGCGTATTAACTTCACGTTGATCAGTCGTGTACAGATTCTGAAAACAGTTAAGAAAAGTTCTTGTGAATACCTTACTATAAAGGCAGAAAAAGTTTAAAAAAAAAGTTTGTCTAAATACCTTAGAGGTTGGACATGTGTGTAGCTTGTAGTTGAGTGTGGATATCTTAGCGATCGGATATGTGTGGGATTTATTGATCTATTAAGATTCAATTATGGATTTTGCAGATATCTCATGATGTATGTTTTGTATATATTATCTTATTCATCTTGTGGTAATCAATTTTTGTATTTTTCTCTTTGGTATGTTGAATTCCTTATTTGACAATCACTAACTCATCAACCCATAGCAACTATTTACCTAAGTTTTTTTTTGTCAAAAGAGATAATTTCATTCAATATAAAAATAATACACGATTTGTTATTAAACTTATAAATTCAATACATTACATACACGGTACACCCTATTAGACAAAAGTCATATTTAAATGATACAAAAATCAAAATCCACATCAAATATTAGTTTGATCTATAGCTAAAACTGGATTCGAAAATCTATTTAGTAGGGTTTGGGAAGCAAAATTATATAATATTATTAACAGAAACTATATTTCAATATGAAGGGAGCCAAATTATAATTTTTTAAAGGATCTTACTCCACAAATTTAATTTTTATTTAAATGAAAAGACCCTAAACCATAAAAAAGATAAGAACAAGACATCCATGACAAACAATACCTATATATACTATTAACTCCATATTCAAGAATTAATTAATTAATAACTGTACATAATTGTCTAACCTCTCCATCTTCACCCCTTTTCACTCCAATGCTAGTGAGCTTCAAGAACGATTGTTCCCAACTCTGAAAAAAACTATCCTGATTATTTGCGAAATTCTGAACTCTATTGATTGTTCTTTTATCATTTACCAAAACAGAATCAGATTGGAAGAGACCCTTATGAGCAAGAAGATCCTTGTAGTACTGATTATCAAATAGAAGAGGAGTTTCTGGATCATTGTTTACAGTAGGAGATGTATTTGCAGCCCCTCCTGGACATTTTTTTGTTAGTTGGGCTGCATATTCTGTGTCCATGGAAGAATCAATGAGAGTAAAATTTCCCTTGGAATCAACTTTGAAACGATCCATGAATGCACTGCAATGAGCTGATCCAATTGAATGAGCCCCTGCAAAATTATGGGATCCAAAACATAAACCCTAAGGTGATGTACATTCATAAGTACGAACTTAATTAGGATTTTTCACAATAATTATGTGCACCTAATTATTATATTTTCAGAAGAAAAGGGGCATTAAAATTAAATGTGCCAATTCAATTAAAGTTTCCAGGCTGCAGCCAAAAAAACAAAAAAATGTTAATTGCAGAAAACACATTTAAACTATAACTCAATTGCAAAATACCCCCTAAATTTTTAATTTTTGCAATTTACCGCCTTCAACATTTAACTTTTTGTAATGTACATTTTGATAGATGTTGTATTGTGAAAAGATAAAATCAATCCTTATGAATATTACTTTTTTTTTTCATAAGATGACTCAATCGAATAACTTTTTTCCTACTGTTAAAACACTTTTACTATCCTAAACTCTTTATTTCTCTTTTTAGTTTTAGAAGGTTTAAATTAAATAAGTGTCTGGAGACATTTGTTTTCATGTCTTTCAAAACTTTTGTAAATTTTTATCTCTTAAGTATTTTCCAAAATATAATACATTTTTGGGAAAATTACAAGAAATCCCCCATGTGGTTTTGAAAAATTTCAAATTACCACCTTATAGTTTAAATACCTATATTTTACTTCTTTATGGTTTAGTTTTTTTTTTTTTTGTCTGAAAAGACACAAAAAAAATATAGATTTAAAATGTTTATTTTTATAAAGCTATCTAATTCATTATATAAGTGTAGTATTTTATAGTTGATTTGAAGTAAATTGCACTTTGTATTTTTCTAAAATTATCATTTAAAAAAAAATACCAAACCACAAGAAATTAATTTGTAAGTTTTAAAACATGGGGAGGTAACTTGAAAATTTTCTAAACTACAAGGATTTTTTTTTTTGTAATTTACGCTATATTTTTTTCGATATATTAGGAAGTCCAACATATTTAACGAGAATAAAATTGTCTCCACATTGCAAAAAATTAAATCTTGAGAGTGGTAAAATGTTAAAATTAAAATATTAAAGGGTATTTTGCAATCAAACCATAGTTGAAGGGTGTATTTTGCAATTAACTAAAAAAAGAAAAAACCTTGGCCATTGCCCAATTATGAGTAAACTATATTATCTTTTGTATAGTTAATTGCTAAATATTAACTCAAATAATTATGTCTTGTATTTTTGTGTCCATACAACTTAAAGAGTCAAAACTTAAAATCATTCATATTCTTGCATTATTGTTTTCTTACCTGAAAGAGTGACTAAGTCATCCACAGAGAGACCCTTAGCTGAGAATAGTTTGAGCATTTCAGCCACTGTAAAACTTGTGTCTACAATATTAGGCCTTACATTTGAAGCCAAAGAAATCCTTCCATCCCTTCTTCCTGTTGGTATTTGCATGCTTGGTCCTCCAGCCTGTTGTTGTTGTTGGATTTCATTAATTTGTAATCAATCACTGTTTTGAATGCAAATAAATGAAATGTAACAAATCGATTAAAGAATGAAGTTCTTTTTTCTTAATTCAGGTAATAAATGGAATGGAGCTCTAATTAATTTGATGACTTTACAAATTCAACAGCATCTCTTGCAGCTAAAGCTAGAATATCAGCACAAGAAACTGTTCCGGGACAGAAAAATTCAAGAACCCTTTTGGCTGAATCTATCACTGAAAATCCTCCAAGAAATTCATTTGCTGGATCACTTCTTTCTGTTCCTTTTCCTTGTAATAGAACAGAAGCATCACATCCCTGCAAACATGTACATTTATAACATTCTCTTTAAGCTTCACATGTACTATCCCTCCAAAACTGAAAATCCATGGAAATTTGCAACTTTGCGCATGACAAATTAAGAATGCATGTATTAAACAATCATGTGAAGAATTGAAACAATGTTTTTGGCATTTATGTGTAATTTATGCATGTGTAGCATTCATTGTGACTGTCACTCCTTTCAAGTTTCAAGCATATTCATTGACTACATGAGGATTATGTATATAGCATATAATTTGCCAAGAAAATTCTGAAATGTATTCCTAAAGAATTTGCTGAAATAACAATGGATGAGGCATTGAGTTTTCAGTATTTCTATGAGACTAATGCAGTGGAAACATGGAATATTTAGACTAACCTCCACAAAACAATCATGAAAAACCAAGCGAAGAAGCCTCCCAGGAATTGTTGGGTCCATAGAAGAAGCCGATCTAACTGAATTCTTCACCATAGTTTCCGCCGTAGGGCAAGAAGTTGCATAGAAATCAAAAGAGAAGCTACACAATGGAGAGACAAACAAAGCTAAAGACAATAAAACAGACACTAAAATGTGTTGGCCTTCTTCAAGTGTTTTTGCCATAAGTTTTTCTCTTTTTAGGCAAATTTTTTTCTCTTAGCAATTTGGGATGATGCACCAAATATACTTCAAATAGTTATTCGTTTCATCTCATACAAAATAAAAATCTAAGGGAATGCTGAAGACTGAAGAGGGAGAGATGGTTTTTTTTTTGCATATTTGAATTTAAGTTGTATAGTATGATCATTTATATCTGCATTTACTTGAGTTGGTAATGACAGATCAATTTGTTTTGGAAAAAGTTGGGGAGAGGGCAGATGAATTCGTCTTGAATTGGTTGTCAGAAGTGTATGAATGACAGTTTCTCTTCAGTCCCCATTTAGTGATGATTCGTAAATGTTCAAGCTCTTGTTTGTCGCTGTCTGATGTGCATTGCATTCTTTGGATATTTAAGCCAATGTTAATACTATAGACATTATATTGTTGGTGTGGGAGAAATTAATAATATTGATAATACAAAAATGCTATGAAATGAGTTAATATATAAGAAGTAGTTCATATATAAAACCTACAATTTATCGTTATTGAAATTGAGTTTTGAATTTCCTATTTATTTTTATATATTGAAATTGTGATTAATTCATTATTGCATATATGAATCCGACTTTACAAAAGAGGTCAGTTGTATAGACATTTGTTCACTAGCTTGTGTAAATATGAGCTCACATTAAACTAAGAAATTAGACACAAATATGAGTTTGTAAATTTGCAAATAATTTTTTTTGAAAATGAATAGCCACCGATTATTTTATGTATACAAATTATTATAAATTAAGTAATGGTAAGAAGTATAAGTATTTTTACGCTATACTGTGTAGACAATTTACATGAATCTTATCATAATTTATTCGGTAGTATATATATGATAAATATTTATCATCACTCTTAAAAATAAATATCGATATCACACCATTATTTTCTAGACCAATTTAAAAATATAAAAGGTGGAATTAATGGAAATGTGGTCATAAGAATGAAGGCTTCGTTTTCTACATGAGAGAAAGATTTTGAAATATTGGATCGTATTCTTTTTTATAGAACAACTTTTGCATTTGAAACTTTTGAGGTGAAAATATCCTCAACTCCATTTAGAAATATTATTTAATTGAAGCAAGTTTAAATAAATAATGATATTCAAATTTCTCTCTATCCATTGATTTATAACTTCATAAATTAAAGGAACTCTTATTAAGCCTCTATGTCTACTGTTTCACTTAAGAAACTGGACATTAATCTTTAAGTTGGAAAATAGAGAATACAACATTAAATGTGCATGTTGGGTTTATGAAGTACACAGGTGCGTCCAAAAAATGAAAACAGTGGCAACAAGTCAACGACCTTTAGATTGTTAATTTTATGAGCTTGACATTTATATATGCAATATCGAGTTAATTAAGATCTCAACAATAAAATAAAAATAGAAAAAAAAATTAGAATTACAATTTCAACTATTATTAATTGTCCGTTTCAAATATGAAACACATCTTATACGTGAATCAGTTTTACAAGAGTTTTTGTGATTTTTTATAAAAGTAAATGATCTCAATGAACCCTCATCTTAAAAATGAGCATAATTTTGATCGTTATTTTTTTTCCATAAAATTAAAGTCATATTTTGGTCTTTCAAAATAAATTTTGTTACATAATTGGTCTTTAACTTATTTTTTTATTTATTTAACAAATAATATCATAGTCGTGTGACAAAAATGTTTAGCATTTAAAACGACCTCATTTAATATCAAATGATAACTGTGTTACTTATAGAAAAAAAAAAAGAATTCTTTATGTGATAAAATCTAAGTTGACGGATTAAAATATGATTTTTTTTTTTCAAAATTGAGGAATTAAATGATATTTTTCTCTAAATTGAAGACTTATTGTAGTCATTTACCCTCTTGCTAATTAAGACATTTATGTATTATATTGAGTTCTATACTAAATTATTAATAGGTTATCTCAATAAGTGATAATACTCTAGGTTTATTTAGTCATAACATTAACCAAGGCAATTGTGATCTTATTCACTTCCCTAATTTCTACAAGATTGTACATGGAATAAGAATTAAAAATCAGAGTCTTAGTCAATATATATATATTTCAACAATAAATATTAAATATCTTTACTGTTGAAAGACAGGGTTTATCTCAAGTGTTATAACATTTTTCGATTATTAATGCGTAAATTATTAGTTCTCATTTAAAAACCAAGCATGAGTGGATTGTAAAAATTTATGGTTGCCTATTTTGTCAAATTTGGCATTGAATCAATCTAGATGAGAGTTTAAAACCAAGGTAAAATTATCTATCAATTTGATTACCAAAGGTATGAAATGTACAAACTAACCATGTATTGTTTAAAAGTCCTCAAGCTAGCCCCTAATCCTTCTTATACAACTGAAAACACAAACTTGGTGAAATCGGTTGCACAAAATCTTAAATCCTGCCTATTTGTAAAGGAAAAAGTAATGGTGGACTAATTGACAATTAGTTGTTACTCCTAATGATAAGCATACATAAAGTGTTCATGGTTTGGTTAGTGCAAAGAGGAGCATTATGCATGATCTCTCACCTTCATAAGCTCGTCTCCTATATAGTTATTGTCACAAGAAGTTTCATTATATCTAGAATGTCCTAGAATATTGTCACAGAAAGAGAAAAACAACTTTTTTTAATCTCTAATGTTTTAACCTCAATATTTTTAGTTTTCAAACTTACAAAAATGTTGCACTTTTAATCTAATTAATAGAATTGAAATATTTACAAAATAGAATTCCCACATTATAGTTAAGTTTAGGGGTTAAATAGTAATTTTGCATAAGTTTAACGTCTGATAATTAATTTCTTAAACTTTTACATCAAATAAAATTTAAAAATTTGTTTTGTCCCACTAGCTCCCTTACCATAAAAATTAAGCAGGTCAATCTTTTTTTTTATTTGATGCAAAAGTTTAAGAAATTAATTACTAAGTATTAGATTTATGAAAAATTGGGATTTGACCCCTAAACTTAACTACCAATTGGGAATTCTGTTTGTAGTTATTGTAATTATGTTAAGTAGATTAAAATTGCAACAATTTTTGTAAATTTTGAGACTAAAAGTGTTGAGATAAAAACATTTAACACTAAAACTGTCGAATATGCAAACATTAAGAACTACTATATTTTTCTCATCACATAAATAATGAGCTAGTATTGGCCAGTTATTCATTTTAGATGAGTGAGTGATTAATATAATAAACAACAAAGGAGTGTATGTAAATTTTTTAGTGCTACACATCAGATTGATGACAATGTAATAAGATTTTTTTTGATAAATCTCTCAACTTGTGTTTCGTTTTACTTTTGTTTCCAATTTTTTAAAAAAATTTATTTTTGTCTCTCATATAATTTAGGTTTTAAATTATCTTTTATCTATTTTTTTCACGTAAAATCTAACTTGAACAACTATTTAACATACAAATCATGAATAAAAGGGCATAAAAATCCATAAAATTGGATATATATATATATTCACACACACACACACACATATATGTCAAATGGTCATTAGAATGAGATTTTTCTTGCATAAAAAGTGAATAAATGACCACTGAAAAACAAATTTACAACATGAGGGACAAACATAAAACTTTTTAAAGAATGCGGACATAAGAGAAATAAACCGTTAAGTTGAAGAATAATTAATGTAATTTACCCTAAGATTTTAGTAGTTAAAGAAAAACAAGAATGAAAAAAAAAGGTTATTATCACAGACAAAATGCCAAATGATGAAATACTTTTAAATGGAGTTTGGCTCATAATTTACAATATATATTTGTATGGCCTCTTTTCATAGATGGAAATGATTTTCATTGACAAATGGCAAATATGGATCAATCTCTAAATAGATGATCTGCTGTTAAGTGGGTTCATATATGAAGTGAGAGTTAATCACGATTTTAACGCAAAATAAAAACAACAAGAAATTATAATTATGATTCCAACAACCATTAATTATCCGTTTCATATATGAAACACATTTTATATATGAATCAATTTTACAAGAGTTTTTGTGATCTCTAAATTAGCGTGATTCCATTTCATTAGGGTTCGTTTGGTTAGCAAGGAATTTGACGTGGGAAAGTCTTTTTCCTAATTATAAGATTTTAGTGTTTATTTTAAACTGAAAAAGTAATCATTTTTCTGACTATTAAATTCCTACGTTTGTTTCGTCCTGGGAAGTAAAAAGAATACAAAAGTAAGAAAAATAAGTGTAGGATTCCAGAATTATGAATCCTTTTTAAAAGTTAGTATTACAATTATTTTCCTGAGGATTTTATCTATGTGGCTCTTTTCTATATTTATTTATATATGAGTTTCTTATGGTTTTTTTATTGTAAATTATAATTCATTTGTTCAAGTAATTTCATATTTTTATTTTTTTTAATTTGATATTTTTTATTAAATTCTCTACTTAGCTAAAATTAAAATTTTAATAGTTTTTAAATTTTTTATATTAACTTTTATTAAGGTAATTCAATGTAAAAATAATTAAATAGGTGGATGGTATGTTATTTTTTTAATTTTATTTTTATTAAAATTATTAACATTATCGTTGGTGTTCTGCAACGATGAAAATATAAAACATAATATTAAATTATTTATCATAAGGTAAAAAATAAAATTATGTTTAATAATATGATTTAGAATAAAACTATATAAATGGTAATGTATACGTGTAACATACAAATGAAATTCAAATAATATTATTTGGTTTAATAATGTAAATAATAAAATAAGAATCATACTAACTTTTCTGACAATCTATTTAAATACGGATTAAGTATTCAGATTCCATACAATTAAATTCCTAAGAACAGATGATCAGAAAAATATTTATTTTTCTCAAAATTAAAATCTCAATAATCACATTCTTATTAAACTACTTTCTTGCCAACCAAACAAATTCTCTTCACTCGGTTGAGTTTGAAATTCTTTTAGGTTGGATTGGATTTAATCATTTATTGACAAATCTCTTAAACTGTGGTGTACCTAATTTCAGTCTGCTGGACAATTTGGTTAAGTCATATTCATCCTCACCCTGGTCGGCTTAGCATAGTTTTCAAATCAGTGTAGATGCCATGAATATCTCTTGTTACTTTTTATATGGTTTAGGCCATTTGATAATACTGAAATTGGATGAATCTGAAATATAATAGTAATAAGTGGCTGAATTTATTAATTTTATATGTTTGATAATCCAACTTATTTTTACATATGAAAATATAGTATGTAAAAATATGTGATGGACAAAAATTATTAGAGTATGTATAAACATATGGAGTGTAAATATGTATATTGTGTGAAAATGTGTGTAGTATGTATTAATATACTTAGTGTGTGATGATGTGTATAGTATGTATAAATATGTGTAGTGTGTGAAAATGTATGCAATATGTGTAAATATATGTAGGGTGTGAAAGTGTGTAGTTGATTTAAATATTGTGTGTAAAAATGTGTAGCATGTAAAAAATGTGTGTAATAGGTGTAAATATATATAATGTGTGAAAATATATAGTGTGTGTAATAGGCGTAAATATGTGTACTGTGTGTAATTATGTGTGAAAAGAAAAAAATTTAAATCATGCTAATTATGTCATATTAAATATATTTTAAAAGTCTATATTTGACCATACTCTCAAATTAAGCAAATTAAACCAGATTTTATCAGTTAAAATTATATCATAATTTTGTCTGTGCTTTTAGACCCTCTTAATCCATTAAGATGTGTAATTTTTTCTTATCAAACAAACTTAATTGGTTCAAATCTAAATGAATTAATTTTAAAACTTAAGTAAGTTTATCAAACAGGTCCTTAAAGTATTTCTTAAAACAAATAAAAAATTTATTACATCAATTGAGATAGTAGAAAATATAAATTCTCACACTGCTACACATCTTTGGATTTTAAAAGAGTAATTCTTTTTAAGGCCCTTAGTATCACAAGTTTTTGGTTTTTTTTTTTCAACAAAAAAGAGTAGATAAAACTTCTTACAAGTCCTTTTTTCAATTAATTTTTCTTGTCAGGAATTTTTTTTAGATCATTTCCCACATGCTAAAAGACTCTAAATTAAGGATGTTACCGAATACAAACATAATGTGATTCTACCCAAAAAAAATTTTAAGAAAAAAGAAATTCTAATATTTGAGAGGTCTCATATTCATGAATTTTTTAAAAATGTTTGGATGGTCTATAAAAGTTTTCATTTGATTGTACCAAAATAATAAGAAAAAAAATATCAAATGTATCAAGTTTTCACCCATATATTATCAAAATTTTATCTCATATTCAAGTGTTTCTCAAAAGAAGAAAATCTCATATTTAAATGAGGTATCTGTGATGAATGGAATTATCCACTATATGTGGTCCAACATATATTATCTAGAGTAGTGGTAGCAGAGTTTGAGGCAGGAACTTGTATTATATTATTAGTAAAAATTATATTTTAATTTTTGAGTGAAAGAAAGGGGGAGGAGCTCAAATTATAGGAGACGAGATCTTCTATCTAAGATTATCGTGGCTTATCATGTCTAAGATTAAAAACTACATTGTAGGGTTCACTGATTTATTGGTTATGATCTAATAATTGTAAAGTGATTTTAGTGATATTTATATTTTTAGCTTCTAGTTTTAGTTAAACTACGTCGTTTTTAATATTGGACTAGGACAAAAATAATGTTGGACGGAGGATCTCATCTCAAATTCTAGGGGTATGTTTATTTAATCATTTTCAGCTCAATTCTCATTTCAAAACAACTTGTTTATTTACTTTCATTTTCAGTAAAAACTTTTTCTTCTTTTAGTCTTTTTATATTTATTTTTTACCTTTTGCTGAATACTCGACGGTCATAAGGAAATTCTTTTTAATTTATATTTTTAATTTATTTAATAAAAAATCTCAAATATAAAAATTAATAAAAATAAAATTTATCAATCTAATTACCCAAATATTAATTAAAAAATATTCCTTCGTTAAAATGAAATTGAGAATTACTTTTTCTTTTCCGATTCTCAAACCAAAATGAATGTCCAAACATATAATATTCTTAAGAATGTAATATATAATTTTTAATTTTTCACAAAAACAGATACAAATTTTCAGATCTTGAAAGGTGACCACAGCCCTACTTGATTCCTTTGCTTCGATTTACTCTTTAATTCTTCCAAAACATCAACAAAAGTATTTTGGATACTTCAACCAACTAAAATATATAAAAAGTCTCTCCTGGCAAATTTTTCTCTTTTTCTTCCAATTCCTTTAAACACCACCCATTGATTTTTTTTTATTTTTTTTATTTTTACCACTCATTGATCTTAAAATCGCAATTATGCATCTTAAAAAAGAAAGAAAATTAAAATAATTCCACATATATAATAACTAAAAAACGCACAAAACACTAAGATCACTTTGGATCTTCTATTACATTTAGTATTTTATTCTATAGATTCACGCCACATGTATTTAATTAAAATGCAATCGAATGATTAGTAAACCTTAATAAACAAGTATTAAATATATGCATCATATAATAAAAAATAGAAAAAAAATATTAAATATAATAAAGGATCCATTTAGACATGGCCATTTTCACGGTTCCGGTTCCGGAACCGCCGGTTCCGGTTCCGGAACCGGAACCGTGGCCCCACTCAACCGGAACCGTAACCGAACCGCCTATAGGCGGTTCGGTTACGGTTCCAATTTTTTATGTTTGGAACCGGAACCGCCGGTTCCGGTTCCGGTTCCAAACCGTTAAATAAAAAAAAAAAAAAAAAATTTGCCACGTCAGCAATTGCTGACTGGCAAGCATGTGGCGCGTGCATAGCACGCGCCTGTAATAAAAAAAAAATATATATACAGGCGCGTGTTTCACACGCGCCTGTAACAAAAAAAGAAAAAAAAAAGGCAACGGTCAATTATTTGACCGTTGCTGACCGTTGCCACCATGGCAACGGTCCAAAAGAAATTGGTGAGGAACGGTCAATTATTTGACCGTTCCTCTCAATTTCTTTTTTTTTTTTTTTAATTTTTTCTAATTTATTATCTATAAATACCCCTTATTTTTTTCATTTTTCTCACACAATTTCTACTCTTCTTTCTCAATATTCTAATTCTCTTCATCTCAATTTTCTCAAGCATCAAAATTCTATAAAATTCAATTATATTTATTGTTTCTATTATAATTATTAGTTAAATTATTCATTATTGTTTTTAATATATTATTATTTAAATTTCTCATTCTAATTCTCTTCATCTCAATTTTCTCAAACATCAAAATTTTATAAAATTCAATTCAATTTATTGTTTCTATTATAATTATTAGTTAAATTATTAATTTTTGTTTTTAATATATTATTATTTCAATTTCTTATTCTTTTTTAATCCGTTTGAATTTTTTTTTATAAAATGGATAGTTTTGGTTCTTCATCCCAACCAATTAATATTGGTAATGAATCACAATCAAATCGTCGTCCACCAACGAATCCAAAATCCGAAATGTTTGTGAAATATTTCACAAAAATTTTTGATGCCGATGGAGTTCTTATTAGAGCACAATGCAATTTTTGCGAGAAATCATACGCCTTCAAAATTGGGAGTGGATATGGTACACTAAACAAGCATTTGGAGAAAACGCATCCTCAAGAAATCGGCCTTCAAAAGTCACAAGCGCAATTAACCGGTTTTGCTCAACAAGGTTCTTCTTCTTCTAGTAATTTAAATTTATTTAAATTTAGTGATTCAAAATGGAGAGATGGTGTAGCTAGATTTGTTTGTGTACAACATTTACCATTTTCATTTGGTGAAAAACCAAATTTTGTGAGATTAGTACAAGAAAATGCAAATCCACAAGTTAAACGTGTTCCTAGAACAACTTTAACACGTGATATTAAAAAAATTCATAAAAAAGAAAAAAATAGCTTATCGGAATATTTTTTAAAATTAGATTCTCGTGTTTCAATATGTTCCGATATTTGGAGTGATCATTGGCAAATGAATAGTTATATGGGTATAACTTGTCATTGGGTAGATTCAAATTGGTTTTTACAAAAAAGAGTAATTGCATTTAGAATTTTTAATGATTCTCATACGGCCATAAATATATCTAGATTAATTAGTATTATTTTAGAAGAATATAATTTGAATGATAAAATTTTTTCAATTGGTTTTGATAATGCATCGGCTAATAATGCATCTATTGTAGAATTAAAAGATATTTGTGCACCAATTTTAGGTGGGAAATTTTTTCATATTAGATGTGTATGCCATATTTTAAATTTATCCGTTCAAAATGGTTTAAGTGCATTAGAAATTCATATTAAACCAATTAAAGATGCAATTAAATATTTGAGTGGACATCCAAGTTTAATGAAAACATGGGGAAAATATTGTATACAACATGGACAAAAACCTAAAAGATTTAAAAAGGATGTTCCAAATCGTTGGAATTCTACTTATGATTTACTTTGTGATTCTTCTAAATATAGTTCATTGTTATGTAACTTTTTCATTGATAACTCTTGTCTTGGAATTGTATTATATCCTAATCATTGGACTTGTTGTTTAAAATTGTTAGAAGTTTTAAAAGTTTTTAAGGATGCTACTTGTTTGTTTTCACGTGTGTATTTTCCAACTTCTCATTTATTTTTAGTTGAAGCATGTAATATAATTGGTGTGTTAAAAATTCACATAAATGATGGAACTTTGACGCAAAGTATTATTCACATGTTAGAAAAATGGCTTAATTATTATAGAGAAATTCCAATTTTATATTTAGTTGCTATTGTTCTTGACCCTCGTTTTAAATTTCAAGGTTTAGACCAATATTTGAAGTATTATTATAATTCGTTACAAGAATGTTTTCCATTAGATCCAAATATTATTCAATTACAATTAAATGTAAGTAGATACATAAGTGAGACTAAAGATATGTTAAATGCATTATATGAAGAATATTCTTCTAATTTTCAATCTCAAGTTCCTTCTAGTAGTACCACTCACACTACTCACCATAGTTTTTCAACTGGATCTTCATCTTCGTCTTCCTTTATCCTTCCTGGTTTAGAAATGTTTCAATCGTTAAAAAAACACAAGGGTACTACTAGTACGGAACTTGAGATATATTTAACCACTTCTTTTGATTTTAGTGATAACAAGTATGAATGTGATAATGTTGAGAACTTCCAAATATTGGAATGGTGGAAATCCAAGACAACGATGTTTCCCATTATTGCTTCGATAGCCAAAGAGATTTTGGCGGCCCCGACATCAACCGTAGCCGTGGAACAAGCTTTTAGTCAAGGTGGCAACATTTTGGACGAGACCCGATCGCGTATGAGTCCCATGTCCTTGGAGATTCAAGCTTTAGTAGATGATTGGACTAAAGCCGCATATAGAGAACAAGAACAAGACATAGAAGAAAATTTTGATTTAGATTTAGACGGTACTACCACCGATGGTAGCTCTACTTGTACAACTAGAACTAATTCACCGGTCACCGATGCCGATAGAGCCAATAATGACGACGACGACGACGACGACGACTATTAGTTTATTAAAATGAAGAAAAATATCATATTGTACATTTTTACATTATTGAAAATTTGAAATAATTTATTATGTTTATCAAATATTATAATTTTCCATATTTTGCAATTGTATTATTCTAGTATTCAAATTTAAAGTTTAAACCATCAAATGAATAAAATTTAGTAGTTTCTTCATTTATTAATTTCTAACTTGTAAATTTATGAATTAAAATCTTAACTTGTAAATTTTTCTATCAAATGAATAAAATTTAGTAGTTTATTCATTTATTAATTTCTAACTTGTAAATTTATGATTAAAAATGTTAACTTGTAAATTTTTTTATCAAATGAATAAAATTTAGTAGTTTATTCATTTATTAATTTCTAACTTGTAAATTTATTATTTAAAAATCTTAACTTGTGAATTTTTCTATCCAATTAATAAATTTTAGTAGTTTCTTCATTTATTAATTTCTAACTTGTAAATTTATGATTTAAAAATCTTAACTTGTAAATTTTTCTATCCAATGAATAAAATTTAGTAATTTCTTCATTTATTAATTTTTAACTTGTAAATTTATGATTTAAATTTTTTAACTTGAAAATTTTTATAAAATACTCTTATTCTTTCTATATTTTTCTTTCTCACTTATCTAATATTCATAATTCTATTATTTTAAAAAATTCATATATTACTGTTATTTTAACTACTATTCTAATTATGTTATTATATTATAATATTATACTAGTTGAATTCTAATTAACAATTCAAATATTCATATTATTTTTATATCCTTGAATTTATCTAATTTAATTCTTCCTAGTTCTATTATCTAAAAACTATATATTAATTAAGTTTAATTGTAACTATTATTATTATAATTATATTATTATGTTGTATTATTTGAGTTTGAAATAATAGTGGGATAAAAATCGAAATTCGAAACTAAAAATCGAAAAAACCGGAACCGGAACCGGAACCGGAACCGGAACCGGAACCGGAACCGGAACCGCCCCTCGGCGGTTCGGTTCCGGAACCGTGCCCACCACTAGATCCATTGAACACTAAGATGCGAGATACATATAATGATATATTTTAAACCTAACATGGGTGTCGGCCAATAGTTGTGCAAAATCAAATTATACAATCATGTATTAATTTTTAAATTGGATACGAGAATCATACAAAATGATAAAAGTTTAGCCAAATTTTGTTTCACGTGGACACAGATTCTAAGCATGTTCTCCTATTTATTAGTGACTGCAACTATATTAATTAGTTAGTGGCATTAACATGAGTAGAATTTAAAATTATTATATGGTGATTTTATACCAATTCATCCATTAATATTAATTAATTTCGCGGAAAATGTTCAATTTACTAATCATTATTTAATTATCTTGACATCAATCTTATTATTTCTTCATTTGATTTAATTGTATATGCACAGCTTGCTTCATGGATGATATTACTAAAAATTTGAAAAAAATTCATTCTTTTTTTTTGTTTGTTTTTTAATACTTTTCCCCACATGTCTACACCAGATGCATATTCTTGGATGTTGAACACTCATTTCTTTTTTTTTTTTTGTTTTTTAATACTTTTCCCCAAACGTCTACACCAGATACATATTCTTGGATGTTGAACACTCATTTAATACTCAGAAAGATCTCTAAATGATGTCCTTCTTACCAACTTACCTACAATAACGTATCAATCGAATCATTACAAAAAGTCCGAGCATCCAATGGAAACTAATTGGGTAAATAACCTCAATGGTATCTCATTTTGGAAGTAAATATTGTTTTCATCCCTAATTTTGAAAAAGTTAATTTTGGTCCGTCAACTTGAATTATGTCGTAGAAATAGTTTTTAACTCATTTTCTATCATTCGAACAAATAATATTGTTAGTCAAATGGCATTATGTAACAATTAAAACAACGTCATTTTGTGCTACGTGACAAATAGCATTACTTATATGATAGATGAAAATAATTTGATGACTATTTATGCAATACAATCCAAGTTTTTTTTTTTTTCTCAAAAGCAATAATTTCATTAAATAATAAAAATAAAATACAATACATTATAGCTAACTAGTTAATAATAAATGTACTGAGTTAAGTTGGTTAAACTTATATACTCTACAAGTAATTAAGCAAATGAGTTGAAGCTATATCTATTTGAATTGTACAAAAATCAAAATTGTCCACAAGTCATGAAAAAAGAATATTCACGTGGTTATTCAAAAACTAAAATTCGAGTTTGTTCTCCTCTCTAATAGAGGTAAAACTAGATTGATTTCTTCTCTACACAGTAGCAGGATTGAAATAGGAGTTTTCTTTACCGGTCCCTAGCTAGTAGCTCATTGAAACATTACCAAACTTTCTCCTCTCCGCCATCTGCAACTTTTTTTGATCCATCAGATCTCTGAATTCGTAACTTGCACTAAGTTCAAAATCAATGAATTTCTAATGGCCAAATTCAATATTTGAAGAAGAAAGTTAAGTATGTGAGAGGACCTTAAATTGCTAGCCAGTCGATTTTAAAAAAAAAAGTTGCTCTAAAATGGAGGTTTCCCCTTACGTCCATCGAAGTTATAGATTTTTTTTCACTTGAAAAGGAAGCTCCAAAAAATAGACAAATTCTCTCAGAAAGATAAGAAAACTCTCACTAGAGGATACAAATAACTCTTAATATAGGAGACAAGAGAAAGATTATGTTAAAATTTTGGATTTAGGAAAGGTAGAATGGTGGGAAAAGCAGCTGCCATTGATACCACCGCCTTCCCTTGAGGTTTGAAAAAGATGTTGCTTAGACTTGAGTTGTTCAACGTAGTCAATACAATTCAAGTTGAGGGATCAAATGTAATTTTTCAAAACTCAGGACAAAAATAGTACTTATCTCCAAAATAGTATTTATCAAGGTAACTTCATATATTTATTTATTTTTTTTTTTAGGGAACTTATAGCTAACACATTTAGGTAAATATAAGCTTTAAAATTTTTGCAAGCAACCAAAGTTATATATTCACTTCAACTTTTGTCAAAGTCTCGAAACTTCAGAAAACCCTGCTCAACTTGATCTTTCTTTGGAGGCTTTTCGACACAGAGAGAGTGAGAGAGACCATGGAAGACTTGCTAACTTGTTTGAAGAATTTGGCTCCATTTATAGCAATGGTGACAATGGAGTTCACAGATGTGGGCATGGCAACATTGATGAAAGCAGCCATGAATCAAGGGATCAGTAACTTAGTACTTGTTGTTTATTACAATGTTCTTGCCACCGTCATCCTTCTGGCCGTCATGATTTTCAGGTAAAAGAAAAAATCTCCCACCCTCCATAATTCCTCCATCTCTCAAGACCTGAACATAATTTGAATTATATATTTATCAGGAAATTAAAATTGCATCGAAATTAGTTTTCCTTTCTGGGTTTTTTTTTTTTTTTTTTTTTTCTTTAGCCCATTTTTATTGGATATCTTTATTTTTCCTCATCTAATTCATCTTTCATCTCTGTCCCCAGATGGAAAGGAGTGCATTTGACATTTCCCCTGCTCTGTAGATATTTTGTACTTGGTTTACTTGCGTAAGTTCTTTGTGGATTAACTCTTTCTTCTTTCTTTTTTTTTCCCTTTTCGAACTGTAGAAATAATTTGGCTTATTTGAATTATAGAGAGAGAGAGGAGGCTATTTAAGAAGAACAGAACATTAAAAGTTAATTATAATGGCATTACAAGAAAAAAAAAATATTAAAACAAGTTGCCGTTTAATTAAGTTTGAGATTCATCAACAAAATTGGGATTGTGAATGTTGTGAATTATTCCAAAAAATGATTGAAAATTTTGATCTCCTTGAAGGAGTTTGGCTCAGATGCTTGCAAATACGGGTCTCAAGTTTAGTTCTCCAACTCTCGCATCGGCAACGGGAAATCTTGTACCAATATTTACAATCCTCCTTGCTGTGATATTCAGGTAAATTATTCTCATCATGTACATAAACTAATGGTACAATATTATATTAACGATGGTTGGGTGTTGCTGTTGCCAGAGAGACCGTATCACTGATAAAATAAAAACTTCAATGAAAACAATTTATATATAAAACGTAATTCATATATAAAACCGATAATTAAGTAGGGTTGAAATTATAATTCTAATTTTCTGTCACTTTTATCGTGTATTAAAATCGCAATTAACTCAATGTTATATATATGAACTCGTTTAACAAAAAATCAACTATTATTATTTAATTTGTTGTTTAAACAACAATTTTTCCTCGTAAGTTTGTTGAATATAGACAAATAACAATGATAGGAACCTTAGAAAGTATAAACTCACTACAACAAAAACAATCAAATCCTTTATCTCATTATTTGGACTCCGTAATATAGATTACATTTTTCGGTCAATTCTGTCTACAGACGTTCTCAAGAGATTATTAAATTATAATCTTACTATTACTTCTTTATTTTGTTTAGTGCAAAACAAATTGTATAATAAAACCCAAAGTTAGTGATATTATATCCATTAGTAAAGGTGACACTTTTAAGCAATTATGTTATCTCAACTAGCTATCAAAGCGCTATAAGAGAGCACTTGGTATAAATTCCTCAATGGCAATCACAATTACTTTGATTAAGGGGTCAATCACAAAAAAAATCATAGTGATTGGTTCAAATTCTGAAATATATATTATTATGATTGATGATGTTTGATTCAACCCCACTTTAACAATGACAATCAATCAAAATTCTAATTTTACCCCCAACATCTCTTCCCATATTACATATTATCTCAAAAATTCTCGCACGTATATGCTTTATAAAAATTTGTATAGTATGTTTAAACTATGTGTGTGTGAAAATATGTGCATTATATGTAAAATATATGTAGTGAGTGAAAATTTGTAGTGTGAAAATATGTGCATTATATGCTTTATAAAAATTTGTAGTGTGAAAAATTCTCGCACGTATATGCTTTATAAAAATTTGTATAGTATGTTTAAACTATGTGTGTGTGAAAATATGTGCATTATATGTAAAATATATGTAGTGAGTGAAAATTTGTAGTGTGTGAAAAATATGTGTAGTATGTATAAAATACATGTAGTGTGTGAAAATGTGTGTACTATGTACAAAATATGTAGAGTGTGTGAAAATGTGTGTACCATGTAAAATATGTATAATATGTGAAAATGTGTGTACTATGTGTAAAACATGTGTGGTGTATGAAAATGTGTGTACTATGTGTAAAACATATGTAGTGTGTGAAATGTGTGTACTATGTATAAAAATATGTAGTGCATGAAAATGTGTGTACTATGTGTAAAATACGTATAGTGTGTGAAAATATGTGTAGTATGTATACGTGTATTGTGTGAAAATATGTGTACTATGTGTAAAACATATGTAGTATATGAAAATGTATGTACTGTGTAAAATATATGTAATGTGTAAAAATGTGTGTACTATGGGCTCGTTTGGTTGGCAGGGAATCTGGGTTGGGAAAGTAATCTTTTTCCTAATTTCCAGATTCCTGTGTTTGTTTCAAACTGGGAAAGTAATCATTTTCCTAATTATTAAATTCCTACGTTTGTTTCATCCTGGGAAAGTAAAAAGAATCCTGAACCAAGGAAAATAACTGCAAGATTCCAGGATTATGAATCCTCTTTAAAAGTTGGTATTCTGATTCCTCTCTTGAGGATTTTGACTATGTGGCTCTTTCTTTATATTTATTATTTATATTTTGAGTTTCATATGTTTCTTATGCTAAATTCTAATTCATTTGGTCAAATAATTTTATTTTTTTTAGTTTGATATTTTTTTTATTAAATTTACTACTTAACTAAAATTAAAATTTTAGTAGTTTATAAATGTCTTTATATTGACTTTAAAAATGTAATTCAATGTAAAAAGAGTTAAATAGATGGATGGTGTGTTATTTTTTTTATTATTAAAATTATTAACATTATGGGGGTTTTATATATATTTTTTAAAAAACTCAAAATTGTATTTATGTTGCTTTAGACTTTTTCTATCATATTTTTACTTAATTAATTTTCATACATTTTATATTTTCAATACTTATTGTTTAATAAATTTTAGCTATTTTTATTAATATTAATTTGTCAATTATTTTTCATTTATTTAATAAACTATTCTTTTTTTAATAATATTAACAAAGAAAATTTTTATTTTAACACTTTTTTATAAGTTGTATTTAATAGTTTAATTATTTAATTAAATTAAAAATGATCATTTTTACAATGATGAAAATATAAAACATAATATTAAAACATTTATTATAAGGTAAAAATACATAATTAAGTTTCATGATATGATTTAAAATAAAACTATAAAAATGGTTATGTATAAGTATAACATACAAATGGAATTCAAATAACATTATTTGGTTCAATAATTTAAATCAAATAATAAAATAAGAATCATACTAACTTTTTTAAGAATCTATCCAAACACAGGGTAAGTATTCAGATTCCTCACAATTAAATTCCTAGGAATCAGATGATCAGGAAAAATATTCATTTTCCTCAAAATTAAAATCCCAAGAATCACATTCCCATTAAACATTACTTTCTTGCCAACCAAACGAGCCCTATGTGTAAAATATGTGTACTGTGTATAAAATATATATAGTGTGTGACAAAATATGTAGTATGTGAAAAAAGGAGTGAGGCTTTTTTGGTAAAGAAAGCAAATGAATTATTGAGGAGTATGATTATAGTGGGAGGAGTAACTAATCAAAACTCAATAATGATTGAGCAATTTCATTCCCTAAGTATATTTTTGTCAATCAATCAGTGACAATGGTAATGGTTAATGGGTGATTCCCATTATTCTGTTCTATCACCCTCTGCCAAGCACCCCCTAAGTGTTTTTGGGGTCATAAAATTAGAGTTTGAATTCAAGATTCATGAGTAGTAGACAAGAATTTCACATAAAAAAGGTAAAAGAACTGATGTACCTATTAAATGGGTAAGTATCTAATATCCTATTACGACTCGGACTATCTATGATTCAACTTGTTTGGAAATATAGCCAAGTTAATATGCGAAACTAAATTGACAACAAAATAACAAATATGGAGAACAACAACAAAATAGTGAACACCAAGATTTAACATGGTTTACACGAGCGAAGAACTAAGAAATTTACTAATCAAAATAGAAGGATTTTAAAAGTGGAAACATTCAGTAATCCACAACTAGAAGCCCAAACTAACAAAAGAGGTACACCAATTGTTGCATTTCTTTTATGCACCCAAAATCCTCACACAAGAGAGACCCATATAGGTAGGAAATTTTCAACTCTCTTCTCTCGTTGGGGGTACAAAACACGGCTTAGAGATCCAAATACACAAAACACTCAGAGTTAAATACAGAAAATCTCTGAAAGAGCCAATATTGGACCCTAAATACTCTTTTATGAGTTAGTGTTTCTTACCCGCAAAAAGCCCACATAGGCCCGAAAGACCTAAGCCCTTAACTAGTTTCACTCAAGTAGTCCTATCTTAATGCATTTAACTTGAAGGGTAAAACCTCTATTTATAGCCTCAAAAAAAATCGTAACTACTTTATAAAATCAATGTGGAACAAACAGTGTTGTAGACAATTAGAAAACTTTTTAACCACCAAAGGTACAAGACAAACCTTAACATATCCACTTGCTTAAACTTTTGTATTCATGTTAGGTTCTATCAGCTTATTGAGCCTCTAATGGGTTTCTTGGTATTAAATGAGAGATTTGTTTGAATTCATAGATAGTGTACAAAAGACTAATGATACACAAAGTGAAGTTTTAGAGTAAAATCCCATAGTTCACGTGGCATGTATAAAAAGACAAAATTAGGTCTGCTGTACCACTTTCATATAGCACTTTATAAAAAATTGACACGTGTAATTTTAGTTAGTTATTTCATTTTTAAAAATTAAACTAATACCCTAACCAAATGATAAGTGAATCCTAAGGGATAAGTAATTATACACGTGTCAATTTTTTATACGGTGATACATGATTTTGTCTTTTTATACTTGTCACGTAAGTCACTATGAGATTTCACTCTATAATTTTACTTTGAGTATCATTCTTCGTGTACAAAAATATCACATCCGAAAAATTAAGAGAACTAGAGTACCTAATAAGTTGGTAAGAATTCAAAATTTATTGACTTAATCTTTTGGGTTCAACTTAGATTCTATCTACCTTTTAAATATCTAGTAGATCTCTTCGTGTTATTTTCATGGGCAAATACCCTAACAAAAAGTTTTATTTTCGTCTTTCAAGTAAAATTTTAGTTTTCAATTATCTTTTTCCAATTTATTTGCAAGAAAAATATATTCAACATGACTATGTATATGTCCAAAATTTAACAATTTTTATACCATTTTATTTGTCATATACGTGTTAAATAGTTATTGAAGTCAAATTTTAAGTGAAAAAACTTGGAGGAAAAATGATTTGAAATTCATAAGAAGCAATTGAAGTAATTTATCCTAGGAAAAAAACATATATATTATAAAGAAATCTATTCCAAAATTATGATTCCCTCATATTTCATCCTACATTATTTCTTTTACAGAATTGAAAAACTGGAAATCAAGAAGCCAAGTGGATTAGCCATATCCATTGGAACTCTTGTGTCAGTAACAGGAGCAATCTTTGTTACTCTCTATAAAGGACCCCAAGTGTTACAGTCTACAAGTGTACCTTCAAATTATATTCATAGCTTTCTCCACAGTCAACATTCAGATTGGATTCTTGGAGGGTTTATCCTCTTAATTACATGGATATTAACATCAGCGTGGAATGTCTTTCAGGTGCAAATATCATTTTTTTTTTCTTGAATGTTACTTTTCTTCTTCATTTCGCTTTAGTTATATACTGAGTAATGATAAAAAGTACATATTTATTTTATACGATATTGTAATTCTATTTTTTAAAAATCACAAAAAGATACTCTCGTAACATCGTAAAAAAAATGCTAGTAAAATTATAATATTGAGTAAAAAATCATTACTCATATATTTATTCAACAAAGTAGGCATTGTCTAACACCCTAATAATTTGGCATATCTTATTTAGTAACTTAATTATTGAAAAATTAAATAATAAGTATGTAAGATCAATGTTAGATACGCGGTGTCCTAGTGGGTTGTAACACTAGATGTGACACCGATAATAAAAGCGATAATGGACAATATTAAAATGCGAAAAACTAAAAAGACAGGAGATTGGTAACGCAGTTCGGCAATTGCCTACGTCTGCGAGGCCACGCCAAGATATAAAAATAATTCACAAGGTATACAAAGTTACAAGATACCCGGTCTAACACAAAGCAAAACTCCCTCTTTTTTTGTCGCCGATTCTTCCTAACTTCCCAAGTGAATATGTTTTGGCGAGCTCCCCTCATCTTGAGATCGAATCTTCCAAGAATCTATAAGAGACAAGATCCCCTTGTCAATGGTGATTCCTCCCGGAATTCGTGTATGGCAAGATCCCCTTGCCCACGATCAGAACTCCTCCCGAGTTCCAAGCAGCCTCCTCCCGAAACAGAGCTTCAACGAAGATCACAAGAAATGCACCTTCAACACATCAGTAACACTTAACGTTGTCTTCAGATGCGATCAGCCAACACACTAATAGAACAAAGAATTCCAACCAAAACCAAGTGTGTCTACAGTCTCTCACAGACAGAATGAATAATCACTTCTTGCATACCCAAAAAAGTGAGAGAAGAAAGAACTTATAAAGCCCATCAAATCTTTCTGTTTTTATCTCCAATATTATCTCCAATCAGATCTCACAGAAAGAGGAAACATTGTGCCACGAAATCCGGATCAGTGACACTGGATGCGACATAATCGGAAAGTGCTACCAAAGAATCAGGAATGAATCCCAAAAATGTTGTGATCTCTTATCTTGTCACAATCCAGCTAATAGCACCGTAATCTTCGAGATAAACCCCCAAAGATAATTTTCGAAAATACCAAGATAGCATAATCTCCAAAATCAACATTCCTTGCATAGATTGATTCAGTTGATTACTGTAGCAAATCACAATCTTTCTTTATTTGCCAAAAAAATCAACGCTAACATAATCTTTAGCATTTACAATCTCTCCCTTTGGTATTTTTTGGCAAAATCCAAACTCCCCCTATATGTTGGACGTAAGTTCGATAAAACTCCCCTTGATCCGGAACTTACAAAAAAAAATCATTGTACAAGACACCGTGCATAACACATCAAAAGACATCAAGATCCCAGCATATAATGTCTTAGGGATGACAATAACAAAATACTCCCCATTTTTGCCACGAAAGGACAAAATGGAATAAAAACAACCAACAACATAATAAATTGTTTTAACAAAACATAAAAATCACCACAGCAACATCAAGCGGAATCATCATCATAGGGCACTAAGACGATTGGAACCACTTGTAATTGAACACCAACATCTTCTCCTTTGATAGATTCATCTTCACCAGCAACAAACCTACCAGATTGAGCGCTGGAAGGACCCTGAGTGTCTGTGACACCAGGAATGACACTTGGAGAAACTACACCAGAAAGACCTGAAGGAACATGAGTTTCCTTCGCAACAACTTCTTCACCAGAAACAACATCTTCATTTTCTGCTACTGTAGGAATCTCTTGCTCCATCTCAAACTCTGCAAAAATAGAAGATAAGTTTTAGGAAATACCTTCTGTAACACCCTTAGCGACATCAGGTGGAACACCTGACAAACTAGCGATATCAACCTCTACAACATTCTCTTTCATATTAGCACATTTCTTCCTCTCAGCAGCATCAGCAGCAACTTCTTTAGTAGACATTACGCCGACAATGTCATCAAGCAACGATGAAAGCTCTTTTCTCCTCTTCTCAATAACAGACTGCTGATTGGTCAGGACCTTCAGGTCATCTTCAAGCACCTTGATAGTGCGAGACAATAAGGCAGAATCAGAGGCATTATCGGGGTCAGGAACACCCTCAGGAACATCTTTCATATCATTAATACAATTACCCTCTAGAAGCTTATAGCTGATTCTAATTTCCTCCTTGTCCATCTCAAAGACCTCTTTAGCTCGAATCACAGCTTATTGAGAAGAGATAATACCATAGATCAAACAAGGAAAGAGAAGAGCTAACCTTTCATTTTTGCAATTGGCATGTGATACGAAATCATGTGTGATAACATGTTCTGAAAAATTCAAGGTATTTGATCCAATTATTAAAGATGAATCTCATGTTTGGAGGCCTGGAATGGGATGGAGAATAAGCCTCATGTTAGTCCTAAATAAGTCCGAGACTCAAAAATGGGATAACAAAGAAAATCATGACAAGAGGCGTCGAATATTGTTTGCTAAAAGATTCTGCCACATTTTAGTAATCGGGTTATATCTCTCTCATTGTAACTTGGAATGAATTGATTCTAGTGGCATTAGAAAGCTAAGATCCAGAGCTAAAACTTTGATGTTTTGCATTTTTCCAGATTCTGATGGGATCAAGGTGAAAACACGCCGTGAAATCGCACGTCACGTCATGACGCGGTCAAATTTCGAGAATTTTAATATTTTCGTTTTTTAGTTTTTTTTTGGTTTTAAATTGTATTGGGCTTATTAATTTCGTGATTAATTAGTTAATTACATGGCCCAAATTATCTTGCATGACAATGGCATGTAATGGGCTTAATGGATCTTTAATTCATTAAGGGTAGTTTTTAGGAAACATGATTGGCAATTATCCCACATCGGGAAAATACCAAACATTAACACTTCTTGTAGCCTATTTAAAGGGCACACTCCATACGTTTTTAATAGAGAAGAATTTTGAATTGAGAAATAAAACAACGATTGTTTTATCTTGTGAATTTGATTTCCTGCGAAGGGTTTTCAAGCTAACAAATCTTGAGAATTGATTAGTTTGCGCGAAGCGGCTTTATCAATTGGCGCGTAAATTCCAATCTACTTGTTAGATTGTTCTTGTTCATTGGTTTTATTCGAAGGTCCTGCAATTGCTTCCGTGACATACAAGCCAGGGTTTGGAGCGAATCGATCCGGGTTTCGTATCAAGTGGTATCAGAGAACGGATTCTTCGAAAAAAAATCAGGTTTTCAAGTTTTCCTTATAAAATTGAATCAAATTGCTTGATATTCGCAAGCCTGTCATAAATTTTATTTTGTGATTGGTGTCAAGCAATTATATCTTTTATTGTGTTGGTTTTGATTTTGGTGGAAAGAAAAAGTTAAAAAAAATGGATCTTTGTTAATATCAAGTAGGGTTTCTTGGAATTGTGGATATGGCTTTTGAGTCTCGATGGGATAATTTGAGTTGGTCTCGAAAGAATGAAATTATGGCCACCCCCATATTTTCTAAAACTGATGATGAACTTGAGAAAGAATTTATGGATGCTTTACGTGCTTTAAAAAATCCTAAACCAAAGATACCTAGATGTGGTACATGTCTTGGATATGGTCATACTGAGATTGAATGCGTAAGTCAATTGAAATTTGTTATTGTTGATGGCGTTGCTAAACTTAAAGATCCAAAATCTTATGTTATTGGCGATCCTTCTACATGGGCATGGGTTGATGCCATTGCACAACCAATTGTGACAAACACAATTGAAGAGATCATTATTGAGCCCGAATGTGAAAGCGAATTTCTTTCAGATATGCCTTGGCCAAAGGTTATTTTCGAGGATATTGAGCCTATCATTGAGGAGAATGAATCCGAAGAAGATGAAGTTTCTTTGCAAGAAATTCACTCACCCATATTGGAGGAAGCTTTGTCATCAACAAAGACAAATCAAAAGGAAGAGGTTGATCAAATTACTACTCTTGAAGAACCTTATTGTGATGATGTAAATTCTTTTATTATTTTAAGTGATTGTGCATTAATTTATAATTTTATTTTATATCATGATAAGCAAGAAAAAGAATTGAGTAATGATTTGCAAGAAAAAAGCCTTGAGGTGAGGGTTGTAGGAAAAGGCAAAGAGGGGAAAAATAATGAGTGTGAATTTCCATATATTTTGTCTTTTTGTCTTGACAATTTTTCAGGTTTTGTGCTGGATTCCCTTGTTACCAATCAACAAGATTTGAGGAAAAATATTTTTCAAGTGGAAGGGAATGATACGAAATCATGTGTGATAACATGTTCCGGAAAATCCAAAGTATTTGTTCCAATTGTTAAAGATGAATCTCATGTATGGAGGCCTGGAATAGTATGGAGAATAAGCCTCATGTTAGTCCCAAAGAGGTCCGAGACTCAAAAAGGATAACAAAGGAAATCATGACAAGAGGTGTCGAATATTGTTTGCTGAAAGATTCTACCACATTTTAGTAATTGGGTTATATCTCTCTCACCGTAACTCGGAATTGATTGATTCTAGTGGCATTAGACAGCTAAGATCCATAGCTAAAACTTTGATGTTTTTTATTTTTCCAGATTCCGAAGTAATCAAGGTGCAAACACACTGTGAAGTCGCACGTCACGTCATGACGTGGTCAAATTTCGAGATTTTTAATATTTTCGTTTTTTATTTGTTTTTTTGGTTTTAAACTGTATTGGGCTTATTAATTTTGTGATTAATTAGTTAATTACATGGCCCAAATTATCTTGCATGATAATGACATGTAATGGGCTTAATGGATCTTTAATTCATTAAGGGTAGTTTTTAGGAAACATGATTGGCAATTATCCCACATCGGGAAAATACCAAACATTAACACTTCTTGTAGCCTATTTAAAGGGCACACTCCATACGTTTTTAATAGAGAAGAATTTTGAATTGAGAAATAAAACAGCGATTGTTTTATCTTTGTGAATTTGATTTCCTGCGAAGGGTTTTCAAGCTAACAAATCTTGAGAATTGATTAGTTTGCGCGAAGCGGCTTTATCAATTGGCGCGTAAATTCCAATCTACTAGTTAGATTGTTCTTGTTCATTGGTTTTATTCAAAGGTCCTGCAATTGCTTCCGTGACATACAAGCCAGGGTTTAGAGCTAATCGATCCGAGTTTCGTATCAGCATGCTTCACAATTTGATTAAAGAAGAATTGCCCAACATCAAACGCAATAAAGTTTCTAATCTTGAACAGTAAGACAACTATCGACTTGTTTACACTAGTCTCATGAGAAGTAGGAAGCCAATTTTTCATAGCTATCTTGTGAAGGATAGCGTACTTGACAGAGAGTTGCGAGGCAGGAAAATTCTTACCTCTAGGTCACACACGTCTGACAACACCAGTGATATTAGTAATAATCTTACTGAAATCAGAAGTGAATTCCTCAATATCAGCCCAGTGACTACACAGGTGAGTGTTGATTACGGCGGGAGAAAATTCAAACAATTACCCCTCACAAAAACATGACCACCATCCGAATGCTCAAGTTTCTTCACATTCGGATCCAAATTGGAGTAAAACTTCTGAACAACTCTCCTAACAAATGGCTTCAAACCCTTAAAAGTCCTGCCTAACCCTTGACTAATAAGGTGGTCCACAATTTTTTGACATTCTTTAAAATCTCCCTCATGAATGTTTCTTTCACACCATATATTCCTCTTAGAGACTCTATCCCAGAGGCCAGTATTATACTCAAATTTAAAATTATTCAAGTCACAAAAAGTAACCGATGACTTACTTGATGTGGCGGTTGACTTTTCCTTTGACACCGACTGAGAACGAGTAACTCGTCGAGACCCAGGGCTTGGATTTACTTTTCTTCGCTTAGACTTTGAAGACTTAGCAAGCTCCTAGTCAGAAACCTCTTGAACATCATCATTGGAAGAGACATCATCTTCAGCGTCTTCTTCAACATTCCAAGCATCATCAGAGGACTCTTCATCCTTGTTAGACCAAGACCTCTTTCCCTTAGAATCTCGTGAAACCGTAGAAGCATCCCGTGCCTTAGGAGGAGCAACACTAGTCTTGAACGGACCACCACTTGAACACATAAAGCGCGTTCTTACACCAGATAGATCCACGACCTGGATTGGAGAAACTATTAGGACTTGTGAGGATATGTCACCCACGAAATCTGGATACAACTCCCGTGTATGGGAGATACCAACATCAACCTGCGACGAACCCTGAGAAACAGGGATGACAACAACATGAACACCGTCATCGTCCACCGTCTCAACCACCTTGTTAATCAGAGATGGAGACTTCGGATGAGATATCTTCGAAATTTGGGGCACTTGACTCGAATCGCCTTCAAGATTCGACTCAGGAATCTTACTAAATGAAACTTCTTCATTAATATCCTTGATTACCGTCATGAAGGAGAAAGAACTGAGATGAACCAAAGCTTGAGAAAGAGAAACTCAAGGGACAATAAACTCTCGAAATAGTAGAGAGAGAGAGGGAAATAATAGCAGTCAAATTTTGCGTGAAAGGAAATAAATCACCAACTATTCAAAATAAGCCAAAAATCCCCTAATAAGCCACGTGTCACTTAGAGAGCTGAAGACCAAAATTCAAAAAAAATCCCACAACTACTAGATACAAAGGAAACTGCCTAAAACATGTGGCGGGAAAACAAAAACTACCATATTATTTTTGTTTATATATATATTTATATTATGAAAAATAAAAAAAAACTTACAACCCTGAAGAACTTTTTCACATGACACAAAGGCGTATGGCAAATCTTAGTTCTTTAAATCTCACTACATTCAAAGCTTTGGTGAAAATATCGACAATTTGCTTTTCCATCACCATATGTTCCGATGCAATAATTTTGTCTTCCACAAGAGATCGAATGAAATGATGTCGGATAGCAATATGCTTGGTCCGAGAATGCTGAACAAGATTCTTGGAAATATTGATAGCACTCATGTTGTTGCAATAGAGTGTCATGACATTCTGGGTGACACCGTAGTCTTTCAGCATTTGATTCATTCAGAGAAGCTGAGTACAACTACTACCAGCTGCAATGTATTCTGCTTCGGCAGTAGACTGAGAAATAGAGTTTTGCTTTTTGCTGAACCATGACACGAAGTTGTTTCCCAAGTAAAAACATCCATCGGAAGTACTTTTTCGATCATCTAAACTCCCAGTCCAGTCATCATCACAATAACCAACTAGATTGGTATTTGTATCAAATGAATACCAAATCCCATAGTTAGTTTTCCCGCTAATATACTTGATAATTCGCTTCACTGACACCAGGTGTGACTTTCGAGGATTTGCTTGAAATCGAGCACATAAACCCACACTGTAGCAAATATCTGGTCGACTAGCAGTTAGATACAAGAGACTACCAATCATACTCCTATATAAGCTTGCATCAATAGAAATTTCCTTCTAATATTTGAATAGCTTCTCATGTGTCCCAATCAGTGTTTTCCTTGGACGAGCATTCTCCAACTCAAACCTCTTCAACAAACTCTTCGTATACTTCCTTTGAGAAATGAAGATACCATATTTTCCTTGCTGAATCTGAAGACCAAGGAAATAATTAAGCTCACCAACCATACTCATCTCAAATTCCTCGGTCATTTGAGGGACAAATTCATCCACTATCGCCTGTGACACTAAGCCAAACACTATGTCGTCAACATAGATTTCAGCGAGTAAAAACTGACCCTTATTATGGCGAATGAAAAGGGTTTTATCTACTCCCCCTCGCTCATATCTCTTTGACAATAAGTACTCCGTGAGCCTTTCGTATCACGTCCGAGGAGCTTGTTTGAGCCCGTATAACGCCTTCTTCAACTTGTAGACGTACTTGGGATGATGAGGGTCTTCAAAACCCTTTGGTTGAGCAACATACACCTCCTCATTAAGAAGACCATTGAGGAAAGCACTCTTCACATTCATTTGATACAACTTGAACCGCATCATACACGCAGTGGCTAACAAGAGACGAATGGACTCAAGACGCGCAACCGGCGCAAATGTCTCATCAAATTCAACACCTTCAATTTGTGTGTAACCCTGGGCAACTAACTGAGTCTTGTTACGAGTGATGTTTCCATGCTCATTGCTCTTGTTCTTGTATATCCACTTGGTACCAATGACATTCACATTAGGGGGGCACGACACTAAGTCCCAAACTTGATTCCGATTGAGTTGACCAAATTCTTCTTGCATAGCACCAATCCAATACTCATCTAGCAAGGCTTCTTTCACATTTTTGGGCTCAATGGACAAAGTAAAGCATTTTATTTGGATTATTTCTCTATAGTTCACTCTCAGCTTATCTCTGGTTCGAATATCATAATTCAGGCCTCCAATAACTTCATCAGCAAGATGATTCTTCTGGACACGAGTGGATGGTTGCCTGTTAGCCGGGGTGGCTTCCTCCACATTATCAATCACAGCAACCTGATCTGTAACACCACCTGTAACACTGGTGGGAACACTAGCTGGAACACTCGAGCTTTCTTCATCTAAGGACTGTG
Source organism: Ophiorrhiza pumila (assembly GCA_016586305.1). NCBI lineage: Eukaryota > Viridiplantae > Streptophyta > Magnoliopsida > Gentianales > Rubiaceae > Ophiorrhiza > Ophiorrhiza pumila. Next base: position 7,216,828 of record BLIW01000008.1, on the reverse strand, counting down.
TCACACTTTCTTCAGAAATATCAGCTATTTCCAGAGAATCATCGACTTGAACATTCGCAGATTTTATGACATTCTGAGTTCTTTTGTTATAAACTCGATAGGCTCGGCTATTGACAGTATACCCAAGAAAATCCCTGTCATTCAACACATAGTACGTACTACTGAAAGAATGAAAATAGTTAATTATTGGAGTTTTACCTTTCCATATCTCATAAGGTGTCATCGTAATTCCTCCATGAAGACACACCCGATTTATTGTGTAACATGTTGTGTTCATAGCTTCTGCCCAGAATCTCTATGGAACATTTCTTTCATGTAACATTACACGTCATCTTTGCTATAGTTCGATTCTTTCTCTCAACGACTCCGTTTTGCTGAGGAGTTTTAGGTCCAGAGAATTCATGAGCTATGCCATGTCTATTACAGAAGTCCAAGAATTCTGAGTTTTCAAACTCTCTCCCATGGTCGCTGCGAATGCAAATAATTTTCACGATAACACAATCCTTCTCACGTTGAAGACGAATACACAAGGACTTGAATGTGTCGGACTTTTCTCGAAGAAATTCCACCCATCGAGAGAAATCATCAACAGTCACATAGGCATACCGTTTTCCTCCAATACCCTTGAAAAGAATAGGACCCATCAGATCCATATGAAGCAGTTCAAGCACACGAGTCGTTGCTGGTGTCTGAGACTTTGGATATGACACCTTGGTTTGCTTCCCAATCTGACATGACCCACACACTCTGTCTTTATTAAACTTCATCATGGGAATCCCACAGACAGCTTCCTTAGAAACAATCTTCTGCAGCATCCTAACATTCACATGACCCAACTTTTGATGCCATAGGATAGAATCTTCTATGTTTGAACAAAACTGGTAGACGAAGCAGAAATGAGATAACAATTATCAGAAGATCTCATTCCTTCCATGATGTGCATGTTGTTTTGATCGGACACCAAGCACTTCCCACGAGTGAAATTCACATTCAGTTCTTGATCACACAACTGACTAATACTAATCAAATTTGCCTTTAGACCATTGACAAGAAGAACATTGTCCAACTTTGGTAGTCCTTGCACATCTAGCGTACCTCTTCCAATGACACTTGCTGTGACACCATTGCCAAACGTCACTTTTCCCATACTTCTGGACACAATATTTTTCAAAAACTTCTCTTCACCAGTTATGTGTCTAGAACACCCATTGTCAAAGTACTATGCATAAGTTGTGGTGACTTTTAGAGACGTATATGTGACATTGCACTTCAAATTGGACTTCTTTACCCATTTTTGTTGTGAATCTCTGCGAGAAGAAAACTTTCTAGTAGTACCTTATCTGAAATCAGCAAGATAAGTAAAACATCTATAGCGAATATGACCACGACGATTGCAATAATGGCAAAATAGGAATAAATATGTTACATTCGCCTCTAGGAGCATTATAAGAATAATGAGGATTTGACTTCTTCACGTTCTTTACAGTACTCACAGCAACTTGCTTCCCTTTGTAATCATCATCTTTCATTGACATGGTCTGTGACATTGAGCTTTCTCCTTTATAACCCAATCCAGAATGATCACCACTGGGTTTTCTAGTCTTGAGAATATCATCCAGCTTGGAAGAGCCCAAATTTAACATTTTGACATTTTTCTTCATATGAGCTCATTGGTCAGATTCTTCACTTCCTCCTAACTTGCTCTCAGTTTGGCTTCTAACTCTGCAGTAGAGTTTTGAAGATTGAGCTTCTCATCTCTCAACTCTCCAATCTGAGTACGAAGATGCTAATTTACTCTAACAAGTTCAATCTATTTCTCATGAAGGATCTTGTATTCAATGATGATATCTTCTTCTATCACTTCATCTTCATCTTGTCATTATAAGCCGACATATTTTCAGTGACATTTTGTGTAACAACCTTGACACCACCATCGTCTGAATGTTCAGTTTTAGAAACAAGAGCCACATGGTTATTCTAAAATTCATCTTCTATATCTGACTTATCTTCACTCCAGGTTGTGTGGAGAGAATTCTTCTTCTTCTTCAATGTATTAGCACATTGTGCCTGAACATGCCCAAAGCCATCACATTTTCTACACTGAATTCCCTGTTCTTAAAAGGTTGGTCAGATACATGATTTTCTTCCCTGTACTTTTTATTGCTTGACGATCTACTCTTGGTGTTGCTGATACTGGTCTTGACACCTTGATTATTTCTACCAAATCTCTTCATAACTCTGCTAAATTTCTTACACAGCAGTGCTAGAGATTCCTCAAAGTCATCTTCATCATGATCATCTAGCTTATGTATCTCTGTTTTTAGAGCCATCCCTTTAACCTTCTTCGCTTCCGAGTCCACTCCAAGATTCATCTCAAACGTTCTAAGAGATCCCATCAGTTCTTCTAACTTCATCTTGGAGACATCTTTCACTTCTTCAATGGCAGTTACTTTATGAGCAAACCGTTCAGAAAATATCGTAGAGTTTTCCTCACCAACCTATCTTTGGAAAATATTTCACCAAAAGTGAACGCCTCATTGGCGATGTCACAGAGTTTGGCGTTGAACTCTGTAATACTCTCATCTTCATGCATTCTTAGGCTCTTAAATCTTGAGTTAGCACCTGCATCTTTGATAACTTCATAGCCAACGTCCCTTCATAAGTGATCCGAAAAATTTCCCATGCTTTTTTGGCTGACTCACACGTAGAAATAAGTCTAAACTAAACGGGATCAACACCATTGAAAATAGCGTTAAGAGCCTTTGAATTACTATTTGCCACAAGGCATCTTCAGTAGCAGACCAACTTTCTTCAGGCTTGAGAGATATGACTCCCTCTTTGTCAATAACCATCGGAGGGTCCTATCCTGTCAAAATTGATTTCCAAGCCTTCTCATCGATAGCTTTGATAAAGGCTCTCATTCTGGCCATCCAATAAACATAATTGCAGCCATCCAATAAAGGTGGACGCATTGTTGAACATCCTTCCTTCATAGAGTCCATTGCACCAAAACCAAAACCAAATCCTGTGAATCCCACCTAAGAAACAGAGACGACCTGCTCTGATACTAATTGTAAGATCAAGGTTAGATACGCGGTGTTCTAGTGGGTTGAAAAACTAGATGTGACACTAATAATAAAAGCGATAATGGACAATATTAAAATGCGGAAAAATAAAGAGACAGGAGATTGGTAACGCAATTCGGCAATTGCCTACATCCACGGGGCCACGTCCAGATATAAAAATAATTTACAAGGTATACAAAGATACAAGATACCCGGTCTAACACAAAGCAAGACTCCTTATTTTCTTTGTCACCGCCTCTTCCTAACTTACCAAGTGAATATGTTTTTGCGAGCTCCTCTCGTCTTGAGATAGATTATTCCCAGAATCTATAAGAAACAAGATCCCCTTGTCAATAGTGACTTCTCCTGGAATCCGTGTATGGCAAGATCCCCTTACCCACGATCAGAACTCCTCCCGAGTTCCAGGCAGTCTCCTCCCGAGACTGAGTTTTAACGAAGATCACAAGGAATGCACCTTCAACATATCAGTAACACTTAACGTTGTCTTCATATGCGATCAACCAACACACTAATAGAGCAAAGAATTCCAACCTAAACCATGTGTGTCTACAGTCTCTCACAGATAGAATGAATAATCACTTCTCACATACCCAAAAACGTGAGAGAAGAAAGAACTTATAAAGCACATCAAATCTTTCTGTTTTTATCTCCAATATTATCTCCAATCAGATCGCACAGAAAGAGGAAACCGTGTGCCACGAAATCTAGATCAGTGACACAAGATGCGACATAATCGGAAAGTGCTACCAAAGAATCAGGAACGAATCCCAAAAATGCTGTGATCTCTTATCTTGTCACAATCCAGCTAATAGCACCGCAATTTTCGAGATAAACCTCCAAAGATAATTTTCGAAAATACCAAGATAGCATAATCTCCAAAATCAACATTCCTTGTATAGATTAATTCAGTTGATTACTGCAGCAAATCGCAATTTTTCTTTATTTGCAAAAAAAAAAATCAATGCCAACATAATCTTTAGCATTTACAATCCCTAGGTAAAGTTGATATATATTGATTTAGTTTACAAATTTGAACAAAATTGGATGATCTCCATTTGCCGTTTGGATAATCTTACAAATTATTTGCAAATTTAACCTAGTAAAAATGTTAAATAAAAAGTTCAAATTACAAAAAGCACTAAGGGTTAGTAATTAGATCTTCAAAATATATTTGTATGATTATATTTGCTTTACCGGCATAATTGATCGATATATATAGAGATTAAGGTAGTATTTTACATCTCATATAAGGAAAATTTCTGTTTCAATCATTCTATTATCCAATTATCAAAGGATCCAAAAATCAAGAGACTCAAATGGGTAGGCCTAGAAACATATATTATATAATACTATTTAATCAAGTTACCAAAGTTTTTTTTTTCAGCTAAACACATATAAAAGTTGACTGGTGGAATTATAAACAATTACATATCCAGGTATATACTTTTTTTGCCCATTCCAATTCCTTAACTAGCTCAAAATATTTAAGCCAAATTATTAATAAACTTCACAAAAACTCATGTGAAACTGATTTATATATAAAACGTGGTTCGTATATTAAATGGACAATTAATTACCGTTAAAATTGTAATTATAATTTTTTACAGATTTTATCACATATTAAAATTGCGATTAACTCACGGTTACGTATATGAACCTACTTCACCGAATATCAACTGTAATAACTCACAGATGAAGATATTATCAACAAATCAATCATCTCTTAGGCTCCGTTTGGACAAGCTATTTTTGAATTATATCATGATTTTTTTTCTTGGGATTTGTTATGAGAAAAGTATATATTGAGAGTGTTTGGAATGAATGATTTTATTTTGTTGGGATTTGTATTGAAGATTTTTTTATTAATAAAAGTTTGAAATTTAAATTTGAATTAGTATTTTATTAGTTTATTTTGATGGGAAGTGTGTTAAGAAGAATTGTTTATTATTAAAATTTAAAGTTTAAATTCAAATTTAATATTTTATTTATAAAAATTACTGTAGCAAAAATAATTACTGTAGCATTGTTTTGTGTTTTAAAAATTTTGATGAAAAAGTTGAACAAAACAAACACCTCATTTTGCAATTGTGAAATAAATCTCAAATTTTGATGAAACCAAACAGAGCCTTAACTTTCTGCGGATGCGAGGCATCACACTAATATGATAATAGAATTTCACATAATTGAAATTTGGATATAAGTTGAGAGTAAAAGTCTAATTTGAAATATTCATTTTAGCATTGTGAAGATGAGCTAAAATATAGTTAAATTTAAGTGCAATATGCCGAAGTAGCTCGACGGGTTTGTTTGGGTCTATAGGTCCATGGATTCAACAGTCTCTCAAATATGAGGCCTCATATTAATTGTCAATCTAATTGCACTTGGAAGAAATTTATAAATTAAAAACAAATTTGAAATTGCCAAAGTCCAAATTATATCAGTAGAAATTAAAATCCATTAGTAAGTCTATAATGGATTAATTTGCTCACATAATTAATTAATTGATTACTTGCATTGATAATATTGATTTACTATTTGTAAAGACTTTCGGAATCTAATATTGCCTTTATGGATTTAATGGATTTAATAACTTCATCTTTATGATATGTAAATTTTTGCCATAATAGCCCACTCATACTTTGCTGTTTTGGATTTTCAGACAGCAACTATTAAAGATTTTCCAGATAAGATGAATAATCTGTTCTTTTGCACCCTATTTTCAACTCTGCTGTCTTTACCTTTCTCTCAAATGATGGAAAGAGATCCAAAATCATGGAGAATAGAAGCTGCCATTAAAATTATTGCTGTTTTTTACACGGTAAGAAAATTAAGTATGATACTTAATTACGTACCTTTATGCATCTTTTTTTTCTTGCCATTATATATATATATATATATATATATGTATATTATACATGATAGATTCTGCATGGGTAGGGTAGTTTGTTGCACATTCAAGATTTATGTTTTGTGTGTACAAATTTCTATTTTATTATTATTAGTAAAAAAATTATTTTTGAAAAAAGGGGTGAGATTCTAATTTTTTTTTTTTAAATTTGAATTTTGAACAAAAAAAAGTTTGAAATCTTGGAAAGGCAAAATCATAGTTTAGGCAAATAACACCAATAGTCCCTTAACTTGGGGGTAATTATCGTTTTGGTCCTCAATATTGAAAAAATTATATTTTGATCCCTCAATTTGATTTTTTTTGCACAACTGGTTCGCAGTTTATTTTTCATTCGCATAATAATAACGTCGTTAGTCATCTGACATTGTTCATTATTCAAAACGACGCCATTTAGTGTCATATGACTACGACGTTACTTGTTAGATGGATGGAAAATGAATTATTGACTATTTGTGGAATAAAATTCAAGTTAAGGGATCAAAATACAATTTTTTCAAGATTGGAGACCAAAACTATACTTACCCCCAAATTGAAGGAGAATTGGAGTCATTTACCCTAGTTTTTTTTTTTTTAATGAAATGTGGTAAATAAGATTTATGATAATACAAACATAGAAGGATCTATAGGGGCGAGGAGTGGAGATCGGATCATCTGTATAAGATTGCGTTGTCTTATTTTGTCCAATATACAAAACGATGTTGTTTTACTAAAACTAGAGACAAAAAATATAAATATCACTAAAATCAAATTTACAATTATTAAACCTAACTCATATATAAGTGAACCATACAACGTGATTTTAATTATGATTTTAATAAAACAACGTTGTTTTGATTATTGAATAGAATAAAATTGAATAATGTTGGATAAAAGATCCCATCTCTGAAGAATGCGACAACTCCTCCCCAAAATTTGAAATTTTTTTTATAGATTCTTAGAAAAAATAAATTTAGTTATTACTAGTAATCTTATATAATTTCATCTCTTCTAACTCTACTTATTGAATCGGTCATTGAATACGCGATCTTGAGAAAATGACACCAATTTGGAAAAATTTGTAAATTAGCTTCTCAATGTGATAGTGACGGTTAATATTATTTTAGTGAATGGTATCTTCCTAATTTCTTAATTCTAAATATACAAAAAAATTTGTTATTTTACTAAATAGATGAATTCATACATATACACAAATAAATAGGTATGCCAAATTAATTAAATTCCAAATAATTCTTCAGGCAATAATAGGGGTATTGATTAGGATATCTGTCCATCTATGGTGCTTGCAAGTGAAAGGGCCAATCTTTCTAGCAATGTTCAGGCCACTAGGGATTGTAATTGCAATGGTAACTGGGATTCTTTTCCTTGGAGATTCCCTTTACCTTGGCAGGTATGCATTGCTTCTCATTAACTTTAATAAAGATGAACCTAAAGAAAAATAATCTTTAAAGAATTATAGGTACTTAATTGGTTAATGATAGAAAGTATGAATTTTTTGGTCGGGATTATAATTTTATTTATCTGAAATTTTGTTTTTATTCAGCAAAAAACTATTTATTTTGAATAGATAAATAGGTGTGTAATGATAAAATTTCGAGTAAATAAAATTACAATTTCACGTAAAAAAAAATTTGTATTTTCTATCAATACTTACTCATTACACAATTTTTAGTTTACAATATAGATATAATTTTCATTCAAAATACATAAATATATCTAAGTAAACGGTGACATAAGTAACACACAAATTTCTTCAATTATATTATCATTCTACTTTGTAAGATTAACAGCACAAGCCAAAAGTAACTTTTTTTCTCCATACTGATTAGTTCCTTCCCTTCACTTTTTCTGACGAGACATTTTGAAAACATTTTTCCAAAATTTCCCACTATAGAATAAATAACACTGGAATTCAATTGAAGTAATCACCAATATGGGAGAATTTGTATGAAGGGCGCGCCTCATGTATTTATTATTAAATGAGGCGCAACTTTAATATATTTATTATTAATGGCGTTAAAATATTTATATTAGTTTAAATAATTAACCAATGACTTTATTATCCTTTTCATCAATTAAATAATTTATCACGATCAAAACATTTATTTTCTTTATCTTTTTATTGCTAAAATATATCGATCTAATCATTTAAAAATATCTTAAAACTCTTTATCATCTACTGTTTTATAATTGTAATCAATAAATTTTCATACTAAATTACTTCTTTATTCTTTTATTACTGAAACACATTAATCTAATCATAAACTATTTTATCATTTATTGTTTCACAAGTGTTATCAATAAATTTTAATATTAATTTTACTTAATTGTTATCCATAAACTTTCATGTAAATTTTAATTATTATTAAATTATTTTATACTGTAAAATTAAGTTTTAAAAAATACAAAAGAATTTGTCAAACTAATATCACAAAGCATAATTAATTTTAATAAATTTTAACTTTTTTGGTGATGAACCTGACTCTGTTGGTATAATCATTTGATAAACACGTAATCACGTACAATTATTTATTATTAATTTTTAATTTTAAAGTTGTTGTATTTTTCGGTGTTGTGTTATTTAATTATTTTTTAATTTTAAATATATTCATGAAAAAATATTTTTGATTTAAGATAATTTAATAATAAAAATATTCATGACAAGAAAATTTAACTTTTTGAAAGATTTTGACCATGATTATATTTTGTTATTTAAAACATTACAAAAAATCTTAAAAATAAAAATAGTTTGATGATAAGTATATTTTATTATTTAAGGTAGTTTGATAATGAGTTAAGTTACTATTAAATTTTATCCACAAGAAATTATTAAAAATAACTAATAAAAGATTGAATAGTAAAAGATAAAAAGTTAGGTATTTAACGTAATCTTTCTTATAATTGATAAGAAGTGTACTAAAGACTTTTATTAAGTATATAATATAATAAAGTTATTTTGACGCCCTTAATAATAAATACATTAAAGTTATACCCCATTTAACAATAAGAGCATGAGACGCGCCCTTAATACAAATTTTCCGTATATATATATATATATATATATATATATATATATATAATCAAAATTAATCTAATGACAGGGAAATACATTTCCGTATCCACATTCTCATTCAGAATAGTATCTTCAATCTGCAAATACTTTATTTATTGCCCCTCAAGATTTCAAAATTTTTATTTTAACTTATTAAAAAGTAAAAAAAAAAATCCCTTATTAAAAACTTTGTAAAAGTACTGCCAGTTCTTTTTTCTTTTGTTTTAATAGTGTTATGATCCTCTGCTAACATTATGCATGCAGAATTGGTGGAGCAATTACGATAGCAATTGGATTTTATGTTGTTATGTGGGGAAAAGCCAAACAAAATTGTATTGTTGAAGAAAATGGAGTTGTTAATAGTGAAGCGTACACCCAAAGAAGCCCTCTATTACAAAACAATATTAATCACAAAGAACAAGTTTAGTAATGAGATTCATTAATTGAATTTGTTTGATTAATGCCATTGATTGCTGTCTCATGGATTAAACCGTTTGAGTCTACTAAAGAATTCAACAAAGACTAATGCTGTGTTTGGTTGCTTAGAATTGGACCTTAGAATTAGAATTGAGGGGTCCAATTCTAATTCTTGTGTTTGTTTATAAAATAAAATTTGGATTTTGAATTCATTTGCAATTCTATAATGGCCCAATTCTGCAATTTCAATTCTTTCCTCATGGTAGATATTTCCAATTCTAATTCAAGATAGAATGGGTCAATACGTGGGTTCTTATCGAGCCAAAATCAAAATTCGGATCTTAAGATTCTTTTTCATCACCTTCACTTCTTTCTTTTTTTTCACACACTACACACATTTTCACACACTACACATATTTTACACACACTACACACATTTTTACACACTGCATATTTTTTCACACACTACACATATTTTACACATAGTACACATATTTTCACACACTACACACATTTTCACATACTACACATATTTTACACACACTACACACATTTTCACACACTACACTTTTTTTCACACACTACATATATTTTACACATAGTACACATATTTTCACATACTGCACACATTTTCACACATTTTCACACACTACACATATTTTACACATAGTACACACATTTTCACACACTACATATTTGTTCACACACTACACACATTTTCACACACTACACATATTTTACACATAGTACACACATTTTCACACACTACACATTTTTTCACACACTACACATTTTTTTACACACCGCACATTTTCACACACTACACACATTTTCATACACTACACATTTTTTCACACATTACGCATATTTTACACACAATACACACATTTTCACACACTACACATTTTTTCACACACTACACACATTTTCACACACTACATATGTGTAAAATATGTGTAGCATATGAAAATGTGTATAGTATGTGAAAATGTGTATAGTGTGTGAAAATGTGTGTAGTGTGTGTAAAATATGTGTAGTGTGTGAAAATGTGTGAAGTGTGTGTAAAATATGTGTAGTGTGTGAAAAAATATGTAGTGTGTGAAAATGTGTGTACTATGTGTAAAATATGTGTAGTGTGTGAAAATGTGTGTAGTGTGTGAAAATATGTGTACTATGTGTAGTGTGTGAAAATGAATATATTAAAAATAAATTATTTTGTCAATTCTAATTATCAGTGAAATCTAATTTCATACATTTTTTAAACTTTCGAACAAAGGATTTGGAGTTATAATTTAATTCTATATGAATTTTGTTGTTTTGCCAAACAAAGGAATTCAAATATTTTAGACTTTCAATTCATTGAATTACAATTCTATAATATTTAAATTCCAATTCAATTCTATTTCTAAACAATCAAACACAGCCTAATACTAATATTTTGATTCTTTGTTGAAGAAATTGAGCAGACTAAATGAGAAACTGACTTTTACTTCAAATTCTAAAAACGAAATTAAATATTGACGCTTAATGTAATTTTGTTATTAAATTTCTTGGATAAAATATATAAATTCTTAATTTGTTAAGTTTGGATGGTTTATAAAAGTTTTGATTATGATGTTTTATTAATTTTCTCTCTTATATTTTCAAAGTTATATCTCATATTTGGATTTTTCTCATAAGGAAACAAAAAATCATATTTCAATGTGGTTTCATGATGAGTGCAACTCTTAACTCTCCATTGTATGTGATCAAACCAATATAATCTAGGATTGATGAGCATTAGGCATTAGTTATTGTGGGAAATGTTTGGATAGAAACGCATTGAAATATTTAAGGGTAGATGAACTCAATAGTTTTTTAATTTGGGAGTAAGTATCATTTTAGTTCACAATCTTGAAAATTTTATATTTTGGTCTCTTAAATTGAATTTTGTTGTACAATTTAGTTCCAAATTGATAATTTTTCATCCATTCGAGAAATAACACCATTAGTCATGAAACAATATTCATTGTTTAAAATGATGCGGGTTTGTGTCTGGTGACTAACGATGCACTCGTTAAGTTAATGAAAAATGATTTGAGAATTATTTGTACAATAAAATTTAAGGTGAGGGATCAAAATATAAATTTTTCAAAATTAGAGACCAAAACAATATCTACCTCCAAGTTCATGAATATTCAAGTCAATTGCCCAATATTTAATGAGATCTTGTACGTACATTATCTGATGAAATATTTTATGAGACAAGATCTTCTATCCAACATTATCCTATCTCGTATTATCCAAGATTAAAACTACGTTGTATAGTCCACTAATATCTTGGTTAGGGTTTAAAAATTGTAAAGTGATTTTACTTTTTAGTTCATACTTTTAGTGAAACTACTCCAATTTGAATATTAGACAAAATAAGAATGAATAATATTTGACAAAAGATCCGATCTCATATTTTATTAACTATATTTTTCATTCCATAGCTGGTATTCTTAAAGTAGGGTTTCAAAAAGATATATTAGAAAAACTGAGAAAAAAATAAAAATGAGAATTTTTTTTTATATATTATATCTCAATGGTCACTTCCTTGCCAACAAACCGACAATAACTTATCAATCAAACCATTACAAAAAATGCCAAACGTCATATGAAACTAATTTCAACAACTCCCCATAAAATATTAGGTGAATTACATCTACAACTCCTGAGGTAAAGCCATATTACAAATCGATATCTGTAGTTTAGCCATATTACGGTCACCTTCTTTGACCTAAATTTTGTTAATGGATCTAATGAAATTACCAAAGAGTCCTAACTTATGATTTTGAAAACTAAAATAAAAAGAATCCAATTATTTTATTCACTTAAAATTTAAAAAAAAATGAAAAGAAACAAAGTTAATTCTAATTTAATCTTGTGAACGATGTTAATGATGGTTTTGACTAATTTTTTAAATTATCTTTGTTTATATTTAATATGGTGGAAATTTAAAGTGAAAAGAACATAATTATTTATTTACTTAAAATAAAAAAAATAAAAAGAATTTAAATAAATTTTCATTTAATCTCGGGGTTAATAGTGTTAATGATGCCTTTGACCAAAATTTTTAAATTTTATTAGTTTGTATTTAGTGTAATAGAAAAATAAAATAAAAATAACACAATTACTTATTTACTTAAAATAAGAAAATAAATCAAACTAATTCAAATTCAGCCTAGTGAGGTAATGGTACTAATAGTGCTCTTTGTAAAAGAAAATATTTTATTAATTTATATTTAATCTAATGGAATGAATAATTTTATATCAACACTTATTCATTTAGAATAAAGGTAAATTTGGAAATTCAATCTTTTTTTGTTGACTTACTTATAGTAAAGGGTTTTTTGTTATATAGTGGTTAGGTCAAGGGAGGTTTTTGTTAAATAGTGGTTAGGTCAAGGGGGTGGCCGTAATATGGTTAAACTATAGAGACCGGTTTGTAATATTACTTTACTTCAAGGGAGGTAGATGTAATTCACCCTAAAATATTTAGGGTATGCTTGGTTCATGGAAAGGAATGGTAGTGACAATGATAATGATAATAGTGATTAATGGATATGATAATCACACACATTCCTCCCAAAGTAGAAGGGTATGAAGTATTACCCAAAAGTGGGATATAGAAATAATTTTAGGGTAATGATTATATCCTACCAAGCACCACTCTTTCATTTCATTCCCTTTCCTTTCTCCTAAACCCACAAACAAGGCACCCCCTTAGTTGATGAAAAAGAAAGAAACAAAACCTCAACCATTTAAGAAGGAATGATGTAGGTAGAAGGGTTAATTCCACTTTACCCCTTTATGGTTTGGAAAAATTTCCTTTTATTACCTCGTAGTTTCATAATGTCTACATAACTCCCTTATGCTTTAGACTAAAGTGAAAAATGCACGTAAACCATCTAAACTGGTGAGAGGAGAGGAGATGAGAGAGAAGATGGTATTTGAGATAAAGATGAGAGAGAATTTGGTATTGGAGATAAAGTGAAGAGAGAAAGATAAAAAGTTAAAGTAAGAAAAAACATCATGATTGTAAAAAGGAAAAAATAGAGGAAAGAGAAAGACAAATAACATAAAGTAAGAGGAACGAAAAAATAATTAAATAATAGGTTGTTTTTTTACTTTTATTTAAGAGTTATGTAGTAATTTTATACACTTTGGGATTACATGTACATTATGAAACTACGAGTTAATAAAAGAGAATTTTTCCAAACCATAAAGGGGTAAAGTGAAATTAACCCAAAGTAGAATATTCCACTATAACAAAAACAACTCCTGTTGATTGAAGATGGTTTAGCCAACTAGCAAACGTACTTCTCTTCACACCATCACGAAAAATAAATAAAGGGCATGTGTTTGATAATTGATAACTAAGAGTAATATTTTATTAGTCATATATTTTGTATTTATCAAGGTAACTTAGCTCACATAATTGGCAATATGTCATAAATTCTTTCAATGTCCTTTATTTTGTAGGTTGATTTCATTTTTGTCTCTATTTTTTAAAAAGTTTTAGATTTTTCTCACATAATACAATTAGGGTTTTACATTGTCATTCGTCAATTTTTTTCATTTAAAATTTAATTTAAACATCTATTTAATACATATATGACAAGTAGAATAACATAGAAATCAATAGAATTGGACATATATATATATATATATGAAATGGTCATCAGAGTTGAATTATTATTGCATGAAAAGTGAACAAAGTATTTTCGAAAATCAAAATTGTAACTATATATGAAAGATAAAAATAAAACTTTTTGAAAAAGGGTACAAAAGCAAAACAAACCTCAAATTTAGGGACGATTCAAGTAATTGACCCAAAACTTTAAAATTTGCTAGCAATCATAGTATTCACTTCAAGTTTTGTCTAACTCTCCAAAGTCCAAACTTCAAAAACCCTGCTCAACTTGATCTCCTTTTGAAGGGTTTTCGACAGAGAAAGAGAGAGAGACACCATGGAAGACTTGCTAACTTGGTTGAAGAATTGGGCTCCATTTATAGCAATGGTGACATTGGAGTTCACAGATGTGGGAATGACTGTGGGTTTTGTCAAATTCCCGCATCGCCTAGGATAAGGAAAGTGAAGCCTTTGTTTTCTTATAAATAAAGGCCTTCCCTTTAGTTTTGAATCATCTTTCAACAATTGCTTCATTCTATTGTAAGGCAATTGTTTTCTTCTCTCTCTTGTAATATTTCAAGATTAGTGAAATATTATAGTAGTGTCCGAGGACGTAGGCAATATTGGCCGAACCTCGTTAAATTTGGTGTTCTGGTATTCTTTATTTTGTCTATTTAAATAGCTTTCGTGGGTATAGTTGTTGCGATATTATTGTGCTATTAAATTACCTTTGGGTAGATAAATTCTGTCACAAAGGCTGATAAGAAGCCTAAGGAGTGTGGTATTTAAGCGAGACCGCTGTGACCCCACCACTCTTTCCTGGGAATTTATTCTACGGTGATTTGTAGTTCAATAAGTTCGCACTCTATTGAAAATTACCCAAGCTTCCGCACAACAATTGGTATCAGAGCCAAGGTTCTCTTGAGTATGCTCTGTGGTTGCAGCTTTGTCTGATCTTCCACATCAGAAAAGGATTTCCTTGGGCTATTGGATTTCTTGTGATACAGTTATTAAATAGAAATTGTAGAAATGGCAGAAAGCTCAAAACCATCCACGTCAAGCACATTGTCATCTACTTTGTCAGGGAATATAATGACAAATGCTAGATTTGCAGTGGAAACTTTTGATGGCACAGGTCATTTCGGCATGTAGCAAAGTGAAATTCTAGATGCTCTCTTTCAGCAAGGTCTAGACATTGCCATTGAATAGGAAAAACCAGATGATGTCCAAGAGAAAGAATGGAAGAAAATCAATCGGTTAGCATGTGGTACAATTCGATCATGCTTATCCAGAAAGGAGAGATATGCAGTCTCTAAGGAATCGTCAGCTCACAAGTTGTGGATAACATTGGAAGAGAAATTTTTGAAGAAAAGTAGTCAGAATAAGCTTCATATGAAGAAAAGACTATTTCGCTTCACTTATGTTCCTGGTACCACTATGAATGATCATATCACTAGTTTTAATCAACTGGTGACCGATTTGATTAATATGGATGAGGAATTCAAAGATGAAGATCTGGCTCTAATGTTGTTGAGATCCCTTCCTGAGGAGTTTGAGTATCTTGAAACAACTCTACTTCATGGGAAGGCCAAAGTGTCTCTGAAAGAAGTAATTAGTGACTTGTACAGTTATGAATTGAGAAAGAAAGATAAACAAAAGGGCACTAGTGAAGAAGCAGAAGCTTTAGTTGTCAGAGGCAGATCGCAGAGTCAGAACAAAGGAAGAAATGAGAGATCGAAGTCCAGATCCAGATTGAGCAAAGATGAATGTGCCTTTTGCAGAGAAAAAGGGCACTGGAAGAAAGATTGTCCCAAACTGAAAAGCATACCTGATAAAGGAAAGGCTGTACTTGACTCCAGTGTAGCTGAATGTGATGATGATTCAGATTTATCACTTGCTGTGTATGAAAACATCCAGGCTGATGATGCAAAGTCAGATGTTTCACTTGCTTCAACAACCAGCTCTTCAAGTGTATGGCTATTAGATACAACTTGTAGCCATCACCTATGTCCTAATCGGGAGTGGTTCTTTGATTTCAAAGAAATGCAAGGAGCATTAGTTTACATAGCAAATAATTGTGCTCTTACCACATATGGGATTGGTTCTATCAAATTGAAAAATCAGGATGGATCAATCAGAATATTGCAGAATGTTCGATATGTGCCAGAGATAAAGAAGAATTTAATTTCTATTGGAACCCTAGAATCAAAGGGGTTCAAGGTGGAAATTCAAAATGGAATTTTCAAAATCATTTCTGGTGCACTTGTGGTATTGAAAGGGATTCGAAAGAGCAATAACGTGTATCATTATCTTGGCAGCACCATTACTACAACAATGGCAGGAGCAGCAACAGTAGCTTCAACTGATAATCAGGAGTTGGAAGCAACCAGGTTATGGCATATGCGTTTGGGACATACCGGTGAAAAATCCTTGAAAAGTCTTATAGATCAAGGATTATTGAAAGGCGTACGGGCTCATAAATTGGATTTCTGTGAGCATTGCATCAAAGGGAAGCAGACAAGAGTGAGATTTGGTACAGCAATCTATGATACCAAGGGTATTCTGGATTATGTCCACTCAGATGTGTGGGGGACCTTCCAAAACCACTTCTTTGGGTGGCAAACACTATTATGTGACCTTTGTTGATAATTTCTCCCGTAGAGTTTGGGTGTATACAATGAAGACGAAGGATGAAGTGTTGGAAATTTTTCTAACATGGAAAAAGGCAATAGAAAACCAGACAGGCAGAAAGATCAAATATCTCCGCACAAATAATGGTGGAGAATATAAGAATGATCCATTTTTGAAGGTCTGCAAAGATGAAGGAATTGTCAGACACTTCACCGTTAGAAATACACCACAACAGAATGGCGTGGCAGAGCGTATGAACCGAACGTTACTGGAGAAAGTTCGGTGTATGTTGTCCAATACTGGGTTGGGCAGAGAATTTTGGGCTGAGGCTGTGACATACGCTTGTCATTTGATCAATCGACTACCGTCTACTGCCATTGGTGGTAAAACACCTATGGAGAAATGATTTGAAACTCCTGCGAAAGATTATGATTCCTTACATGTATTTGGTTGCACTGCATATTATCATGTTAAGGAGTCGAAGCTGGATCCAAGAGCAAAGAAGGCAATCTTTATGGGGATTACCTCTGGAGTTAAAGGCTTTCGACTATGGTGTCCAGAGACAAAGAAAATAATCTTCAGCAGAGATGTCACTTTTGATGAATCTACCATATTGAAAAAGGTGACAGTTGAACAACAGACGGATACTACTCCCAAATAGGTGAGTTTGAAATTGTCCCAGCATATAACAATAGTGACTCTCCTATGATAGAAGAAGAGTCAGATGGAGAAGAGGTTTCAACCCAACAACCTCTACAGCAACATGAATCAATAGCATTGAGTAAGCCAAAGAGAATCATCAGAAAGCCTGCTCGATTTGATGATATGGTGGCTTACGCATCTCAAATTGCAAATGATGATATTCCTGCCACTTACAATGAAGCAGTCCAAATTTCAGAAGCTGAAAAGTGGAGAAATGCAATGAATGAAGAGATGCAGTCTCTTCAAAAGAATAGGACATGGAAACTAGCTAGTCTTCCGATAGGAAAGAAGGCAATTGGGTGCAAATGGGTATATGCAAAGAAAGATGGATTTCTTGACAAGAATGATGTGCGCTACAAAGCTTAGTTGGTAGCTAAAGGCTACGCTCAGACAGAAGGTATTGACTATAATGAAGTGTTTTCTCCAGTTGTGAAACATTCTTCTGTCAGAATTTTGTTGGCTTTGGTAGCACAGTTAAATATGGAACTAGTTCAAATGGATGTAAAAACTACATTTTTACATGGCAACTTGGAGGAGGAAATCTATATGACTCAGCCAGAAGGATTCAAAGTTGCTGAAAATAAGAATTTTGTGTGCAAACTTAAAAAATAGTTGTATGGATTGAAGCAATCTTCAAGGCAGTGGTACAAGCTATTTGACAAGTTTATTATGGGTCAAAAGTACATAAGAAGCAAATACGATCATTGTGTGTATTTTCGCAAGCTGCAAGATGGATCTTACATTTATCTATTTCTTTATGTGGATGATATGCTGATAGATTCCACGAGTCTGATGGAAATTGAGAAATTGAAAACTCAATTGAACAAGGAGTTTGAAATGAAAGATCTAGGAGAAGCAAAGAAGATTCTTGGTATGGAGATAAGCAGAGATAGGAAATTGAGGAGACTATCTTTATCTCAGACTCAATATCTGAGAAAAGTGTTGAAGCGTTTTGGCATTGATGAGAAGTCAAAACCTGTTAGTACTCCACTTGCTCCTCACTTTAAACTCAGTGCATCCATGTGTCCAAAGAATGATGAAGAGCGAGAATACATGTTGAAAGTGCCGTAGGCAAATGCTATTGGCAGTTTGATGTATGCTATGGTATGTACAAGACCAGACATTTCACAAGCAGTTGGGATTGTGAGTAGGTATATGCATGATCCTGGAAAGGAACATTGGCAAGCCATGAAATGGATTCTACGGTATATTCTGAACACCGTAGATGTTGGATTGATGTTTGAGCAGGATGGTCAATGTATAGTTGGATATTGTGATTCCGACTATGCTGGAGATATGGACAAGCGAAGATCAACTACTGGTTATGTATTCACTTTTGCAAAAGCACCAGTTAGTTGGAAGTCTACTTTACAGTCCACAGTTGTTTTGTCTACAACAGAGGCAGAGTATATGGCAGTTACAGAAGCTGTGAAGGAGGCAATTTGGCTTCAAGGGTTGCTTGGTGAACTAAACTTTGAGCAACACATCAAAGTGCATTGTGATAGTCAGAGTGCTATCCATTTGGCAAAGAATCAGGTTTATCATGCAAGAACGAAGCATATTGATGTCCGTTATCATTTTGTACGAGAGATTTTGGAAGAAGGTGGAGTACTCATCCAGAAGATTTCAACTGCTGACAATCCTGCTGATATGATGACCAAAGTGGTGACAGCAATCAAGTTCCAACATTGTTTGGACTTGATTAATATTGTTAAAACTTGAAGTCAGCATTTGAAGACACTACTAAAGTTGAATTGGTGAGAGAATAGAAGATGTAGAATTTTGCCAAGGTGGAGATTTGTGGGTTTTGTCAAATTCCCGCATCGCCTAGGATAAGGAAAGTGAAGCCTTTGTTTTCTTATAAATAAAGGCCTTCCCTTTAGTTTTGAATCATCCTTCAACAATTGCTTCATTCTATTGTAAGGCAATTGTTTTCTTCTCTCTCTTGTAATATTTCAAGATTAGTGAAATATTATAGTAGTGTCCGAGGACGTTGGCAATATTGGCCGAACCTCGTTAAATTTGGTGTTCTGGTATTCTTTATTTTGTCTATTTAAATAGCTTTCGTGGGTATAGTTGTTGCGATATTATTGTGATATTAAATTACCTTTGGGTAGATAAATTCTGTCACAAAGGCTGATAAGAAGCCTAAGGAGTGTGGTATTTAAGCGGGACTGTTGTGACCCCACCACTCTTTCCTGGGAATTTATTCTACGGTGATTTGTAGTTCAATAAGTTCGCACTTTATTGAAAATTACCCAAGCTTCCGCACAACAATGACAACATTGATGAAAGCAGCCATGAATCAAGGGATAAGCAACTTTGTACTTCTTGTTTATTACAATGCTCTAGTTACCATCATCCTTCTGCCCATCATCATTTTCAGGTAATAAAATCTCCCACCCTCCATAATTCCTCCATCTCTCAAGAATTGAACATAATTTGAATCGAGAAATTAAATTACGTCGAAATTAATTTTCCTTTCTGTTTTTTTTTTGTTTTAAATTTTTCTTTAGCCCATTCTTGTTGGTTTCTTCATTTTTCCTCATCTAATATCATCTTTCATCTCTGTCCCCAGATGGAAAGGAGTGCATTTGACATTTCCCCTGCTCTGTAGATATTTTGTACTTGGTTTACTTGCGTAAGTTCTATGTGGATTAGTTGCATATATAAATATTAGGGGTGTAAAACAAGCGAGCTGCTCGCGAGTAGCTCGCGAGCAGCTCGGTCAACTACTCGACTCGAGCTCGGATTACATATACTCGAGTAGCTCGCGAGCTACTCGAGTATATATATATATATTTTTATTTTTAATATTTATATTTATGTCTTAGTCTCTGTAGTTTAATAAATTATAATTTAATCTATTTATAATTATGTTTTAGTCCTTAATTTATAGTAAATTATAATTTGACCGCATTAAATTTTAAAAAATTGCAAATACATCCTATAATTTTTATAAAAAAATAAAAAAAATAAAAAAATTTTAAAAAAATTTTAAAAAAAAGAGAAAATACTCGAGCTCGAGCTCGATTGAGCTCGTTTGAGCTCGAGCTCGATCGAGCTACTCGCGAGCTCAATTGCTCTTAGTCGAGCTCGAGTTCGAGCTCGATTATTGAAGCTCGATCGAGCTCGAGTAGGGAAATTTTTTAAACGAGCTACTCGATTAGGGGTGTACTCGAGCTCGACTCGGCTCGATTACACCCCTAATAAATATGTTTCTTTTGTGTGTGTGTGTGTGTTATAATCCGAGATTTTGCTGATAAAATTCTTTTTTTTCTTTTCACTTTTCGAATTGTAGAAATCATTTGGCTTATTTGAATTATAGAGATAAAGAGAGGAGGCTATTTTAACTACAAATATAGACATTTCGGACAAATTTATTTCAAAACACAAAAAAGGATGCTCATGAGGGAGGATAATGTGATATGAATATCATCACTTGGGGTCATTGTAAGATGACAAATTTCAAAAACAATTTGCCATTCAAAAACTTCAAAATCTAGACCTACAATTTGACTTGGTACTGATTTTATTAAAACAAGTTAAATTATCATGGCATTACAAGAAAAAAAAAAAACAAGTTGCCATGTAAGTTTGTGATTCAACAACAAAATTGGCATAATGAATTTATGAATTATTCCAATACAAGTGTCGTGCTGCTAGGCGAAGCAGCCCAATTTTAATCTCGTTGAAGGAGTTTGATTCAGATGCTTTCAAATACGGGTCTCAAGTTGAGTTCTCCAACTCTCGCATCTGCAACTGGAAATCTTGTACCAATATTTACAATCCTCCTTGCTGTGATATTCAGGTAACTTATTCTCATTATCAACTCCATAAATTAATTAAAAGGCACACTATTATATATATTAATGATGGTTGGGTGTTACTGATGGGAGAGGCTGCATCACGACTGAAAAGGAAACCATATTTTAATGGGTAATGAGTCACTAACCACCATCAATGATCAATACCCATTATTATGTTCAAGGCAACAATGATGCATCTCGTATTCTCAGTCAAAGAATTATTGTCTAGATTTTTAAACAACTATTTTTCGTCGTACGTTTGTTGAACCGATCAATAATTGATTTAAACTTACTACCACAAGTGTAAAGAAAGAAATCGATATAGTCTATAATCTAACGAAAACTATAATAATTATATTATAATTGATTTTTATTGATATTCTATATAAAAATACTTTAAAAAATACTAACAAAATCGTGGAGATAGGTTAACCGACCAATAAGCCACACAAGTGTCTTGCTTCTACGGTATTCACACAAACTATTTCTTGGGATTCTTTAAAAATTGATTTAATGTCACGTTAATAAAATAGATTCTTCTAAACAATACATTATAAATCTAATAAAAATTTATTTTTCTTATTTATAGAATTTTTTGTTGTGAGAATTGTGTTATTTTGATATAACATTAAATATCTATTTATAATACTAGGGCCTTTTTCAAAAATATGTCCTTGTTTAACTAGAAATGAATTATTACCAAATTCAATTCTCTTTTAAAAAAAGAATGCATAGTATAATAGATGTCATAATTATTATATAATTATATAAATCATTTTAACCAAAAATTAATTCTATTGTGCATGACCTTTATATGGATCCTAATCACTTGACACTAAGTATCAATAATAAATTTAAAATTAAATTGATTTTAGTATAAAACAAACATCAACAAAATCGAATCCTTATCTTATTATATACGGAGTCCATTATATGAATTATATTTTTCGTTCAATTCTGTCTATACACGTCCTTACGAGATTATTAAAGTAAATATATTATTACTTCTTTATTTTGTTTATTGCAAAATAAATTGTATGATAAAAGCTCAAAGTGAGTGATATTATGTCACGCCCCGAACTTCGGACATGGCACGACCACACTCTTAGAAACTAACTCCAAAAGTGCGAAGCCTCCTGTTATCAAAGTTTACTATCCCAACAGTATATATATATATATATATATATATATATATATACACCACACATTACATAATATTCATTATGTACAATCTCAAATCCATATTTCCAAAACATCACATTCAAACCTACATCTTTGTAATATGACACATATTTCTCCAACAAGGATAGTATATACAAACTTATAACTAAAGATTTCACTTACAATCACAAGCATACATTTCCTTTCAAATCATCTTGAACTATATGCATCAAAATCAATATCTAATGTTCCAATATCGTTCAACCCAAAACATCTATTACAATTTCCTATTATCTCTACATATCTACAATATCCACAAAATAGCTCTCTCTACTCCCAGTCATCCACGTGATCTGCACATGAAACTTTAGAATCTGCAAAGATAACAATATTTGTGGTATGAGCAAAACTATGCCTAGTAAGTGATTGAGATATTCCTCTATTGGATTGAGCACGTTATATACATAATATATTTTCTCAAATTCATTATTCCACACATGAAAACCAACATTAGAAAGTATTTCAAATCAAAATACATACACACAAATATATAGCAAGTGGCATCATCATTTATCAAACATTTCACCAATACATTGGGTACTTGTTGTCATTTAGCCATGAATAATTCAAGTCACTCTTGCTAACATTACTGGATCCAGTCCTGACTGTTTATCCCGTCAGGTAGGCCATTACAAATAGGTTCCTTGCTGTTTATCCCGCTATGTAGGCCATTACAAATAGGTTGGAACATGTTCCTACAAATCGTTCATTAAAGCATTCAAGAGCTCATAACAATTAAAATACATTCAAATCGTTCCATAAAATACTTTACTTTCACAAAAGCCACTGCATACATTTCATAGTCATCAAAATCACAATCTTAATCATGCTCAAACCACTTTAATACAATAACATAATCAAACTCAATAATAGGTTTCATCAAATGCGTATAAAACATAAAGGAATATCATAACCACTTACTTGAAGCTAATATCCAATATGGTACTTGATTTAACGTTTCCACCACTTATATAATTCACTTTCCTATAAAAACATACACATATGACAAAAGAATAATTAAATAGAGCCTAATAACTTTTAGACACCATTCTAAAACTCATTCATATAATTTTCTACACTTAAAATTCATTTGATAATTCCTTACATGTCAAGTGTGTTGAACAACCCATTTTTTTTCCCCATATACCACTTATATATAACTCTCACAAACTTTCTTCAACAACAAATTCCAACAATTTGACTTAAACCCATCAATTCATGTTCTATACCTAATCAAATGAAGGCTAAAATCCTTAGATAAGTGTTCTTGAACTTATAGGATTAAAACCCATATCCTATCACATCAAAACTTTCAACCTTTTTCTAATCTAGCATACTAAGTAAAGATATTAATAGGGATAATAGACTAGAGAGTTTCCTTACCTTACGTTGAGTGAAATAAGAGTGAGAATTGGTTCATTTTCCTCCTTTAATCAATCCTTCCTTCTTGCCCTAGTTAAGATGGAAAAATATGGAAAATAGGAATAAGGGAAGGTAGGAGAAATGTGAGGAAGAGAATGAAGACCCAAGTCTAGGAAACAATGGGTTTCAAGACCAATTTTCACAATTTTGCTAAATAGCCCTTCTATTATTACTTATTTATTAAATGGTCCCTAATTTAGTTACAATTATTATATTCTACCCTCCTTATAAAAAGTTTCGGCCTCGAAACTTGCCGTACCTTGTTCTTCAAACAAGTGTGGGTATTTTTCTTTTACCTCCTCTTCTAACTCCCACGTTGCCTCACGAGGGGTATGATTCGACCACTGCACCTTCACATATGGAATTGTCCTTCGTCTCAAAACTTGCTCCTTCCGATCCACAATTAAAATTCTCTATATGACAAATCCTCTTGCAATTGCAATGGTTCCAATTCTATCTCATGACTCGGATCTAAGACATACCGCCTTAGTTGGGACACGTGAAAAACATTATGAACTCTTGACAAAGATAGTGGCAAGGCGAGTCTATATGCGAGGTCTCCAATTTTCTCCAAAATTTCAAACGGTCCAACGTGACGCGGACTCAACTTTCCACTCTTGCCAAAACGCATCACTCCTTTACTAGGCGATACACGAAGATACACTTTATCTCCACATTGAAACTCTAAAGGTCTTCTCTTGGTATCAACCCAACTCTTTTGCCTGTCTTGAGCAGCTTTCGAATGATTTCGAATCAATGAAACCTTTTCAAGTGTCACTTGCACCAAATCTGGTCCCATAATACTTTTCTCACCAATTTCGTCCCAACAAATAGGTGATCTACATTTTCTCCCATACAATGCCTCATATGGTGCCATCCCAATGTTAGCATGTAAACTGTTGTTATAAGCAAATTCGATAAGAGTCAAATAGTCAACCCAACTACCCCTGAAATCAAGAACACATGCTCTCAACATATCCTCAAGTGTTTGAATGGTTCGTTCTAATTGACTATCTGTCTGTGGATGAAAAGCTGTGCTAAGCGTCACCTTAGTCCCCAATGCTCGATTAAAACTCTCCCAAAATCTAGATGCAAATCTTGGATCCCGATCTGAGACAATACTGACAGGCACACCATGTAAACGGATAATATTATCCATGTACATACTGACTAATTGATCCATGGTAGCAGTGGATCGCATGGGTAAGAAATGAGCACTTTTAGTCAGTCTGTCCACAATTACCCATATGGTATCTTGACTCGTTTTTGTTCTCGGTAAACCGCTAACAAAATCCATAGCCACATGTTCCCATTTCCAAACTGGTATTTCTAGCGGTTTCAACAGTCCTCCAGGGTGTTGATGTTCAGCTTTAAATTGTTGACATACCAAGCACTTGGAAACAAACTCAGCAATTTCTCTCTTCATACCGCTCCACCAAAAATTCCTTTTCATGTCTTTGTACATTTTTGTGCTACCTGAATGAATGGAAAATTTTGAGTTGTGTGCTTCTTTTAAGACTTCATTCTTCAAATCTAAATCATTGGGTACATATAATCTACCTCGAAACCATAAACTCCCATCATCATGAATTTGAAAATCGGATTGTTGGCATTCTTTAATCTGATCTTCCTTCTTCCTTAATTCAACATCATTGACCTTAGCAATTTTAATTCGCTCAAGTAGTGAAGGTTGTGCTACTAAAGCTGCCAAAAATCCTTCGGTTGAGGCAATCACTTCAATTTCTAGTTTCTCAAATTCAGAAATCAACTGATTCTGTTGGGTCAACAATAATGCCAGTGTTCCTGAAGACCTTCTGCTCAAAGCATCTACTACTTTGTTTGCCTTCCCGGGATGGTATTTAATATCTAAATCATAATCATTCAACAATTCTAACCATCGCCGTTGTCTCATATTCAACTCCTTTTGTGTAAACAAATACTGTGTTCATTTATTGTTCATTTATTAATCGAGCCTAAAATCTTGTTCGTGTTCGTTTATTTATTAAATAAACGAGCTCGAGTCGAGCTTTAATCGAGCTGATTCCGAGCTTGTTCATGAACGTTCGTGTTCGTTTTCAGCCCTAGTGGTTGAGTTATCTATAAAAAAGAGTGAACTTGTATGGAGTATATGTAACGTTTAACTTAGAATAAAAGGTGGCTTGCAAGGGGTATTAGTATAGGTTTGAAGTGTGTTTAGACTTTTGAATGGGCTTATAAATGGTACTGTGTACGTTTGAAGGGTTTTGGATTTGATGTGCGGGACTATCATGGAGGGGAGATTTGTTAGAATCCATAAGTAGTATACAAAAATCACACATTGGAAAAGTTAAGATAAAAATAGTACCTAAGAATTCAAAATCTATTGATTTAATCTTTTGGTTTTAAATTATGTTTTATTATTGAATATTTAGTGGGTCTTTTCGTGTTATCTCCATTGAAAAATACCCTAACAAAAAGTTTTATTTTCGTTTTTTAGGTGAAATTTTGGCTTTTAATGATCTTTGTTCACTTTTAATTCAAGAAAATTAAACTACAATGACTATTTGATATGCATAT
Source organism: Ophiorrhiza pumila (assembly GCA_016586305.1). Taxonomy (NCBI): domain Eukaryota; kingdom Viridiplantae; phylum Streptophyta; class Magnoliopsida; order Gentianales; family Rubiaceae; genus Ophiorrhiza; species Ophiorrhiza pumila. The sequence continues at coordinate 7,190,370 of BLIW01000008.1, read as the reverse complement.
ATCCAAATCTATCAATTTTTATACATTTTACCTCTCACATATGTGTTAAACAATTGTTGAACTCGGATTTTAAGTGAAAAAAATAGACGAAAACTGATTTAGAATCCAGATTATAACTTAAAAGACAAAAACGTAACTTTTTAAACAAAATCGGGATGAAAGTGAAATGAACGCCTAATTGAGAAGCGACTGAAGTAATTTATCAAAGAAAAGAAAATACATATATTATGAAGAAATATGTTCCTAGATTATCATTCCCTTATATTTCATCCTAACTTGTTTCTTTCACAGAATTGAAAAACTAGAAATCCAGAAGCCAAGCGGATTAGCCATATCCATTGGAGCTGTATTGTCAGTAGCAGGAGCAATCTTTGTTACTCTTTATAAAGGACCTCAAGTGATACAGTCTACAAGTGTACATTCAAATTATAATCATGATTTTCTCCACACTCAAGAGTCAGACTGGATTCTTGGAGGGTTTATGCTCTTAATCACATGGATATTAACATCAGCGTGGAACGTCTTTCGGGTGCAAATATCATTTTCCTTCTTCAACGTTACTTTTCTTCTTCATTGGTTTGAATTACATATTGACTAATTGAAGGGGAGTACTTTTTTTGTACCTGGCATAGTAAGTCTACTTGAAAATCTTAAAAAATAAATGAGGGTAATTGACCTCAATAATTCTTCAATGTAGAGGTAAGTATTGTTTTAGTCTCCAAATTTGAAAAAGTTGAAAAGTATTGTTTTAGTCTCCAAATTTGAAAAAGTTGAAAAGTTGAATTTTGATTTTTCCTTCAATTTGAATTGTGTCACAAAAATGTTCATTAATTCATTTTCCATCTATCTATCAAGTAATACTATTTAACATTAAAAAACGGTGTTGTTAATTTGTATCACATTGCCAATGACAAAATTTGTCAAATTGATGAAAAATAAATTAGAAAATCAATTGTACAACAAAATCTAAATTAAGGAATTAAAATGTAAACTTTTCAATATTATATATGGACAAAAACGATGCTTGTCCCAAGTTGATAGACTCTTGAGGTCGTTTAATTCTTGTATTAATAATATTTATTTACTATTTGCAAACATTTGTTGAATCTAATATACCTTTATGGATTTGGTGGATATGTAATTTTCGACATAATAGGCCACTCATAATTTGTTGTTTTGGATTCGCAGACAGCAACTATTAAAGAGTTTCCAGATAAGACGATTAATATTTTCTTTTGCATCCTTTTTTAAACACTGCTGTCTTTACCTTTCTCTCTAATGATGGAAAGAGATCCAAGATCATGGAGAATAAAAGCTGACATTGAAATTATTGCTATTTTTTACTCGGTAAGAAAATTAATTATGACATTTAATTACGTACCTTCCAGCATTTTTTCTAGCCATACATATTTATATGTAGTCTATGTTTAACATTATAATGTTATTTAGTACTACATAGGTACAAGATTCTACAGGTGTAGGGAAGTTTATAGCATATTCAAATCTACTTGATAGCTTGTTTGCTTATAAATAATCAGTCCCAAATTCTGAAAAAAAAAAGAGGAAAGTTATATTAATTAAACTGACAAACGATGTAAAATTTTGTCACTCAAATAACATTGATCATATTAAAAATCATATAAAAATAGAATACAATGGTAAAATATGATTTATATTGCCGATCCCCTATGGTGGGATAAAAACTTAGTTGTTGTAGTAAAAATTATTGCTTTTTTATTTTTGAGATTTTATTTTATTTTTAATTATTAAAAAGTTTTAATTTTCAACAAGAAAAAAAAAATGTTTTAAATTTTGGTAGGCAGTTGTAAAAATTTAGGTAATAATTTTTTATTGGATTGTGGTAAATATGATTTATGAAAAGACAATACATATAGATAGAGAGGGATCTATATGGGACGAACAAGGTGGTGTCCCCTTCCCTAACATTTGAAAAATTTATTTTTGTTAATAAAAGAATAAAATTTTTTATTAGATTTTTGTTTGTTCTAACCCTACTTTTATATAATCTTAACAAAATGGTACCGATTTGGAAATATATGTAAATTAACTTCTCAATATGTTATTGATGATTAATATCATTTTAGTGTATGGTATCCGCCTAATTTTTGAATTCTAAATATACAAAAGAAAAAATAGTTATTGTATTATACACAAATGAATAGATATGCCAATTTTGATGAAATGTAATTTTCGAGGTAAGATTTAATGTTCCCTTCTATCTTTTTGTAATTTCGGTCATTATTAATAATATTCTGAGCTAGCATCCCATCCTGTGTACGAGTTTACTAATAATAATAATAATAATAATAATAAGATGGAATAGATATGCCAAATTAATTAAATTACAAATTATGCTTCAGGCTGTACCAGGGCTATTGGCTAGGATTTTTGTCCATGTATGGTGCTTTCAATTGAAAGGGCCCATATTTGTAGCAACGTTCAGGCCATTAGGGATCGCAATTGCAATGGTAACAGGGATTTTCTTACTCGGAGATTCCCTTTACATTGGCAGGTATGCATTTCTTCTCATTAACTTTGATTTTTTTTTTTTTAAAAAAAAAAAAGAGCGAAAGGAGATTATAGGGCATCTATTCTAATTGATTAATGATTGGAAATATGAGTTTTTTAGACGAGATTGTAATTTTATTTATTTAAAATTTTATTATTAATTACTTAATAAATAATTTATTGTGAATAGATAAATAAATGCGTGACATTAAAACTCCACGTATATAAAATTATAATTTCACGAAAAAAATCGTATTCGCTATGATTACTGTACTCACTAGACCTTTTTTGCATTCAAAGTACGTAAATAAGTATATGATTTTTCTAAATATATCTAGTAAATGAATTTCTTCAATTATATTATCATTCAACTTTGCATGGTTAACTCATTCAACTTTGCTTGGTTAACCACATAAGCCAAAAACACTTTTTTATTTTTCTTGATAATTTCATATCCTGCTTAGTTCCCTCCCCCATTTTCACTGACGAGACATTTTGAAAATATTTTTCCAAAAATATATCCCAATATACATAGTATAAGTAGCATTGTAATTCAATTCAAGTAATTATTAATCACCACCATATCAAAATTAATCTAGTGACAGGAAAATACATTTCTATATCGATATTCTCATTCAGAATAGTAGCTTCAATCTATTTATACTTTGTTTTGGCCCTCAAGATTTCAAAATTTTTACTTTGTCCTATTGAAAAATAAAATATTTTTTACCCCCCTCAAAAAAAAAATAAAATTGCATGTATAATTATCTCCCTCAATATATAAATTTTGAACATATCACGGCAGATAATTGTATTCTATATGAGAGGAAGTAAATTTGTATAATTGACGAAGTTCTTATTTTTTTCTAACAAAAAATAACTTTGAGGTACAATGCCACAACAATCTTAAACAAACTTAATTTGAAACCTTAACTATCATAAAAGTACTGTCATTTTTGTTATTTGATCTAGTATCCTATGAAGTGGGTTCATGAATGTAATGGCGAATTACTCACGATTTAAATTCATTGTAAAAATGACAAAAAAAATTAAAATACCGATTTCAATGATAATTAATTGTTTGTTTAATTTATGAACCATGTTTTGCACATAAATTAACTTCACAAGAAATTTTTTTTCTTTTAAATATTGTTATAATCCTCTGCTAACATTATACAGAATCGGTGGAGCAATTACGATAACTATTGGATTTTATGTTGTCATGTGGGGAAAAGCCAAACAACATTGCATTGTTGAAGAAAGTGGAGTTCTTGGTAGTGAAGCATACACCCAAAGAAGCCCTTTATTACAAAACAATAATCACAAAGAACAAGTTTAATAATGATCATATTGATTGAATTTGTTTGATCAATTGTCTGCTGCCAGAGCAGCCTACAAATGTAATGCCATTGATTGCTGCTGACATGGAGATTAGAGCAATTGAGTTTACTGAAGAATTCAACAAAGGACTAACTTATATTTTGATTCTTTGTTGAAGAAATTCAGCAAACTAAATGACAAATTAACGTGCATTTACTTCAAATTCTAAAAACGAAAATAAATATTGATACTTATTATTATACTTAATGTAGTTTTGATTATGCTATTTCATTTTATCATACCAAAAATAAGAAGAAAAAAATTATCAGATGTAGCGAATTTTCTCATATATATTATGAAAGTTATATCTCATATTCGGCTGTTCTTCAGAAGGAAAAATCTCGTATTTCAATGAGGTTTTTGTGATGGAAGGAACTCTTCAATAAATGTGGTCCAACCAATATAATCCAGGATTGATGAGCATAAGAAATTATGAAAATTGTTTGGATGCATTACTGTAATAAATGCTCTAGAACCCATTTGGTGTATTTTGTTGACATTCGTTGAAAGATTTAAATGCTTACAATTTCAAATATCATGGTAGCATGCAAATGAAGTTTGCGGCTGACCTGAATTGCTATATTCACCTTCAGAATTTGTTTATAACAGACAATTTTGAAGTTCAAAATCATCCAAAATGAAAAGCTTCGAAGCTTTCTTATTCCTCTCTCTTTTTTTTTAATTTCTTTTGCATTTTAGAAAAAGCTTTTGGGTTAGAAAGTAGTCTGTAATTAGTGTTTCACATTTGTAAATTGTCTCCACATATTAGTGAATATTGTCACTGCCTCTAGTTATGAACGTAGGTCACATTAACCGAACCACATAAATCTTTGTGTCCATTATTTCATTTATTTTTCTCGTTGTTGTCTTTCATTATTATTTTGGGCTATTGGATATAATGTGATATTCGTTTTTTCTATAACGAATTGGTATCGGATCCATATCTCATTTTAGATCTTTTAATCACTATGACAGTAACTAAGACCTCTATTGAAAGGTTTGATCGGAATATCAATTTCTGTACATGGCAACTCAAAATAGAAGTCTAATTCAGGATACGTGTGAGTTAGCTCTTGGAGGGGTAGAGGAAAAGCCACCAGAAATGTCGACACAAAATTTCTTAGATCTAGATAAAAAGGCTAGATTGGGTATTGTATTAAATCTATCTAACGAGGTTTTGCAGGAAGTTGTTGGTGAAAAAACGGCCAAAGGCATTTGGGACAAATTAAAGTCCATGTATATGAAAAGATGGTGGATAATCAACTTTATTTAAAGCAAAAGTTGTACATGTTAAAAATGACTGAAGGTACATCTATTATCTCATATCTTGATAATTTTGATTCCATTATTTTGGATTTGGAGAATGTAGATGTTAAGATGAAATATGAGAATCAAGACATTTTGTTGTTATGCTCTCTTCCCTAGTCATTTAAATATTTCGTGATACCATGATTTATGAGAAAGATTCTGCCTCATATAGTAATGTAAAATCTGCATTAAAATCTAAAGAGCATATTGATAGGGAAATCATAGGGGAGACTAGTAAAAGTCGGCCAAAGAGATTAGTGATACAGTGGAGACTTGAAAATAGAAAATTTGAAAATAGTAGTTCCAAATGCAGGTCTAAATCCAGACATAAAAATAAAGTTTGTAATTAGTGCAAAAAAAGGGCACATAATGTTGACTGCAACAAATTGAAAAATAAAGAAAAATATAAAAAAGAGCAGAAATACAGCAATATTGCCGAAGCTAGTGTAGTTGCAGATGAGAATGATGGAACTTTGGTTTTAGCAACAATAAATAAAATTAGGTCTAAAATATAAATGGATTTTAGATTCTGGTTGTTCTTACCGCATAAGTCCTGAAAAGGATTTTCTCCACATATAAAAAATATGATGGTGGAGTTGTCTTGATTGGCAATATTGCTCAATGTAAGGTTGTTGGTAGAGGAACAATTCAGATAATTAAGAATGTACGATGGAATTTTTAGAACACTCACAAATGTTAGACATGCTCTCGGGTATAGGTATTTGGCTAAATGTGGAGTTTTGAAAATTTTACGAGGTACTCTTGTATTGATGAAAGCTTGCAAGTTTAGTAGTTTGCATAGCTTGTAGGGATCTATAGTTTCAAGTGCTGCAACAGTCTCTGTATCATCAGATACCAACATCACCAAATTGTGGCATATGCGATTGGGACACTTGACTGAAAAAGGCTTCACGTTGTTAAGCAACATAAGCCTACTTTGTGGACAAAGTACTGATAAAATGGACTTTTGTGAACATTGTATTTTTGGAAAACAGAAAAGAGCCAGTTTTACTTCATATGCAATCCATAAAACAAAAGGTACTTTGGATTATATCTATTCTGATCTTTGTGGGACCTTCTCGTGTTTCTTCTAAGAGTGGTGCAAGGTATATGTTAACCTTTATTGATGATTATTCAAGAAAGGTATGGGTGTATTTTTTGAATAATAAAAATGATGTTTTTCTCACATTTAAACAATGGAAGGCTTTGACTGAAAGCAGACAGAAAAAAATATTAAGCGATTGCGGATTGATAATAGCTTGAAATTTTGTGGAACGGAATTTAATAAATTTTGTAAAAATTAAGGAATTGCTTGATATCGATCCTTTAGAATGACACCTCAACAGAACAGTGTGTCCGAGCATATGAACCGAATTCTTTTGAAAAGAGCTTGGTGTATGATCTCAAATGTTGGGTTGACTTCAGATTTTTGGGCGGAAGCCATCACTACAGCTTGTTATATTGTCAACAATATTCTGTGTGCTCTTCTTGATTTCAAGACTCCAGAAGAAATGTGGTCAGATACTCCTACTAATTACTCCAATTTAAGAATATTTGGGTGTCCAACATATATGCACGTTAATGAGGGAAAGTTAGAGCCTAGGGCTAGAAAATATATTTTCCTCTGTTATGCTTCAGGGGTGAAAGGATACAGATTATTTTGTCCTGATCCCAAATCACCTAAATTTGTAATTAGCATAGATGTTACATTTGATGAGTCATTCATGTTAAATTCTAGAAAAAATTCTTGTAATCCTTATAAGAAAAAGAAGATAACACATAGAAATAGGTGGAGTTAGAAGTCATAAATATTAGTCCTTCTCGAAGATCTTGTAAAGACCAAAGTAATGAACTAGATTCAGACCTTGTTGAAGATGAATCAGTAAAAGAAGAATATTCCATACCTAGAGATAAATCAAGACGAGAGATTCGACCACCACAAATGTATGCAAATTTGGTTGCATATGCTTTATCAGTGGCATAGAAATAAGTGGAGACGAAGAAACTTCCACATATATAGAGGCGATTTCAAGTGCTAATTCAGATAAGTGGGTGGTGGCCATGAATGAAGAAATGAAATCTCTATACAAGAATGGTACTTGGGATCATGTGACGTCATCGAAAGGAAAGAAAATTATTTGTTGCAAATTATTTGAAAAGAAAAGAAGGTAATTCAGGTGTTGACGCTGCAAGGTATAAGGTACGACTAGTTGCAAAGGGCTATAGTCAGGTACAAGGTGTTGATTTTAATGATGTTTTCCACCTGTTGTGAAACATAGCTCTATTCGTGTATTACTTGCATTAGTAGCCATATTTGATTTGGAATTAGAATAGCTTGATGTTAAGACAGCGTTCCTACATGGTGAATTAGATGAACAGATCTATATGAAACAGCCTGAAGGCTTCGAATTTGAATGTAAGGAAGATCTTTGTATGGATTAAAGCAATCTCCAAAACAGTGGTACAAGATATTTAATTCATTTATGTTGGGTCATGATTTCTCCAGAAGCATGTATGATAGTTGTATTTACTTTCAAAAGTTAAAAGATAATTCATTTATTTATGTTTTGTTATATGTTGATGGCATGCTCATTGCAGCTAAGAATTTTGCAAAAATTCACCAGTTGAAGGCCTTATTGAATGGTGAATTTAGAATGAAAGACTTAAGAACAACTAAGAAAATTTTTGGTATGAAGATAAGACAAGATAGAGGAGTTAGAAAATTATATCTGATCCAAGAAGGTTACCTTAAGAAAGTTTTGAAGAGATTTGGCATGTTGGATGCCAAACCAGTTAATACTCCTCTCACTAGCCATTTTAGGCTATCTGCTGCTTAATCATTAAAATCAGAATAAGAGGAAAGCTATATGGCATGTGTTCCTTATTCTAGTGCCGTTGGCAGTATCATGTATGCAATAGTTTGCACTCGTCCAGATATTTCACAAGCAGTTAGTGTTGTTAGCAGGTATATGGCAAATCCAGGTAAAGAATACTAGCAGGCTAAAAAATAGAAATTCAGATAGTTGAAGGGTACTTCAAACTCTTGTTTGGAATTCGGTAGAACCAGTAATACTTTGATTGGTTTAGTAGATTTAGACTACGCTGGTGACCTTAATAAGCACAGGTCTCTTACAAGTTATGTATTTTGCATTGGAGGTTGTGCAATTAGCTGAAAAACTACTCTACAACATATAGTGGCTTTATCCACTATTGAAGCAGAATATATATCAGTCACTGAGGCTATCAAAGAAGCTTTATAGTTGAGAGGTTTATTCGGCGAATTAACTCTACAAGAAGAGATTAGTACCATTTACTGTGATAGTCAAAATGTAATTCATTTGACTAAAGATTAGATATATTATGAGTGGACGAACCATATTGGTATCAAATATCATTTCATTCGAGATATCATTGTTGAGAAGAAGGTCCTTGTTTAGAAGATTAATACTAAGGACAATCCTATCGATATGTTTATGAAAGCTCTTCCAGTATACAAGTTCAAGCAGTTCTTAGACTTGATTAGTGTTTATAATTTGTGATTCAGCCCATTGGGGCTTTGTTGAAAGTGTTTTATTAAGTCACTATTTTTTGGGTTTCAAACCAAGGTGGAGATTTGTAATAAATGCTCTAGAACCCATTTGGTGTATTTTGTTGACATTTGGTCAAAGATTTGAATGCTTACAATTTCAAACATCATAGCAGCATTCAAATGAATTTTGCGACTGACGAGAATTGTTACAGTAATTCACCTTCTAAATTTGCCTATAAATACGAGGCAATTTCAAAACGAAAAGCTTCAAAGCTCTTCTATTCCTCTCATTTTTTTCATTTTTTTTGCATTTTAGAAAAAGCCTTTTGTGTTAGAAAGTGACCTATAATTAGTGTTCCACTTTTGTAAATTGTCTCCAAATATTAGTGAATTTTAACACTGCCTCCAGTCGTGGGCGTAGATCACATTGACCGAATTACGTAAATCTTTGTGTCTATTATCTCATTTATTTTTTTCATTAATGTCCTCCATTATTATTTTGGGCTATTAGATACAACGCGAGATTCATTTTTTTCATAACAATTATAGTAAAATATTTAATGACATCTTGTACATTACGTCGATGAAACATTTTACTATGTGTAAATGACCCAAATAATTCTTCAACTTAGGAGTAAATATTATTTTGACTCCAAAATCTTTAATAAGTTACATTTTGATCCTTCATTTTATATTTTGTCATACAAAAGATTATCAATTCATTTTTCATCTATTTGACAAATAATGTCATTAATTATATGTTGTAAAACAACGTCCTTTTGAACGATGAATAATGTCACTTAACAAATAACATTACTTGTCAGAAAAAATAAAAAATGAGTTTGAGAACTATTTTTGCAATAAAATCTAAGTTGATTGACTAAAATATATATTTTTTAAGATTGGAGACAAAATATACATAACTTCAAGTTGAAGTATCATTGGAGCTCGAGTCTCCAGTCTAATTTACTCCCTGTTTTACTCTGTCCAGGACACTAAACGACGTAGTTCGACTTAAATTTTGCAAAATATTAATATTATCTAGTTTTACAGATGAATTACCCACAATAATTAATTTACCAACTTAAACGTCTCAAACATCTCTAACTACTTCAATCTTCTTCGATCAGATTTCAGATAGAAGGCTATCGACTCCTTACGACTTACTCCACAGTCCTCTCTACCTAAGAAAACTCCACAGCCATAGATATATACAAGGTAGAAAACTACTCTAATGGTATTTTTATTAAACACCCGTTGTTTTTTAATGTAATTTCGTTATTTTAGTATTTGGTTCATTGAAGATGATGGATTTTAAATCGAAGTTTAATTAGCTCCTTCTATGTCTATGTCATGAAGAGTATCAATTTTGAGCAAAAGCCACAATGACAAATATGGTAAATTAATTTGCGGACTCTTCTCTTGTAGTACTGAAGGTAAAAGAATGCCAGATAAAAGAGATCTCTATATAAGGTCACATCGGCTAGAGACAAGAATGAAAGTCAATAGTTCATAAACGGGGAAGTTTCATGTGATTCAGTTTGTTGAGGGGCATAATCACTATCTTTCAAGTCCAAACAAAAAACACTTGCATAGAAGTCATAGAGATATATCCTCAATCGCAGCAATGCAAATTCAGATGGCTAATAATGTGGGAATTCCACCCAAGGCATCCCATGATCTTATGGCAAGACAAGCATATGGAAGGAAGAAATTAGGCAAGACTACAAGAATTATTTAAGATCCAAGAGAACTAGGGATAAGGGGGATATATATGAGGTGTTAGAATATTTGCATAAAATGCAACTTGAAAATCCTAATTTCTTTTATGCAATTCAAGGGGACGAAGATGATTTGATAACCAACATTTTTTGGTCAGATGCAAAGGTAAGGAATGATTACTCAGATTTTGATGTTGTTGTCTACTTTCATACAACTTATAGAAAAAATAGAGAGGTTCGTCCACTTGCTTTATTTGTAAGAGTAAACCATCACAAGCAAACGACTATTTTTGGTGCTGCATTGTTGTATGATGAGACTTCTTTCACATTTGGGTGGTTATTTGATACATTTGTAATAGCTATGTCAGAGAAAAAAAGCCTAAAACTATTCTCACTGACCAAGATGCGGTGATGGAAAAAGCGTTAGCTTCTAAATGTCCTGAAACACAACATCGATTTTGTATTTGGCACATTTACCAAAATGTTGCTAACCATTTAAGTGGTGTTTTTTTTCTCAATTTAAAGATTTTTCTCGTGATTTTAGTTCCTGCATATATGACTTTGAAGAGGAAGTAGATTTTTTATTGGATAGGAGGTGATGCTACAGAAATATGAGCTTCGAGATAATGCATGGTTGAAACATTTGTTTAATATAAAGAAAAAATGGGCTTCGGTTTATGGACGATACATGTTTTGTGTAGATATGGCTACCACACAGAGAAGTAAGAGCATACACAACTTTCTAAAAAGGTATGTGAGTTATCAGCATAACCTTTTAAAATTTTTTTTATCACTTTGATAGACTTATTGATGATCGTCGATATGAGGAGTTAAAGGCTAATTTTATAAGTAACATAAGCACTCCAGCATTAGTAGCACCAGTTTAAATTTTGAAGAATGCATCTAATATTTATACACCTGAAGTGTTTAAATGATTTCAAGATGAATGAAATGCATCTCATAATTCTAGTTTTCAGGTTTGTAGTGAAATTGGAACCGTTACAAAATATGAGATCACTCCAGTATCGAAGAAATACATCCATTCAATTACTTATGATTCCTCAAATAATGAAGTTATTGTAGCTATAGGAAGTTTAATTTGCGGGCTTTTTATGTTCACATATTTTGAAGGTTTTTAGCCTGAGAAGTATTTTGAGAAATACCAAGCTAGTATATATTAAAAAAGTGGACACAAAGAGCCAAAACTGGATATTTTAGTGATAAAAGCACAAATGTCAATGAAAGTGAATTGAATCCTAAAATGTTGTCAAGTATGAGGTATAAAAAGTTGGGCGCATTAACCACTCGATTACTTACAAGAGAAGCAGAGAGAAGCGACACTTACAAAATTGTTGAAGACCACCTCATAAACATTCTAAAAACGATTGATGAGATCTTGAAAATAGAAGAAGTTATTGTTGAAAAAAATTCAGAGCTGCAAGGTGAAAAGTTAGTCTCAGGTTCGTTGATATGAATCTCACTGTTGAAAGTGAGACCAATTTTGGTGAAAGATATAGGATTTGAGATTTAAAAACAAAGACAAACCTATTTCTGATAAAAGAATAAGGGATGGCCTAGAGAAGAGTTAAAAGAAGAGAAATCCAGTTAAAAAAATGTTAGATTTAATCAATCCCGACAACACTTGTAAGATCTTCAAATATTCAGGTTTTATTTTTACTCATTTGATGTTTGAAAATTATTATTCTCATGATTAATCCAAATTATGAAAAAAAAATTTATAAGTGCAACAATCTCTTCGTTTTGGAAATTTGGATGTTGCTACTTGCAATCATAATGTGGTTGTTCACTTCCATGTTTTGGAGTTTTGGTGGAATGTTTTGTGTTTGCAAAGGAGGAAAATAGTAATTAGTTGGGTGACTTTTTGATTTTTACACCTAAGTAATATTTTTCATATATTAATCTTTTAAAGTAAAAATTCAAATATTTAGACACTTCTTTTTGTTATATACACATTGATAATATTATTTTAACTATATTATATATTTGATTCCAAATGTTTACTTATAATACACCAGAATTGTTAATTATATTAATTAGATTGTATATTTGTATAGACAGTGTATAATTACTAGAGTGGAATTTTTGCATTATAATTGTTGGAGTGGAATTCTTGCTTTATCGTACATATTCGCATAAATGAAATGCAAATCAATATTATCAAGTGAGGTAATTGGCGTTGAAGAATCAAATCCGCTACATCAATATATCATTCAACAGTTTTTCATAAAAATCAGTTCTCTACATCAATACGCCTTTGCAAAATTAACATTACAGCGAACAATATAATCAATTGAGGTACACCCTACCACAAAAATTCTTGATATTTAACAAAGGTCATTTACTTTTATTGCAAATAATACACAGAAAACTCTAGAACTTGTGTTCAAGGCTGACCAAAAAGAACAATTCGCCAACAAAATATGTCACCTAGAACAAGAAGGGGAATAAAAAAACCATCACAAAAAAATATTTCTAGCTAATTTAACGTTCAAAATAATTCAGATTCCATGCAATAAAATATGAAGCACAATTTTCTCTCTTTCTGTTGTTGATGTCATGTATTGTGAAATCCAACAGTAAATTTGAGCTGCAAAAGAAAAGCAATACTATACTCAGATTCGACAAGTAAATTTGAGTTGTGAAAAAAAAAACAAAACTAAAAACATGTACAAATGCAAAATAATACAAATTGTGCCCTCGTATTAAAGATACAACTTAGAGTGCTCAAGCTCTATCTCCGTTGTCTATCAAAGCCTTCACCAAATGTTTCAACCTTAATTAGCGTCTATTTTGCCACGTTCGCAACATGGTCAATACAAATAACACATGTCAAGGTAATAAACAGTATGAACAACTTTACATTCAAAACAATTTAGACCAACATTGATTCATCTAAACCATAATTTCCGAAACCATTGTTACCCAACCTCTACTATGCTGAAAATCAAAATTCTAATACATGTCATGAGTACATTAAAAAAATTGAACATTAGCTTTTTACCTATGCTAATCAAACAGTTTGTAGAGCATAATAGCTAAGCAGCTAAACTCCACACTAGGGGTGTAATCGAGCCGAGTCGAGCTCAAGTACATCCCTAATTGAGCTCGATCGAGCACCAAAATTTGAGCTCGACTTTGAGTACCGAGCTCGAGCTTGAGTTCGAGTTTGAGCTCGATTTTATTTATTTATTTATTTTAAATTATAGGATGTATTTGTAATTTTTTAAAATTTAATACGGTCAAATTATAATTAACTATAAATTAAAGACTAAAACATAATTATAAATAGATTAAATTATAATTTATTAAACTACAGAGACTAAAACATAAATATAAATATTAAAAACAAAAATATATATATATATATATCTATATACTAGAGTAGTCCGTGAGCTACTCGAGTATGTGCAATCCGAGTGTTGTGCGGAAGTTTGGGTAATTTTCAATAGAGTGCGAACTTATTGAACTACAAATCACCGTAGAATAAATTTCCAGGAAAGAGTGGTGGGGTCACAGCGGTCCTGCTTAAGTACCACACTCCTTAGGCTTCTTATCAGCCTTTGTGACAGAATTTATCTACCCAAAGATAATTTAATAGCACAATAATATCGCAAAAACTATACCCACGATAACTATTAAGTAGACAAAATAAAGAATACCAGAACACCAAAATTTAATGAGGTTCGGCCAATATTGCCTATGTCCTCGGACACTACTATAATATTTCACTAATCTTGAAATATTACAAGAGAGAGAAGAAAAAGAATCGCCTTACAATAGAATGATGCAATTTTGAGGGATAATTTACAACTAAGAGGGAGACTTCAATTTATAAGAAAAATTTTGGCCTTCTCTCTTTCTTTTGTCGATGTGGGATTTGTTCCACATTCACAAATCTCCACCTTGGCAAAATTTCACATCTTCTATTCTCCCACCAATTCAGCTTTAGTAGTGTCTTCAAATGCTGACTTCAAATTTTAACAATATTAATCAAGTCCAAACAATGTTGGAACTTGATTGCTGTCACAACTTTTGTCATCATATCAGCAGGATTGATAGCAGTTGAAATCTTCTGGATGAGTACTCCACCTTCTTCCAGAATCTCTCGTACAAAATGATAACGGACATCAATATGCTTCGTTCTTGCATGATAAACCTGATTCTTTGCCAAATGAATAGCACTCTGACTATCACAATGCACTTTGATGTGCTACTCAAAATTTAGTTCACCAAGCAACCCTTGAAGCCAAATTGCCTTCTTCACAGCTTCTGTAACTGCCATATACTCTGCCTCTGTTGTAGACAAAGCAACTGTAGACTGTAAAGTAGACTTCCAACTGACTGGTGCTTTTGCAAAAGTGAATACATAACCAGTAGTTGATCTTCGCTTGTCTATATCACCAGTATAGTCGGAATCACAATATCCAACTATACATTGACCATCTTGCTCGAACAACAATCTAACATCGGTGTTCAGAATATACCGTACAATCCATTTTATGGCTTGCCAATGCTCCTTTCCAAGATCATGCATATACCTGCTCACAACCCCAACTGCTTGTGAAATGTCTGGTCTTGTACATACCATAGTATACATCAAATTGCCAACAGCATTTGCATACGGCACTTTCAACATGTATTCTCGCTCTTCTTCATTCTTTGGACATATAGATGCATTGAGTTTAAAGTGAGGAGCAAGTGGAGTACTAACTGGTTTTAACTTCTCATCAATGCCAAAACGCTTCAACACTTTTCTCAGATATTGAGTCTGAGATAAAGATAGTCTCCTCAATTTTCTATCTCTGCTTATCTCCATACCAAGAATCTTCTTTGCCTCTCCTAGATATTTCATTTCAAACTCCTTGTTCAACTGAGTCTTCAGTTTGTCAATTTCTGACAGACTCGTGGAAGCTATCAGCATATCATCCACATAAAGAAGTAGATAAATGTAAGATCCATCTTGCAGCTTGTGAAAATACACACAATGATCGTATTTGCTTCTTATGTACTTTTGACCCGTAATTAACTTGTCCAATTGCTTGTACCACTGCCTTGAAGATTGCTTCAATCCAAACAACGATTTTTCAAGTTTGCAAACAAAATTCTTATTTTCAGCAACTTTGAATCCTTCTTACTCAGTTATATAGATTTCCTCCTCCAAGTCACCATGTAAAAATGCAGTTTTTACATCCAATTGAACTAGTTCCAAATCCAACTGTGCTACCAAAGCCAACAAAATTCTGACAGAAGAATGTTTCACAACTGGAGAAAATACTTCATTATAATCAATACCCTCTGTCTGAGCGTGGCCTTTAGCTACCAAACGAGCTTTGTAGCGCACATCATTCTTGTTAGGAAATCCATCTTTCTTTGCATATACCCATTTGCACCCAATTGCCTTCTTTCCCTTCGGAAGACTAGCTAGTTTCCATATTTGATTCTTTTGAAGAGACTGCATCTCTTCATTCATTGCATTCCTCCACTTTTCTGTTTCTGAACTTTGGACAGCTTCATTGTAAATGGTAGGAATATCATCATTTGCAATTGGAGATGCGTAAGCCACCATATCATCAAATCGAGCAGGCTTTCTGATGATTCTCTTTGGCTTACTCAATGCTATTGATTCATATTGCTGTAGAGGTTGTTGCGTTGAAACCTTTTCTCCATCTGACTCTTCTTCTACCATAGGAGAGTCACCATTATTATTTGCTGGGACAATTTCAAACTCCACCTGTTATGGAGTAGTATCTGTCTGTTGTTCAACTGTCACCTTTTTCAACATGGTAGATTCATCAAAAGTGACGTCTCTGCTGAAGATTATTTTCTTTGTTTCTGGACACCATAGTCGAAAGCCTTTAATTCCAGAGATAATCCCCATAAAGTTTGCCTTCTTTGCTCTTGGATCCAACTTCGATTCCTTAACATGATAATATGCAGTGCAACCAAACACATGTAAGGAATCATAATCTTTAGCAGGAGTTCAAAACCATTTTTCCATAGGTGTTTTACCACCAATGGCAGTAGACGGTAGTCGATTGATCAAATGACAAGCGTATGTCATAGCCTCAGCCCAAAATTCTTTGCCCAATCCAGCATTGGACAACATACACCGAACTTTCTCCAGTAACGTTCGGTTCATACGCTCTGCCACGCCATTCTGTTGTGGTGTATTTCTAACGGTGAAGTGTCTGACAATTCCTTCATCTTTGCAAACTTTTAAAAAGGATCATACTTATATTCTCCACCATTATCTGTGCGGAGATATTTGACCTTTCTGCTTGTCTGATTTTCTATTGCCTTTTTCCATGTCAGAAAAATTCTCAACACTTCATCTTTCGTCTTCATTGTATACACCCAAACTCTTCGGGAGAAATCATCAACAAAGGTTACATAATAGTGTCTGTCATCCAAAGAAGTGGTTTTGGAAGGCCCCCACACATCTGAGTGAACATAATCCAGAATACCCTCGGTATTATGGATTGTTGTGCCAAATCTCACTCTTGTCTGCTTCCCTTTGATGCAATGCTTATAGAAATCCAATTTTTGAGCCCGTACGTCTTTCAATAATCCTTGATCTATAAGACTTTTCAAGGATTTTTCACCGGCATGTCCCAAACGCATATGCCATAACCTGGTTGCTTTCAACTCCTGATTATCATTAGAAGCTACTGCTACTACTCCTGCCATTATTGTAGTAATGGTGCTGCCAAGATAATGATACACGTTATTGCTCTTTCGAATTCCCTTCAATACCACAAATGCACCAGAGATGATTTTGAAAATTTCATTCTGAATCTTCACCTTGAACCCCTTTGATTGTAGGGTTTCAACAGAAATTAAATTCTTCTTTATCTCTGGAACATATCGAACATTCTGCAATATTCTGATTGATCCATCCTGATTTTTCAATTTGATAGAACCAATCCCATATGTGGTAAGAGCACAATTATTTGCTATGTAGATTGATGCTCCTTGCATTTCTCTGAAATCAAAGAACCACTCCCAATTAGGACATACGTGATGGCTACAAGCTGTATCTAATAGCCATACACTTGAAGAGCTGGTTGTTGAAGCAAGCGAAACGTCTGACTTTGCATCATCAGCCATGTTGTTTTCATACACAGCAAGTGATAAATCTGAATCATATCACATTCAGCTACATTGGAGTCAAGTTTAGCCTTTTCTTTATCAGGTATACTTTTGTTTTTCAATTTGGGACAATCTTTCTTCCAGTGCCCTTTTTCCCTGCAAAAGGCACATTCATCTTTGCTCAATCTGGATCTGGACTTCGATCTCCCCTTTCTTCCTTTGTTCTGACTCTGCGATCTGCCTCTGACAACTAAAGCTTCTGCTTCTTTACTAGTGCCCTTTTGTTTATCCTTTTTTCTCAACTCATAACTGTACAAGGCACCATTCACTTCTTTCAGAGACACTTCGGCCTTCCCATGAAGTAGAGTTGTTTCAAGATACTCAAACTCCTCAGGAAGGGATCCCAACAACATTAGAGCCAGATCTTCATATTTGAATTCCTCATCCATTTTAATCAAATCGGTCATCAGTTGATTAAAAAGTTGTGATATGATCATTCATAGTGGTACCAGGAACATAAGTGAAGCAAAATAGACTTTTCTTCATATGGAGCTTATTCTGACTACTTTTCTTCAAGAATTTCTCTTCCAATGTTATCCACAGCTTGTGAGCTGACGATTCCTTAGAGACTACATATCTTTCCTTTCTGGATAAACATGATCGAATTGTACCACATGCTAACCGATTGATTTTCTTCCATTCTTTCTCTTGGACATCTTCTGGTTTTTCCTCTTCAATGGCAATATCTAGACCTTGTTGAAAGAGAGCATCTAGAATTTCACTTTGCCACATGCCGAAATGACCTGTGCCATCAAAAGTTTCCACTGCAAATCTAGCATTTGTCATTATATTCCCTGACAAAGTAGATGACAATGCGCCTGACGTGGATGGTTTTGAGCTTTCTGCCATTTCTACAGTTTCTATTTAATAGTTGTATCAAAAGAAATCCAATAGCCCAAGGAAGTCTTTTTCTGATGTGGAAGATCAGACAAAGCTGCAACCACAGAGCATACTCAAGAGAACCTTGGCTCTGATACCAATTGTTGTGCGGAAGCTTGGGTAATTTTCAATAGAGTACGAACTTATTGAACTACAAATCACCGTAGAATAAATTCCCAGGAAAGAGTGGTAGGGTCACCGCGGTCCCGCTTAAGTACCACACTCCTTAGGCTTCTTATCAGTTTTTGTGACAGAATTTATCTACCCAAAGGTAATTTAATAGCACAATAATATCGCAACAACTATACCCACAATAACCATTAAATAGACAAAATAAAGAATACCAGAACACCAAAATTTAACGAGGTTCGGCCAATATTGCCTACGTCCTTGGACACTACTATAATATTTCACTAATTTTGAAATATTACAAGAGAGAGAAGAAAAAGAATCGCCTTACAATAGAATGAGGCAATTTTGAGGGATAATTTACAACTAAGAGGGAGACTTCAATTTATAAGAAAAATTTTGGCCTTCTCTCTTTCTTTTGGCGATATGGGATTTGTGCCACATTCACACCGAGGTCAAGATCGAACTCGAACCGCTCGAGCTCGACTCAAACTCAATCAAACCGAGTTCGAATTGAGTAGTTGACTGAGTTACTCGCGAATAGCTCCCTCATTTATCACCACTACTCTACACTGAAAGGTATCAGGAATCTGGAGGTCCAAACATTAAGTGTACTTCTCTGTGAAAAGCCAAAGGTAATACAGTTACTGTTGTAATCAAATTTATAGTTATTGTTCAATAAAAGGCTGATTCAGGACAAGGAATCAATGAGGTTTTGAAGCCATCTTCACTAGTTTCTAGAAAGGAAACAATAGTTGTACACAACTGAACAAAAGAATTCTCTCGAACTAAACGGAGTGAAAATAGCCAATCTTATCTTTTTCTCTCCAATTTAGGATTACACTCTCCATTAAATTGCCTTCATCACAACTTTCATAACTCACCCACTTCATCATTCTAAACTTTAGTATCTTCACTAACATGCTTCAATGCTTCAGCAAATAAAAGGCAAGAATCATTCAATCAAATTGTAGAACATTTGGTTTGCAAAACAACTAACCAAGCCATAGAAGTTATTTTAACTTGATATTCTATTTTTTAGCCTCAAAGGCTAAGATTATTTCAGCATATCCAACACAACTGAGAAAAACCACTACTTATGTTGAAATAAGCTCTACTTACAAATATCATCATCAGGTTAAATAAATTCTAAGTTGCGAAAGCAAGACTGTTCAAGAGCGCGGAATAAAAAAGTAAAGCACAACAATTTCAGTTCTAGGAAGGAAAAGGATATCTCTAAGCTTTATTATCGAAATATACAGAGATTTCAAATATATATTAGTTACACCAAAAATACTAAACTGTGCAATCTCCTCATTTTGCTTCTCTCTGTTTCTTACCCAAGAAGAAATGCAGTAACCAACCAACTATATAATTACATTGATTAGAGGATTTAAAACAACCACTGAAGAGTAAATCAGCTATTGACAAATGATAAATGATAATAATAATACCAAAACAAGAAGGCCATTTACTCATTTATGGAATCCGTAAAAACTTGAAATAGTCAAAAGGATTAAAAAAAACGACTACAATCCATAAAAACTTGAAATCGTAAAAAAGGATTTAAAAAAACGACTTCGATACTTGAAATCGTCTTTTGCTCGAAATCGATACTCTTCGTGACATAGACATAGAAGGAGCTAATTAAACTTCGATTTCAAATCCATCACCTTCAATGAACCAATACTAAAATGGCGAAATTATATTAAAAAACAACGAGTGTTTAATAAAAATAATATTCGTGTAGTTCTCTACCTTGTATGGATCCATGGCTGTAGAGTTTTCTTAGGTAGGGAGGACTAAGGAGTAGGTCACAAGGTGTCGATGGCCTCCTATCTAAAACCTTATTGAAGAAAATTGAAGTAGTTGGAGAGGTTTGAGACGTTTAGGTTGGTAAATTAATTATTGTGAATAATTCATATGTAAAAATAGATAATATTAATATTTTGCAAAATTTAAGTCGAAATACATCTGTTTAGTGTCCTGGACAGAGTAAGACAGGGAGTAAATTAGACAAGAGATCCGAGTTCATATCATTGAGGTCAATTACCATTTTACTATTTATATTTTTTATTTCACAGCCAGTATTTTTTTAAGTAGGATGTAAAAAAAAAAAAGATGTATCGAATTATTAACAAAGGTATATGAGAAAAGCAAAAAAAAAAAAAAAAAAGACCAAAATGAGAAAAAAAATCCATGAAATATGTGCCATGTTTATATAAAATGAAATAGATACTGAAATACATAAGTCATACAAAAAAAATCCATTGCCTATTTGGGACACACTTTCAATGGATTGTACAAAATTAAATAAAAGAATTATGTGTTACTTTTTACGTTGGATACGAAAACCATACAAAATGATAAACGTGAAGATGCCAAATTTTGTTTCACGTGCATAGATTCTAAGCATGATCTTCTCTGAGTGCAACATTATTGGTTAGTGGCACTAACATAGTAACATGGGTAGAATTTCAAATTCTAAATATGATGACTTTATATCAATTTGTCCATTAATAATTATGCGAATAAATGAAAAGCTGTGATCAATTTACTAATTTTTATTTTATTATTTTGACAATAATGGTATTATTTCTTCATTTAGTTTGTGTATGCAATGCTTGAGGCATGAATGCTAAGAATTTTGGGGGAAAAATGGATTCGATCTTTTGTGTTCTCGTATTTTTTTGACACCTTTACACAACATACAAATTAAAAAAGTAAATAACCTTAATGATTCTTCAATTTGGAGGTAATTATCGTTTTGCATATCAATCTTGAAAAGTTATATTTTAGTAATTGAATTTGGATTTTATTATAGAAATGGTTTTCAACTTATTTTCTATCTACTCCTTCTGTTCTCTTTTAAGTGTCATAATTACTACATTTTTTTTATTATCAAATAAGTGTCCCATTCCACATTTCAATACAAAAAATGAAGAAAATTTTAATTCTACCCTTATTTTACTTTTAAATATTTGATGTTATTAATTACTATCAAAGTGGTAGGAATTTGTATGGTCATCATTATTAGGGGCAAATCAGTCAAATTTCTCATTTTCTTAATTTGTGTGTTTTTTGTTTGGGGACACTTAAAAGATAATAGAGGGAGTATCTCATAAGTAACACCATTTAATAGATAACATTGTTTATTATTCAAAACAATGTCATTTTGTACTACATGACTAATCGTATTATTTGTCAAATAAATGAAAAATAGGTTGAGTACCATTTGTGCAACAAATTTCAAATTAAAAAATACAAAATATCACATTTGTAAAATTAATGATCAAAACTTATCAACCCAAATTGAGGGATTATTACAATCATGCAACCTTCTTGGAAAGTCAAACACAATATTTGAAACTTAAAGAGATCTAGTGAGCCTTTCTTACCAACTTATAATAACTCAATAATTAAATCATTGCAAGAAGTCCAGGCATGTAATAGAAACTAATTTCACCAATTCCCATTATATATTTGAATGACTAAGTATTACTCCCTCCGTTCTCCAAAGATTGTCGTTTTAAGCAATATTTTTTGTTCTTAAATAATTGTCATTTTACAAATTTCAATTAAAAAAATTTCAAAGGTTCCATTTTTACCCTTCATTCCATTTATCTATGTAATTAATTACACTCATTCATGTTCTCAAAAAAATTTGTTATTGAATTCTACAAGACTAATTAAATCATGACTCTTTAAATGTCCACAAACAATAAATACTACATTAAGATACTTCAAATATCCATACACTTACATCATTTGCATCAAGCAACAACACCATGGATGAGCAAAACTTCAATGATGGGCAACACACCATGGATGAGCAAAACTTCAAAGACATGGATGCGCAAAACTTCAAAGATGGGCAACACACCATGGATGAGCAAAACTTCAAAGACATGGATGCACAAAACTTAAAAAATGGGCAGCACGCAGAGAATCAAATGGAGAATGCTTCACTCATGGTGGATTTAAATTTACCCGCGAATCTGGGATTTGATTTGAATATTATACCCGATGATGAAGGAGAACTTAGTGAGGAAGAGAGAAGGGAAATATTTATTCGTGAGTTGATAAGGATTTGGATTCCTATGTATTGATCCTATTATGTTTATCTTTTATATATTTTTGAATGATTTGATGTATGGACGGTATTTATAAATATGTGTTGGTTTTATTGACACCATATTTTATTTTAATTAACTTTATTTTAATTGGTTCACGTTATTATTTTTTTAAATTGATTTTCTTTTGTTTTTCTTAAATGATTATTTCTGATTTCTTTTTAATTAAGTTTTTTGTAATTGGTCCAGTTCTTAATTTTTCAAATTGATTTCCTTTGTTTGTTTTAAATGTTAATGCCAGTAGAGTAAAAAAAAAGTTGGGAAGGAGGAAGAGAATTTGGAAAGGCAAAATCATTGAATACTACTAATAAATTTTGATGTTTTTGTGTGGAGTGGACAACTTTTAAAGGTTCTGGTCACCCCTTTTATGAGTTGTTAACATTGTGTTTGCTGTTAAGATTTTCAGTTTGTAGTTAACTCGATCAACTTGATAATGATGTGATTGACTCGTTGCTGTGACACTTTTCTTGAAAGGATTATCTGCAACTTTTTTGTCCATAAAAATTCTTGTTGATCGACACAACCGGACTGGTTGTATTTAAATTAATTAGTGCTGGTATAAATTGTTGGAAGAAATTCCATTCAAAAAAAGACAAATTAATCAACAAAAAACACTTGGAAATTAATGAGCTTTTAAACCATATCAAACATGTCCTTATTAAGATAATGCAAAATAAGAATAAACCATAACATTTATAAAAAAAATTGGGATAATGCAACATAAAAATAAATCATAACATTTTAAAACAAATATTTTAGCATATATCGATCAAAATTTAAAATAATCAAAACAAAAGAAAACTAAAAAATTCATTGATAAACTTGCTACTAATTAATTTGCTTAACAACTGCCTCGACTAAATTAGGATCACATTTTATGCTTAATGGAAGAATCCCTTGTCTTTGCAATATTTCTTTTTTAAGATGGGGAATTTTGTAGTGGTTAGACCCCTTTGCTTTCATGATCTCCGTCATACATAGCTGCAGTGATAAAAATATTTGATTTGATTTAATTGGTGAAAATTCTTCAAAAGACTCTTCAACAACGGTAACAAGTTCAGGAACAGTCCTTGGAAATTTCTTGTGTTGAATTGCTTGTATACCACGGAAAAATCCAAGATCCAAAATATTCAAATCCGGAGAATTTGGAGGTTGGCATATGAGTCGAATATCAAAACCATCTTGTTTAGCCACTTCACAAAATTGGGAATCATTAGGGTCAATGTGAGTTAGGGCATTATCTTGTTGGATGTATATTGGCTTGTGTATGTCTTGTCTTGGCCATTTAGCTCGAATAGCAGGAATAAGTTGTTCAATCATAATTGATCTCACGACATCTTTATTTATAGATGTGATTGGCTTCATCTCTAATGTTCTGGCAACCCGATTCACGCTTGTCCTTTGAGCTGCTACATGAGTAACTAAGGGAAAACATCCAATCTTTCCATCAAAAATACAATTCCCATCCTCATCCATCCTTGGGCGACTAATAGCAGTGAAAAACATCACTTTAGAAATGAAGTTTGTGCTTTTACATGTCCGTAGAGGTTCATCTTCAAATGGAGCTAGATAATAATTTTCAGTTTTCTTTGTCATATTGAACCACTTCTCATCGATATAGACAATATCAAACATGTCCTTAAATACCGGATCATGGGGTATACTTCTTGAATCCAACATTGATATGCACCATTGTAATCGAACTTTCTTGTTTTGTTCCGTCAAAATTGGCTTGATACAATTTGAATGCCTCTTTATTGTGCCTGTCTTCAAAAGGTTAAAGAGTTTGGTTTTTCCAACATTTGAGGCAGCAGCTAAATCTCTAAATGTGGTCCTTTTTGATAGAGGTATCTCTCGTAATATATTTGGGTCGAAATCAACTCTCTTGCGTCAACAATTTTTTGGCTTTTTACTAGAAATATCAACCACCTCACCACGCACAAGACAATCTCTTCCTCGCTTCCAAATACGCTGAATTGTTCTTATGTGTACTGAAAATAATTCAGCCACAATTTTTGTATCATCTTGTTTCAATTTTCCACATTTACTTCTTCCTAGCAGAGTTTCAAAAATTTTCTGGCGTACATGATTGGGAATGTCTTTATTACCATTACATCCTGTCATGTCTTGTACCAAAAAAGAATGATTAATATTAATGTTATGAGAATGACATAATATAAAAATAAATAAACAAATATAAAAAGTAATGAACTTAGTATATGTTAAGATAATTATATATAAATAATTTTGTGTATGACAAAAATTGAGCTTAAAACACTAACATGTGGATAATACAATAATTTATATATTTTATTTTTAAAATTTCAATTTCTTTAGCATTTTATGGTAATATAATAAAGCTAAATTCTGAGATTTCATCTTATAACTTGTTATAATTATAATATATTTATTATATATTTAAAACCTGAAAGCAATAGTAATTTTATAAAAAAACTACTCAAATTTTCTTAAACTTCAAACATTAGATAATGCAACCCGACAACTAAAAATATGAAATTTGATGGTTTATTTTACAAAAAATAACAAATTAACTCAATAATGAACTTAGTTTATGTGAAGATAATTATGTAGAAATAAATAATTTTATATATAAAAAAATTGAGTGTAAAACGCTAGCATATGGATAATCCAATTAGTTATGAACATTATCTTTTAACATTTAAACTTCTTTCGTATTTCATTGTAACATAACCAAGCTAAAATGTGAGTCATCATCTTACAATTTGTTGTAATAAAAAAAACGTTAATTATATATTAAAGACCTCAAAACAATAATAATTTTATAGAAGAACTATTATAATTTTCTTAAACTATACGGTACATTGAATAAATGCAATTTGACAAATAAAAAATAATAAATTTGATGGTGCGGTTTAAAAAAAATAATAAACTTAATTTATATTAAGATAATTATGTATAAATAAATAATTTTATGTATGAAAAAATAAGTGTAAAATAATAACATATGGATAATTCAATTAGTCATGATCATTATCTTTTAAGATTTCACTTTCGTATTTCATAATTATAATGAAGCTAAACTATGAGACATCATATTACAACTTTTTATAATAAAACAATATTAATTATATATTCAAGACATGAAAAAAAATAATAAAATCTTCTTAAAATTCACAGAACATTGGACAAATGCAGTATGATAAGTAAAAATATAAAATCCGATGGTTCATTACAATCTTTAGACTAATTATTATATTACAATCTTTTATTATATTATCCAATAAACAAACAGAATAAAAAAAACAAAGAGATAAGAGTACAAAGTAGGAACGCATTACCAGTAGTATTGTTTAATCCATCTTCTCGATCAAAGTCAATCACATCATTTGAAATTTCGTGGCTCAACTCATTATCCGCTGCACTAGACTCAATTTCATCATCATTATCCGTTGACTCAATTTCATTCGTTGGAGGAGGATTGTTAAGGTCAATAACAGAAGGAGAGAAATTCAAATCAAAATTAAATGGTGATGAAGATAATAACCCAGGAACTATGGAAGTGGTTTCTTGAAAGTTGATATCTACATTCAAATCAATTTCGTATAAAGGTGTTCGAGCATGTTGTGGATTTGGGTTCATCTTGCAATATTTATTTCAAATATGTTTTGTTACTTTTGGATTGATTGGTTTTTATAAAGAAAAAAACTTGAAAAGTTAAAAGTTTGAAAAGTTAAAAAAATTGCGCCATTACAAAGTGAAATTTAAATTGAAAATGAAATTTCACCATGGAAGTACACCTTTACTTCTCGAGCACATATAGAGACTCACTTTTAATTTTGTTTTGTTTCACAACAAATAGGTGTCATAAATTGGATGAGAGAGATTATAATTATAAATAAACAAAACAATAAATAGCTGTCATAAATTGAATGAGAGAGATTGTGAATGAGAGAGATTGTGATTATAAATAAGGGTGAATAAGAGATTTCAACTATGTTCTTAATTAGTGTGCCATTACCTAGAACGACAATCTTTGGAGAACAGAGGGAGTATGCCAATTAAACAATAGCACTGGGATTATCATCAATGACCATTAATTGTACCAAATCAAATTATAGAATCATGTGTAACTTTTTAAATTGGATACGAGAATCATAAAAATTTGATAAAAGTTAAGAGGCCAATTTTGTTTCACGTGGATAGATTCTAAGCATGTTCTCCTTTTTCTTAGTGACTGCAACTTTATTTTTAGTGGCATTAACATGGGTAGAATTTCAAATTATATCGTGATGTTGCTATTCCAATGAATTCATTAATATTTATGCAAAAAGAAAGAAAAAGGGAAAACACTAAAGGGTGGGTTCAATTTTCTCATTCTTATTTTATTATTTTGAAAGTAATGATACTATTTCTTCATTTATTTTGTAAATGAAATGTTTGCATCATGAATGCTGACTGCGAATTTGACAAAAAAAAATTCATTATTTTTTTGGTACTCTTTTTACATCTCTATACCACAAATATATATGTGAGAGGTTGAGCACTGGAGAGATGTAAGTGACCCTTCATTTATCAATTTATCTACAATAACTCATCATGTTCGAATCATTACAAGAAGTTCAAATCGTCTAATAGAAACAAATTTTATCAATTCCTCCATAAAGTTTTTATTTAATGAAATTACAAAAAAAAAAAAAAAAAACCTCAACCATTTCTGAACGAATAATATCGGAAGAATATTCTACAATAAAAAGAACAACTCCTTTCTGTCGAGTGGCTTGACTACATGTACTTAGAGAAGTGCTGACAATTTTGAGATGCTATTTGGATTAAACAAAATTGAAGCTTACATGTACTCTAAGAAATATATTTTGGGGTTATAGATTAGGATTTTATAATTTTGGAGTACTCAAAAATCTACTGTTTCATTTCCTATTTCAATCCTTATTCAGTTTATAAATACATATCACAAATATTTAAGTAAAACTCTATCAAATAAATAGTGAACTCTTAATTTAAAACAGAAAATATAACAGAATATCCATTAGATTTCAAAAAAAATTCCAAGTCATGATGTAGTTGAATATTAGATCATGCTTTATGAGTTTTATATTAGATCATGTACTGATTTATTACCTTAATTCATGTTTTAACATATAATATGATAGATTCGTAATTGAATTGCTTATTAATTTAGCTTTAACTATTAATAAAATTTGAAGATGGCATCTTGGGTTTACCAATAAAAAGAGAAGTTGTGCTGACAGATTTTTTTATGCCCAAGTGCAATTCAATGATATTTAGGCGGGGTAAAACTATGTCCTTCCATCTTTCTTTAATGTTGTTTACTAGTTTTTTTTCCCTACCATTAGGACATTGGTCATGTACTAAATAAAGGTAAGGTCATATATACCTCCTAATTGCACATTAAGTTTTGTTATTAAGAAACTGACTAGACGTTTGGTTCGTCCTCCGAAATCATGGAAATAGGATTGATAAATTTCAATATCACTATAAATATAATTTTTATCATTAATCCCATCATGTTTGATTGAGAAATAAAATAAATTTTATTTCTATTATATTTGATTTGATTGATTACACTACAAAAAATATGACCTTTAGTGACGACAATAAATTGTGATTAATTCTGCAAATGTCGTCACTGTGATGCAACAGTGACGAGTTTGGTGTCGTCACAGCATAGTCAATACTGTCTTGGCGCAGTATCTACTCTGTGACGACATTTAGTTGTACTCAATAAAGTTTTGACACCCTTTGACGACAAAAGTCGTCAATAGCATGTCCTTAAAATCCACCGTGGAAAGATGACGTGGACAACGAGCTGACGTGGCATTCTGATGTGGACAACGAGCTGACGTAGCATGCTGATGTGGAAGGTCATTATTGACGACATGTTGTCGTCAATAGCATGCATTGACTACATTGAGGTTGTCAATACATAAATGGATCAGTGACGACTTTTGTCGTCACTGAGCACAACTACTAATTTTTTTTTTTTGGCACTTTTTTTTACTAATTATTTTCATTTAAATCTGACCAATTAATACATTTATAAAATATCAAATCAAATGGTCTAAAACTCATTTGTCAAATATATTTCATTCATTCAATAATAGTATCTAAAAGTGCAACATTTTTAACCAAAATCAGGTAACAAAATAAATGTATTTATAGTTGTCAACTACAACTATACTCAATTCCTGATTCTTAGTCTAAACAGAATACCTCTAAACAGAAAGCCCTTCTAAGATGGAAGAGCATGTCAGCTCACAAAGCAACATCATCTCAACTTACACCACATTTACTCTAGCCTCAGCCTGATGATATAGGAAAAGGCTATATACCTAAAGCCATGCCCTTTGCTTCTTACTTCCTCCTTCAGATTATGCACTCTTAACAGTGGAAGAAAGTTGCACTTTTGAATTCTAAGCCAATGCCAGAAGTTGCACGGGCAGAAGATGTTAAATTCAGAATGTATCCACAAGATCCACAGCTGCAAAGAATGGAAACGAAAGAGAAAATTTAGTTTTGTCAGTTATAAGCAGGATATTTCTCACTATAAACGAAGTCTTAGTAGGCATGAGTAAAGTAAGTGTATTATCTTTCGATATTTCATAATAACCTACCCTGAAACACGCATATAACTGCTAAGAGAAATTAAATTTTTTCAGAGTCAGTTGTAAATCAACAAACTATCTACTTCCCTCTTTTTGTGCACAATTTTCAACATATGGTAGTATGTTAGAATTGCGATTGTAAATCTCCTAACAATTAGCATAGTCACTAAACAAATAAAGCCAACAAAATTCTGCTCAGGATTAGAGGTGCCAACATAAGTCTGCAGACAGAGGTGCAAGACTGAAAATTACAGAATGGATATGGACTCGGAGAAACTTTAGCTGACAAATGAGACTTGCATCTTCGACAATTAAATGACCAAAAAGCAGAAAAGAATAAGGGAAAGAAACATGTCAACTGTATTAAAAGTATATAACTTAAAGCACTGCTAAGATATTGATTATTTAGCACTGCATTATAAGTTACTGCCTGCATGACTATCAAGGTAGCAATATGAAATTCAGTAAAACTATCATCAACAAGATACAACCTAAAGCAAAACGCAAGAAATCATTCCGAAAAGCCTGCTACCAAAAAGAGAACCAGTCTTATTATAAAGGTAGGACAGTTGCGGATTTGAGATCCATAACATTGGGAATGTAGTAACAATAAGGCAGCTGTATCAATAACAGAACAGGGATTTAAATGTTGGACACAAATTCTTAAAACAGAATACATCAGTTAATTGAGCTATTCTTTAAGTAATTAAAGCTATTTCCAAGTTATTGCAGGCAAAAGGCAGGTCATGCAAGCATATCTCAGCAGCACATCCAACAAATTGATGTACAAAAGACAGATTATATTGTAAAGCTTTAGCATTAGCTTTCAGACATAGTGATTTTATAACTACATAAAAATGCATAAAGAAAGAGAAGTATAACACTTACACTTTCAGTCAATTGTCATTTGATGGCAAGAAACGCGAGAATTTGTCATACATAAATTGAATACGTTCGTTTGTTTGCGTTTGCGCCTTCTTTAGGTCAGAAACTTCATCTTGTGTTGTTTTCAATGAGGCAGCAAGCTGAGCACTCTTAGCTTCAGCCTCTTCAGCCCTTTTCTTATACTCTTCAAGTTCAACTACATATTTGTCACGTACTTCCCGTTCCTTCTTCGACATACTTCGACCTCTTATGTGTCCAGGTAAGTATCCAATTTCTTGCGCACAAATCTCATTAGGAGTCATTGATGTAGTATTTTGCAACTCATTCATTTTAACCTACGTTAATAGAATAAATTATAGGATTATTCACTTTATAAAATGAACTAAATTGAATAATGTGAATGATAATTGTACTCACTACCTTCTCTTTGACCAAAGTATTAACCATGTCACCTTTTTTTTTGGAAAAATGACCAATTTCAAACTGCTCATAAACATATGAGAATTTCATAGAAATCTCGATGATTTTGCAGCTGGTTTTAATTAATTATCTAATTAATTTCCTTATATGTTTTGGATATGCAATTTTGAAAATTTCCATTATTTTTTTTTCTTTTGGGATCATGCTTTTACAGTAATAGCAATGGACAATAGTACAAAGCATGCATGTATATAATGTCCAAAGAAAGGAAACGTAAAATGTTTGCATCACCCATAGTTTTAAAACTTCACTTTGTGCCTTTTAAGAATGCAAGCCACACCAACACAGTGGTTTTTCTCAACTCTACAAAACAATAATATTGGAAAAGTATTGTATAGATATACACACATTTTGGTGTAACGTATTCATATTAGGTATATGGTTAATATATATAGTAACTAATTAAGCATTATCTTTTTCATTTTTGAACAAGATCCCTGACAGGGCAATATTGTTTCAAAAGCAAAATGAATTTCCACTGAGGAGAACTTCAGAAAGTTTGACAAGTGATAAGACCATAAAATGCAACTTACCACAAAGTATTTTTTCTGTCAGTTCCATGAGGTCATTGTAATCTGCATAAGCCATGTAAAATTCACAAGTAGTAAACTCATGATTATGTGTCAAGTCAATTCCCTCATTCCTAAATTGCTTTCCCATCTCATATACACGATCAAGTCCACTAACAAGAAGCTGTTTAAGATAAAGTTCAGGTGAAATGTGCAAGTACAGCCTCATGTTCAATTCATTGTGATGAGTTTCAAACGGACGTGCCGCTGCTCCCCCAGCAATCATGTTCAGCATTGATGTTTCAACCTTATGCAAAGAATAAAGCACTCAGGATAAAAGTAAAAACATGGAACCAATACAACAAGTAAAGAATTAATAATCTTTTTTTTTTGAATCCCAAAACCAACGGTAATCAATAATCTCAATTCAAATCCAACTGGCAGACCACTTACCTCCATGAAATCAAGATTATTCAAAAAATTTCGAACATAAGCGATTATCTTAGCCCGGGTCTTATATCTATCACCAACTTCCGAATTTAGCGTCAGGTCTAAATAAAGTTGCCTATATAGGGTTTCCTGACAAAAAATAATAAAGATATTATTTGGCCAAGTGTGAGCATGAAGAGGAACAAAAATCAGCTTCAAATAGTTGCAGAAATGTCAAAAAAATTCAAAATATATGAGTCGAGATTGCTTCCAATTCAAAAGGACAAGGTATTTTGCTATCTTGGTCTTTATTCCTATATGCAAAGTTTATAAAATTGTCCACCCCAAGGTCATATGAAACATGTCTTCTATCTC
This sequence comes from Ophiorrhiza pumila, assembly GCA_016586305.1. Taxonomy (NCBI): domain Eukaryota; kingdom Viridiplantae; phylum Streptophyta; class Magnoliopsida; order Gentianales; family Rubiaceae; genus Ophiorrhiza; species Ophiorrhiza pumila. The sequence continues at coordinate 7,158,291 of BLIW01000008.1, read as the reverse complement.
TTATATTCATCCAAGACTTATCCATGACCTATCAACATAGAATATGCATAACAAAATACAAAATATTATTATACAAATTGGAGCAGGTATAAAGTGTATATCATCATTTCAGTTCAAATATAAAAAATTTTGAACTGCACATATGGAAGCTCAAGTAGAAAACCAGCAGTGAAATGACAGCTATAAAGCTCAATCAGATTCCCCAATTTTCACACAGAAAAGTCAGAAACCTAAAGCTCATTAGTCATGATAAACAGAGAGTACCCCAGCATGAGTAGCAGAATATCAAACAAGAGAACAACTTAAATACCAAAAGAGTACAAAGGAAAATCCCTAGGACCAAGAGCAAAAGAGTATTCCAAGGTTGAGTACATTCAAGCAATAATTCCAGAAAAATTCACATAAGCTGAGTGCTCCGGATGACATCAAACAATAACAATTAAGAAATGCAGCAGATGTAGATAATAGTTTAAAAGCACACCTTCAACTTTCTCAGGATTCAGTGAAGAAATATCGCGAAACTCCAAAGCTTTGTCCAATTTCTGCTTGAGAGAATTCAACAGAGAATATTAAGTCAGGCACAAAACTTGCACATTCAACGCATCATATAAGGATAGTAACCTCAATTTAGTTCTATAAAGGACTAAAAGGAGTAAAAGGCCTATATGGTTATCACCATTTTTAATAAGAAACCAGGAGCCTATAAGAAGTAAGAAACCAGGAGCCTATCAAACTAGACTAGTGTCATCATTCTAGACTTTAAATTCCAGTTAAGAAGTGAGTTCGTTGATTTAAGCCATCACATTGTTTCAGATTGGTCCCATATAGAGGATAAGAAGTAATTAAAATGCAATCACACTTCAATGAATAAGAAGGCAAAGAAAGGGGCAGAAATGTGAGCGAATCACAATCAAGTTCTTCATGTATTGACCACAGAGAAGTTCTTTACTCAATGGCTTGTGCTAAAAGAGCTTTAATAATAGTGGGCAGTTTTATATGGGCCAGTTTTATATGGGCAGCCATTAACTGTCATCAAATCAGTCCATATATGTTCATCAATGCTCACAGTACCTCATCAATATCTGCATTTAAACCTGGACTCTACCTAGTCAGACCACCTTTTCATCCTCAAATCATTTATCATAGACTCAAGTGAATAATCACTTGAGAGTTTCAGGCAAGGCAAGACTTAATCACCATCTAATAAACATAATCCATGGACTGTATTGATCAATGTATAACATTACTTTTTTAGCTATTTGGTTCAATCACAGAATATGTATCCTAGAACCAAATCCTCCATTTACGACATCAAACCTTCTCTTCATCAACAATCCATTCAAATTCAACTAATCACAGTTCTTTAATCATAAATTCAGCCAACACATGCCACCACAGGACTTAGCAGCTAGGACTAGATAAAATTCATTCATATTTTGATTAAGGTAAATTTGATTTTACAAAGACTTCTTTTCAAGTTACAAACATTAGCATTCTCTTGTCGTTTTTATTAATGACAGAACAGATTTGTATAAACTTTGGATTCCATTATCATTTTATGGTTTGTAAATGAAACATATGAACGAAAGACCAACATTAGTTTATAAAATTATTCACATTTTCATGTTAGACATATCAATGTGTGATTAATCAAAAGATAATCCTTTTAACAATATTAAAAACATGCAAAACTCTAATTTTTTTCCTTCAAACATAAAACATATGTAAGCATAAATGACCATTTCAAAGTAACAATGGAAAGGAGGGATGATTGATTGGTAATATGATGGACCACATAGTTTTAGGACCAAAAAAAAGTTTCCAAGGTCAGATTAAGACTTAAGACTAGAAGCAAGAAAACACAAGTTTAAGAGCCACAGAAGAATACTCCATTTCAGACTGGGCAAAGTCCATCTCCATGGCATTCTTCTTATTCCAGTAAAATTAAGAGTAACTCAAAGTTCACCTTATGTTTCTTGGAGAGGTCAATTATATTAGTCCAAATCATCTGGACATCTATTTAGGCTAAGTTACAGGCATCTTAATCATACATTTTTTCCATAAATGACAAAATAAGACAGCTATGTAGTGAATGTTAAGGTTAATAAGACCCTTAGCTATTAGTAGTATCCAGTCCACCAATATGAGACAGCACTAGAATTTAAGTAAAATATGCAAATCTACATATACAGTTTACTTGCCTGAAACAACAGGCACTTGTTTCAAATAAGACAAAATGAGCTACGTGATATTACAAGTTAGAGGATTCAATAGCGAAGCTTCAGTTCCACTGGGAAAAGGATTCAAATTAGAGGATTCAAAAGAAGAACAAAACAATTGGTAGAGAAATAATGTAAAGTGAAAATCAAAGGTATAGAAGATAACTTGCTTGAATTTTGCACCACATTTCAAACTTGTACGTCAAAATCTTGTCTGGCCTGAGAAAACTCACAAACTTTTGCAACCAATTTTGCTGCTTTCCTTCTTAAAACTGCACATCTTCACATGTGTTTTTGAAAAAAAATTTATGTTTCCCAACTTTTCTGAACTCAAAGCTAAAAGGATCACCTCATACAATATTATATTGAAAAGAAAGAAAGCAAATTGCCTAAAACTATTGTAAAACAGAAACTGAACTGAAACACAATACCATAATCATATGAAGCAAAATTCACTCTAAGGTTTGTTCTCTTATTTGTCTTGAACACAATACCATAACCAGAACAAACATGCAACTCATCAACAGACAATCATATTTGACTGGGCAACTCTGAGGTTTGTTCATTGTGTTTCTCATAGATTTGGCAATATAATGAAAGGTGTCAAAAAATTGCACAACAAACTGGTATTTTGGTTGACCCTGTGTATACTTTAGCTGCTTGGGAGCTAGCCACAAAACTCACTCTCAAGTTTAACGAAACAATCAACAAAGATCTGAACCAAAATAGCAGCAAAAATATGCAGATTAACGAAACGAAATCAAACTCACTCTCAAGTTTGCTAAGCTCTAATTCCACCGATTCTGCTGTCGCTGCTTCGGAGCTAATCAAACTCACTCTGAGCTCCGATTAGGTCGCCAGCTGAGCTCCGATTAGGTCGCCAGATGAGCTCCGATGATAACGAAAGCTTCTGCGATTTTGAGATTAGGGCTTGAAATGAGATTGGGAGAATATGAGGCGATTGTGAGTGTTTAAGAATTTTGCTTAAAATTATAAAATTGTGAGTGTCGGGATGAAAAAACAAAACAGAAAAACAGCAAAAAAATCGTCAAACGCCCGGTTTTATTTTTTGCTTAAAATTATAACTAAGGCCCGGTTTGTTTTTCTCTTTTTTCTGCAGAAGGGATAGAATTTATTAGTCATATATTCTATGGTGTAGTGGTTAGCAGTCTGTACTTTGAATCCACACACTTGGGGTTCGATTCCCGGTGGAATTTATTTGATCTTTACCCAACTATTTTTCTCTTTTTTTTTTTGTTTTTCATAACACTATTTTTTAAAAAATAAAACTTATTAACTCAAATTAAAAAAAAAAGAGAAAGACCAAAAAGAATTTAAAAAATCTATAAAAAAAAAAGATTTGTTACATTTAAATATAAATGAAAAATGAGGTTGGACCCTTGTAGTAATTTTTATTTACATTATTAATATCCTTGTTTTATTGAAATAAAACATATATAGAAAATATACTATGTATTTTTACAATTATATAAGCAATATAAACTAAATATAAGAAAGGTAGTTTAAAAAATTAAAATTTATTAAACTAGATCGAATTCATTTTCAACTTTTAATAATAGTTCAAAATTTTCTATTGTAAATTTTTGTCAAAAATATTAATATAAAATTTTTATTTATCTTTGCTGCAATAGTGACTAGGATTGTAGTAAAAAAAGCGTACATACAAATGTGTTGTCAACATGTGATTGACGACATTTGTCGTCAGAACGTCTTATTTTGACGACATTTGCCGTCAAAATCTCTAGCATCTTATTGACGACATTTGCCGTCAGTATGTTTTTGACGACATTTGCCGTCAATAGGTCCAGTGTATTATTGACGACATTTGCCGACAGTATCTCTTTGACGACATTTGTCGTCAGTACGTCTAGTCTTTATTGACGACATTTGCCATCAGTATGTCTTTGACGACATTTGCCGTCAGTACGTCTAATCTCTTATTGACGACATTTGCCGTCAATATGTCTTTGACGACAATTTGTCGTCACTACCAATCAAACAATTCTCAACAGCGACGCAAAAACATGTCGTCAAATAGCATGCTAAATAAAAATTCCAACGTGGCACACTTGTTGACGACTTAAAATGTCGTCAATAGATCTTTGACGACATATGTCGTCACTAATACTCATATATTGACGCGAAACATGTCGTCAAAGCGTTGGGAAACACACGTATTGACGACTTAAAATGTCGTCAATACATCTTTGACGACATATGTCGTCACTAATACTAAGATAATCTCAACAGTGACGAGAAAACATGTTGTCAAAGAGTTAGTCATGATCCAATTATGACGACATTTATTTTGGTGATTAATTACTGCCTTCACTCACGAGTTTTATTGTCGTCACTAGACTTTTCGTCACTAAATGCCAATTTTCTTGTAGTGTTAGATAATCAAATTTGATAATAGGCTTAACTAAACAATGTTTATAATTTTGAAGTTATCGAGATATATGGTTAGATGTTGATTACCCTTTACCAAATAGTGATCGGAATCCGCCCCAAATTCCCCATCATTACAAAGTGATTTTCTAAAAAAAATCCTTTATGTTGAGTGAAGATGTTTTAGCCTAACTAGCAAAAGCCACTAAGAGTAATATATTTATTTTAATTTTGTAGGGAACTTAGCTCACATATTTGGGTAATATAAACTTTAAAATTTGCTGGCAACCAAAGTTATTCACTTCAACTTTTGTCAAACTCTCCTAACTTCAGAAAAACCCTTCTCAAATTGATCTCTTTTTGGAGGGTTTTCAACAGAAAGAGAGACCATGGAAGACTTGGCAACTTATTTGAAGAATTTAGCTCCATTTATAGCAATGGTGATACCGGAGTTCACATATGTGGGCATGGTGACATTGATGAAAGCAGCCATGAATCAAGGGATGAGTAACTTATTCGTTGTTGTTTATTACAATTCTCTAGCCGCCATCCTTCTTCCATTAGTCATTTTCAGGTATTAAAATCTCCCACCCTCCATTTCCTCCATCTCCTCAAGAACTGAAAATAAACTATTGAAAGCATTAAGTCGAATTATACATCTTATTAAGAGATTAAAATTGCCACAAAATCAATTTTTCTTTAGCCCTTTTTGTTAATCAATTTCTTCCTTTTTTATCTTTCTCATCTAATTCATCTTTCATCTCTGTCCCAGATGGAAAGGAATGCATCTGACATTTTCACTGCTCTGTAGATATTTTGTACTTGGTTTACTTGGGTAAGTTGTGGCCAAATTGAAGTCATACATTATTGATTTATAGTTTAGAACTGGATGCATTATTTTAAGCTTCTCTTAATTAGTCCTGAACTAACTGCATAAACTTCTTTTCAATTTTTTTTTTTCAAATGATACATGCATCTCTTTTGTGTTGTTATGATAGTTCATATAAACTCTCAACTGTACAATCGGAGATTACTGATAAAATTCTTTTTTTCTCCCATTTCTGAATTGTAGAAATAATTTCTCATATTTGAATTGCGGATAGAGGAGGCTATTTTAAGCAAAATTATTTAGACATTTTTCAGACAAAGTTGATAAGGGAGGATATTGAGATTTGAATACCCTCAGATAGGATAAGTGCATGCAGTGAAGTTGATAGGAAGTTCGAGTATTTTTTTGCGAAAATGTAAGAAGTTGATAGAAAGTTCGAGTATTTTTACGCGAGATTGTAAGAAATTGATAGAAAGTTCAAGTATTTTCATGCGAGATTATAAGAAATTGATAGAAAGTTTGAGTATTTTCACGCGAGATTGTAATTTTATATACGTGAAATTCTATTATTATGTAAATAAATTAATTAATTTAATTCTTGTGGCATTACAAAGGAAAACTATTAAAGCACTTTTACACTGTAGTTTGATCCCAAAACAAGTTGCCAAGTAAGTTTGGGATTAATTCATCAACAAAATTGGCATTTTGCATTGTCAATTTCATAACATAATTGAAAATTTTAATTTCCTTGAAGGACTTTAGGGCAGATACTTGGAAACATTGGTCTCAAGCTTAGTTCTCCAACTCTTGCGTCGGCAACTGGAAATCTTTTACCAATATTTACAATGTTGCTTGCAATGATGTTCAGGTAATTATTGTCATCAACTACGTAAATTAATTAAAGGGTAAATTTGGTTGTGTTTTATATGTTTACATTTCAATTGAATAATAATAGGAATTAAGTATCATGACTTGTTAATTTTAATTATGTAAGATTGTTTTTTATTTGCTCATTTATTTACAATTAATCAACTTATTTATCAGCAATCTGGTTAAAATTTATTAATCACTATTATGATTGGATTACTAGTACAATCACAACAACAACAGCTAAATCTTTATCTTATTATGTGTTGGGTTAGCTACATAGATCATATTTTGCTTTCGTATTTTATCATTAGACATGTTTTCATTTATATTTAAGTATATCATATATTTTTAATTGTTTCTTTCCAATATTCTTTTTAGGTCTCTCATTGCCTTTTTAATTTGAGTTGTCTGTCTCTATTTTCTACATGTAGCACTAGTGTATCTAGATATCTTCTAAACACATGTCCAAACCATTGTGTTTAATTATCTTATTTTCTCATTTATTGGAACTACTCTCACTTTCTTTCTAATAAATTATAAATTCATTACTTATTCTATCCAATCTAGTATATATGTCCACATATCTATCTTAACATTCTCATTTATGTTACCCATATTTTTTGTTCAATTCATAATCATACTTAGTCGCCTAAAATTTTGATTCATAAAGCATCGCTAGTCTTATAGTTGTTTTATAAAATTTTCCTTTTAAATTCAACAGTATTTTACAATCACAAAGTATAGAAGATACACTTCTCCATTTATTCTAACCTTCTTGAATTTTATGTGTAATATCTATATCAATTCTCCTATTTTCTTCAATAATAGATCTTAAATATTTAAAACTTTTAAATTCATTTAATTCATACCCCACCAATTTTTACATTTATCATATTATTCTATTGATTGGATTACTATTCAATCACAAAATTTTTTAGAAAATTCATAAAGTGTTTTGGTAGACTTAGTAGAAGAGAATTTTCTGGTAGTAGTAGTGATGGTGTTAATTTTAACTATTTAATGATGAGTTTGTAAAGTAATATATATATTTAAATATTTTTAAATATTTAAATGTTTTTAATATCAAGTACTAATAAAATTGATAGTGTCTAGTGAAAAATGATAATTTGTCTACATTAAAGACTATTAAAGTAATAGAAAGAATGCAGTGATAGGCTTTAACAAGCATTAGCATATCAAACATAATATATATTAGCGTATCAAGTATAAAAAATTTTGCGTATCAAGTATAAAAAAGTTTGTGTATCAAGTATAAAAAAGTTTGCGTATCAAGTATAGCAAAATTTGTGTATCACATTGCATACATAAACCCATTTTACAGGAGTTTTTGTGGAAAATTAAATAATAAACGTAGTTAAATGCTAATTAAAATTAAAAGTTTAGAGGGTAATTTGCAATTGAGCCATAGTTTGAGGTTGAATTTTGCAATTAACTAATAATATAATAGTGTGTAATTTCAATAATGATTAATGAGCTGGCTATTTATTAACATAGCTAATAAGGCAATCATTGGGCAGAGGACTGGAGTTATAATAATGGGTGTTGTGCTGCGAGAGATCAGATCACGAGAAAAAGAGAAACCATGTTTAATGGGTAATGAGTCACTAATGACCAATAATATATATACCGACCGTTTTGAAAACAATGAAATTGCCAAAAAAAGAGAAAAGATGTTTAATTGGCCTGTTTGAATGCCAGATTTATTTTGGCTTTAAATTCAGAATGGATGCCAACCATCCTTGTCTCGGAGGTGATTCCGCCTGGTTCAATATTTTGATCCAACTGGGTCAACCCCTAATATTATAATGTAGATAGATTACATAGGGTAAGAATAGACTTTAAAAAAAAAAAAAGTCTGGAATAACTCCAACCATTCTTGCATTGCCACTATTGTTTATTGCTTAACCAAGGGTAAATGACATTAAAAGAAATATCGTTTTGATTTCTGTTCTTAAAAAAGTTACATAATAGTACGCCAATTTGAATTTTATAATATGAATAATTTTTAATCTATTTTTTATCTAATTAATTAATGGCTCTATCTATCTGATGACACTATTCAACATTTAAAATTTGATGGTTTAATTGAAAATGCTAAGCAATACTTACAAAATTCATATATGCATGATAGTAAAATATATTAATTTTTAGTTGTTGTTATTATATATATTTGTGTAATTTCAAGTTACAAATGAAATAATTACTACTGACAACCAAGTGTAGATCAAATAATTTGCATATTCACTTTTGAACCAATAAGTTATGGGTTCTCATGGGGCAGGTGGAGTGCGAGTTTGAGTCATCAAGGGGTAAATATAGCGCTGTTGTTGATTCTCTTTAAAAAAATCATTACAAAATTTGATAAAAAAATAAATTGAGAACTGTTCACATTATAATCAAGTTGAATAACAAAAACATAATTTTTTTTAAAAAATGAAGATCAAAACGATACTTATATGAAGTTGAGAGAACATTGTTTACCCTATAAACAAGCATTATCCCTCGTATGTTTTACTGATCCTAAACCAATAACTACGACAACAGAGAAAGAACTCTAGAATATAAACTGATTATTGCTTCTTTATTACTTTGTTTAATGCTAAAAAGATTATATGACAAAACTCCAACAGAGTAATATTATGTCCAGAAGAACGAAGTGAAACTATAGGTAACCAAACCACATATTAAGAGTACTGTATTACTACGCTCAGAGTTCCCAGTTTCATTTTTGTATAGGTCTAATAAGTGGCGGAGCTAGAAATTTTAGTCGGTGGGGGCAAAATTGATTATAGTATAATCAAATAATATATTATTTTAAATGTTTTATATAATATTTTTAATATTTTTTTACAGTTTTTATTTGATTTAATTCTAAAATATTTTTAATAATTAATATACATGTATGACTTGTAAGTTACTATAAATATTTTTTTGACAATTTTCAAATACAAACATGTGTATTGTAGGTTAGTATGAAATATTTATAACTAATATTTTTATGATTTTATAGGTATTTCTAAGAGTCACAAGTATAATTTATAAACTAGCAATGTAAAATATAGGAATTAAATTTCAAAAAATTTATATAACTATTAGAAAACATCATTATACTTTTGTTTTATTATACTATTTCATGCCACTTTATTTTGCTATCATAAATTTAATTAATAAAATAGTAAAACTTTATTTTAATTTTTTTTTTAATTTTACAAATGATCTCAATCAATAAAAATTATTGAATTTTACAAATTAGTAAAATTACGACAATATTATAAATATGCAAGGCATATATATAATAATGCATATTTTAAATAAAACTTATATATACATTATATGAAATAGTTAAAATAATATAATGTTATTATATATTCAAATCATAAAATACATACCTTAAATAAACATTAGATAAGAGTAGTAATAAATAATTTAGCACAAATTAATTGCTTAAAATTAGTATGACAAAGTTAAAATAATTACAATTTTTTAAAAAATTGTATAAATATTTTTCATATATAAGAGATTTAGTTTAAGATAACTATGAGAGAAAAATTACGAAAACTACCAATTTTTAAAAAACAATTATACAAATCTTTTACTAATTTGGTGGAGTCGAGTGGGGGCAATTGCCCCCATTGTCCAATAAGTAGCTCCGCCAGTCTAATCCTATTCTTGAACAAAAAAATTTGTCTTTAATATTTAAATAATTATGAAATGTTGATTTCTCACATCCTAGAATTAATCAACCATGACAGTTAAGCGGCGGAACTAGAAAATAATTTAGTGGAGGATGAATTAATTTTTTTTGATTAATTAATGTATTTGACAAATAAATTTTCAAATCAACCATTATAAAAGAGGTAAACAAATATATATAAAAAAATGCTCTTCATAATAAAAAATATATACATATTACTATATAATTTTTATGAATTTATCGCTCAATTGTGTCGGTAATGGATCTTATATGATATTATGTATTTTACTCCTTATTTCATTTTATGATATTATATATTTCACTCATTGTTTTATTTTATATAATACCAATTTCATTATTTAATTTATTTTTTTAACTTCTTATTTTATTTTATATAAAGATGACACGTATTTTTTTTATTAAAATTGAAATTAACACTAAATTTTGCCAATTTTACAATAAAACTTTAATACTTTCTTTTATTTCAATTTTATTTCTCCTATTTATCTTAACAATAATTCCTTCTTTCTAAAAAATTCTTTTTCTTCAACCCTATTTATCATCGTTAACCTAATATTAAAATTATAAATACTCGAGAATAATTTATTACGATAATATAATCAAATTATAAAATTTTAGGAAAATTTTTGTAATCATTTACAGAAGAAGTATGTTGTATACAAAAGTTAGGCAATCTTGGTAGTGGTTCGATGATAAATTTTTATAACATTTTATTGAAGAAGTCTACTATAAGTAGAAGTTCATACAAACTTGGAGGAGTTGGAGCCCCCTCGACTCACATGTGGTTCTGCCACTGCTTCAGTTGCTATATTTTCTTAGTATAAACTGTTATAAATAGTATCGTTGTCCAAAGTACATAGTAAGCCTGTCAAATACAAGGTTTTCTTCAAGATATTTTCCCTAATATTTTTGCATGTATTTTGAAGAAATCTTTATCATTCCCTTATATTTCATCCTAGATTGTTTCTTTCACAGAATTGAAAAACTGGAAATCAAGAAGCCAAGCGGATTAGCCATATCCATTGGAGCTGTAGTGTCAGTAACAGGAGCAATATTTGTTACTCTCTATAAAGGACCTCAAGTGCTACAGTCTACAAGTGTAGCTTTGGATTATAATCATAGTTTTCTCCACACTCCACAATCGGATTGGATCCTTGGAGGGTTTATCCTCTTAATCACATGGACTATAGCATCAGTGTGGAACGTCATTCAGGTGCAAATTGAATAGCATTTTCCTTCTTGAACAATAACATATATACTTGATGTGGCTCATGTTCATTTTACCCCATTCCTCAATTATCTTAATTAAGAGATACTACATCTTTTGTTTTTAATTATCTACAAATATAAGGTAAAAAATTAGTTCATTTGTCGTCATTCAATTTGGAAAGTTCATTTCGCTTTTGTTCATATTCTTTATAAGGTTCAATTTTAGTTCTTTATGATGCAAATTTGATTTTTAATGGTCTTTTTGTTCACTTTTCATGTAAGAAAAATTCAACTCTGATGATTATTTGGCATGTATATGTCTAATTCTATTAATTTTTATATCATTTTATTTATTATATGTGTGTTAAATAATTGTTTAAATTGGATTTTAAGTAAAAAGAAAATGGACAAAAGACTTTTTGAAACTCAAATTATAACATAAGAGCGAAAATAGAACTTTTTAAAGAATTGTAAAAATCGTGAAATGAACCCTTAAATTAATTAAGAGATATTTAAAATAATTTACCCATGAATTTGCTGGATGTAATACCTTAATTGTTCTTTATGATAATAGAACACTCCTTTCTCTGCTGGAGTTAATGTCTCCACATGCTGTGTTACTTTTCTGTGCTGGAGATTAATAGATCCTATATATAGTCCTCATACGGTAAATTAATTACTTCAATGGTCTCTCAAGTTGGGGTTTCATTTCGTTTTTGTTCCTAATTTTCATAAAGTTTCATTTTGTTTCATCATGTTGCATTTTTAGTTTTCAATATTCTTTTGTTTACTTTTCATGTTAGAAAATTTTAATTTCGATGACTATTTAACATACATATGTCTAATTCTAATCATTTGTATAAATATTTATTTGTTAAATATTTATTTAACTTGAATTTTAATTGAGAAAAAATGGACGAATAATGATTTTAAATCAAATTGTAACATGAGGAACAAAAATAAAACTTTTTAAAAATTAAGGACAAAAGTAAAATGAACTTTCAACTTGAAGGACGATTAAAGTAATTTAGTTGAATTTACCCTTTTTCATCCCATCTTCAATGCATTAAGGCAATTGAACAAGTTCCATTTCATCTACCATCGAAGTAGTGCTTGTCATAATTAATAGAAAACTCATAATTTGCTGTTTTCGATTTTCAGACAGCAACGGTTAAGGAATTTCCAGATAAGTTAATTAATATGTTCTTTTGCATCCTTTTTACAACCCTGCTGTCTTTAACCTTCACTCTCACGATGGCAAGAGATCCAAGATCATGGAGACAAAATGCTGACATTGAAATTGTTGCTGTTTTTCACTCGGTAAGAAAATTAATTATGACATTTATATTTAGTTTATGTTTAACATTTTAACTTTCTTTGGCACTATAACAAATTAGAAGGGTGCAAAAATTCTACGTGTGTAGGGTAGTTTGTGAAAGATTAATCAGGATTTATATTTTGTGGGAATGAAATTTTATATTAATATTGGTAAAGATTAATTTTTAATTTTTCAAAAAGGGTAAGATTCTAATTTTTTTAAACTTAATAAAAAAATTAATTTTGAACAAGAAAAAGAATAAAATGTTTGAAATCCTTTGAAGGTGGCTGCATTAGAATAAGTAGTAATTCTTTAGGGGATTGTGGGAAATACGATTCATGACTAGACAGTATACATGAAGATCTTTGACAAAATGATCATACCAATTTGGAAAAATTTACAAAACAACTTCTCAATATCATATGATGGTTAATATTATTTGATTTCGAAATTCTAAAGTCCAAATAAATAATAGACTTAATTATAAAAAGACTCTTAAACTATGACCCTTTTGAAGAATTCCTTTCTAACTTTAAATTGTAACACTTTGCATCCTTATACTACATTTAATATATTAAATGCAATGTAGCCTTGTTAGAAGGCAATATATAATATATTTAAATAAATTTAAGGGTGTAAATTGCTACAAATGAAAGTCCGGAAGAAATCTGTAAAAAACGTTGTTAGAAGGCAATATATAATATATTTAAATAAATTTAAGGGTGTAAATTGCTACAAATGAAAGTCCGGAAGAAATCTGTAAAAAACGTATAGTTTAGGATGATATTTTACAATTAACTTGGAAAAGTAGTAGTTTTTTTAACCCACACATACCCTATGTCACATGTATGCTCAAGTCTCAAACTCAAGTTGGAGGTTGATCCTTTCCTCGCCAACATATCCACTTGCACTTACATATACAACAACAATAACAATTAAATTTTTGTCCAACTATGTGGGGGTGGTCGGTTATGGATCATATTTCGCCATCGTATTCTATCATTACACACAGGCACTTACATATACATATACATAGATAAATAAATATATGCCAAATTAATTAAATTTCAAATAATGTTTCAGGCACTAATTGGGTTGGTGGCTAGGTCATTTGTCCATCTATGGTGCTTGCAAGTGAAAGGACCAATCTTTGTAGCAATGTTTAGGCCACTAGGGATCGCAATTGCAATGGTAACGGGAATTTTCTTCCTGGGAGACTCCCTTTATCTTGGCAGGTATGCATTTATTCTCCTTAACTTTGATTTTAAAAAAAAAACCTAAAGAGAATCTTTAAAGAATTATAGGCATCTTAATTGGTGTGATACATAATTATACTAGTTTTGGTTCACAATATAAATACAGTTGTCATTGAAAGTATATAAATGAAAGGGTAAGATTTCAAAAGTTTTTAAATTACTTTACTATGGTTTAAAAACCTACAAATTACTTTCATGTGATTTTTTTTGAAATGCGAAAATTTTGATATTTGAGAATAATGCATAGTACAATTTATTAATAATCAACAATAGATAGGAATATATGCATGCATATTGGACGAGATAGATTTACAAAAATAAGTATTTTAAATCCATATATTTTGTGCATTTAAAAAAAAAACCACAAAGAAGTAAAGTGTAGTTTTTTAGGGAGAATGTGTACTAAGGGCGCGTCTCAAGCTCTTATTACAAAATGGGACGGAACTTTAACATATTTATTAATAAGGGCATTGAAATAACTTTATTGTGTTATATAATTAATTAAAGACTTTAGTAACATTCTTATCAATTATAAAAAGAGATTACGTTGAAATACTTAACTTTCTATCTTTTATTCAATCTTTTATTTTTTTTTAATAATTTTTTGTGGATAAAATTTGAGGATAATTCAAATCATTATCAAATTATCTTATATAGTAAAATATACTCATCAGCAAATTTTAAAAAGTTTATTAAATTATACTCTTTTATTAAATTAATAAACTCTTTTATTAAATGAACTCTTTTATACTCTTAATTTTATTAAATATACACTTTTATACTATTTAATTAAATATACTCTTTTACTAAATAAACTCTTTTATACTCTTTCATTAAATAAACTCTTTTGTACTCTTAATTTTATTAAATATACGCTTTTATACTATTTAATTAAATATACTCTTTTATTAAATACACCCTTTTATTGTTAAGAGATTGATGATGAGTATATTTAATAATAAAAGAGTTTGATGATAATTAAATTGTAGAGTTTATTAAATATACTCTTTTATATATACTTTTATTAAATATACTTTTTTATTAAATATACTTTTATGCTATTTTATTAAATAAACTCTTTTATAATATTTTATTAAATGTACTCTTTTATTATTAAATGTACTCATCATCAACTGTTATCAATTATAAAACAGTAAAAACAAAAATATAAAAAAATTTGATGATGAGTATATTAAATATATAAAATTTGATGATGAGTATATTTAATAATAAAAGATTTTTTTATGATGAGTATATTTAATAATAAAATATTTTTAATGATGAGTATATTTAATAATAAAAGATTTTGATGATAAGTATATTTTACTATTTAAGATAACTTGATAATAAGTTGAATTACTTAAAAAAATTTATGCACAAAAAATTATTAAAGAAAAAAAAATAAAAGAGTGAATAAATGATGGAAAGTTAAGTGTTTCAACATAATCTTTTTATAATTGGTAAGAAGGATACTAAATTTTTCAATTAATTATATAACACAATAAAATCATTTTAACGTCCTTACTAATAAATATGTTAAAGTTGAGCCCTATTTTGTAATAAGAGCTTGAGAGGTACCCTTAATACAAATTCTCCCTTTTTTAAATCATAAGGGGTAGTAATTTAAATTTTTTCAAAATCACAGGGTGATTTTTTGTAATTGGACCTAAATTAAATATGAGTACATATAGGGAATGTGAGGTTGTTTATTTATTTTAGATATGAAAAGCAGTTATATTGTTGTGGAAAAAACTCGTACTCTCAACATTATTTCGTAAATATAATTTTTTTTTCTAAATTTGCTTAGTAAATGATAACTTGGGTAGCGCATTAATTTCTTCAATTATATTAATTTTCTCCTATTTACGTTTAACAACATAAGCAAAAAGTAATTTATTTCTCGATAACTTCATATCCTGATTAGTTCATTCCCTTCATTTTTAAGTTTTGAAAAACATATAATATTTCCAAAATATCCCGCTATAGGATAAATAGCAATGGAATTCAGTTTAGGTAATCACCAACATATCAAAATTAATCCAATTAGGGGGAAGTATATTTCTATATCAATATGATCATATATTTTCTCCAATATTATACTGTCTTACTATGTCTAATGTTCAAAACGATGTAGTTTCACTCAAATTATGGATTAAAAGTATAAATATCACTAAAATCAAATTTACAATTATTAGTCCTAACTAAGATATCAGAGGATCTCATCTCCCATATTCTCATTCAAAATAGTATCATCAATCTACAAATACTTCCTTTATGAGATCCCATACATCATATGTCCAAGATTATTCTCTTTTATTCTGCCAAATATTCAAAACGACGTCGTTTTATTAAAATCAGTGACTAAAAGCAAAATATCACTAACTCAAGTATGAGTACGAACTCTATTTATACTTTTAATGATACGAACCCAGAAAGCCTATTATTTGGGTGGTCAATAAGCAAGTGGTTCGTGATATTCATTCCATTAATTTGTGATGAATCATATAGTTGGAGGCCTGGAATAAAGTCGAAATCACAGTTCCTAAATGTTCCATGGAAGTTTGTTGCTTCACGACATTTAAGGTGTTGCCACCATGGAAATTACATTGTTGAGGACTTATGCCACAGTTCGGTATTATTGACATATCTCTCTCATATGATCTTCGATTATGCTGATTCAACAGGCTGTAGAAACATAAGAGAAAGATCTACAACTTTTATGTTTTACACTTTCGCCGATTCGAAGAGCATCATGGTGAAATTGGCACGTGAAGATGACGCTGCTTGCTGGACTGGCGGGAATTCCGTTTTTTCAGTTTTGTTTCCATTTGTTAAGTCTTAGGATTTATTTCTGAGTTGTAATAATTAAGTCCATTAAACATTTACTTATGGGCTTAAGTCTTTGTGTTTTTAATTATGGGCTAAGTAATTACTTGATCCAATTATCTTGCATGATAATGGCAAGTAAAGCAAATCCTTTTTGGACAAGGATTTGGTAGTTAGTTGTAGTTTCCTTTTCCAATTTGGAAAGTTGATTAGTTTAGGAAACAAGAAGCCAAAACACGTTTTGCTTCTTCATTAAAAACTGTCTAACCTAATCCTTTTACAACTTGGATTAGTTAGCTAGTTTGTTAAGAAGTCAAGTTGTACTTTGCAACTACTAGGGTTTATTTCCTTTTCCTTCTTGGCATGGCCGAAACTCATCCCCTATAAAAAGGAGATGCATGTAACGTTTTTACACAATAATAGGTTGGTGAATAAAATTGAGTTTTTAGCTTTGCTAAAATTCGTGAATTAACTCCTTGAGTTGTTCAAAGCCTTGAAGAGTTATTTAACTGTTCATTGTAGTTAATCCCCTTTAGCGTGACCTATAGGAGATTACACCAATTGTTCTTTATTTAAAGAGCAGGCCTAATTAACTTGTTTAACTGATTGAATTTTCATAGGTTAAATTAAGTTCATTAGTAATAAAACGTGAAGTTTTGATTTACTCAATTCCTAGCGTTTTTCCTTTGAATTCCTTCCGCCCAAAATTCTATTTTGTTGTGTTTGTTCTAACGTTTTTTTGCGCAGCAACGATCCAAAGGTTGTGGAATTCGTGTGGTTGAGGACTTCAATCCAAGACCATTCGTATCAATTGGTATCAGAGCATAGGTTGTTGCATAAAATTCAGGTTTTACTCGTAGGTAAATTTTCGTTTTTTTCGGTCAGGGCAATATTTTTTTGCTCATATCTTATTCGTTT
Organism: Ophiorrhiza pumila; assembly: GCA_016586305.1. NCBI lineage: Eukaryota > Viridiplantae > Streptophyta > Magnoliopsida > Gentianales > Rubiaceae > Ophiorrhiza > Ophiorrhiza pumila. The sequence goes on along the minus strand of BLIW01000008.1, from coordinate 7,140,701 downwards.
GGAGTCGAAATCGAGTTCCGTTTTTTGCGTTGTGATCCTTGTTTCATCTAGTTACTGGGACGAAGTTTTTTATGTTCAAAAAGTGTCATCCAAAAATAAAAAAAAAAATCAGTCTTATTTTAGTCTTTATTTTATCCCGGGCAAATATCAGATTGACTATAACTTTTTCGTTTTAACTCGGAATTTGATTCTGCTTTTTGCAGTGTGTTCCTTGTTTTAAATACTATTAGGGATGAAATTTATTTGGTCCATTCCAGCCCAGAAAATATTCGTGAAAAAAACAAAGATTCTTTGAGTTTTCTTTGCAATTTTTTTTTTGTGTCGTCAAGTTTCAATCTTTTGATTGTTCTTGATTCTTTGTGTCTTCTTAAATCATATTCTTGAGTCTAGTCAAATTTTTTTCCAACAAACATATACCTCTATTCATCAATTATGGCTTTTCAAAGTAAAAGATATCAAAGGGAACTTCGATCTATTGCGAAAGATCTAAAGGAGATTATAGTGATGTTTCAAGAAAAAATTCAAATTGAAGAACAGCAGAAAAAGGCCATTGAGGAAAGCACATTGGTAAAGTCAACTTTTATACCTACTCCCAAAGTTCGTGTTGTTAAATGCTTGAGGTGTTTAGGGGTTGGGCATAGTGCAATCCAATGCCCTCATTGGTATGATACCAATTGATACGAATGGTCTTGGATTGAAGTCCTCAACCACACGAATTCCACAACCTTTGGATCGTTGCTCCACAAAAAAAACGTTAGAACAAACACAACAAAATAGAATTTTGGGCGGAAGGAATTCAAAGGAAAAACGCTAGGAATTGAGTAAATCAAAACTTCACGTTTTATTACTAATGAACTTAATTTAACCTATGAAAATTCAATCAGTTAAACAAGTTAATTAGGCCTGCTCTTTAAATAAAGAACAATTGGTGTAATCTCCTATAGGTCACGCTAAAGGGGATTAACTACAATGAACAGTTAAATAACTCTTCAAGGCTTTGAACAACTCAAGGAGTTAATTCACGAATTTTAGCAAAGCTAAAAACTCAATTTTATTCACCAACCTAAATGTTCCATGGAAGTTTGTTGCTTCACGACATTTAAGGTGTTGCCACCATGGAAATTACATTGTTGAGGACTTATGCCACAGTTCGGTATTATTGACATATCTCTCTCATATGATCTTCGATTATGCTGATTCAACAGGCTGTAGAAACATAAGAGAAAGATCTACAACTTTTATGTTTTACACTTTCGCCGATTCGAAGAGCATCATGGTGAAATTGGCACGTGAAGATGACGCTGCTTGCTGGACTGACGGGAATTCCGTTTTTTCAGTTTTGTTTCCATTTGTTAAGTCTTAGGATTTATTTCTGAGTTGTAATAATTAAGTCCATTAAACATTTATTTATGGGCTTAAGTCTTTGTGTTTTTAATTATGGGCTAAGTAATTACTTGATCCAATTATCTTGCATGATAATGGCAAGTAAAGCAAATCCTTTTTGGACAAGGATTTGGTAGTTAGTTGTAGTTTCCTTTTCCAATTTGGAAAGTTGATTAGTTTAGGAAACAAGAAGCCAAAACACGTTTTGCTTCTTCATTAAAAACTGTCTAACCTAATCCTTTTACAACTTGGATTAGTTAGCTAGTTTGTTAAGAAGTCAAGTTGTACTTTGCAACTACTAGGGTTTATTTCCTTTTCCTTCTTGGCATGGCCGAAACTCATCCCCTATAAAAAGGAGATGCATGTAACGTTTTTACACAATAATAGGTTGGTGAATAAAATTGAGTTTTTAGCTTTGCTAAAATTCGTGAATTAACTCCTTGAGTTGTTCAAAGCCTTGAAGAGTTATTTAACTGTTCATTGTAGTTAATCCCCTTTAGCGTGACCTATAGGAGATTACACCAATTGTTCTTTATTTAAAGAGCAGGCCTAATTAACTTGTTTAACTGATTGAATTTTCATAGGTTAAATTAAGTTCATTAGTAATAAAACGTGAAGTTTTGATTTACTCAATTCCTAGCGTTTTTCCTTTGAATTCCTTCCGCCCAAAATTCTATTTTGTTGTGTTTGTTCTAACGTTTTTTTGTGCAGCAACGATCCAAAGGTTGTGGAATTCGTGTGGTTGAGGACTTCAATCCAAGACCATTCGTATCAATTGGTATCAGAGCATAGGTTGTTGCATAAAATTCAGGTTTTACTCGTAGGTAAATTTTCGTTTTTTTCGGTCAGGGCAATATTTTTTTGCTCATATCTTATTCGTTTGGAGTCGAAATCGAGTTCCGTTTTTTGCGTTGTGATCCTTGTTTCATCTAGTTACTGGGACGAAGTTTTTTATGTTCAAAAAGTGTCATCCAAAAATCAAAAAAAAATCAGTCTTATTTTAGTCTTTATTTTATCCCGGGCAAATATCAGATTGACTATAACTTTTTCGTTTTAACTCGGAATTTGATTCTGCTTTTTGCAGTGTGTTCCTTGTTTTAAATACTATTAGGGATAAAATTTATTTGGTCCATTCCAGCCCAGAAAATATTCGTGAAAAAAACAAAGATTCTTTGAGTTTTCTTTGCAATTTTTTTTTTGTGTCGTCAAGTTTCAATCTTTTGATTGTTCTTGATTCTTTGTGTCTTCTTAAATCATATTCTTGAGTCTAGTCAAATTTTTTTCCAACAAACATATACCTCTATTCATCAATTATGGCTTTTCAAAGTAAAAGATATCAAAGGGAACTTCGATCTATTGCGAAAGATCTAAAGGAGATTATAGTGATGTTTCAAGAAAAAATTCAAATTGAAGAACAGCAGAAAAAGGCCATTGAGGAAAGCACATTGGTAAAGTCAACTTTTATACCTACTCCCAAAGTTCGTGTTGTTAAATGCTTGAGGTGTTTAGGGGTTGGGCATAGTGCAATCCAATGCCCTCATTGGTATGATACCAATTGATACGAATGGTCTTGGATTGAAGTCCTCAACCACACGAATTCCACAACCTTTGGATCGTTGCTGCACAAAAAAAACGTTAGAACAAACACAACAAAATAGAATTTTGGGCGGAAGGAATTCAAAGGAAAAACGCTAGGAATTGAGTAAATCAAAACTTCACGTTTTATTACTAATGAACTTAATTTAACCTATGAAAATTCAATCAGTTAAACAAGTTAATTAGGCCTGCTCTTTAAATAAAGAACAATTGGTGTAATCTCCTATAGGTCACGCTAAAGGGGATTAACTACAATGAACAGTTAAATAACTCTTCAAGGCTTTGAACAACTCAAGGAGTTAATTCACGAATTTTAGCAAAGCTAAAAACTCAATTTTATTCACCAACCTAAATGTTCCATGGAAGTTTGTTGCTTCACGACATTTAAGGTGTTGCCACCATGGAAATTACATTGTTGAGGACTTATGCCACAGTTCGGTATTATTGACATATCTCTCTCATATGATCTTCGATTATGCTGATTCAACAGGCTGTAGAAACATAAGAGAAAGATCTACAACTTTTATGTTTTACACTTTCGCCGATTCGAAGAGCATCATGGTGAAATTGGCACGTGAAGATGACGCTGCTTGCTGGACTGACGGGAATTCCGTTTTTTCAGTTTTGTTTCCATTTGTTAAGTCTTAGGATTTATTTCTGAGTTGTAATAATTAAGTCCATTAAACATTTACTTATGGGCTTAAGTCTTTGTGTTTTTAATTATGGGCTAAGTAATTACTTGATCCAATTATCTTGCATGATAATGGCAAGTAAAGCAAATCCTTTTTGGACAAGGATTTGGTAGTTAGTTGTAGTTTCCTTTTCCAATTTGGAAAGTTGATTAGTTTAGGAAACAAGAAGCCAAAACACGTTTTGCTTCTTCATTAAAAACTGTCTAACCTAATCCTTTTACAACTTGGATTAGTTAGCTAGTTTGTTAAGAAGTCAAGTTGTACTTTGCAACTACTAGGGTTTATTTCCTTTTCCTTCTTGGCATGGCCGAAACTCATCCCCTATAAAAAGGAGATGCATGTAACGTTTTTACACAATAATAGGTTGGTGAATAAAATTGAGTTTTTAGCTTTGCTAAAATTCGTGAATTAACTCCTTGAGTTGTTCAAAGCCTTGAAGAGTTATTTAACTGTTCATTGTAGTTAATCCCCTTTAGCGTGACCTATAGGAGATTACACCAATTGTTCTTTATTTAAAGAGCAGGCCTAATTAACTTGTTTAACTGATTGAATTTTCATAGGTTAAATTAAGTTCATTAGTAATAAAACGTGAAGTTTTGATTTACTCAATTCCTAGCGTTTTTCCTTTGAATTCCTTCCGCCCAAAATTCTATTTTGTTGTGTTTGTTCTAACGTTTTTTTGTGCAGCAACGATCCAAAGGTTGTGGAATTCGTGTGGTTGAGGACTTCAATCCAAGACCATTCGTATCAATTGGTATCAGAGCATAGGTTGTTGCATAAAATTCAGGTTTTACTCGTAGGTAAATTTTCGTTTTTTTCGGTCAGGGCAATATTTTTTTACTCATATCTTATTCGTTTGGAGTCGAAATCGAGTTCCGTTTTTTGCGTTGTGATCCTTGTTTCATCTAGTTACTGGGACGAAGTTTTTTATGTTCAAAAAGTGTCATCCAAAAATCAAAAAAAAATCAGTCTTATTTTAGTCTTTATTTTATCCCGGGCAAATATCAGATTGACTATAACTTTTTCGTTTTAACTCGGAATTTGATTCTGCTTTTTGCAGTGTGTTCCTTGTTTTAAATACTATTAGGGATGAAATTTATTTGGTCCATTCCAGCCCAGAAAATATTCGTGAAAAAAACAAAGATTCTTTGAGTTTTCTTTGCAATTTTTTTTTTGTGTCATCAAATTTCAATCTTTTGATTGTTCTTGATTCTTTGTGTCTTCTTAAATCATATTCTTGAGTCTAGTCAAATTTTTTTCCAACAAACATATACCTCTATTCATCAATTATGGCTTTTCAAAGTAAAAGATATCAAAGGGAACTTCGATCTATTGCGAAAGATCTAAAGGAGATTATAGTGATGTTTCAAGAAAAAATTCAAATTGAAGAACAGCAGAAAAAGGCCATTGAGGAAAGCACATTGGTAAAGTCAACTTTTATACCTACTCCCAAAGTTCGTGTTGTTAAATGCTTGAGGTGTTTAGGGGTTGGGCATAGTGCAATCCAATGCCCTCATTGGTATGATACCAATTGATACGAATGGTCTTGGATTGAAGTCCTCAACCACACGAATTCCACAACCTTTGGATCGTTGCTGCACAAAAAAAACGTTAGAACAAACACAACAAAATAGAATTTTGGGCGGAAGGAATTCAAAGGAAAAACGCTAGGAATTGAGTAAATCAAAACTTCACGTTTTATTACTAATGAACTTAATTTAACCTATGAAAATTCAATCAGTTAAACAAGTTAATTAGGCCTGCTCTTTAAATAAAGAACAATTGGTGTAATCTCCTATAGGTCACGCTAAAGGGGATTAACTACAATGAACAGTTAAATAACTCTTCAAGACTTTGAACAACTCAAGGAGTTAATTCACGAATTTTAGCAAAGCTAAAAACTCAATTTTATTCACCAACCTAAATGTTCCATGGAAGTTTGTTGCTTCACGACATTTAAGGTGTTGCCACCATGGAAATTACATTGTTGAGGACTTATGCCACAGTTCGGTATTATTGACATATCTCTCTCATATGATCTTCGATTATGCTGATTCAACAGGCTGTAGAAACATAAGAGAAAGATCTACAACTTTTATGTTTTACACTTTCGCCGATTCGAAGAGCATCATGGTGAAATTGGCACGTGAAGATGACGCTGCTTGCTGGACTGACGGGAATTCCGTTTTTTCAGTTTTGTTTCCATTTGTTAAGTCTTAGGATTTATTTCTGAGTTGTAATAATTAAGTCCATTAAACATTTACTTATGGGCTTAAGTCTTTGTGTTTTTAATTATGGGCTAAGTAATTACTTGATCCAATTATCTTGCATGATAATGGCAAGTAAAGCAAATCCTTTTTGGACAAGGATTTGGTAGTTAGTTGTAGTTTCCTTTTCCAATTTGGAAAGTTGATTAGTTTAGGAAACAAGAAGCCAAAACACGTTTTGCTTCTTCATTAAAAACTGTCTAACCTAATCCTTTTACAACTTGGATTAGTTAGCTAGTTTGTTAAGAAGTCAAGTTGTACTTTGCAACTACTAGGGTTTATTTCCTTTTCCTTCTTGGCATGGCCGAAACTCATCCCCTATAAAAAGGAGATGCATGTAACGTTTTTACACAATAATAGGTTGGTGAATAAAATTGAGTTTTTAGCTTTGCTAAAATTCGTGAATTAACTCCTTGAGTTGTTCAAAGCCTTGAAGAGTTATTTAACTGTTCATTGTAGTTAATCCCCTTTAGCGTGACCTATAGGAGATTACACCAATTGTTCTTTATTTAAAGAGCAGGCCTAATTAACTTGTTTAACTGATTGAATTTTCATAGGTTAAATTAAGTTCATTAGTAATAAAACGTGAAGTTTTGATTTACTCAATTCCTAGCGTTTTTCCTTTGAATTCCTTCCGCCCAAAATTCTATTTTGTTGTGTTTGTTCTAACGTTTTTTTGTGCAGCAACGATCCAAAGGTTGTGGAATTCGTGTGGTTGAGGACTTCAATCCAAGACCATTCGTATCATTTAATTTCTAGTTTTAGTGTAACGACGTCATTTCAAAAATTAGATAGAATAAAACAAAATAAAATAGAATAATCTTGAACTGAGGATCACATCTCTTTATTTATTGCCCCTAAAAATTTCAAATTTTTTATATTTTCCCTTATTAATTACAAAATTTGTAAAAGTACTGTCAGTTATTATTATTATTATTAGGGTTAAAAGCATTTAACCCCCTCTAACTCATACATTAGGTGCAATATACCCCTCAATAAAATAAATAGGCACTTTACCATTTCTAACAAATTATGTTAATGACTTTAACTATTAATTGCATATTTAAAGATATTTGGACAAGAATGCCCCTGCATTAATTTCACTATAACTCTCTCTAATGTTTTTGATAATATTTATTTTATTTTCATTTATAAAACAAGTATTATAATTTATTCTCATATTTTTGTATTATGATTCCTTCTATATTTTTGAATATTTTTATGTTAAGATTTTGAAATTTCTATTTATAAAATTTCTAATAATTAATCAAAAAATGTTGATTTGATATAAAATTACATCTTACAACTTATTTTTACTCATCAATCATTTTGAAAAAAAAATTCTTGTATTTATATTTGATAATTGATAAATCTGACATTAAATTAAGGGTTAAACATTTCTTATTTTTTACATTTAATATAATGACATTAAATATTAAATTATTATTAATAATTGTTATTATTATTAAATAAATCAGGAAAGCAATAAGAATATATTTCATTAAGAAAGGGTTTGAATTATTATTAAAAAAATAAGAAACACAAGGTGACTGTATATGCCAATGAGAGAAAAACAGATTTATCAAATATCAAATAGAAAAACAAGAAGTTTATCTTTTTGTCAAATGAATTATGAGTGAAAACAAGTTGTAAGAAGGAATTCTATTTAGAATCAACATTTTTTAATTAATTTTATAAATAAAAATTTCATAGGCATAATACAAAGATATTCAAAAATATGAGAATAAATTATAACACTTGTTTTATAAATGAAAAATAAAATAAATATTGTCAAAGAAATTAGAGAGTAGAGAAATTAATTTAAAGGCATTCTTGTCCAAATATCTTTAAATATACAATTAAATATTAAAGTCATTAATGAAATTTGTTAGAAAGGGTAAAATGTCTATTTATTTCATTAATGAGGTATATTACACCTAATTTATGAGTTGGAGGGGGTTAAGTGCTTTTAACCCTTATTATTATTATGATTGTTTTTTTATAGTGTTATGATCCTCTGCTAACATTATGCATGCAGAATTGGTGGAGCAATTACGATAGCAATTGGATTTTACGTTGTTATGTGGGGAAAAGCCAAACAACAATGTATTGTTGGAGAAAATGGAGTTGTCGGTAGTGAAGCTTACACCCAAAGAAGCCCTCTATTACAAAACAATATTAATCACAAAGAACAAGTTTACTAATGAGATTGATTGAATTTGTTTTGATTAATTGCTTGCTGACAAAGCAACACAGCTGCAAATTAATGTAATGCCATTGTGTGCTATATCTCATGGATTAGACCATTTGAGTCTGCTAAAGAATTCAACAAAAATTAATGAATATATATTTTAATGGGAAAATGAATCTAATAGTTTTTCATTTTACAGTTAAATATGGTTTTGATTCTCAATTTTGAAAAAAATTATATTTTGATTCTTTAATTTAAAGTTTATCACATAAATAAGTTTTAATTTATTTTTTTATCTATTTGACAAGTAACGCTAGTATTATATAAAACTAAATGACATTTTTTTTGAATAATTGTAATAGTTTCTCAATTTAAGAGTATATTTGGAACGCTGTAAGCAGCATTTGGTCACACCTTCAATGACTAATAATTGTAAAAAAAATAAATAAAAAATCATGTGTTACTTTTCAAATAGGATACGAGAATCATACAAAATTAATGATAAAGTTAAAAGCCAAATATTTTTGTTTCATGTGAATAGATTCTAAGCAAGTTCTTCTTTTCATTACTCACTATCTTTGTTAGTTAATGGCATTAACATGGTTAAAACTTCAAATTATAATATGGTGATGCTATACCAATTCATCCATTAATATTTATGTGAAAAAAGAAAAGGTCTGTTCATTTTTTTTTTGTAATTATTAATTGTTTTATTTTGAGCTTATTATTTCTTCATTTATATATGAAATGTTTGCCTCATGAATGGCAACTAAGAATTTGACCCAAAACAAAAATTTAATTCGTTTTTTTCTCTGGCGAGATCTCTAGTTCATAGAGACCAGATCCTCTGTCCAATATTTATTTATCTTGTCTTATTCTATTTAACGTTCAAAACGACGTAGTTTTACTAAAATTAGGGACTAAATGCATAAATATCACTAAAATTACTTTACAATTATTAGACCATAACCAAGAGATTAGTAAACCCTACGACATAATTTTAATTAACACAGAACAAGGTAGGAAAATTTTTGGACAGAACATCGCTTGTCGTAGTTCATATACACACTTGACAAATTGAGTATAATACAATAACTCAGCAGTTGAATCATTACAAGAAGCTCAAACATAGAAATTAATTTCACCAACTCCTTGTACAATATTTGAAGGGTAAATAATTTCAAAAATCTCTTAAATTAAGGATACGTATCGTTTTACTTTCTTATTTTGAAAGAGTCATTTTTAATACTTCAAATTCGATGTTGTCACGTAAATAATTATCAATTCATTTTTTCTCTATCTAAAAATAACGTTGTTTGTCATGTGGCATTAAACGATATTATTTTGAATGCGAAACAGTCTCATCTGACAAGCAATGTTATTTTTCAATGAAAAACGAGCTGAAAATTATTTATGTGATAAATTCAAATTAAAGATCTAAAACATAAATTTTTTAAAATCAACAATTGAAACGATACAAACCTCCAAATCAAAAAAATATTGAACTCATGATCTATTCATATTTGAATGACTAATACCAATTAAATAGCAGCACATAAGTGTTGGGATTACAACATTCAATCACAAATACCACTAGTTGGGAAAACGCAATAATAATAATAAAAACAAAAAACAATATAATATTTAACGTTGTTTTATCTCAACAGACATAATCAACAGAAACAACGTTTATTTCAATTCACTATAAAAATAAAAGAGTTACACAAAGTATGTACTCTCACAACATACAAAGTCTCATCAACGTCAATTTTATTCTCTATGTCTGTCTTTTCCATAATCTTTTCCCCACCGAATTTAGTACAAATAATATGTATTTATACTAAACTTACAACCTTATTGGTCCTACTCTTCAAATTGGATTTGGGCTTTGAGGAGATATCCCAACATTAATTTGTTACACCTCAATGACCAGTAAGTGTACAACATAAAATAATAGAATCATGTGTTACTTTTTAAATAAGGACACGAGAGTCATACAAAAGTTAAGAGAACAAAATTTTGTTTCACGTGGATAGATAATAAGCATGTTCTCCCCTTTATTAGCGACTAAAACTATATTACTTAGTGGCATTAATGTGGGTAGAATTTCAAATTCTAATCACATGGCATTAGTAAATTTTAACATGTGTAGAATGAATTTTCTAATTTTTTTTTTCTATTATTATTTTGACAATATGATATTATTTCTTCATTAAGTTTGTATATGCAATGCTAAGAATTTGAGCACCAGAAAAAAAAAAAAAAACAAAAGCATTTGTTTTCTTATACTCTTCTCACATCTCTACACCATATATACACTCAAGAGATTGAACATTCAATTTGAAACTCAAGATAAATCAAAATAATCCATCCTTTACCTATTTAAGTAAAAATAAATCACAAGTGGAATCATTACAAGATGTCCAAACGTCCAAGAGAAACTAATTATTAATTTCACCAACTCCCCCATAAAATATTGATTAATGAAATCACAAAATACTCAATCATTAATTTCTAAACGAATAAAAAAGGAAGAATATTCGACCTAACAAGAACAACTCCTTTTTGTTGAGTGAAGATGATTTAAGCCAACTAGAAAAGGCACTTCTCGCAAAAGGACACGAAATAAATAAATGGCATGTTTGATAATTGATCACTAAGACTAATATTTTACTAGCCATACATTTAATATTCATCAGGAAACTTTAAATATTTTTGGTTAAATTATATCAGTAGCCCTTAACTTAGGGATAAGTATCGTTTTGATTTCTAATCTCCAAAAAGTTACATTTTCGTTCCTTAACTTTAATTTTGTTTCAAAAATGATTTTCAACTTATTTTTCATCCATTTAACAAGTAACCGTTAGTCTTGTGGTACAAAATAACATCGTTTTAAATTATGAACATTATCACATGATTAGCGGAGTTACTTGTCAAATGGAGAAAAAATAAATTGGGGGTCATTTGTGTGACAAAATCAAAGTTGTGGGACTAAAATATAACTTTTTTCAAGATTGGATACCAAAACCGTACTTAGCTCCAAATTAAGGGACTGTTAATGTCATTTATACAGCATTTTTTGTTTGAGGGATCTTAGCTTCACATATTTGGCAAATATAAACTTTCAAATTTGCTAGCAACCAAGTAAATTAGTCATTTCAACTTTAGTCAAACGTTCAAAACTTCAGAAAACCCTCAGCTTGATCTTTTATTGGAGGGTTTGAGAGAGAGAGACCATGGAAGATTTGGCAACTTGTTTGAAGAATTTGGCTCCATTCATAGCAATGGTGATACTGGAGTTCACAGATGTGGGCATGGCAACATTGATGAAAGCAGCTATGAATCAAGGGCTGAGTGCCTCAGTACTTCCTTTTTATTGCAATTTTCTAGGCACCATCATCCTTCTTCCCATCATCATTTTCAGGTAAGAAAATCCCACAAACTCTCCATTCCTCCATCTCTCAAGAATTGAACATAAAAATATTGAAAACACTAAATCGAATTATACATCTTATTAGGAAAAATTGTGTCTAAACGAATTTTCCTTCCCAGATTTGTTGGCCCTTTTTACCAGTTTCTTCTCTTTTAATTTACTCATCTAATTAATTTACCTTTCATTTCTGTCTCAGATGGAAAGGAGTGCATCTGACATTTTCCCAGCTTTGTAGATATATTATATTTGGTTTTCTTGGGTAAGTTCTATGTGGATTAGTTGCATATACACGATTTCTTTTTTTTTTTTTTAATAATTTATTTCCTATAGCTAGATATAAAATATACTTCAAAATTGTCAATTTAATTATATTTTGTTTTTTTGTGCCATAAAGGATTTTGAGAAAGGAGAGAGTTTGTAGAATTATGACATATATTTCTCATTGATCACTGTTATATATATATATATATATATATATATATATATGGTACAAGTTTGACCTAATTACAAACTAAATTAAGTAATGACATAGTTACACTTAATTACAATTGATTACATTTAATAAAAATATCCATTGAGGGATTGATATCTCTTTAATTGAATGTCTCTCGATTGATTGATTAATTGGATATCATTAATCCATTCATAATTACTTTTGATTTGATTGATTGATTTTCTTATCATACCCGGCAAGATAGACAGTCGTGGAGAAGTCCAATCTTGACCTTGATTGTCTTGATATCTTGATTATCTCTTTGATTGATTGGATATCCTTATCATGCTCCCAAGATGGACGGCTGTAAAGAAGTCCAATCTTGATATTGAAAAAGTCCAATAGAGGAAGAGAAATTTAGAGAGACGGAAGAGAAGATTTTAGAAATCAAGATGAGAACGTTTTTATTTTTTATTTTTTTGTAAGTTGGACAAAAAAAAAAGATTTCAAATTGCAATAAAATTGGAGTATTCTCGTTAGCCATGAAGTTTAGAAGAACAAGAATTGTTGGAGGGGGCAGAAAGTAGCTAACGAGAAAAAAAGATAAAAAAACACACTAAAGTTTTATTTTATATATATATATATTTAAAGTAAAAAGAACATTTCTTTGTAGTTCTGGAAAAAAAAGGAAATGAGATGATTATTTGGGTATTCTCTTTAGCCATAGAGTTATAGAAAAAAAAAAGACTTTTTGGACAGAGAAGAAAATTACTAAAGAGAAAGAAAGAAAGAAAATAAATAATCAAAGGTCGAACCTTCACTCTGATACCATAATAGAAATTGTTTTGGTGCCATAAAGGATTTTGAGAAGAGGGAGTTTGTAGAATTATGACACATCTTTCTCATTGATCATTGTTACATATATATAGGTACAAGGTTACACTATTTATAGAATACATTAAGTAATGACATAATTACAATTAATTATAATTAATGAAAATTACTTGATTTTCTCTTTTGATTATCTCGAGTGATTGATATCTCTTGTCTTGATTGATTGGATATTATCCTTCATAATTGTCATTGATTGAGTTGATCGAATTTTCTTATCATTATGTACTTATACTTTAAAATTCAAATTCAAAATGATGTAATTTCATGACTTGTGTTAAAAATAATTATGCTAAAATTTATCATTTCGTCTAATTTTTAACGAGAAGTACACTCGTTCGCATTGTTTGGTCATTTCAAGTAAACTTATTTAGATAGAAGAATTAATTTAGTGCGTGCTTTAGTATAAAAATTAAATTTCATTATGTTAAATTTAAGTGATAAAAATATTTTTTTTTTAAAAAGTGTACAGAACGATTTTTTTACATTTAAAAAAAAAAGTAATCGAAAATTTTAATCTCCATGAAGGACATTAGGGCAGATAATTGGAAGCACGGGTCTCAAGCTCAGTTCTCCAACTCTTGCATCGGCAACTGGAAATCTTTTACCAATATTTACAATGCTGCTTGCTGTGATGTTCGGGTAAATTATTCTAATCAATTGAATAAATTAAATTAATTAAAGGGTATAATATCCCAATTGATGTTCTGTTATATTCTCGATTTTAATTTATAAATAAACGTTATGCGTATTTCACACTTATACTTTAACCTTCATTTGATAGTATTTTAATTAAATATATGTGACATGTATTTATAAATTGAAACAGTGATTAAAACATGAAATGGAACAAAAAAATCCTGAGTAATACAATATTATATTAATGAGGAATGGATGTTGCGTTTGCAAAGATCAGTCATTTTGCAAACATCGAAAATTATAGTGTTTAAGGAAATAATGATGCCTTTCTCGTATGCTCAGTTCGGACACACCATTGTTTGTTTACGAGTTAATTGTAAAAAACAATTGTACTTTTGCCAATTTCTTGGCAAATGGATTTTCTTTACCATTTTCATGTATCACTCTGTGAACCACTTTATGAAAAACTGATATGTATACAATTATTTATCCCTTAGGGCTCGTTTGGTTGGCAGGAATCTGTGGTTGTTTTCCTGATTTTTAGATTCCAGTGTTTGGTTCATTTTTGGACTTTTGGGAAAGTAAAAAGAATCTTGCACTCCATGAAAGTTAGTATAAAATTTCTGAATTTTTAATTCTTGTTCCAAGTTGGTATTCTGATTACTTACTCCAGGAAAGTGAGTCACATTTCATTAAATATTTATTAATACAATCTTATCCCTTATTATACAACCCACATGAATAAATAATTCAACCTTATTGAACTTTAATTAAATAACATAATAATTTTTACTATAAACTTAGTTCTTTCTAATTATATTTTACATATTCAAACTTTCATTGTAAAACTAACACACTCTTAAAATATAAAAAATTTAAATAAACAAACAACATTAATTTTCAAAAAAAAATATTATTGAAATAAATCACTTTTAAGAATTAAAAATAGACAACATTAATTTTAAAAAATTTATAAAATTACATGTGATTTATATAATAATGATAATATAGCATTAAATATGTAGTTTACATTTGTTAGCATTTTGAATTATTTTTTTTTATAACACATAAATTATATTACAATACTTATTTTCGACATTATAATTTTACAAGCATTTTATATTTTGCTGGATAATAATTATTTATTACACATAAATGAAAAATTTTTAAAGCATAATTAGAAAATAATTTTGTTATATAACCTTGTATATATCACAAATATATACTTTTTTATAATTGAACCAAAAATGCATTGCATTTTTAATGCAATTTTTGGTTGATTAATTTAAATGAAACAAAAAACATGATTTTTAATTAGTTTTTCTCTTAACATTCCATGATCTATCCAAACATAGGAAAGGAAAGTTGCTTATTCATTTTGCTCAGAATCAAAATCTAATAAATCATATTCCCAAAACACTTTACTTTCCTGCCAACCAAACGAGCCCTTAGGGTATAATAATCATTTTGTTAGGATTTTAATTTAATTTAAAAAAATTAAATAACTAACTAAAAGAACACGTGTCAAGTTTTTATAAAATGACACTCGGAGTGGTACTTTGGTTGATTAATTTAAATGAAACACTAAAACATGATTTTTAATTAGTTTTTCTCTTAACATTCCATGATCTATCCAAACATAGGAAAGGAAAGTTGCTGATTCATTTTGCTCAGAATCAAAATTCAAGAAATCATATTCCCAAAACACTTTACTTTCCTGCCAACCAAACGAGCCCTTAGGGTTTACTAATTATTTGGTTAGGGTTTTAATTTAATTTTCAAAAAATTAGATAACTAACTAAAAGAACACGTGTCAGGTATTTATAAAATGGCACTCGGAGTGGTACTTGAAAGTGGTACAATATACCCAGAGCCAATTTGATTTCTTCCGAACTTTAACTTAGTTCACATCGAACTTCTAAATTTATTTAAATAGTGAAAAAAAATATAATTTTGGTCCCCAAAATTTTAAGTTGTGTTACTTTTGATTTTTAATAATTTTGAATGATCCAATCCAATTTTCAAAGTTTCAATTTATGACTAACATAAGAAAATTTACAGTTATTTTTTTACACTCACACGCACACAAACACATCACATGTATACACAAAGTTTCTAATTCTAGAGTTGAGGTCAAGAAGGATTTAAGTGATCTTTCTCTCACCAATCCAATCAATATGAGTTGGCTAATTGACGGATTTTTATTTGTTGATTTACAAATGTTGTTATCACTTTAAAACTTATTTTCAATAATGGGGATTAATCCATCGATGTAAGGCTTTATCTTTTATTGTATAAAACAATTTATGTTCTTTAATTAGAGATAAAATAATAGGAGACTAACCTAGACATGACCACGGTTCACGAACCGCCTGTTATGGTTCGTGAACCGCTGGTTCACAGTTCATTCACAGTTCCGGTTTCGATTTGTTAACGGTTTTTTACGGTTCGAATTTTTTAACGTTAAATTTGAAAAAATAAAATAAATTCAATATATACAAATTTGATATAATTGAAAAGTAACTTAAATTAACATGTAGATGTAATGATGTATAAATAAAATATAATAAAATTAAAAATACTCTATATTGTTAGTAATTAAATATTCATTACCATTAACATGTTACTAATGGTTGTACCATAATGAATATTGATAATAATTGATATTATTTGAATATTAAACTATGAGTTTAATCATGTATTTATATGAATTTATTCATTCATTATACAAAAACACGTGATAATATAATTCAAGTTAATATGGTTAATCATAAGTAATCTCTTATTTTAATATACTTATAGTTTAATAATCATCCATTAATAATATTAGATAATGAGAAAGTTTAATAATTCAATTTATTAGTTAATCACTTTTTTCATTCACAAGAAAATCAATATATATGATTCAATGTAAAACACACCACAAGTGATTAAATTCAAGAATTTTACTTCTAAACTAACAATAACAATTAACAAAATAAATAACTAACAATGAGAATTAGATAACAAAGTGAATGAAATGAAATATATTAAAGTAAAAAATTGAATAAAATGAAATAATTTTAGAAGTAATAGAAGATTATGAGAGAATATGTGAGAAAATTCAAGAAATTATTGTAAAATAATGAAATATAATATATTTATAAAAGCAAAATAAAAAAATATATTTTTTTATTATTTTTTTTGGAAGCGGCGGTTCGGAACAGCCGGTTCCACGGTTCAAAAAACCTTGAACCTGAACTGGCCCGCCTGGGCCGGTTCCGGTTCACGGTTTGGGCCGGGCAGGCCCCGGTTTCGGTTCCGGTTAAAATCGGAACCATGCCCATGTCTAGACTAACCACTAATAGACCGGAACCGTGCCCATGTCTAGACTAACCACTAATAGACATGTAGTGAAAACATGATAACTTATGTGGATCAACAAATAAAATCTATCCATTATTTTATATTGATTACAAATTAAAAGTTCAGAGATCAAATTACATCATTTGAAATCATTAGGGATCAAAAGTTCCACTATTTAAAACTTTAAGGATCAAAATTGTGTTTTTCTCTTAAATAGCTTAAAAACTACTTTTTCGCAAGCCACACATTGCTTTTTAATTAAGTATTTAGAAATGCAAAATGTTACAATTAGAAGTTTAAATGGAAGATCAGCATGCATAGAACTATTATAATGAATTAAGTCACATGATTGGAAGTCGTCTGAGTGCGTAGGTATACTCATACTCCCATCCAGTTTAAGATTGTTTCCATCTTTGAGAGTTCAGAACAACTGTTTTTTTTAACAATTAATTCTATTTAATTGAACGCACACCAATAACAATCATATCAGAGAAAGAAATGTAGGAGTGTACACTTATGATTACTTCTTTATTTTGTTCCATGCTAAAGAGATTATATGACAAAACTCCAAAGTATTACCATCAAGTACAAAGAAGTGACACTACTTAAGAATCTTGGTTATTCCAACTAGCTACAAGAGCATTATGAAAAGCATTAAAAGTGCTTTCTAGGTCATAAAATTCGTCCATTATATATAAGACTAATAGTTTAGCCATCCGAGATTGGCGACAAATTTATATACTTGCAGTTAAATGACTTGAAGGGATAAATTTGTACCACACGACAAATACTGGCCTTGCATTTAAAATATATGAAAAATTAGTTGATTATTATTTATGTGACAAAATTTAAAGTTATATAATTTTTTTAAAATTTAAAATTAAAATGATATTTACCTCCGAATTGGGGATTATTGAAAGGCTGATATTATTGTCAGAGCAACTATTAGCTTTCAGAGCAATAAATCACACATCTTTCAAATTTACCATTAATCAATCAACACTTTTATCTTTTTTCTATAAATAAATTTTAATTTTTAATAATAAAAAATTCTTTCTAAGACATTTTTTTTATAGAAATAAACTTATAAAATATTAATTCAAATTTGAATTTTAAATTTTAAATAATAAAAAATTCTTCGTGCCTTAATTATATTATGAGCAAATTAACATTTCAAAAAAATATTAATATATCACAAGGAAAAAAAACCGCTCAGAGTAAAAATAGAAGTTAATATATGCATCCTAATTCTAAAGTAAAATTTGTTGCATTTTTATTATTTAAAATTTATGAATTAAATTATAGCATAAAAAAATACATGAAATCGAGATTTCTATTATATATATCATGGTAGTGTCTTCCTTTTGAGTTTTAAGTTATGGAAAATATTTTGATAAAATATTATTATGAGCAATGTTATTAGAAACAAAAACAATAAATTATAGTTGCCATATATTTATGTATTAGTATTTTGACAAAAAAATATAACTCGCCTTGAATAGAGTATTTTTTTAGTTTTATAGTAGAATGTTTTTCTTGAGATTTGTTATAAGAAATAAATAATTTGGAGGTGTTTGAATTGATGAGTTTGTCTTGGTGGGCATTTATATTCGCAAATTTTTTATCAATAAAATTTAAAAATTAAATTTTTTATGACTTTATTTTGGTAAAAAATGTCTTAGAAAGAATCTTTTATTATTAAAAATTTAAAAGTCAAATTTAATTTAATAATTTCTTTATAAAAATATAAAAAACATTGTAGCAAAAATAATTACTGTAACATTATTTCTTTTGTTTTAAAAATTTTGATAGAAAAAATAGACAAAACAAATAAATCAAATTGAATTTGTAAAATAAAACACTAAAACAACATAAACAAATAGAGCCTCAAGTTTTTGAAGTGTATATTGATAAATATTTTATAACTTAATTGAGAGAACAAAAAAAGCTATTAATAGAAATAATTGTCATATTATTTTTATATAATTTTTTTCCTTATAATTTGAGGGTGAAAATAAATGTTATATTAATAAAAATTTAGGAAAAATTTAGTGTAAAGGGGAAGAAAATAGAAGTTAAGTGAATATGTTACAAAGAATTGATAAGTTTTAGTAACAAGATAGAAAGAAGAAAAAGATAAACTGTACTGATAAATGGAGAAAAGATAAAAGATCTGATTGATTAAGGGTAAATTTGAAAAATTTGTGATTTATTGCTCTGGAAGCTAATAGTTGCTTTGGCAATAACAACAACCTTGTTGAAATCATTTACCTTTCTTAGTGTAAATTGTTTTAAAGAGTATTATTGTCGTCCAACGTATATAGTAAGCATATCCGATTAATACAAGGTTTTATTCAAGATATTTCCCCTCTTTTTGCATGTATTATGAAGAAATCTGATCCTAGATTATCATTCCCTTATAATTGTTTGTTTCACAGAATTGAAAGACTGGAAATCAAGAAGCCAAGCGGATTAGCCATTTCCATTGGAGCTTTTGTATCAGTCACAGGAGCAATCTTTGTTACTCTCTATAAAGGACCCCAAGTGTTACAATCTACAAGCGTACATTTGGATTATAATCATAGTTTTCTCCACACTCAAGAGTACTCAGATTGGATCCTTGGAGGATTTATGCTCTTAATCACATGGATAATATCATCAATGTTGAACGTCTTCCAGGTGCAAATAGCATTTTCCTTCTTGAATATTACTTTTCTTCTTCATTTGATTTCAATTATATATTGTCTAACAGAGGGGCAATACTTTTTTTCTACTTGACATCGTAACTCTGCTTGAAAATCTTAAAACGAAATGGGTGAATGATCTATTCCTCAATTTAGAGGTAGGTATCATTTTGGTATCTAAATTTGAAAAAGTTACATTTTGATATATTAGTCAACTTGGATCTTGTCACAAAATAATCTTCAATTTATTTTTCATTCATTTGTTAAGTAATGTTACTTATAAGTAACACTGTTTAATATTCAAAATAGTGTCATTTTGTATCATATGATTAATAGCGTTATTTGTGAAGTACATTAAAATTGAGTTGGGAGGACCAGTGGTGGATCTAGAGACTAAAGTTTGGCGAAATGGTTTAATATTACTGATGGGAGTGATATTTTTATTTTTTTAAAGGGTTGCAAAATTTTAATTTTCTTAAAAGTTTAATTTAATTTTTTATAGAAAAATATACAAAATTTTAAATCTTTGGCAGGAGGGACGCCCCTCTATAGATCTGTCAGCGTTAGAGACCAATTAATTGTGTAACAAAATCTAAAATTGATAAATTAAATATAATTTTTTTTCAATGTTATAGGTGGAAACGATACTTACTCACAAGTTGATGAACTATTGAGGTGGTTTACGCATTGTATTAATAATATTGATTTACTATTTGTAAACATTTGTTCAATCTAAATACCTTTATGGATTTGATGAATGTACATAATACCTTGAACTTTATGATATGTAAATTTTTGCCATAATAAAAAGTAAAACCACTCATAATTTCTTGTTTTGGATTTGCAGACAGCAACTATTAAAGAGTTTCCAGATAAGACGATTAATATTTTCTTTTGCATCCTTTTTTCAACTCTGCTGTCTTTACCTCTCTCTCTCGTGATGGAAAGAGATCCAAGATCATGGAGACTCAAAGCTGACATTGAAATTATTGCTATTTTTTACTCGGTGAGAAAATTAATTATGACATTTAAATATGTATTCCTGCACTTTTTTCTAGCCATATATATATACATATATATATAGTCTATTTTTAACTTTATAACGTTCTTAAATAATTAATTAAATTCCAAACTATGTTTCAGGCAATAATAGGGCTAGTGGTTCGATTTTTCGTTCATATATGGTGCTTGCAAGTGAAAGGACCCATCTTTGTAGCAATGTTCAGGCCACTAGGGATCGCAATTGCAATGGTAATGGGGATTCTCTTCCTTGGAGATTCCCTTTACCTTGGCAGGTATGCATTTCTTCTCATTAACTCTAAATAAGAACCTAAGTATAAATTTTTAAAAAAATAACCTATCAATTATAAAAAAATAACGTATCACGTTTTATATTTTATAAATTATTTATATAAAACGGGTTTAATATATAAAACGTGATACGTTATTTTTTTCTATAATTGATAGGTTTTTTTTTTTTAATTTAATATGCTAATTTTTTTATATTTAATTCGTTAATTTTTTGATTGATACGAGTTTCTTTTCAATGTGATATAATAACTCCATAAAAATAAAATTATGATGCCGCATAAAAAAAAGTCGTACTCTATATCATTACTTTATAAATATATGATTTTCTAAATATGCCGAGTAAATGGTAACATTAGGAGCACTTAAATTTCTTAAAGTATATTTATATTAACTTTCTACTATGTATGATTTAACAACATGATAAGCCAAAAGTATAACTTATTTCTCGATAATATCATATCCTAATTAGTTCCTTTCCTTCATTTATATCGACAAGACATTTTGAAAACATTGTGTTTTTTTTTTCAAAATATCCCACTATAGTATAAATAGAACATGAATTCAATTCAAGTAATCACCAACATATCAAAATGAATATAATAAGAGGAAAATATATTTCTATATCCATATTCTCATTCAAAAAACTATCTTCAATCTATTAATACTTTGTTCAATGTCCCTCAAGATTTTAAGAATTTTATTCCCCATATTAAAAATAAAATTTCATTGCTTGTTTGGTTGACAGGAATCTGAGTTGGGAAAGTAATCTTTTTTCTAATTTTTAGATTCCTTTGTTTGTTTCAAACTTAGAAAGTAATCATTTTCCAAATTATTAAATTCCTGTATTTGTTTAGTCATGAAAAAGTAAAAAGAATCATGAACTAAGGAAAAAATGTGTAAGATTCCAAGATTATGAATTCTCTTTAAAAATTTGTATTGTGATTACTTTTTTGAGGATTTTAACTATGTGACTCTTTTTATGGTTATTATTTAAATTTTAAGTTTCATATGTTTCTTATGGCAAATTATAATTCATTTGGTCAAATAATTTCATATTTTTATTTTTTAATTTGATATTTTTTATTGAATTTCCTGCTTAACTAAAATTGAAATTTTAGTAGTTTTTAAATTTCTTCATATTAACTTTTAAGGTAATTCAATGTAAAAAGAGTTAAATAGATGGATAGTATGTTATCGTTTTTTTCTTTTTTTTATTAAAATTATTAACATAATCAGTGTTTTATATTTGTTTAAAAAATTCATACTTGTATTTCTGTTGCCTTAGATTTTTCTTTCATCTTTTTACTTAATTAATTTTCATACATTTTATTTCTCCATTACATATTGTTTAATAAATTTTGACTATTTTTCTTTACATTGATTTGTAAATTTGTTTTCCATTTATTTAATCAACAATTTTTTTAGTAATATTAATAAATAAAAATTTTATTTTATCGTAAGGTAAAATGATATAATTAAGTTTCATAATATGATTTAGAATAAAACTATATAAATTGTGATGCATAAATCTAACATACAATTTGAATTCAAATAATATTATTTGGTTCAATAATAATCTACTAACTTTTCTAACAATTTATCCAAATACGAGCTAAGTATTCAGATTCCTCACAATTAAATTCATAAAAACCAGATAACCAAGAAAAATATTTATTTTTCTCAAAATTAAAATCTCAACAATCGCATTCCTATTAAACTTTACCTTCCTACCAACCAAACGACCAATGTTTAAGAAGACAAAAACATAGTAATACATGTATTATTAGCTCCCCCATTATCTAATGAACTCACCACTACGGGCATGGATCTGGGGTGCCCCAAGATTTAAATATTTGTATATGTTCCTACAAAAATTAACAATTTTCAATTGAAACTTTAAGAAAATTAGAATTTCGTCTATTCAGAAATTAAAATATAACTTTTACCAATAGTACTATGTAATTTTGCGTGTTAAACTGTAATTTCTGAATTCATCACTAACTACCGATAATTAAGTCTCCGTTTGGATGAAGTATTTTTTTTTGATTTTATGATGAAATCATTTTATTGAAATTTGTTATAGGAAATGAATATTTTAGAAGTGTTTTTGGATTGATAAATTTGTTTTGTTCGGATTTTTATTGGAGAATTTTTTATTAATAAAATTTTAAAATTCAAATTTAAATTAATATTTTATAAGTTTGTTGTGGTGGTAAATTGTGTTAAGAAAAATTGTTTATTACTAAAATTCACTGTAGAAAAAATAATTACTGTAATATTATTTTTTGTTTTAAAAGTTTTTGAAGAATAAATGAATAAAAACATAAGAGTTAAATTAGATTTGTAAAATAAACCATTAAAACAACATCAAACAAACATAGCCTCATTGTTTTCTATATGAGAAGGAAAAAAAAAGAGAATAAATGACAAAGTTCTTACTTTTTATATCATAAAATAACTCTTAGGTACAATGGCAAAACAATCATAAACAAGTTTTTTTTTTTTGTTCAAAAGCGATAATTTTATTATCAACAAAAATGTAGAGTATAGCCAACTGACTATTATTTACATATAACTCAATCAAAGAGTTATCAATAACCCAAACAAGTGTATGGAGAAATAACCCAATACAAAAATTGGTAAATGACTACTGTTGCAAAACACCAATTTGAGAAGCTCATGATTAAATCATTTGTGCAGTTTTAAATTCATCTAAAACTGGAGAAAATTTAACCTCCCTAATAGAGAATCAAAAATGCCCAAATGACTATAACAATTATGCATCTCTTCTATTTTCCTTCCTCTGTGGCCTTTACCACCACCACTGCCACCATTGCCACCACCACTACCACCAGTGCTGCCATCTCTGCCACCACCACTACCACCACTGCCGCCACCTCTACCACCACTGCCATCTTCTTCACCACCACCTGCTGGTCCTGCCGCCACCTCTACCATCACGACCACCACTTAACCACCACTGACATCTTCTTCACCACCATCTACCTTTTTTCTTTCTCACCCATCTTACTATTTTTGCTTTTTCCAAAGTTGGATCTACTCTCACAAAAGAGAGAAAATCATAAACAAGCTTTGAAAACCTTAAATGTTGTAAAAGTACTCTCAGATATATATATTTTTTAGTAGTACTGTTATCATCCTCTGCTAATATTATGCATGCAGAATTGGTGGAGCAATCACGATAGCAATTGGATTTTATGTTGTTATGTGGGGAAAAGCCAAACAACATTGTATTGTTGAAGAAAATGGAGTTGTTGGCAGTGAAGCATATTCCCAAACAAGCCCTCTTTTACAAAACAATATTAATCCCAAAGAAGATGTATAGTAATTAATGAGATTGATTGAATTTGTTTTGATTAATTGCTTGCTGCCATAGCAACCTAGCTACAAGTTAATGTAATGCCACTGTGTGCTATATCTCATGGATTAGACCACTTGAGTCTACTAAAGAATTCAAAAAAGACTAATAAATATTTTGATTCTTTGTTGAAGAAATTTAGCAGACTAAATCATGACAAATTAACATTTTACTTAAAATTGTAGTTTTGTTATTAAATTTCTTGGATAAAATAAATTCTTAATTTGTTAATTATCGATGGTCGATAAAAGTTTTGATTATGATATTTTATTAATTTTCTCTCTTACATTTTCAAAGTTATAACTCACATTCGGATGTTTCTCAAAAGAAAAATATCTCAAATTTCAATTAGGTTTCGTGATGAATGGAGCCCTCCATTAAATGTGGTCAAACCAATATATATAATCTATGATTGATCATGATTCATGAGCATTATATTGTGGGAAATGTTTGGATAGAAATGTAGTGAAATATTTAATGAGATCTTGTATATTATCTGATGGAATATTTTACTATCTATGTTTTTCATTCAAATTCTATAGTCCGGCAGTTTTCTCATTCACATTGAAAGAGTTTTTCACCTAAAATTAGGTGTGTCTGTTTTGTTTTTTTTTTTTTTTTGTGCGTTAAATTTGATTTATCTTCAATTACCTACTGAATTTAGATCTTGTTTAATGTTGGTAACATACTCTAACAATTGAGGAGACTTTATTATTTATTATTATTATTGGCGTTGTGTTGAATTTTGATGAAATCTCGTTTTCTCCATACACTATTTAAACCATCTATCCCACTCCATATAATTTCGCAGTTTGAAGGATATTTCACAAAATCATTAGAGCGATCAACAGCTTCAACGTGAACAATTTATTTCTCTTTCCTTTTCCTTTTTAAAGGAACAAAAAGTGTTGAAAAAAACTTATGGAGATACAGTCCATCATTTCCTACTTGTAAACAATAAAAGTTTGTTAGATTAGATTTGGCGACAGACTTAATGAGTTTTATGTACCCATTTCGATTAATTAGCATTTTATTTGTAAGTGTTAGCCTCCCCTTTGACAAAAAATTATATATTAAATTTTAATTTTAATAATAGGTGAATAATGATATTATAATTTTTTTTAAACTATTATTAAGGTTTGTCAATTTTGTGTTCTAAACTGTAACGTGTAGGCTTGTTCACAAAAACAAATCAGTTTCCCAACATGGCTTGTTCACAAAAATGTCATTAAAGACATGCTCATGATTACTAGTTTGGAAACAACATAACATGAGTCTGATACCAATGTTAAAAACTCCAAGATACTAATTTAATTTGGATGTGCGGAAGTTTTGAATCGTATTCTTTTATGCTTATTCATGTACTATATGCCTGTTTGATAACTATATTTAAATTTGAAAATTAATTGATTCAAATCTGAATAAAATAAGTTTGTTTGATAACTAAAAATTGAATGTCTTAATGAATTAAGAACATCTAAAAAGGTAGGCAAAATTTTTATTTAATTTTAAGCGATAAAATTTAGCTTATTGCTTAATTTCACATCACGCTCACACCCAAGTTTTAAAATAAAATTCAACAAACTATAATTATTCACAATATCTTTATAATATAACATAATTATTCATAATACCCATTCAATATATTCTTTCTACTATTTTATTTCCTTATTCCTTTTTTAATCTAAAATTTTTATTCAATATATACACTTCTTTTTTAATTCTATATTCTAATATTTTTATTTAATATATATTCTATCTATATTTTAATATTTGTATTCAATATATTTGATTTCATAAAGATTTTTTTATGTTTTAGAGTATGATTAATCTTTTCTACCTTCTTTTTTTTTTTAAATAAAATTTTAGTAAATTAAGAATTATATATTTGAAAATTTTGAAATATAACATATAAGATAGTAGAACACCATGAATATGGAGAGATTACAAATATATGCATTTCTATGATAATATTTTTATTTCAAAGTTATTAAATATTATAATTTTATTTTGTTACAAAATTTTATTTTTTATAATAATTTTAATTAATTATTTAAAAAGAAATATATTACAGATTTATTGAGAAAATAAATAATTAAAATACCAAATTTTACTATTTGAATCATTAAACTATCATATCAATATTTTTATGAAACAAGTTTAATTATTCAACATTAAGATTCATATTTCATACATTTAAAAATGATTGTTTGATTACTTCAAATTCAAACATTTAATTATTTCAAATTTCACATTTCAGATTTAATACTCCAGTTTTCATATTTTAATTTTATCAAACAGACGCTAAGATTCTTTTTCTTTTACATTCCTTCATGTAATAAGACTCACGGGAACATAATCTACTAGACATTCTATGTAGTTTAATTTCCACCAATTAAGTACCTAATAATTTATAAATAATAATAATAATGGAAGAATTATTATTCTATGTAAAATACGTCCAATGATTATTCTAGTTGTGTGAGAAGACTTGTGTATTGTATTACGTAATGAACTCCTTTTTAAAGAATAAGGATACACATTTCCTAAGTTATTAAGAAGACTAATAGAATAAGATAGTCTTCATATTTCTTTAAAATCTAAATACAGGTATACATATTTGACTACAAGTATGTGAATCTGATTATGCGTATTAGTTATCCAAATTCTTAATATAAGATAACATGTTAGACACATCATTGTGAGGGTATTCCATATGCCTACATCCTCCATATCACTCTCCTTTCTTTAAATTTTCTCAAAACAATCCAAATACAAAACTCCCAATCACATTCAATTCTTTCTTTTTTTTTTACCAAACAAAACAAAAATCATTTCAAATGTGATTCATATAATAATGTACTGTGACAAATTTTTTTATATTGGTTGTCATTCTATTGCAATTCTCCTATTTTTTTAAATTTAGATATAATTACTTGTAAAAGTTTCGTAGATAAGTCACTTATAACTAGTAGAGTTCTCTCTACCAAACGATGTCTAAACACATTTAATGTATAGAATAGAGAAGTAAAATCAAACTAGTACAAGTAATTCTGCATCACAACATCCAAGAAATCACCAAAACGCATAAAGAAACATTCTAAAAAGGAAAAACTGTCAAAATAGTCACTCACATTGTAAAAAAAAAAACTTATTTTGTCATTCACATTAAAAATGATGCATTTTAGTCACTGGGATTTAAAAAATGCTTCAAATTAGTCACTCAACGAAACTCTGTTAACCTTTTTAACAGAGAAAACACACGTTTACATCACGGACCATTTAATAAAAGGGTAAAAATAGAAAATCGTTTTATTCTTCACACAAAACACTTTATTACAATCGATTTATTGATCATCCGTTGCTTTTTACCAGTACACTCTTCCTCCATTAACAGTGGACTACGAATAAATTATGAAGGGTTTTGTTTGAAAAATAAATCGATTTTCACTTTTATCCATTTATTAAGTGATACATGATGTGAACTTGTGTTTTTTATGTTTTTGTGTGTTTTTACCATTGAAAAAGTTAATAAATTTTGGTTAGTGACTAATTTGGTGCATTTTTTAAATGTGGGTGACTAAACTGCATTATTTTTAATGTGGTTGATAAAATAAATATTTTTGTACAATGTGAGTGACTATTTTGATAATTCTCCCTTCCAAAAATCTCGAAAAAGAATCTACAAAATTTCTCAAAGTATTGTAAACTCCAAATGATATGGACTACGAAGAAACATAGTATATTTGGACCAAAACCATTGCGCGAGACAAATTTCCTTTAAACATGTTCCGTTGTTTGCGGATTTTTCTCTTTGAAGTGGGTACAATGTATTTGGAATTGCATTTTAATATGTCAGCTAAGTTTGGCAGTCTATTTTCAAGCAGACAAATTTCACTGTCCACGCATATTTTTAAGCAATAATTAAAAGGTAGTGATCATGTGCAAGATGAATTTTGTATGCTATATAAAGTTGGCCAAATCCCCACGACTCAATTTTGTCTATAGAAGTTTATAGGGGATATAATGATAACTTTACTCTCGTGGAATTTTATGTGCGTATGAGCGTAAAAATATAATGATAAATGGAATTAACAAGTCGTCTAAAATATTTATACTCTCTATTGTTATCTTTTTTTGTCTATATATATAAGAAAAAAAAAACAAAAAGGTTAGTTAAGCTCGTATGAAAATTACGTGATTTTACTTTATATAATCTTATGATTATATAATTTTAGCTAAGATTGTATGAAAATTGCATGATTTTGCTTTATATTAACTTATGTTTTACTGACTACTTTTATCAATGAAAGAAAGCAAGATTTACAGATAGTATTTATTAATATCGAAAATACATATAATAAATGTAATCAAGATATAATATGACTAAGTATTAAAAAAGATAGGGGAAAAGTAGTTTGTATAAAATGTATTAAAAATATGTATAAATTAAAATTTAACAACATACGTAAAGACATCATTAGAGAATACTATAGGTGTATATCAAAACTTAAAATATTTTGCTTTAATAATTATCTAGGTTATTAATCACATGTAGAAATGTTGATTTTGTACAAAAGCCAATTTAATTCTAAGATTATTATTTATATTTATTGCCAAGTGATTAGGAACTTAAAGGGTCACACACAATACAATTAATTCTTGGGTTAAAATGATTTATATAATTATATGATAATTATGACATCTATTATACTCTTGTTCACTTTTGGAAAGTGAATTGAGTTTGGTAATAATTAGTTTCTTGTCTGACAAGACAACCTTTTTGGAAGGCTGTATTATTATATATAGATGCTTAATGTTAGGTCAAAGACAACACAACTCTCTCAATAAGAAATTACGTAAATAAGAAAAATGGTTTTTCTTATTAGATTTCTATGGTGTTGTTTAGAGGGATCTAGCTTATTAACCTAACGTTAAAATCAATCCTTGAGGATCCCGAAAATAGTTTGTGTGGATTACCGTTAGAGGTCGGAAACGTGTGCGACTTGTTGGTCGATTAAACCTCGCTCAAGGATTTTGCTGGCATCTCTAGAGGTATATTTTGTATAGATTATCATTAAAGGTCCTATGGAAATCAATTATAATATAATTGTTATATTTTCCGCTGCGTTGTTACTATGTTGATTTCCTTACAGTGGTATCAGAGGCTAATTTGATTTATCAATACAAAATATACCATGTTATGAATGATAAATTGTTATGTATGTATATTTGATTTAATTGGGTTATTTGAGAAATTGTCTAAAAATTCGATTTTTAAATAATGGGTCAAAATTGTGATTTTGATTTTTATTCAAAACTGGTTTGAATTTTTTCAAAAAAAAAATCAGAAAAGGAAACCACGTTTTTTTGATTACAGCTTGGAGAAGAGGGTGATGACGTCATCTGACGTCATCATCCATTTTTGAAAAAAAAAATTTGACGTAAAAGAAAAAAAAACGACCTGAAGGTGTGATTATGGACAAAGTCTTCTAGGGTTGAAGGAAAATTGTTTTCCTTATTGTGAATTGACCCCTTAGTTTGTTACTTTTTCTGATAAGTTGGCCCTATAGTTTTGGAAACTATATTTTGACCCATAAAAGTTTTA
Organism: Ophiorrhiza pumila; assembly: GCA_016586305.1. Lineage (NCBI taxonomy): Eukaryota > Viridiplantae > Streptophyta > Magnoliopsida > Gentianales > Rubiaceae > Ophiorrhiza > Ophiorrhiza pumila. Next base: position 7,110,849 of record BLIW01000008.1, on the reverse strand, counting down.
AAAATTCAAATAAATGATTTCTAATATAATTAGAAATAATATACATATAGATTCATGACAGAAAAATTATATATTCATTTAATGTGATTATTTGAATAATATGACATATCTAATTTATATTTGATATAAATTTGTTATATATTCATTTAATGTGATTAATTGAATAATATGATATATGTAATTTATATTTGATATAAATTTATTATATATTCATTTAATGTGATCACTTGAATAATATGACATATGTAATTTATATTTGATATAAATTTATTATATATTCATTTAATGTGATTATTTGAATAATATGACATATGTAATTTATATTTGATATAAATCTATTTTATATTCATTTAATGTGATTATATGAATTTATCATTTAATATGATTATTTGATAACATGTCATATACAATTTATATTTGATATAAATTTATTACATATTCATTTAATATGATTATTTGAATAACATGTGTCATATACAATTTATATCTGATATAAATTTATTGTATATTCATTTAATATGATTATTTGAATAACATGTGTTATATACAATTTATATTTGATATAAATTTATTGTATATTCATTTAATATGATTATTTGAGTAACATGTGTCATATATGATTTATATGTGATATAAATTTATTGTATATTCATTTAATATGATTATTTGAATAACATATGTCATATATGAATTATATTTGATATAAATATATTAAATATTCATTTAATGTGATTATTTGAATAACATGCCATATGTGATTTATATTTGATAAAATAATATATTTATTTAATTGCACATTGTATGTTCAATTGATCAAATAATTTTCACATATGATATGTATGTATGATGAGGCCGTAAATTAATCTCTTAATTAAATATTAAATCATAATTAGTTGCCTTCCATTATTATAGTTTAAACAAATTTTTATTAGAGCAACTTGTTGAGCTACCTCAAGGTTGTTTTACTTTAAATATGTTTATGCTATAAGATGAGATCTCTGAATAATGGGTTTGATTTAACAAAGACTTTTGACTTGTCGAGCTACCTCAAGGTCAAAATGTATTTGAGGCAAAGAGTTAGGGGACATATGAGATATGTGTATCAAGAGTTGATGGCCTAACTATCTAAGAGTTACAATTTGTTGTAATTGATAGATGTTACCTACTTGTTGAGATTATTTTGACTTGTTGAGCTACCTCAAGGTTAAAAATAATTAAAATGAGATCTTAGCTGCTAAGAATTTTGTGAAATTCTCGAATCAATTTAAGGGATATTGATTTGAATAAAATAGTGGGAGCAAAACCAAAAATTTTCATAAGTCCATATTTATTTATTTTGGTTTTGCTTATTGCATAAATATGAAATATTTTTCTATCTTTATTTTCTGTTGTAGAAAATTATCTATAATATATTGTTTGACAATATATTAATTGCTCAAATTTTATGGATTGAATTTTACAACCTAAAAATTGTTTTTAGGTATGAGAAGTTATTTTATGTCCTTAAGATCTTTTTCTTGATGATGATATTGATCAAGTAATCAAAGATACATGTCAAAAACATAAAGATGATTTTGATAATGTATATTGTCTTATGCTAAAAAGCATTCATGAATCTTAATTACAATAGTTGTATGTGAATGTGTATGCTTTTACAATATTTCATTAGATGAAATAATTGTATGATATAAGAGTTAAAATTGAGATATATGATATCTCTCTTACGAACTCATTTAGAGCAAAATGGCAAATAATCTTTAGTATCATCTAATGTACTAAAGGTGATTAGTCTCATTGAAAAATTTGATTTTTTAATTTTTTTATGAACAAAGTTGAGATCTAAATATTTGCTTGAATTGCTCAATAAGACAACAAAGGATTCAATCAAGAAGAAAAAGGAAATTGTGTTAATACTTGAGTTATCCAAGAAAGTGAAGTTGGACCCTGATTTTAAGAAAATCAATAAAAGGGCGCTCAAACTTAACACAAAATAATAAGGACAAAAGTTTATATGGTATTAAATTCTACCATTATCTATTAAGATAGACATTAGAATTAGAATTAAAAGATTCATCGAGATTTTGAAGTAGAAGAAACTTGGTGAAGTTTCTACTTCAAATATGTTTATGATTGAAATAAATGTTTTTGCTTATAAATAAAATCTTGGGTATTAGATACCAGATTTGGATCTCATATTTACATAAATATGTAAGATTTAAGAATAAGTAGAAAGTTGGATAAAGAAAATGTATTCTTATATGTGGTAATTAAATGCGACAAAAGTTGTTACATTAACCATAGGAATATAGAGTTTTTTTTATTCAGAAGATTAATCCTTAATATAAAGGATTGTTATTATTAGTACTTACTAAAATATTATTTCTATTTCATGTTTGACATGAATAGATTTACAATAATTCAAAAGAATAAATGTTGTTCTTTTTATTGTGACAATATTTTAAGGTGCTGGTTAATTGGATAACAAACTTTATATATTTGATTTGGATAATCTTCTTTTCTAACATAAACACAAAGAAACAATAATTGATAATTATTTCTCTAACATTGTAGATATGGTTATATAAATGAGAAACGCATAGCCAAATTGCATAAAGATATTTATTTGGAATCACTTGATTATGAATCATTTGATAAATATGAATCTTATTTATTAGAAAATAACCAATTTACCTTTTACTTAAAAGGATGAAAGATCTACTAAATTACTAAGTCTAATACATATTGATGTATGTAGACCTATGTTAATTGTAATTAGAGAAAGTTTTTCATACTTCAAATGATTATATTAAATATAGTCATATATGTACTTATTGAAGTATATAACTAAATTCTTTGAAGAGTTCAAAGCATACAAAATTGAAGTTGAAAAACAACTTGATAAAAGTATTAAAATATTTTGATTAGATCGAAATAGAGATTACTCGAGTCAAGAATTTTAAAATTATCTTAACAAAAATAAGATTGTTTCTATATTAAAGTAATAATTGAATTTTATTAGATATTATTCAATTAATGATGAGCCATACAATTCTCTCAAAATTGTTTTGAGAATATACCATAAATATTGCACTTGATCTTTTAAATTATGTTCCATTTAAACCTATCGATTCTACCTCATATGAGATATGGTATAGGAAATAACCAAAATATTTGGGAGTATCCTATATTTTATAAAAGGTAAAATCTGATAAGTTTGATACAAAATTTTCATATATACTATTTTGTGGAATGTCCAAAAGAAAGTTTTGGATATTATTTCTATGATCCCAATGAGCACAAAATGTTTGTCTCAAAATATGTCATATTTCTAGAAGAATAGTTTATTCTAGACAAGGCAAGTGGGAGCATATAGAAATTGATGTAGTTCTCAAACCATAATTTAGTAATGAAAAAAAGATGGAATTAGAGCTTGTACCTCATGGTGATGCGGTAGAACATGAAGCTCTCAATACATAAGTAAATTGTATGTTTAGTAGGATAAATCATCCACATGAGGTGATGTGTTTATCATTAAGAATGATGAACCTAGTATCTACAAAGAAGTCTTATTTGATAAGAAATATAAAAGTGGTTTTGAACCTTAAAATCTAAAATAGATTCCATGAATGACAACAAAGTATAGACCTTAGTCAATTCACCTAAAGGGATAAAATCCATAAGGTGCAAGTGAGTCTTCAAAAGAAGACAAACATGGATGGTAATATTGTTACCCATAAAGCATGAATATTGGTCACTAAAGGTTACACAAAATCATAGTATTGACTATAATGAAACCTTTTTACCAATTGCCGTGTTAAAATCCATTAAGATTTTACTTGTTGTAATTTGCAAAGGGATTAGTATATGATACAATCTAAGGGTTTTTATTCAAAAATCCTAGCAAAGTATGCAAATTATAAAAGTTCATTTATGGACTAAAGCAAGCTTTTAAGAGTTCAAATATTTGTTTTGATGAGATAATCAAAAGGTTTGATTTAATCAAAAAAAACAAATATGAATCTTGTGTATACAAAAGATTATTGGCAATATTATTGTATTTCTCATATTATATGTAGATGACATATTAATAATGAGAATTTACATAACTACTCTTAATTAGTTAAGGTGTAGTTGTTCAAAAAACCTTCTCAATTAAAGATTTTTTAAGAAACAACTTATGCATTGGGAAAGGTCTATAGAGATAGATTTGATAAGTTGTTTGGTCATATACAGTCAATATATATATGTATATATACATATTGATAAAATGTTAAGACATTTAACATGCATGGATTAGTTTAAAAGGTTTACATTCCTGTATTTGATGGGATTTACCTTAGGACATGTGTCCAAAGACTGATATTAAGAAATATAATATGAAAAATGTTCTTAAGAAGTAAGATCATTTATGTATATTATATATGACCAAATGTCTCCTGCGCTATAAGTGTTATGAGCATATTTCAATCTAATTCCAGTAAGAGTCACTAGAAGTAATCAAAAATTTTCTTATATACTTGAGAAGAATTAAGAACCTATTCTTGAATGTTGAGTTAAATATATATAGATTCATAGATACTAGTTTTCAATCTTATAAAGATGATTACAAGTATCAAGATGGATATGTATTTATCCTAAATATAAATGTTGTTATTTGGAAATATTTCAAATAGATTATAACAACATATTCTACAATAGAAATTAAGTATATAGTTGCTTGAGAAGTTGCTATAAGATTGTTTGGGATAGAAATAGTTTCTTCAATAGTTGAGGAACTAAGGTCTCATCAATGATCCAAACATGCACTAAAGTTTTATCATTTGATTAGAGTAATCACTGATAGAATTTAAGTAAAGATACAAGAGATTCCTGCAAAGGATAATATAATTATTCATTGACTAAACCATTATCCCAAAAGAAACATGTTAGTCATGTTCACTCATTTATTTTGAAGTACTGAATTATTGGTTTGAGTCATAATAGAAGAATGATTATGTAATTTTATGCAATAAAGATATGGCATATTTATCATTTTGTAACATATATATGTCGATATATATACAATATGATAAAGTCCTTAGAATAATATTTATTATTCTTAAATTTCCCTGGTCATAGTATTAACAATAACAAGGACGTTGTTAATGCGGATAGACTAGTATATATAGTGATATATAGGTGAATCATTGGAGAATGTGTTCACTGGAATGATACGCTTAGATATTTCCATATCGTTAACTATTTGGGTGCCAATGGTATAATCTCTACGTGACAGTAGTGTAAGCGATCCTTTGACTTGAGATCATAAGAGTATCTTTAGTGTGGATGTTATGTTTTGACTCTATTTGTCCATAACCGTAACTGGATATGAGAGCGGTAGACGTTGGATATAACAAGAAGCACGGATTGATAGTTTATGATCGATATAGGATTCACCACTCCTAATAGTGGGAGAGTATATTCCTTTTTGGCGCCACTTGTTGAAGTTCAACACATATTTAGTAAGTAAATTTGGAAAAATTCTAAATTTATTTACAAGAAGTTAAATTTCGGTACAAGAAAGAAATATAATTAGTACAACAAAGAGTTGGCACTTAGACTTTACTCTTGTACTAATTGGAATATAGGATGGTGAAAGGATGATAATTACATGCTACATGGTTCATAGATAGGTGAAGTTGATAAATTGACTTTTCATAACTGTTGGGTAGTCATGATGTCTTGGCTAGAGGCCGCTCTTGATCTATGAATATAAATGAATTAATTGTTGAATTAATGATAAATTAAAGTTGTTTAATTTATCCTATCTTAGAAGCTCCATGACTAAATTGTCTTTAGTCCAAGTGGGAGTTTGTTGGTTTTGTACAAAAGTCACTTTAATTCTAAGATTATTATTTATATTTATTGCCAAGTGATTAGGAACCTAAAGGGTCACACACAATAGAATTACTTCGTGGGTTAAAATGATTTATATAATTATATGATAATTATGGCATCTATTATACTCTTGTTCACTTTTGGAAAGTGAATTGAGTTTGGTAATAATTCGTTTCTTGTCTGACAAGACAACTTTTTTGGAAGGCTATATTATTATATATAGATGCTTAATGTTAGGTCAAAGACAACACAACTCTCTCAATAAGAAATTACGTAAATAAGAAAAATGGTTTTTCTTATTAGATTTTTAAGGTGTTTTTTAGAGGGATCTAACTTATTAACCTAACGTTAAAATCAATCCTTTGAGGATCCCGAAAGTAGTTTGTGTGGATTACCGTTAGATGCCAGACACTTGTGCGACTTGTTGGTAGATTAAACCTCGCTAAAGGATTTTGCTGGCATCTCAAGGTATATTTTGTATAGATTATCATTAAAGGTCCTATGGAAATCAATTATAATATAATTGTTATATTTTCCGCTACGTTGTTACTATGTTGATTTCCTTACAAGAAAGTCATTCTTTAATGTATTTATTTGTAGACAATATAGTTTTAATCGATGCAATACGAGGAGAATAAATGCCAAGTTAAAGTATTGGAGGGAGGCATTAGAATTGAAAATGTTTACAATAAGCACGGTTAAAATTAAATATATGGAGTATTACTTTAGTTAATGTAGAAGTAGTAATAGGATAAATTTAAAAATTAGTGAGCATAAATGTAATGTGTCTAGACATTTTAAATATTTAAGTATTTATCATTGAAGTAAATAAAGAAATTGATAAAGATATTGCACATAAGATTCAAAATACAATGAAATAAATTGAGAAGTGTATCATTTATACTTGGTGGTCATAAAGTATCATCGAAATTTAAAGAAATTGTTTATAAAATAGTCATAAGATCAACAATGTTTTATGGATGAACGTGTTGGGTTATCAAATATGAATATGAATATGAATTAAAAAAAATGAGGATAATAGAAATAAGAATGTTAAATAGATAAACCTACATACTAGACTAAATAGAGAATCAATAATGAATGTCAAAAAAAGTTAATATGATTCTTATTTTATTGTTTGAGTTAAATTATTGAAACAAATAATGTTATTTAAATCTCATTTGTAAGCTATACGTATATATCAACATTTATTTAGTTTTATTCTAAATCATATTATGAAACTTAATTTTATCTTTTAACCTTATTGTTAATGCGCCACACGTATGTGGCATTATATTTAATTGGCATTGGTTTTTTGGCAAACAAGAGTATAAGGAAAGATATGATTAACTTGGAAGAATCAATCTATGCAAAGGAGATTGATTTGGAATTTAAATGATATCCTTATATATCTTTGGACTTATCTTGGTATTCTTGGTAATTATCTTGGAAAAGATATCTATGGAAAAGATAAGTTTGGAAGGGACATTATTTCCATCTTCTGTGAGAGTTTTATGGAAACAATCTTGAAGATAAAGATGGAAGATATTTTATGTGCCCTATATTATGATCAAGAAGCCGCATGGAATTGTTAAGCCTTAATTGAATTATTCTTTGTGCGTTGATCATATTTCTTCGGTTTTCTTTGTAAGACTGTGAACACACTTCCTAGTTGGAATTGTTTTTAGAAGTGTGTTGGCTTTTAGTACCTCAATGCAATATTGTTGAAGGTGCAAATCTTTGCAACCATTATTGAAGTTTAACCTTGGGAGGAGGTTTTTAAGGAGCTCGGGAGGAGTTCAAACGTGTGCAAGGGGATCTTGCTGGAGCACGGATTCCGGGAGGAATCAACACAAGTCGAGGGGAGCTCGCACAATCCGTTCACTGCAGAAGTTAGGAAGAGGCAGTAACAAAGATAAGATGGTGTCTTACCTTGTGTCATACTGAATGTCTTGTAACTTGTGAACTTAGTGGATTGTTCTTTCTGGGCGTGGCCACCAGACGTAGGCAATTGCCAAACTGCGTTACCAACCTCCTGTCTTTTTAATTTCCGCATTTTTAATATTGTCCATTATCATTTTATTATCGGTGTCATATCTAGTGTCGCTCACCCACTGGGACACCGCGTATCTAACCTAGATCTTTCAATTGGTATCAGAGAGGGTCGTCTTTGTTTCTTAGGCGGGATCCGCAGGACTTGATCTTGGTTTCTATGTGATAGACTCTATGAAAGAAGGAGGTTCAATAATGCATCCACCATTATTGGACGGGAGCAATTATGCTTATTGGAAGGCTAGAATGAGAGCATTCATCAAAGCTGTTGATGAGAAGGCTTGAAAATCAATCCTAACTGGTTGGGATCCTCCAATGACGACTGATGCAGACGGTGTTAAATCTCTCAAGCCAGAAGAAAGTTGGTCTACCACAGAAGATGCCTTGGGAAATAGCAACTCAAAGGCTCTTAATGAAATCTTTAACGGTGTCGATCCTGCTCAGTTTAGACTTATCTCAACATGTGTGACAGCCAAGAAAGCATGGGAAATTCTTCAAACTACATATGACGGAACTTCTGATGTAAAGTTATCAACGATGCAGATATTAACTACAAGATTTGAGGACTTAAAGATGCATGAAGATGAGAGTATTGGTGAATTTAATGCAAAGCTCTGTGATATTGCTAATGAGGCGTTTGCACTTGGTGAGAGTTTTTCTGAAGAAAAGCTTGTGAGAAAAACTCTACGATCTTTGCCTCAACGGTTTGCTTATAAAGTCACTGCCATTGAAGAGGCAAAAAATGTCTCCAAGATGAAGTTAGAAGAACTGATGGGATCTCTCAGAACATTTGAGATGAATTATGGAGTAGATCTAGAAGCAAAAAAAGTTAAAGGGATTGCTTTAAAAGCAGAGATGCAGAAACTGGATAACCATGGTGAAGATGACCTTGAAGAATCTCTAGCACTGCTGTCTAAGAATATTAGCAGAATCGTGAAGAGATTTGGCAGAAATAATCCAGGTGTCAAGACCAGTGTCAGTAACACCAAGAATGAGTTGTCAAGCAATAAGAAGTACATAGAAGAAAATCATGCATCTGATCAACCTTTCAACAACAGGGGAATTCAATGTAAAGAATGTGATGGCTTTGGGCATGTTCAAGCGAAATGTGCTAATACATTGAAGAAAAAGAAGAATTTTCTCAACACATTCTGGAGTGAAGATGATTCAGATAGAGAAGATGAATTTTATAATAATCATGTGGCTCTTGCTTCTAAAACTGAACAATCAGACAATGGTGTTGTCAAGAATGTTACACGTAGTGTCAACGAAAATATGTCGACTTATAGTGACGAATACGAAGATGAATCACAGAAGAAGATATTCTTGTTGAATACAAGATTCTTTCTGAGAAATGTATTGAATTTGTTAAAGTAATTCAGCATCTTCGTACTCAAATTGGGGGTTTGAGAGATGAGAAGCTAAATCTTCAAAACTCTGCTGAAGGGATGGAAGCTAATCTGAGAGCAAGCCAGGAGGAAGTGAAGAATCTGACTAACGAGCTAAATCACATAAAGAAAAATGTCAAGATGTTAAATTCAGGCCCTTCCAAGCTGGATGAAATTCTTAAGACTGGTCAATCCAGTGGTGATCACTCAGGACTGGGGTATAAAGGAGAAAGCTCAGTGTCACAACCAGTGTCACACTCAGTGTCACAACCAGTGTGATGAGGTGATTTTATTCACCTTTTATCTGTGGTTTTATACTTGATTCCTTGCTCGTTCTTGTTCTTTTTGAGTTTGTTTAGTGTTTTATTTGTAGGTTTGTCAACCATGGTGCTCTGGGAAGGAAGAAATCATGCAAAAGTTGAATTGGATGAAAACGTGGAGGAAAAGTTGAGAAAATCGTCAAAACAGTACGTCGCGCGACGTGGGGATCCCTTCCACGTCGCGACGTCCAGATTCAGCAGATTTTGAGAAAGTCACAGACACCCACGTCGCGACGTGGGGATCCATTCCACGTCGCGACGTCGGCGCACGTCGCGACGTGCACGGTCGCACGTCGCGACGTCGGGGAGCGACAGAAGGCGCTGATTTTCGTCTCATTTTTGGAAACTTGCGATTTTGGCCCAATTTGAGCTGCCTTTTTCAACAAGACTTTTGTTAAGGACTTATTGGCAAATACTTTCATAGAATTACTATAAATAGGGCAAGGGTTTACAGATTTTGGCAGTTGATTATCTTTGGAGCAAGAGAATTCTTCTTTTGTAATAGCTAGGGTTTTTCTTTGGTTATTGCGCGAGGAGAATTTGTTCGGGAACATCATTAACATTGGATATATTTATTTAAGGGTAAAGATTTCTTCCAAGGATATTTCGATTCAAGGTGTTATCTTTCTTTTACTTGATGAATTCAATATTGTGCTTTAATATATATATCATGATGTGCGATTTAGCCATGCTTGGCTAAATCTATTGTGCTCCCGAGATTATGAATAAGGGTTTTTGTGCTTAATTTACATTCTAAGTTCTATTCTATGGTCTTTGTAAATGAGTTTTACTGTGTTCTTCATAATTATGCATGATTTAAGGCCTTAATTATGTATGATGAATATTTGCTTAAAGAACAGTAAATTGCTTAGAGATAACTTGTTTTAATTTGTCCTACAGCTATATAGGAAGGTTAGAGTAAGTTGTTTGGGATCTATTGTGGGTTGGTTGTGAATTTGTTAGATTAACTTACCTTAATTCTTTCCTACCGCTATATAGGGGGAATTTGGGGGGGGGGGGGTTAGCTTGGCATTAGCGTGACTGGTTCCGGCGTTGCCTTGGCCATAAAGGAGCGGTTGAACTTGAGGGTTTGGTTGAGTTGGTAGTTGCAATAGATTCCGAGTTAATTAAGGAAGTGAACTGTGCCTACCGCCATATAGGAGTGTTCAATGAATTAGTTAATATCTAAGTAGTTAAGTGCATCAATCACTCCTTTCCTACCGCTATATAGGAGGGTGTGAGTCAGTGTAGTTATCCTTATTTTGCATGACCATAGATAGGATGTATGTGTGTGTCTTTATGTAACCCTATCATATAATCTCGGGAGTACACTTGCTGAACTTGATATTTACTCAAATCACCACTTTAGCTCTGTTATTGCCATTATTTTATTTTCCGGTTAATCATTGTTAAAACACCAGAGATTTTATTTAAACTTCAACATAGTCCTTTCCCTGAGAGAACGAACTCGCTTTACTATTACCTTCACGGGGGTTGTTTAGCATTATTTTTGAGAAGGGGTGAATAGCAACCACGATCGCATTTTTATATACATATTTGCCCCCATCAAATTTTGGCGCCGTTGCCGGGGAAAGCAGTCGTGTTGAAATTTTATTTTTATTTGTTTTTCATATTCTTTCTATTTTTCCTTATTCCTCTTTGTATGCGCAGGACGAGATCATCTGGACTGGCTGAGTATCAGTACGATCCAAAACTTGCTAAGACTTTACGTGCTAAGAAGAAGCTAGACTGTGCAGCAATGGCTGGATTAGAAAATCGAGAAAATCAGCAAGATGTGGTTGACCCTCCAAGGGAGCAACAGGGAATTCCCCCAGTCCAACCAGAAGCACCTCGTCGTCGATATGGTGATCATTATGAGCCTCGAATGGACAACTTGGATTCACCATTCATTAATACTGGAGAGCATTTTCAAATTCCGCCGGCGTGTATTAATTTGGTTCAAAATGGCCATATTTTTTATGGGATGAGTTCTGAAGATCTACATGCTCATTTAAGGACATTCCTTAAAGTGTGTAACACAAGTAATCTCCCGCATATCCCCCATGATGTTTTGAAGAGAATGTTATTCCCTTTCTCTCTTCAAGGAGCAGCTGAGAGATGGTATGACTCTATAAATGGGGCGAGGATTGAAACTTTTGATGAGGTTGCAAAGAGATTCATGACCAAATACTTCCCTCCTTCCCGAATGGACAAGATCAGAATGGATTTTATGCAGTTTCGTCAAGGTGATGGTGAGTCATTCACAGAAGCTTGGGATCGATTCAGGGAACTATTCAATAAATGCCCAAACAGTGGGTTGGAGCCGGGACGAGAGTTGAATTTCTTTTGCAATGGACTGAATGTGGATACTATGCATTTAGTGAATCTTTCAGCTGGCGAAAACCTGTGAGATAAAACCCCAGAAGAGGTTGAAGAGATTTTTGATCATATAGTAAGCAATGAGCTGATGTTGCCTTCTGGGAGAAGCAACCATGGGAGACGGCAGATTGGTATGTTAGAGTTGGATAAAACAACCAACTGGGAAGCACAGATGACAGCCGTGCAGAATCAACTGGCTAGTATTCAAGCAGCATTAACAAACAAAACCACGCCAACTTGTGGTTTATGTCAAGGGGAACATCACATGGATCAGTGTCCTCAAGTTACTAATGAGCAAGTGCAGTACGTCAACTACGACAGGAATAATAATTCAAATCAGTGGAAGCCTTTCGGTGGAAATCAAGGGTATCAAAGAGGACAAAATCGCCCACAGTATACATCAAGACCAACTTATCCACCTGGTTATGGAAACCAGCAGAACACACAGAATGTTAAATCACAAGCATCACTGGAGGATGTTATCACAGTGTTGGGAGGTAAGATGGACAAGCTTTTTGGAGAATGTCAACAAAGAACAGCCAATTTGGAGAAAACAGTGGAGCTCCAAGGAGGTATGTTAAGGGGACACAATGTTATTCTTAAGAATGTGGAGATTCAATTGGGCCAACTAGCAAAGGAAGTTCATAATAGGCCAGATAGAGCTTTACCCAGTGATACTTTTCCCAATCCCAAGGGAAGAGAGCATTGCAATGCCGTGACATTACAAAGTGGTAAGGAACTGCAATCTCCACAAATTTCTGAAGAGGAGTCCCCAAAGGATGATCAAGAGGCTGACAAAGTTCAGACAAAGGTGAATGATGAACCCAAGAAAGCAGAGAAGACGGAGGGAATTCATGGTAAAGGAAGCAAGAAAAATCCGCCAAGTGGTTTCAATTTTCCTGATTGTGTTCCACCACTACCTTTTCCTCAAAGGATGCAGCCATCTAAGAAGAAGATTTTGTTCAGCAAATTTGCTGAGATAATTAAGCAGCTCCACGTGGACATACCTTTGATGGATTTGGCCAAGATATCAACTACCGGCACAAAATTCTTGAAGGACCTTATTTCTAATAAGGAGCAAATTTTGCAATGTGAGGAAGTGATCCAAGTGAATGAGGTTGGCACAAGTTTAAGGAAATCAAATCTTCCACCTAAGCTCAAAGATCCAGGAAGCTGCACTATTCCATGTAAGATTGGCTCGAGATATTTTGCTAAGGCATTATGTGATTTGGGAGCTGGCATTAATTTAATGCCTTATTCTATTGCCGTCAGTGTGGGCATGGGGGTGCAGATAAAACAAGTGGGGATAACTCTTCAGTTAGCTGATAGATCCATCATTACTCCTATGGGCATAATTGAGGATGTCTTGGTAGATGTTGATAAGTTCACGATTCCGGTGGACTTTATTATCTTAGACATGGAGGAGGATGAGGAGGTTCCTCTCATTTTCGGCAGACCTTTCTTGGCTACTGGAGATGCTTTAATTGGCGTACGCAGCAAAACCATCACATTTCGCGTCAATGGCGAAGAGGTAACATTTAATATGAATTACGCCATGAAGCATCCTAGAGACGTAAATGCTTGTTTTTTATGGATATTGTCGAATCTACAGTTATCGCATGCAATTCTTTGAAAATATGTGGTGTTAATGATAATGAATTTGTGATGCATAATTCTAATTCTGAACAGTGTAACATTGATGAAATTATTGCATTAGAGTTAGAACAGGTGGTAGAAAGTGTTTGCATTGATGCTTCTAGTGATGTGATAACTGATGATTTCTGTTAGGAGCCCATTGCGTAGAGGCCAATTGAAGTTCTTGAATGCAGGGCAAATAAACTGAAACCTTCAGTTGAAGAGGCACCGAAATTGGAGCTTAAACCACTCCCCTACAATCTCAAGTATGCTTTCTTGGGTGATAATCACACATTGCCTGTAGTGATTTCCGCGACATTGGAACCGTGGCAAGAAGAGAAGCTTGTCATTTTGCTGAAACAGTACTAAGGAGCAATTGGATGGACTATTGCTGACATTAAGGGAATTAGTCCGTCAATCTGTATGCACAAGATTCTTTTAGAAGATGATGCAGTTCCAGTACGTGATATGCAACGTCGATTGAATCCGGTAATGATGGATGTGGTCAAGAAGGAGGTAATCAAACTGTTGGACTTTGGGATGATTTATGCTATATCTGATAGTGAATGGGTGAGCCCAGTCCAATGTGTACCAAAGAAGAGTGGAGTAACAGTGGTCAAGACTGATAAGGACGAGCTGTTAGCAACGCGTATCATTAATGCATGGCGGGTTTGTATGGATTATCGCAAGCTCAACAAGGCCACCCGCAAAGATCATTTTCCTCTAACATTTCTTGATCAAGTGTTGGATAGAATAACTGGTTATCTATTTTATTGCTTTTTGGATGGTTACTCCGGTCACAATCAGATCACCATTGACCCAAAGGATCAGGACAAGACAACCTTCACGTGCCCTTTTGGTACTTTTGCATTTAAGAGGATGCCTTTTGGGTTACGTAATACACCCGCAACTTTCCAAAGGTGTATGATGGCGCCATCTTCCATGACATGGTGGAAGACATTATTGAGGTATTCATGGATGATTTCTCAGTTTTTGGTCATTCATTCGATCAGTGCTTGGATAATCTTGCTAAGGTGCTTGAAAGATGTGAAAAGACAAATTTGGTTTTGAATTGGGCGAAATGCCAATTCATGGTGCAAGAAGGAATTGTCCTAGGCCACAAGATCTCATCTAAAGGCATGGAGGTTGATAAGGCAAAATTGAATCTCATTGCAAAGCTAACTTATCCAATTAATGTCAAAGGAGTTAGAAGCTTTTTGGGACATGCCGGGTTCTACCGCAGATTCATTAAGGATTTCTCGAAGATCACGAAGCCTTTATGCCATCTTCTGGAGAAAGATGCTACATTTAAATTTGATGATGACTGTAAGGTTGCTTTTGATTTTCTTAAAGGCCAACTCGTAGCAGCTCCTGTGATTCAAGCACCAAACTGGGGTGCCCCTTTCGAGATTATGTGTGATGCCAGTGATTTTGCTGTGGGGGCAGTTCTTGGTCAAAGGACAGACAGAATTTTCCACACTATTCATTATGCCAGCCGTTTACTTGATCCAGCTCAGTGCAATTATACTACCACAGAAAAGGAGATGTTGGCGGTTGTTTTTGCGGTGGACAAATTCCGTTCTTATTTACTGGGAGCCAAAGTAATTATTTACACAGATCATGCAGCAATTCGGTATTTAATGGCCAAGAAAGATGCGAAACCAAGATTAATCCGATGGGTTCTACTGCTCCAAGAGTTTGACTTGGAAATCCGTGATAAGAAGGGTGCTGAGAATCATGTGGCAGATCATCTATCTCGTTTGGAAAAGCATGAACATTTGGAAGAGGACATTAATGTACAAGTTCACGAGGTCTTTCCAGATGAACAGTTACTTCAGGTGGGAGAAGCAGCAAAAGCTCCTTGGTATGCTGACATTGCCAACTATGTTGTCTCCCAGAAAGTTCCACCGAAATTGTCCACTCAACAAAGGAAAAGACTCATCCATGATGCAAGCTACTACTTTTGGGATGAGCCTTATCTTTTCAAGGTATGCAGTGATCAAGTGATAAGAAGATGTGTTCCTGAGGAACATCAAACAGACATTCTCCGTTCATGCCATGAATCTGATTATGGAGGACATTTTGGAGGGAGACGGACAACTTACAAAGTGTTGCAGTCGGGGTATTACTGGCCGAGACTTTTCCATGACACTCAAGAGTGGATCAAACACTATAATGAATGCCAAAGAACTGGAAATATTTCATGGAGGAATGAGATGCCTTTAAACAACATTATGGAGGTAGAGATTTTCGATGTTTGGGGCATAGACTTCATGGGACCAATCCCAAAATCTTATGGTAACTCATACATTCTTGTTGCTGTGGATTATGTTTCTAAATGGATTGAAGCTATTGCATTACCGACTAATAATGCAAAGAGTGTTGTGGGATTCATTAAGAAGTATATTTTCACACGATATGGAACCCAAAGGCTATAATTAGTTATAGAGGATCTCATTTTTGCAACAAGGCCTTTCAAGCATTACTGACTAAATATGGAGTCCGGCATAAAGTGGCAACACCTTACCATCCTCAGACAAGTGGTCAAGTGGAGGTATCAAATCGGGAGATAAAGAGAATCTTGGAAAAAGTTGTGAGACCCTCTCGCAAGGATTGGGCAATCAAATTGGATGATTCTCTATGGGCTTATCGAACAGCTTTCAAAACCCCTATTGGTACATCTCCATATCGCATGGTGTTTGGTAAGGCGTGCCATTTACCTATTGAGCTTGAGTACAAGACTTTCTGGGCCTTAAAGGAGTAAAAGATGGATTATGGAAAGGCAGCTGAGCAAAGGTTATTAGAATTCAATGATTTGGATGAGTTTCGATTTGATGCATATCAGAGTGCATCTCTCTATAAAGAGAGAACGAAGAAATGGCCTGATAAACGCATCCTACATAAAAAGTTTGAGGCAGGGCAGCTGGTTTTACTATACAACTCAAGGTTAAGTCTTTTCCCAGGCAAGCTGAAGTCAAGGTGGACTGGTCCTTTTAGGGTGAAGACAGTGTTTCCTTATGGGACAGTCGAGCTTTTAAACGAGAAGTCGGGAAATTCTTTCATCGTCAATGGTCATAGGTTGAAAATATATCTTTCTCAAGGTGAACAGGTTTACCGCACAGTTGATAAGGTGACTCTTGACGAGTCACCAAGGGAAGAATAAGCGAAAGGTGTCGAGCTTTCGACGATAAATAAAGCGCTTCTTGGGAGGCAACCCAAGTTTATTTTTATGTTCTTCTTTTAATTACATTTATTTTTATGTTTCTAGTTAGATTTTAGGCTAAAAATTGCATTAACTAATAGTTTATTTCGTGCAAATTTGTGTTTTGAAGATTGGAGAAGAGAATGAGGGAGATTTTGCAGATTCAAGTGCAAAATCGTGGACAGTCACTCACGTCGCGACGTCCAGAGGCTCCACGTCGCGACGTCCAGAATTTTCAATAAAATCGTTCATCAGTAATCCACGTCGCGACGTCCAGGTTCGTGAGTGAAAAAAAATTTCATCAGAAACCCACGTCGCGACGTCCAGAGGCTCCACGTCGCGACGTCGGGCAATTTTGAATTTAAAACTAGAACATCTCATTGTTCTTCACACGCACACACCAAAAACCTTAAAATTCTCTCTACTCCATCTATTTCTTTCTCATTTTTTTTTTGTTAATTAGCTCCATAGTAGTGTCATAGTTAAGGTTTAGATCACTTTAACGCAACACCCACACACATTCACCGATTGAAACAAGAAAAATTGACCCAATTTTGAAAACTTTTACCAAACCCAAAAACGTCAAAATCCGGATTTCAAGTGGAATTCGTGCAAGTTTGGTGCCTCCATTGTGTTCTAGGACACATTTGGAAAGTGTAAGGAGTTTCACATCATCACATAACACAAGTTTTGTAGGATTTTGATTTTGTCTCCAAGAGGTAATTTCGAAATTTTTGCTCTTAATGTTGTCATACTCTTGTGTTTAATTGTTTTCTATGCATTCTATATAATCTATTTGGTGACTTGTGATGATGAATAGCTTCAATGTTGGATTGGGATGCATCTTTGGATTTTTGGCCACGTTTTTGTCATGGTTTGCCTAATTTGGAATTCCTTTGATTCGTGCTATGACATGCGTGTTGTTATTCAATTACATTGGTGAAGTAGATAGTGTGTTAATTGTTGTGGTTGTTGTTGGGTAATTGTAGTTGAGAATTGGTGTTCAAAGGATCAAACTAGTGGTGCATGCTAGGTGTTTGTTTAAATGCTTCAATGATTCATATTTTGCATTAACCACACCTATGCATGCGTAGACTTTCATGCATGTTACCTGTTTGTTACAATACTTGATTCGCTTCCTGTTGAGTTAACACCAAGTCTCGATTGTTTTAAGGTTATACAAAGTGCAATCTTGTACTTAGTCATATTGTGGAGCTTGAATTGATTGTTGTTATGTGTTATGTTTTGAATTGTTGTGTTTCACTCGTAGTTGTTTTTCTGTTTGTTTAAGTGTGGTCTTGGTTTATGCATTACATGTTTCGGATTGTGGATTTGGTTTGCGTCAAGTGTGGGGGGATGTATAAACTCATGGTGATGTTTACATATTGTGATATTCATAGTTACATTATTGGGTTAATGGCTTTACTGGTTTGTTATCAATGTACTCTATTGATAGGAATGGCCCCAAAGCAACCACGCCGCACTGCTGATGCTCCACCACCACCTTCACCACCGCCGCAGCCCAACCCCGCCGGCTTTGATAATTTTCGGTTTATGTGTTCAGAGGCGGAGACCTTCCATAATGCAAGGCTGGCAAATAAAGTCATGGTTGAGGAGCGCGGTATAGCCGTCACCGCTACGCCAATTACCACTCAAATCCGGCAACGTCGTTGGCAAACTCTTTGCCAACAACCAGCTAGCGGGAATGCTACTTTGGTGCGCGAGTTTTATGCCAATTATCCTTTTGCCCAGCAAGGAATCCTGCGCATGCGTGGTGTTGATGTCCCGATCGATCGTACTCGGTTCAATGAGTACTATGGCCTGCATGACATTGTGGATAGTGGCTATCGAGTATTGGCAGAAGGTGGGTTTCGGTCTTCCACTCCACAGATCTACTCTCGTATCACTGGCAAGCCCCTTGCCGCTGTCCGGTCACACTTCAAGATTGCAGAGCTGAAGCTCGCTAAGATAACCAAGCTCACCAAGGCTTGGCACTATTTCATCATTGGGAAGCTTATTCCCAGTGTCTATCAGGCTTTGTGTGACAATGACAATGCTGTACTCAATTACGCCATCCAGACGGGTCTCACTATTGATGTTGGCGAACTCATGGATATTGAGATTCAGAAGGTCCATCGTTTTATCCGCACCGGCTTGTATTATCCTTCCGTGATCACGGCGATATGTTATGCCGCGGGGGTGCCCGCTTTTGAGACTGACGAGCTCTGTGGGGTGCGGGATGTCATCACCACGTCGATGTTCAATGCCTATAAGGTCAGTTCTTATGAGCAAGAAGGCTACATTCCGGACCCTCTGTCAGAGCATGAGCAGGACGCTGAGCCCGACCCAGAGCCAGCGGGCGCGGAACCGATCCACCCACCGCCTCCACCACCACCCCGCCGTCTTTTGACTTTTGCGGGGGTGCATACTCGGTTGGATGAGATGGAGGGGCTTATGGCCCAACAGACGACGCACTTCGATGAGCGGTTTGATCAGCTGGAGATGGGTTTTGCCACCTTGTCGGGTCAGATGACTAACATTTCCGAGCTTCTCCAGCATATGAATCGTCAGT
The DNA here is from genome assembly GCA_016586305.1 of Ophiorrhiza pumila. NCBI lineage: Eukaryota > Viridiplantae > Streptophyta > Magnoliopsida > Gentianales > Rubiaceae > Ophiorrhiza > Ophiorrhiza pumila. Next base: position 7,091,424 of record BLIW01000008.1, on the reverse strand, counting down.
TGCAGATATCTCGTGGTGAAGGATCCAGTTCTCAGCCTCCTCCGCGTGATGATGTGCATCAGGCCTAGGTCGTGTTTCTCCTTTCCCACATTGAGGACAATGTGCCATTTAAGTGTGGGGGGGGGGGGAGTTATTTGTGTCTTGTTTTCGTGATTTTTCTGTTTTATTTGGTGTGTTTGATGTTATTTCTTTTGTTTGTTTTGTTTAGGATGTTTTAAGGATTGTTGTTTTGTTATTTCTGTTGTTAATTTGCGCATTATTAAGATACTTACTTTAATGGAAGTTAGGATTTAATTTTAGATTCTCTAGATGTCCCATTAGTTTTCAGTTATTCCCTTGCGTAAATTTTGCCTAGTAAAAAAAAAGTAATTCTGAGATGCTAATTCTTTTCATAGGTAATCCATGGTTGTTATATGTTTTTTGCGTTGTATTTTTGTGATGTGTCTTGTGTCCAATTTTAAAATGTTGATCTTGTTATGATGAGTGTCATGTTGCCAATGATGATATTTTATCAAAAGATTCGATGTGGGATAGGAAAGTAATATGCTATCTAGAGGAAGTCGGGTCTTTGATAGAAATTTTAGCATTTTGAATCAATCATTTTTTATGCACTTAGGGGAACTACTGAGGGGATTGATGAGTTTGTAATCATTAAGTGGTTGGAGTGTTCTTAACACTTTGTTTAGTTGAAACTCATATAACTCGCTTATGATGTGCTCTTAATAAATGTGCTTGCATAATTGTTTGCACTTAATGCTTTTGCATTTTTAAGCTTGTTATGTTCATACTATTGTCCCTCTATGAGATTGCTTTTAATAATAACCCTAAGAGAACTCATATGGATGGTAACGGAGATTAGAAGCCATAAGGCTCTGGCTTCATATTGTCACTCCTCTGCGAGACTGCTCTTAAACGAAAAGTCAATGGAGAACTTGCATGAATGGGAATGGGTCTAAAACCCGAAGGTGAGACAGTACTCCAGGTGGATGTCACGGGAATTCCATTGAAAACCCTAATTAAGTGTGACAGTCTGGGGGAACGAGGGTTATATATAAACCTAAGGGTTTGCTGAGTGAATTCTCATTAATATGAGCTGAATAATGAATCTTTAATATGATTAGTGAGAAAGAGTTGAGACGAAGACTTAGTTGTTGGAACCCTGGCTTATGGCGTGGTTGCGGATGATTTATGAACTAAGGTGGAACCTATCGCACACACACACATGGTTGGCTCAACATGTTTAAATGAGTATGTCAATGCACTTTGATAACTTTTGGGGACTCATATTATGTGTACTTGGCATTTGAATACTTGCGATTATGAGGATAAAACATGGTCTTTGTAAATGAGTTTTACTGTGTTCTTCATAATTATGCATGATTTAAGGCCTTAATTATGTATGATGAATATTTGCTTAAAGAACAGTAAATTTCTTAGAGATAACTTGTTTTAATCTGTCCTACCGGTACATAGGAAGGTTAGAGTAAGTTGTTTGGGATCTATTGTGGGTTGGTTGTGAATTTGTTAGATTAACTTACCTTAATTCTTTCCTACCGTATATAGGGGGAATTTGGGGGGGGGGGTTAGCTTGGCATTAGCGTGACTGGTTCCGGGGTTGCCTTGGCCATAAAGGAGCGGTTGAAGTTGAGGGTTTGGTTGAGTTGGTAGTTGCAATAGATTCCGGGTTAATTAAGGAAGTGAACTGTGCCTACTGCCATATAGGAGTGTTCAATGAATTAGTTAATATCTAAGTAGTTAAGTGCATCAATCACCATCTTCTCCTAACCGCTATATAGGAGGGTGTGAGTCAGTGTAGTTATCCTTATTTTGCATGCCATAGATAGGATGTATGTGTGTGTCTTTATGTAACCCTATCATATAATCTCGGGAGTACACTTGCTGAACTTGATATTTACTCAAATCACCACTTTAGCTCTGTTATTGCCATTCTATTATATTTCCGGTTAATCATTGTTAAAACACCAAGAGATTTTATTTAAACTTCAACATAGTCCTTTCCTTGAGAGAACGAACTCGCTTTACTATTACCTTCACGGGGGTTGTTTAGCATTATTTTTGAGAAGGGGTGAATAGCAACCACGATCGCATTTTTATATACATATTTGCCCCCATCACAGTGTCACACTCAGTGTCACAACCAGTGTCGCAATCAGTGTCACTACCAGTGGATAATTCCAAAGTGAAGCAAGTTGCTGTGAATACTGCAAAGAACGCAAAAAAAAGGAAAAACCTCATTATTCTTATCATGCTCCTAAAGGAAGAGGTAACAGATTTATTTTTATTTGCCATTATTGCAATCGACGTGGTCATATTCGTCCTAGATGTTTTGCTTATCTTGCTGATTTGAGAAAAGGTACTGTTAGAAAGTCTTCTCCTCGCAGGATTTTACAACAGAGTTGGGTGAGGAAACTAAATTTGAGGTGTAACTTCACATATACTTCACTAAAGGCTGCCACAACTGATGAGTGGTACTTTGACAGTGCATGTTCCAGACATATGACTGGTGATGAGAAGTTTTTGAAGAACACTGTATTCGGAAATATGGGAAAAGTAACATTTAGAAATGGTGTCACAGCTCGTGTCATTGGAAAAGGTACTCTAGATGTGTCATGGTTACCAAAACTAGAGAATGTTCTTCTGGTAAATGGTCTGCAGGCAAATCTGATCAGCATTAGTCATTTGTGTGATCAAGATCTGAATGTGAACTTCAATAAGGGAAAGTGTAAGGTAGTTGATCATAACAACATGTGGATCATGGAAGGAGTAAGATCCTCAGACAATTGTTATCTCATCTCTGCCTCATCTACGTGTCTTCGATCAAGCATAGAAGAATCTATCCTATGGCATCGAAAATTGGGTTATGTGAATATAAGGATGCTGCAGAAAAGTGTCTCTAAGGGAGTGGTTCGTGGGATTCCAATGTTGAAGTTTGATGAAGAAAGAGTGTGTGAACCTTATCAGATTGGGAACCAAACAAGGGTGTCACACCCTGAGTCTCAGACACTAGAGACAAATCGTGTGCTCGAGCTGCTTCATATGGATTTGATGGGTCTTATGTCGGTAGAAAGTATTGGAGGAAATCGAGTATATCTTCGTGGAGGAACTGAAAAGACGTCCTATGAAAAATGGAAAGGAAGAACTCCAACTGTTAACTATTTTCATCCGTTTGGTAGTACTTGTTATGTGTTGAATGACAGGGAATATAATCGCAAGAGTGATGAAGCTATTTTTCTTGGTTATGCTGTTAATAGTCGAGCTTATCGAGTCTACAACAAAAGAACTCGAACTGTCATGGAATCTGTAAATGTTCAAGTCGATGACTCACTGGAAGTAACTGCTGTTTCTCTTGAAGATGTTACAGAATTTTCACATGAAGTAAGTTCCAGTGTTCCAGGCAATGTTCCACTCAGTGTCACAAGTGGTGTCACAGATCAGAACATTGAGTCCAAAAATGTGAAAGAAGCCTTACCCGATGAATATTGGGTTGGTGCTATGCAAGAAGAACTTGGTCAATTCACTCGCAATCAAGTTTGGGATCAAGTTCCGTGCCCCCCTAATGTGAATGTCATTTGCACGAAATGTATGTACAAGAACAAGAGTGATGATCATGGAAATATCACTTGTAACAAGGCTCGATTAGTTGCACAGGGGTATACGCAAATTGAAGGAGTTAACTTTGATGAGACATTTGCTCCGGTTGATCGCCTTGAGTCTATTCGGTTATTGCTAGCCATTGCATGTGTGTTGCAATTCAAATTGTATCAAATGGATGTGCAAAGTGCTTTCCTCAATGGTCTTCTTAATGAGGAGGTATATGTTAATCAACCAAAGGGTTTTGAAGACCCTCATAATCCCGAACATGTCTACAATTTGAAAAAGGCGTTATACGGGTTCAAACAAGCTCATCGGGCCTAGTATGAAAGACTCTCGGAGTATTTATTGTCCAAGGGATATGAGCGAGGGAGAGTAGATAAAACCCTTTTCATTCGCAGTGTTAAATGTCAGTTTTTAATTACACAAATATATGTTGATGACAAAATGTTTGGCTCAGTGTCACAGGCGATAGTAGATGAATTTGTTGCTCAAATGACTGAGGAATTTGAGATGAGTATGGTTGGTGAGCTTAATTACTTTCTTGGACTGCAAATTCAGCACCGTAATGATGGGATTTTCATTTGTCAAAGCAAGAATGCCAAGAATTTGTTAAAGAAGTTTGAATTGGAGAATGCTCGTCCAAGGCGCACACCTATGGGAACTCATGAGAAGATCTCTAAAGATGAGAAAGGAACTCCTATTGATGCAAGTCTATACAGGAGTATGATTGGTAGTGATAGGAATCCAGACGCACTTGATGGTGAACAACATTCCATTGACCCGTTACGTGGAATTGGTGGACCAATGACTCGAGCTAAAACCAAGAAGTTCAAGTTGGCTCTAAATGGTTTGATCATTGAAGTGATGGACGATGCATACAAGTTGTTGGAACAAGGTTTCAATGAAGTGAAAAGTGATTTCAAGCCTTGGAACTTCATGGTTTTGACATTATGCGGAGAAACTTCGTTGGAAAGCAAGATTGGACAAGAGTTGGATAATCGTGCCTCCACGTCGACGTCCACTGCTTCCCGTCGCGACGTGCACTGACGTCGCGACGTCCACCGTCCTCCACGTCGCGACGTAACTCTCTGGAAGTTTGAAGGTTGGAAAATTGGACTTAAAAATTCAATTTTAATTCACATCAAGATTTCCGCACGTCGCGACGCGCGACCTTCCACGTCGCGACGTACATCGACGTCGCGACGTACACACCCCCACGTAGCGTGACGTTGGGAATTTTTACAGCTTTTTAGGTTTTTATTTTTAATCATTTTTATTTAATCTTTTCAATAAGGAACGTGATCTAATGTTCTTGCATGAACATTGATATGTTCTATATGGTGTTTTCACATGGCTAAAGATCTTGCATGATTTAAGCATGTGTTAATTCTATTTTAGGGAAGTTTATTCCAAATAGGAAACTATTTTAAGAAAGTAGGGTTTACTTTGTTGGCAAGTCTTTGTGCCTATTTAAAGGCTTGTAAACCCACGAATTTGAAGAGATGATTTTTGAGATTGAAGTTGATAATATTGCAGAGCAAAATTTGACCCCAAAACCTTAGAGACCTTAAGCTAAGTTTGAGATTTTGTTCTTCTAAACCCTAAAGTGAGGCTAGACCAATAGTCTTGCTTTTGTTCTAAGTTTGAGAACAGCCAAATCTGATTTCATTTAGGTGCCGCCTGAGTCAAGTTGGTTTTGTAATAGCGTTGGGGCTTTGGACAAGTTTCCATTGAATCGCGCTCCATATCTTTTTCTTATTCCTTTCTTTGTTTCTTTGTGCTTCTTTAATTGTTTGTTCTACTCTTTGTTCTTATCGTGTTCGTTCATTGATCTTGTTGGTGGGAATTTTTCAAGCTAGACCTGTCCTGTGGATAAATAAGGTTGTCAAATTCGCCCAAAGGTGGATCAAATCAACGGGAACCTTATCAAGTGGTATCAGAGAATTTTGGTGCTTGAAAATCTCAGGTTATATTTTTCATCTCATAAACTTTTCAATTTGTGATTGAATCTCGTGAATCTGGGTTGAATTTCGTGCTGCTAAATATTGAGTGATTGAATTCTCTTGCTGATATTCAAAAAAAAAATGAAGAGGAATTTGTCAAAAAAAAATAACGTGACAAAAAAAAGAAGAGAATTACGTGAAAAAAAAGGAGCAGCAAAATCTGAAAACGAAATTCTGGTTATACAATCACTATTGAAATCTGTTCTTGGTATTCGACATTGATTCTTGGTGTATTTATTTTCTTTTCTTGCTAATTTGTCCGAAATTGTGCCTTAACGTGTTCTAAATTGCAATTCTTCATAATTTTGTTTTCTCAATTCCTTACTTGATTTGTGTGGTATTTGAGTTGAATTATTGATAGGTGGTTTAAGAACTTAGTACTTGCAAAGCAGACTACGAGAGACCCCACATTTGGAGAGTAGATTAGGGAGAGCAATTATACACGAGAATAACCCTGTTGAAAGAGTGAAGTGAACCGACCATACCTAAAGTGAGAACCCGTGAGAAGCCATAATTATTATTATTGTTTCTTGTGGTTTTATCTAACTTGCAGGTATATCAAAATGGCGGAGGAAACTTCAAAGAATCAATCTGAACAACAAATTTCAAATATTCAAGCTGAACAACAATTTCAGCTTGATTCACTGCGTAACATGATGCAAAAGATGTCAATTCAATTAGATAATCTGACGGAAGCTCAACATTCTGCTTCTAGAAAGAAATCAAATTCAAGAAAACTTGAAGATGAATTTGATGAGGCTGATTTTGATGAAGAGGAGTTTATAGAATCTGAACAGTCAAAGAGCCGGAGCAAGTCTGAATTTGATGTGGCTTCAGTGAAGTTGGATTTTCCAAAATTTCATGGTACTTCAGATCCTGACACATTTCTGGATTGGATTTATACGGTGGAGCAAATTTTTGCTGGAAATTCTTATTCTGAAGATAAGAAAATGCGAATGGTGACCATACACTTTAAGGATTATGCAGCTCATTGGTGGACTCAATTGGTGAAGGACAGACAGCTAAAGGGGGAGCGACCAATTCGAACTTGGAGAGAGATGCAATCTATTTTGAGGAGGCGATTTGTGCCATCATATTTTGCTAATGAATTGCGGATGCAAGTTCAAACCCTCACCCAAGGGAACCGATCCGTTGATGATTATTTCAAGGAGATGCAGTTACTCATGATAAAGGCACATATTGTGGAGGAACCCGAGACAACTATGGCTAGGTTCTTGGCAGGAATGACTCCTGCATTGGCATACAAGATGGGTTTCCAAAAATCCTATGATCTAACAGAGATGTTGCATAATGCTATTCAAATAGAGCGTCACATGAAACAAAAAGGACGACTTACACCTCGTCAACCTCCTTGGCAAAAGAACAACCGACCGACTCCACCTAATCCAGTTATGAAGAACAAGCCTTTTGGAGGCAATGCTACACCCAAGCCGGTGGAAAGAACACCACCATTTGTTCAGAAGTAGGGGTGTAATCGAGCCGAGTCGAGCTCGAGTACACCCTTAATCGAGTAGCTCGATATTTTTAAGGGTGGTACTCGAACTCAACTCGAGCTCGATCGAGTACCTAATTTTTGAGCTCGAGCTCGAGCTCGACTTCGAGCACGGAGTATCGAGTCGAGTATCGAGCTTGATTTTTTTATTATTTTTAAATTTTTTTAAATTTTTTAAATATTTTTTTAATTTTTTATAAAAAGTTATATGATGTATTTGAAAATTTTCAAAATTAGTATGGTAAAATAATAATTTATATAAAATTAAGGACCAAAATATAAATATAAGTTGCTTAAATTAGAATTTATTAAATATTAGGGACTAAAATATAAATATAAAAATAAAAATTATAAAAAAATACATACTCGAGTAGCTCGACTCGTGCTCGAGCCCATATAATCTGAGCTCGAGCTCGACTCGAATTCCAATTCGAACTACTCAAACTCGACTCGAGCTCGGTCAAACCGAGCTCGAGTCGAGTAGTTGACCGAGCTACTCGCGAGTAGCTCGATCGATTACCACCCCTATTCAGAAGTCAGCCCAAAACACACCCCAAAGATCTAGTGAGGTTAAATGTTATAAATGTCAAGGTTACGGTCATATGCAAGTGAATTGTCCCAGCAAAAAGGCTATTTACTTTCTTGACAATGGGGATGTTGCTAGTGTTCATTCAAGTGATGATGAGATGCCCGAACTTGAAGAAAAGACTTATGGTGAGGAATGTGATGAGGATGCTCCAGAAAAGTTGGAATTTGCTGAGTCTCTTGTCACCATGAGAACCTTGAGTACACAGCCACAGTTGGAAGGCGAAGCAGTGCAACGAGAGAATATCTTTCACACCGAGTGCATTATTCAGAAAAAGCAGTGCAGTCTGATTATTGATGGTGGGAGTTGCACTAATGTGGCGAGTACATTATTGGTATCCAAATTGAAGCTTACTTGTTCAAAACACCCCAAACCATACAAGCTTCAATGGTTGAACCCAAGTAGAGAGGTTAAGGTAAACAAAAAGGTGCGCTTATCTTTGTCAATTGGAAGATATACTGATGATATTTTATGTGATGTGGTTCCAATGGAGGCAGCGCATGTGTTACTTGGACGTCCATGGCAATTTGATAGACATGTCATGCATGATGGGCGAAAGAATCACTACACCGTGGAGAAGGATGGTAAGAAGTACATTTTGGCTTCTTTGAAACCATGAGAGATATATGAAAATCAAGCCAAAATCTCCAAGGAATGTAGGCAATTGGTGCAGGCCGAGTTAATGAAACGAGAAGTGGGAAACACCTCTACCCCTTCAAGCAAGAATGTAAAGAAATTGGAAGGCCAAAAGATGAAGCAAGAGGAAAAAGAAAAGAGATTATCAGTCTTTGCACAAAAAAGTGAAGTCAAAAGAGCAATACTAGATAGGCATGAGATGTTTGTACTTATTTACAAAGACTTGTATTTGCTGTCTAGTGATCACCTTTCTACTTTGCCTAGTGCTGTGATTTCTCTTATACAAGAATTTGAATATTTATTCCCGAGGAGTTGCCAAATGGTTTACCTCCAATTCGAGGTATAGAACATCAAATTGATTTCATTACTGGTGCTTCAATTCCCAACAGACCAGCATATAGAGCAAGTCCTGAGGAGACAAAAGAAATTCAAATACAAGTGGATGGTCTTCTAGAAAAAGGTATTGTTCGTGAAAGCCTTAGTCCATGTTCTGTGCCAGTTATTCTTGTTCCTAAGAAAGATGAAACATGGAGAATGTGTGTTGACTATAGAGCCATTAACAAGATAACCATTAAATATCGTCACCCTATCCCTAGGTTAGATGACATGTTAGATGAGTTATATGGTTCTAAAATCTTCACAAAGATTGATTTGAAAAGTGGCTATTATCAAATTCGCATGAAAGAAGGTGATGAATGGAAAACTGCCTTTAAAACTAAGTATGGTCTTTATGAGTGGTTAGTTATGCCTTTTGGATTGACTAATGCACCAAGCACATTTATGCGTTTAATGAACCATGTACTTAGATCTTTCATAGGGAAATTTGTGGTAGTTTATTTTGATGATATACTTGTTTACAGCAAAACACTTGAAGAGCATGTATTACATTTAAGAAGAGTATTTGTTTTACTTCGTGAAAATCAGCTTTATGAAAATTTTAAGAAGTGTGAATTATGTACTTCGTCTGTTATCTTTTTAGGATTTGTTGTAAGTGCTGATGGAATTTCTGTTGATGAAAATAAAGTGAAAGCAATTAGAGATAATTGGCCCACACCTAAGTCAGCTAATGATGTTAGGAGTTTTCATGGTTTAGCTGGATTTTATATGAGGTTTGTAAAGGACTTTAGTACAATTACAGCCCCCTTAAATGATCTAGTTAAAAAGAATGTGACTTTTGTTTGGACTGATGCTCAAGAAAAAGCTTTTAATACTTTGAAGCAGAAATTAACCAATGCTCATGTTCTTATGTTACCTAATTTTGAGAAAGCTTTTGAAATACAATGTGATGCCTCCGGGAAAGGTATTGGTTCTGTTTTGATGCAAGAAGGCAAGCCCGTGGCATAGTTTAGTGAGAAGCTTAATGGAGCAACACTGAATTACCCCACATACGACAAGGAGTTGTATGCATTGGTGAGATCTTTACAAGTTTGGCAGCACTACCTTTGGCCGAAGGAATTCATTATTCATTCGGATCATGAGAGTCTTAAGTTCCTTAAGACCCAAGGTAAGTTGAATAAAAGGCATGCTAAGTGGTTGGAGTTTATTGAGACTTTTCCTTATGTTGTTAAATACAAGGCTGGAAAGGAAAATGTGGTTGCTGATGCATTGTCAGTAAGGTATAATTTACTTACTTTCTTGCATACTAAACTGCTTGGATTTGATGTCATGAAAGGATTGTATGCTGAAGATGCTGATTTTAAACTTGTGTATGAGACTTGTTTGCATAAATTCGAAGGAGAGTATTATGTGCATGATGGTTTCTTGTTTAAAAAAGGATAAATTGTGTGTACCTAATTGCTCTATTCGTGATTTATTGGTTATTGAGACACATGGGGGAGGATTGATGGGTCACTTTGGTGTTAACAAGACATTACATATTTTGCAAGAACATTTTCATTGGCCTCATATGAGAAAAAGTGTTCATTCTGTTTGTCAAAGATGTATTGTTTGTAAACAGGCAAAGTCTAAAATAATGCCTCATGGTCTATACACACCACTCCCAGTACCTTTGCATCCTTGGGTAGATATTTCCATGGATTTTGTTTTAGGATAGCCTAGGTCGCCAAGTGGTAAGGATAGTATTTTTGTGGTAGTTGATAGGTTCAGTAAAATAGCACACTTCATTGCATGTTCACGAACCAATGATGCTACGCACATAGCAGAAATTTTCTTTAAAGAAATTGTGAGATTGCACGGTATTCCTCAGTCTATTGTAAGTGATAGAGATGTTAAGTTCCTTAGTCATTTTTTGCGTACTCTTTGGTGTAAGTTGGGAACTAAGTTGTTATTTTCTACTGTTGCACACCCACAGACTGATGGGCAAACTGAGGTAGTTAATCGAACTCTATCTGCATTATTGCGTGCTATCATACAAAAGAATCTAAAGAAATGGGAAGATTGTTTACCACACATTGAGTTTGCTTACAATCGTACTATTCACATTTCTACTTCTTTTTCTCCATTTGAAATTGTATATGGCTTTAATCCTTTGACGCCTTTGGATATTTTGCCTATTCCTATTAACGAGTTTGTTAATGTTGATGGCGCAAGCAAAGCTACTTTTGTTAAGGACCTTCATGCTAAGGTTCGTGACAATATTGAGAGGAGAAATGAGCAGTATGCCAAGCAAGCTAATAAAGGTAGACGCCGTATGGTGTTCCACCCGGGTGATTGGGTTTGGGTACACTTGCGTAAAGAAAGATTTCATGAGCGGCAGAAATCAAAGCTTCACCCAAGAGGCGATGGACCATTCCAAGTTCTCGAGCGCATTAATGACAATGCCTACTGTATTGATTTACCCAGTGAGTATAGAGACGTTAGAGCTACTTTTAATGTTTCTGATCTCTCTTTGTTTGATGCAGGAGATTCGAGGACGAATCCTTTTAACGCGGGGGGAATGATAGGAATCCAGACGCACTTGATGGTGAACAACATTCCATTGACCCGTTACGTGGAATTGGTGGACCAATGACTCGAGCTAAAACCAAGAAGTTCAAGTTGGCTCTTAATGATTTGATTATGGAAGTGATGGACGATGCATACAAGTGGTAGGAACAAGGTTTCAATGAAGTGAAAAGTGATTTCAAGCCTTGGAACTTCATGGTTTTGACATTATGTGGAGAAACTTCGTTGGAAAGCAAGATTGGACAAGAGTTGGATAATCGTGCCTCCACGTCGACGTCCACTGCTTCCCGTCGCGACGTGCACTGACGTCGCGACGTCCACCGTCCTCCACGTCGCAACGTAACTCTCTGGAAGTTTGAAGGTTGGAAAATTGGACTTAAAAATCCAATTTTAATTCACATCAAGATTTCCGCACGTCGCGACGCGCGACCTTCCACGTCGCGACGTACACCGACGTTGCGACGTCCACACCCCCACATCGCGCGACGTTTGAAATTTTTACAGCTTTTTAGGTTTTTATTTTTAATCGTTTTTATTTAATCTTTTCAATAAGGAACGTGATCTAATGTTCTTGTATGAACATTTATATGTTCTATATGGTATTTTCACATGGCTAAAGATCTTGCATGATTTAAGCATGTGTTAATTCTATTTTAGGGAAGTTTATTCCAATTAGGAAACTATTTTTAGGAAAGTAGGGTTTACTTTGTTGGCAAGTCTTTGTGCCTATTTAAAGGCTTGTAAACTCACGAATTTGAAGAGATGATTTTTGAGATTGAAGTTGATAATTTTGCAGAGCAAAATTTGACCCCAAAACCTTAGAGACCTTAAGCTAAGTTTGAGATTTTGTTCTTCTAAACCCTAAAGTGAGGCTAGACCAATAGTCTTGCTTTTGTTCTAAGTTTGAGAACAGCCAAATCTGATTTCATTTAGGTGCCGCCTGAGTCAAGTTGGTTTTGTAATAGCGTTGGGGCTTTGGAAAAGTTTCCATTGAATCGCGCTCCATATCTTTTTCTTATTCCTTTCTTTGTTTCTTTGTGCTTCTTTAATTGTTTGTTCTACTCTTTGTTCTTATCGTGTTCGTTCATTGATCTTGTTGGTGGGAATTTTCCAAGCTAGACCTATCCTGTGGATAAATAAGGTTGTCAAATTCGCCCAAAGGTGAATCAAATCAACGGGAACCTTATCAGGTAGTCTTTTGTACCTAACAGCTAGTCGTCCAGATATCTGCTACAGTGTTGGTTTATGTGCTCGATTTCAGGCAAATCCACGCGAGTCACACCTGGTGTTAGTGAAGCAAATTCTCAAATATGGTAGTGGGATAACTGACTATGGGATCTGGTATTCTTTTGATACAAACACCAACTTAGTTGGTTATTGTGACGCTGATTGGGGTGGAAGTTCAGATGATCGAAAGAGCACTTCTGGTGGATGTTTCTATTTGGGAAACAATTTGGTGTCATGGTTCAGTAAGAAGAAAAACTCTATTTCTCTGTCTACTGTTGAGGCATAATATATTGCAGCAGGCAGTTGTTATACTCAACTTCTCTGGATGAAGCAAATGCTGAAGGATTATGGTGTCACACAGGATGTCATGACACTCTACTGTGATAATATGAGCGCTATCAATATCTCTAAGAATCCTGTTCAGCATTCTCGAACAAAGCACATAGATATTCGACATCACTTTATTCTATCTCTTGTGGAGGATAAAATTGTTGCTTTGGAATATATGATGACTGAAAAACAAATTGTTGATATTTTCACCAAAGCTTTGGATGGAACAAGGTTTGAAAAACTAAGGTCTGCCTTAGGCCTTTGTGTCTTATGAAGAGGTTCTTCAAGTGTTGTAAGTTTTTCTGTTGTATTGTATTTGTATTTATAACAATAAAAAAAAAATTATGAAAAACACAAAAATATTGTAGAATAGCTATTTTGTTTTTTGTGGTTTTCCGCCTCACACTTTTAGGCGGCATTATAGCTGTGGATTTCGTGTTTTGAGGATTCTGATCTTCAGCACTTCAAGTGACATGTGGCAGTTTGGGGATTCTCGGCTGAATATATGGAATTGAAGAGTTGGTCTCGGTCACGTAAATTCTGAATGCAATAATTTCGGCTCTTATTTCTCCTTTTGATATTCCAAGGGTTTCTGATTTTCTGGACTTCTACTACTTAAGGTGTTGAAGTCATCTCAGCCGTCTTCATTGCTGTGAGCATAATTGAAATTTCTGAGAGCTCCACTGAGTTAGGTGATCCAAAAATCTCAAGATGTCTCAGTCAAGGTCTTCATCTCGGGCTAGAAAAGTGATAGAAACAGTTGATGATGGTGAATTTCATGTGGTGGTCACCCCTGCCTCTCCAAGTTTGTCAAATGGAGATGGAAGTTCCTCTCACTCATAGGAGAAGTCCACAAGTGTGGAGATTGATTTGTCTTCAGAAACGGAGATGGCCACTCCCATTCAAACAGTAGATCCGTTTAGTGTGAGAACTAGGTTTGGGCAAGCAAGTGGTAGCAAATTCAAGACAAGTGTTGTACCTCCAAGAGAAACTGATGTCTCTAAGGTTACCATAGAGCCTCAGAGAAAGAGATTTCGAGTTGTGGATGAAGATTCCTCGGATGATACTTGGGCTGAAAAAGAAGATGATGTCAGAGGAGATGTTCCTTCTGATGATGATGTTCAGGATCTCTCTGATTCAGATCCGGTTAAGTCTCCTAAGGCAAAGCGACAGAGAGAAACTCGAGCCTCTGAATCTCAACGAATTACTCGCTCCAAGGCAATGTCAAAGAGCAAGTCTCCTGCTGCTGCAAGTAAGTCATAAGACTTTTCTGTACATTTGGATAATTTCAAGTCTGAATACAATGCTGGTTTATGGAGTAGAGTCTCTAAGAGAAATATCTGGAATGAAAAGAATATTCATGATGGTGATTTCAAAAATTGCCAAAAACTTGTTGATCAGTTGATTAGCCAAGGTCTAGGTAGGACAACTAAGGGGATTAAGCCCTATGTCAGGAGAATTGCTCAAGAGTTCTATTGCAATTTGGACTCTTCTGTGAAGGATTTTGAACACCTCGATGGTGGTTATGTGTATGTGAGGCGTAAGTTGTTTGAATTTTTCCCAGATATGATTAATACTTACCTAGGTAGTCACTGGGCAAATGTGGAAGAATTCACTCCTGATTACAGTAAGATCATTACTGATGTCACAGGAGGTGTTAGAAGAGTATGGCCTAGAGGAAAGAATTTTCCTGCGTCTCAACTATCTGTTAAGTATGCAGTATTGCATAAGATTGTCATGAGGAATTGGCTCCCAACCTCACATGGAACTAGTGTGAATAAGTCCATGGCTACTTTGTTGTTCAAGATTAGAAATTTTATTGAATTTGATGTAAGGCAATTTCTGTTTGATCAAATTGTTAAGCATGCAGACTGCAAGAATGAAAGGATAGCTTATCCTTTTCCGTGTTTGATATATGGGATTCTCTCATCACAACATTCTGTAATTCAAGCAAGGGAAACTCTTGAGATGGACAAAGAAGAAATTAGAATCAGTTACAAGCTGTTGAAAGGTGATCATGTCAATGATATAGAGAATGTCTCTGAAGATGTCTCTGATTCTGATAGTGAAGAGCTTGGTAATTCAGTCTTACTATAGCGCACTATTAAGGTGCTGGAGGATGAATTGAAAACTCTGATTGCCCAGCAGTCTGAAATTGAGAAGAAAAAGAAGGAGGTCTCTTCATTGCTTGATGATTTTGTTGCTGTAAAGTATGCTAAGGATGTTGCTGATAAAGCAGCTAAAAGGAATAAGCATTTTGCTGCAAAGGCTGAAATTGTTGCAGATGATGTTGCTGGTTCTTCAGGTGTTCCACCTGATGTCACTCAGGATGTTACAGCAGGTATTCCTCAAAACCTGTCTTCTGTTTTTGTAGAATCTGAAATGGAGCCTGGAAATCCTATCATTGAAGAACATGTTGATTCTGATTCTGTTGAGAAAGTTGTTGCAAAGGAAAGTCCTGTTCCTTTTGCTATTTCTGGTGAAGGCACTACTGGTGTCACTCCTAGTGTCACGACTGGTGTCACTAACAGTCATGCCCCTTCCAGCGGCCAATCTGGTGGGTATGATGCTGGTAAAGATGATGCTGTTCCAGAAGAAGCTGCTGGGGTTCATTTACTTACAGACTCAGCTGTCTTGGTGGATTATGGTTCAGATGACTCAGAATGATATTGCTCTGATATTTGCTTATGATAATTGCTTAAGACAATTTATTATCTTTTAATTGTTGTTTTTATACCCTTTTGTCTTTTTGTTGGCAAAAAGGGGGAGTAATTTTGGATATTTTACATTCTGTTTTGTAATCCCTAAACATTTGTATGCTGGGATCTTGGTGTCTCTTGATGTGTCATGCACAGTGTCTTGTGCAATGATGTTTTGTTAGTAAGATCCGATGCAGGGGGAGTTCGAATCTTGATGTCTTTTTGATGGGTCATGTGCAATATTCTTGCAATGATGTTTCTTGTGGAAGTTTCTATTCAGGGGGAGCTTCATCGAACTTCAGTCTAAGCATACAAAGGGAGTTTTGGATTTTGCCAAAAAATGCCAAAGGGGGAGATTGTTAATGCGCACACGTATGTGGCATTATATTTAATTGGCATTGGTTTTTTGGCAAACAAGAGTATAAGGAAAGATATGATTAACTTGGAAGAATCAATCTATGCAAAGGAGATTGATTTGGAATTTAAATGATATCTTTATATATCTTTGGACTTATCTTGGTATTCTTGGTAATTATCTTGGAAAAGATATCTATGGAAAAGATAAGTTTGGAAGGCACATTATTTCCATCTTCTGTGAGAGTTTTATGGAAACAATCTTGAAGATAAAGATGGAAGATATTATGATCAAGAATCCGCACGAAATTGTTAAGCCTTAATTGAATTATTCTTTGTGCGTTGATCATATTTCTTCGGTTTTCTTTGTAAGACTGTGAACACACTTCCTAGTTGAAATTGTTTTTAGAAGTGTGTTGGCTTTTAGTACCTCAATGCAATATTGTTGAAGGTGCAAATCTTTGCAACCATCATTGAAGTTTAACCTCGGGATGAGGTTTTTAAGGAGCTCGGGAGGAGTTCAAACGTGTGCAAGAGGATCTTGCTGGAGCACGGATTCCGGGAGGAATCAACACAAGTCGAGGGGAGCTCGCACAATCCGTTCACTGCAGAAGTTAGGAAGAGGCAGTAACAAAGATAAGATGGTGTCTTACCTTGTGTCATACTGAATGTCTTGTAACTTGTGAACTTAGTGGATTGTTCTTTCTGGGCGTGGCCCCGCAGACGTAGGCAATTGCCGAACTGCGTTACCAACCTTCTGTCTTTTTAATTTTCGCATTTTGAATATTGTTCATTATCATTTTATTATCGGTGTCATATCTAGTGTCGCTCACCCACTGGGACACCGCGTATCTAACCTAGATCTTTCACTTATGATTAATATTTTATTATTATGTTTTGTATTTTGATTAAATAATTAATTTATTAATTACATCTTATAAAAAAAGTATTACAACAAAAATTTTATTTATTAATATTACTAAAAAAAAGAATAGTTTATTAAATAAATGAAAAATAAATTTACAAATTAATATGAATAAAATAGCAAAATTTATTAAACAATAAGTATTGTAGATATAAAATGTATGAAAATTAATTACGCAAAAAGATGAAAAAAAAATCTAAAGCAACATAAATACAATTATAATTTTTTTAAAAAAATGTAAAAATGCCAACGATAATGTTAATTATTTTAATCAAAAAAGTAAAAAAAAACTAATATACCATCCATCTATTTAACTTTTTTTTTACATTGAATTAATTTTTATAAAAGTTAATATAAAGAAATTTAATTAAAAACTTAAAATTTCAATTAAGTAGAAAATTCAATAAAAAATACTAAACTAAAAAAAAAGAGAAATTATTTGACCAAATGAATTATAATTTATAATAAGAAACTCAAAATATAAATAATAAATATAAAAGAGTCACATAGTTAAAATGCTAAGAAAAGTAATCGCAATACCAGCTTCTACTCAGGATTTATAATCTTGAAATCTTGCACTTATTTTAGTTCGTTCCGAAATTTTTTAACTTTCTCATGATGAGAAAAACAGTGAAGTTTAGTAGTCAAGAGAACTATTATTTTTTCAATTTGAAATAAACATCAGAATCTGATAATTTGAAAAAAAATATTATTTTCTCAACTTAGGTTCTTTCTCACCTTTGGGCTCGTTTAGTTGATAAGAAAGTAAAATGTTTTTAAAAATATGATTTTTAGGATATGGATTTTTAGAAAAATGAATATAACAACTTTCATTTCATATGTTTGGAACGATCAAGGAATGTTAATGGAAAAGTTTACTAAAATTCATATTTTAGTATTTCGTTTAAATTAATCAAATGCAATATTTTTGGTTCAATTATCAAAAGTATATTTGTGATACACACTGTGTTATATAAGAAAATTATTTTATAGTTATTCTTCAAAAAATTTCATTCATACGTAATAAACAATTGTTATCCACCAAAATACATAAAAATGCGTGTTAAATTATAATGTCCACAAATAAGTTTTACCATATAATTTATGTGTTATAACAAAAAAATAAAAATAATTCAAAATGATAACAAATGTAAATCACATAGTTAACAATGTAAATGTTATTGTTATTACAGTCTAAATCCCATATAATTTCATACATTTTTAAAAATTAATGTTGTCTAATTATGTAGATTTTTTTACGTTTTAAAAGTGAGTTATTTTTATAACTAAATAATTTTTTAAAAAAATTAATGTTGTTTGTTTATTTATATTTTTTTACATTTTAAGAGTGAGTTTAAATAAAACTTTTACATTTCGGAGAGTATGTAATTAAGAGAAATAAATGTTTGTGGAAAACACTTGCATCTCAATCTCTAATATACTGTTGATTTTGTTAATATGTTAAAATAAGTAAATCGCCTAATTTTCAATACATATGTGACAAATTGGTAAATTAAAAAGTGAATGGATTAAAATAATGGTAAAAATGACAAAGGAGTTTTTCGGGAAGGTCTTTGGAAAGTTTTAAATCTAATTGGAAAAGTGGATGGTCAGCGGCCACTCGTTAATAAAAGAAAAAAAGGTTAATGACAAAATATCATCCTATAGTTAGGTTGTAATATATTGATTAAATTTTTAGTTTTGACACTTTACCTTCTTAAATTATTCTTTTTTTTAATATTAGTTCAATTTAAAAACTTCATGCAAAAATTAAAATAAAAAAGATATAAATAACATTTTATGTTGTACCTTTAACACTTGCAATCACTATATAAGAACTCTTTTTAAAATATTCAATAGTCTTCTGTGGTTTTTTTTTTTTTCGTTTTAGTTTTACCATATCTTTGTAAATGAAGATCCTACTTAATTTTTTTAGTTGATTTAAACTTTAAATAATATAGTAGTAAAAAGGAAGTGTATGTGAATGACTGATATTTAGAATATTATAGGGTATTTTAGAAAATAAAAAGTGAATAATAAGGGTAAATTAATTTAAAATATTAATTTTCACAAAATTATTGTACTTTACAAAAATAAAATTAAGAAGTAAAGTGATGAAATTAAAAGTTTAAGGGACATATTATAATTCGACTATAGTTGAAAGTGGTATTTTATAATTTACCCAAAAAAACAAACAAGTTGGCTTATTCAAATTGGTCACACGAAGGGCATTAGTTTTGAGTATTAGCCATATAGTTTTGAGTATATAGGTTTAGAATATACCAAATTATTATTATTCTTATTAAAGAATCTAGATGGATGAAGTAGTTCACCCTCGAGTTCTTAAATCTAGATGGATGCAATTAGCAGCAGATTTAGAAATTATAGTTAAGTGAGAATATGCGAAATTACATAGTTTTCCTATTAAAAATTATATTTTAATTTTTGGAAAAACAAACTTCTAATTTCTATTAAAGACTCAATTAAAATTTTTTAATTTTTTTTATAAAAAAGGAATACTCATTTTTAAAGTCCTTCTTAGATCCCCCACTAGATGCAATAGTGCGCATCTAGTTCACGAGGCGGAGATTTCTCTTTTTCTTACACCTTTGATATAGTCAAACCTCATGAGATTACATAGAATCAACGATTTAGGAGTAGGTTGTGGTCCAATATCCAAGATTTATAAACTTCATATTATTGTCCTTATAATTTTTTTTTGGACAAGTACAATAATGCACAGTAAATTAGAGAAGAAAAATATAAAAATCACTAAAATCACTTTACAATTATTAGGCACTAACCAATAGACCAGTTAAACCTATGACGCAGTTTTAATCTAAAATATAATAAAACAAGATAATTTTGGATAGAAGATCTGGTCTCGATCTCACCATTCGAGTCTTTTCTTAAATTAGACTAAGTTAGATAAATTAAGAGTATACTAATGTGATTACTAATAACTAAAAAAAAGTTAAAAAAAATTAATCCAAATGAAAATACGCCTAAACAACAAAATTAATAAAGAATGATAAGATTGAAAGTGGTTATTATATTTCTTGAGTTTTCAAATTATGACAGAAAATGTAAGGTAAACAAAATACAAATAATAACACTAACAATGCGTAGAGAGAGTAAAATCGGCCGAATGGATCTTTTGTTATATTCACTAGTAGAGAGAGTAAAATCGGCCGAATGGATCTTTTGTTATATTCACTATTTCAATTACTATTTTAGTCTATAAATACACGCAACGTGTATTTAGAAATTTTATGGAATTAACAAGTGGAACTTACTCTCGTGGAATTTTATGTGCGTATGAGCATAAAAATATAATGACAAACGGAATTAACAAGTCGTCTAAAAATATGTATACTCTCTATTGTTATCTTTTTTTGTCTATATATATAAGAATAAAAAACAAAAAGCTTAGTTAAGCTCGTATGAAAATTACGTGATTTTACTTTATATAATCTTATGATTATATAATTTTAGCTAAGATTGTATGAAAATTGCATGATTTTGCTTTATATTAACTTATGTTTTAGTGACTACTTTTATCAATGAAAGAAAGCAAGATTTACAGATAGTATTTATTAATATCGAAAATACATATAATAAATTTAATAGAGGTATAATATGACTCTGTATTAAAAAAGATAGGGGAAAAGTAGTTTGTATAAAATTTATTAAAAATATGTATAAATTAAAATTTAACAACAGACGTAAAGACATCATTAGAGATATCGAATGAATTATCGAATACTATAGGTGTATATCAAAACTTAAAATATTTTGCTTTAATAATTATCGAGGTTATTAATCACATGTAGAAAGTCATTCTTTAATGTATTTATTTGTAGACAATATAGTTTTAATCGATGCAATACGAGGGGAATAAATGCCAAGTTAAAGTATTGGAGGGAGGCATTAGAATTGAAAATTTTTACAATAAGCACGGTTAAAATTAAATATATGGAGTATTACTTTAGTTATCGTAGAAGTAGTAATAAGATAAATTTAAAAATTAATGAGCATAAATGTAATGTGTCTAGACATTTTAAATATTTAAGTATTTATCATTGAAGTAAATAAAGAAATTGATAAAGATATTGCACATAAGATTCAAAGTACAATGAAATAAATTGAGAAGTGTATCATTTATACTTGGTGGTCATAAAGTATCATCTAAATTTAAAGAATTTTTTTATAAAATAGTCATAAGACTAACAATGTTTTATGGATGAAAGTGTTGGGTGATCAAATATGAATATGAATATGAATTAAAAAAAATGAGGATAATAGAAATAAGAATGTTAAGATAGATAAGCCTACATACTAGACTAAATAGAGAATCAACAATGAATGTATTAGAAAAAATGTGATGATGGTTCTAATTAATGAGAAAATGAGAGAAGTGTGCTTAATCGTTTGGATATATACATAAAAACCTTTTGAATGCCGACATATAGGACATAAAAAATCATTAACTTATATTAAAAGGGGAAAGAAAAGTTTTAAAAGGAATTGTAAAGAAACTATTAAAATATATATATGGAGTACATTTATAAATTGAAACTGTGAATGAAATAGAAGATTTGGAGTGATAAAATTGGTAACTAATCAATAGACCGATTTATTCACCAGTCAAATTATAAAATCATTGTAGTTTTGATTTTCTCTTTCTTTATTTAATATTTTTCAGGATTATCAATTTTACAAAAAATAAAAAAGAGAGAAAGAAAAAAATTTGAAAATCAAATATAAAAATAATAAGGTAAAATATACTAAACTCTTCTGTACTATTGCTATGTTTCAACTTTATCCCGAACAGTTTTAATTACCAAATAACTACTTTAACTTTTTAAATTAAAAAAAATCTATAACAATGTTAAAAAACGTCAATTAAAAGATAATTATAACTATTTTATAATTGCTCAACACCTGCCAAACTAATTTTAATCCTATAAAAATTGCTGGATACCTACAACACCCAATTAAAGTCTAAAGTATGGGAATGAGATTAATTTGCATGAAACTCACTAGTAATAAAAGAGATTTTCAAGATGTATTCTACGACTCTGTCACAATTTCTTCCCTACAAAAGTACAAAAGAATTGTTTCTTTTTCTTTTGTAGGAATTTTCGAATTTCAACTTTTGATTACTTTTATTAAATAATTCTTCGTTTTAAGATTAATATTTTTATTTTATTATCTTATATTAAAACCAAGTGATCAATTCCTTTTAATCACTTAATAACAATTAACGTATTAAACTAATTATTTTTAAATAAAAGAAATTAAATATTATAATTAAAACTACTGGTGTGTTGTGGATCCAAGCAATAGTATATGGAATATAGTGGATTTTACCTACAATAATATATATTTTTGTACATGTGGGCCCTTTTTAACACCAAAACTACAATACTACGTAACGTCAATACTACGTACGATTAGACAGAGAATTTTCTCTGGTTTAACAGTTCCTATTAAACTATCAACACTCACAGATTTCCAAATCCCAACAGAAAATCCACTTGCAAAAATATCAAAGTAAAATCAAAGGGAAAAAAAATGGGTTCTGCAAACAATGCTATAATCCCAGTGATTGATTTGCAAGATTTTCCAGGACAATCAGCAAAGATGGTAGAGGCATGTGAAGAATGGGGCATGTTCAGAATTGTAAACCATGAAGAGCTTCTTCCTGTGTCATTGATGCTAGAAATGAAGAGAGTCATAAGATCACTCATGGAACTCCCTGGAGAAATCAAGCAACAAAATACAGACGTTATTATTAATAGTGGGTATTTTCCACCAAGTGATGCTAATCCACTTTATGATGCCTTGGGGCTTTATGATATGGCCTCTTCTGAAGCTGTTGATGCTTTTTGCAAGAACTTGAATGCCTCTACTGAGCAAAGGTTTAGTACTAAAATTATTAGTCTTCGATGTTTTCTATGCGTAAATTCTTCACTAGATTTGTCTTCTTGTGTATTTTTTTCTAAGTCGTCATCTAAATAGTTGCACACAAATTAAGAAAATATATAAATTATTTAATTTACCCTTAATTATGTTCATAGAATCATAATTATCTTTTATCGGTTAATAAAGAGTTTTAATTTAATACTCTTGTATGTGTTGTTGATAGCATTTGAAGAATTAATCTAATAATGACATTAAATTAACAGAGGGAGTATTGTCTAGTTTTCAGTGTTGAAGTTACTCAAGATATTTGACCGAAATTTTCTGAATTTAGATCTGGAAAAGGATTTTGAGAGGCCCTTCACAGATTTTAAGCACGATTTAAATAAATTTTAAAGGAAGAACAGAGAATTCAGTCTCCTTCCTTTCTGCAGCCTTTTTCGCTGACTGATATGGTTATTTCTTAATATGGAACATTCACCAACTCTGATGAAACTTTATTGATTATTTGGCTGCTGTTTTCGTAAATTTTTTAACTTAAAACTTTGTTTTCTTTTTGATGAATTCCAACTACAAGCAGGGATGTAATTGTCAAGTATGGTCAAGCAGTCCAAGGAGTAATAATTGATATTGGGAGCAAACTGGGAGAAGCATTAGGCCTGACAAATTTTTCTGTTGAGGGTTGGCCTGCTTTGTTTAGGATTAACAAATACAGATTCACCCCAGAAACTATGGGATCATCTGGATTGCAAATACACACTGATACAGGATTCTTTACTATAGTTCAGGACGATGACAGTCATGGCGGTCTTCAAGTCATGGACAAATCTGGCACTTTTCAGCCTCTTGATCCATGGCCAGGAACTTTCCTAGTCGTCATTGGCGATGTAGGCGCAGTAAGTATATATATAAACTTTGTTTTGTTCAGGGGCGGATCTAGAATTATTTTTATAGGGGCTCGCTTAAAAATAAATTGCGCGATTAAATAAATTATTTAATAATTAGTAAATTCAACTAAATTAATAAAATTTTTAATTTTTTATAGATAAAATAGAATTTTTTTAAATTTTGGGTATCATAAATGTTACTTCTCCTGTGAGACCGTCTCATATAAGAGACTTGCGTATAAATTTCACTTTAGCGTATAAAGTATCAAAAATTAGTATGTAAAGTATAAAAAATTAGCATATTAGCGTATAAAGTATCAAATATTAACATATAACGTACAAAAAATTAGCATATTAGCATACTTTTGTAATTCGCATACCACGTCTCATATATGAGACAGTTTCACAAGAGTTTTTGTAATATTACAATTTGCATGTCACTTATGTAAAAATTTTAAAAATATGAATTTTAGAGTGTAGATGAGTTTTTTAAGGATATAATTTTTATAACAACAATGATAAAACAAATAATTATTCAAACAACTAAAATCCATATGAAATCATATCCTTTTTCAACAAGGAAAATAAACAATAACAAGAAAACAAAAATTAAAATCAAATTATGCCCAACAACTTAAAAAACTAAATTATATTGTTGGACTAAAAAATCTCATGAAAAACACATGAATCGTTTAGCTTGGAATGTTTTTTAATTTGTTAAATGTTGAAAAACTTGGTGGGGTGCTAAATTAAGTTATTTGGCCAAATTTGAGTTGAATTTTAATTTTTCTAACCTATTAAATATTAATTTATTGAACTTGGGAGGCTGGAGCCCACACCAGCCCCCTGGATCCGCTGGTTTTGTTGATTGATTTTTGTCAAGAATGAAAATTTGTTTACTGTTTGATTGTTGATTCCTATGCTTATAAGGCATGGAGCAATGGAAGACTCAGAAATGTGAAGCATCGAGTAGTATGCAAGGAGCCAGGAATAAGGGTGTCAATTGCAACATTTCTCTTGGGACCAAGGGATGCCTTAGTTGAAATACCAGAAGAATTTGTGGACGCTGAGCATCCTTGTCTGTATGCTCCTTTCCTCTATGAAGATTACAGAAAGCTTCGTATTACCAAAAAATTGCAGGCTGGAGAAGCCCTTGAGCTTATACGAGTTGATGCCAAAAATTGAGCACAAAATCTGCAAATCTATTGTCATTCGAATAAACATATATATGAGTACTTTTGTATTTCAGCTCTTTGAAAGAAATGATGCTATGGAGGGTAGAAATTAGACAATCCATTTAGTGGTTCTGTGAACGAATATGCAGAGTCTTTATCTATTTTATGAAAATTGTTTTTTTACTAATGGAAAGATGCTTTGCTGATTCCAGTTTGGCAATGCATCCAGCGATATGTTGATTTTCTTTTCAAGTTCCAAAATCTTATGGCATGAATGGGAGCTCTGGTCTCGCTGGGAGTGTTTGAATTTTTTTTGGGTCAAAACTCAAAAGTGATAAGTTTATTAAAGAATTAACAGTACAAATCAGCTTATTAGTTGAGAATCATTATTGCATTATCTTGGATTATTCAACTTACAAGACAAATGCATTACAATCAATTTATCAAATGGTTTAACCAAACAAATTTAAGTAAATCAATTGCATATTATGAGTATTTTTTTTTCAATTCAATTGAGATAAACGAAGTAATTCTCGCAATTTTCAATGGTTTAATTATTATTGTTTTTGTTGTGGATGTAGACATAATTTGTTTGAGCCAAATAATGTAAATTTTGTGCGTTTGTTTTATTTTTGTTCTTACTTTTTAGTTCTTGAATAATTTCAAAGCGCTAAAGTAATAAGAAACTGGCAATGGATCTTCTCTATCACTTTTGTGTATTATTTCTTGTATCACTATATAAGATTTTGATACGTATATTTAACACTTATCCCTTAGGGTTCACTAACCACTTGATAGGGTTTTAGTATTATGTAAAAAATACACATATCACATTTATAGAAAGTGATACATAGAGTAATATACGGAATGATACACAAGATCCAAAGCCTAACAAACTGGTATTTAAGTTGTGGCTAAAATCCTGAACAGGTAGAATATTATTTGGTAAAACAAGTGGCTCCTTTTTCTATATGACCGTGTTTAGTAGATACTCATGAACAAGTGTGGACTTACACTGGAACAATTTTTTTTTATTGGCTAATCATCCCAACTTCGGGGGAGTGGCTCCCAAGTATTATTAATATATAAATAGATAAAGCAGTAATGGATAACACCAACCCCCAACACACAAAAAGGAGGACTCCTCCAAAAACAATAATACATTTAAACTTGTTTCTTCTAATATGAAAGTTAGGCACTGTAGAACGATCCATGTTAATGAAGCCCCAAACCTTCCGTGGTAACTCTCCAAAGCATCTAAATATCTCATCTTATTGCCGGAGACATCCTTCCTTTGCAAGTCCATCTGCCAGTTGATTCGTTTCCCTGTATACATGCTTAATGGAAATCAAACAAGAAAATTGGTGCAACCTATCCACAATCTCATGAAGTTTACAAGGGATAGGACCCTCTCCATTCACGAACCCCACCAACATTTTCGAATCCGACTCCACAAACACCTCAGAAATACTTGTCATCTCACACAATTCCAATCTCGCTAAAAGCGCTAAAGTCTCAGCTTCCAGACTAGTAACATATACAAACCCCATTGCTCTAGCAGCATGCAACCTACTATTATAATCCCTTATCAGAGCTCCACTTCCTCCCATACTAGGATTTTCTATCGAACAACCATCCACATTCAATTTGAATTATCCAAGAGGACTTGCACGGGAGCATTAATTAGATGTTTGGGAGAAGAGTTTGACTTATCTAAAGTAGAATTAATTAATTATTAGTAGACTCATAAATTAGTTCGAGATGGTTGTCCTCAAATACGATTTAAAATTTTTTATTGGAAGAATGATTTCAAGTTGTGGAAGATGAAGATAATAACTCTTTGTATGGAAGGATTTCAAAGTGCATTGTAGGGTAATAAATCCTTGCCAAAAATAACATCATATTAAGAAAAAGACAAATTCGTGAAGAAGGGGTATAGTTCAATTGTCTTGTCACTACTCCAGAGGACTTTGTAGGGTGATAAATACTTGCAAAAAATAACTACATATTAGGAGAAAAAAAAATTCTTTTGAAGAAACATATAACTCAATTTTCTTGGTTTTTTTTTTTTTTGATGTCTCAGGTTTCTAACTCTACAACTCTATGTCTTCCGTCACTTCACTGCTGTTGAGTCAGACTAATCTTGGACCTCAAGCCAACCGTCCCCTAGCCAACTGAGGATGTAAACCGGCCAACCGTCCCCTAGCCAACTGAGGATGTAAACCGTGGGATGTGCACGAAATGGGTACTAACCTTACGGTAGTAGCCCAAGCTGGGTACCAGGGTCAGTTTTCAATCATTGGTCACCAAGTCACACACCCCTCGGCCCAAAGTGTTGACGATGCTCCTCCGACGAATTCTGACCCCACACTACCTCACTCCTATGCACAACCACCATAATTGTTCTCCATTGCATATGTGCCTCGGAAGAACTTAGAGCATCTCACAAATACTCATTCTCCACCCATTTATCCATAAATGGATAGAGATTTGTTCCAAGTGGGATTCGAACCATGGTTGCCATGGTGAAGAACTATGCTCAATTGGTACTCAGTTTTCTTGTTATTTGCGGTTAATGTAGTGAGAGATATTGGTAGAGAAACAACACTGACAGAACTTTGGTTAAAGCTAAAAAAGAATTATTTCATTGAAACTTCAGTTTAATCTCTAGTGAACATTGGACAAATCCTTGTAATTTTATGTTGCAGTAATTGTACAATTAGTGGCGAGAGTTGGGATCTTATGTCCAAGATTATGTCTGTCTTATCATGTCTAAAATTAAACTATGTGGTAGGATTCACTCATTTCTTGGTTAGTGTAGAGTAATTGTAAAGTAATTTTAGTGATATTTATGCTTTTAGTCCTTAGTTTTAGTTAAATTACGTCGTTTTGAATATTGGACAGAATATGATAGAGATGATGTTGGATAGAGGATCTGATCTCTCAGTGGTGGATCCAAGGGCTCTCAAGATTTTAAAAATTGTAATAAATTCCTATAAAAAGTTAAAAATTTTCAATTTGCTCCTTAAGAATATTAGGATTTCGCCACCCCGTCCCAACAAAAATTAAAATAGAATTTCTACCACAAATACTACACAATTTCTCCTCCAAACTATAGTTTCTAAATCCGCCATTGTGTACAATAGTTTATTGAGTTCCACAGAGTAAATTGTTGTTGAAGTGATCGTTCTCAGTAAAAAAGCATTAGGGTCAAGTTTAGGGATAGATTACAAAGTGAAACTTATCAACAATCTCCCAATTTCCAATATTGCAAAATTTCGGTGTACTTTTATTCTTATAAAGCATTTGGCTAATACATAATAAGAAATTACCATATGCTTTTAATGACTCTCAAGCTTGTATGAGATTAATACCGCATAATACTCAAATTTTACAAATTTGTATATGATCATAATAAGATAATTTTGTTGAAAGCAAAAACTAACCTAAATTGGAAGTAATTGCATAAACAAGGAAAATTTGAAAAGATTATAGCACTTAGAATTCAAGTGAAGCCAATCTCGTTTGATGAAAAATGCAATAAACCCTCTATAGGTTTGTTTTCTTTGAGTAATGAAAACGAGAACTAGTTATTTTTATAAAAAAAATTATTTATAATTTCGCTCTCATAAAAAAATTATTTTTACCACATAAGTGATTATTAATCATAGATATATGGACGAATGATGATAATGCTTACCTAAATAGAATAATAATCTCATTTAGAACAATTTGGTTCTTCCATCACTACTCATTTTTTTTTTTTTTTTCTTTTTTTCTTCTCTTTTTTGGTATAAAAAAGGCCAATCCCATGAGGCTTGTCACCATCAAGTGAAGCCCATCTTAGAGTTAATGATACAAATAATATGCAGTCGTACAAGTCTAGTTCCATATTGCTGAATCATATCTTTCAGTTTATATATATATATATATATATATATATATATATATATATAATAATAATAATGATGAATTAATCATAATTTTAACATCCAATAAAAGTGACTAAAAATTATAATCACTATTTTAATGGCTATTAATTATTCATTTCATATATGAATTACGTTTTTATATATGAGTCGATTTTACATGAATTTTTGTGTATATCCTTTTAATTACTATTAATTTAACATTTATGCTAATTATCCTTGTTTAGAAGTCAGAACATTACTACCAAATTAATAAAGACGTTAGCAAAAGTCAAATAATGTGTCTTTGCACAACTATCTCGTTCTTACTGATCTATTCATGGACAACAATTAATGTGCTTCTAAATAGCCAAATTATTGGTGCTCTAAACTTTCTTTTTATACATTGATTATACCATTTTGTTTTAATGCAAACTAAAATTGATTATCTACCCAACTGATATCATCCTCAAGAGAAATTAAAATGACAGACATCAAGAATAGACCAAACATGCTTAGGACAACATGGTCTAATTCCTGTCGCAGTTGTTCCAATTCCCAAACTTAGTGTGTTATGTATAGAGCCCATCTAGGGGAGGGCAGTCGTAATTCCAAAATTTGAAAATTTGGATATTTTTAATTAAGTTTTTAATAAAATTAAAATTAGTTTGTTTCTTAAAAAATTAAAATAAAATTTCTACTCATAATGCTATACAATTTTACTATCCCCTTAAACTCTACTTTTTGAATCCATCACTACTTATGTATTCCAGTATTTTCGACTTTTAACAAAACTTTTTTCCGAATCATTTATGAAATCAATTAGCGATGGTTACACTAATTTCAGAGGGATTGTAAGAAAATTACTTCATTTGATTCTTAATAACTAATGTTTTAGAAAATTTGTTAAGTTGCAGAATAAGTGACGTTTTACCATAATTTTTCAAGTATGCCTTTACCTGCTTTGGAACTTGTTTATAGAGACTTAATGAAAGAATACAAAAGTAAATATAGTGTATTACAACGAGAGATAATCGATAAAACTTTGAATGTTTTGAACAAATTCTAACAAAAATTAGTTGGTTAATTATTTATGTTTCTCAATAATAATTAAGAATTGTTTAGTCATTTTTACTTATTTTTTAATTAGTGTGAAAAAGCTAAAACGTCTTATTAAGAATCAAAGGGAGAATATGTTTGTGCCAAATGTTTGCGTCTCACCTACTAATACATTGGCAAGTTTTGAACAATAAGGCAAAAACTCGATAAATTAAGAAGTGATTGGATTTAAATGGAACAGAATCAATGGGAAAAAGTGACAAGGGAGTTTTAGTTTTAATGGGGAGGTCTTTGAAAAGTTTTTAAAATGATAAGGAAGTTTGAGTTCAATGGGGAAGCTCTTTCCAAAATTTTAAAAGTGATAATGTGGGTATGTTAAACTAAATTTAATTAATTAGGAATTTTATTCCTAATAAAATTTATTTGTTAGATTATTTCCTTTTAAGAAATAGAATTAGAGTTTGTGAGAGATTCATTCCCAAAATTCTTGTTAGTGTTTATCTTGCATCCTTTTAAAATTAAGAAGTCTTTTAAGTGTATACAACACTATTTGTCCTGATTTGGTAAAGGATTGATAACTCATCTTGAAACTATAAATAAATACTTTAGCCTCCAAAGTTAAAGTGCATTGGGATAGGACCACTTAAGTGAAACGATTCTTATGGGTAAGAGACGCCAACCCATGAGAAAACAAGGTATGGCTCTTTTAGGGGCTGCTAGCCCAAGCGAGAGCACGGTGTTCGATTCTCTTCGGGTTTTGAGTCTTTTGACTATACGGCTTTCTAAGCTTTTTTTTGGGTGCCACAAAAGAGAGATTTGAGTGTCACCATTTGTGTATATCTTCTAGGGGTGATAAACGATCGAGCTACTCGCGAACTACCGATCGAGTTACTCGCGAGTAGCTCGGTCAACTACTCGACTCGAGCTCGGTTTGACCGAGCTCGAGTCGAGTTCGAGTAGCTCGACTTAGAATTCGAGTCGAGCTCGAGCTCATATTATATGGGCTCGAGCACGAGTCGAGCTACTCTAGTAGTTTTATTTTTTTTAATTTTTATTTTTATATTTATATTTTAGTCTCTAATGTTTAATAAATTCTAATTTAAGCTACTTATATTTATATTTTGGTCCTTAATTTTATAGTAAATTATTATTTTACCAAACTAATTTTGAAAAATTACAAATACATCCTATAATTTTTTATAAAAAAATTTAAAAAAATTTTAAAAAAAATTAAAAAAATAATAAAAAAATCGAGCTCGATACTCGGTACTCGAAGTCGAGCTCGAGCTCAAAAAGGGGTGCTCGATCGAGCTCGAGTTCGAGTACAACCCCTAACGAATTCGAGTAGCTCGATTAGGGGTGTACTCGAGCTCGACTCGGCTCGATTACACCCCTAATCTCTTCTGTTAGTAGTTTGGACTTTAGTTTGGGTTTGCGGAATGTTTTGAGGTTAGTAAATGTTCCTATTTGATTAGTAGATTTTTTCATTTTTTGCCGGTAGATGTAGGTGAGTGTCACTATTTGTGTATCTCTTCTGTTAGTAGTTTGGACTTTAGTTTGGGTTTGCGGAATGTTTTGAGGTTAGTAAATGTTCCTATTTGATTAGTAGATTTTTTCATTTTTTGCCGATAGATGTAGGTGAATTGACCGAACCACGGTATAAATCTTGGTGTACGTTAAATCTTGGCGTTTACTATTTTATTGTTGTTGACTATGTTTATTATTGGATTGTCAGTTTTAATTTTACGTATTAATTGAGCTTTATTTCTTAACAAGTAGTATCAGAGCCATGTTGTGGTCTTGGATAATTGAACTATCAGCAATTGTTGTTCTACATGTTTGTTATTGGGCTGTCAGTATTAATACATTCCACGTTTGTAATCTTCCCTATTTGAATAGTGGATTTCTTCATTTTTCGCCCGTGGATGTAGGTCAATTGACCGAACCACGTTAAATCCTGGTATTCACTATTTTATTTGTTGTTTTTTATATTTGTTATTGGGTTGTTAATTTTAATTCTACCCTATATTTCCTAACCAGTGGTATCAGAGTTGGACTATCAGTATTTCGGGTTAGACAGATGTAGTATTTGGCGATAACTACAGAGTCGTTAAATCCAAGTTGGCCAATTAATTTTGATGACAATCTTTTTGGAGAAATTTGTTCGTAATTCCAATATTGAGTTTGATGGCATTGAAAATTTGGCTTGATGACGATCAAGTTTTAGAAAGAAATCATGGATGATAATTTTGGCTTGAAGGCAGTTTAACCTATTTGGGGGTTTCGTGGAGAAGGTGGAAAAATCATACTATTTATGATGTGCAAGGATTTGATAAGAGATTTGAAATAAAATTGAAATTTTGACTGATTGTCACTATTAAAGTTGAGTTAAACTAAATATCATCAATTACAATAATAGGTATTCCAAAATTTGAACCACATACTACAAATGCATTCATGATTTCCATTATTATTGGCCTCTCAATTAAACCCATTGGAATTGCCATTGAAGAATTTGAACTAAGAAAACAAGTCTTAACATTCATACATGATGGGAAAAAAATCTCATTATAATCATAAAAAATAAATAGCATAAAACATGTTACTAATGTAAAGATAAAAAAGATGAGAATAAGAAAAATATGCATAGGAAGAAAAATAAGAGATTTTAGGTTCCTATAAGAAAAATATAGGTCCTTTTAAGTTTTAAGTATCGATAAAAGCCATAAAGAATCCAGTTCCAAAACACAAACAAGGAATCCTCTTAAAGCTAAGCTCAAAGGAGAAGAATACAGGAAGGATGGGTTCTGCAAACAATGCCATAATCCCACTGATTGATTTGCAAGATTTTCCAGGACAATCAGCAAAGATGGTAGAGGCATGTGAAGAATGGGGCATGTTCAGAATTGTAATCCATGAAGAGCTTCTTCCTGTCTCATTGATTCTAGAAATGAAGAGAGTCATAAGATCCCTCATGGAACTCCCTGACCATATCAAGTACCGAAATACAGATGTTATTATTGGTAGTGGGTATTATCGATCAGATGCCGTTAATCCACTTTATGATGTCTTGGGGCTCTATGATATGGCCTCTGCTGAAGCTGTTGATGATTTCTGCAAGAAACTAAATGCCTCAACTGAGCAAAGGTTAGCACCAAAATCATCAGTTCTTGTTTTTCATTAGATTGTTTTCTTGTGTATTTGCTAGTTTTCTATGTTGAAGGTTCTTTTCGAAGAATAGATGAATCTATTGATTCATTAATTATTTTGGCAAATTTTGAACTTACAAGTTGCAACATTTTTTTTTCTTTGATGAATTTGAACTACAAGCAGGGATGTAATTGTCAAGTATGGTCAAGCAATTCAACAAGTATTAATTGATATTGGGATCAAATTGGGAGAAGCATTAAGCCTGAAAAAATTTTCTGTTGAGGGGTGGCCAGCTTTGTTTAGAATTAACAAATACAGATTCACCCCTGAAACTATTGGATCATCTGTCTTGCAAATACACACTGATACAGGGTTGTTTAGTATAGTACAGGACGATGATGCCTATGGTGGTCTTCAAGTCATGGATAAATCTGGTACTTTTCAGCATCTTGATCCATTGCCCGGAACTTTCCTAGTCGTCATTGGCGATGTTGGCGCAGTAAGTAAATATATAAACTTTGTTTTGTTGATTGATTTTGTCAAGAATGTCATTTTAATTGAACATTTTCCCGATTTGTGCATATCATCCTTTTGCAAGACTATGTTAATCTTCTCTGTATCGTTCCAATTTTATCGGATGTACCCGAAGGGACTTAATTGAACATTTAAATACACTTTAATTTGGATTTTGGACTGAAGTTTACTGTTTGATTGTTTATTCCTATGCTTGAGGCATGGAGCAATGGAAGACTTAGAAATGTGAAGCATAGAGTAGTATGCAAGGAGCCAGGAATAAGGGTGTCAATTGCCACATTTCTCTTAGGACCAAAGGATGCCTTAGTGGAAATTCCAGAAGAATTTGTGGACGCTGATCATCCTCGCTTGTATGTTCCTTTCCTCTATGAAGATTACAGAAAGATTCGTGTTACCAAAAAATTACAGGCTGGTGAAGCCCTTGAGCTTATACGATTTGATGCCCAAAATTGAGCAAACTATATGCAGATTTTCGTTCCAATTAATAAACATATAAATGTTTGTGTACTTCTGCACTTGGAAAGAAATGATGATATGTAATGTCTTGTATTTTATGAAAATTGTCTTTTACTAATGGAAAGATGGTTTGCTGATTCCAGTTTCGTAAACGCATCCGGCAATCTGTTGATTTTCTTTTCAAGTTTTAAGTGTTTGAACTCTTTGAACTTCAATTATATTGCTCTTAGTGGTGAATTGGGATAGACCTGATTCGTCAGTGCTATGCAATTAAGCTATCAAAAATAGATCAACTCCATATCTAGTCATATTTACAAGGATGGTTTGATATCAGAATTCTTGTATATATCTAGATTTATCAATATGTTTCCAATGGCATAGAAGCAGCCAATGTTTACCAGTTGCATAAAACCCATGAAAGTTAAAAAACTATGGAAAGAGCCCAAATTATAATGTTTGTAAATGCTAAACATTGTGTTGGCATTGATTTTTTTAGCAAATAAAGAAATATTGTGTTTGGTTGTAGTAATAAACTGAACCAATTTATGCAAGGAAGGTTGATTTTTGGGAGATTATGCAATCTTGGTATTTTCGGAAATAATCTTTGGAGGATCATCTTGAAGATTGCGGTGCTATTAGCTTGATTGTGACAAGATACGAGATCACACCGTTTTTGGGATTCGTTTATGATTCTTTGGTAGCACTTTCCGATTATGCGCATCCAGTGTCACTATTCCGAATTTCTTGGCACACGGTTTCATCTTTCTGTGCGATCTGATTGGAGATAATATTGGAGATAAAGACAGAAAGATTTGATGCGCATTAAAATTTCGTTCTTCTCTCACGTTTTAAAAGATGGGAGAATTGATTATTCATTCGGTATGTGAGAGACTATGAACACACTTTGTTTTGGTTGGAATTCTTTATTTTAATAAGTGTGTTGGCTGATCGCATCTGAAGACAACGTTTAGTGTTCTGACGTATTGAAGGTGCATTCCTTGTGATCTTCTTTGAAACTCAGTCTCGGAAGGAGACTTCCAAATAAAAGAATCCGTCTAGAATCATCGCAGACAGCTGCGCCCACAATGGCATTTCGGGAATGTCCAGATAAAGATCCTGCTGTGCCGCTATTACGAGTATATATGAAAAGAAAGGTTGAAAAGGTAATGCCAGACTCTATAGCTACCGATTACTTAGACCGACGCCTTCCATTAGGCTTTCCCGAAGGATTGACTTTGATTTTCCCTTCCTTCATCAGCCTTTGCCTGTTTGGAACTCGGGAGGAGTTCTGATCATGGGCAAGGGGATCTTGCCATACACGGATTCCGGGAGGAATCGCCATTGACAATGGGATCTTGTCTCTTATAGATTTTGGAAAAAATCAATCAAGACGAGGGGAGCTTGCAAAAACAGATTCACTTGGGAAGTAAGGAAGAGGCGGCAACAAAGGAAAGAGAGTCTTGCTTTGTGTTAGATAGGGTGTCTTGTAAGTTTGTGAACTAGTGAATTGTTTTTATATCTGGGTGTGGCCCCATAGGCAATTGCCGAACTGCGTTATCAATCTCCTGTCTCTTTATTTTCCGCATTTTAATATTCTTCATTATCGCTTTTATTATCAGTGTCACACATAGTATTCCAACCCACTAGGACACAACGTATCCTTTCAATATTAACTATACATAAAAGTATATCCTAATTAATACCAAACAGATTAATGGAAGACAAACGTTTTTCAAAAAAATATATATATAAGAGACGCAATTCTAAAGTTTTATAAAACTCTATTGAATAATTATGAAGTCGTAATAATGACAATAAAGGTTTACAGAAACCTATTCTAAATTAGAAAAGAATTGGAAAATAATTAGAAAAACTAAAACTCAAAACAAAGGAATTTTGAGAAAAAATGATACAGATCATGGGGCAAAACTCCTGAGTTTTATTAATATGGTGGAATGTTTGGAAAGGATATGCTATAATAGCTATTTTAAATCCATATGATCAATTTAGCCTCATTTAAAGTTAACAATGCAATTTAATCGTTTTTTCCTTTTTTAAGTGATCCTACTCAACTCAATACTCTCCGCTCCACATTACTAAACCTGATATTATATAAAAAAATCACTAATTTACTGAGTTAAATTTTAAAGGCCTATCTAATTCAATTGGGCTCTTGTGCTTGTTCAATTTTTGCACACTTAATATTTTGTTTGATGATTTCATAATTAAAAATTCCATTGTTTGCATAACACTTGACATGTTATATTTTCATTTTTCACTTCTAATCATTGCGAATTTTCAGCTAATTGACTGTATTGCATCATGTGTTCTTCTTCATATTAATGTTTATATTGAGAAGGCAAAGAATTCAATTAATCCAAACCTTCAATTTTTTTTTTGTTACCCTTTCAATTTCCACGAGTAAGAACCCTCAGTTAGTTAAACAAACCCATGGTGAATCCCAATTGAGCCTATCTCAATTGGTTAAAAAAAAAAAATAATAAAAAAAAAATAAAGAAAGAAAAGTATTTTTTTCTTTTTTTGTTTTTTTTGGGGAAAATGTGAATGCATTGTGTGGCTGCAATTAATGCCCCAAGAACATAAGCAACAAGCCAACAACCTTCGCGGCGCAATAGATTCAGCCATGTCCGAAAATTCTTCTTCAATCTACTAACATTTCCAACCAAAACATGGCTTTGCTGCGACCCTTTTTCTGTGACACTTCCCTCTCCAAAACCCTTCAATTTTCACACACGAATGCATCACCTAAAAGGGTAACAACTATAGCAAGAAGAGCAAGAACAGTTGCAAATCTTCATCAACCACCACATATATCTTATCAGAATTTCTTTGTGCGAGCGAAGGAACAAAGGATAAAATGTCATGCAATTGCAGAACAAGTTGGGGGAGGTGTAGCAGAAGAAAAAGTTGATCAAAATGAGCTCGTGGATGGTGGTTCAACTGAAGAAGCGATCAAAGGGGAGAGGGGAGTGGTTCCGTATGATTGGACTGAAGAGTGGTACCCTTTATATCTTACAAAGAATGTGCCAGATGATGCTCCTTTGGGTCTTACTGTATTTGATAAACAACTTGTGCTTTACCGGGATGGGACTGGTGAGCTTAGATGCTTTGAGGATCGGTGTCCCCATAGGTATAATTCAGTTTAGCTTCTTGACTATCGGTTCTCTTTTTTGTGTGTTTGTAGGTGTGTCTGTGTGGTTTTTAGGGTCTGAATCAGTTTATTGGTTTCAATAGAATGCATGTTGATAGTAAGTTTATGATGTTTTCTCTGTGGGATTTTATCATCTTGTGTAATATGCTTTGCCATTGCACCTTACTGTACAGATTGATTAAAAAGCTCACTGGACACTCAATTCTTTATAGCTTATAAGTAGGAATTGATTCTTTCTTTTCATGGTTGGTAGGAGGGGATGGACTTCTCTTAGATTGCAAATTAAATTTTGCATTTGGGAGTTTATAGATATTTCCATTATTATGTTGTAGAGAAGAATTTTTAAGCATTTAACTGTTGTTCTTATCAAATTGTGTTTTCAGAAATCCATTTAGTTACCTTTAAGGCCAAATGATTTAGGCAAGAGTTTACCAATTGCTACGCCAATCATAGCATGGATAACTCTTGAATTTATCCAAGCTAGAAGCTGTTCTGTACAGAATAAGCTTTGACTGAATCGGTGACATTCAGCAAAGTTAGCTTCATTGTCATTAGAGTTTTATTATAACTTTGCTGTGGATATATACAGAATAAGGAGCCACACCTTAATGTCAAATGTCCTAACTAATAACATGGTTGATTTTGTTGCGGACGATTTAAAATTTTTCTTTGTTCCCACTTTCCTTCTGTAGCTCATGTTAATAATAACTTTGAGAGTGGCAATTTGTAGGTAATACTGCAAGATATATGTTATGTTGCAAGTGTTGAGATGATGCGGGATTCCCTTTTTACCTTGTGATTCTGTACACACCTTGAATTTAGGCTGAAATAGAGTATGAAAACAAGATTATGATCTTTAGGTGAATTTAAGTGCTTAACTTGAGGGCATCAAACACAATTATGAAATCAGGCCTCTTCAATTTTAAAGATCATCTTCGTTGGCAGTAGATCTTGTATTTGTTTTTTGTAAAACAAACCAAACTAGCAATAAAGAAATCTTAATTTCTTGGAGAGGAACAATCATATATCTTACACTTTCAATTACAATTTTGATACTTTATCTTCTTTCTTCTTCCTGAGTTTCTCCCATTCATCATGGATTAAGTGACAACTCGCATAGAAGAACCATTTGAGGATGCAAGTATGGAACCATGTCAGCAACTGTTTAAGTTTTTACTGGCTTTAAATATAAGCAAATGCTGAATTTCACTTTCCAGATAATGTTCAAGTCAAATGAGTTCCTTGAGAATCTAATTGAACATACATAGGTTTAATTTGTGAACTGACCTTATTGGTAAAATTACATTAATTGTGTCGAACTAGCATGTTGCAAATTACAACTACTCTGAGAATAACAATCTAAGTTGCTTGTGAATTTGGCAGAGTTGCTAAATCAGGGCTATAATCATTACTATTATGCAGCTGGAAACCTAACCAAATTAATGAATAAGGTGGCTGTCACTTCAGGGCTATAATCATTAATTGTTTATTTACATCAAGGCATCACAGATATGTTTCCTGTTGATAACCTATATTTGCCTTTTCTTTTCCATTGTTAGCATCGATCTTAAGTATCTCTACGTTGAATTTTTATTTCAGAAGATCATAATGCTTAGAAGAAGATTACACTGTAGCAAAAACCAGGCTTAAAACCATGGAATGCTTAAATATCACCAGGCATCAAAAGCAGGGGATGCATAGGTTGGAAGGAGCCATTATTTACGGATTATATTCTAGCTCTTATGAATCTATCTTTGTTAAGAATATTGTACCATCCAAAATAACATGGAGTGACTTCTTTTCATAATTGCTGTCCAGTTGACATTTACATCAATTTGAATTCAGGTTGGCGAAACTTTCTGAAGGTCAGGTTCTTGATGGGAGACTAGAATGTTTATACCACGGTTGGCAATTTGAAGGGGATGGTAAATGTGTGAAGATACCTCAGGTTGGTTTTTATGCAACCTTTGTGATCAATGTTCTTCTTTTTGAATTCTGTCAAGTTTGCAAATTCTAGCTCTGGTTTACTGACTTATAATTTGGGCAGCTTCCTGCCAATGCAAGCATCCCACGATCAGCTTGTGCCAAAATATACAATATAAGGGACTCTCAAGGAGTTATATGGGTATGGATGTCTCATAAAACACCGCCAAAACCTGAAAAAATTCCCTGGTTTGAGACCCTGTCAAGACCTGGAGCTAGAGATATGTCAACGATCCACGAACTTCCATATGATCACTCCATTCTTCTTGAAAACCTTATGGATCCAGCCCATGTTCCCATCTCACATGATAGAACAGATTTTTCTGCAAAAAGGGAAGATGCAGCAGCATTGTTTTTTAAGGTGACTGAAAGAACAGATAGAGGCTTTGCAGGCTGGTGGGGGAAGGAAAGCGATCAGTCTTCACCAAATTATATTCCGAATTTCTTACGTTTTGAAGCACCTTGTGTTCTTCAGAATAACCGAGAAATTGTTGAAAAGAATGGGGAGAAGAACTATTTTATGGGGCTCTTCTTATGCCGACCATCTGGACAAGGGAAATCAATGCTCATTGTGAGGTTTGCAAACACAAGAAAACTATCTGGACCACTGAAGTTCATTCCTGAGTGGTTCTTTCATCAGAATGCTGGTAAGGTTTTTGAGCAAGATATGGGATTTCTTTCCTCCCAGAATGAGTTTCTAATGAAAGCGAAGGTCCCAACAAAGAAACTGTATATCAATTTAAGGTCCTCAGATGTTTGGGTAGCTGAGTACAGGAGTTGGATGGACAAAGTTGGGCATGGAATGCCTTACTATATTGGGCACAGCACCATTTCGCTGCCGGAAGTGCCTGCGGTGGTTGAGCAAGCTCCAGCTGGCTTTGTGGCAAACCTTTCTGCTTCTCAACCAGCCAAAGGAGGTATTGGAACAATTCATGCTCCGAATTTGGCCAATCGATATTTTCGCCATGTAATCCATTGCAAGGATTGCAGAAGTGTCATTAAATCTTTTGAGACATGGAAAAATGCCCTTTCAGCTGTTGCTCTTGTATCAACTGCTTTGGCAATTCTTGTCTCTGGAAGACAGTGGAAGACCCTCCTTTTGATATCTACATCCCTGTGCTTGGTTGGAATATATTCCTGCTCATCTGCAATTGCTATGAATACAACAAATTTCATAAGAACTCACAGAAGAGCATAAAGGACAAAATATTCATAAAGTCCTGCTCAACTCCAACATATTTTGGTTTGTTCCTCTAGCAATCTCTTAAAAAGAAGTTCATAGTTTACAAATGTTGCATTTGGATAGCCTTGGATTCATCCCACCTCTGTTAATAGATAAATTCAGTTTCATATTGTTGTTGTGAATAGAGAATTGATAGGTGGTTCTTTTTAAAAAATGGATTTGAGTTTTGATTAGTTTCTAGTGTTCATATTGATGGCAGGAAATTATAATCACGATTTCAACCGCCATTAATTGCTCGTTTCATATATGAAATACGTCTTAAATGAGTCTTTCTTTAACCAAATTTAGTACAAAGCTTTGTTTGGAAAAGTAAAGCCCCGAAAGGTATTTGGGAAGTACTTTTGCTTCATCACCCTGCTCATTAGTAAATTTGGCTTTGTTAGCCCCCTATATAGCTGCTTAGCCAGAAGAGCGTTGTTAAAAGCTTGCAAGTCTATGAATTCTAATGCGGCCTCCTTTTTATTGTTGTCATTTTATCCCATGCAATACATTGGACTTTCCTTTCTTGCACTCCACCTTACCTCTAAAATTTTTCCTATCTCTTTTGCCATACTTATTAGCCATAGGTAGAGGTTTCTAAATAAAACTTGGATTTTTCTTTGAGTTTTTCTCTCAATACTTGGGTTTTTTAAAAACGCCATTACAATCGCTGCTGAATTGGGTGCATCTCCACTATTCAATGGGAATATTGGGAAGATTAAATAGTGTAGGTTGGAGGTTTAAGCAGAATAATCATTTCACAGGGATTTCAAGGCAGACGAGTTTGATCTATAAGCTGGTTAATTACAACATTCAAACGTGTTGGAAAAAGGTTTGGCGAATCCTTGTTGAAGTCGAGCTGCTATCGTTCTCCATACTTAATCATCCGCAAAGATCTCATCAAGTGTCTGTTAGAAGCAGCCAACAAAACAAATATAATTCAACATTGTGGTATAAACATGATGCAAAATGCATAAATTTCAAAATTCCTACTAAACTGACCTGTATACCTTGTTGCAGAACAAGAAACATTTCACCAGTCTGTTTTCTTTTAGTTGTTAGATCATCAGGCTCTCGCAACAACTCTTCAAAAAGATGTTCTCTGCATATCAATTTTGACAAGAAATAATGGAGCAAAAGTTGTCTCATAGTTTCCAGGCAATCTCAGGAGTGCTCATTCATGTATTTGCAATTAAACTATAGTTTTATTACTATGAAGGAGCTGCCAACTTTGCCCAAACATAAAAGAGAGAAAATGATTAAGGTTCTTCTAAACCTGTATAGTTTCTTTATCACAGTGCCAAGAAGATCCCTCTTAATACCATTGACCTGCGGTGGTTCAGTACAGTACAAGATTGAACATCATCACTTTTAGTCTAAACAAAAACAAAGGAAAACAAAATACAAGAATTGGCTAGCTACAAGATCAAAATTAACGTTTTCGGAATCAAAATTCAAAGAAGTACCAGAAAATGCATTATAGCCTTTGGCACCAAATGCTGAACATTCTTCCGAACAATGTCATAGTATGATTCTAAAAGCAATTTGATTACTATTATCTCAACTTGATACTCTGAATCTCTTTCTAGTTGCTTTAAACTGGCTGGTGCCTGAGAGAGAGAGAGAGTAAACAACTGTCATGATTAGCGATATAAATACTGTCTTCACAAAATAATAGTAT
The DNA here is from genome assembly GCA_016586305.1 of Ophiorrhiza pumila. Classification (NCBI taxonomy): domain Eukaryota; kingdom Viridiplantae; phylum Streptophyta; class Magnoliopsida; order Gentianales; family Rubiaceae; genus Ophiorrhiza; species Ophiorrhiza pumila. Next base: position 7,049,480 of record BLIW01000008.1, on the reverse strand, counting down.
TCACTTCAATTCAAGTTATTACCTCTCTTCTTTTTTTTTGCGATATATTTTAACCTACTACTACTCTGACATCTATACGTTGACCCAAATGGGTCATCGGAACCCACTTCACGTACCAGAAGAGCGCTCGACACAAAAATTTTGGAGTTTCAAGCATGCTATGGGAATTGATAGTTATTACCTCTTTCAATTGCATAATAGGTGGTTCCTGGTCAATAGTATGCATAGATTTGTCAAGCAGGCTACTAGATGAAGTATGTCCCAACATTCTCCTACTTCCAAGTAGGGATGAAATACCCCATGACCCTGTAGTTAAAAGGAAAAAAAAAAAACAAACAAACAAACAAGCTTTATTTTACATTATCACCTAGAATCTCCTACAAAAGAATTGTGCAGGTGCACATTTGAGCCATCCATTATCCACAATACCTATTTTTACAGTTATAAGAATCACAATTCAAAAGAATGTAATGTAAGCTATTTTGATTTATAACAATGCCTCTTCAGATTAATTTTTAATTAGTTCTCTTGTGGTAACATTCTTCGCACGCTAATTTGCGATCAGAATGGTACTGCTAATTCTACATTCAATTGTATCTTTGTATCCTCTTGTGGACTGACAAATTTCGACTTCTTATTACGCATATTATACTTCAGATTTAGGAGAATTTTTTTCCCTTTTAGGGTGTGGGTTAAGAAGGGGAGGAGTGTGCCTCAGAGCAAAGACAAGCAGATGATGGCCATAATTTTCAGTTAAAAAGTTTACCTGTTGAGACATTTCCATCGCCACTTGACTGCAGCTGACCTACCTGCAACATAATAAGAAAGACAAGATTTAACAATCTTAGTAATATTTTGAATGTTGAATAATCAGAATTGTCAGAGACCTAAACAGAAAATCAACTCCTTTTGCCAGCATTTCCATGGCTAAATCCGGATTCATTCATATTCAATTCTACCACCTCAGAGCTCTTTCGATATCATTAGAAAAAGCTTACATGCAAAAAAACAGGCATCAGACAAAGAATTTGGGAGGGAGAAATGAGTTTTTTCTATTTTTGTAATTATTTTTCAATTTTTTTTCTTCAAGTATTACCTTTTTTAACCTGTTTCTATACATAGGGTGTTTGCAATTTGCAAATGCAAACTCAAAATAGTGTGCATTTGCAAAATGCAAACACTCTCTAATAATTAAAAAAAAAAATGAATTTACTTACACTTTATCGTTTCTTATATAAAGACCCACCCTAATTCATTCTCCCACAAAACATTCATGATAATTCTCATTTTTGCTCTTTTGTAATTCAAAAAAATTCAAACCATTTCATTGCTCTTGTTTTGAATTCACTAATAACAAGTTATTAACAAATAAATCAAAGAAAAACTTAAAACAAATTATTTTTCCAAATAAAAAATTATATAAAAAATTGAAATGTACTCAATTAAAATTATATTTATCAAAAGAATTATTTTAAAATATCTTTTGACATTAATATTTTTATTCAATTTTCTTTCTCTAATTAAAAAAAATTTAAATTAAAACTTATATATAAAAAATAAAATAAGAGTTCCTTCATATAAAGTTTTTAAATAAAATGGATGTATTTGTGTTTTAGAAATAGGAACTTTATAATAATAATAATAATAATAATAATAATAATAATAAAAGTTACGCATTTGGCAGAACTTCATTAATATAATAAAGAAATGTTTGCATTTCTGAAATGCGAATTAAAAAATTATGAATTCGAATTCTATAATTAAAAAAAAATACAAAAAGTGAGTTTGCATTTGCAAAATATTTTAAACTCAGTCAAATAACAAACAAGTATTATTTCAGTGAAATAAAAAATTATTATTATTATTTTTTAAAAAAAGTTAATTTGCATTTCTGGCATGAAACTTAATAAAACAATGTTTAAAATTTTATTATTTTAATGAATTTGCATTCTCTCTTAATGCAAACTCTGTAAGTAGAGAAAAAATAAAATACAATTTCCATTGAATTTACATTTATGAAATGCGAACTCTAAAGAGAGAAAAGATCCTTATAAATGTAAAAAAGATTTTAAAAATTACCCAAAAATAAGGAATGACTCGGGGGAAATAAGAGCAGAGACAAACTCTAATTTTTTAAGGTTGGGTAAAAAGAAATGGAAAGAAAAGCCTCAAAGTTTTTTCCATCTTTTTATTTTATTTTTTTGGATGGAAGACTGTATGTGCATTTAAAATGTGAGATTATAACAATCAAAAGTAACAAAATTATGTGCTTCTTTACATTCCCTCCAATTCAGCTGACCAGTTAAAAAGATGCCCATAACTTTGTCGAGAAACAAATGGACAGAAACAGATTATTTAGAGTTACTGGTATTTGTCAATATTTCTTGGAGCTTTTTGCTTAAAATTATGTTTAATATGGTCTCCTTAAAAGCTTTAGTTCACCTTGGAATTTGCTAGAAATTGCATTTTTTTTATTGCTTAATATGAAACTGTCAATCTGTGACTAAATGTAATAACACAAAATTATTAGTACGTACCTGGCTGGATATAACTCCACTTGTAGGAGGCGTAGATTGATTAGTTGGAGTCTTTTGGCCAATCTCTGATGCCTTATTCCTAAAATATTTTCCATCCTATGAAATCCATTCAGAATACATGACTATAGGATTGAGTACTTCTATCTCATTTTCATATGAAGAATCGAAGAAACCTTTTACAATTTTGCTAAAGTTGTGTTGATACCTGTGAAGTTGTCATGACTTGATGCATAGCAATCTCTAGAGCTCGTTTTCCACCAATAAAATTTGGATGTGACGAATTTATATAATCCATCTAAACATTAAGAGAACGCAATTGAATCAACAGATACGTACCCAAATCAGCATTAGCATAGTGTACTTCATTGCACTAAGGAAGATTATCATACTGAATCAAGTTGGAGAAACAAAGGTTAAAGAGAAGAAAGTATGGCATCAACTGTACTCGATTGATCCATGAACAAACAAGGATCAAATTTTACCACGGTACTCGATCTAAGATCTAAGGTCATTTGCTCATTTAAATATCACATGCAGGAGTGTCCTAATTTTTACACGATTTTATTACTCATTTATAGTTAAATATCGAATCTGAGAGTATCTTAACTTTTATACGATTTATAATATAATCCCTATTATAAGGCTTGCTAAATTTTTGACACCAAATGTCAGTTTCTCGCAACTTTCCCTTATTTTCTACATTTACAACTAGCTACTTATAGACATATAAAACATAGCCAATATTTTTAGCAACATGACCGAAAGTTTGCTATTAAGTGTGACTTTGTAGTCACTATTTGATATGTGTGAAAATTATGCTTTGGGAACTAGAATATTAATAATGTAAAACCTTTTAAAAGTACCATTACAAGTTTAAATCTTCAGATAAATAACCCTATGGGCAAATGGAAGAAATTATGTGCCTTTTAGTGGAAAAATGAAGGATGAAATTATTTTTAACAGAAAGTTCTAGTTTCCTGAGAAATTGAATAAGACTATATATTTGATGAAAAACATAGAGACCTGAAGCAAGAAATTTCTTCTATTCCTGCATAAAAATTTATTTTGTCCCATTTGTCTTTTAATAAGATCAACAAGAGAATAAACTTAGATATGGATGTTGAACCAACTCCCTGTACTAACCTTGTTAACCCACTTCTCCCACAATTAAAAATAAATAAAACACATTTTAATCTAAGGAAAAACATTTGTAACATGCTATTCAGAAATAATAAACACATGTTAATCTAAGTGAAAAAGTTTGTAACATGCTATTCCATTCTAAATACTGTCTCAAAATGTTCTAATTTCTAAGCATTAATCACAACGGCCTTTTCTAACATTCTAAATGAAGAAAAGAAAAGAAAATAATAATCTACCTCCATTGCAATTACGTTTCTAATCATGTTTTCAGCAGGTTTTGCACCATCACGGAAAAACTTTAGCAAGGCATCTCCTAACTGCCTTCTCAACTGCGAGAACCTGCGCATCTCAACTGGTTCGCAAGCACGACTCATCTGCATAAGCATATAAACAAAGAAAATTTCTCAGCAAAGAAAGGTGCACAGGGAGTCATTTCTAATACATGAACTCTCTATCCACATATGAGAGAGTTAAGGGTATTCATCGGTTCAGTTTTTGACTTCTGAATTGTTCGATTCAGTTTGTTTGATTTGAATATTTTTAAACGTAAATTCGAAACCAAACCAAATTGATTCCCGTTTTCAATTTTTTCTGTGGTTTCCCACCTTGATAAGTTCTTCGTGCACACTCTCTAAGCACTGGAGGCTTGGATCTAATAATCTAGCAATTTGCCTCCTCACCATATTTTCAAATGGGACCTGAAAATTAAGAAAAAAACTTCAATCAAATTAAGATGGTTGAAAATCAAGCGAAACGAATATTGCACAAGACTAAATTACTGTATAGGGATCATCAGACGTACTTCTACCGCAAACAAAGCACTTCTTAGACCAGTTGCATTTTGAATAGCTATTTTAATATTCTCGTCTGTCACATTGTTGCAAGGATCTATGTCCTACAATCATAACAGTAAGTAAACAGCAGGTATTACAGAATAACCAAATGGAGATCAAACAAAGCCGACCCAACAGGAAAGTAAAGATTTATTGCAATTTTTTGCCAGATGAAATAGTATGAAAATTACAATGGCAACTACAACTTTACTTGAAAAATGAAATTATCACCTCCACGCTCTTCACAAAAATTGATTGAAAAATATAGTTAATCCTTGCTCCCCCATACAATTCTGTGGTTGAAATTGTGACGCCCCAACTCACCCCCTAAACCGGAGCGAGTTGGTTTGTCAAACCTGTACATCACATCAAACATAATTCACTCTTAAATCAAAATACTAGCGTCGTAAATATCAAACACAATCTTGTTCTCAGATTAAATACCAAAAACACATGTTTACACAACATCATACGAACGTTAATATTTACAACATCAACATTCTATAACACAATGTCATAAAGGTCTTCTGTACAATCCCTTACAAAATAAAAACATATATAACTTAATATCCGAGCACTCCTTGATTTCGCAAAATACTCCAACTACAAAGTTTGTCTAATAAGCTTGGTGACCCCACCTTTTTCTAGTCTCACTAGTCTAGCCTCTTTTGACCAGTTCCTCAGTGTCCTCTGAAACAAAAGGTTTTTAATAATATAATGCTCAGTGGGGAGGCAATAGGATCACATAATATCAGAACATAGTAATTCCTCACAATTACAATTCAATATAACAAATTAATATGTCAGTCTTATGTATACAAGTATTCGGAGTGGAATATGCACAAATAGTAAAAGTGTCATATATATCAGGCAGGAAACATTACCAGTCCAGTACCAGCCTTATGTCACCATACTATTAGTGGGTGATCAGACCACTGTTGAAGCTACCTTATCCACCACAGGCAATAGTTACCGCGCAGGTAACAGTGTGACATCCAGATTTGTCACCAGGCAGGACCTACTTTGATAGAGTTAAAAACCTCCTTAACTCAATCAAAGAAAGGGTTGGTGTCATAGTAATCTTAGGACAATCGTCGGCCCTTGCCGTCTCGAATGTCCATAAGTTACATATGACAGGCCCCAGTAATTCAGGAATTTTCAGGCAGGACAGGCAAACACATGCCCCTCAAGTATTTCATATATAATCATGTATATATATATAATAAACATGGTAATGTCAAGTTGGTGCAATATCATGGATTTAACAGGTGCGAAACTGAATTTGAATTCTGCTAGTGTAATCTTAAATGGCTAAGAGTCTCAAATAACATCATTTCAATTATGGTCATTATCATTAGTATTAATGTTATTTCTTCCTACTAATATCATTGCCTTTAAAGCCAAGTACTTACATAATTAAGGTAACGTGTATTTCTTTAAAAACTGGCATTAGATTTAAAATAAGACATTATTTTTAGAGTTTAGGATTTAAAATTAGAGCAAAGTGTCAGTTTGGTCACCAAACTGCACGTAATCAGTAATTTTAGTCACTGAATTATTTTTTCAGCCGAATTGGTCACTAAATTATTAAATTTTAGCAGAACAAGTACTTCTGTCAATTCAAACTGTTAAATTCATAACGACATGAATTTGAAGGGACAAAAATGTAAAATCAAGGAGAAAAAATCTAACCCCTCATCCAATAAGATATTTTTTCGGGCAGATCTCATCGTCTTCTTCACAACTCTTTTTTTTAATTTCTTCGTTAGGTTTTCCAATTTCCGACGACTCATCATCTCATCATCGTCTTCTTCAGAACCTTGTGTAAATTTAAGTTAATTATATGACGAAATTGATTTAAACTGGTGAATAACTCTCGAGTTGGATATCTGATTCATATGCAGTGACAAGCCTGGGCAGCATGACTTTAATCTTTTGAGGAAGCTTGTGCTTCCCGATGGTTCCATCCTGAGGGCCAAACTTCCAGGAAGGCCAACCAGAGATTGTTTGTTTTCAGACCCTGCTAGAGATGGCAAGAGTTAAGTTGGAAAGTTTATTTTGAAATCCCTCTTTGTATGGTTGTTGTAAAATGTGTGTGCTTATTATTCTTGTATAATACTCTTGCAGTTTGTTAAAGATGTGGAATCTAAATGATTTCAATGGAGTTGTGGGGTCTTCAACTGCCAAGGAGCTGGATGGTGTAGAGTTGGAAAGAAGAATCTTATTCATGATGAACAACCAGGCACAATAACTGGAACCATTCGGGCAAATGATGTCAATTATTTGCCAAGTATTGCTCATGATCAATGGAGAGGCAATGTTGTGGTGTATTCTCATCTCCATGGTACGTTTGTTAAATTAGCTGAAACTGAGTCCATCTCAATTGATACTAAGATGAATCTTTACACAAATTTTCTTTTCAGTGGACACATTTTGTGTTGCACTTTCTTGATTGAATTTGTTTTACCGATTATCACTTGATATCTACTGCAGGAGATTTGGTCTATCTTCCCAGTGATGTTACTCTACCAATTACTCTGAAGGCATGGGAATTTGAAGTTTTTACAGTTGCTCCTGTCAAAGAATTATCAAATGGAGAGCGGTTAAAGAATTACATTATGAACTGAAGAGCGCCGGAACTGTTCTCATGAAAGTTCGCGGATGCGGCACATTTGGAGCCTATTCATCAATTAAGCCCAAAAGAATAAGGGTGGATACAGAAGAAGTGCCATCTCGATTTGAAGAAGCCTCTGGAATTTTGGCCCTTGAATTGAGCATTCCTGAGAAAGAGTTGTACGTTTGGAATATAACCATTAAAATCAAGAAACCCAATTTGTTCCGTTTTAATATACTAAGGATTTATGCATATCAATGTCCTTGTCGCAAGCTCAACAATTTGATTTCTCTTCTTGAATTCGGACCTAGTTTTGGGTTGAATTAGGTAGGAGTATTTGCAAAGGTGTAGAGGGTTGGGAGATGGTGATGATGTCCACGGAGGAAAAAATATCTTATTGAGTGAGGGGTTAGATTTTTTGTCCTTCATTTTACATTTTTGTCCCTTCAAATTCATGTCGTTATGAATTTAACAATTTGAATTGACAGAAGGACTTGTTCTGCCAAAATTTAATAGTTTAGTGACCAATTCGGCTGAAAAAATAGTTCAGTGACTAAAATTACTAATTGCGTACAGTTTGGTGACCAAATTGTCACTTTGCTCTTAAAATTAAATACTACTACCAAACCTCATTAAAAGTATTGGTGTAGTAATTCTATTTATGCCTATAGTCCAAACTGGTGATGCACCAAGGCCCAATCCTAAAAGGCCCACTTCATATTAATCTTGAAAGCTCCATCTTCAATTACTTCTATTCATTCAACTTATTACAAGCCTTAATAATTCCTATTGGGCTGAAGCCCAAACTCATATCAACCTGAGGTCCAGTCCTAAAAGATTCCTTTTTACATTAATTTCCAGAAGCCCATTTCTTATTATCCATTTCTTTCCCTCAACTCATTACCATAACCAACTCTTGATGAAAGAAGGCCCAATTCGATGGTGCACTGAGGCCCATGAAAATATTAATGGCCTTATGGTGAATAACCCATCTGTATTATTTCCAAAACATAAAACCCACTTTCTTCCTCTTTTTTTTTCCTCTCGCCTCTTCCCTCTTTCCTCTCTTAGCTTACAACCTTACAGAGCCATCAAAACACACCTGCTTAATCATTCTTCACAAATGACTATTTTTTTTTTCCTTTGCCTTCAATGAAATCAAAGACCATCAAGCAAAGCTAACAACTTGAACCCAATCTCCAAATTCAATCTTCAACCAGCCTAAATTACCACCAAACTATGAAAAGATTTCATTCCATCAAACCAACTATGGAGTTCACACACAAAAGCTAATTTAATTCAAGTGACTAAAAAAAAACAAATCCATAGAGCATGAATTCCTTGTTATCACCCAATTATTTTACAGACTGATAAGTAGGTTTTATACCTACTTGTCTAGACTAATTCACTTAGCTTTTGGCTTGAATTGCATACATTTATGTGATGAAATGTGCTATTTTGTGCATTTATGTGGTTCTCAACTTGATGTGCTAAAATGGTGAAAAAGACCACAAAAGTTGTTAAAATGAGGTAAATGTGTGTTTGATGCTAAATGATAAGAGGAGGGTTAGAAAGAGCTAGAATGGTGAGTGAGAGTTTTGAAGAAAACCCTAAAATGTGCTTAAAATTCTTGGACTTCGATTTGTGTTAGTGCAAATGTGTGGTGTTTTAGGTGTTTATGCATATTTGTGTTGTGTTAATTGGTAATGTTGAAATGGTGAAAAGATGGAAAAAATGGTGGAAACTGGAGTTAAAAGTGTTAAGGAAAAATGGATGAAACCGAAAATGCACAATTGGCATAATTAGGGTTTTGGCAGCTTTGAGTGTGAAATTCATTTGAGTGTATCTCTTTCAATACTAATCCAATTGGTGAGTTCTTTGGTGTTCTGAAAAGCTCTTTGAATGCACTACATTTCTTATGTTGTAACTATTTTCTAATTATGTGTGGAAGACTATGAAATGTGAGTTTCTTTTCGGAATACCATACATTAGGATTTTAGGGTTTTCTAGGAGTTTACCTGCCTGCCACAGTTTGGTATTTTGATGATATTTTGAGTTCCAGGGACCCAATGATGCTGATTCTTGAACTAGTGGAAAGCTAAGAGGATTAGCTAGAACTTTTATGTTTACCACTGGGTCTAAATGAGAGGCTAAGACACACCTATTTGGCATGAAAGTAAGGTATTTGGATGGAATGAATACTTTGCCAATTCGGACCACTGACCTTACCAAGCTCTGCCAAGCCAACCTTGCCTTCGGCTAACCAACTTTGCCAAACACTTACCACGCATCCTTGGCGTACCATTGACACACCATTGGCACACTTTGGCACAACACTTGCACATCCTTGGCACATCACTTGTGCACAACATTACATGCCACTCTCGCCTAAACCTTTGCACTTTGGCACACCACACATGCACATCACTTTGCCACACTTGGCACCACACCTTGCCAAACCATGCCAAGTGCTTGCCGAAAAACTTTGCCAAGCACCAATATGCATTTACCTTAGCACACCATTTCAACACCATTTCAACACCATTTCAACACCCAATCTTAGCACACTACTCAAACACTCTTGGTATGACATTTGCACACTCAACACCCAGCTGGTCAAGTGCATTTTTGCCCACGACATGTCGTGGGCAAAGGTTGAGAACAGAAAAATTGGCCTACGACATGTCGTAGGCCAATGTTGAGAGAACAGAAAATGGCCTACGACATGTCGTAGGCCATTTCTGGAATGAAGCTTTTTTGCCCACGACATATCGTGGGCAAATTGTTGGAGGAAAAAGTTTGGCCTACGACATGTCGTAGGCTAATTTTGAAGAAAAAATATTTAGCCTACGACATGTGTAAATGGGAGCTGAAAATGGTAAAGTGTTGAAGGCTTGTTCTATGAAGTTTTTTCAGTTTTGTTACACCTTGGTTGTTTGATCATAACTTTCTCGCTTTAGCTCCAAATTGGGTGATTTTGATGGCTATGGATAGCTAATACATGGTGTTACAACTTTCATGTTTTAAGTTTTTCTTAATTCATAGTGTATCATGATAAAATATTGGTGGGAAGTTGCTGCCATGAAATACTTTGTGTTTGAGTTTCTAAAAAAATTGGCTAAGTGTTGAACTACTGATTTTCTGAAAATTCCAGGTTGATGAAGGCGCGGTTTGCTTTGGCTGGAAGACGTGAATTTCAAAGCGCTGGATTCTTGAAGGCTCGCTGAGTTGCTGAAGGTGTGATCCGTTAAGGCTTGAAGGCGTGATATAATTCTGATTTCTTCACCTGGGTCTTGAGCAGTAAAGGCGCGCGAAGCTGAGCCTGAAGGTGCGATGTAGGATGCTGAGGTTTATGAAGGCACTGAAAATTAACACCAAAGGCGCTGAAGTGTTGAATAATTTTTCAAACTTGGAATTTTTGACATTTTTGGCTGATTTTTAGTTTCCTCTCTTAAGGGCACTTTTGTAATATTTGATACAATCTACGTTGCGTATTAGTTACGTTTTCCCAACTCTATATATAGGGAAGATAGCTAACATGTATAGGGGAGAATTTTTTTACTACTCACATTTTTCTTTACATATTGTAACCGACTTTTGATTTTGAAGGGCGAGAATTCTCATTTTCTCTCTCGAGATCTACTTTCTCTCACTAAACATTTCTTCTCGAATCTCAATTCTGATTGTGAATTTGAACTGGATTCTTATTTCTTATTCTCAATTGACAAAGGAATCGACAATTCTCTTGATTTTATCGGTAAATTCTTCCAATTAAGTGAGAATGAGCTTATTAATGTTGGAATTTGTTGATTTTGAAATAAGAAAGATGTTTTCTGGCTAAATTTACGATATCTCAGGATTCTTAATGGATGAATATGTGTTTTAGTAGATTGTATGCTATGCAATTGATCTTAATTGTTGAGGATTGAAATCACATTTAAATTGAGCATAAACATATGTTGAATTTCATAATTCCTAGCTAGTTTTGAATGGATCAAGTTTCAATTGTGGTCGACATGCTAAATTGAGGAGTGATTCATCAAAGTTAGTGAAGTTGCATGAATTGAGAACTAAATTGTGATTATTTTAGTCTTTGCACTTGTTTTCTGTAATCAAATCAATTCTGAGACTCAGGCCCGATCATAGGAAGTGTTGATGAATTGATACGTTAGATAAAGTGTTAAAGAAGCTTTCTGTGTTAACAACAATGATATGTAAACCCTAGGATGGACCTCGCCATGGGCGTTCTTAGGACTTTGCATGTTAGAGTAGTTAGCTGAGAGAGAGTTGAGACTTTGCGGAGATTATTCCACCATTCTCGGGCCTCGCCATGGGAGAGGATGGTGATTTGGGGGTATAAGCAGTGGTGTGGTCGCCATGCTAACCACAGCTTGGATTTCTAGGCAATTTAGGTCTCCGAAGCATTTAATTGTTTATCGATTGCATAGCATCGAGTCACTAAGCCTGTGTTCATCCAATACAAGAATCCTGGGATATCTGTTTCATCCTTGCTTGTTGCTATATTTTGCGTCTCTGTTTTCGTTCTTTTGTGTTAAATTTTCTTTTTTTTCTAGTACTTAAATCTCGAGACTAAGATTTTAAGAACAATTTTGTTAAACTTTCTTGACCTAAGCCTTCCCTGTGGATTACGATCCCTACTTACGCTTCTACATTAGTGTTTAGGGTAAAATTGAGCTGATACGACTTTAAGCTGTCAATTTTTGGCGCCGTTGCCGGGGAAGGCAATCGGTTCTGGAATTTGTTGACTGTGTTGTCCTGCTCTTAGAGTGTGTGTTATTGTTTTGATTAAACTATCTTGTTTCTTTACTGTGTGTGATTTTGTTACTTTTACCATCTGGTATTGGTTTGATTTACATATTGATCCATTTGTTATCTTGATATCATCTGCTGTTCCTGTTCGTGTATGCCCAGGTCTGTAAGATCTAGAGGAGAACCTGAATTTGAATTGGACCTTGAATTGGCAAGGACTATAAGAAATCAAGCAAAGCAGAGAGCTATGGCTGCACAAGGAGTACAAGCGCCCAAGTTTGGAGACCATTATGCAGTAAATTTTGACAATCGATTTGGTCATCAGGACATCGATGTGGAAAGTTACCACATTCCTCCACAAATAGTCTCGATGATTACCCAGGGCCAATTCTTCCAAGGTCTTGATAATGAGGATCCTAATGATCATCTTGACTGGTTTCTTGGGTTATGTAGCACTTTTAAATTGCCAAGAGTTGACAGGGGTGAGGTTCACAGAATTTTGTTCCCATTATCTCTGCGTGGAAAGGCTAAACATTGGTTCAAGAGTATTGGGGGAGCAAATGGTGGAATGTCATTTGATGATCTACAGAAAAGGTTCTTGTCTAAGTACTTCCCTCCAGGTAAGCTTGAAAATAGAAGGTTGGAAATTATGAACTTCCAACAACAAGACAGTGAGTCATTTCGAGAAACTTGGGAGAGATTTAATGATTTGATTAGGAAATGCCCCAATCATGACTTGGGCGAAATTAGGGAGCTAAATACTTTCTTCAAATGACTAACTCCTGAATCATCTTTAATGGTTAAAGCTTGTGCTAATGGGGCACTTAAAGACAAATCGGTGACGAAAGTGCGTGAACTTTTTAACCAGATAGCTGAGGATGAATACCTTTTTCCAGAGACTAGAAAGCCACATGTTAGGAGACAGAGAGGAGTTCTTGATGTGGATGAGGAGACTTCACTTAATGCTAAGTTTGAAGCATTGGCCAAGCAGGTGCAGACTTTAAAGGCTACTCAAACAAAAGCCCCAGTATTTTCATGTGGACTATGCAAGGGAGAACACCACACGGATGAATGTGCAATCACTACTGAATCCATTCAGTATGTGAACAATTACAGTAACAAACCCCAATATGGTGGGAACTATTCTGGGAGCAATTACAATGGAGGCAACCGACAATATGGTGGAAACCAAGACAATTGGAATCAACAGCAGAACCAAGGAGGAAATTTCTATCAAGGTAGTGACTCAAGGAGAGCCATGAATCAACCACCTCCTGGTTTTGATAATCAGGCTAGCACATCAGAACAAAAGAAGCCAAATGTGGAGGATATGTTTCAAAAGCTGATGGAAAAGATGGATAAGAACGAACAGAGATTTGGAGGTTTGGAGTCCACTGTGAAGCATCACGAAGCCACTTTGAAGAATATCGAGATGCAACTTGGTCAGCTTGCTAATACTGTACACCTGAGGCCAAAAGGAGCTCTTCCTAGTGACACAGTACCAAATCCCAAGGGGAGAGAAGCATGCAATGCTATTACTTTGAGGAGTGGTAAATTGTTGCCTGGAAGCAAACATGTAGAAGAGAAGAGTGATGATGTGGGAGAGGACCAAAAAGATGAAATTGAGATAGATGTGGAACTTGAGAAGAATGGTGAGCAAGAAGGAAATAAGTCTGAGAAGAAGGAAATATCAGCAAGGGTGGGAAAGAAATCACCAAAAATTCCAATCCTTACAATTTCCCAGATTATGCTTCACGAGCTCCATTTCCAGAGAGGAAGAAACCTCCACCTAAAAAGGGACCTCAATTCAATCGTTTCTTGGATATGATCAAACAAATGAATGTCAATGTTCCTTTGTTGGATTTGGTTACAGCCATGCCTAAATATGCTAAGTATTTAAAGGATCTCATTTCAAACAAGGAGCAAATCTTGAGATGTGAAGTTCCAATGATGCTATCAGAGTGCAGTCAAGCATGGATGGTTCACAAATTACCTCCAAAGCTTAAGGATCCAGGTAGCTGTACCATACCTTGTAAGATTGGAACCAGATATTTTGCAAAGGCTCTCTGTGACCTTGGAGCTGGAATCAACTTGATGCCATTATCCATTGCAATAAATGTGGGTTTGAGTGGAAGGATTCGACCAGTTGCAGTGACACTACAGTTGGCAGATAGATCCTTGGTGACTCCTACAGGCTTGGTGGAGGATGTGTTGGTAAGAATTGATAAATTTACCTTGCCTGTTGATTTCATTATACTTGATATGGAAGAGGACCCTGAGGTGCCTCTCATTTTTGGTAGACCTTTTCTAGCCACTGGTGATGCTTTGATTGGTGTGAAAAACAAGACAGTCACGTTTAGGATTAACAATGAGGAAGTGGTTTTTGATGTAAACTATGCTATGAAGCAACCTCTAAATATGGAGTCTTGTTTTGCTATCAAAGTGTTAACTTGTTCTTCTTTGAGTAATGTGAACAACATGCATGATTTTTCTATTGTTGATGAGTTAAGTGTTGATGAGGATGTTTTTGATGAACTTGATTTAGATGATGAGGATAAGAGAATTCGTGCTGAAATTGAAGATTTCATTGAATGTTGTTATTTGGAAGAGTCAATTTGTGAATTGCAAAATGATGTGATGGAAGTTAAAATGCATGAAACTGTAGTGGAACATGATCATGAACCTACTGTTTTGACTAACGAAAATTTTACTCCCACTGAGGTGAGGACTAGTGAGAATTTGTGCAGGAATGAAAAGCTTTTACCTTCCATTGTGGTGGCACCAAAGTTGGAATTGAAACCACTTCCATCTTATCTCAAATATGCTTTCTTGGGAGAAAATGAGACATTGCCAGTTGTTATATCTTCAAAGCTTGAAGGTTGGCAAGAGAAGAAGCTTTTGGAAGTTTTGAGGAAACATAAGTTGGCTATTGGATGGACAATTGATGATATAAAAGGCATAAGTCTAGGTTAATGTATGCACAAGATTTTGCTTGAGGAAAATGTTGTACCAGTACGGGATAGACAGAGAAGATTAAATCCCCAGATGATGGAAGTTGTGAAGAAAGAGGTTATCAAATTGCTTGACTTTGGGATGATTTTTCCAATTTCAGACAGCGAATGGGTTAGCCCAGTCCAGTGAGTCCCTAAGAAAGGAGGGGTGACGGTTATAAAAAATGAGGCTAATGAACTCCTGGTAACAAGAGTGGTAAATGCTTGGCGAGTTTGCATGGATTACAGGAAGCTAAATAAAGCTACTAGAAAGGACCATTTCCCTCTCCCATTTTTGGAACAATTGTTGGATAGAATTGCTGGCTACCTTTTCTATTGTTTTCTGGATGGATATTCTGGGTATAATCAGATTGCAATTGATCCCAAAGACCAGGATAAGACAACTTTCACTTGCCCTTTTGGCACATTTGCTTATAAAAGAATGCCATTTGGTCTTTGCAACGCCCCAGCTACCTTTCAGAGGTGCATGATGGCAATATTCCACGACATGGTGGAATTAATAATTGAAATATTCATGGATGATTTTTCTGTCTTTGGTATGACATTTGATGGTTGTTTGGAGAACTTGGCAAAGGTTTTGAAGAGGTGTGAAGAAACGAACCTTGTATTAAACTGGGAAAAATGTCAATTCATGGTTCAAGAAGGAGTTGTGTTAGGCCATAAAATTTCTCATGCTGGGATGGAGGTGGATCGAGCTAAGGTGGATGTCATTGCAAAACTTCCTCCACCGACCAATGTTAAGGGTATAAGAAGTTTTCTTGGATATGCTGGGTTCTATAGAAGGTTTATTAAGGATTTTTCAAAGATAGCCAGACCCTTGTGCAGTCTCTTAGAAAAAGATGTTAAGTTTGAGTTTGGAACGGAATGTGTTGAGGCATTTGAAACTTTGAAAACGAAATTGGTGGAAGCCCCCGTGATAGTCACTACCCAGTGGGGTGAACCCTTTGAAATTATGTGCGATGCCAGTGATTATGCCTTAGGAGCTGTCTTAGGCCAGAGAAGGGACAAAGTGTTTCACACTATCTATTATGCTAGCAGGCTAATGAATGAAGCTCAAATGAATTATACAACTACTGAAAAGGAGATGCTAGAAGTGGTCTTCGCATTTGATAAATTCCGTGCTTACCTTTTGGGGTCAAAGGTTATTGTTCATACTGACCATGCCGCATTGAAGTATCTGTTTGCAAAGAAGGAAGCAAAACCAAGTTTGATTAGATGGGTTTTGTTGCTCCAAGAATTCGATGTGGAGATTAAAGATAGGAAAGGCTCGAAAAATGTTGTGGCAGATCACTTGTCAAGATTGGAATCTCAAGAGCAAGACTCACCTGACATTTCGGTTAAGGAACACTTCCCTGATGAGCAGGTGTTCAAAGTGGGTGAACAAACATTGCCTTGGTACGCTGAGATTGCCAATTTTGTGGTTGCTGGCCAGATTCCATCCTATTATTCCAGTGACCAGAAGAAAAGATTGAGAAGTGATGCTAAATACTACTTTTGGGAGGACAATTCTTTATATAAAATCTGCAGTGATCAAGTGATAAGAAAGTGTGTCAAGGAAGAAGAAAAGGAGGACATCTTAAAAGCATGCCATGAGAGGCCATGTGGTGGTCATTTTGGATCAACTAGGACAGGCTTCAAAATCTTGCAATGTGGGTTCTATTGGCCACATATCTTCATGGATGCCAGAATTTGGGTTGGAAAATGTGATCGATGTCAACGAACTGGCAACCTCTCTTCAAGAAATGAGATGCCCTTGAACAACATCTTGGAAGTAGAAATTTTTGATGTTTGGGGGATTGATTTCATGGGGCCTTTCCCTAGATCAAGGGGTATGGAGTACATTCTGGTGGCAGTGGATTATGTTTCTAAATGGGTGGAAGCTGTGGCTTTAGCTCATAACGATGCCAAGAGTGTAACTGCTTTCTTGAAGAAATACATCTTTAATAGGTTTGGAGCATCCCGGGCTATAATAAGTGATGGAGGGACTCATTTCTGTAACAAGCTCTTTGAATCTTTGTTGGCTAGATATGGTGTTACTCATAAGGTTTCAACAGCGTACCATCCACAAACTTCTGGTCAAGCTGAAATTTCCAATCGGGAGATCAAGAGGGTTCTTGAAAAAGTGGTAAATCCAGGAAGGAAGGATTGGTCTTTGAAGCTAGATGACGCATTGTGGGCATACAGAACAGCTTACAAAACCCAATTGGAGCTTCTCCTTTTCGATTGGTTTTTGGTAAAGAATGTCACTTGCCAGTAGAACTTGAACATAAGGCGTATTGGGCAATTCAAACCTTGAACATGAATCTGTCTGAGGCTTAATCAAAAAGGATGTTGGAGTTGAATGAACTGGATGAATTCAGATTCAATGCTTACATGAGTGCCAAGTTGTACAAGGAAAGGACTAAAAGAATCCATGATGCAAAGCTTCAATCCAAGATCTTTGTTCCAGGACAATTGGTATTGCTTTATAACTCTAAACTTCGATTGTTTCCTGGCAAATTGAAATCAAGGTGGAGTGGTCCTTTTAGAGTAGTTGATGTAAAACCTTATGGGACAATTGAAATCAAGAATGACAAGAATGGCAATGTGTGGAAAGTGAATGGCCATCGTCTCAAGCCATACTTAACTAATCAGGACAAGGATAGCACTAATGTGGCACGAGATCCACATGAGCTATACTTAGATGATCCCATCATCTCAAATTGAGCTATGATGCACGGTCGGGCTGTGACCTTAAACCAAGCGCTCCTGGGAGGCAACCTGATTTTATTCCTTTGTTTTAATTGTTGTGATTTCTTTTCTTTGTTAATACTAGTTGAGTAGTATTGAGTAGCAAATTATGGCACAATCTCTTAACATTCACTTGGCTATATTTTTGCAGAGTTCCAAAAGGATGTTGGGCAATATTGATAGAAGCAGGGAGAAAAATTTCACTTTTTCATCCATGAGGGTACACTGAGTCTACATTGTTTACAACTAAGGTATCTCTGATGGTAAGAATTGTTGTTCATTCATGTAAGCTTGGTTTGGAGGTCTTCCATTATTAAGAAAAAGAAATGACAGCCAGCTATGACCTGTCATTCACATGTGTTTGTTGGATAGTGAGTATGTTATCAGTATATATTGCACATTTTTTTTTTTGCAAACTCAGTTCTCTTTTCTTCGTATTGCTTTCCTGGTTAGTAATTTTTTATTTTCAAAGCATGGATTTCTATTCTCCCCACCAGAACCCTTTTGAATATGCTATCTTTAGTGAAGATCCTGGAACCACATCTTCTCCTTCTTCGTCGTCTTCAGCTGATGAGGAGATGGTAATTGATCTTCAGCCAGCTAGTTATCCACATTTTGTTAATGCTTCTGCTGAAAATTTTTACCATGGCTTTACTAATAGATCAGTTATGATTGAGCGACCATTTCAGGATCCTTCGAGCAGATTTGAGGATGTGATTTTCAGACAGTCGTGGTCTCATTTTGCTAGAGCCTCAGTTGTGGTGAATATGGACATAGTTAGGGAATTTTATGCTAATTCCCGAGCTAGTGGTGTTCATTCAGTGTTCGTGAGAGGGAAGTATGTGAGGGTCACCCGCCATAGTATTAATAGGCTTTACCTTATTGAAGATTTTTCTCGAAATACATATGGTAGGTTGTTGAGAGCTGAGAACACCGATCATTTGTTGGCTTCAATAACTTTACCTGGTGCTACATGGGTGAGGAATGCTCAACGAGAGGCTTTATACGTGCCTACTAGTGAACTCACTGCCGAGGCCAAAATATGGTTAATGTTTATCAACTCCAGGATTCTTCCTACTAACCGTACCAATATAGCATCTAGAGAACGAGTTCTGTTAATTTATGCCATTTTACATGATTTCTCTATTGATGTTGGGCAGTTGATCTTAGAGTTTATCAGGCGGGCACAGAGAAGCGAGTTCGCACCGATGTATTTTCCAGCTCTGATAACGGCCATGGCTCGGGAGACAGGAGTTCATATTACTTCAGCTGACAATCCTCAAAATCCTTTTGGACTGTTGGGACCTCCTCAGTGGCTTGCTCTTCAAGAGGAGGAAAGAATTGCGAGACTTTCTCGTGGATTGTAGAAAGAGGACAACCAGGTTCCTTTGTCTTGGTTGTTATGTTTTTATCACGGGGACCGTGTCTAATTCAAGTGTGGGGGAAGGCTTCACCAAGATGTCTTGATTTTTTTTAGTAGCATTCTGAATATGTATAGTTACCACGATGATGATTAAGGAGATTGTTTGCCATAATGGAATTGTGTTAGTGTTAGTATTTCATCATGCTGTTTAGTATGTTACATTTGCGTTTGTGTATATTCTTGAGTGAAGTGGTGAAGAAATTTGTGTGCTAGTTTTTGGTGTAGTTATTTCGTGTACATGGTCTTCGGATTCAATTTCACACTTGCATTGATGATAAGGATAGTTTCTGAACACTTCTGAACATGAATTGAATTTTCTGAAAAGCTGCAAGGGATTGGATTGCTATTGAGTCGTGAATAGGATCATGAAATGAAATGGAAAGAAGAAGGCTGACTTTTTGGTACAACATTTTATTCGGGTGAGTTCAATTGTTAAATGATTTAGCTCTAGACTTGGGTTTGTGATCTCATGATTTTGTTTGCATATTGCATTATTTGGTTTGGACGTTTTTGCTTGCATTATTCGGTAACCAAAATAAGTGTGTTGGGCAGAGAAAGAAATCAGAAATCACATGCTTGAGTTGAAATCACATGTCTTGCAATTTGTTAGGTCCCACCTTGGAATGACCAAATTGTTTCTTGTGGTTGGTGAGCATATTAACTATTCAAAGTTGACCGAATGAATGCACTCACATGAATTGGCTACCTTTGTTTCTTTATAAGTGCATTCGGTGTTGCTAGTTTTTTTTGCAAGGCATCATAAGCAATACAAGTTCGTGGGTGGTAAGGCCATAGTGCTTACATTGATAATCTCAAATCTACCTACTTCCAACATTACATTTTTTTTGTTGCTCTCCCGTAAGGTACGTTTCACTTCTCTTAAACTTTTGATTTGTTGTTGTTGTTGTAGTAAGAAAAAATCGTTTAAGGTGGTGAATGTATAGAGCATGGAGATGTTGATTTTGTTGCTTAGATATTGGAAATGATGAATTTGCAAGCTAAGGTGTTGATTAGCCAAGGGAATAAATGCATGCTAAGTGTGGGGGTGATTCAACATTTCGATTTCCAATTTTTTTCAGCACTCCCTTGTTTCTGTTTTTCAAGCATAACTTGAGTTAGGAATGATGAAATGAGGAGATTCGAATTGTATCGTTTAGCTAACATGATGGTCTTCAATGTTCATGTTGTACATTTTTACTAATTGTGGCTGGAACCTGGACAAAAAAATCGTTGAAAGTGAAGTACAATGTGAAATCAAGAATGCTGAAATTTTGATTCTGCCCAGTTTCAACACCATTCGGTGTTATGGTCATAACTTGCTCAAATGTGGTCCAAATGTGTTGATTCTAGTGGTGAAATTTAGCTAAGAGGAAGAGCTCCATTTTTTCTGTTGGGCACTTTTGAAAATTCTGCCTGGAGCATGATCTAAATTTGAGAACAATGTGTGCTTACGTTATGAAGTATAATCTGAGAAAGTGCTGAATCTGAACATTCTTGGGACTGTCGGTATTTTAGCCATAACTTGGCCATTTTGACTTCAAATGGGATGATTCTTGTCCTCAAATTTCGATTAGAGAGTGCACTACAACTTTGATGTTTTATGTGCGAACCAATTCTGCTTGCTTCCTAAATGATTTTTTACAATCTTATAATGCTGGTTTTCAGTTGTTTTGAGAATGTGTTTATAAGAGAAAATGCAAGTGTTTAGCGATGTTCTCAATTTAATTGTTTTTCTTTGAGTATTATGTGACAACTTGAATTTTTCTCCACAGAAATGGCACCAAAGAAAGATCCAACTTCAAGAAAAGCCACAACTTCAAAGAAGGGCAAAGGAAGAGCTCAAGCACACGATGAAACTGATTCTGATCCAGAGTATTTTCCAGATGATATGCAAATGTTTGAGGAGCCCCCGCAATATGCGATGCCAGCTCCGACACCTAAGAAACGGAAAGGAGTCCCTGAGGTTGCTCTGTTTGTTGATGAGGATGCCATGAGACGTTGGTAACAGGGATTCAATATGAAATATATACACATTGAACGCGGGTTTAGTGTGGAGAAAGGGCCGTTTAAGAAGTTGATTAAATTTTACAAATTCCATGAGAAGCTTACGGTGGCCCCTGATTTTTGCAATGTGAGCATTGCACGGGAATACTATGCAAATGCAGGGTCTCCGAGGGATGGAGCTGTCTATGTGAGAGGCATTTGGGTTCAAATCACGAGTGAGATTATCAATGCACATTTGGGCACACCTGATTATCCTGAGGATCTGATCAATTTTCCAACCAATGAAGCATTGGATGAAGCTTTGATAAAAGAGTTGGCACATCCTGGGGCAGTTTGGGAGCTTAATTCAAAGGGGGAGCATAAGCATATTCGGAATGAATACTTGAAGAGTGATGTGAAAATATGGTTGTTATTTGTGTTGTCTCGCCTCATGCCAAGTTCACAAAGAACGGAGGTGTTTCGGAATCGGTTGTTCTTAATTTCTGCAATCCGAAGGAAGCGCAAGATTGACGTGGGACAAATCATCCTTGCGAGCATCAAAGATGGAACTGCCCAGAACAGTAAAGCACTGTATTTTCCTTTACTAATTCAGGAGCTTTGTGTGTCACAAGGTGTTGATGATCATCTTGGTGCTTGGGAGAGGATGCAGTCTCCTATTCCTGAACAACTCTACTTAAAATACTTGGCACAAGACAAGGAATTGGAGCAAGCGAGGATTTCAAGTGCAGAAGTATCTCGGGGGGATAGTGAATTTCCAACCTATGCTACAGACCAAGGGCAGCAGTCTTTTGATTTTGCATCTTTTCAAGGAGTAATTCAGGGTTTCCAGCTCTCAGTTGAAAATCGCTTTTCAGGCATAGAGGATAGGATGGATCGGCTGCAAGATGGTGTGAGAAACATAGATGAAAGGATGGAACGTATGCATGAAGGTTTTGACAATATGCAACAAGAGTGGACTTCACAAGCTGAACACATGGAGCATAGATTTGATGATTTATCCACGGTGGCTCAGCAGCAATTTGAAGTATTATATCATAGGCAGGTGTGCATACAGCGAGAGCTCGATAGGTGTAACAAGATGACGGTTTATTACCACTCGGATTCAGGACCCCCGAAGCCAACTCCAACTTCAGCACAGTTGGCAGGGTACCGAATCCCAAATCTGTCATGTGATATAGTTAGTGGTGCCGTGCACGAGCTTCCACCTGGAGTGACAGCAAGCCCTTCTTTACATCCGTTACCCACATTTGGTCGTATACCTAGTATGCCTCATACTCCTACTTTCATACCAAATCCAGAGTTTACACCCGCTGCAAGGTTTCCATTGATAGCATCAGGCCAACCTCTTCAAGGACCGGTGCATGGCCCTTTTCATTATGTGCCACAGTCAACTGGTTTGCCCTCATTTGCTACGGCCTCTTTGGATGGGCAATTTCTTTCCACACCAGTTGCGTTTGGATCCCCTTCTTCATCAGCTCCATCATCGTCCTCTCAGGGAGTCCTTCCTCCCTCGTAGCTTATCACATTGAGGACAATGTTTAATTTAAGTGTGGGGGAGAAGGTGGAATTTTGTGTGATGTGTGCTGTGGTTTCTGTCCTATCTGTTACTTGTGTGTTGATTGTGTTGTTTGAAAATTTTTTTTTTATGCATGCGGGTGTTTTATATTGTGAGAAGGGGGGTTTGAAGTTAGGAGTGATTTTGAAGATTTCTGGACTTTCCTGTTGATTGAGATATGCTGAGTCGAAGATTATGTGAAGTTTCTTGAAATGAGGAATTTTGTGAAGTTGAAGAATGGATCGGTTCTACTTTGATGAATCTTGTGAAGTGATGCTTTGTAAAATTTGAAATTTCATTTTGAAAATTGTTGCTATGTTGATTTGCTAATGCCATGGAGGAGGAATGTTAAGAGCTTAATGCAGTTTTTATGTCTCTCGGGTTTGTTTGTGGCCTACATTTTGAATCAATGAAATTGAAGTATGTAGTGTGTGTGCAAAGGGTTTGAATTATGAGGTGAGTTGGTGAGAAGAAAACGATTTGGTAATGTTTTGAACCTTTAGTCTTGATAAGAGGAAGAAGAATACAAGAAGAGAGTGAATAAAAAAGATCAAATCGAGAAAATGAATTATCACCTTGTATGTGAAACTTTATTCTTAGTTCACTTTGGCTTATTCCAAATTCATCATTAAACTTGTTTTGAATCTTGCATGTGAAATTTTTTGTTCGTGGTACTAAGTTTGAAGAAATTGGTATATTTTGCTGAATAAGGCCCGATGTTAAAGTAAGATAGATATGCCATGCAAAAACTCAATTGACATAGGAGGTAATGTGTATGAATTCGTTTCCGTTTGTTATGCATTTATTTGGTGTCTCCAGAATTCGTGCATGGTTAGTCAATTTGGGATTCTTATGAACATGTGCTTGCACAAGAAATGATATGGGAGAAAAAAAAAACCATATTGGCAAACTGGGAAGGAAAAAGCCATAAGAACCTGGCAATCAAATATGGAGAAAAAAGCCATAAAACCCAGGCATTATTTCAGTCATTAATATGTGCACCAATGTGCAGCACTAATGTGCAGAATAAGGGCAATGTCCCATAGAGTACCAATGTACGCATAGGTTCCATTGATCTTGTGATTGCATGTTCATAAGAGTGGACAAAGAGATTGGCATGTATTGAATGGTATGAGAGACTAGCTAGAGGGTGTATAACGAGGGAATAGATTAAGTGCATGTTCCTCAGCACACACTTGCACGCATGACATTTTGGTCTTTATTCATTGTGCCTTAGTTGATAATTGTATTGAAATCTGAGAGCTGGGTACCATGAACCATCAAAGTATAAGGTTGTGTGTGAAAAAATGTTTTGATTAAATTTGGATGTAGTCAGTGTGGGTGAATGAGCAAGGTGTTTGCATACGGGTGCTGAAAAGGGTTAAATTGTGTGTATCTTTGCTTGAGGGCAAGCAAAAGTTCAAGTGTAGGGGAATTTGATAAGTAGGTTTTATACCTACTTGTATAGACTAATTCACTTAGCTTTTGGCTTGAATTGCATACATTTATGTGATGAAATGTGCTATTTTGTGCATTTATGTGGTTCTCAACTTGATGTGCTAAAATGGTGAAAAAGACCACAAAAGTTGTTAAAATGAGGTAAATGTGGGTTTGATGCTAAATGATAAGAGAAGGGTTAGAAAGAGCTAGAATGGTGAGTGAGAGTTTTGAAGAAAACCCTAAAATGTGCTTAAAATTCTTGGACTTCGATTTATGTTAGTGCAAATGTGTGGTGTTTTAGGTGTTTATGCATATTTGTGTTGTGTTAATTGGTAATGTTGAAATGGTGAAAAGATGGAAAAAATGGTGGAAACTGGACTTAAAAGTGTTAAGGAAAAATGGATGAAACCGAAAATGCACAATTGGCATAATTAGGGTTTTGGCAGCTTTGAGTGTGAAATTCATTTGAGTGTATCTCTTTCAATACTAATCCAATTGGTGAGTTCTTTGGTGTTCTGAAAAGCTCTTTGAATGCACTACATGTCTTATGTTGTAACTATTTTCTAATTGTGTGTGCAAGACTATGAAATGTGAGTTTCTTTTCGGAATACCATACATTAGGATTTTAGGGTTTTTTAGGAGTTTACCTGCCTGCCACAGTTTGGTGTTTTGATGATATTTTGAGTTCCAGGGACCCAATGATGCTGATTCTTGAACTAGTGGAAAGCTAAGAGAATTAGCTAGAACTTTTATGTTTACCACTGGGTCTAAATCAGAGGCTAAGACATACCTATTTGGCATGAAAGTAAGGTATTTGGATGGAATGAATACTTTGCCAATTCGGACCACTGACCTTACCAAGCTCTGCCAAGCCAACCTTGCCTTCGGCTAACCAACTTTGCCAAACACTTACCACGCATCCTTGGCGTACCATTGACGGACCATTGGCACACTTTGGCACAACACTTGCACATCCTTGGCACATCACTTGTGCACAACATTACATGCCACTCTCGCCTAAACCTTTGCACTTTGGCACACCACACATGCACATCACTTTGCCACACTTGGCACCACACCTTGCCAAACCATGCCAAGTGCTTGCCGAAACACTTTGCCAAGCACCAATATGCATTTACCTTAGCACACCATTTCAACACCATTTCAACACCATTTCAACACCCAATCTTAGCACACTACTCAAACACTCTTGGTATGACATTTGCACACTCAACACCCAGCTGGTCAAGTGCATTTTTGCCCACGACATGTCGTGGGCAAAGGTTGAGAACAGAAAAATTGGCCTACGACATGTCGTAGGCCAATGTTGAGAGAACAGAAAATGGCCTACGACATGTTGTAGGCCATTTCTGGAATGAAGCTTTTTTGCCCACGATATGTTGGAGGAAAAAGTTTGGCCTACGACATGTCGTAGGCCAATTTTGAAGAAAAAATATTTAGCCTACGACATGTGTAAATGGGAGCTGAAAATGGTAAAGTGTTGAAGGCTTGTTCTATGAAGTTTTTTCAGTTTTGTTACACCTTGGTTGTTTGATCATAACTTTCTCGCTTTAGCTCCAAATTGGGTGATTTTAATGGCTATGGATAGCTAATACATGGTGTTACAACTTTCATGTTTTAAGTTTTCCTTAATTCACAGTGTATCATGATCAAATATTGGTGGGAAGTTGCTGCCATGAAATACTTTGTGTTTGAGTTTCTAAAAAAATTGGCTAAGTGTTGAACTACTGATTTTCTGAAAATTCCAGGTTGATGAAGGCGCGGTTTGCTTTGGCTGGAAGACGTGAATTTCAAAGCGCTGGATTCTTGAAGGCTCGCTGAGTTGCTGAAGGCGTGATCCGTTAAGGCTTGAAGGCGTGATATAATTCTGATTTCTTCACCTGGGTCTTGAGCAGTAAAGGCGCGCGAAGCTGAGCCTGATGGCGCGATGTAGGATGCTGAGGTTTATGAAGGCGCTGAAAATTAACACCAAAGGCGCTGAAGTGTTGAATAATTTTTCAAACTTGGAATTTTTGACATTTTTGGCTGATTTTTAGTTTCCTCTCTTAAGGGCACTTTTGTAATATTTGATACAATCTACGTTGCGTATTAGTTACGTTTTCCCAACTCTATATATAGGGAAGATAGCTAACATGTATAGGGGAGAATTTTTTTACTACTCACATTTTTCTTTACATATTGTAACCGACTTTTGATTTTGAAGGGCGAGAATTCTCATTTTCTCTCTCGAGATCTACTTTCTCTCACTAAATATTTCTTCTCGAATCGCAATTCTGATTGTGAATTTGAACTGGATTCTTATTTCTTATTCTCAATTGACAAAGGAATCGACAATTCTCTTGATTTTATCGGTAAATTCTTCCAATTAAGTGAGAATGAGCTTATCAATGTTGGAATTTGTTGATTTTGAAATAAGAAAGATGTTTTCTGGCTAAATTTACGATATCTCAGGATTCTTAATGGATGAATATGTGTTTTAGTAGATTGTATGCTATGCAATTGATCTTAATTGTTGAGGATTGAAATCACATTTAAATTGAGCATAAACATATGTTGAATTTCATAATTCCTAGTTAGTTTTGAATGGATCAAGTTTCAATTGTGGTCGACATGCTAAATTGAGGAGTGATTCATCAAAGTTAGTGAAGTTGCATGAATTGAGAACTAAATTGTGATTATTTTAGTCTTTGCACTCGTTTTCTGTAATCAAATCAATTCTGAGACTCAGGCCCGATCATAGGAAGTGTTGATGAATTGATACGTTAGATAAAGTGTTAAAGAAGCTTTCTGTGTTAACAACAATGATATGTAAACCCTAGGATGGACCTCGCCATGGGCGTTCTTAGGACTTTGCATGTTAGAGTAGTTAGCTGAGAGAGAGTTGAGACTTTGCGGAGATTATTCCACCATTCTCGGGCCTCGCCATGGGAGAGGATGGTGATTTGGGGGTATAAGCAGTGGTGTGGTCGCCATGCTAACCACAACTTGAATTTCTAGGCAATTTAGGTCTCCGAAGCATTTAATTGTTTATCGATTGCATAGCATCGAGTCACTAAGCCTGTGTTCATCCAATACAAGAATCCTGGGATATCTGTTTCATCCTAGCTTGTTGCTATATTTTGCGTCTCTGTTTTCGTTCTTTTGTGTTGAATTTTCTTTTTTTTTCTAGTACTTAAATCTCGAGACTAAGATTTTAAGAACAATTTTGTTAAATTTTCTTGACCTAAGCCTTCCCTGTGGATTACGATCCCTACTTACGCTTCTATATTAGTGTTTAGGGTAAAATTGAGCTGATACGACTTTAAGCTGTCACTGACCGTATATATATATATATATATATACACTAGCAACATAATGATCTCTAAGGCTACAACTTCACAAACAGTTTTCCAAATATTCCCCACCTGTTAAGAATTTCCAAATTGCTTTAAATTCTTTTCTCTTCTCCTTCTTCTTCTCCCTTTTCTTCTTCTTCTTCTCCCTTTTCTTCTTTTTTTTTCCTGCTCCGCTTCCTCTCTTTTCTCTCTATTTCTTTGCCGTTTTTTTTCCTTTCTGTTTTCCTTCCCATTTTCTCTGGATCTTTCCCATATATATGTTATAGGAGCTTTTATCATGAGTCATCAAAGTGGTTACGTGTAGGCTATTCAGCTTACACGTAATTCACATATTTATTATTTTATTTTATTATTTTATTTTATTTTATTTTTTATTTTTACTATCCTTTCCTTAATTAAGCATTAAATCCCTATCTTCCTATAAATACTATTTATAACCCAAACTTAAGAATAATTAAGTAATTCCCTTATAATTCCTAAAATAGACAATCAATTCCTTAAAATAAATAATTAATTTTAAAATGCATACTATTAAATTACCATTTTTACAAAATGCCACAAATCAAAATTTATATTAATCGTACAAATTAAATAACTATGAGGTAGTATTACTAAAAGAAAATTCGGGGTCTCACAGAAATGAATTCACTTTTCCCATCCACCATTGCAGAAAATGCTGTTAGTTTGTCACAAGTAATGAGAGGAAAATTAGATGCAGTTACGAAGCTAAAAATCGGATGTGATGCTTTCCAAAGACAACTCACGTCCGTTTATATATATGTTTTGTTTTGAAAATTAGGAAAAAATATGTCTCAAGTTGCGTTATAAAAAGGGAATATTTGCGTTTTAAAAAAAAATGGGTTGACGTGTTGACCTCTGCCCGTCAACGCCGCTGACCACCTCGGGCCGACCGGATATTCTGGTGAAGTTGCCAAAATCTGACTAGAGGCTGTTATTTGTGTTTTAAAAAAAATTGGGTTGACGTGTTGACCACCGCCGGTCAACGCCGCTGACCACCTCTAGTCGACCGGATTCCGCTGAAGTTGCCAGAATCTGACTGGAGGCGGTTGACCACCGCCGTTGAACATTTATGTATTAGTTTATTTCTTTAAAAAAATAAAAAGACCAGAATGCCCTCATTACTACAAAATAAAAAGATCAGAAGGTGTTTTTCATGCTCCTCGGATTTTGTTTTTTTGGAATATGCCAGAATATCATCGATAAAAATAACCACGAATTGATCTGGTTATAGCTGAAATACCCTATACATCAAGTCCAGTAAGACAACAGGTGCATTAGTGAGTCCAAATGGCATTACTACAAATTTATAATGCCCATATCGGGTATTGAGGGCTGTTTTTGGTACATCTTCCTTTCGGTTCATAATATCCCTGTCGGAGATCAAA
This sequence comes from Ophiorrhiza pumila, assembly GCA_016586305.1. NCBI lineage: Eukaryota > Viridiplantae > Streptophyta > Magnoliopsida > Gentianales > Rubiaceae > Ophiorrhiza > Ophiorrhiza pumila. The sequence continues at coordinate 7,020,658 of BLIW01000008.1, read as the reverse complement.
TTTTGAGTATACCCTAGCTCCTTCTAACTGGTCAAACAACTCATCAATCAGAGGCAAAGGGTACTTGTTCTTAATAGTCAACTTATTTTCTAATAGGGTACTAACTTCCATCAAGTATGGCAATTCATCATATGGGACACACAAGCATTCCGCAAATTTAGAAGGTACAAATGAATGAGTAAATCCACGGCCTATAAGAATTTTAGCACTGATACCAGAGACTATAAGCGTACCTTCAACCACCTTCGCACAGGCTGGAAGTTCTTCCCCTCCCAGAGCATAAACTCGAGCCTGGACTTTGGGTTTATCAGTCCCCTTTTTGTTTCCTCTCTCCATCTGTTGAGAGTTAGTAGGCTTTGGTTCCTGAGTTTGGGGTCTTGGACAATCCCTAATAAAGTGATCAGTACTCCCACATCGAATACACCTGTTCGCCTTATGCCAGCACTTTTGTTCACTATGCCCTGGCCGACCACAATACGCACATTTCATCATGCTTACAGGATCAAAAGGTTGTCCTACCTGTGACTGTGGGCGTTGGGCTCCAAATCGCTGCCCACTTTGCGTGATCCCATACGGAGTCCCCCTCCAGGAGGGATTAACTGGTCGTTTTCCTTTTTGACTTGCTCGCTCCCTTTTGCGAGCATTAGCTAACTCAATTCTCGAGGCGATATCGAGGGCTTCTGGGAGAGTGGTTGGCCTAACGATTACCATTTCATCCTGAATATCATATCGTAGGCCCTGTATAAATCTCCGTACTCTACGTTCCTCGGTTTCGAGCATATGAGCAGCAAACTTAGAGAGTTTAGTGAACCTAGCTTCATATTGGGCTACTATCAGATCCCGTTGCTTAAGGGTTATAAACTCTTCCTCACGTCTTTCCCGGGTTATGGTGGGAAAGAATTTAACATTAAACTCCTGAAGAAAATTTACCCAAGTCCTTGGTGTTTGGATCAGTTTCCACTTCTCTTGGGTTACTCTCCACCAATCCCGTGCTGCTGCCCTCATTTGAAATGTAGCAAAAGTAATTTTCCTTTCATCCCCATACTGTAAATTGGAAAATATGTCTTCCATATGCTCCAACCAATCCTCATCTTTTTCATCGTCAGGTTCCCCATAAAATTCAGAAGGTTTAAATTTGAGGAACTGTTCCAGAGCACCATCTTCTCCAAGCGGATGGGTCTGTTGTCCTTGTTTTCGCATAGTTTCAGATAACTGGGTAATAGCTGTGATAAATTGAGTCAATAAAGGGTTGGTCTCTGTCTCATTCCTGGGAAGGGTTTCATTTCCTGACATATCCTGTTCATCACGACTGGTCTCTCTTGCCATCCTATAACACATCAATATCCCATATCAGTATGTTTCGTTTTGATAGATCGTAAACTTATAAGAGTCTTATGACCTACAAATCAATCCACAAAGTCATACTAACTTAGTATGATATAGGTTCAGATACCACCTGTGACGCCCCAACTCACCCACTAAACCGGAGCGAGTTGGTTTGTCAAACCTGTACATCACATCAAACATAATTCACCCTTAAATCAAAATACTAGCATCGTAAATATCAAACACAATCTTGTTCTCAGATTAAATACCAAAAACACCTGTTTACACAACATCATACGAACGTTAATATTTACAACATCAACATTCTATAACACAATGTCATAAAGGTCTTCTGTACAATCCCTTACAAAATAAAAACATATATAACTTAATATCCGAGCACTCCTTGATTTCGCAAAATACTCCAACTACAAAGTTTGTCTAATAAGCTTGGTGACCCCACCTTTTTCTAGCCTCACTAGTCTAGCATCTTTTGACCAGTTCCTCAGTGTCCTCTGAAACAAAAAGTTTTTAATAACGGGGTGAGCTATAATGCTCAGTGGGGAGGCAATAGGATCACATAATATCAGAACATAGTAATTCCTCACAATTACAATTCAATATAATAAATTAATATGTCAGTCTTATGTATACAAGTATTCGGAGTGGAATATGCACAAATAGTAAAAGTGTCATATATATCAGGCAGGAAACATTACTAGTCCAGTACCAGCCTTATATCACCATACTATCAGTGGGTGATCAGACCACTGTTGAAGCTACCTTATCCACCACAGGCAATAGTTACCGCGCAGGTAACAGTGTGACATCCAGATTTGTCACCAGGCAGGACCTACTTTGATAGAGTTAAAACCTCCTTAACTCAATTAAAGAAAGGGTTGGTGTCATAGTAATCTTAGGACAATCGTCGGCCCTTGCCGTCTCGAATGTCCATAAGTTACATATGACGGGCCCCAGTAATTCAGGAATTTTCAGGCAGGACAGGCAAACACATGCCCCACAAGTATTTCATATATAATCATGTATATATATATAATAAACATGGTAATGTCAAGTTGGTGCAATATCATGGATTTAACAGGTGCAAAACTGAATTTGAATTCTGCTAGTGTAATCTTAAATGGCTAAGAGTCTCAAATAACATCATTTCAATTATGGTCATTATCATTAGTATTAATGTTATTTCTTCCTACTAATGTCATTGCCTTTAAAGCCAAGTACTTACATAATTAAGGTAACGTGTATTTCTTTAAAAACTGGCATTAGATTTAAAATAAGACATTATTTTTAGAGTTTAGGATTTAAAATTAAACACTACTACCAAACCTCATTAAAAGTATTGGTGTAGTAATTCTATTTATGCCTATAGTCCAAACTGGTGATGCACTAAGGCCCAATCCTAAAAGGCCCACTTCATATTAATCTTGAAAGCTCCATCTTCAATTACTTCTATTCATTCAATTTATTCACAAGCCTTAATAATTCCTATTGGGCTGAAGCCCAAACTGATATCAACCTGAGGTCCAGTCCTAAAAGATTCCTTTTTACATTAATTTCCAGAAGCCCATTTCTTATTATCCATTTCTTTCCCTCAACTCATTACCATAACCAACTCTTGATGAAAGAAGGCCCAATTCGATGGTGCACTGAGGCCCACGAAAATATTAATGGCCTTATGGTGAATAACCCATCTGTATTATTTCCAAAACATAAAACCCACTTTCTTCCTCTCTTTTTTTTTTCCTCTCGCCTCTTCCCTCTTTCCTCTCTTAGCTTACAACCTTACAGAGCCATCAAAACACACCTGCTTAATCATTCTTCACAAATGACTATTTTTTTTTTCCTTTGCCTTCAATGAAATCAAAGACCATCAAGCAAAACAGTTTTCCAAATATTCACCACCTGTTAAGAATTTCCAAATTGCTTTAAATTCTTTTCTCTTCTCCTTCTTCTTCTCCCTTTTCTTCTTCTTCTTCTCCCTTTTCTTCTTTTTTTTTCCTGCTCCGCTTCCTTTCTTTTCTCTCTATTTCTTTGCCGTTTTTTTTCCTTTCTGTTTTCCTTCCCATTTTCTCTGGATCTTTCCCATATATATGTTATAGGAGCTTTTATCATGAGTCATCAAAGTGGTTACGTGTAGGCTATTCAGCTTACACGTAATTCACATATTTATTATTTTATTTTATTATTTTATTTTATTTTATTTTTTATTTTTACGATCCTTTCCTTAATTAAGCATTACATCCCTATCTTCCTATAAATACTATTTATAACCCAAACTTAAGAATAATTAAGCAATTCCCTTATAATTCCTAAAATAGACAATCAATTCCTTAAAATAAATAAATAATTTTAAAATGCATATTATTAAATTACCATTTTTACAAAATGCCACAAATCAAAATTTATATTAATCATACAAATTAAAATAACTATGAGGTAGTATTACTAAAAGAAAATTCGGGGTCTCACAGAAATGAATTCACTTTTCCCATCCACCATTGCAGAAAATGCTGTTAGTTTGTCACAAGTAATGAGAGGAAAATTAGATGCAGTTACGAAGCTAAAAATTGGATGCGATGCTTTCCAAAGACAACTCACGTCCGTTTATATATATGTTTTGTTTTGAAAATTAGGAAAAAAGATGTCTCAAGTTGCGTTATAAAAAAGGAATATTTGCGTTTTAAAAAAAAAATGGGTTGACGTGTTGACCACTGCCCGTCAACGCCGCTGACCACCTCGTGCCGACCGGATATTCCGGTGAAGTTGCCAGAATCTGACTAGAGGCTGTTATTTGTGTTTTAAAAAAAATGGGTTGACGTGTTGACCACCGCCGGTCAACGCCGCTGACCATCTCCAGTCTACCGGATTCCGCTGAAGTTGCCAGAATCTGACTGGAGGCGGTTGACCTCCGCCGTTGAACATTTATGTATTAGTTTATTTCTTTAAAAAAATAAAAAGACCAGAATGCCCTCATTCTCTGTTTGGGAAAAATTGAAAATTTTTGTGTTGAAAATTGAGTGTAAATAAACAAGCTATTTTGGGAAAAGATAGGAAATGTGCGAAAAAATGTATCCAAACGAAGCCGAATTTCTTAGAAGGACAAAATTAGACTACCAAAGGAAAAGTACATTTTGCCACTACAGGCCAGAAATTCGCCTTGCCACTCAGAATTTCATGGCGAAGTTATAGATTTTCAGAATTCTTGCTGCTTGAGAATTCTTTTCTTTTTCTTTCTCTTTCTTTTTGGATATATGATTGGCAAGTAAGCTGGCGGAAAATGAAAAGACAAGCAAAGGTACACAAATGAAAGCAATACTTTTAAACAGTTCTCACCTTCACAGTATTTTGTGAGGGTCTTCAACAAAAATGCACCTTGTTCTGTCTGTTTCATCAAATAAGATAAAATCCTTAATGAGTTGAAGAATCAAAAAAATAATTTCTAATATAAGTTGCAAAGTATGGTTATCAAGAACCACATAGCAACATACTGGACAAAAACAAGGTCAGGAAAAATGAATAGAATTTTGTTAGAGTGTCTAATACACTTTTAGTTTTAAATCTTCCTGTTAATAACATGATGAGCTGGTATGACGTCGAAGGGGTTCATATATGCAACTACGAGTTAATCGCGATTTTAACGCACAACAAAAAATTAGAATCACGATTTTAAGGGTGATTAATTGATTATTCAAACACTACAACAACTACTGCGCCTCACCAACAGAATTGATCAGAAAGAATATCTCTGTGATCAAAACAGGCAAATGGTAATCTCGTTTCATAACAAAGACAGTTTGAGACTCACAATTGGTGAGCTGCATGATATCCTTCTTCTTCCCACATCAGTCTATGTGAATAGCATTTCAAATAAAGAAAAATACAAGATTTCTAAGCATGTGATAGAAACTTACTTTTGATTTCGAAACCTCTCCAAATGCATGTAACTCTTTGTTCACAGCAACGAACTGATTATTCAACTCTTTTCTCAAATGGGGAATAAAAATCCGAATATGATGCTCCAAAATCTGGGGAAACAATTGGACCAAAAACAGAAATGGACCAAGAGAACTATGGTGAATAATTAATTGATCCTATATCCCCTAAAATGGAAAATTTGGAAAAAGGGCACGTTTCAAGTCATTATTACTAATCAGGGCGCAACTTTAATCTATTTATTATTAAGGGCGTTAAATTAAATTTATTAATTTATATAATTATTAAAAGACTATATTATCCTCCCATCAATTAAACGATAATTTCTCTAATTTTTTATAGTTAATTAAAACCCTAATTTTCTGAAAACAAAAAAATGATAATAGCAATTACTTGAATTTCATCTACTTGGCTTTTTAATAATTTGGAGTTCAATCAATACAAAAAGACAAGAAAATTAATTCCAACACAAACTCTCTTTTAACCAGAATTGTGGATGTAGTGAATCGTAATTGTGGATGCAATCATCCGCTTTCTACCGTCATCTCCCCAAGTGTATCGCTTATTCTTTCTCTCTGTCTTCGAAGATGTTGTCATCATTCAAAGAATTAGCAGCAACATATGTTATCATTCAAAGAAGTTGTTATTATTTAAAGCACTTTTTTTTTCTTCCCATAAAAATTTGATTGCGGTTTTGATTTAGATTATAACCGATATAACTCTTATGGGCAGGCACTTGATCTAGTTCCTAAGAAGATTCGCAAGAGATCGCCAATAGTTCTTGGTAGTTATGATGATGTTGAAGAGATCAAAGCACTTTATGCTGAAGAGCAGAAAAAATATTTCTGTAAAACTTCCTTGCAGAAATGGTGGTTCTGATTGCTAATTTATCATAACAAACAAGTTGTTCATTCTGATTTTCTTGCAAAGTTGGAAGGTAGAAAATTACTCTTTAATGTATCTCAAGATAATAAATAACTATCATCAATGACTATCAGTTATATGTAGATGAAATATGCATATATTTGCTGATAGAATTCAATCATACTATTCATTCACATTTTTCACATATTTTCTCCATGCCTTTTCTTGTTGAAGGTGTAAAGAGTTCTGGCTAATTGGATTTCTGAATTTTGAGAAAATCATCATATCCATTTATTAGACAAAAGATCGAACATGATGCACGAAAATGCAAATTCTTTCTTCGAACTTCAACAAATAACTGGGATTTGTTTTTCTTGAACTCAGATATAGAAGTTTGAACAATTCATTGTGCATGCAAAACCTTTTTGACTTGTATTTCATTTTTTGTTTGAAGAAATCTTCCAAAAACTTTTTGACTTTCAATAACAATAGAATAGCTACAGTTGATTCAAGATGGTTGCTTTTCAATAGTGGTTCTCATCTCCTTGTCAATCTGTGACTTATGACAGCAAAGACTTCCTTCATCTCCAGTTTTGTGGCAAGAACATCACTTCTAGATTTCAATGTAAGAGATAAGTTTGGCTAGTAGGCTTTCAGATATGGTACTGTTAGAAACTTAAAAATTTCTTGAAAAGAACTTCCTATAAAATGGACATCAAGCCCAGATGACACTAATCAGTAACTTATCAGAGAATAGCATTAGCAAGCCAATTGTTCTGTTCTATTCATGCATTCGCATTACTTTTCTAATAAGCTACGCTTATCAATACCCCAAATCACTGATACTATAGGCCACCTAGAAGTCTTACCATCTAAATAATAAAGTGTTATAGTTGTTGCTTACCAACTTTTTAGTTTTCTCCTTACATTTTTCGTATATTATGATATTCTAATTGTAGCTTATTGATGCAGGCAATCTCTATTGAAGGACAAAAGACAACTCCTCAAACGAACTACATGTTGAAAGTATATTTGCTTTCATATTGGAACTCTGAAGATTGTTCATAAATTATAACTCAGACATGTGATGCGTGAATGGAATTTGATAATGTTTTTTCCCTTTTCTGCAGATTCTTGGGCTTGATATCTGTGCTGATACGATTGTGGGAGATTCCATGAGGAGAGGCATCTCTGGAGGCCAAAAGAAAAGACTGACTACAGGTACTCAAGATAAGGAGTAGAGGGATGTTGTGGCTGTAGACGAATGTTATGTTCATTATCACTAGCCTATCAACTTCAAATATTGAGCATTACAAGATGAATTAGTCATTCTAGTGCATTGATTAGTCTCTGCATTTTGTAGGGGAGATGGTTGTTGGCCCATCAAAAGCTTTGTTTATGGATGAAATCTCGAATGGCTTGGACAGTTCAACTACTTGTCGATTTGTTTCTTGGCTTCAACACCTGGCACATTTGACTGATGCAACTATATTGGTATCCTTGCTTCAGCCAGACCCAGAAACATTTGATCTCTTTGATGACATCATCTTGATGGCTGAAGGAAAAATTGTCTATCATGGACCTAAGTGTAACGTCTTGGAATTTTTCGAAAGTTGTGGGTTCAGATGTCCTGAAAGAAAAGGGGTAGCAGACTTTCTCCAGGAGGCAAGCATATGATAAGGCTCTTAAAAGATTCTTCACTAGCTATTTTTTTCGAAGAAAAAGTCAATTAACATGTTTTACAAACGCAGGTAATTTCGAGGAAAGATCAAGCACAATACTGGTACCAAAATGAAGAAACATACACTTACATTTCTGTTGATAGATTATGCGAGATGTTTAAGAATCATCTTATGGAAAGAAGCTGGAAGAGGATCTTTCACTGGCAACCATCAAGTCCAAGGATCATTAATCTTTGTTCAAATGTTGTACCAAAATGCATTTGACAAGTCTGTTTATAGTAAGATGCTTATAGTTAATTGGAATGCTGGTATAGTAGTTCTAACTCTTTCATGCTTTTGCAGGTTCTAGTTCTATTTTTCGCTATTCACTTAACATCCATATCCATATTTCGTTTCTTGGCATCTGTCTGTCAGACTCTGGCTGCTTCTATGATAGCTGCTAACTTAACAGTATTATTTGTCTTCCTATTTAGTGGCTTCATAATTCCTCGACGTAAGATCCTTAACTCTTCTTGAATAGCTATCCAGAAGCTTATTGCTACTAAAAAGTATAAGGAACTCAAGCAACAGTCTTGTTTGCAGCTACCATGCCGGTGTGGTTGAAGTGGGGATTTTGGGTTTTGTCCATTAACATATGGTGAGATTGTCCTTGCTATGAATGAATTTTTTGCACCAAGATGGCAAAAGGTGATGATCTTCCTATTACTATGGCAATAGTCAATAACATTTTTTGGTTGAACATGCAGGAAATAATGCTCCAAAACTGCTCTATATGCTAAATTTTGATCACACAATCTTATTTTGCTTTTTATGACCTGTTTAGTATACCTTCAATAAAAGAAATCATTATTCCATAACACTTATGCATGAACTACTATCTTGTCTATTACTAGCTTTCTTCTCACTCAACTAAACTTGATCATATGCTACTTTGTAATTGTTTGACATCAAATGATCTAAATTCACCCACTCAGTCATTGTCAGTTTTACTCTACAATAAGTTTTCGCGGTTTTGGTGGTTCTCTTTTCCTTGCATTCAGATGCTTCCGACCAACAAAACAATAGGGCAAGAAATACTTGACAGACATGGTTTGAATTTTGATGGATCTCTTTTCTGGATTTCACTTGGTGCTTTGTTTGGATTTATGTTATTGTTCAACATTGGGTTCATTCTCGCCTTAAGTTTCTTAAATGGTAAGTTTATCATTCCAATGAAGCCATGATGGAATCCGTAGACATGTATGATTTCTTAACACTTCTCAAGATGCAGCTCCTGGTTATAGGGCCATCATCTCAAGGCAAAAACTCTCCCAAATGCAAGAAAGCGATAAATCATTCACCATAGTTCATGCAGAAGAAGAGTCTATAAATTCTACTTCTAGAACGGTTAAAAAATCCTATCAAGGTTGGACATTTTTGTTTTCTTTATCTTTCCTTGCAACCATGCACATTGCACATCTGTTCCAGAATTCAATTTGTATGGGCATCTTAAACTCCTTGTAGACAAAATCTTTCAGCTCTAAGAAGTGTACCTTATCCTGTTATTGTAGGAAAAGTGATTCTACCATTCGAACCTCTAACAGTGATGTTCCAAGATGTGCAATACTACGTTGACGTACAGATGGTAATCAAATAATCCAATCTCAACAAAACCTTGGTTGGCTGTGGAATGAGAGGATGCATTTAGACCAAACCATGTATTTATTTATAATCCTTTCTTTCTCAGGTAATGAAGGAGCATGGTTTTGGCCAGAAGAAACTACAACTTCTTTGTGATATTACAGCTGTATTTAAACCTGGTGTTCTTGCAGCACTTATGGGTGTAACTGGAGCTGGCAAAACAATTACCATCTCTCAGACATTTTCTTCTATCTTCTTAGGTGACTCAGAAGCTTTAATTGCTAATATATCCTCCAACTTCTAGATCAAATTTTGCATTTTAGATCATAGTTTTAAGATCACTCGGCCATTTGCAATAAGTGTATAGCTTCATTGATTTATGAACAGAGGCAAATATACTATCATTCTCAATACAACTCATCTGATCAAAAGTGCTTACAGAAGGACAATTGAAAGAAATGACCCATCCAATGGCACAAATTGGACTGCTTAAGTGCAATGTAGAAACATACATTCTTTCCAAGCAATACCTGATAATTTTGATTCGCATAGGCTGGGAAGGTGTAGAGGAAAATCTAGCAAGTCTAATTCTTATTTAGACGAAAGGTTAGCCATAACAATCTAGTATCAACAGATGAAAGGAAAGCCAAGCAAAACAAATTTTTACATATACTCTTCCATTAAAAGGTTCATGTACAACTAGAAGTTCCAAAATTGATGTGTCTAAGAAAAGATCAGAAACTTCCTCTGCATCAGCATCCAGGAACATAAAGCCTAACTGAAACATTTTATTCCAGGCGTCGCATAACAAACCAAAAGTTAATGTGATTATGCAGCTTTCTACAATGAGAAGGAAAGAAGAATTTAAAGGCCATATAAACCAACAAATAACTGAAGGTCACGAGCATTCTCTTGATCGACAAATTTGAGTGCTAATAACAATGATGTCAAGCATCCATTATAGTATAAAGTGCTTTGATCTCTTCAACATCATCGTAAAGTGCTTTGATCTCTTCAACATCATCATAACTACCAAGAAATATTGGCGATCTCTTGCGAATCTTCTTAGGAACTAGATCAAGTGCTGCCCATAAGAGTTATATCGGTTATAATCTAAATCAAAACCGCAATCAAATTTTTATGGGAAGAAAAAAAAAGTGCTTTAAATAATAACAACTTCTTTGAATGATAACATATGTTGCTGCTAATTCTTTGAATGATAACAACATCTTCGAAGACAAAGAGAAAGAATAAGCGATACACTTGGGGAGATGACGGTAGAAAGAGCGATGATTGCATCCACAATTACGATTCACTACATCCATAATTCTGATTGAAAAAGAGTTTGTGTTGGAATTAATTTTCTTGTCTTTCTGTAACGATTGAACTCCAAATTATTAAAAAGCCAAGTAGATGAAATTCAATTAATTGCTATTATCATTTTTTGTTTTCAGCAAATTAGGGTTTTAATTAACTATAAAAAAATTAGAGAAATTATCGTTTAATTGATGGGAGGATAATATAGTCTTTTAATAATTATATAAATTAATAAAGTTAATTTAACGCCCTTAATAATAAATAGATTAAAGTTGCGCCCTGATTAGTAATAATGACTTGAAACGCACCCTTTTTCCAAATTTTCCCTATCTAAAATGGGATTATTCCAGAAATCTTAGGACATAATAAGTTTATTTAAAAACTTAAGATAACGCAAGGAAAGATGAACCAAGATGGAAAAAACACCAAGCACAGAAGAATATGTAGTACTGTTTCTTCAACAATTTTAACTACAACAACAATAACAACTAAACCTTTATTCCAATATCTGGGCGTGACTACATAAATCATATTCCGGCATCGTATTCTAATCATTAGCCTTTATACGATTCTATTACAGTATATGTCATTTGAGTGATAAAATTTTTAAGCAGATTGTTTCAGTTTATTCCAAAGACAGTTAGGCGCGCAGTTAATTTTTTTCTAACGTACTTTCAGATCTAGTCCTAATTTCTCCTGGCTCTTCAACCACTTTACAATCTAAATGAATGGATGAAAAATCAGCTTAAAACATGGATCTTCGACCCCTAGAGAATACTTCATTGTTTTTTTTTTCTTATATTGAAGTGCTAACTCTTATGAACTTCTCAAAATTCCCCCAAAAGAATCCTAAACATTCACTCAAACTTGGATACCTCATCTTCATGGAAGGTTCAAAACTGCATTCATAATATTTCTTGCTAAGGATATTTACCATTCTTGTCTCAGATAAGTATGACAAATTTCATTACCATGGTGGCAAATCTGAAGAGTTAAAAACAAGGACCATTTTACAAAGTTTCGAAATTCCTTTGTCAGTGATGCCAAATTTTTTAAATTTATAATACAAAAGTTGATTAACGATACAACAGCTAAGTCTTTATTCCACTATGTACGATCGGTTACATATATCATATTTCACAATTGTATTATATCATTATACGATTTTTAATATAATGCATGTCATTTGATTGGTAAAGTTTTTCTTTGGATTGTCGATCTGACGTGACCTACTCCTTTTACCCGACTTGATTAACAGTAATGAACTATATATAGTAAGAGATTGTTTAATGTAGAAGTTATTTTTGTGTATTATACGGTTGGATACAGTATTTTGCATTGAGATATACAAAAGAATGGAAACAAACCTCCCACCTGATTTAACTTCTTTGCTAAATTCTGGATACCACAATGATACCTGAGGCCTCTGTATACCTTCAACAAGAGCAAATACCTTTGCATCAAAAGAGCTAATCCACAGTTACTAGAATCATATATCACTAATGAGAATTAATGATATAATTAGTAAAGTCAAACAGAACTGGATGAGTATTGAAGAACTGTTCCTCATAAGCAAGTGCTGCTGCAATGCTTTGATTCTTATTAATTTCCTGTCCGAAAAAAGGATTATCAGATGTAACTAATACCATGTTGGAAAATTAAAATATTTTTTTTTTTTTTTTTTTTAGATTATCTCATAGGATCCCATGAATCACAGAATATTATAAATAAGACTAATGTGTTATACTCTTAAAGTAAGAGAGTCAGAATTGAGTTAGATTGATAAAATATTAAAAATTTGTACTCTCCTCTACCAAGTGAAATGGTATTTTTCTAGTAAAAATATTGAATTATTTATTCGAATTCTTTTATTCCGTATCAAATAAGTATATCAAATTATATTCATTTCCAATATAAAAATATTTCACGTTTCCACACCAACATACCATTTAGCAAATAGCAAGTCGCACCAAATATATCATGATAATGAATACCATGCATTAAGAAAAACAAGATTTCAGCCTAAAGCCACTGGTAAGCAGCATATATAGATATATATATATATATATATATATATATATGCTTTCAAGAGCAGCAAATGACCTTCCTTTATTACAACTAAACCATCTTGACTGACTTTAAATAGAAGCTCATTGTATCTTTACAATCTCAAAACTATGGTATTATGTTCTAAATTTACTTTTGTCTTCATGAAGTTTCTTCCACAACATTTTTGCCATATAGTTTAGCAGTTTTATAGAACAGATTGTAATATATACATAATATTATGAAAAAGAATCCTTATCAGATTGTAATATAATAAAAAAATTATGATATACAAAGGAAATTAAAAAAAAAAATAGTCTTTGAAAGACAAGTAAAAGAATGTATTATGAATTAGAGGAACCAAAATAAGTCGAAAGAACTTTAATTTAGGCCCAAAATGTTTTCTTACAAGGACAATAACAATGCACTACTGTAAAACTAATTGCCATAGAGTCAACGAGCTTCTAAAACTACATGTTTAACATAGCAGTAAAGTCATATGTATAAGAACATAAACACAAAACTAAATGAGTCATATATGAAAACTTTGATGCGCTAATTTTCTTATAATTGATGTGCTAATTTTTGGATTATGCTTTTGGACTAAAAATTGATACGCTAATTTTTTTTCTATACTTAATATATTAATTTTTTGTATTGAATTTATACTTTTGGACTAAAAGTTGATACGTTAATCTTTTATATTTGATACGCTAAATTTTTGAATTTGATACTTTAATTGAAAATTGATTGTTGATACACAAATTTTTAGATTGATACTCGATTGCATATTATATGACCCTGTTCCCAAACATAAATACACGAATTAAACCTTAAGCAGATATCAATAACTTCATAAAATGCGTTTCTAAAATGGCAACAAATATTAATGTAACGATGACATTACGAGAGTAACCTAAAAGAATAATAGGGAATTACCTCTTGGCAGCGATTAACAACACCAACATAACCAAAATGAAGAGGAATACTTTTTCCAAGTAAAAAGTTGCGTACATCAGTACCCCTGTCCATTATATCAAGCTACAACAACAATAAAGATGGATTCATATTCCGATTCCATAAAGAAATAGGAACTCAAAGAACATGTGAGACATTGAGCTCATCCAACCCCCACCCAGCTCTCCCAATTTCAACCAACCTTAGTAATCACGCCAATTGTCCGAGAACCTGGCAAAAAATGAAAAAAATTAATGAACTGAAAGAGAGTGATCAATCTCAAAACATGTGCACATACACACATTACTATTGTTCTTTGGTATAAGCAAGCCACCTATAAAGATTATTACACTAGTTGATTTCAGTATAAGATGAAATTAAACTAGCAGTTAGTGTCATATGAAACCGATTTTCTCTCAATTTGATTGTACAATAAAAATGATAGAAAATTAGAATTACCATTTCAATTACTATTAATTATCTATTTCATATATAATATATATATATATATTGTTGGATATTTAATATAATCCAATAATATGGTCTAATATAAACCCAATAGATAACGAACATTTGTAATGGGCAAGAGCCCATTAACTGGTTTTTAACCCTAGCGTACCTCTATATATATGCTAGCTGGAGGCACCATGTTAGGTATTCCAAACTAGATACCTAGGGTTAATGCTTCAAGCAATTGCATATTGAATTACTTGACCTAAAACTTTAACAATCTTGAAGCATTAAAAAGTTAGAGTACTGTAGCGGCGGCGTCACTGTTCTGGCAACTGTAGCAGTACTGTATCGTCACTGTTCCGGCACTGTTCATCAGGTGCACTCCTTCTAATTTTTATTTAGAAAAAAATGGAAAAATATATGCCAATTGATATGGTTAAAATTCAGTCTTTTAGTGGGTCTGATCTTAATTACTGGAAACGAAAGACTAAGTTTTGGTTTAAAATATGAAAATATTTTTATACTGTTTTGAGTACTTTTGCTGATACAACTGAGGATGTTGATGAATCTGACTGCTAAAGAAATTTGGGACAATTTAGATACTCAGTTTAAGAAGGAGGAGGAATTGTCAAAAACAAATCTTGTTGACAAATTCATGGATTTAAAATTCGAGAAAGATATGGAAATCACTCCTCAAGTCACTAATCTAGAAAGCTCGAGATCTAAATTAACTACTGAAAACATCAATATTTGCGATCCTTTTCTTGTTGGTGCCATTATCTATAAATTATCATCTGCATGACTTTCTTTTAAAACTGAGATGTACAGGAAGAAAGTTCAGGTGAGACTGGATGATCTTAAACGATTTATTAGAGTCGAGGATGAGCATCGGGTTAGGAATACATTGGAGATGGTTAGACAGCAACAGTCAGCTGCTAACACGGTAATATATCCCAATAAATTTCCTAAGAAATCCAAGTCTCCTAAAAGTGAGTCTCAATAATTTATAGGCCAAAAAGCCTATCTTTAAGAAAAAGAAGGGCAAGTGCCATAATTGTGGGAAATGAGGCCACTTTGTAGCAGATTATAGGCTACCAAAAAAGGACAAATTTGACACACAATTGGAAGCACATATGCTGGTGCAAAAGACTGAGCCTCAAAACTTTATTGCTATCGTAGGCAATCATGGAAAGGCCAATACTTCTTCAAGATGGTGGTTAGATTCTGAGGCAACATGCCATGTTTGCCAAACGAAAAAGTTACTTGATGATGTTGTTGAGGCCAACGAAACTATTGTTGTGGCTAGTGGGGCAACGAAGATCGTGACTCACACTGGTACTGCAAATATCAACCTCTCTTCATGTAAATTTTTAACTTTAAAATATGTTAAAGTAGTTCCTGCGATCCAAAAGAATTTAATTTCTTTTAGTCGCTTAGAACATACTGGCATGAATTTGATTTTCTCTAGTGGTAGAGTCACTTTATCTGTGAACTCTCATTATTTTGGTTTTGCATTCTTGACTGGTGGTATGCATGAATTGAGTAATGGAACTGAAACGGTCAACTAAGTTAGTTCAACTCTAATTGATCCAATGATATTGCATAATTGGTTAGGACATGTGAACTACAAGAAAATGGTTAGACTAGTTAAAAGTCATAATATACCTCTCGATACTTTGATCAGATTTAACAGATGTGAAGTCTGTGCTCAAACTAAAATCACTAGAATGCCTTTTCGTTCGGTCTCTAAGAGTACACAACTTCTTGACTTAATACATTCTGACCTCTGTGACATTAAAAGTTCTCCTACTAAAGGTGGTCGGAAGTATTTGCTCACTTTTATAGACGATTTTTCTTGATATTGTCATATTTATCTGCTAAAATCAAAAGATGAAGTTTTTGATAAATTTAAAATTTTCAAGAATCGTGTTGAAACCAATTTACTTCAAAAATCAAAAGTTGAGGAGTGACAGAGGATAAGAATATACATTGACAGGGTTCAAGGAATTTTGTGCTTCAGACGGCATAATCCTTGAAACTACAGCTCCTTACCTCAATCAAATGTCATAGTTGAACGTAAGAACAGGACGTTAATAGAAATGTTAAACTCTATGTTATTGACAGCTGGCATGCCTTCCTGTTATTGGGGAGAGGCAGCTTTGACTGCTAATCATATCCTCAATAGGTTGCTGCACTCTAAGTTGTCTTCAACTCCTTATGAGATATGACATAAACATCATTGTAAATATGATACTCTTAAGACTTGGGGCTGTATTGCTTATGAAAGGATACCGGACTCTAGAAGACCTAAGGTGGGGACTAGGATAATACTTATGTGTACCTAGGTAGTGCAGAGGATAGTGCTGCTGATCGGTTCTTGGATCTATCAACCAATGTGGTTATAGAATCTAGAGATGTTGTTTTCTTTGAAGATAAATTTCTTTGAGATAAAGGATTGACAGCATCAGGCACTGTCGAAATCATTTCAGAGACACTTATTGAACCTGAATTGACTTACTCTGATACTCGGATTCCTTCTGAATCTGTACCTTTAACAGTATTTACTAGACAACGAGTTCCCAATACGTTTGGTGAGGATTTGGTCACTTACCATTTTGAAGATGATCCATCAACCTATAATGAAGCGATGAGACTAGGGACTCCCTAGTATGGACAGAAGCCATTGATGATGAAATGAGCTCTCTGTTATAAAATAAAACTTAGGATCCAGTCGATTTGCCGAAAGGGGCTAAGGCTATCGGATGCAAGTGGATTTTGAAGAAGAAACTTAATTCTGACGGATCTATAGCTCGGTATAAAGCACGTTTAGTAGCTAAGGGCTATACCCAAGTATATGGGATAGATTATTTTGAAGTCTACTCCCCGGTCTGTCATTTGACTACGATAAGAATTCTTCTTGCTTTGGTATCTATTGAGCACTATGTTGTGCATCAAATGGATGTAAAAACAGCTTTCCTAAATGGAGATCTGACTGAAGAGATCTACATGAACCAACCTAAAGGGTTTTTCATGAAAGGTTTCGAGAACAAAGTTTGTAAGTTAAACAAATCTTTGTATTGTATGAAAGTACGTTTTACAGAGCAAGGTATTACTCTTAGCTCATTACACTAACAAATTGCTTTCTACATGGAGATACAGTGAATATACCGTAGTTGAGACACCGTATAATTCTAATGGACGGCTGAGCCCCAATGAGGGAGCTAGCATGAATCAATTGGCTTATTCTAAATTGATTGGTAGTCTCATGTATATGATGGCATGCACTAGACTAGACATAGCCTTTTCTATAGGCATGCTGAGTCGTTTCACTAGTAATCCTGACCATGAACATTGGCATGCCCTCACGCGACTTATGCGATATTTGAAGGGTATCTCTAACCATGCACTATGTTATAGTGGTCATCCTCCTATCTTGGAAGCATTTTCTGATGCTTCGTGGTGCTCATCCATAGGGGATATTAAATCTACCAGTGGTTATATTTTCACACTGGGTGGTGCAGCTATTGCGTGGAAATCCAAAAGGCAGACTTGCATTACTTTGTCATCTATGAAATTGAAACTTTCTGCTTTAGCTTCCGCAGAAGGAGAAGCAGAGTGGATAAGAGAACTGATCCTTGATATTCCACTAACCCGCTTAAAGATTACGTCTTTAAGTATGTTCTGTGATAATCAGGCTACAGTTTCAGTAGTACAAAACTCACTCTTTAATGGTAAGAAGAGACATGTTAGACTGAGACATGCCATGCAGACGTATCTCATAGAACATGGTATTATTACTTTGGTCGATGTGAGATCGAAGGATAATCTGACTGATGCTCTAACAAAGGGACTGAACAAAGCTCGAATCTTCAAAATTGTGGGGGATATGGGGTTAAAAACTATATAGATATGTCTTAACTTACATTCTTGGGATTAAAGACTATAAAGATATGTCTTAACCTACATTCATGTTAATTTTGAATTTTCGTATCTCCCTTTGCTAGCTAAGATAAACACTTGATAATATTTCGACGATGATTATGGTTGTCAATATATCATTCCACATCTGATGATATATCCTTTTTGGGTGCGTTGTTTCATTCCACATATGATGAGATGATTTTACTCACTCTGGATGTTCTGTTTAGAGTGGTAGTATCATTCCATATTTGATGAAGCTACTTAACTAAATTTGGACTTGACAGCTGTAACATTCCACATAGAAATATTGGAAATAGTTCTTTTGGAAAAAAAACTGTTTAGGTCTTGTTCTTATAACGAAACTGGACATTAATGCTTATTAGAAATGGTTCTTTTGGAAAAGAAGCTGTTTAGGTTTTGTTCTTATAAAGAAACTGGACATTGATGCTTATTGGAATATGGTATTGATGCATTTTGACATTGATATATATTTATTTTCAATCATTGAGATATTGTGCTAAGTTCTTCTGTTTAAACTAGACACTTTATTTTGTTACACAAATGATTAAGTTCATATTTGGTAACTTACAGAAAATGATAAAAATGGAGGAGCTGATTCGAACTGGAATCCTGAAGATGATAATCTACTTGATGGATAATTCCTCTAGAGCTATGAACTGTGGGGGACTATTATTTGAATAATTGGTCCACTTACATATGCTTTGCCCATTTAGTTTGAGTTTAGAATATTTCTAAAACTCTTGTGTTCGAAGTTTAGAGATTTCTAAAACTTTGATCTTGGTAACACTTTTTGTTTATGTTTGGTTGAGTTTAGATTGTTTTCTAAAACTCATAACTGTGGTTAAAGAATTCATAATTTTGAGTAATGAATCTTTTGTGCTATGAATGATTCAATCATCTGTTTTGAACATTACATTATTTATCTATTGGATTGTGCTATATGTAGAACATAGGAGGAGATTGTTGGATATTTAATATAATCCAATAATATGTTCTAATATAAGCCCAATAGATAACAAACCTTTGTAATGGGCCTGAATGGGCAAGAGCCCATTAACTGGTTTTTAACCCTAGCGTACCTCTATATATATGCTAGCTGGAGGTAGCATGCTAGGTATTCCAAACTAGATACCTAGGGTGTAATGCTTCAAGCAATTGCATATTGAATTGCTTAACCTAAAACTTTAACATATATATGATCCGTTTCTCAAGAGTTTTTGTCTTAAAGTAATAACAAGATAATAAGTTATAAGTTATAACCATGTGTTGACAGTAGCAAATCAGAGTGAAGCAGTAAAAATTATGTCCATGAAAAACTTACCAGTTGGATCAACCTCTCTAGCCATTTGTAATGCATCAAAAGTAGCCAAGTCTGAGTTTGCAGGAGTAACAGCCAATATGACACAAGTTTCTTGCTGGATATAAGACAATATGATTTTCCTAATTCTTGTTTCTATATGATTGGGTTGATCTCCTACAGGAACTTTAGTGATCCCAAGTAAATTAATGAGTGTAATATTAAGGGCATTTGGAGAAGATATTTTCAATCTAATTTCTTTATCTAAAACTCCCTTGTTATGTCTTTCTTCTCTTTCAGTCTCAGCCTGCCATACATCAAAATTCAATCCACAAAATTAAAGTGGAAATGATACTATTCAATGTGTAAGAAATAGTAAGAATTGAACTCAGTAGATCTTCTATTACATTCTCCGTTTCACTCATATAAATAGACATCACATATTTATTTTTTATGATTCACTAATCAATTAATAGGGTTTTAGTTAAATATACATATCATGTATTTATAAACTAAAACATAGATTAAGATAGGAAATGGAATAAAAGATCTTGAGTGAAATTGAACACATTCAAAATTCTTAATCTCTCTAATTCATGTCCTGAAATCCCTAATTTTAATTTCAAATAAAAAAATAAGAATTAATTCTAATAACCATAAATTAGAATAACTCGAACACCTAAATTGATTTACTAATTTATAAATTAATTTAAACTTCAATTTACTAATTTATAAATTTAAAGTTACCATTAACAAAATCCAAATAATAAAAATTCTATAAAAAGAAGCAAACCTTCTTATTCCAATTTTATTTTTAGGGCTCTTGCAAACCTCCAGCCTCTAAGGCTCTCGCAAACCTCCACCAACCTCCATCTCCATGCCAGAGCATGGTACAAGCGATGATACATGACCTACTATGTAAAAAATTACTTAGGAGATAATGCAAAAAAGATGATAATATACTTATCTCATAAACCAGTTTACAAGACAATATATATACTAAATAACACTAACAACTCTTCCTACAAATCAGGAGAGAGGTACCAACTACAAACTTAAGATAAGAACAAACTTTCTAACTAATCCCACGTAATTTATGGGCTTAAAACAAGCAACTTTGAAGTCTTCAACTCCGACACTCCCCCTCAAGCTGGACTGTACATATCGTACATTCCGAGCTTGTTACACAGCTCTTCAAAGTTTCTGCCTAGAACTGGTTTAGTTAACACATCAGCCAGTTGTTCTTGGGTTGGTGTATAGATGAGGCTCACTTCAGCATTCTTCACTTTCTCAGAGATGAAATAACGATCGATTTCAACATGTTTGGTCCGGTCGTGATGGACAGGGTCTTTGGCGATTTTTATTGCTGCTTGGTGGCCACATCTGAGCTTGATCACACTGTTCCCATTCATCCCAAGTTCAGTAAGAACCCTGCGAATCCAAATGCCCTCACATATAGTAATGGCCATAGCTCTGAACTCTGTCTCTGCACTACTCCTAGCTACCACTGGTTGCTTTTTACTTCTCCATGTCACAAGATTTCCCCACACATAAGAACAGTAACCACTTGTGGATCGTCTGTCGGTATTATCTCCAGCCCAATCGGAGTCAGAATATAACACAATGTCTCGGCTATCGTGCTTTCTGAATAATACACCTTTTCCTGGAGCTTTCTTCAGATACCTCAGGATTCGATATACTGCTGCCATATGTTGTTTTGTTGGTTTGCTCATGAACTGACTAACATAACTCACTGCACACCCAATGTCAGGTCATGTGTGAGCTAGGTAAATTAGCCTCCCCACCAGACGTTGATATCTGGGCTTATCATGAATGACTTCTCCTTCAGTTTCAATCACCTTTTTGAATTCCATGGGAGTATTGACTGGCTTGCATCCTAGCATACCTGTTTCATGGAGTAAATCAAGTGTGTTTTTGCGCTGAGATACAAATATCCCATGCTTTGATCGAGTTATCTCTATACCTAGGAAGAACTTTAGCAATCCTAAGTCCTCGACCTCAAATGACTCAGACAATGATCTCTTCATAGTTAATAATTCTGCTTCATCATTTCCAGTGAGAATGATGTCATCAACATACACAATCAACACAGCAATTTGGTCATTACTGGATCGCTTAATGAATAAGGTGTGATCAGCTTGGCATTGTACAAACCCATGAGATATCACTGATGCTGAAAATCAACCAAACCACACTCTAGGAGACTGTTTAAGTCCATAGAGAGACTTGTGAAATTTACACACCTTTAGCCTATCATACCTTTTTTTAAGCCCTGCCGATATCTCCATGTATACGTCTTCTTCTAACATACCGTTGAGGAATGCATTTTTTATATCTAGTTGATACAATGGCCAATCCAAGTTAGCAACTAGACTCAACAGTATTCTGATGGTATTGAGTTTAGCTACTGGAGCAAACGTGTCCTGATAGTCAATCCCATACGATTGTGTGAAACCCCGAGCAACCAACCGAGCTTTCAATCTTTCCACACTCCCATATGCATTGTGCTTCACATTGAATAACCACTTGCAACTTACTGTTCTTTTCCCTGGTGGCAGATTGGTGATAGACCATGTCTCATTCTTTTCTAGAGCTCTAAGTTCATCTTGAACAGCTTGGTTCCATCCTGGATGACTTAGTGCCTCATGGATGTTTGTTGGAACTTTAATCTGATCTACTCTGGAGATAAATGTTTTATATGCAGATGAAACATTAGAATAGTTTACAAAATCTGTAATAGGGTACCTCGTACATGTCTTCCGAGGCTCTCTCCGCCAGGCAATAGGAAGGTCCAACATCCACTGATCTTGATTCTGAGTTGGATTGGCATCCTGTACATCCTTACCATTTTGGTCAGAATTCTCAGGAGTTAGTTGTGGAGGAGAGATTGGCTGCTGAGTGTTGACGTGATGTGGTGAAGTGATGCATAGCTGAAGAGACTGTGGTGACTCAGGTATAGATGACTCGGGTACAACTGTTGGTTGAAAATTTTTGTACGACTCAGGAGCGGGTGACAGTAAAGAGTTTAATTGCCAAACTTGAAATTCTGTTATTATCTCCCCCTGAATTGCAGGTTTGGAAAAATAGGAATTGTGTTCAAAAAATGTAACATCTCGAGTTACGTAGACCCGATTTTTGGTTGGACTATAACACTTATAACCCTTTTTATTTGATGAGTACCCATTGAACACACATTTAAGGACCTAGGATCAAGCTTGCTACTATGTTGTTCATAAATGTGCACAAATGCAACACAGCCAAAGATTTTATGTGTAAGGTGTGAGGTTATGACCTTTGTGTGTGGAAAGATGTTTGAAAAAATTTGGTATAGAGTTTGAAACTTAAGAATACGTGATGGCATTCGATTAATGAGATAAGCAGCTGTCAAAACTGCCTCTCCCCAAAATCGTTTTGGAACGCTAGTGGAGAACATCAATGAGCGGGCAACCTCAAGTAAATGACGATTTTTTCTTTCAGCTATCCCATTTTGTTGAAGGGTATCTACACATGAGCTAAATTGAATGATTCCTTTGTTTTGGCAATATTTTCCAAGTGTGAGATTAAAATATTCCCGAGCATTGTCAGATTTAAGAACGAGGATTTTTTCTTGAAATTGTGTATTGATCATGTTGTGAAAGATTTCAAATATTTGAAATAGCTCGGATTTTGCCTTGATTAAGAATACCCAAGTTAGCCTAGTATGGTCATCAATAAAAGTGACAAACCACCTAGCGCGTGCCATTAATGTTTGCAATACGTGATGCCCCCCAAATATCGCTATGAATTAAAGCAAAAGGTTTTGAGGGTGAGTATGGAAGGCTTGCATAAACAGTACGGGTGTGCTTGGCCAGTTGACATATTTCGCAATTGTAATTTTTGAAACTTTTGGTAATGAAAAATTGCGGAAAGAGTTTCGGAAGATAAGCAAAGCTAGGATGGCCAAGTCGAAAGTGCCAATCCATAATTTCATTATCAAGTTTATTTGCAGAAAGACATACAGACTCAGGAACAAAGAAACAAGATGACAGACTAGATACTTGACTTGTTAGCTTGGTATTGATGACGTAAAGTCCAGACCACAGCTCAGCACTGCCAATCTTCCTCTTCGATTCCAGCTCCTGAAATATGCAAATATTTGGAAGAAACGTAGTGAGGCACTGTAGGTCTTAAGTAAGTTTACTGATGGAAAGCAAATTGCAATTAAGGTTTGGCACATGTAACACAGACGTGAGAGTAATGTTAGGGGATATGACTATATCTCCAGTTCCAACAACTGTAGATCGAGTCACATCTGCAACACGCACTTGCATAGCATATGTAATGGGACTATACTTGCTGAATACAAACCTATCACCAGGCATGTGGTCTGATGCCCCGGAATCAATAATCCATTTATACTACTGTTTCCAGGATGATAAAAGAGCTGAGCTTATGTTACCTCGCATAGCATGCATACTGTTTGAGGACTTCTGGGAGAGGTTATTCTTCATTAGTAGCTGCAGCATCTCTAGTTGCTCTTTATAGAATGGGCTGATTTCCTTACTGCTAGTGTTCTCCTCCACTGATACAGACAAATGAGCTTTGCCGTTTTTGTCGTATGTTGGCCGTGAAGGCTTCTAATCAGTAGGCTTCTCGTGAATCTTCCAGCATGTGTCCTTCGTGTGCCCAAGTTTTGAGCAATGCTCACAATATGGTCGTGATTTCTTTTGCTGGTGTTGGTCTGTGTTGCTGCTGTTGTTGTTGTTTTTGTGAGACTGAGAGCTGTGGGAAGTTAGTACAGAACCCTCGATGACTGACTGATTACTATGCCCGCCCAGCATTACTCGTTTCCTGCTCTCTTCACGCCTTACCTCTGAGAAGGCATTTGGTAGAGTTGGAAAGGGTTTGATGCTCAATGTCCGTCCTCGCACTTCGTCAAGGGATGAGTTCAAACCAAATAGGAATTTGAATGTTCTTTTCTGTTCAATGATCTTCTTGTACTTCTGTTAGTCAGTTGTACACTTCAACGTGTGATTCTCATAAATATCCAGTTGTTGCCAGTGGCGTGTGAGTGAATTTTAGTATTGCGTCACATTCAGTTCTCCCTGTCGAAGGTCATGCAGTACTGACTCAACAGCAAACATCTCTGATGTATTGTCAAGGCTGGAATATGTTTCTATGACTGTGTCCCATAGCTCTTTGGCAGTTTCACAAAGCAAGAAGTTCTCACTTATCTCTGGCATCATGGAATAGGTTAACCATGACATTACCAGGTGATATGAATGATCACGGTGCAGCACCTTAGACCACTCGAATTCCACTTCATTTGGATCGTTGCTTACAAAACTCGAACCAAGAACAAGACTCTTAAAGATGTGGAATTAAACAAAAATAGAAATTAAAGGATATTAACACGAAAAGATTTGATATGAAGCAATCAAACCCCCACGTATGAATCAAAAGGATTCGGCCAACCTATGAAAATTCATAAGCTAAACAAATCAGTTTGGCTTGTTCTTTGAATCAAGAACTTGTAAGTTCACCTAAAGGTCTTAGCTTCTAGGTTCACGGTTCTTATGAAAATTCAATTAAACTTAATTGAATTAATTCACGTTTTTCACAACTTTTCAAGGCTGCAAAATTCTTTAGCAAAGCTAAACTTTATCAAAATTCATCCTTCTAAAAACGTTAAAGGAGCCCTCCTTTTATAGGGAGAAATTTGGCTCTTACAATGAAAGAAAACCCTAACTCAAGTCAATTACAACTTGACTTCTAAGCTAGCTAACTTTCCAAATTGGAATTGGAAACTAAAAACTAACAAACTAATCCTTTTCTAATAAGGATTAGGGCACACGGTTACAAAGGTGGCCAAACACGTTTTGGCTTCCTTTGTTTCCTAAACTATGAAGAAGCAAAACTCAATTTGACTTCTTAAGTTTCCTAAACTTTTACTTGCCATTATCATGCAAGATAATTGGGCCAAGTAAACTTTATTTAAAACCGAAATTCCAAGCCCATAAATAATAAATATAAAACGTCGCTTTGGGCTTAAAATAAAACCCTAATTAAATTAGCAAGAAGACGTGATCCATTGGTGAAAGCCCAAACATGCCTTCTTTGGACTTCATTGAGATTGATCCATCTCTTCATGGATTGTGATTGAAGAGATATTCCATAAAACTCCATTGGTGGAAGATGCTTGGACCGGATCATGATGCTCTTCAAAGATGTCCAACTCTTCACAATGAGTTATCAATAATGCTTGCAACACCTCCTTCATCCTTTTGCTCCTTGATCTTGTCATTGGTCCATCAAGATTTGTCAATGGATGAACACTGGAAGTCGGCTTTGGCATAGGCATAGATGGATTGCTATCATTCCCTCCCTCCTCGAAAGGATTCGTTCTCGAATCACCTACATCAAACAAAGATAAGTCAGTAACATTAAATGTAGATGAGACATTGCCATAGGCACTAGGAAGCTCTATCTTGTAAGCATTATCTCTAATCCTTTCCAAAACACGAAAAGGACCATCTCCTGGTGGGTGAAGCTTAGATTTCCTTTTGTCAGGAAACCTCTCATTCCTTAAGTGAATCCAAACCCAATCACCCGGTTCAAATATCACTCTTTTCCGACCTTTATTAGCTTGTTTGGCATATTGCTCATTACGCCTTTGAATATTATGCCTTACTTTTTCATGTAACTCCTTAATAAAATCTACTTTCCTTTGACCTTCAACATTAACAAACTCATTAATAGGCAAAGGCAAAATATCAAGAGGAGTTAAAGGATTGAATCTATAAACTATTTCAAAAGGTGAACAGTTAGTGGAATTATGGACAGTTCTATATAAGCAAATTCAATATGCGGCAAACAACCTTCCCAATTCTTTAAGTTTTTCTGAATAATAGTACGAAGTAAAGTAGACAAAGTACGATTTACTACCTCAGTTTGCCCATCAGTTTGGGGATGTACAACAGTAGAAAATAATAACTTAGTGCCTAACTTATTCCAAAGAGTGCGCCAAAAGTGAGATAAAAACTTGACATCTCTATCACCAACAATACTCTTAGGAATTCCATGCAACCTTACAATTTTCTTAAGGAATAAATTAGCAACTTTTGTAGCATCATTAGACTTAGAACATGCAATGAAATGTGCCATCTTACTAAATCTATCAACTACCACAAAAATGCTATCATGACCATTACGTGATCTAGGCAATCCAAGTACAAAATCCATAGAAATGTCTACCCAAGGATGACTAGGAACAAGCAATGGTGTATACAAACCATGAGGCATAATTTTCGAACAAAATGCCTCATTAACCCTCCCCCATGGGTTTCTTTAACAAGCAATTCACGAATGTAACATAAGGGTATGCACAATTTATCCTTTTTAAACAAGAAACCATCATACATATAAAAGTCTCCATTCGGCTTTATAGGACAAGTATCAATTACATTTTTGAAATCAACATCATCTTTGTATAAATCTTTGATCAAATCAAAACCAAGTAACTTAGCATGCATATAGGTGAATAACGAATGTCTCCTAGATAATGCATCAGCTACAACATTTTCATTACCAGATTTATACTTAATCACATAAGGAAAAGTTTCAATAAACTCTAACCACTTAGCATGCCTTTTATTCAATTTCCCTTGGGACTTCAAAAATTTAAGGTTTTCATTATCAGAATGAATTATAAACTCTTTAGGCCATAGATAATGTTGCCAAACCTGTAACGACCTTACCAACGCATACAACTTCTTGTCATAAGTTGCATACTTCAATTGCGCCCCATTGAACTTTTCACTAAAATAGGCCACCGGGTCTTGATTCCTGCATCAAAATAGCACCAATACCTATCCCGGAGGCATCACAGTATATCTCAAAAGCTTTACTAAAATTGGGCAAAGCAAGTAAAGGCGCATGAGTCAACAAATATTTCAACTTGTTAAAAGCATTTTCATGTTCTTCCTTCCATTCAAAAAAAATATTTTTCTTAACAAGTTCATTTAGAGGAGCTGCTATAGTACTAAAATCTTTAATAAATCTCCTATAAAAACTTGCCAATCCATGAAAACTTCTAACATCACTAGCACATGTAGGTCGAGACCAACACTGAATTGCCTTGACCTTTGACTCATCAACAGATATACCTTGAGAACTAACAACATAACCTAAAAAGATAATTGATTCCATACAAAAAGAATACTTTTTAAGGTTAGCATATAATTTGTTCTCACGTAAAACAGCAAACACTTGTCTTAAATGATCAACATGCTCATCAAGTGATTTACTATATATAAGGATATCATCAAAATAGACCACAACAAATTTTCCAATGAAGTGACGAAAAACTTGATTCATTAACCTCATAAAAGTACTGGGTGCATTGGTTAAACCAAAAGGCATGACTAAACCATTCATACAAACCAAACTTTATTTTAAAAGCAGTTTTCCATTCATCACCTTCTTTCATTCGAATTTGATAATAACCACTCTTTAGGTCTATCTTAGAAAATATGCATGAACCATATAACTCATCAAGCATGTCATCTAATCTAGGAATAGGATGTCTATACTTAATAGTTATTTTATTTATGGCACGACAATCAACACACATTCTCCATGAATCATCCTTTTTAGGAACCAAAATAACAGGAACAGCACATGGACTATAAGATTCTTGAACCATACCTCAGTCAATAAGTTCGTCCACTTTGAATCTCTTCGGTCTCCTCAGGATTTGCTCTATAAGCTGGACGGTTTGGAATTTGAGCTCCAGGTATGAAATCGATTTGATGTTCAATACCTCTAATAGGTGGTAAACCCTTTTGGTAAATCCTCAGGAAACACATCTTCATATTCCTGCAAAAGAGCTGAAACAATACTAGGCAAAGAATCAAGGTGAGCACTATCAATGATAAGTACATCCTTGCGAAAAAGTAAATACACTACTTGCCTATCTAATATTGCTCTCTTAACCTCACTTTTAGAAGCATAATTAAAAGATTTTGAAACAACTAACTCTCGGCTATCACTATCACTATTTCTAGTTACAATGTTTTGCCCTATGCTAGTTACATTGTTCTTCTCTTGTAACTTCTTTTCCTTTGCTTCACGCATTGCACCATAAGCCTTAGCTATTTTAGCTTGATCTTCAAAAACTTCAGTAGGACTTGAGGCTCTCAAATTAAACTTTTTACCTTGGTGCGAAAAATGGTAAAAGTTCTTCTTGGCATGATACACAACGTCTCTATCAAATTGCCAAGGTCTTCTAAGTAATATATGACTGGCTTCCATTGGAACAACATCACATGTAACTTTATCAACATAACTACCAATGGTGAATGTAAATTTAACTTGCTTGGTAACTCGTGATTCAGCTGAATTATTTAACCATTGAAGTCTATATGGTTTGGGATGTTTCATGCAAGTCAAATTCAGCTTATTTACAAGTAAAGTACTTGCCACATTTGCACAACTACCACTATCAATAATAACAGTGCAAATTTTATTTTGAACCATGCAACGTGTATGAAATATGTTTTCACGATGGATCAAATCTTCATCAACAAGTGGATGTGCATTAAGTACTCGACGAGAGACTAAACAATAATCACCAACCTTATAAGAAGAACCATCAAAGTCTTCACTTTCATCACTTACATATTTCTCCTCAATGGGTGGCATATCAGCACAATTCATCAGTCTCAACTTCTCCATTGTCAAGAATAATCATTAACTTACTAGTAGGGCAATCGGATCGCATATGACCATAACCTTGACATTTATAACAACGAATATCCCTCAATCTTGTGGCTGAAGTTAACGCCTATTTAGGAGTGGTTTCAGCAGCTTTTTGGTACTGATTTTAGGACATTGGAAGGTGTACTTGATTGTTGATTTGAAGTGAATTGTCGCGGCTTTGTGGGTGGAGAAAAAGGGACAACATTCGGCTTCTTCTCTCTTTGCCATGGTGGTGGCGGTTGTGAAAACTTATTCTTCCCTTTCATGTGCTTTTCAATCTTAATAGCTTTGTGGACAAGTTCATTAATATCAACATAACTTTGCAAATCCACATGATAAGCCAATTCAGAATGCATACCTCTCAAAAATCATTATATAGTAGAGTCAGGATATTCATGCACATTAGCCTTGATCATCAAAGCTTCCATCTCATGATAATACTCCTCAACCGATTTATTACCTTGCACAAGTGAATGTAATTTTCTGTTCAACTCATGGTTGTAATGAGAAGGGACATACTATTTCCTCATAAGTATCTTCATTTGGCTCCATGTCTTGATTGGCCTTTCACCATCTTGACGTCTAGACCTCATAACCTCATCCTACCATAAACTAGCATAATCCTTAAGGTGCACAAAAGCAATTCGATACTTCTCCTTTTCAGGGTAATCATGGCCTTCAAAGAAGTGCTCAAGCTCACGAACCGAATCAAAATAAGCTTCGGGATCTGCTTTACTATGGAAAGTAGGGATAGTTAGCTTTAAAGAACCAATTGAAATCTTAGATTTGTCACCTTTCTTAGAAGAAATCGTGTCCTCCTCTTCCTCCTCCTCATCATGACTAGAGTCATTGTCGGATTCAAACTCAACTCTTTGGGATTTAGAACCCTTGGGTGGTGGTGAAGACAAACTATCAACTTTCAGTGTGAGTTTTCGAATCATGTCAAAGAGGACATCATTAGTGAACTTTTGGTCCACTACTTTTGGTGATTTAGATTCCTCACCCTCCATTTGTACCTGCAAGTTAGTAAAAACACAAGAGATATATAGTACAATACCTCACGGGTTCTCACAATATGGGGTAGTAGGTACTCTCCTCTCTTAATATGAAAGCTTTTCTCGTGTATACCCTATACTAATACTTTCAAACTATGGAACTTACTGGTTCAATGATTATAAGAACACGTCTCAACCAATTAATTCCACCAACAAATTTTCACAAGTAAAAACTAAAGAAGTTTCAACAAATCACGTCAAGAGTATTTAAGAACACATGTAGGTATAACTTGATTTAACTTCAGAAACTAAGAGAAACAGAAAGTAGATTTCAAGACGAAGAAAACGCAATTTGAATCACTTAATTCCGAGTTGTATTGAGAAAGTTATGGCACTTTTAATCCAAGGTGGTTTTCAAGAAATAACTTAAGAACAATGTGTTCGTCAAGAATAAAATAAATTAAATTAAATAAACAGAAAATAATAAATAAAGTCCGAATATTTTTTTTTTTTGTATTGGGCCTCTTTTTTTTATTTATTTATAGTTCGGCCTTTTTTTTTTAAGTTGGGCCTTTTTTTTATAATTCGGCCTCTTTTTTTTTTTTTTTTTGTTCGGACAACCTAGGACAAAACAAACTTTTTAAGGTTTGGACACAAACCTTGGACAAACAAAAACAATTAAGGTTCGGACAAGAGCCTAGTACAATACTATGTTTAAGGTTTTAAGACTAAAACCTAGTACAAGTACTTAGGTTTAAGGTTTGAAGACAACAACCTAGGATTAGGGTTTAAGGATATTATGTCTTTTGTCTTAACCTTAAAAACCTTAAAATTTTAAAACTTTAATATCTCACCAAGAATTATGAATTTGCATGTGCCACTTTCACAAAATATTCAAGATTTATCAAGAAGATCAAGAATATAGCTTTAGATTCAAATTTTGACACTTTTGGATTTTCAAGAAAATCAAGAAGTTCATGAAAGTGTTCAAGAACTTATCTTTTTCAAGTGTGGTAAAAGTTTGATCAAAACACACTATGACAAGAATGAAACAATGAAACTAACACAAAAGAAAGATCAAGAATTGGATAAGAAACAAGAAAGTTATGCAATTTTGACCAAAACTAGGGTTTGTAAGAAACCCTAATTCTTGACTCAAAAACCCTAACAAGTATGACGTGTGGACAGCAATGAAAACAAATGGAATTCAACACTATGAAGACAACAAAAAGTGCAGAATTGAACACGAAGAACAACAGCAATGACGCACAAAAATTCAGCAAGAAAGCAACACAAAAAATTGCAAAAAACCGAGAGCAAGCACACTAGCGATTTTGGGCAGATTTCAACAAACTTTTTGCATGCGATTTTTGGACAGATTTATGACGTTTTAAAGACTGAATTAAGACACAATTTACTGCAGTAGAATGACTCAAGAACAGCAGCAAAAAGACGCAAAAACAGCAGCACAAAAACGATGCAAAAATAGCAAGGAAAACCGAGACACAAGAAGACTCAAAAACCGAAATTTAAAACCTGAATTTGGAAGACAACCTTGAGCTCTGATACCAATTGATATGAATGATCACGGTGCAGCACCTTAGACCACTCGAATTTCACTTCCTTTGGATCGTTGCTTACTAAACTCGAACCAAGAACAAGACTCTTAAAGATGCGGAATTAAACAAAAACAGAAATTAAAGGATATTGACACGAAAAGATTTGATATGAAGTAATCATACCCCCACGTATGAATCAAAAGGATTCGGCCAACCTATGAAAATTCATAAGCTAAACAAATCAGTTTGGCTTGTTCTTTGAATCAAGAACTTGTAAGTTCACCTAAAGGTCTTAGTTTCTAGGTTCACGGTTCTTATGAAAACTCAATTAAACTTAATTGAATTAATTCACATTTTTCACAACTTTTCAAGGCTGCAAAATTCTTTAGCAAAGCTAAACTTTATCAAAATTCATCCTTCTAAAAACGTTAAAGAAGCCCTCCTTTTATAGGGAGAAATTCGGCTCTTACAATGAAAGAAAACCCTAACTCAAGTCAATTACAACTTGACTTCTAAGCTAGCTAACTTTCCAAATTGGAATTGGAAACTAACAACTAACAAACTAATCCTTTTCTAATAAGGATTAGGGCACACGGTTACAAAGGTGGCCAAACACGTTTTAGCTTCCTTTGTTTCCTAAACTATAAAGAAGCAAAACTCAATTTGACTTCTTAAGTTTCCTAAACTTTTACTTGCCATTATCATGCAAGATAATTGGGCCAAGTAAACTTTATTTAAAACCGAAATTCCAAGCCCATAAATAATAAATATAAAACGTCACTTTGGGCTTAAAATAAAACCCTAATTAAATTAGCAAGAAGACGTGATCCATTGGTGAAAGCCCAAACACGCCTTCTTTGGACTTCATTGTGATTGATCCATTTCTTCATGGATTGTGATTGAAGAGATATTCCATAAAACTCCATTGGTGGAAGATGCTTGGACCGGATCATGATGCTCTTCAAAGATGTCCAACTCTTCACAATGAGTTATCAATAATGCTTGCAACGCCTCCTTCATCCTTTTGCTCCTTGATTTTGTCATTGGTCCATCAAGATTTGTCAATGGATGA
Source organism: Ophiorrhiza pumila (assembly GCA_016586305.1). Classification (NCBI taxonomy): domain Eukaryota; kingdom Viridiplantae; phylum Streptophyta; class Magnoliopsida; order Gentianales; family Rubiaceae; genus Ophiorrhiza; species Ophiorrhiza pumila. Next base: position 6,987,815 of record BLIW01000008.1, on the reverse strand, counting down.
ACACTGGAAGTCGGCTTTGGCATAGGCATAGATGGATTGCTACCACCAGGTGATTATTTGTTTTCCATCTTTTGAGTTCTGCAGCATCCGTTGTTGGTGGTTCAGTAGCCTCTCCAGTGAGATACTCTTCCTTGCCTCGCCCTCCAATAAACATGCGAACAGACTTCGACCATTGCAAGTAATTATGACCACCAAGTTTGTGATTGATGATAAGTTGAGGATGTTCTGAATTTGAGATTAGTAATGATCGATTTTGTGTTTGGTGATTGAGATTGGGATTGACTAGAGGCTTCGACAATAGACCCATCAGTAGCCAAACCATGTTTCACCATAATGACTGGATTAAGAGAGTCTGTCTCTGATACCAGGTAAAAAATTACTTAGGAGATAATGCAAAAAAGATGATAATATTCTTATCTCATAAACCAGTTTACAAGACAATATATATACTAAATAACACTAACAACTCTTCCTACAAATCAGGAGAGAGGTACCAACTACAGACTTAAGATAAGAACAAACTTTCTAACTAATCCCACGTAACTTATGGGCTTAAAACAAGCAACTTTGAAGTCTTCAACTCCGACATACTACATTGACAGAGTCTTAACAAAGTTAAGAAAAGATTTTCTAACCTGAATTTCGCTGCCAATTTGGGAGAAATCATAGAACTTTTGTCCGGGAAAGTGACGAAATTCACCCCACTCCAAACCGTCATCCCCACTACTGGGCAGGGCTGGGTGGTTTTCGAGCTGAAGAACAAGTGGACAGCGAGTACAAATATCACAGCCGCGGGGAAGGAAGTCGAGTCCCACTAGTGCTTCGAGAACACTAGACTTGCCGCTACTCTGACCGCCGACCACCGCCACCTGCGGCAGTCTAAGCTCAGAAAGCCCCTGCTGGTTTTCGTTTCCAAGAGAGGCAAATATGTCCTGCAATTTATTAATGATTGGAATTACTGAACTGCCGATAAAAGGAGGAGCCTGAGACAGGGAAGGAGGTGGACTGAAGGAAACGACGTTTGAGGGATCTATTACTTCTTCCATTGTTTGAATTCTCTTTCTCGCCATTGTATGTGTGATTAGCTATATATGATTGGTTTATTACGGTTTTGAGTTTTATGCAAAGGTTTTAGTGTGTGAGTGTGTGTAAAAAGTTGTAAAGAAAATTCTTGGAGAAGAAGCTAACTGTATGCATGGGCATAGGAGAGGTTGCTTGGAAGGGAAGTTACTCTTGCTAGTATGATATTAGCATGGATTTTTGCGACCTAATTTACAATATTAATGTTAGAATGAAATTACAATAGATTTTTGTGAACTAAATTAATTAGTTGGCTTTTAGCTCGCCTCTCGGAAACAAAACATCCCTAATAATAATGTTTGGTTATGAGATTAAAATCAGAATTATAATTAAATACCTTTTTTTTTCTCTTTTAAAAAAAATATAATTTTTTTTCTGTTTAATTATAATTGAATACCTATGTTTATCAAGTTTGGTATACAAGTGTTTTGAAATAGAAATCAATATTATATTTTTATACTTTAACATTGTACTTAAAAATAAGGTTAAAAAAATTCAAAAATATTGTGAATAATAAATTTTAACATTTTATTGAAATGTTTTAACTTTAAAAAAAAATTGATTGTTAATACAATATTTGTACAAGAATGAATGAATGCATAATTAAATATTGTCAACTTTTATTTACGATAAAATAAAATACTCCATGTATAATTTTAAAACAAATATAAATTATTTTTTTATAATGTTTTGAAAATAAATATCAAAATATTGGTGAGAGAAAAAGGAATTAATAAGTTTTTTTACCAGAAAAAGAGAGAGAAAAATTGAGATATACGGAACAAGAAATACTGAAGAGAGATTGGGGTAGAGAAAAAGGGTCTCATGAAATTTTTTGTTTCCTATATGGAATGAAGAATTCCTCAATAATCAAAAAAACAAAACTGTTTTCAAGAATCATTACCTCTAACCAAAAATCATTCTTTACTCCATTTTTTTTATTTCCATTTTCGATTCCCAAACAAGCACTTAAATTAAGGCAATATGGCAATGATAAATTGGTAATTTAACCTATAGTTTAGTATTAGGGTAAACTAGAGATGAGATCTTCTGTCGTAAAACTACGTCGTTTTGAACATTAGACACAATAAAGACATGATAATCTTAGATAAATGATCTGATATCCGTAAACTACCCTAAAGGTCATTAAACTATTCCAATAGTATACTTTAACTCATTCTGTCTAATATGGCTCTTAAGTACATGTAACACAAGTTGATGTTTCGTTAAAATAAAAAAGTACAGGTTGATCTTCTGTCTGCTTTTAACGGTCAAATTAGACTGAATTGCTAAAAGTATATCACTTTTAATAGATAAGTGATCAAAGTGAAACAAAAAAAAATATTTAGTAACCAAAAGTATACGATTAAAATAGTTTAATATTCTTTAAGGTAATTTACCCTTAGTATTATAAGTCGCTAGCTGTTTGGATTGAAATAAAGGAAAACATATAATTGAAAGGGATAGAAAGTAAATTAAGGGGGATAAAAAGTGGTATACTACTATAAAAAAATCTTTGACAACATAAATAAATTTTTTTTTCTTTTAAATTTTTTTAGAAATAATTATGAACATAAATAGAATATTTTTTTTACTACCATAAATAGAATATTTTTTTTGAACATAAAATCTTTGACTACCAAACTACTCATGTATAAGATGCAAAATTATTAAGGTTCTATTTGAATGAAATATTTTTTTTGGGATTTGTTATAAGAAAGAAATATTTTAAAAACATTTAGATTAATAAATTTATTTTTGGGGGAATTTATAGAGGAAAATTTTTTATTAATAAAATTTTAAAATTCAAATTTGAATTAATATTTTATATATTTTTTTTATGAGAGATTGTGTTATATATACGAAGAATTGTTTATTATTAAAAATTTAAAATTTAAATTTAAAATTCATATTTTATTTATTAATAATATAAAAATTACCGTAGCAAAAATAATTACTGTAAAATTATTTTTATTTTTTTAGAAATTTTAATTAAAAAATGGACAAAACAAACAATTTATTTTGATTTTATAAAATAAAATACTAATTTTATACCAAACAAATAGAGCGTAGGTCCGTTTGGATATGTGGTTTGTTTTGAAAATTAGAAAAATCAAGGTCTTGCATTGCGTTTTACAAAAGGAATATTTTGGTTTTCAGATTTGATTGTTTGGATAGATAAGTTTCATTTTTATTGGTTTTTGTGTAATAGAATTAATTTATTTAAAAAATTTAAAAACAAAAAAAAATAATTTTTTAATAAATAGTTTGGGTTGACTGGCTGCAGTCAAAGGTTAACCGCCGTCAGTCAACAGCCGGTAAAGCTACTATCAGGTAGACAAAAACAATAAGTTAACAAATTATGACTGCTGATTCTGATTTGTTAAAATTGGGTTCCTTTAATTTTTAGTGTTGTTAGGACATTAAATTTGGTGTTGCCGGATTCCAGCCGAATTGTGTCTTAATTAAAAAAATAATTAGTTTAAACTCATTCGTGCTAATTATCGATAAATTAAGAGGGAATTGGGTTACGTCGGAGTTGATTCTCGGTAACATGTAACTAGTTGGTTTATGAACGTTAATTAATTATTAAGTCAATGATCTTTGAATATTAATTAGTGTGGATTTACTTATTCATTGCATTTTTATTCTTATCTTTTTAGTTAAGTAGTTTGATTTATTTTAAGTTTAATTATTTTAATTTGATATATTGAAATTAAATTGTGACACTGTGTTGAATTAACTGAAATAGACTAGGCTCCGTTCTGCGTGGGATTCGATCCTACATCCCTTTTTATTAATTTAGATCCTTTGAAGTAGGTATTTTAATTTGGTATAAAAATAACCGTACAAGATAGTTAACTGAAGATTAATTTCTTCTTCTTCCTAATCAACCTCTAATACTGCTGTTATTGTCAATTTTCTCCTCCCATTCTCAGTCACTCTCCCTCTCACAAAGAAAAATTGCAAAAAATTGTCATTCAAATCTTTTTGGAAAAAAAAATTTCATCACTTACATTTAAAATGATGTAATTTCATTACTCGTATTAAATTCGTACTATATATATTAGTTCTTTTATCTAATTTTATTTTATTTTTTAACAAAAAAAAAAATTCATGTGTCATCATCCGATGATATATACATGCATACTTTCTATAAAAAAAACTATGCCAAATTGGAGAGAAAGATAAATTTAGTACAATTTGTTAATTTGAGTGACGAAATTTCATCATTTTAAATATGATCGACAAAAAATATTTTTTCGACAAATGTAAAGGATGATTTTATATTTTTTTTTCTCTTTCTTTAACAACAAATTAACCCAACCAAAACAAGATACGAAAAACAAAGAGAAATCAATAAAAAGAAATTCTACAAATATTGTCTCTTTTCTCAATCCTGAATTCACCATCAATTTCCTCTTTCCATCTCTAATCACTCCATTTTCTTTGACGTTTGTGAACTATTCCACCATAAAATTTCATAATTAATCTAACATAATAGGTTTAAATCCATACTCATTTAGATCCTCAAACTCAAACTTTTTCATCCCAAAATTTTCATAAATATTAAAATAGATAGATTCTTCCTATTGAAAATAGATAGATTTGAAGGAGGAAAAATTTATCAAAACATTTTGAGGTCTTGCCTTCTGGGTATTAAATTTGAATTACGAAAAATAATCATAAACAATGCCGATTGATCTCACTGATTTTATTTTTCGTGACCTTCATATTTATAATTATGGTATTTTCTTTGTTCCATTATGTCCTAATAATTCCATTTATTTTGTAAAAAGAAAAAAAACCACTAAACCACAAGAAATATAAAATAAATTGTAAGTATGCAAATTACATGAAAGTAACCAACCTACTTCCAAGCCTACTTCCCAAACAACGAGAAAATTTTCTGTAATTTACACTTATAAGTTACTCATTTTGTTTTCTAATAAGTGTCGTTTTTTGTCAACTTTTTTTTTATATTTTCAAACGAGTGTTACTTTACACATTTTTATACAAAAAATGTGAAAGTCTCTAATTTTATCATTTATTTAATTTATTTAACATAACATGACATAAACTGTCCAACACTTTGGACAACAACACACCAGCCATATTGGTCAGAAGGTAGGTGGCTAGTCATGTCAGAAATAAATATTTAGATGGAATACTCAATTGCTGCTACTGCTTATGAGTTATGAAAATGAAAGAATTTGAGATGTATCAATGGAAAGAACATATATTACATCATAGTAGTAAAGTCTATTGTGGTAGCTTTGCGTTATAGTATTGCATTGTAAAAAGAAATTGAAAGAACGGAAAATAACTAAATTGACAAATTACTTTAGAGCAGTGTTATTAAATTCGGACAGGACTGGTCGGTTTGACCGGAAATTGGCAAAGTGTCTGGTCCGAATTAGTAGAAAAAATCGGATGTCAAAAATCGGGTTCGACCAGGAAAACCGAAAATCGATTAGAACCTGGTTTTCAGTATTTTGTTTTTTTTTTTTTACATTTAAATCTAATCAATTGTAATTAATAATTTTTCATCAATACACCCCAATTGTCATTAATGATTCCAATTTACCATATTTCAATATATTAAAAGTTGAATACATTCAATTATCATAAATACTTTAATCTACCATATTCAAGATTTTTTAATTATCATTAATGATTCCAATTTACCATATTTAAATATTTTAAAATTTGAATACATTCAATTGTAATAAATACTTTAATTTACCATATTCAAGATTTTTAATTATATTTCAATTATCATAAATGCTTCTAATTTACCATATTTTAAGATTTTTAATAAATTCTAATTGTCATAAATACTTCTAATTTACCGTATTACAAGATTTTGAATGAATATGAAAATTATGTTTTTCATCAATATTTTCAATCAACCACATTCATACAATTTAAATAAATATGAATTTTAAATTTTATCATATAATATTATTGATTTTATTTAATTATTGTTTTATAACACACAAAATTAAATTCAAAGTATGATATGTCATCAATTTTTTTAATTCAGAAGTTTAAGTTTTGAAATAAATAAATTGTGTATTGAGAACTACATTTTCTAACTTATTTTAATATGATCGATTTGATATTAAATTAATTAATACTTTATTATATCTCATGTATTTTAATAAAATTTTATTAAATTATAAACAAAGTAACTATTAGCATTATTAAACAATACGATTCATGATTTTTTTTATGGATGAAAAACTAAGAATTTAATTGAATATTATTTTTTTATAATTTGGTCATTTTATTTTGACATAAAATATGAGATATGTTAATATTTAATTAATATATTTATATTAAATATATTTATGACGTCATTCGGTTCTTGACACCGGTTCGACCGGTCTGACCAATTGACCCCTAACCCAGTAGCTCTACTAGTTCGCACTCCAATCCGAGTTTTAAAACACAGCTTTAGAGTAAAGTTTTGACATACAAATTTTTAAAATATGAATCTAGCACTTTTATATTACTATTTTGATAAAAAAAAGTTTTGATTGATTTGCTTTTCTGAGTGTTGATATTAAAATACTTGTAATTACTTTAGTGCTTTAACTCATTAATATTATTTACACAAAAAAAATTATTCTTCTAAACAAACTCTTTCTTCTTGATTAATGTTTTTTGCTAGAAAAAGATTAATAACATGGTCTCTTATTATCTAAAATTTGAAGGAAAGTACAACTAAGGTTCACTTGAGAACAGTATCACCTAGCAACATACAAACTCTAATGTTCATATAATTTGAATTGACAACAAAGCCAAGAGTAAACAAAAAATGAATCACACTTATTTATGGAAATTTTAGCAGCTAGTACATATTAATATAATCAGAAAATTTATAAATTTGGAAGACACGCTGATATATTAATTATTTCTTTTTTAAAAAAAGCATACTCTCACATGCATTTCTCAAATTTTGAACACTAAATTTGAAGGTCGAAAAACTAAATTTTTGCCCACTGAGCCGACTAGCCCCATCAAGAACAAGTTATTTTCTAGATTGAAATGTTCTTTGTTTATTCTTTAATCATGGTTGTTACAAGAAACATACAAGCCATGACAATAGGCTCTATTTGTTTGAGCTCGTTTTAGTGTTTTATTTTACAAATAAAATTTATCTTGTTTGTTTCATTCATTTTTTTCAACCAATATTTTTAAAATAAAAAATTATGCTACAGTAAATTGTAATAATAAATAATTATTTCTAACACAATTTTTCACAAAAACAAACTCATAAAATTTTAATTCAATTTTAAATTTTAAAATTTTATTAATAAAAAACTATTCAATACAAATCTCAACAAAACAAACTCATCAATCCAATCACTTCTAAAATATTAATTTCTTATAAAAATTTCCAACAAAAAAAACATATTCTATTATAAAACCAAATAATACTCCATTCAATCGAAGCCTAAGCTTTGTTTTTTTTTTCTTTAAGGAACTCACTAGATTTCTAATTCATAGAAATACTTCTTAAAAACACTAATACACTGCACTTGTAGGCGCAATGGAATGAGGAAAGATCCATCCCCATTTTGAGTAGGTAAGAGGAAGAATCTCCCATCGTATCCCACAGCTCCAGGGCCAACAAAAACTTCATCTCCCCATCCAAAGTTGGCACCATATAAGGGTAGCCCTACCCAGGTTGTGATAATCAGATTTGGATTCCCAAAGAAGGATCCTTTTGAGCATCCAACAGTGTGAAAGTGTCGATTGTTTGCAACATCTGGGATGTTCTTGATGCAAGCAAGATATGATCTGATCAGTAACATTCTCTATCGCTTGCCTAATCTTTCCTGAAGTGAAGCTCAATGGTTTTGATAACAGGTCAGCTACAGTTGCTGTTACTGGTACAGCTACAATTGCATTTCCAAAGTACACTTTGGGCAATGGTGGCTTCAAACGGTTGCGGAAGTCCACGGAAACATACAATACTGTTTCTTGCTCAGGCATTAGCCCGCGTACCATGGATAAACACTTCCAAATATGCGCACATACGGCCTCAAACCTAGTGAATGGATGCTGTTTGGCCTTGTTCTTGAGAGTCTCAGTTAGTTCTTGGCTATGAAGATCTTGGTTGGCCTTGTTAAACTTGTCCTTGAGAACCAAAATTTGTTCTTTGCTTAGCTTCAGCATAATTGCTGTGGTCTCTTTTTTTCTCTCTTCCAAATTATCAGCCTGGCCTATAAGGAGGGGTAGTGGCAAAAAATCCGAGAATTGCAAATTCGGCAAAGCTAGAGATTTGTGATCATGGACATATTGTTGCATAATTGTTCGATCCAGAAAAGGATGATCTTGGGACTTTTCACCACGAGCTATTTTCGTCCACTCAGCAATGAAATGAAGTGCACTTTGACCGTCTACTACAATATGAGACATGCCAGTGCCAAGATTAATGCCGCCACAACTGAACTTTGTGACTTGCACAAGAAGTAGTGGCACTTCTTCAAGAGCTGTAGTGGTGAAATCCGCTGATGGGATGAGAGATCTGATTTCTTGGTTTGGACTAAAGTCTCCAAAATCATCAATTTTAAGATCAGATTCAGCTTCAATCAGCAAAGCTCCCATTGAGTTACAATGGAGCTCCACCCGGCCTCCATTAGCCCAATGTAAACGTCCTGCTAGAGGATAAAAAATCACCAGCGCCTTGCTAAGTGAATGCTTCAAAATCTGAGCTGCCTCTCCAAGCAATTTATGAGTGGTGTTTCTATAGAAGTAAATGACAGGTGCATGTGTTAACGGCTTCACTTGATCACAGTCTGTTACATACATAACTTTGTTTGGAATGGATTCATCTGGTTTCACAATGTGTGAGGCCTTCACAGTCACCGTTGTAGCAAAGATATTAAGAAAGAGAGATTGAGAGTGTCGGGTGAGGTTCTCTTTAGTAGTTCGTGCTGCATAAAACCTTTCTTTTGCCTCATATTAATTTATAGGACGAGCATGGCTCAATTGTTTCATACATTAACATCATATGTACATACTCACAATTGGCCTGGAAAGCCCTCACCCAATTGTTTTATGGGACAGGCAGTCACATCATTTTCATTAAGTTTTCATCGAACTTTTCTACAAGTATCCATTTAGGAGTACTAGTTTACACCCGAAGATTTTCTTGGTTGGTTGACTTATAGAAGTGGGTTGACTTATATATATATATATAATAAAAAAAATAAAATCTGTGACAACTTCATAAAAAAAAGTTTGGGATTGAAAGTTTTGATTTGTATTGTTAAGAAAACAAGACTTTTATTTTTTATTTTAAAAAATGATATGAGGTTCTAATTTGGAGACCAAAATTTTATTTTTCCTTTATTTCACCCATTGTAATATATCTTATCGTGTCCTTGTATGTTCTAAACATTAAGCAAATAGGCTATAATTTCAGTAAAGTGTTTAATGTGAAAATTTTTGTACAAAAGTTTTTTACCACAATTGTACATTTAGAGCAAATTCTAGAAAATAAGTTGAGCAATGGGCACTACATAAACTAGTAATAGATAGATTCATAGATATTTAAGGGTAGGAGCCATTTGTACAGCCCCGTAAGAGTCACCTCTAGGATTCTACATGCCATTGTGAGAATGTTAAGGCACTAAAAGAAGGGGATGAATGTGATATGTGAGAGGATTATGACCAAAATATAAGTGACATCCTAACATATATGTAAAGTTTAAGGTATTCATTTTGACATAGTTTGGAAAACCAAAAAAGAAAAGTGGCCTACCGCCTATGCATATATGAGTGTACGAGAGTTCGAGGTGTGACAGATATATTTAGCAATAAGTGTATTTTTTTTTGTCATTAGTCATATGATCTATCATACCTAAGACGAGTTTGGAGCATGATAGATAGATATATTTAGTAATTGCCAATGTATCTACGCTGATCCGGGCGTGACAGGTATATTTATCAATACGGCAGTTTTTTTCGTCATTAGCCATACAATGTTAGGAATTCTTTATCAAAACCCAAACTGTTCTTAAGTTTATAGTAGAAGGATTAAGGGATTGAAAAAAATTAAGAGAATAGTGTATGAATTTTGGAAGGTAGAAACTGTAATTCTGCTTTCTCATACACATGAATTTAGATAGAGTAGTTAGCTTTAACTAATCTGTTAGCCAATTACACGAGGACAACTGTCAAGATCAATACAACTAACTAGTATATCAATCAGGATCCAAAAACGATATCATTAGAGTAAAAAATTCAATAAGACTTAATGAGTTGCGATTTTCTGTCCAAAATTATCTTTATCTTATCATATCCAAGATTAAATTATGTCCTAGGTTCACTCATTCATTGATTATAGTGTAGGGCGTAGCTCAGCTGGTAAGGGTGCACCAAATTTGCTCCAAGAGTGTAATAATTGTAAAGTGATTTTAGTGATATTTATGTTTTTAACCCCTAATTTTAGTTAAACTACATCGAACATTTGACTGAATATGATAGAGATAATTTTGAACAAATGATATGATCTCGATCCTAATGGCCCCAAATCAAAAGCGTGACTCCATTCAAACAAAAGCGTGATTATATATAAGAAAGAGTTTACAACATACAACTTATTCTACTCCTTATCTAATCTTGAGATTGGAAATCAAAGCCTATAATTCATAACATACAATTAATTGTACTCTAAACCTTGTCTTAATATTCAAAGAAAAGCGTGATTATAATAAAGAGTTCATAACGTACAATTTATATTACTCGTAAACTAGTCATGAGATTCCAATCCAAAACATACTCAACTCTGAAATCTTAACTTCCAATCCCAATTTGACCGGATTGGTTTATTATTAAGTACTTTAAGTGGTTCAATACATTGGCATAACATGAAATATGTTGTTATTGGTGGTTCAATACACATTGACATAACATGAAAAGATATGTTACTATTTAGTGGTACAATAATTAAAGTGACATAACATGAACAGCTACACAAAAACAATTGGCAACGCAGCAAATTAACAAGGTAATGCTTTCAAGCAGCACTTCATTGTACATATCAATAATAATCAGAAAGTTATTGTTCCTTAATGGACTCCCTTCTGTGGACAGTAAAGTAAATTACAAAACCTACTCTACTTCATGAACAGCAAAATAGCTAAATCAGCTTGGCAGAAACAAGAAATTTTATTTATTTACTATTGATATGCATTGTACAAATGGCATTAACCTACATAACAAGGAATTAAAATTCTTGTTATACAACGAAACTAATATGATTTACTACGGCCAATTCACAATCTTAAATAAAGCATCGCCATCAATCAATTCGATTTTCGAGTGCTCTTCCCCTTTATAGAATTGATCATCGAATGAGTTTGGATTTGAGCAGATATTGTTGTCCAATGCAGTATCACCAAGAGAAGGGACATAAGCATCTCCAAGGGCAGCAGCAGCATCAACAGTACTTCCTATTGTAGAATTTTCAAACTCCTTCGGCGCTGGTGCACATTGAGTTTCTTCACAAGATGTAAAATCTTGATCATGCATTGCAAAGTTTGCAGCCTCATCATTCATTGTTGGGCAAAGATTTCCAAAACCAGATGGAGGACACCATTGATCCATTGCAATATTATCTGCCTCCTCCTCATTCATGGCTAAGCAACTAATTTCATCAGCCGAAGTACCAAAAAGAGGACTAACTTCTTCTTGATCCACCGAATATTCAGTTATCTCAGTATTTGTAGGATGACTGCAACAAGTATTTGATGGTTTTCTGACCAATTTACTACTCAACTTCTTGTTTCCCCAATCAAGATCATTAATGTCTTCCTCATCTACTCTTTCATCTCTTAATTCAAGCAGATCATGCATTGATTTCCTCTTTCGGGCTACAAGTTTTCCTCCCTTGGAGCATCTCGAATCATCCATCTTGATCCTACAAAGCACATAAACATCACAACTTATCCCTTTAACATCAATGGTATATTCATGCATTGTCCATTGACCAATCGTCTCCTCGTCGGATTTAAACGTAAAAGTTCTCTTGCTGCCAATCTTTTTGCCTTTCCCATGATTGTCCCTAACATCCTCGGAGGCTGAATTGCCATGCCAATTACCACAACCAGCAACTCTATTTTTTTTCTTGTTTCCAGTCTTGCCAACGTTCGACAATTTCGTAAACACGTAAATAACCTTTTCCGATTGTACAACCTTGCCCAACTCCACCACAATCTGCCATGGATCATCTTTCTTGAACAACTTCCAAGGAGTCAAACTGTCATCCGGCCCATAAATCTCTCTTTCTATCAATATTTCATCAATCCCTTCTAATGGACGTCCCAGAATCTTGTTCTTTAAATAACTGATCAACTCTTCTTCTGTAGGATTGAACCTACATCCTAACGGTAAACGAATTTTATTTGTCATTCTTTTCATAGTTTGCAACTATTTGTATATCGTAATATTGTCTGCAACCCTAATCGATTTCTTGATTTCTAGGAATGGTATATCTTAATTGCTCGAAAAACACTATGCTAAGACAATTTTAAAAAATATAATAATGAAATTTGTCCTAACGCAATGTTATATATAGAGGGATGTGGCGGTACAAAGTTAAAATAAATCATTATCCCGATAGGACAAGAATTGATACGAAAAGTTTCCAAAATATTATTAACTTTCCTAATTTTGTTATTATCGCAATATGAAACATTGAAAAGGATGAAATGTTTCCAAATTATTAACTTTCCTAATTATATATAGAGAGGGTTTTGTCACATTTATGCCATCAGATGTTTCCTCATCTCTTGTTATTATTATATAATATATATTGGGAAAAGTAAACATTTATAACAAATATTTAAAGGATTAATTACATTTACCTCCCTTTTGGTAAAATCAAATTATAGATTGAATCTCGTAGTTTTGTTATATTATGGTCATTCCTTAATCGAATCATCATTTAACAAAGACCCGTACTATTAAAAAGTCAAATTAGGCCAACAAACAAATGATTGATTTTTTAAATTTGCTCTTATTTTAAATAGATAAATGTGTTGGTACAAAAATAAATCTGCCACTAGATTAAATATAAACTAATAAAATTATAAAATCTTGGTAAATAAAACCACTAAAACTATTACTTGAGTCGATTGAATTTAAATTAATTTGGGTTTTTTCATTTTAGTTTCTCATTTTAAGTAAGTAATTGAGTTATTTTATTTTAATTTTCTATTAGATTAAATATAAACTAATAAAATTAAACAAGTTGGATCAAAGACATCATAGCATAACTAATCCACCATATTAAATTATAATTAATTTGGATTCTTTTTATTTTAATTTTTAAAATTTTAACTAAATAAGTCACTATTTTTTTATTTTCATTTTTCAATAGATTAAGTATAAACAATTATAATTAAAAAAATTTGGTAAAAGACATCAATAGCATCATTATCTCACTGGATTAAATTAGAATTATTTTTGGTTCTTTCATTTTATTTTTTCATTTTAAGTAAATAAGTAATTCAGTTTTTTTTTCCATTTTATATTTCAAAATCATAAGTTAGAGCATTTTGGTAATTTCACCAGATTTGTCAAAGAAGTTAGGTTAAAAGGGGTGACTCTAATATAACGAAAATACGAGATTCTATTAATTTATAATTTAGTTTTACCACAATTGAGGTAAATGTAATTAACTCTAATTTAAATAATAAAAAATGTCATCTACATTTTTTCCTTTGAAAAACGTTGCTCATCACACATATTTAAAATAGTACAATTCTGTCACTTATATTAAAAATATGTACTAGGTTGGTTATTTTATCCAATTTCATATATTTTTTTAACAAAAAATGTAGGCGTGTCGTCATTGTAAGATGTACACATACTTACTTTCTCCTAAAAAATCAAACACAATTGGATGGAGATAAGTTTAGTATACTTTTTAAATATGGGTGATGTCATTACATCATTTTAACTTTTTAAGTGTAAGTAATGAAAAAAAAATATTTTTTAATAAAAGTGAAGATTTTTACAAATTTCTCTTAAAAGAATTCTGAGAGTCTTTGGTTCAGAAGAATATTACTAATAACAAAACAGAAATACTAGTTATTGCAAAAGTTAAAAAGAATAAAAATTAAAGGTACAATAATTATTGACTTAGTTTATTTATCCATTCTACATAATTTTTATGTTTGCGTTAGTTATTATTGATTAAAGAAATACATGAAATAATCACCCTTGAAATACTATTTAAGAACCAGCAATTTGTAACTACCTGGAGCCCCCCAAATTACGTGATCAAGATTGGAATTATTGAGTGAGAAGAGAAGGATAGAATTAGCGGGAAATGGAGAAGTTGTGATTACATCAATCCAGAATGTTCTAATTAATCGATTGTACCCTCTTAGCCTTTTATACAAGTGGCCTTACTAATGGAAAACGTCACCGTTTCCTTCTTCTGGACTTACCTTTCTATTGACCTAATTAACAAATCTCACATTTACAATTCTCACAATCCAATCCATGGCTTTACATTATTGGCCCAATGACTAACATTAGCCCAATCATTATAAATCCTCCCTCGTCAGAACATCCTTGTTCCTCAAGGATGGAGTTCAGAGCTTAAACTATGGAAATTGTTTCTGAATGAATTCGTTGTCCTCCAAAGTTGATTCTTCGGGCCTAAGTTTATCCAACGAACCAAGATTTGAGAGATTGACTTGCCATTGCGTAAGATAACACGTTGTTGCAATAATGCCTCAGGTTCCACCAATACCTGATCAACATCTCATGCAACTTGCAATGCTGTCATGTGTGCTTGATCATTTCCCAACTTTGGCTTCAATGTGGAAACATAGAAGACCGCATGAATACGGGATCCCACAGGCAATTGAATTCGATAAGCCACTGCTCCAATCTTCTCAACAATTGGAAAATGACCATAAAACTTAGCCAAAAGTTTCAACTGTCTCCTTAACTCTACTGTTTGTCTTTCAAGTAAACTATGTCTCCCACATCAAATTGTTGTTCTGTCCTATGTTGATTAGCAAAAAATTTCATGTGATTTTGAGCTTGCTGCAGATGATCTTTAAGAACTTGCATTATAGCTTGTCTATCCCGAACCATGGTAGTTGCAGCACGTGTGGAAACTGAGAAGAGTGGTCCAAAAGGAATATGTCTGGGCTAATAGCCATGCAATGCTTCAAACGGACTTGTTTTGAGGCTGGAATGGTAGTTAGTCTTACCACCATTCAACGAGAGGAAGCCATTGTCTCCAGTTATAAGGCCTATCACTAGTCATACACCTCATATAATATTCCATACATTGGATTACTCTTTCGCTTTACCCATCTGTCTGTGGGTGGTAAGCTGTGCTAAACTGAAGTTGAGTGCCCAACAAAGCAAATAATTCCTTCCAAAAGTTGCTGGCGAAAAGTTTGTCTCTGTCTGATAGGATGACTTTAGGAATACCATGTAATTTGTAGACTTGATCCAAGAACAACTGAGCTACATGCTTGGCTGTGAAAGGATGTTGCAGGGTTATGAAATGTGCAAATTTAGTTAAACGATCAATGACAACTGGCCAAGATAACTCTATATTCCTCAGAAATAGGCAATCCCTCTAAGAAGTCCATGCTAATATGTACACAAACTGAAACTGGAATTGGTAATGGTTGAAGCAACCCGGGATAAACTGTGTTTTCATATTTATTTCTCTGGCAAGTGTCACAGGCTTTCACAAAAGATATAACATCAGCCTTAAGGGTAGGCCAATAGAATATAGACTTCATCCTATTGAAACTATCTTGTTGACCAGAATGTCCACCTATGGAAGAACCATGCATAATAGTGATGATTTGATTGCGTACTCCATTGCTACGGCCCACATAGACCTTATGTTTGTACTGAAGGATGCCCTCAGTTAGCTGATAGTCTGGAAGTTCCTGAGGTGTCAACACCAGCTGAGTCAATAGTTGAAGGTATTGAATCATCTGTCTCATAGCTCCTTTCAATTTCACTAAGCCACTGTGATCTAATATTGGATATAGCATAAATTTTGATCTTTGTTACACTGTAGGAATCTCTTCTAGATAAAGTATCTGCTACTTTATTCTCGGTGCCTTGCATGTATTGGGTTTCATAATCCAATCCAAGAAACTTGGTAAAGCATTTATACTGAAGTGATGTAGATAGCTTCTGTTCCAACAGAAATCTCAAACTCTGATGATCTGTTTTTATTACAAAGTGGTAACTTTCCAAATAATGCTTCCATTTCACCATTGTCATTTCTACAACCAAAAGCTCTTTTTTTGTAATGGAGAGCCCCAAATTTTTAGTACTAAATACTTTACTAAGGTATGCAATTGGTTGTCCCTCTTGCATCAAGACAGCTCCTATCCCCGTACTACAAGGATCAGTTTCCACAATAAAGGTTTTAGTAAAGTCGGGCAGTCTCAAAACAAGAGTTCTGCAAATGATTGTTTTCAAGTTCTGGAAAGCCTCTCTAGCTTTGATTATTCCACTGAAATGCCTTTTTTTTTGTAACTCAGTCAATGATTTTGTAATCATTCCTTATCCCTTAATAAATATCCGATAATAACCCGTCAGCCTAAAAAATCCTCTCAATGCTTTAATATTCACAGGACTAGGCCAAGCCATGCATGATCCCTTCCACCTTAGCTATGTCCATCTCCACACCTTGTTCTGACACAATGTGACCTAAATACTCTATTCTTTGTTGTCCAAAAGCACACTTAGGCATCTTTGCATATAGTTTGTTCTGTTTTAGAATTGTTAGCACAATTTCTAAATGTAATAAATGTTCTCCAATGGTAAAGCTTTATACTAAGATGTCATAAAAGAATACTATCACAAAGTGTCGAAGATATGGTTTAAAATTTTGATTCATTAAGGCTTGAAAGGTGGCAGGAGCATTAGTCAAATCAAAAGGCATGACTACAAACTCAAAATGTCCGTGGTGTGTCTGGAAGGCAGTTTTATATTGGTCCTCTACTTTGACTCTTACTTGATGGTAACCAGAGCGTAAGTCAATTTTTGAATAGAATTTTGAACCAAACAATTCTGCAATTAGTTCCTTTATGTTCGGGATAGGATATCGATTCTTAATGGTCAAGGCATTTAACTATCTATAGTCGACGCAAAATTTCTAAGAAGAATCTTTTTTTTTTGTGGACCAAAAGAACAAGGATAACCAAATGGACTACTACTGGTTCTTACAATGCCATTAATTAGCATTTCCTCTACTTCTCAATTTCAGCTTTATGAAAATGAGCGTACCTATAGGGTTTAAGTTTGAATGGTTGAGAATTTGGTTTCAATGTTATGTAATGATCCAAATTCCATTCAGGTGGTTGGTCTTTAGGTACAGAAAATACATCTTGAAACTGTGCTAACAACTTAGAAATTCCAAACTCATACTCATCTGTCTTAATGCTATCAGATTCCAAATTAAATAGAGTCAAGGCACTTATTTGTTGTTCTCTAAGCTTTTTAACAGACTTCCCTCTTATCAATTTCATAACAGGATATTTAATTGATCCCTTAAGTATAACCTAATTCCCCTTATCAGAAAGGCTAACATGCAATTTCTGGAAATCAAAGCTAATAGGACTAAATTGATCCAAATGATAATTTTGAAATTATCAGATTCTCAAACATCCAACAAATCGGCATAATCATCGTCATGTCGGTAGGTTTAACTCGTGGTTCTGTAACACAATTCCACATAAATTTGTCTCGCAAATTTTTTTTTATAACATAACCACAATACAAATAAATATTATTTTCTCCACATCTAATTGCACACTAAATAGCTGAAAGGCATCATTCGTACGACTATGCATGGTGAAAAAAGAAAAGAACAAAACAATAGGCATAGCTAAGAATAAGCTTTCTTCAACAATATTAACCAAAACATAATATGGAGGCTCTCATACTATGATGAAATCAAAAAGAAAATTACGGTTTCTTGTTTCAATAACTTAATTAATAAAATTACATAACAAATATATATATATATATATATATATTTATAGAGTAAACATAAAAAGACTAATCTATATTAAAATCAAGAAAATAAGAATATAATCCAACAGGTAACTAGCATATGTGTACGGTGTACCCAATGGAGTTGAAGCATTATGTCACGGAGATGATAATAGGTGTTGGCATTTTCCTTTTTTCTTCTTCATTCAGCCCTACATTTCCTTTTTCTTTTTTTTTCCTTTTTTTTACGATCACACACCAACACATGCATCCTCACGAATCAAACACTAAACTTAGAGGTCGGAATGCTAACTCCCTGACCACTAGGGCATTGCATTTTCTACATTTTCAACCCATTTCCTTGTTTCAACAATAGTGTCAATTTGTTGTCCTATATATTGATGATGACATTGTAAATGATGTGGCCTTAGATCATGTTACTTCACGGCTACTTCCCTAAATAATCCCTTGATCGATCCCATCTGCATTTGCCACAAGGAGAGAACATGACAACAATGGATGAAGCAACAAAACTTCTTCAAGGTCAAGCTGAGATATGGAAATACATGTTTAGCCTTGTTGATTCCATGGCACGAAAATGTGCGGTGAAGCTTTAGAATTCCATGGCATACTTAACTCGATTATAATCCGATTTGATTAGGGAGCATGATTCTCATCTTTATCTTTGATTGATTGATTGACTATGACTTTTATTCTTGGGATATGTTTAAACACTCCAGGATAAGTACAATTATTGAGTTAACCCGGCAAAGAGATATGAATCTCTTGTTTTTGAAGAAAAAATTGAATGACTTTTTGCCCCTTTTAAGGCAGTCTTAAAATTATTTTCTTCTTTTTTATTTTGATTGGATGTTTTACCGGGAATTATTGTATTGATGCATAGATTCTGATGCTCAGTCGTCCACAAAAAGTAAATATTTAAAGTCTTTGTTGACCATACAAAAAGGTGGTAGATGTTACTTTATGAGTTTGGTGTAAGCCACCCAAAAGCCCTAAATGAGTAAGGAAGGGTTTTATGGAAACCACCAACGGATTATCCTATGCCTAAATATGAGATTTCTTTTTTGGAATTCGTCTAATTAGTTTTGGGATCTGAGTGGTTATTTTTAATTATTATTTAATATCTAACATCCAATCTAAAGTCTCAATTATATATTCTCAATTATAAACTTACTGACTTAACCTTCGAAAGTCCCGCCGGGAGAAATCTCAGTGAGTCCTCACAAGAGTGACCTACAAGTTAGATTATTAAAGCCAATTCGAAGATTTCTCTCAAGTATTTGTCCTACTAAGGTCCAAGATATGGAAGAAAGAAACATTTTCACGACTTTATCGCCCAATCAATTCTGTTCCACTTAATCCCTCTTTCATGGCCACATATCTTTCCGGCTAAGGAATGAAAAATCTTTCTCCCATGAATCCAATTTAAGTTAGGTTATATATTAAAGCCAATTTGGTGACCAATAGCTCACTGAACTCTGCCAAGGCAAATTTCTTGTTTCATCACTATCCAAGATATTTATAATCCAATTCACATCATTTCATTAATCTTGAATATTCATAGAAAATATGTGGACATATTAAACTCTCTTAAATCAGAATATATCTCTTTTATGTAACATTGAGACGTTTTTATTTTAAATAGTTTTGAATTCACTTCATATATATTTACGCAGTAGTATTTTTCCATAAATAAACAAAAGTCTTCATGTCGATCACAAAGTAGTAATACGTACGATGATCAGACATTTTATAAGAAAAAAATATAACCAATTATATCATTTATCTCATTCAACACCAAGAAGGGTTTTCATCGCCATATAAATTAAAAACGGAACTTAGGAATTTGGTCAAAATTGCAACTAGAATAGTTTTTGTTTTCAGCTCAGAACAAACAGAAACAAAGGGGAAAATAATTTTGTTGTTTAGCTTAGCTAATATCAAAATGAGTTCAAACATAAAAATGTGGGATCTTATGTAAATTACTTATACACCGACTAGCTAGATAAAAATAATAAATTAGTTTTAAGAAAGTACATGTAATTATTTATAATTGTTAATGCACCATAAAATAAGAGAAGAATTCTGAATTTTTGACGATGTTGTGAAAAAAAGAGAAAAAAAAAAAGCTGGGGTTGATAGTTGACATGCTGAATAACGTGATGATGATGCAGGTGTTGCCTGATCAAATTGTATATTTTGTTTTAATACCCGTTTGTTAGAACATCAAAAGAGCATTAAATTAATTTAATTATACCTACAAAATTGAAAATACAAGTATTTCAAAATTTTATTTTAATGAATCTTGTTTTATGGATGATGTTTTACAGTGAATTTTACAAAATTTTATTTCAAAAGACAAGAATTTCACAAAAAGAAAAAGTGTCTCTGTGTGATGTCTGCATTTCCAGAATCCGTTGGAGGTTTATGCGTGAAAAATTGGGAATGTTGGAATAAATGTATGATCTGGAGACATGCAAGTGCGGAATATTTGTAGTAAAATAAAAAAAAAAGAGATCTTGTGGATTGAATGGATCCATATCCATCTCTGCTGGAAAGGAAAAAATTTATGATCTATTCTACTATTCTAGTGCCAAATGAGTGCTCTTGGCCATGGAGGATCACTTTGGCACTTAGAAAACTTGCAAGATACATGTATAGTATAGAGTTGGTTATGGTACTAACACATCTTTATAGTTTGATTGGTGGCATCCAACGGAAGTACTGATGGATAAATTTTCTATTAATTTTGTAAAAACTTTTAGAGGCATTATCAAGTGCAACCGTGCATATATGCGACCTGCTTATGAAATTCAAAAAATCAGTGTATCAAAAAAATTAGCATATCAATTTTACTTACGCGTACAAAATATCAAAGATTAGCATATAAAGTATAAAAAATTAGAGTATAAAATATAAATAATTAACGTATTAATTTTCATCTTAGCGTATAAAGTATAAAAAATTAGTGTATAAAGTATTAACAATTAGCGTATAACGTATAAAAAATTAGCGTACATATTAGCGTATAAAATATCAAATATCAGCATATAATGTATAAAAAATTAACATATCAAATATACCAACATTACCTTATCAAAAAAATAATATTAGCATATCAAATAAAAAAATTTGCATATTAAATATAACAAATTTGCATACACATAGCATATATTTGACGGTCGCACAAGAGTTTTTTCGAAACTTTGATAGTCATTTCCGATCAGCACCGTAATTCTAAACAATCAATAGATATGGTTTTTTGGTGGAAGAACTTTGAAGGTCCAAACTGTGAAACCCCGGAATTTTCATATAAATAAATATTGTATTTAATAGTTTAAAATGTTACGCTTTCCGTCATATGAATTTTAGTTTAGAAACGAATATATATTTAACTAGTTTTTGTCTAATATATAGGAATTTTGATTTAAAATCACTATGAGAGAAACATGTGTCGATTTTTATTTGTAAGTTTACGAACCAACACGAGAAGATATTGGAATTAATTGTACAATCTAAAAGTTTTTAAAAGACTTAATTGTAAAACTAGCTAAAAGTTGTGGGTTCTAGCTAATCACTTTAAACTCCAACGTCCATGTGGCAACTTAGAAGACTTTAAAGAAAAAAAAAAAAACCACCGCCAATGCCAAGCTTGCTGAATACATATAGCCACATACTCTGCCTTTTTGGGTTAAGGGCAGCAAACGAAATTAGACAGAGAAAATCGTGAAAAAGGAAACAAAAGGGATGCAACTAGTGGCGGTATAGGAAGAAACAAGCAGAGAAGAAGAAGAAGAAAGGGGGAGAAAAAGAAAGAGAAACGTAAAGGCAACAGGAAGTTAGTCAATTCATGGAGTTTGGAAGCTTTTAATCGGTGAGTTGAAACTATCTATTTTGAAACTAAATCTTATAGTTAAACTTTTATAAAATTAATTCTCTGTTGCTCATACTTAAATATTGAAATTCTCTTTACCAAAATATGGCTACTGGTGTTTAAGAAGGTTGTCTATGGGCAAATATGATTTTTGATGTCCAGTATAAATTCCATATTTTGAAAGTCATGATATTTTAGTTTGAAAACTATGAAGGTTTTATTAGATTAAGGATTGACAAAATTCTAGTGCATAAGTATAAAAGGTTATGGTGCCCTTATTTTAATTTATGCCTTACAATGGAATTCTGGAAAGTTGGGTCCTTGATTCATGGTTCTATGGATATTTATTCTTACTCCCCAATCTTATGATCTGAATTCATATATAGATTGAGTCATGCGTGACACGTTCATTGGAAGTACATGAATGTAACTTAATTCTGTTGAAACAGAATTTCATATTTGAAACTTTAAGGGATTAAATTGATTGTCCATTTATGTTTGAAAGAGAACATTGTGAGTAAAATTCTTTGTAAAGCATGGTGATAAAGTTTTAGTGAGTGAAATATCTTTAAGCATAACTGAATGTATGCTTTAGCTGCAAACTTCTATAAGTTAGGTGAGATTTTAGTTACTTTGCATAACATGTTCAAGTTGAGGTTGGATTACTTTGCATAACAGGTTTATGTAGAGGTTGGACAGAATCTCATTCACGTGCAAAGTGAATTTTTGCATTTTTTTTAAACATGTGGTTTGAAATTGTGGTGCCTTTATTTTTGTTTTGCTTGGGAAAGATATTCCCTAAATTCATAGCTGTCTTTTGTGTGCATAACTTGGAACGGAGTAAAACATAAAAGTTTTAGTATTATAAACCTAGTTTTATACAGTTTTGATTTCATATTTTTCCAATCCTTGGCTGCAAAGTTATGGCCATTTGAACCAGGCATGCCAAGACAGAATTTTGTCATTGAACATCAATGCTTTC
Source organism: Ophiorrhiza pumila (assembly GCA_016586305.1). Classification (NCBI taxonomy): domain Eukaryota; kingdom Viridiplantae; phylum Streptophyta; class Magnoliopsida; order Gentianales; family Rubiaceae; genus Ophiorrhiza; species Ophiorrhiza pumila. The sequence goes on along the minus strand of BLIW01000008.1, from coordinate 6,964,845 downwards.
AGCAGTTTTGGATGTTTTTTTTTATCAAAGGTAAAAATTATCATTGATCGGTTTCTAATTTTCCAATGTACACTATACAACCGGGCATTCCCGGGCAAGATACATCATAAGCAAAAGCAAAATCCTAGACAAAACAATCTTCGCCTAGTCTAGGATAGAGACACTAGGGTACATAGATACTCCGACCCTGTACACGTGTATCTTAATCCTGTGAATAATATCAGAATGAATAGGCAACATGCCCTCAAAACATAACCTGTTCCTAGTAAGCCAAATGTAGTAAACAGTACACGCCAAAGCCAGCTTACCATTCCTAGCCCTCCAGGAGGTCCCTCTGCTTTCCTTTTTCAACCACTTCAAGGCTGCGTCAAGAGTAGTCATCGACCTCCTCAGTCCGCAGCAAGCTCTGATGTCATCCCAGATTGCCCTTGCTAAAGGGCACTCAAAGAATAGGTGCTCCACTGTCTCCTCAAAGGCGTTACAGAAGCCGCATCTCTGGATAATACCAAGGTGCCCCAGCCTGTCCTTAGAGAGAAGCTTATTCCGAATTCCTAGCCATAGTGTGAAAGAATACTTGGACGGGATGTAAGAAGCCCATACAATCGTCGCCCAAGGCACCTTCTGAGCTGAAAACCTGAAATAGTGGTATGCCGTCCTGGTGAGACCGGCCTCCTGCTAGTCGTCCATCCTAGCTATCGCCTGTCCTACCGATCCCTCCATCTTAATCATCCGATCTCTGATGTCCAGAAGCCTCCTCATAAGAGTGGAATGCTCTCTATAGTGAGAGAGAGCCCAGATGGAACAACTCTTTAAGTAGAAATGGTGAACCCATCTAACCCATAAAGTGTTTTTGTCATGATGGATATTCCATAGGACTTTGAACAATAAAGCCGTATTCCAAGCCGCAGGGTCTATGATTCCCAGTCCTCCATCCTCCTTAGGCACCGCCAACTTCCTACAAGCCACATTCGGTTTCCCTCCATTCCATAGAAAATCCCTACAAAGGCAGATAATTCTGTTGATGACCTCCACAGGGACCGGTAGCGAGGAGAGCCAGAAACAGTGGATACCCTGTAGGACCGACCGAATGAGCTCTAATCGGCCAGCATGAGATAGTGAGGAAGCCGTCCATCGACCAATCTGAGCTGTGATCTTCTCCAAGAGCGGTGCAAAATATGGTACCTTGAGTCCTTGCGCCACCAGGGGGATTCCCAGGTACCTGATGGGAAAAGCTCCAGTTGGTTTACCAGTAAGGCCTATAATGTCCACCTTAACTTCCGGTGCCACTCCCGCCAAGAAAACCTGGGACTTTAGGGTGTTAACCCTTAGTCCCGAGACCTGCCCAAACTGACATAGACAGTCCCATATCACTCCTACCAAATGCCGGTCCCCCTTACTAAAAAGCATAAGATCATCGGCGTATGCCAAATGAGTGATCTTATACTTCTCGCATCGGGGGTGTAGTCTGAAAGGCAACTCCATGGTCCTCATGCTCAGCAATCTGGAGAAATAATCCATGCATATGACAAATAGATACGGCGATATGGGATCCCCCTGTCGCAGGCCCCTCAGTCCCTGAAAGTATCCGTGTATCTCGCCGTTGATCCGAATGGAATACGAGGTCGTGGTGATGCACTCAATGACCCAATGGACATACTTAGGGGGGAAGCCCATGCACTCCAAAGCTCTCCTCAAGAAACCACAGTCCACCATGTCGTACACCTTCCAGAGGTCCCACTTGATGACGCATCTAGGTGAAATCTTCTTCTTACGGTTGTATCTCCTGATCAGTTCCTGTGCCATGTGAATATTCTCCATCATACTCCTCCCCTCCACAAAGGCAGACTGGGCCTCGTTGATAATCTTGGGAAGAATTCCCACGAGATGGTCAGCCAAAATCTTGGAGATGGCCTTATAAAGAACGTTGCAGAAGGAATTAGGGCAGTAGTCCCCAACAGTTCTCGCGTGAGCTGACTTGGGAACTAAGGCAATGATAGTGTGGTTTAGGCGCCTCAAAATCCTCCCCGAGTGGAAGAATTCCTTGACCGCCTTGCACACGTCAGTCCCTACAATGCTCCAAGCAGACTTGAAGAAACCTGAAGAAAACCCATCCGTTCCTGGCGCCTTATCATTGGCAATTCCAAAGATAGCTCTCCGGATATTCTCATCCTCCAGTGGATGAACTAGAAAGGTTGCTTCATCTCGGGATACTAGTGGTCCCTGCTGGTATACGTCATGATCAAGGCCTGGAGTAGTGGGAGAAGAACCCAAGAGGTCATGGTAATAGCTGACGAATTCCTGCACCAGTGCACTCTTGGAAGTGGTAGGGGTCCCATCTCGAGTAACTACCGACGATATGTAATTCCGCCTACCATTCCTCTTTATTACATCATAGAATAGTCTTGTGTTCCGATCGCTGTTGAGTAGGTAGCGACATTTGGCCTTTTGGGCCAGGAAACTCCGTTCTGCCTCTCCCAATCTCCATGTCTCCTTCTTCATGTGTCTGACTATCCCTTGTAGCTCCTCATCAGTGGGTGAGTCGTGGAGAGCCGCCAGGTGCGTCTCCAGATCTTCCCTAGCACGAACCACTGTAGAGGATATGTGGGTGAAGTGTAATCGGTTGAGCTCCTTAAGGGGGGCCTTCATGCCTTTCAACCTCCTACATATCTTATACTGCTCCGTGCCATATAAAGAAAGTGACCAAGCCTGATGTACGACATACGAGAAAGACTCATGTTGTCCCCATATGTCAAAGTAATGAAACATGCCCCGTCCTCAGTCCGTCTGATACCCCACAGCAGCAATACACGACGAGTGGTTCGATATATATGTCAGAGAAGAGAAAGGAGCATGTGCATAGATATCCGATCGGTACCATTTCTTGTTAACCATAACCCTGTCTAGCTTGGACCACACTCTCCTATTGGTCCATGTGAGATGATTCCCTATAGAAGGTATATCCTCAAGTCCTGGAGTTACCACGCACTCTAGGAAATCCCGAATTTCGTACTGTCTAACCGAGGTACCATTGCTCCTCTCATTATCAAACAAGACATTATTGAAATCCCCCAATAGCATCTACGGAGTGGCTACCGGCGCCAAGGACCCCAAGGCACTCCACAAAGGGACTCTGTCAACAATCCTGTTAAAGCCGTATACAAAGGTCATAATGAAGGTGAGTGAGGAAACCTTACATGTGACTGACAAGTGAATGAGTTGGGCCTGCATCGCCAACATAGAGATGTCCACCTTGAGAGGGTTCCATAATACAAGAATCCGGCCCGATTGATGTAGGCCAAAATTATTGCATTGTTGCCATCCAGGAAACCTCAGCCGCATCAACGAGTCCAACTTTCTCTCAGTCAACTTGCACTCCAAAATACCAAAAATATCTAGGCTGTGCTTGCCTAGCATAGTAGTTACCTCTTTTTGCTTGAGGGGGAGGTTGAACCTTTATATTCCATGAGGCGATCTTCATCAACAACGGGTATGACCCCGTCTCCCCCGTCCTACCTGTCCTCTGCCTTTCTTACCCTTTCCTTGCTTCCTTGTATGGACCCGTATCCAATGCTGCACCTTAGTGATATCTTGACCATCCGGATAGGAAGTAGTGCTAGGCTCCTCATCTGTGCCTAGTATCTCATCCTCCACAGGAAGACACGCCACAATATCTGTGGGGAAATCCGGTGTCTCTGTGGATGATACCTCATCCACCATTGGAGCCTTGCCCTTTATCGCGGCAATGGCTCGTGCGTGTTGCTCCTCCTCCTCAGACTGTGGTACCCCAAGGCAGCTCGTATCCATCGCCTCCTCCATGGCAGGAACTGTCACCCTAGGGGTTGCTGCAGATCTAGATCGGTCCCTAGGCTTGCGCCTCGGTGCCACGGCCGAGGCGGCCTTCCTCTGTGTCTGGGATGGTATAGGCTGGACAGTCACAACTGTGTCCCTATGGGCTGCTACAGATCTAGATCGGCCCCTAGACTGGCGCCTCAGTGGCACGGTCGGAATGGCCTCCACCAGTGGCTGTGGTGGTGCAGGATGTACAGTCACCTCCTGTGGCTAGGGTGGTACAGGGTTACCCGACCCTTCCACTCGCAATCTCCCCTTCATACGTGAATTGGACCGGTTCCTTCGCTTGCCATCCTTCAGGCTGCAATGGTCTGCGTCATGGCCCACATGCCTGCATCAGGTGCACAGTCTGGGCTCTCTTTCATATAGCACCTTCTGAGTGCGTCTGTCACAGCCATTAGGTAAGCCATACTTGACTTCCCTCATGAGTGGTTTGGTGACATCGACTTCCACTAATATTCTGGCATAGGCTGTGCGAGTCATCGTGGCCGTGCACTCATCGGCTGCTATGGGCTTCCCAATAACTGATGCGAACTTCGCCAGCGCCTTCTTCCTCCAACAATCTAAGGAGAGACACGGGAGCCGAATCTATGTCGGGATGGTGACGAAGCAACTGTCATTAAATGCAAAGAAAGATGGCATAACCTTCAGAAGTCATGGAGTTCCATAAGAGTCATACGGGGCAGCCTCCAATATCCTATCCTGGTCCGACGCAGTCTCGAATCGAAATATCATCCAGCCACTGTCATGGATGGAGAAAATGTGGTTGGTATGCCATGCCTTACGGACATTATGAATGGCCTTCATTCCTGGAAAACGGCCTAGGACGTAGCCCACCAAACAATGGCCAAAATCGCGCACATCTTCATCCTCCAAGTCAAATTCATCCTTTACTTCGCATTGATCCAACTTGTAATTAGCACTGACCATCCTTTGCTCATTAAATAAATTAGACCAAGGTTTGCGGGGGGCGCCACATTTTGTGTATTTTTTCCTGGAGTGGCCGCCACTGTTTGAGCTCTGGCAGCTATCATTTTGATCCCTGAACTGCTAGCCAAGGCAGCTTCCTTAGGCGTCATGTTGCTCATAATTTTGGCCAGAATTTTGGGGTAAGGAGCGCCGACCAACTTGACGGCTCGGAGCATTGCCTCGGCCAATTCTCCGACGGTAAAGACGTCGTCTTCAGGCTGGGGCACTCCATTATCATTGCATCCCTTGTTGTCGGCTCTATTATCCATGACTGAAGTATATCCGGCAGTAATTCCGACAGAGGCGCTGGTGAATTCTATTGCTCCGGCGCAAGCTGCACCATTTTTTTCCTCTATGGACTGCTCTTTGCCCGCCTTTGAAGGTGGCGGCAGTGCTGGATTCGGCTGTGTAACCCGTGGGGTCCCGACTGAAATTGGTGGAAGGCCGGCGGCGGTTCCGGCGGGAATAGGTTTCGGGGTGGCCCTCTTCCTATCTTTGGTGGTTTCGGGCCTTAGGAAGAGGTTATCCACGTGAGGAGGATGCCCATTGACTGCTTCCGTCATCTTTCCGGCGGTGGATCCAGCTTCACTCTCTCTCCCCGCTTTTCCGGCGTCGTCCAAAAAGATGGTGGCCTTGCCCATGGCGACTAATGGGAAGCCGCCAAGTGGCAGATGGAGGCTGCCAAGTTGGAACACAAGGTGATAACGATCTCACCACGCTCCTCACGTAGATTGATAGTTGTTGCGGAATATTGGTCACGATCTTTTCGAGAATCAATGTGAACAAGTCGAATCAACCTATCTCTGTAGGCTGACAGTATGCACAATTAATTGGATGCTCCTCACATACAATTAACTCGATAGTCACGTAAGAAAGCTCCCTCGCTCAGGGAAACTCTTCACAAAAGTAATCTAACAATCCCTCCTCAGGAAATCAACTCACGTAAAAGAAACAACTCTGTGTTCTTATTTCAAAATTCAACTCTATCCATTACAACTGATAAAAAGGCCTATTTATAGGCTTATTACAAACCCTAAACGAAATAACACAAAAAAGAAAACATTAAATAACTTAAAACCCTAGTTTTTAAAAATAGAAAAATATTTAACGCATAAAATTCCCGCACGTCGCGATGTGGGGGAGCCCGACGTCGGGGAACAAACCCTAAAAATAAAAATCACGTCGCTGCTGGACGTCGCGACGAGCGATGATGGACTTCGCGACATTCATGGACGTCGCGTCGTCGGATGAGCTCCACGTCGCGACGTGTTTTTCTGTTTTGCTGTCCACGTCGAAATTCTCTTCTTTCTTCCTTTTAGGCCTCCAAACGCGAACTATTCTCCTTAAACACCCCTTAATTCGCTCCAATGACCCCCGAGGCTTTGGTTTGGACTTCAATTTGCTATCACAAGGGCCACAAAGATAGGCAGCCAATAAGAGGGAACCAAGTGGACGAATGGATAGATTTCGGACGATTGGGAGGTAGACACTTGTCAGTGGGCCCCACAAAGAGATAAGAGTGCAGATTTTGCGGGGGAACGGGATTTTCCAAAAAAATTCAAACAATTCACCAATTTGCACTATTCATTCATCTCCTACCTCTAGGCAATCATCCAAAGCTGAAAATTAAAACAACCAACCTTAACTTTGAGTGCCAATAATCCCAATTAGACGCTAGGATGTTATCGCTGCACCAAGAGATCCGCCCGAAGTGAATGTCGCCGAAAATTGTGCAAACTTTAAAAATCCAGGAAAACTGACGAAAAAATTCCTAAGCATGTAAGGAGCAAGGTCCACAACCGATTCCGTCTGATCTGTGACCCAAAATGGACGAAAAAAATCTGCCAAAATCGTTTTTAGCTTGATGAACAGTAACCGCGGCTGCTGCCCAAATCGGAATTTTGATGAAAAACGAACCAAATAAGTCCTTGAAAAATCTGCGAAATTCACCAAAAATCCCTAAGCATGTGAGGAATAAGTTCCACAAGTCATTTGGGTGAAAACCATGCCAAAAATCAGAAGACCAAAGCTGCCCAAGCTAGAAATCCGTCCAATAAAGCTGAAAAACACCACCTCCAAAGCTATGTTGATGATGTTCCAAGCAATATCCAAGCAAGAAAACCCCAAGAAATCCACAAGAATCGGTACGAGCAATAGGTGTAGTAGTGGAGAAAGCAAAACCCAAGTGTGGGTTGAGAGCGTATCTCTCTAACTTTCTCTCCTCACGATTGCCTTTTAGAATCGTTAATATGTGCAGTTTTGGATGTTTTGTTTTTACTCTGTGTAGCCAGAATTCCGGACTCTTCAAAACACAAGAAATTTAGTGCTTCAAGTCTAGTTTTATGCCGTTTTGGCCTTATATCGTTTGGACATGCAGTCACAAAGTTATAGCCAATTTAAACTACTATGGCAGAACTAGAAATCTGGGTTATCGAGTTTTCAATCTGTACAATACTGAACTGTTTTTACTCTATCTTTCAGATTGAATTTGGAATTCTATAAAACACAAAAGTTTTAGCCTTTTGAATCCGCTTTTATACACTTTTGGTTTCACATTATTTGGATATTTTGTTACAAAGTTATGATTATTTGAAATCTGTATGGCAGAACTGAAATCCATTACGGGATTTCAGTCCTACATAAAGATTGAACAGTCTTTAAAGCTATTTGTAAAATGAATTTGGGATTTGATAAAACATAAAGGTTTTAATATTATAAATCTAGTTTCATATGCTTTTGATTTCATATTAATTGGAATTTTGGTTACAAAGTTATGACCTTTTGAAATCACTATGGCAAAACTGAATTTGTTACGGGATTTCAGCAAATACAACAACTTTGAACAATGTTTACACTAAACAGCAAACTGAATCCAGAATTTCATAAAACATAAAAGTTTTAGAGTTTGAATTAGAGATTCACAAAGTGTCGGTTTTATATTATTTGGGCCGTTGGTTGAGAAGTTATAGTCATTTGAAACAGACATGGTAGAACTAAATTTCTGTTACTTGATTTTAAATCATTATAGCAATTTTGAACAGTATTTCCAATATGTTGCATACTGAATTCTGAAAATAATACAACATGTAAATTTGGTTGATATGAGTCTATTTCAATATACTTTTAGTTTCACCACATTTGGGTATATGGATATTAGGCTATAACACTTTGATTAAAATATGTCGGTAATGAAATTCATGACCTAAATCTTAGGTTCTCTTTTAGAATGGCTTTGAACAAACCTAGTTTCAAATGGCTTTCACCTCGCATCATTTGGATGTTTTCATATCAAATTTTAGCGGAATGAATTGAATATGATAGAACTAAATCTTTGTTTTGGGACCTAAAGCCCTTGTATATGTTGGTTAGCTTTCCAACGCTTTCAATATAAAATTTGGAAGCTCAGAAAATATAAGAATTTTCTTAATTTGAGTATGGCTTTATTTAGTGATGTATTCATATTGATTGGATATGACGTTGTCAGGTTACATTATTTCGAATCAAACAAGGAATCATGAATTCCACTATAAGAAGTTCAAATTGCACTTTGGAACTATCTATTGAAAGCCTTTCATGTTGAGATAGTTTTGTTTTGTGTCAATTGATAATTGAAGGACATTGTTTGAAATATGGACACTCTCTTGTCCCGCATTGAAGAGTGCACTTTTTGATAAATGAGTTTTTCTCATCATTTGCCCACTGACATATGTTGTAATTGAATGTCGGGGTATATGTGGGACTTCACGTCCATAAATTATGTATTGATAAACTAGGTACGTTGGAACTAAGTGCTGTGCGGAGCTAAGTGCTATGCCACTTTAAAGGTGGGAGCCACTTCTAGAGTCCGTACGAGCCACCTCTAGAGTCCAACGTTACTAGCGATTGGTGAATAATTGGGATGTACTTGTTGAAAAGTGATTGTCATATGATTTTTTTCGGATTTTGTGAACGTGTCATATTTGTATTGTATTTGATTGCATGGGCCCTAGTAGGTGTTGGCTTGGAGGGTGATCGAGACGGCATTGGGCCGACGATTACGCCAAGACCATACCGGTGAGCCCCGTCACGTGATTAAGGAGTTTTTAATCCCGTTGATGGGAGTCGGAGTGGCAAATCTGGATACCAAGTTAGGCCTGCGGGGCCATTGTGGTCACTGACCACTAGGAAGAATAAGGTAGCTTCTCAAGTCGTGCACGCATCAATGAATTGTTAGGGGATATAAGGTTGGTAAAGGTCGGCAAGGCCGATCGTGACAGGTACCGATTATATGCCTAATGTTTTATATGGAGTTAATGACAAAGTTATGTGATATATGGATATGTGCATTGCACAATCTTTTATTCGATATTTGAGACTTTGTCATATGGTTATTTGCATTGGAAAAATGATTGTCATATGGTTATTGAATTGGAAAAAATGTTTAACAGAAATTGTGCTTTCTTAAAGTTAATTTTCTGAAAATTATCCATTACTCCCTCACTGAGCTATTTTGATCTCATCCTTTTATAAATTATATTTTTTTCAGTGATTCAAGATGGATTAGGTGGTGGACAGGATTCTGGTTTACGTACTTAAAGGAAGAGATAGATTATTAAGGTATTTAATTACCTTGGTTGTGTTTGTAGCTATAGGAATGGGCCATTTTGGCAATCTTGAACGTATGAATTTTGGGATGAAATAGAAATATGTATATTACCTTAATATTGTTTTAATGTATATTATGGCGGGGCGTTACAAGTGGTATCAGAGCATTTTTGCTCTTAAGCCAGGATAAGATTCTTGGACTTTGAAATGGTAATTTTTTAAGTTTGAATTGAGATGAGATGTATTTGGTAAGCGTTAAATAAAAATATTGTGGATATTTTGATTCCACGGTTAGGAATGAATTCCTTAAGAAAGAATGTTAAATTTAAGTTTCAATCTTGATTTGGTTGGATTATTTTCGTTTGTGATTGTTCAACTTTATATTTGGGATTCTTTTAAACCCTTTCTGAAGCTATGATTGTAAGAAAAATTTTAGAGGACTCCATGAATATTAAAAGACATAAAGTAGATTTTCTATTTTGAAGTATTACCAAGACTTAGGTGTGATGTAAAACATAAGAATTGTTGGGAGAATTGAAGGAATGTGTTGAAATTTCACATTTGGGATAATAGAGATTGTGCTTCATTTTGGTGATATTAGTAAACATATAAGAATATTGAATAAAAGGTTCACTGATAATGGAGAAATCCGTAGCAAGACATTAATAGTGTTGTGTGTTAATTGTAACAGCTAAGAATTATCAATTTATTAAAATTGATGAATAGTGTTTGGCCTAAGCTGAATTCTTAAAATTGTGATGTCCTTGGTGTAACACTAATAAATTGATTTTTCAAATTTGGACAGTTGATAAACAAGAATTGTGTTAACCGGTTAATGGGATAATAAATAAAATATGGTACACATAAATCTTTGGGTTTAAGAAGTATGACTTGACCTTATATAAATGAATTGAGTCGAGAGGAGAAAAAAAAATCAAATACATGTTAGTGGTGTAGGTTGCCACCACTAGATAGATAAATGCATAATGATAATAAGAGAAAAGAGGAGAAATATAATGATGCGGAAAATTCACTAGTCATACTTAGATAGTTAATCACCGACCCTAAGAAACTTTTTCATGAATTACTTTTCTTAAAATAAATAAATAAATTCAAGTAAGGAATGAGAATCTCTTCTTTCGAAGTCTTTTGTGCCATTGGTGATTTAAAAACAAATTGAATTAGCATGGTGAGTGTTGAAGAAATAATTTAGAAGGGGATATTGCACCATGAACTAAGTTTACATGTAGAGATCACTTAGACAATCTAAGTTGACAAGAATTCGATTATGACAATGTATTAAAAAAAAAAATTTTAAAGATCTCCCTTATCATTATATGCTACAAACTAAATCAATGCCAGTATTAAGAATCATTAGAGAATGATTATTTTTTTTAATTGAAATGCTCCAATAAGAAATGATTATTGAGAAACAAATGGTGTTACTTATCTTGCATAGGAAAATTTATTCGAGAGTCAAGGTGAATATTGGGTGAATAGATTTGAAAAACAAAGATTGAAATGGAAGTTTTCAATGAGGAATTATCGGTGTGTAATTATTATGCATGAGAAGACTTATTTGAAATTGGTGTGTGCACGGGATATATAAGATTATATATTAAAAATTGAATTGGAATTTTCTAATGGGAATATAAGTGTGACATAGCTTATGATGGATGGATAATTAATTATTTTAAATTAAAAAATGGAGTATTGACATATATTTAATAAATCTTTGCTAGTATTATGACCGAAATGGTAAGAAGTCGTTGATAGTATTACACTTGTGTGAAGCTTTACATCCTCATTCGAAATTCCCACCATGAGAAATTGGATCTTATGCGAACTAGTCAATGTGCAACAATTTAATAGTGTAATAGATTTACATGTTTGGGAGATTTTTGAAGAATGAATGAGAGCTAAAAGGATAACAATGGAAGAGACGACTTTTGCACATTAAAGTATATATCAAAGATGGATATAGAATTTGGATTATGAATATAGTGGCTTAGAGATATGATCAAATATGGCTCGAGGTATCTATATTTTGTTTAAGTTAAAAGTTGATGTTGAATGAAAATATATTATTGGTGACTAAGGCACTTATCTGATGCTTACATATTAAAAAAAATCTATTAATAAAAAAAACATTTTCATTTCTTGTCTCAAACACGATGATCCTAGACAAAAACCAATGACCCCAAGCATAAATATGTAGACATCACTAATATTATAACTCAATTATTTCAAATGAGCATTGGACTATACACGTTAATCTTGCACCAAATTAACTATAACCAAATTGTTTGAAATACGCATTGGATGATACACGTTAATCTTGCACCAAAGACTTGTACATAACCATCTTTTAGTCATGAAGACATTCATTAATTTTCTATTTTTGTAGAGAATATGTAATGAAATAACGAATCTCATGTTGTATTTAATATTTTAAAATAATAATGAGGAAAGTAATTAACGAAAAAAATAAATAAGATAATAGATACAAAGCTACATTGTTCGATCAATGTGACATAAGTCCAAGACAAGAGGCGAAACCAAACTTCACTAATATATAAAAATAATATACAAGAGTGGAACACCAAATTTACACAAAGATTTTGAGCACAAGTATTTGAAAGATCAAGGTTAGATGCGCGGTGTCTCAGTGGGTTAGAAACACTAGGTGTGACACCGATAATAAAATGGTAATGGACAATAATAAAAATGCGGAAAGTAAAGAGACAGGAGGTTGGTAAAGCAGTTCGGCAATCTGCCTACGTCTGCTGGGCCACGCCCAGAAAAACAATCCACTAAGTTCACAAGTTACAAGACACTCGGTCTGACACAAAGTAAGACTCCCTCTTATCTTTGACGCCGCCTCTTCCCAACTCCACAGTGAACGTGATTGTGCGAGCTCCCCTCGACTTGTGTTGATTCCTCCTGAAATCTGTGGTTAATGCAAGTCCCCTTGAGACAATGGATGAAGCAACAAAACTGAAGCATGTGGCAAATGGGGATGGGATCAAGGGATTATTGGAAGGTAGCCAAAACAATAACATAAACTATTTGTATTCTATTCTGTAATAAATGGCCTGCACCCTCATAGTGCTTCTGTTGACTTTGGTGCATGCTTGGATACAGATGTAGTATGATTGATAGAATACAAATGGTTTATGTTATTGTTTTGGCTACCTTCCATAAATAATCCCTTGATCCCATCCCCATTTGCCACAAACAGAGAACATGGAGACAATGGATGAAGCAACAAAACTTCTTCAAGGTCAAGCTGAGATATGGAAACATATGTTTAGCTTTGTTGATTCCATGGCGCACTAAAATGTGCTGTGGAGCTTAGAATTCCTGACATTATACACTCCCATGACCGCCCTTTAACACTTGCCGAAATTGTCTCAAATATCTCCAATTCTTCATGCCCAAATATCCCTTACCTCTCACGCATTATGAGACTATTAGTCGACAAGAAAATCGTCACTTCCACAACAGCACCGGAACATGGCGGAGACACTTCCTCCACCACTGTCTATGGCCTAACCGATGCCTCGCGGTGGCTCTTACAGGACACAAATGAGTTGAGCTTAGCCCCCTTGCTGTTGATAGAAAATCATCCATCGCTGCTTAATCCATGGCATCAATTAAGTACTTGCGTGAAGGAAGGTGGCATTGCATTTCAAAAGGATCATGGATGTGATATATGGGATTTGGCATCACAGAACACTGATTTCAACAAGATTTTCAATGATGGGATGGGATGCACGGGAAAGATTACCATGAAAGCAATTCTTTCAGGGTTTAAGAAAGATGCGTTGGATGGTTTGGAATCTCTTGTGGATGTTGGTGGTGGAACTGGACAAACTATAGCTGAGATTGTTAAGGCATATCCACATATTAAAGGGATTAATTTTGATTTGCCACATGTTGTTGCAACAGCACCAAAATACAATGGAGTTTCCCATGTTGGTGGTGACATGTTTGATGCTATCCCAAGTGCCCAAGCTGTCTTCATGAAGGTATTATTGTTAGATCTGTCACAAATAATTTACAAAATTGATTATTTTTGTTTTTTTAAAATCTGGTTTATGAACTAGTTAGTAAATGTTGAAGTCATTAGATTTCGTTTTTTTTTTAATACTTTTTTGCTTCTTAATCATTGATAATATATGATCAAACTTTTAATCCTATAAGGGTTATATTAATAGAAATTTGACCAGTTTCATTGTTTATTTTTTTTTAATTTCTTTTTTGTGCAACATAAATATTTCTGTGAAACTGATTCATATATAAAATGTGATTATTATACAAAACGAATAATTAATCATCGTTGAAATCGTGATTCTAATTTTTTGACTCTTTTATCGTGCGTTGAAATCACGTTTAACTCACTTCAAAGTTTTCCTTTTCTTTTTGTCTTCTCTCTTATGTTTTCCACAACCCCCAATGTTCTTTTCCTTTTTCTGACCACTTCTTTGTTTATCATCATCCATTTAACTAGGCTAACTTTTTGTTGATGAATGCAGTGGATAATGCATAACTGGGGAGATGAAGATTGCGTGAAGATATTGAACAATTGTCGAAAAGCAATCCCAGAAAAAACAGGAAAGATATTCATTGTGGATTTGGTCTTAGAGCCTGATGGAAATGAAACATTTGACAGCATTGGGTTGGTTTTCGATCTGCTAATGATGGTCAATACCTCCGGTGGAATGGAGAGAACTGAACCCGAATGGAAAAAACTTCTTGAAAAGGGAGGCTTCCCACGTTATAAAATTACAAAAATTCCAACTCTGTACTCCATAATTGAAGCTTTTCCAAATTGATTAGCAAACACAAGTAATCATCACCTTAAATAATCAGGGAAGGTTGGAAGTTTCAACCTCTTATATTTATTTCAGGATCAATTTGATCTCGATTTTAAGTTTCTGTGTATTTAGCCAATTATTATTTAATATATATATATATAATTAATAATAATAAATTCATGTAAATCATGTATTCACTCGCAATTCATAATTAATTTAGAATTAAAATTAAATGAATAAATTATAGTTGTTTAAATTAGGATTCCCTAATTACAATTTAAAATTCTTAATTTCCATTAATTTCCTTCATTTTCTCTAAAATCTCTAATTTCTCAAATTCAAAATCTAGAATCCCTAATTTCAATTCAAATAAAAAAAAAGAAATAATTCTAACAACTATAAATCATAATTACACTAAACACTCAAATTGATTTATTAATTTACAAATTTAAACTTGGAATTAACAAAATTCAAATAACAAAAATTTTACTTAAAAAACTAACATTGACCAAGACTCCAAGGGAGCAAATGGAGCAATTAGCAGAAAAAAAAAATGAAGAGAGAGAGAGAGAGAAAGAAAAATGGTCCAAATGGAAAAGGATGAAATAAAGGAGAAATTATCTACATAAAAAAATTAGAGATGATACGGGAACTTTTCTTTATAAGGATTAAGGAACGAAGAAAAAAAAGAGTTGATGAGTTCTGTTATTAAAAAAAATACACTATTTGAGTATGGTTTGGAAAGTTTTAGTTGGAAATCCTTCTTTAAAATGATATGACTAGCTTACATGTGTTCTAGAATGACAAATTTATAAGAATTAAATTCTTTTAAAGCCTATTATAGTGAGATTTGAGCCTAAACTACACAAGAACCACTTTCTTTGTACTTATTATACAATTTTTCTCGTGAGAGTCAATTACAATTAAATGAGTATTCTATAGTTTGCTTTGAAGTACATGTTGAAACCATTTATGATTTTATGCATGAAAATGAAAAAGGCACTTTAGGATTATCCCTTTTAGCTTTATTTAAAATTTCCACCATATTATTTTGATCCCCTAGTGAACCATTTTTGAGCCTAGACCTTTTCTTTGATAAATACCTAATAAAAAAAATTAACCATTAAGCCTTACTTTTAGCTTTCGTTTTCAACCTATTTATCAAAGAATATGTTAATTATGTCTTAAGTTAGTGAAATACTTCTTGAGTATGAGTTGAAATTTTGAGAAAAAAAAAATCTGCCAAAATATTACTTTCATTTGTGCAGAATTTTTGCTTAGAGTTTATCGAGTTTTTTTTAAAAAAAAAAAGAAAAAAGAGAAAAATTCAGGAAAAAAAGAAAAAAAAATGAAGCATTGTTCTGTAAGCATATATATTGTTATTTGAAAAAATTGTTGAAAGTATGGCTGTGCAAGAAGTATTTTGTGGAAGTAAATTGATTTTTTAACATTATTCTTTGATAAATTTTAGCTCATGTTTATCCTTTTTTCCTACATTTCACCTTAGCCCCATTGGCCGTGTCGTTTGCAACCAAAATTATTAACCTACTTCTTAACTAGAATAAATTCTAGTCTAGTGATGAGTAAGGTCGTCTCCCAAGGGAACGGTAGTTTTTCTTTTCCTTCATACAGAATGTCACAAATCAATTGTTGAGAATTGGTTTTCAACAAATAACAAAATTCAATAAGAAATGAAGTAAAATAAATTCCGGTTAAAGCTTTTAATCAACATTAATATTAGTCTTGATCATTGATGCAATAATGTAACTGTATAATTAAATCAATTGGTTATAGTTACCGGAATCCACTGACATAACCTTATTCCTTCTTTGATTATTAGTAATTAAAAGAATCCTTATTAATTACTTCCTAATTAATAGTTAACCTAAGAGAATCCTCTTTAGATTTAAACTATTAATTGCATTAATGCTTTAATGAACCCAATTCTGATATGTTCACATGAATCCATATGCCCATATCAACCTTTTATGTCCACTACCGATGAATGATAGTTTTACCACTAATTAAAAGTTAATTGCGAATCCGCCCCCTTTTAATTGGTATTAGATTATTCTATGCTAATCAAATATTGGCCACTATTTAATTTAACATAGAATAGCCTTAATTACTTCTATCACAGGACATAAATAGGAACTTAATTAATACAGAATTTTAGTTCAATTTGATCTCACAAGCTATTAATGTTATTCATTACTTTAACCGAAATTAAGCAATTAGCTACTCATCATTAATGTAAATAAAGCTAATAAGTTAAAATTGAATGCCATAAAGAAAAACGTACCTTGAATGATAAATGAATTGAATAAAGAAGAGATAACCTTTGTAAGAGTTATGGTTGAGCTTGTCCAAATCCAATAGCAAAGGAATAGGATGATAATTATCCAAAAACTCTTATCAACTAAATTATCTTCCTAATTTGCCAGAATTTAAATGCATTAATTAAAGTAATGAGAACTTTATTAAATTCCAAAAAATAACTTGAATACTAAATTACGTGAAAAATAAAACTTGAGAAAAAACAAACTAAATTACTATCTCTCTCTACTACTAATGCCTTTTAAACTAGGCTGCCCACTCCACTATTTAAAGAATTCTCTCAAACAACTAATCCCTAAAATCCTTCAACAAAATAATTCTTAACTTATTCCCAAATCATAGGAATTTGAATATGAATAGTAAATATTCTTTTACAATGTAGAAATTGCTAACATCATAAAAGATATTCTTCAATTTTCCAACAACTTTCTTCTCTTTCTCTTTAAAATCTTTCTTGGTAAAATCTTCATTTCTAGTAAAAATCTTTCCTGCAACTTCTTCTCAACTTCTTGCATCTTTTAAGCTCTTTTTCACCATTCTCTTCACAATTCATATAAACCTGAAATTATACCCAAAATCATGAATTCCAACACACTAATGCTAATAAAAAGGCATAAAATAATAACAAATAATTATAAAATATTGACGTAACTCTCTGGAACTTTTGGAAAAATCGCACAAAAAATCGACGAAAATCAAAATTAAATCATCTTCACCAACATCGCGACGTTGAGCATTTCTTGCTCTTCGCCACGATTTTTTCGAAAATTTTTAACAAGATAACATAAAAACTCAATCTTCACTTCATTTTTACCTTCAAGGGATAAAAGAATGAAGTCAGTTATTATACTAAAAACTAAAAAGGAATGTAAACTAATTAAATGCAAAGTAAAATGGGTTGCCTCCCATAAGCGCCTTTTTTTATTGTCTTTGGCTAGACATGAACTTTCGTTGGAAATCAAGAATTTGGTGAAGACATCAAATGAATTTCCTCCATTGCACCTTGATGGACATTCTCATAAAAAGGTTTCAATCTATGTCCATTAACCTTGAACAATTTTCCTGTTGTTGGACTCACAATTTCAATCATACCAAAAGAATATATACACTTAATTTCAAATGTTCCATCCCACTTTGATTTCAATTTTCCGGTCATAACTTTTAAATGAGAGTTGAACAACAATACCTTTTGTCCCACAAAGAAGTCTTTGAACCTTAATTGCTTGTCATGAATGTATTTTGTTCACTCTTTGTAAATCACGGAATTATCATATGCCTCCAATCGAATTTCCTCCAACTCTTGAAGTTGGAGTTTCCTCTCATGTCCCGCCAAAGCATTATCCATGTTGCATGCTCTTACTGCCCAGTATGCCCTGTGTTGGAGTTCTACAGGTAAATGACAAAATTTTCCAAAAACTAACCTGTATGGTGACATTCCAATGGGAGTTTTATATGCAGTTCTGTATGCCCACAATGCTTCTTCTAAATGCAAACTCCAATCCTTTCTCCTTGGACTCACCATTTTCTCCAAAATACCTTTTATTTCTCTATTAGAAACCTCCGCCTGACCATTGGTTTGTGGGTGATACGCAGTAGCTACGCGATAGTGCACACTATACTTCCTCATAAGTGATTGTATTGTCTTATTGCAGAAGTGCGTGCCTTGATCACTAATGATAGCACGGGGAACACCAAACATACTAAAAATATTGGATTTAAGAAATCCTGCAACAACTTTAGCATCGTTAGTTCGAGTAGCTTTGGCTTCCACCCACTTAGAAACATAATCAACTGCAAGTAAAATATATAGATTGCTACAAGAACTTGGGAAAGGTCCCATAAAATCCATGCCCCACACATAAAATATTTCACAAAAAATTATAGGTTTTTGGGGCATTTCATCTCTTTTTGATAAATTCCCAACCTGTTGACAACGAAAACAATTTTTGCTAAACATGTAAGAGTCTTTAAACAGAGTTGGCCAATAAAACCCACAATCTAATATTTTTCTTGCTGTTCGCTTAGGTCCAAAATGTCTACCACAAGCATAAGAATGGCAATAAGATATGATAGAATGCATTTCATTATCAGGGATACATCTTCTTATAACCTGGTCAGAACAAATTTTCCACAAATATGGTTCATCCCAAATAAAATACTTGCAATCATTTCGAATCTTATTCTTTTGGTGAGTGTTGAAAACTTTTGGAAATATTCCCATAGCTAAATAATACTATATCTGCATACCATGGTTCATTTAGCATTAAAGAATATAAATTCTCATCTGGAAATGTCTCTATGATGGGCAATTCATCATTTCCTTAATTGATAATCCGACTCAAATGATCTGCCACATAGTTCTTAGCTCCTTTTTTGTCTTTGATTTCCCAATCAAATTCCTGGAGCAAAAGTATCCATCTGATGAGTCGGGGTTTGGATTCCTTCTTTGCCAATAAATACCGCAATGCTGCATGGTCAGAAAATACAACTACTTTAGAACCAAGTAAATATGAACGGAATTTTTCAAAAGCAAATACTATAGAAAGAAGTTCTTTTTCCGTTGTGGTGTAGTTGCATTGAGCTGCATTGAGTATTTTTGAGGCGTAATAAATGACATGACTTTCTCTTCCAATTTTCTGCCCAAGCACCGCACCCAATGCATATTGACTCGCGTCACATATTAACTCAAAAGGCAAACACCAATCTGGTGGTTGAATTATAGGAGCACTTATCAGTTTCTTTTTCAGCAAGTCAAATGCCTCCTTGCATTTGTCTTCAAACTCAAAAGGCACATCATCCTGCAATAATCTAGTAATAGGTTGAGCAATCTTCGCAAAATCCTTGATAAAGCGCCTGTAAAAACCTGCATGGCCAAGAAAACCACGAATCTGTTTAATAGTTGAAGGATATGGCAATTTATCAATAATATCTATTTTTGCTTTATCAACTTCTTTGCCCCTTTCAGAAATTACATGTCCTAAAACTATCCCTTCTTTTACCATGAAATGGTATTTTTCATAATTAAGCACCAAATTATGTTCAATGCAACGCTTTAACACAATTTCTAAATGACAAATGCATTGATCAAAGGAATTCCCATAAACCGTAAAATCGTTCATGAATATCTCAATGCATTGTTCAATAAGATCTGTAAAAATGCTCATCATGCATCGATGAAATGTCCCAGGAGCATTGCAAAGTCCAAATGGCATACGACGATATGCGAAGGTTCCAAATGGGCATGTGAAAGTTGTCTTCTCTTGGTCTTCCTGTGCAACAAAAATCTGAAAATATCCTGAGTATCCATTAAGAAAACAAAAGAATAATTTCCCAGCTAAACGTTCTAGCATTTGATCAATAAAGGGCAAGGGGAAATGATCTTTTCTTGTCGCAGAATTTAATTTCCTATAATCAATGCATACTCGCCAACCTGTTTGGAGTCTTATGGGCATAAGCTCATTTTTTTCATTTTTAACAACTTGGATACCAGATTTCTTTGGCACAACATGAATGGGACTAACCCACTTACTATCAGAGATTGGGTAAATAATTCCAAGTTCTAGTAATTTTAAAATTTCTTTCAAAAGTACTTCCTTCATTGGTGGATTCAATTTTCTTTGAGGATCGTGAACAGGTTTTGAATCATTTTCAAGCAAAGTACAATACATACACACTGTTGGGCTTATGCCCTTAATGTCTGCCAAAGTCCAACCAATTGCCAATTTATTTACTTTTAACAACCTTACCAATCTTTCTTCTCGTGCCAATGTGAGGTCTTTATTGATAATGACTGGAAGTGTTTCCGCCTCACCAAGATAGGCATATTTCAAGTGATCTGGAAGGGGTTTCAGTTCCAACTTTTGTGCCTGCAAAATAGAAGGTAGAATTTTTTCAATATTTGCAGAATCAGGAATATGAAATGTGTTTACATTCTTTGAAATTTCTTCTAAAGAATAAATACTCATTATCATCTCCCTTATTTCTTTATTATCTTCTTCTTCAGCATTTCTATCTGTTTTTCCTTCTTTCAAAACCCAATCCAAAGAATCCTGTACAAAAGTTCTTTCAATAAATTCATTAACCATTGGTTCAAAAATGTCTAAATTACAAACAGATTCTAGATCACATGGAAATTTCATTGTATCAAAAATGTTAAATGTGACAATTTCTCCATCGAATTCACACGTTAATGTTCCTTTGTCCACATCTATTTTTGTCTTTGCTGCTTTCATAAAAGGCCTGCCCAACAAAACAACAGAATTAGAAGTTGGTACTCCCATATCAAGAATATAAAAATCTGTAGGAAAAATAAGCTCATTAACTTTAACCAACACGTCTTCCAATATTCCTGAAGGATAGGCAATTGATCGATCAGCCAATTGAATTACAACACGAGTTTCTTTAAGAGGTCCCAAATTTAATTATTTGTAAATCGACATTGGCATAACATTAATTGACGCCTCTAAATCAAGCATGGCCTTTTCAATTTTTCTATTTCCAATCAAGCAAGGGATAGAGAACATACTAGGATCCTTGCATTTCTCAAGTAATTTTTTCTGTATCATTGCAGAAACATTTTCACTTACAATTACCTTTGCGTCTTCTTCATGTCTCACCTTTTTCGTGCAAAGTTCTTTCAAAAACTTAGCATACTTAGGTACTTGACGAATGGCCTCAGTGAGTGGTATGTTGATTTCTACCTTTCGAAAAACATTCAAAAGATCATTTGTTTCCTTCTCCCTTTTCTCCTTCGCAAACCTGCCAGGAAAAGGTGGTGTCAATACAACTGTAGGTTTAACAACTTTATAATCAATACTCACCTCAGGATTTTCTTTTGACTCTGATGTAGGCATATGGTTGGACTCATCTTTTTCAAAGTCCGTAGAGATGGTTTGTTTTTCTGGCTCTTTGATTTCTTTCTGACTACGAAGAGTCATGGAACTTACATTTTCCTTATGATTCACCTCTACTTGGGACGGTAATTTTCCTTGGTTTGCTTCCAACCTTGCTATCGCATTTGCCATTTGAGTTATTTGTGTTCCCATATTGGCAAATCCTGCCCTTGTCTCCTGTTGAAATGCCTTAGTTTCTTGTTGGAATTTGAAATGTTCTTGGCCCATCATTTTGACAATTTCTTCCAAACTAGGGCCTGTTTTTGGTGGTGGTGGTGATGAAAAATTCATATTAGGTTGCTGTTGATAACCTGTGGGTCGAAACTGGTTAGGTTGAGCATTTTGGAATCCTGGAGATCTATACTGCCAGCAGGAATTTTGTTGATTGTTGTATTGTCTTTGCGGCTGGCCTATAGCATTTGCTTGTTCCTGTTCTCCCTCTTCTTGCATGGTTGGGCACATATCAGTGGGGTGCTCGTTCTTGCATATTCCGCAAGTTTTAACTTGTTGCACTTGCACCAAACCTGAAACAAGTTTTTCAACAGATTTAATTAAATCATTAGCACGAGGATCCTTAACCATTCCTACCTCAATCATACGACGAGATTCATCAACACCAAATTGTTGACCGTTAATGGCCATGTTGGAACTTAAAGTATTAGCTTCCGTAGCCATTTTGTTCATCAAACTTCCTCCACTTTCTGTATCAATTGTGTCTCTTGCTGTGGGCAGAAGACCTTCATAAAAATATTGAATTAGTAACTGTTGAGAAATTTGGTGTTGTGGGCATTTAGCACACAATTTCTTAAATCTACCCCAATACTTATGAAAAGTTTCCCCAACATGTTGCTTAATCCCATATATTTCCTTTCTTAAATTTGCAGCTTTTGATGCAGGAAAAAAATTTTCTAAAAATTTTCTTTTAAGCTCATTCCAAGTGGTTATTGACCCAGCTGGCAAATTAAACAACCAATCTCTAGCATCATCATGCAATGAAAAAGGAAATGCCAACAATTTCACATATTCAGCAATAGCTCCAGTATGTCTAACAGTTGAACAAACAAGTTGAAAATCTTGCAAATGTTTATGAGGGTCATCTCTAGGTAGATCATGAAATTTAGGGAGAATTTGAATTAAACTAGATTTCAACTCAAATTGTTCAGTTATGGTGGGGAGTGCAATGCCTAAAGGTTGCACATTAATGTCAGGATTAGCTAACTCCCTGAGGGTGCGTGCACGTTCTTCCATGATTTCTTGTTAATGTGTTTAAAGAATTTGTCTTGCTATTCTGGTTTCCTTCTTTCTCCTTCTTGCAGACTTTTTGATTTCAGGGTCAAATAATAATGAACCTGCAGGATTAAAACGGGTCATACACCAGAAAAGCAAAAGAATGTTAAAGGAAAAATAATAACAAAAACCGTCCCCAGCAACGGCGCCAAAATTTGGCCGTGTTGTTTGCAACCAAAATTATTAACCTACTCCTTAACTAGAATAAATTCTAGTTTAGTGATGAGTAAGGTTGTCTCCCAAAGGAACGGTAGTTTTTCTTTTCCTTCGCACAGAATGTCACAAATCAATTGTTGAGAATTGGTTTTCAACAAATAACAAAATTCAATAAGAAATGAAGTAAAATAAATTACGGTTAAAGCTTTGAATCAACATTAATATTAGTCTTGATCATTGATGCAATAATGTAACTGTATAATTAAATCAATTGGTTATAGTTACCGGAATCCACTGACATAACCTATTCCTTCTTTGATTATTAGTAATTAAAAGAATCCTTATTAATTACTTCCTAATTAATAGTTAACCTAAGAGAATCCTCATTAGATTTAAACTATTAATTGCATTAATGCTTTAAGGAACCCAATTCTGATATGATCACATGAATCCATATGCCCATATCAACCTTTTATGTCCACTACCGATGAATGATAGTTTTACCACTAATTAAAAGTTAATTGCGAATCCGCCCCCTTTTAATTGGTATTAGATTATTCTATGCTAATCAAGTATTGGCCACTATTTAAATTAACATAGAATAGCCTTAATTACTTCTATCACAGGACATAAATAGGAACTTAATTAATACAGAATTTTAGTTCAATTTGATCTCACAAGCTATTAATGTTATTCATTACTTTAACCGAAATTAAGCAATTAGCTACTCATCACTAATGTAAATAAAGCTAATAAGTTAAAATTGAATGCCATAAAGAAAAACGTACCTTGAATGATAAATGAATTGAATAAAGAAGAGATAACCTTTGTAAGAGCTATGGTTGAGCTTGTCCAAATCCAATAGCAAAGGAATAGGATGATAATTATCCAAAAACTCTTATCAACTAAATTATCTTCCTAATTTGCCAGAATTTAAATGCATTAATTAAAGTCATGAGAACTTTATTAAATTCCAAAAAATAACTTGAATACTAAATTACGTGAAAAATAAAACTTGAGAAAAAACAAACTAAATTACTATCTCTCTCTACTACTAATGCCTTTTAAACTAGGCTGCCCACTCCACTATTTAAAGAATTCTCTCAAACAACTAATCCCTAAAATCCTTCAACAAAATAATTCTTAACTTATTCCCAAATCATAGGAATTTGAATATGAATAGTAAATATTCTTTTACAATGTAGAAATTGCTAACATCATAAAAGATATTCTTCAATCTTCCAACAACTTTCTTCTCTTTCTCCTTAAAATCTTCCTTGGTAAAATCTTCCTTTTCTAGTAAAAATCTTTCCTGCAACTTCTTCTCAACTTCTTGCATCTTTTAAGCTCTTTTTCACCATTCTCTTCACAATTCATATAAACCTGAAATTATACCCAAAATCATGAATTCCAACAGACTAATGCTAATAAAAAGGCATAAAATAATAACAAATAATTATAAAATATTGACTCTATCACCCATTACAACCTCATGAAGACCTTTTGATTTATGTATATAGTCATGATAATTTTTGGTGGAGATGTGACTAATTTGCAAGCTTATGTAATACTGTTTGATTGTAATGTGAGCATAGCCTTACTCATTAGTGTGTAAAAAGTTTTTTGAGTGAAAACCGTGAGAATAAATTGATTTTTGTAAGTTTTTACTTGAATGAAGGGGTGTGTTATATTATTTGAAATAAGGATTGGTTTGTGTTAAGATGGTAGTGCTCAAATTCATATTTTCTATTGTTTACTTAGTTAAACAGGCATCGTGTCATTTTGTTATTGAGTAAATTACTTTTTGGGTTACATTTTTTGTTTAGTGTTTAGTGTCTTATTTGAGTAGACCATACTTGAGGCAAGCATAGTTCAAGTATGGAGGAGTCGATAGAGCTAATATTTTACACTTATTTGTTATAATTTCACGCCTTTTTATTAGCATTTATGTATTGGAAATCATGACTTTTGTTATGTTTTCAGGATTTATGTAGAAAATTACTGGAATGTTGAAAAAGTGCTGAATTGATGCAGAATAGAATGAGAAGGTTGAGAAGATTTTAATGGAAGGATGAAAAGATTTTTACTGGAAGGAGAAGAGATTTTACTGGAAGGTTGAGGATATTTTTGAAGGTGTGGTTATGACTAGCATTTCTGCATTTAGATGGGAAGGAATATTTTTCCTATTCAAATCTCCTAATATGTTGGAATTTGAGATTTTTGCGTTTGTTAGGGATTATCTTTTGTTAGCATTTTTAGGAGTTAGTTGATTGAGTGAAGTGTTTAAATAGTGAGTCTTGAGTAGAGGGTAGTAATATAGAACAGTGTTTTGAAACTCGGAACGGAATGCGAACCAGTAGAGCTACTGGGTTAGAGGTCAATTGGTCGGACCGGTCGAACAGGTGTCAAGAACCGGATGACGTCATAAATATATTTAATATAAATATATTAATTAAGTATTAACATATCTCACATTTTATGTCAAAATAAAAAGACCAAATTATAAAAAAAATATTATTCAATTAAGTTCTTAGTTTTTCATCAATAAAAAATTCATAAATCGTATTGTTTAATAATGCTAATAATTATTTTGTTTATAATTTAATAAAATTTCATTAAAATACGCAAAATATAATAAATTATTAATTAATTTAATATCAAATCAATTATATTAAAATAAGTTAAAAAATGTAGTTCTCAATACACAATTTATTTATTTCAAAACTTAAACTTGTGAATTAAAAAAATTAATGACATATCATACTTTGAATTTAATTTTGTGTGCTATAAAATAATAATTAAATAAATAATAATAAATATGACATGATAAAATTTAAAATTTATATTTATTTAAATTGTATGAATGTGATTGATTGAAAATATTGATGAAAAACATAATTTCCATATTCATTCAAAATTCTGTAATATGGTAAATTGTAAGTATTTGTGATAATTAGAATGTATTAAAAATCTTAAAATATGCTAAATTGAAAGCGATAATTGTAAGATATTAAAAATCTTGAATATGGTAAATTAAAGTATTTATGACGATTGAATGTATTCAATTTTTAAAATATTAAAATATGGTAAATTAGAATCATTAATGATAATTAAAAATTTTTAATATGGTAAATTAAAGTATTTATGACAATTGAATGTATTCAAATTTTAATACATTAAAATATGGTAAATTTGAATCATTAATGACAATTGGGGTGTATTGATGAAAAACATTAGTTACTATATATATATATATATATATATATATATATATTTGATTGAAATGTTTCTAATGCAATTCATTTGCTTTAAGCAAAATAATGTGAAATGTTAAAAGCTGATTCAAAACATAACTAACCAACTATTACACCAAAGTTGATGATCAACTTAAAAAAAAAAAAAACAAACGAAGAAGTTCAAGAGAACCAGTTGAACACCAACCAAGTTAAAGTTGAGGTTGAGGGGTGGTGGTGGTTCTTTTAGTTCTTTTGATTCTCTACTGCCAATTTGTTGTTGTACACTTCCAATTCCTTCTTATAATCCTCCATGGCTTTTGCAGCTTTGTTGTTCAAGCTTTGTTTCTCTTCATCATTTAGTTCCTTCCATTTAACAGAAATGAGTGCGTTAAGGGTGGAGTAATTGATTCCGGGCCTTTCTTCCACTAAGGTCTTCCTTGCCTCTTTGCTAAATAAGAGAAATGAAGAAGCTGGCTTCTTTGGCTTGTTAGGATCAACTTCCTTCTCTTCTTTCTTCTTCTTTTGGCGCTTCTCTTTTGTTTTCTTAATAATGTTTTCTATTTTCTCCTTCTTTTTAAGCAATTGCAGAGCTTCTTGCTTTTGGAGTTTCATCTGCTCTTCTTCTTCCTTTTTTAGGCTGGCAGCTTCTTCTTGTTTCTTCTGCTTGTAAAGCTCCATTTCATGCACATACTGCTCCTTATTCTTGTTTGCCATCTTTTCATAAGGTGCTCTCTACTTCTCAGACATGTTCTTCCATTCTTCGCTTAAGATCTTAGCAATCTCCAAAACATTTTTGTTCTCTGCCAGCAGAGTTGGGCGTCGCTCATTTGAGTACAGGAAGAAAGCAGTCATTGGTTGCTTTGGGTTCCGGTTTTAACCGGTCGAGAGAGAAGGGAGTAGGTGTAAAAAAAAAACCTGAAAATCAAAAACCGGGTTTTAACCGGTTTCCAGTTTTTCCGGTTGAACCCGGTTTTTGACCGGATTTGACCATTTTTTGAACTTCTGGTTTTCTATACTAACTCGGACATGACACTTGGCCGGTTCCCGATCCAACCGGTCAAACCGGCCGGTCTGAGTTTAACAACACTGGTATAGAAGGCTAGCATATTAATTTTTTTTTAATAATTATTAAGATTTATTTTGTTTTCATGTAACTTTAAGTATTCAAGTTTATCTTTTGGAATTCAATAAAGTTCTCATTATTTAATTAGTGCATTTAAAATTTCAGCAATATTAGTAAAGATAATTGAGTTGATAAGCTATTTGGACAATCAATATATCATTCCTCAGCTATTGGGATTTGGATTAACTTCAAGCATCACTCTTATCAACTCAAGGTTATCTTTTCTTGATTTATTTCATTTATTTATTCAAGGTATGTTTATTCTTTTATGACATTCAATTTTAATTTAATAGTTTTATTTTCAGTTATGTTTAGTAGCTAATTATTTAATTTCGGTTAAAGTATTGATAAACATTAATATCTTGTGAGATCAAATTGGACTAAAATTCTGTATTAATTAAGTTCCTATTTGTGTTCTGTGATAAAATGAATTAAGGTTATTCTATGGTAATTAAATAGTGTACAGTATTTAATTGAACATAGAATAATCTAATACCAATTAAAAGGGTGGATCCGTAATTGTCCATTTACTTTTAATTAGTGGTAAAACTATCATTCATCGACAGTGGGCATAAAAGGTTGATATGGGCATATGGGTTGATATGGGCATATCAGAATTGGGTTCCTTTAAACATTAATGCAATCAATAATTTAAATCTAATGAGGATTCTCTTAAGTTAATTATTGGTTAGGAAGTAATTAATAAGGATTCTTTTAATTACTAATATTTAAAAAGGAATAAGTTTATGTCAGTGGGTTCCGGTAACTATAACTGATTGATTTGATTAAACAGGTACATTATTGCATCAATGATCAAGAATAATATTAATGTTGATTCAAAACTTTAACCGGAATTTATTTTACTTTATTTTTATTTGAATTTTGTTATTTGTTGTAAACTAATTCCCAAACATTTGATTTGTGACAATTTGTGTGAAGGAAAAGAAACACTACCGTTCCCTTGGGAGACGACCTTACTCGTCATTATACTAGAATTTATTCTAGTTAAAGAGTAGGATAGTTATTTTTGTTGCAAATGACACGGCAACAAACCAAAGTGAGCAAATTTTTAGTGGTGGTGGAGAAACCGAAAGTCCCAATGTTGAAAAAAGGCTAAAATCGGATATGTTCAAGAAGCATTACACAAAGATATTAGATTCCAACCAACAACCAATCAAGGCGAAATGCAATTATTGTTCCGGAAATAAATTATATGCTTTCAAGAAAGGATCGGGCTATGGAAATTTGTCGCGACATTTGAAGGAAAAACATCCACACGAAATTGGCCTTTCCACCAACCAGTCGCGCAATTATCCTAGTTTGCTCCCTCTACTACTCCTCCTTTTAAATATTCGGATGAAAAAATAAGAAAAGAATTAGCTAAAATAATAGCCATAGAACACTTATCATTTGGTTTTGGTGAAAAAGTAGGATTTATTCATTATTGTCAAAATGCATTAAATCCACAAGCTAAAAGAATGCCTAGAACAACAATAACAAGAGAATTAAAGAAAATTTATAAAGGTGAAAAACAAATTTTAATTAAAACATTTTCAAAATTAAATGGTAGTGTTTCTATATGTTCCGATATTTGGAGTGATATATGGCAAATGTATTCTTATATGGGAGTAACTTGTCATTGGGTTGATAGTGATTGGAAAATACAAAAAAAGAATTATTGCTTTTCGTCATTTTGAAGCAAGACATACCGCAAATAATATATCTAATTTGTTGAATATTATTTTAGATGAATATGGTTTATCTAAAAAAAATTTTCAATTGGTTTTGATAATGCTTCGGCTAATACGGCTTTGATTAGTCAATTAACAAGTCTTTGTTAACCAATAATAGGTGGAAAATTTTTTCATATTAGGTCTGCATGCCACATATTAAATTTAGCAGTACAAGTTGGTTTAAAAATATTAAATACGTATATTACGCCTATTAAAGAGGCAATTAGTATTAAAGAGGCAATTAGTCTTTTATGGTTCCGTCCAAATTTAATGAAACTATGGGTAAATTTTTGTACGGGAAATGGACGCAAACCTAAAAGATTAAGTAAAGGTGTTCCTAATAGGTGGAATTCAACTTATAAATTATTGAATTCATCTACACAATATAGTACTTTGTTATGTACTTTTTTTTATGGCAAATCATGTAGAAAATATTTCTTTGCATCCTAATATGTGGGAAATTTGTTGTAAATTATTACAACTTTTAAAGATATTTAAAGATACTACTGAAATTTTATCTAGTATTTATTATCTTACTACTCATTTATTTATTCACATTGCACGTGATGTTGTTGGTATTTTACAACAATACAAAGATGACCCTGTTTTATCACTTCCTATATATGATATGTTAATATAATGGCTTAACTATTACTGAAAAATTCCACCTATATATTTAATTGCATCTGTTTTTGATCCACGTCAAAAAATTAATATTTTGGAAGAATTTGTTACTACATATAATAGTTGTATAGGTTTTTTTTTTTCTGACAATGAAGGTTATAAACCTCAAGATACTAAGGAGATTATAGGAGAAGTAAAATATCTTCTTCGTGATTTATTTAATGAATTTCATTCTAAATATGGTAGTCAAGTTCCAATTAATACCGGATCTAATATTGATAATTCTACTAGCAGTGCATCACATCAAAATACTAGTACTACATCAATGTTTTCTATAGCACCACGTAAACTTAGTAAATTTATATATTCTTCACACAAAAAACCAATATCCGGTACTGATACGGAACTTGATAGATATTTAACAACTACTTTTGAGGTTTGTAATGAAGATAGGGATTTTCACGAGTGGTCCATGTTAGAATTGTAGAAGGGAAAGGAGAAGGATTATCCAATCCTTTCTATTAATGCAATACATATTCTCGCAATTTCGGCATCAACCGTAGCGGTGGAGCAAGCTTTTAGTGCTGGAGGGAGCATTTTAGACGAGCACCAGTCCTAATTATTACCAAGATCATTAGAAATCCAAGCATTAGTGGATGATTGGCACAAGGCATTTTTAAGAGCACAAGAAATGGACAAGACGGATGACATTGATTTATATTACAACACCGACATTTCCGAAACGAGCAATGCTAGTACAATGGGATCTTCAACCGGAGTTTCTTATTTCACGGATTTCGTCCATCCCAATCCCGATGATGAAATTGAAGAGTTAGATGATTAAAATTTAGGTCAATTAACTTGTACTCAAATTACTTTTATGAATGAAAAATTTTCTTTTTAGTAAATGTTGTATCATGATTTATATATGTAAATGGCACACTCGAAATTCGATACTTAGACCAAAATTTTCTATTTCAATAATAAAATGAGGTATTTTTCAGTTATATCAAACTTGTAAATGTATTATATCAAACTTCTTATTTTTCACATTGTAAATTATATCAAACTTCTCTTATTTTTTACATTGTAAATTATCTCAAACTTCTATTTTTTTACCTTATAAAGTTGTAAAATATATCACACTTCATATTTTTATTTTTTTTAAAAGTCGAACCGTGAGAAAACCGTGAGAAAAATTCGAACCGTGAGAAACCGTACCAAAACCGGAACCGAAATTGGAACCAGAATTGGGACGGAACCGAAACTGTGACAGAACCATGAACAGGAAGTTCACGAACCGTAACCGTAACCGTGAGGCCAATGGCCGGTTCAGGTTTCACCCTTTGTGGAACTATAAACCGTGATCATATCTACGGTGGGGGATGAGTGCTGAAACCCCACTTCCTTAAGATTCCAGCAAACATATTTGTCATATTGATTCAATTATTTATCAGTAGCCATTATAGCGGAATTTTAAATAATGTTATATGTGTTGATTTTGTCACTTGCTGTACATTATATTAACAACTTATTCTAATTTAATAAGAAGCCGACATGACTATAGTGAAATCTCGATGAAGAGTTATATACACCAACAATACAATATATGATTTATGTGATTGTTGATTGTGGTTGGTAAACCCTTACTCAGGTCGATTCTGACTTGCAAATCCCAATTAGAGATTATATCATGCAAATCCCATGCATATAACACGAATCATGTGACTGACTCTATACCTACAAATACAAATTCTAAAGGGGTTTACGGCTCATTGAATAAA
This sequence comes from Ophiorrhiza pumila, assembly GCA_016586305.1. NCBI lineage: Eukaryota > Viridiplantae > Streptophyta > Magnoliopsida > Gentianales > Rubiaceae > Ophiorrhiza > Ophiorrhiza pumila. The sequence continues at coordinate 6,933,451 of BLIW01000008.1, read as the reverse complement.
GAAAGAGATTAATTTAGACAACGATGTGTTCTTGAGAGAAAATCCCATTAAAATCCTCAATATTGTTGGCCTTGCAAATAATATAATCATCATATCGGATACATCTATGATCTTACCCTTGAACTCGATCTAAGCTGTTTTCTATTATACAACACAACTCAATAATTATTGTACATATATTGGCATGACTTTTATATAAAAAATCAGAGTTTCTAATTCATAATTATGCCATGTGAAGAGTATAGAAACCGGGGCATGATGTTAAAGCTCCAACCTGCCCTGATTATATATTTTAAGATTATGATTGAAAATTAATTTGGATAGGCTTCAATTATGGATTACAAGGCTGGAATATTAGTAATTTTTTAACGTGGGAAGCCTCCTTTTTCTAGAAGGATTTTCCATTCGGATTCAAATAGGCTTCAATTAAAGTCCTCTCCATTCCACCGGAAGTTTGACCAACATTAGCAGATCGAATACCAACCCAATGCTGTCAAATAGTGCATTTCCATCAGGGTTTAAGGTCAAATCAACAATGAATATCTTTCCTGTTTTTTCTGGGATTGCTTTGCGACAATTGTTCAATATCTTCGCACAATCTTCATCTCCCCAGTCATGCATTATCCACTGCATTCATGAATAACAAATTAGCATTTTGTAGCTAGTTTTTTTTTTTTTCCCATTTTTAATTAGGAGGGTACAAGTAAATCTTAAATCCATGTTATTTATCTAAATATTGTACTTTATAAAAAAATGGAAATAATGACATTTTTATTTGGGTTCATGAAATAATATGTTTTGCTAGCTGTTTAAATGCAGTTAATAACAACTTTCAGTTGGCTTTAAAGTGGTGAATTTTCGGTTAATCACTTAAAAGGCAATGTTGAGAAAACTTGTTTTGGATTTTTCTTTTCCATAATGATAATTTTCACATACCTAAAAATGCTAATGATCCTTCTCAAAAGAAGAAAAAAAGAAAGGCAATGATAATGAAAGATTAAATGATTCAACAAATGCTGAAGAATGCACTTTCACAAGTAAAAGATTCTTGTTCAGATTGAGGATAACATTTTGTGTTGACTTAATTAAGTTAGGTGGCAGATTCACACCGTCACTGGGTGAAGGGCCAAAAGTGGATATCCTGATTGAAACTATAATTAATTTGTTAAGTTTATCCTGATATTAAATTTAAATGTGTGCCATGAGAGGTGAATACATCTCCCTCCACAACCTTGACCCGATTAGGTTTTTTAGTGTGGTTTAAATATAGGTTAAGAATAGGATAAATTGAGTCACTTAGTAGAAAAGAAAGATTGATACCGTGTTTGACCATTTGTATTCACAAGAACCATAAACAATCAAAGTAAAATCTTCTCTCTTTGCCCACTAGTTGCATAAAAAATAATAGAAAAAAATACAATTTTGATCTTCAAAATATTTAAATAGTGACACTTTTGATTCTTGATTTTTTTTTTGAAGGGCCTAATTTGATACTCAAAATTTCAATTCTTAACCATTAGTTGATCGATAAAATTGTCACGTATTAGAAATTTTTTGTATATAATAAAAGAAATCATGCAATAATGGATTGATCATATTGTTAAAATTAGTCAGTCTAATGAATTTTTTTTATTGTATTAAAAAAAGACTTATTTTTTTGTCAAAGAAAATAGCAAGAGGTTGACCACACTAAACAAAAGTGCACCTGGCAACTTCTACTAATCAATTAACAAAATTCATTAATTATCTTATATTGGCCACAAATTTAAGTAACTTAAATTAAATTGAGTCATCTAAAATCATTAAATATCAAAGGGTAAATTATGTCAATTGTTCCTCAGTTTAAAATGTTCCATTTTAATTAACATTTTGTATTTTGAGTTTTAAATTCTTTTCGTTCATATGCAGACAGACTCCATTTCTTATGTATGGGGCTCATGACAAATCAAAGGTCAATGTATAAAAATGTTGATAAACAACAACGAGACTCAATAAATGTTGATAAAATCTCTATTTTTATTAGCAACAAAGCAAATAGAAGAGAGAGAAAATTACCCGAAAAGAGGATTTCAAGCAAAGAAAGAAATGAGAAGATGAACTGCCACTATGAAAATGAAGCTGAAATCAAGACTTCATATACAAATGCAAACTCAGGAAGATTTCTAAGTTGTAAAAGATAGAGTGAAAAAGGTATACTTTTTAATTGGTATGATCGTCACATATGTGAGAGAGGAAAAAAATTATTTTTGGATTATTGAGAATTGAGATCATTGATAAAAATTGAAATAGATCAAAATATATATATATATATATATATATATATATATATATTATATACATATACATATCCTCTCTGCTCATCATTCTTGAAACTTAAAAGACAAAGCTGCAAAGCTCGTTTATCATTTCGCCCTAATAATTCAACGTGCAAATCATGTGGCGGTATCTTTTTATATTTTCAGACATTACCATTTCATTTGTCATATGTCATGCACATAAGAGACAACACATGGACGAAAAATAGATCTAAAACGATTTAAAAATCAAAATACAAAATCAGAGACTAAAATAGAATATTTTGAAGTTGGGGGACAAATTCAAAATCAACCCTTAAGTTAAGGAATAATTACTGTAATTTATCAAATATCAAAAGTGTCACAAGTTAAAATTTTGAGGACAAAACATTATTCATTACTGTCTGCAAGATGGCTGCCTTTGAGCAATAGTAAGTAAATATTTTTACTCATGCACAAATTGATTTTCTAGCCTTTCCCATGCCTGAGTTTGCCCTGTTAAATAGATGAGAAAGAAAGGAGGAGTTAGAAAAAGGAAAAGTAAAATTTGGGGAAAAATTAAAATAAGACAAAGAAAAGGAAAAAAAATGAACAATATAAAACTGGTTTACTAACTTTTAATATAGCCTTTAGAATTAAAGTTTGGTCATATATATATATCTATGATTAAGAAGCAAAACAAAAAAAAAGAACAAAAAAACATAACCAAACAAAACAAAAGAGAAATCTAACGACTAAAATAGTTTCTAAATTGAAAGATCAATGTTAGATGCGTAGTGTCCTAGTGTGGTGAAACACTAGATGTGACAATGTTAATAAAAACAGTAATGGACAATATTAAAAATGCGGAAAGTAAAGAGACAAAAGGTTGGTAACGCAGATCGGCAATTGCCTACGTCTGCGGGGCCACGCCCAGGAAAAACAATCTACTAAATTCACAAGTTACAAGACACTCGGTCTGACACAAAGTAAGACACTATCTTATCTTTGTTACCGCCTCTTCCTAACTTCTCGTCTGAACAAGATTGTACGAGCTCCCCTCGACTTGTGTTGATTCCTCCCGGAATCTATGGTTAATGCAAGATCCCGTTGCCCACAATGAAGACAAGATCCCCTTATCAATGGCGACTCCTCCCGGAATCCGTGGTTAACGCAAGATCCCCTTGCCCACGTTTGAACTCTCTCGAGCTCCTCAACAACCTCCTCCCGAGGCAGGATTATAATAAAGAACACAAGGATTGCATCTTCAATAATAATGAAATAAGATGCTTCAGCTAACACACTTTGATCAAAGACCTCCAACAAAGAAGTGTGTTCACAGTCTAATGAAGACCGAAATAAACATCAAAGCTCCACCCACAAAACCGTGCGGTAGGAACGATCATTATAGAGTGCACAAAATCCTTCCATGTTTATCTCCAAGATTACTTCCATATAAATCCCATAGAAAGATGGAAACAATGTGCCTTCAATACTTATCTTTTCCAAAGATAATCCTCCAATGATAATTACCAAAAATACCAAGATAAGTCCCATAATTATCAAGATAGCATTAATCTCCAAATCAATATTCCTTGCATAGATTGATTTAATTGATTTCTGCTGCCAATTATGATCATTCCATATTTGCCAAAAAACCTTATGCCAATTTAATGAATGCAATCTTCATATGCGCATTTACAATCTCCCCCTTTGGCATTTTTTGGCAAAATCCAATCTCCTCCTGTATGTTGAATCGGAAGTTCTGATAAACTCCCCGTGAACAAGAACTTAGTAAAGAAACATCTGCACAAGACATCGTGCATGACACAGCAAAAGACACTAAGATTCCCAGCATACATTGTTTTAGGGATTACAAAACAAAATTCAAATTACCCCCCCCCCTTTTTGCCACAAAAAGGCAAAATGGCACAAAAACAACAATAAAACATAACATATTGTCTTAAGTAGAGTAAAATAACCAAATATCAGAGTTATATCAATCAGAATCCTCCTCATCATAAGGCACAAGGCCAACTGATTCTGCTAGTAGATGAACACCAGCAGCAGCTTCTGGAACATTATAAACTTTACCAGCATCAAACCCCACCAGATTGGGCGCTGGAAGGGACATGACTCTCAGTGACACCAGACGTGACACCAAGAGTGACATCAGAAGTGCCTTCACCAGAAACAGCAAAAGGAACAGGAGTGTCCTTTGCAACAGCTTCCTCAGCAGAATCAGAATGAACATGTTCTTCAATGATAGGATTGCCTAGATCCATTTCAGACTCTGTAAAAATAGGAGATAAATTTTGAAGTATACCTGCAGTAAAATCTGGAGTGACATCAGGTGGGACATCTGAAGATCCAGGGACATCATCAGCTGCAGTTGTTGCCTGGGCATCAAACTTCTTCTTCCTTTCAGCAACTTCAGCTGCAACATTCTTAACAGCCTTTAAAGCGACCAAGTCATCAAGTATCAAGGAGACTTCCTTCCTTCTCTTCTCAATGTCAGTTTGTTGAGCCATCAAAGCTTTCAACTCATCCTCCAGCACCTTAATTGTGCGTGATAGCATAGTATTACCTAGCTCTTCTATGTCAGTGACACCATCTGAGACATCTTCCATGTCATTGACATGGTCTCCCTTCAGCAACTTGTAACTGATCCTGATTTCTTCCTTATCAGTCTCCGAAATTTCCCTTGCGCGAATGACCGAATGTTGAGAGGACAAAATTGCATAAATCAAGCATGGAAAAGGATAAGCTAGTCTCTCGTTTTTGTAGTCAGCGTGCTTCACAATTTGGTCAAACAAAAACTGCCCAAGATCAAACTCAATAAAGTTTCCAATCTTAAACAACAAAGTGGCCATTGACTTATTGACTCCAGTTCCATGAGACGTGGGTAGCCAATTTCTCATTGCAATCTTGTGTAGAATTGCATATTTAACAGACAACTGAGTGGCAGGAAAGTATTTTCCTCTTGGCCATACCGTCTGACACCACCAGTGATATCAGTGATAATCATGCTATAGTCAGGGGTGAAATCTTCCACATTAGCCCAGTGGCTACCTAGATAGGTATTAATCACATCCGGAGAAAATTTAAACAACTTACCCCTCACATACACAAGACCACTATCGGGGTGTTCAAAATCTTTCATAGTAGAGTCTAGATTGCAATAAAACTCTTGTACTACTCTCCTGATATAGGACTTAATCCCCTTAATTGACCTCCCTAAACCTTGGCTAATCAATTGATCAACAAGTTTTTGGCAATCTTTGAAATCACCGTTATGAATATTCCTTTCATTCCAAATATTCCTCCTAGAGACTCTACTCCATAAACCAACATTATATTCAGACTTAAAATCATCCAGATTGACAGAGGAGTCTGATGACTTACTTGCAGCAGCAGGAGACTTGCCCTTTGACATTGCCTTTGAGCGAATGACTCGTTGAGATTCTGAAACCGGAGTACTCTTCTGGTGCTTTGGCTTTGGGGACTGAACGGGATCTGGGTCGGAAAGACTTTGATCATCATCATCAGAGGGGACATCCCCCTTAACATCTTCTTCTTCTCCAGTCCAAGCATCATCTGAAGAATCTTCATCCACAATTCAAAATGACTTTCTCTGAGGCTCTATAGTAACCTTGGACACATCAGGTGCTTTAGAGGGTGCATCACTTGTCTTAAATTGTCCACCACTTGCTTGTCCAAACCTTGTTCTCACACCGGATGGATCTACTGATTGAATGGGAGTGGCCATCTCTGCTTCTGAAGACAAATCAATCTCAACACTTGTGGACTTCTCCAGTGAGTGAGAGGAACTTCCATCTCCATTTGACGAACTTGGAGAGACAAGGGTGACCACCACATGAACTTCACCATCATCAACTGTTTCTGTCACTTTTCTAGCCCGAGATAAAGACCTTGACTGAGACATCTTGAGATTTTTGGATCATCTAACTCAGTGGGGCTCTCAAAAATTTCGATTATGCTCACAACAATGAAGACGGCTGAGAATAGTCCAACACTTTGGGCAGTAGATACTCAGAAAGCCAGAAACCCTTGAAATATCAAAAAGAGAAATAAGTGCCAAAATTATTGCAGTCAGAGTTTACGTAACCGAGATCAACTCTTCAATTCCATATATTCAGCCGAGGAATCCCAAAAAGCCACGTGTCACTTGCGGTGCTGACAATCAAAATCCACAAAACACGAAATCTACAACTAAAAATTCACATAAAAGCATGTGGCGGGAAAGCAGAAAAGACAAAACAGCTATTCTACCATATTTTTGTGTTTTTCATTTTTTATTGTTGTAAATACAAGTACAATACAAAAAAAAATAAAACTTACAACACTTGAAGAACCTCTTCACATGACACAAAGTCCTAGGGCAGGCCTTAGTTCTTCAAACCTTGCTCCATCCAAAGCTTTGGTGAAAATGTCAGCAATTATGTTTTTGTCACCATATGTTCCAAAGCAATAATTTTATCTTCCACAAGGGATCTAATAAAATGATGTCGAATATCAATGTGCTTTGTCCGAGAATGTTGAACAGGATTCTTAGAAATATTGATAGCACTCATACTGTCACAGTAGAGTGTCATGACATCTTGCGTGACACCATAATCTTTCAGCATTTGCTTCATCCAGAGAAGTTGAGTACAACAACTACCAGCTGTAATATATTCTGCCTCAGTAGTAGACAGAGAAATAGAGTTTTGCTTCTTGCTGAACCATGACACCAAATTGTTCCCCAAATAGAAACATCCACCAGAAATGATTTTTCGATCATCTGAACTTCCAGCCCAGTCAGCGTCACAATAACCAACTAAGTTGGTATTTGTATCAAAAGAATACCAGATCCCATAGTCAGTTGTCCCACTAACATATTTGAGAATTTGCTTCACTGACACCAGGTGTGACTCGCGTGGATTTGCCTGAAATCGAGCACATAAACCAACACTATAGCAGATATCTGGACGACTAGCTGTTAGGTACAAAAGACTACCAATTATATTCCTGTATAGACTTGCATCAATAGGAGTTCCCTTCTCATCTTTAGAGATCTTCTCATGAGTTCCCATAGGTGTGCGCCTTAGACGAGCACTCTCCAATTCAAACTTCTTTAGCAAATTCTTGGCATACTTGCTTTGACAAATGAAAATCCCATCATTGCGTTGTTGAATTTGCAGTCCAAGAAAGTAATTAAGCTCACCAACCATACTTATCTCAAATTCCTTAGTTATTTGAGCAACAAATTCATCTACCATCGCCTGTGACACTGAACCAAACACTATGTCATCAACATATATTTGTGCAAGTAAAAACTGACCTTTAACACGGCGAATGAAAAGGTTTTTATCTACTCCCCTTGGCTCATATCCCTTGGACAATAAATACTCCATGAGTTTTTCATACCAAGCTCGAGGAGCTTGTTTGAGCCTGTATAACGCCTTCCTCAACTTGTAGACCATATTCAGGATTATGAGGGTTTTCAAAACCCTTTGGTTGAACAACATATACCTCCTCATTAAGAAGACCATTGAGGAAAACACTTTTCACATCCATTTGATACAATTTGAATTGCAACATATATGCAATGGCTAGCAATAACCGAATAGACTCAAGGCGAGCAACTGGAGCAAATGTCTCATCAAAGTCAACTCCTTCAATTTGTGTATACTCCTGTACAACTAATCGAGCGTTGTTACAAGTGATATTTCCATGCTCATCACTCTTGTTCTTGTATATCCATTTCGTGCCAATGACATTCAAATTAGGGGGCACGGAACTAGCTCCCAAACATGATTGCGAGTGAATTGACCAAGTTCTTCTTGCATAGCACCAATCCAATATTCATCGAGTAAGGCTTCTTTCACATTTTTGGGCTTAATGGATGAAGTAAAACATGCCATTTGAATCATATCTCGATAGTTCACTGGTGGTTTTTCTCTCGTCCGACCACCATCATCCAAATTTCCAATAAATTTCTCAGTAGGGTGATTCTTCTGAACACGAGTGGATGGCTGCCTGCGAGGTGAGAGGATATCTTCCACAGTATCATCCTCGATACTCTGATCTGTGACACCAATTGTGACACTGAGTGGAACATTGCCTAGAACACTGGAACTTACTTCATGTAAAGATTCTGTAACATCTTCATGAGAAACAGCAGTTACTTCCAGTGAGTCATCGACTTGAACATTTACAGATTCTATGACAGTTCGAGTTCTTTTGATGTAGACTCGATAAGCTCGACTATTAACAGCATAACCAAGAAAAATAGCTTCTTCACTCTTGCGATCAAGCTTTCCTTTATATTCCCTGTCAGTCAACACATAACAAGTACTACCAAACGGATGAAAATAGTTAACAGTTGGAGTTCTACCATTCATATTTCATAGGACGTCTTTTCAGTTCCTCCACGAAGATATACTCGATTTATAGTATAACAAGCTGTGTTCATAGCTTCAGCTCAGAAGTTTTGTGGAATATTCTTTTTGTGTAACATTACACGTGACATCTCTACTATAGTCCGATTCTTTCTCTCCAGGACTTCGTTTTCCTGAGGAGTTTTATGTGCAGAGAATTCATGAGCTATTCCATGCTGATTACAGAAATCCGAAAAATCTAAGTTGTCAAATTCTCTTCCATGGTCACTACTAATCCGTACAATCTTCATAATAGCACAGCCCTTCTCACGCTGAAGACGTATACACAATACCTTGAAAGCATCAAATGTGTCGGATTTTTCTCTAAGAAATTCCACCCAAGTATATCGAGATAAATCATCAACTGTCACATATGCATAACGTTTTCCTCCAATACTCTCTATAGGCATAGGACCCATCAAATCCATATGAAGCAGTTCTAGCACACGATTTGTCCCTAGTGTCTGAGACTTCGGGTGTGACACCCTTGTTTGTTTCCCAATCTGACATGGTCCACACACTCTTTCTTCATCTAACTTCAGCATTGGAATTCCACGGACAGCTCCCTTAGAGACAAGTTTCTGCAGCATTCTTATATTCACATGACCCAATTTTCGATGCCATAGGATATAATCTTCTATTCTTGATCGAAGACACGTTGATGAGGCAGAGATGAGGAAACAATTGCCCGAAGATTTCACTCCTTCCATGATGCACATGTTATTATGATCAACTACCTTACACTTTCCCTTAGTCAAGTTCACATTCAGATCTTGATCACACAAATGACTAATGCTGATCAGATTTGCCTTCAGTCCATTTACCAGAAGAACATTCTCTAGTTTTGGTAGCCATGACGCATCTAGAGTACCTTTTCCAATGACACGAGCCGTGACACCATTTCCAAATATTACTTTTCCCATATTTCCGGACACAATGTTCTTCAAAAACTTTTCATTACCAGTTATATGTCTGGAACATTCACTTTCAAAGTACCACTCATTAGTTGTGGCAGCCTTTAGTGAGGTATATGTGAAGTTGCACCTTAAATTGTACTTCACTACCTGATTCTGTTGTGAGTCCCTGCGAAAAGAAGACTTTCTAGCAGTACCTTGTCTCAAATCAGCAAGATAAAAGAAACATCTAGGACGAATATAACCGCGACGATTGCAATAATGGCAAATGGGAATAAATCTGTTACCTCTTCTTTTAGGAGCATGATAAGAGTAATAAAGATTTGTCCTTCTTGCGTTCTTTGCAGTATTCACAACAACTTGCTTCACTTTGGGAGTATCCACTGGTAGTGACACTGATTGTGACACGGATTGTGACTCTATTTGTGACACTAAATGTGACACTGAGCTTGCTCCCTTATATCCCAGTCCAGAGTGATCACCACTGGATTGCCCAGTCTTAAGAATTTCATCCAGTTTGGAAGAACCAGAATTTAACATATTGACTCCTTTCTTTAAGTGATTTAGATCATTGGTCAGATTCTTCACTTCTTCCTGACTTACTTCTAGTTTGGCTTCCAGATCAGCAGCAGCGTTCTGAAGATTGAGCTTTTCACTTTGTAGACACTTAACTTGAGTATGAAGATGCTGATTAACTTTGATAAGTTCTGTTCATTTATCATGAAGATTCTTATATTCGACAAGGATATCTTCTTCGGTAACATCGTCTTCATCTTCATCACTATAAACAGATACAGTTTCAGTGACACCGCGTGTAACATTCTTGGTCCCACTATTATCTGATTGTTCAGTCTTGATAGTAAGAGCCACATGATTGCTCCGAAGATCATCTTCTTTATTTGAATCATCTTCACTCCATGTTGTGTTAAGAGAATTCCTCTTCTTTCTCAATGTATTTGCACAGTCTGCCTGAACATGCCCAAAACCATCACATTCTCTACACTTAATTCCCCTGTTCTTGAATGCCTGATCAGATAAGTGATTTTCTTCCCTGGACTTTGTATTGCTTACCAATTCATTCTTAGAGTTGCTGACACCAGGCTTGACACTGTTATTATTTCTACCAAATCTCTTCATGATTCTGCTGAGATTCTTCGATAATAATGCAAGAGAGTCCTCAATGTCATCTTCATCGCCGTCAACTGACTTCTGCATCTCTGCTTTTAGGGCTATCCCATTAACTTTCTTTTCTTCCAAATCTACTCCCAGATTCATCTCGAAGGTTCTAAGAGATCCCCATCAGTTCTTCCAGCTTCATTTTTGAGACATCTTTTGCCTCTTCAATGGCCGTAACTTTATAAGCAAAACGTTGAGGCAAAGATCGTAGAGTTTTACTCACAAGTTTTTCTACAGAAAATCTCTCCCCAAGAGCAAATGCCTCATTGGCAATGTCACAGAGCTTGGCATTGAATTCAGCAATACTCTCATTTTTATGCATCCTTAAGCTCTCAAATCTTGTAGTTCTCATCTGCATCTTTGATAACTTTACCGCTGTCGTTCCTTCATATGTAGTTTGAAGAATTTCCCATGCCTTCTTGGCTGACACACACGTAGAAATAAGTCTAAACTAAGATGGATCAATGCCATTGAAAATAGCATTAAGAGTCTTTGAATTACAGTTTGCTAAGGCATCTTCAGTAGTAGACCAATTTTCTTCTCGCTTGAGAGACTCAACACCATCTGTGATAATCACTTGGGGATTCCATCCTGTCAAAATTGATTTCCAAGTTTTCTCATCGATAGCTTTGATAAAGGCTCTCATTCTTGCCTTCCAATAAGCATAATTGCTCCCGTCCAATAAAGGTAGACGCGTTGTTGAGCCTCTTTTCTTCATAGAGTCCATCACACAAAAACCAATATCATGTCCTGTGGATCCCGCCTAACAAAAAAAGATGACCCGCTCTGATACCAATTGAAAGATCAAGGTTAGATGCGTAGTGTCCTAGTGTGGTGGAACACTAGATATGACACCTTTAATAAAAACAATAATGGACAATATTAAAAATGCGGAAAGTAAAGAGACATGAGGTTGGTAACCCAATTCGGCAATTGCCTACGTCTGCAGGGCCACGCCAAGAAAAAACAATCCACTAAGTTCACAAGTTACAAGACACTCGGTCTGACACAAAATAAGACACCATCTTATCTTTGTTACCGCCTCTTCCTAACTTCTCGTGTGAACAAGATTGTGCGAGCTCCCCTCGACTTGTGTTGATTCCTCCCGGAATCTGTGGTTAATGCAAGATCCCCTTGAGCACAATGAAGACAAGATCCCCTTGTTAATGGCGACTCTTCCCAGAATCCATGGTTAACGCAAGATCCCCTTACCCCACGTTTGAACTCTCCCAAGCTCCTCAACAACCTCCTCCCGAGGCTGAACTATAATAAAGAGCACAAGGATTGCTTCTTCAATAATAATGAAATAAGATGCTTCAACCAACACACTTTGATCAAAGACCTCCAACAAAGAAGTGTGTTCACAGTCTAATGAAGACCGAAATAAATATCAAAGCTCCACCCACAAAACCGTGCGGTAGGAACGATCCTTATAGAGTGCACAAAATCCTTCCATGTTTATCTCCAAGATTACTTTCATATAAATCCGATAGAAAAATGGAAACAATGTGCCTTCAATACTTATCTTTTTCAAAGATAATCCTCCAATGATAATTACCAAAAATACCAAGATAAGTCCCATAATTATCAAGATAGCATTAATCTTCAAATCAATCTTCCTTGCATAGATTGATTTAATTGATTCCTGCTGCCAATTATGATCGTTCCATATTTGCCAAAAAACCTTATGCCAATTTAATGAATGCCATCTTCATATGCGCATTTACATAAATAGTTCAGAAACCAGAATTCATTCTTCAAATCAATTTTCTCAAATGTTCGCAAATACCTTCATGATGACAGCTTGGGCACTTGGGATAGCATCAAACATGTCACCACTAACATGGGAAACTCCATTGTATTTTGGTGCTGTTGCAACAACATGTGGCAAATCAAAATTAATCCCTTTAATATTTGGATATGCATCAACAATCTCAGCTATAGTTTGTCTAGCTCCACCACCAACATCCACAAGAGATTCTAAATCATCCCACGCATCTTTCTTAAACCCTGAAAGAATTGCTTTCATGGTAATCTTTCCCGTGCATCCCATCCCATCATTGAAAATCTTGTTGAAATCAGTGTTTTGTGATGCCAAATCCCATATATCACATCCATGATCCTTTTGACATGCAATATTGTTAAAGGATAATATCCACATCGGTTAAGTAATAATTCTTAAACTAATATATAAGGTATATAGGTCACTCACTCATTGCTAATTGATTTTGAGTTGAATGCACATGTATTCTTTAATATGGTATCAGAGCGTCAGGTTTGGATTCGAGCCTTTCAAACATAACTAGGGTTTGTCTCATCTCTCTTCTTTTAGTATCAGTATTGAATTTAGGCTAGCATTCGATTTAGTTTAGAATTGTCAGTATTTGGGTTAGAACCAGAGTTGGGCTAGCATTCAGTTTAGTTTAGATCTGTTCGTCCTAGTCATGTTTGAGAAAGGGTGATATCCCACACTTAAGTAAGAGCTCTTGAACTAATATACTAGGTATATGGGTCAATTGGTTTTATGTTTGATGCAAATGTATTCTTTAACAAATGCCACATTCTCTCACGCAAGTACTTAATTGATGCCATGGATTAAGCAGCCATGGATGATTTTCTATCAACAGCAAATGGGCTAAGCTCAACTCATTTGTGTCCTGTAAGAGCCATCGTGAAGCAGCAGTTAGGCCATAGATGGTGGAGGAGGGAATGTCTCCGCCGTGTTCCGGTCTAGTACTTGTGGAAATGAAGATTTCTTGTGGACTAATAATCTCATAATGCATGAGAGATTTGGGATATTTGGGCATGACGAATTTGTGATAGTTGAGGCAATTTCGGCGAGTGTTAAAGGGCGGTCATGGGAGTGTATAATGTCTGGAATTCTAAGCTCCACAAAAGGGGCAGAACCAGAAAGAAATTTTATTGGGGACTTACTTTAAATTTTTTTTGCGATTAAATAAATGTATTTAACAACTAAATTTCTAAAAACAATAATAAAAACGATAAAAATGTATAAATACATATAGCTGCACTATTGGTTAACACTTGATGAACTAGTTTTCATCATGTGATGAAGAAGAGACAGTTGTATTCTACGTATCTGCATCTGTTGAAAATTTTGCAAGATTTGATCAATTTCAATTGTGGAAAAAATATTTTTCTCGATGTATATAACTAGAGTGTCATTCATCCATTCGTCTCCCACTCTGCTACGTAAATCATTCTAGATAATCTTCATTGCAGAAAATACTCTTTCAACAGATGCAGTCGCAACTGGTAAAACTAATGCCAACTCGATCAAACGATAAACCAATGAAAACATTTTATTTTTTCTAACTTCAACCATGTTCTGAGCAAGACTTCCCAAATCTTCAATTGCAAAAAACTGAGGATCATGCCACACATTATAAATGTAATTGTCAAGTTGTTGTTCAATAAATAAATAATCACTAGTCTAGAAATTCTTAGGATATAAAGCAGCAAGATGAGTGAGTTTATGAGCATTGAATTGAGAGAAACAATTTCTCGGATCAAAACATGCTATGCAACTAAACAACTCCATGCTAACTTCTGAAAAATGACTATTCATCTTTTGTATAATTAAATAACAACCTAATATTGCAGCCATGATAAAATTAATAACCACAAAAAATATTTCAGTAAACAAAATAAAACAAAATTTTTAGAAATAATAACTGACAAAACATCTCCACACGATAATGATGAAAATTAGTAATGAGTTGCCCTCTACGTCTGCCATGACCACGGGTTATTACATTATCTTCCATATCAAGTATTGAGATCATGTTCAACTCACAAAATGTGTTGAATTGATTCAAAAATTTTCCCATCCATCCTCCCTAAAGTTTTGTAATTTATATTTGACATTATCAATCAAGTTCATGGCTTGGATAATATTTTGATCCCTATTGTAAGAGAAGTGACAAATCATTTGTGATTCCCAATAAATTTTACATCAAGTGCAACACAGAAACGAACTCATAATTCTCCATTTTATCAATCAAACTCATGGAAAGACCTTTATTGTCACGAGAAGTGGCATCATCTTGTATGTTCCCCAATATTTGTATCACTGAAGACCACATAGAGCATAGACGAAGTAATGTGATCCCCAACAAGTATCTCCAGGTCTTGCCAAACTAGTTTCTTGATTTTTTTTCCTTTTCCACTAGTGATATCTCCACTCTCCAATTCAGCAACTATCCTATCATGTTTAATTTGTCTAAGTTGGTCTCTAAGTTGGTCTCTCCTTTTACAAGATGCTCCCGTGATATTCACAATCATAGTGACATAGCAAAAACATTCACTCACAAATATGTTGTCCTCTGCAACGGTAACAAGAACTAATTGGAGTCGGTGAGAGAAACAATGAACATACCTTGCATATGGATTTTCTTGCAATATAATAGATTTCAACCCATTGAATTCATCACGCATATTTGAAGCTCTATCATACCCTTGACCTCTCACTTTAGATAATGATAAACCATGTTGTGTAAATAAAGCATCAATAGCATCTATCAAAGAATGAGAATTAGTGTTGGGCACATGTACAAGAGCAATAAATCGCTCAATCACACATCCTTCTTTATTCACATATCTCAAAATAACTTTCATTTGCTCTTTCACTGAAATGTCTCGAGATTCGTCAACCAACATAGAAAAAATATTGTCTCCAATATCATTGATTATGGCAAGTGTGATCTCCGAGGCACAAGCATGTGTTAATTCTTTTTGAATTTTTTGGGAAGTCATTTGATTGTTTCTATGAGTATTTTGATTGACAACCTTGAAAACCTCTTCATTTCGTTGACTATACCATTCAATAAATTGAAGAAAATTGCCTCTATTTAAAGAACTAGTTGACTCATCATGTCCGCAAAAAAGCAATTCTTGATTCAAAAGAAATCGTGTCACATCCAGCATCGTCATTAAATAGGTGCGATAAGCAACCTCCATCTCGTGCCCATTTGCTCGTAACACATTTGACACACTATGTCTTTGATGTTGAAATGATTCAATCTATATTCTAGCATCATTATGATAGCTATTCACAGCCCCAATATGCAAATTGAATCTTTCTATTGCCTTTTTCCAATTATTAAATTCCATTTTTGTAAAGGCATCCTCTGCATATCGACCTTCTTTATTTGATCTTTTAAAAAGATAACACTAAAAGCAAAACGCCGCATCTTTTGATATGCTATACTCTAGCCATGCAAACTGTTTATACCAAATGTCTTGAAAACTTCTTTCTTGAATACCAAATTTTTTTTCGGATACAAATGACCAATTGGTTGGCAAGGCCCTCTAGTCAAATACTCTCTTCGGATTTGATCTTAAATAGCAATATCAAACTCTTCAATTGGTTTTTGCAATCCCAGATTACTAACAATATCATCCAAATTTAATTCTACACGAGATTGATTTTCCACATTTTGACTAACATTAGAAGATGCACCACTACAAATTTGTTTAGGTTTAAAAAATCTCTTCATATTCTACATAAATAAACAATTAAAAATAAATTCATTACAATCATTAATTCAATCACAATTAATTTATAATTAAATCAATTAAATCAATTAATAATTCAATCACAATTCACTATTAATCTATAAAGAAAATTAATTAAACAAACTAGAGTTTCTAAACTATTATTTATATCTAAAATATCTAGTCTAAATTCAAAATTCCTCATATTAGTTCATATTCAAAAACCCTAATCTAAATTCAAATTCACTAAATATTCAATCAATAAAATTCTTAATAAAATTACCTAAATTAACTTAGTAATTAGAATTAACTTATAATTAACAATATTTAAAAAACAAAACTCTAAATACAAAAAGAAAAAGTAAAATTAACCTTTTTTGAATACCAAAACAGGAGATAAAGAAAAAAAGAAAACGAGGAAAGAAAAATAAAGGGATAAATAAAGTTTCTTTATTAGTGGATTTGGAAATTGAGTTTGGGAATTTGGGAGATTGCCAGATGGGAAGGGTTTGGATTTGGAAATAGGATTTGAGAATTTGGGAGATGGGAAGGGTTTGGAATTTGGAAAGAAAATGTTAAGTTTTGAGTTTTCTATCCCCGAATCAGGAAGGATATCAGTTTTGAAAGTTTTTAACAAAACAACGTCGAATGACATCGTTTTGTTAAGTGAGTGTATTTTTTTTAAACAAAACATAAATTGAAATTACAGTGTCTTCTTCAACTTCAGTCTTTAGCCCTCGGGGGCTGGATGTTGGTGGTGGCAGGCGGCCTAGCAGTGGCAATCTTACTTCTCTAAAGTCCCCGGCAAGCTTGGTGGGGGCTTCAGTCTCCTCCAGACTCCGCCTAGGTCCGCCTCTGCTCCACCCCACATTTTAGTGCGCGCCATGGAATCAACAGAGCTAAACATGTGTTTCCATATCTCAGCTTGAGATTGAAGAAATTTTGTTGCTTCATCCATTGTTTCCATGTTCTTTCTTTGTGGCTATTGTATTTGTGATCAAGAGACTATTTATGGGAAGTAGCTATGAAGTTACATGATCTAAGGCCACATCAATGATGATGTGATCATCAACTAATTATTTTTGAGTTTAATAATCCAACTAATTTTCACATGTGAAAATGTGGCATATAAAAATATGTAGTGTACAATAATTTATACACTATGTATCAATATATGTATAGTTTGTAAAAATATAAGTAGTATGTGTAAATATGTGGTGTGTGAAAATGTGTGTAGTATGTGTAAATATAGTGCATGAACTAGCCAATTTTGACTTTAGTTTTGATTCCTACCTTAACATTTATCCTTAGTTATCCCTTTTAAGCCTTAACTTTTTCTTTGTATTTAAACCACTATAAATATTCACCAAGTCCTTTTTAGCTTTCTTTTGGCCCCCAAGGTGCATGTAGCTAGATGAAGTTATGCGTTCTTTATTTCCCCTTTTGTTTAAAATAGAGAAATTTCATGCTTAAATCTCTATGGATGAAGTTGGTTTCACTTGTTCGTGTGAATTGAAAGTATTAAAGTTAACCGTTTTTCCAAACAACACCGAGCAGAGAAGAAAAAAATGGATACAATTGTAATATTTTGTTCATATATGCTGTTTGCCAGAACTGCGATAAAACAAAGAAAGAACAACAGTCAAAGAAAAAAAATAAAAGAAAAGAAGAAAAAATTTGAAAGTGACAGATATTTGATATAAGCACGAAAAAATATGTTTGTTGTGCTGAAACTAATTTGGACTAGTTGTGAATTGTCAAATTTTGAGACTTGATGTAAAATAATGTGGGGAAACACTTGATTAAGTTGCATTTCACTTTGATTTTGTTTATGTTTTTAACCCATTTTATCTATTTCTTTTATCCTACCGTGTTTACCCTAACCCCATTACACCCAACGTAAAGACTTTTTTATTCATGTTTAGTTTTGGTATTGCGGTGAGTCTTTGACATATTTGCAAATTTATGGTAATGTATTTTTGTACAATTTCTTTCGAGTGAATGAACTCGAATTATAAATTCTTTGAGTTCTTTCAAGTGATCCTGGAGAATTGCTCATATTCTTTGTATTTTGATTTGAACGAAACTGATTGTGCATAAATTTGATACAATGGATTGTGAATGTAGATTGAAGGTTGAATTCTGATTTGTTTGGGTAATGCTTGATTCGTAAAAGTTTGGATAGTTGTGTTTTACTAGTTTTCTTTCTTAGTTGTGTTTTCTCCTTGCTTAGGGACCAACAAACTCTAAGTGTGAGGATGAATCTGTATTTGTGACAAGGTATTTCTTTACATGAGTCAGTGGTCTATCATTGCATGTTTTTATTTCTCACATTTAGTTTAGTTTAGTAAAAAAAATATTAAAAAAAATAGTTTGGTTTTAAGTCTATTTTTTTTCATGGAAACAATTATGTGGTTAAAATTGCAGTGTTGTGTTATGTTTTGTTTTAAATGCTAAAAAACAAGCATTGTTCAAGTATGGGGATATTTGATAGACACAAAATATACTATTTATGTTGTGTTCTTTTAGGGCTGAACTTGAATAAAAATCAAACTTAATTGAGAATATCTTGTAGGTTTTGGTTAATTGATGATGTTGAGCAGTAGAAAAGGAAGAAGAGAAATATGGAAGTTTTTGGACTGTTTCGGAGCGTGAAAGAGTAAAACTTGGAAGAAAGATTTTCTTAATCTAATTTAAAATAATCAAAGCAGTGCATTAATGAAATACTCCTTGGACGAATCAAATAAGGAAGTAAGGAAGAAGAGAAATTATGAAACAATTAGGAAAAGGCTTACATGCCTTAATTCTTAACCGCATGTGGCATTATCCTATTTGAAACAAAAGATTTATCACTTTACGTTGCTTTTGGAAGTTTTGAGTCAATAGAATTATTCCTTTAGAAGGATACTTGATTTTCCTATATAAGGAGAGCAAATTAGTAGCTTTAATTCGTAGATTAGTAATTAGTAGGTTAGTAGTTTAGTTTATCATTTTTAGTTCGTGTAATCTGTTGCTCTAGACTTAACCTCCATATGGGCATACGGTGAATAATTCTGGACAGTATTGTATTTCTTACTTTTACTTCTTTAATTTAATTGTGTCTTTAATTATGTTTCGTGAGTAGTTCGTTTATCCAGTAGTTAAGTAATGAAACTTTAACTATTATTTACTTGTGAGAGCGAATTATTTTAATCTAATTAATATTCCATGAGTTTTGAAAGTTCTCTTTGTATAGCGTTAATTGCTTGGATTCTTGAGATACTGGCCATATTTCATTAATCTGAATAGTGTCAATTAATCTCCTATTATTTCACTGAATCTAATAGATAGGATTAATTAGTGGCAAAGCTACTATTTCGATAGACGAGAATATTAGGCTAATAAATTTTAACATGTTGATATTGATTACAATTTGTTAGAATTTGGTTTCTCTAGTGTTTAATGCTGATAAGACGTTAAATTGGCTGTTGGCTGATTCCAGCCTGGTTGCGTTTTTATTAGGGAAGCAATTAATTAAACTGATTTTTATTAATTACTGATTAACTAAGGAGAAATTGGGTTACATCAGAACTAATTCTTGATAGCCTAAAATTGGTTTATTCATGATGTTAATTAATCCTTGAATCTATGATCGGTTTATAATTAGATATTGTGAATTTACTTGCTTGTCGGGCTTTTGTATTTGGTGTATTTTTTTCATAATTATTCTCATTAATTTATTTTAGGTATTTTAGTTTAATTATTAATAATTATTTGTGACAATTTTCTTGAATTAACTAGAAGAGATAGTATTCCGTTCCTCGTGGGATCGATCTTACTCTTGCTATACTATTCTCTATTTTTTAGAATGAGTAATTTATTTGGTAGCAAAAACGACTCTACGAGAGTGAAAAAAAAATTATTGATAGCACTTCAGCAATTTAATTAACGAATGTTCTGAAGGATGAAAACTAAAGAATATAAAAGGAAATGGTATTGATTTGAAATATATTGTATAAATTCTTTATTAAGAATTACAATGATTTATATACAAAAAATCTCTAACGGTAATAATATCTTCAATTGGTAACTATATAGTGATGAGAAATCATTGCTGAAATTACGTACAAGTTAATAAGATAATAATTCTCATTGATTATATCCATGATTTATTCTTTCAATTTGATATTGATTGTGCTAATGATTTATTCCTTCAATCTAACATTGATTGTGGTCTTTATTGATTTCTTCAATTTAGCATTGATTGTACTCTTGATTATCTTGATTGATTTCTTCAATTTGGCACATTGATTGTACTATTGATTGTGTCCTTGATTAATATCTTTAATTTGTCATTGACTATTTTTGAATATCTTATCAACACCACCACCAACCCCCTCCCCCTTCAAAGTTGACAATGAAAGTGAACAAACACTAAACTTGTAACGAAAAAAAGCAAATGAATCTTTTGGTAGAGTTTTATTAAAAATATCAGCAATTTGCTTCGTAATATGAAAATTGTTAATGCACACGTGAGTTGGCATTCATTAATTGGCATTGGTTTTTTGGCAAATAAGGAACGATCATAATTGGCAGTAGAAATCAATTAAATCAATCTATGCAAGGAAGATTGATTTGGAGATTAATGCTATCTTGATAATTATAGGGCTTATCTTGGTATTTTTGGTAATTATCATTGGAGGATTATCTTTGGAAAAGATAAGCATGGAAGGCACATTATTTCCATCTTTCTATGGGATTTATATGGAAGTAATCTTGGCGATAAACATGGAAAGATTTTGTGCACTCTATAAGGATCGTTCAACCACACGGTTTTCATGTGTGGAGCTTTGATGTTTCTTTCGATCTTCATTAGACTGTGAACACACTTCTTTGTTGAAGATCTTTGTTTAAGTGTGTTGGCTGAAGCATCTCAATGCAATATTATTGAAGGTGCAATCCTTGTATTCTTGGTTGAATCTCAGTCTCTGGAGGAGGCTGTTTTGGAGCTCGGGAGAGTTCAAATGTGGGCAAGGGGATCTTGCAATAACCACGAATTTCAGGAGAAGTCTCCATTAACAAGGGGATCTTGTCTTCATCCTGGGCAAGGAAATCTTGCCATAACACAGATTCCAAGAGGAATCACACAAGTCGATGTGAGCTCACACAATCACGTTCACGTGTGGAGTTAGAAAGAGGCGGCGACAAAGATAAGAGGGAGTCTTACTTTGTGTTAGACCGAGTGTCTTGTAACTTTGTGAACTTAGTTGATTGTTTTCTGGGTGTGGCCCCGCAGACGTAGGCAATTGCCGAACTGCATTACCAATCTCCTGTCTGTTTATTTTCCGTAGTTTTAATATTGTCCATTATCATATTTATTATCGGTGTCACACCTAGTGTTCCAACTCACTAGAACACCGCGTATCTAACCTTGATATTTCAATTGGTATCAGAGAGAGTCGTCTTTGTTTCTTAGGCGGGATCCGCAAGACTTGATCTTGGTTTTTGTGCGATGGATTCTATGAAGGAAGGAGGTTCAACAATGCGTCCACCTTTATTGAATGGCAATAATTATGCTTATTTGAAGGCTAGAATGAGAGCCTTTATCAAAGCTATTGATGAGAAAGCTTGGAAATCAATTCTGACAGGATGGAATCCCCCAGTGACTACCGACACAGATGGTGTTAATTCTCTCAAGCCAGAAGAAAGCTAGTCTCCTACTGAAGATGCTTTAGGAACAGTAATTCAAAAGCTCTTAATGCTATTTTTAACGGTGTTGATCATGCTCAATTTAGACTTATTTCTACGTGTGTGTCAGCCAAGAAGGCATGGGAAATTCTTCAAACTACATATAAAGGGACAACAGCCGTAAAGTTATCAAAGATGCAGATACTAAATACAAGATTTGAGAACTTAAGGATGCTTAAAGATGAGAGTATTACTGAATTCAATGCCAAACTCTGTGATATTGCCAATGAGGCGTTTACACTTAGTGAAAGTTTTTCTGAAGAAAAACTAGTGAGGAAAACTCTGCGATCTTTGCCTCAACGTTTTGCTTATAAAGTTACTGCCATAAAAGAAGCAAAAGATGTCTCAAAGATGAAACTAGAAGAACTGATGGGATCACTTAGAACATTTGAGATGAATCTTGGAGTAGATTTGGAAGCAAAGAAAGTCAAAGGGATTGCCTTAAAAGCAGAAATGCAGAAATCAGATAATCCTGATGAAGATGACCTTGAGGACTCTCTTGCATTGATATCTAAGAATCTCGGCAGAGTCATGAAGAGATTTGGCAGAAACAATCAAGGTGTCAAAGACAGTGTCAGCAACATCAAGAATGAGTTGGCAAGCAATAAAAAGTTCAGGGAAGAAAATCACACATCTGATCAGTCATTCAAGAACAGAGGAATTAAGTATAGAGAATGTGATGGTTTTGGGCATGTTCAGGCCGATTGTGCAAATACATTGAGAAAGAAAAGGAATTCTCTCAACACAATCTGGAGTGAAGATGATTCAGATAAAGAAGAGGATTTTCAGAATAATTATGTGGCTCTTACTTCGAAGACTAAACAATCAAATCATGGTGGGAAAAAGGATTTTACACAAGATGTCACTGGAAATATGTCGGCATATAGGGATGAAGATGCAGATTGTGTCACCGAAGAAGATATTCTAGTTGAATACAAGAATCTTCATGATAAGTGGACTGAACTTTTGAAAGTAAATCAGCGACTTCATACTCAAGCTGGAGATCTTCAAAATGAAAGGCTCAATCTTCAAAACTCCAATGCAGATTTGGAAACCAAACTGAGAGTATGTCAAGAGGAAGTGAAGACTCTGACCAACGAGCTGAATCACATAAAGAAATGTGTCAAGATGTTAAATTCAGGATCTTCCAAGTTGGATAAAATTCTTAAGACTGGTTAATCTAGTGGTGATCACTCTGGACTGGAGAATAAAGGAGAAAGCTTCGTGTCACAACCAGTGTCACTATCAGTGGATAATTTCAAAGTGAAGCAAGTTACTGTGAATACTGCAAAGAACGTGATAAAGTCAAATCCTCATTATTCTTATCATGCTTCTAGAGTTAAAGGTAACAGATTTATTCCCATTTTCCATTATTGCAATTGTCATGGTCATATTCGTCCTAGATGCTTCATTTATCTTGCTGATTTGAGATAAAGTACTGCTAGAAAGTCTTCTTTTCGCAGGGATCCACAACTGAATTGGGTAATTAAGCCCAATTTGATGTGCAACTTCACATATACCTCACTAAAGGCTGCCATAACTGATGAGTGGTACTTTGACAGTGGGTGTTCCAGACATATTGTGACGCCCCAACCCACTCCCTAAGACGGAGTGAGTTGGTTTATCAAACCTATACATCATATCAAAAATATTTCAACCATAAAACAAGATACTAATGTCACGAATATCAAACACAATCCTGTTCTTAGATTAAATACCAAAACACCTGTTTCTACAACATCAAGCGAACGTTAATATTTCCAACATCAACATTCTACAAACACAATGCCATAAAAGTCTTCGGTACAATTCTTTACAAAGAAAAAGAAACACATATAACTTAATATTCGAACACTCCTTGATTTCGTAAAATACTCCAACTACAAAAGTTTATCTAATAGGTGTGGTGACCCCACCTTCTTCTAGTCTCACTAGTCTAGCCCCTCCTGACCGATTTCCTCAGTGCCCTCTGAAACAAAAGGTTTTGATAACGGGGTGAGCTATAATGCTCAGTGGGGAGGCAATAGGATCACATAATATCAGAACATAGTAAATTCTTACAATTACAATTCAATAAAACAAATTAATATGCCAGTCTCATCTTTACAAGTATTCCGAGTGGAATATGCACGAATAGCAAAAATGTCATATATATATATATATATATCGGCCAGGAGACATTACCAGTTCAGTACCAGCCTTATATCACCTTACGATCAGTGGGTGATCAGACCACTGTTGAAGCTACCTTATCCACCACAGGCAATAATTACCACACAGGTAATAGTGTGACATCCGGATTTGTCACCAGGCAAGACCTACTTTGATGGAGTTAAAACCTCCTTAACTCAATCAAAGTAGGTTGGTGTCATAGTAATCTTAGGACAATCGTCGGCCCTTGCTGTCACGAATGCCCATAAGTTATATATGACAGGCCCCAACAATTCAGGAATTTTCAGGCAGTACAAGCAAACACATGCCCCACAAATATTTCATATCAAATCACATATATATTAAACATGGTAACGTCAAGCTAGTGCAATATCATGGATCTAACAAGTGAGAAACTGAATTTCAACTTTACTAGTGTAGTCTTAAATAGTCAAGAGTTTCAAATAATATTATTTTGATTATGGTCAACTTATTGGTATTAATGTTGTTTCTTCCTACTAATATTATTGCCTTTAAAACCAATTTCTTGCATAACTAAAGTACGTAAATTTCTTTAAAACTAGCATTAGGTTTAAAACAAAACATTATTTTTTTAAAGTTTAAAGGGTTAAAATTAAACACTACTTCCAAACCCCATTAAAAATATGTGTATAGTAATCCTATTCATGTTTATAGCCCAAACCGATAGTACACTAAAGCCCACTCATAAAAAACCCACTTCATATTAAATCTGGAAAGCCCACCTTCAACTACCCACACCATTCTATTTAGCTCCCCACTATTACTAGTTACTACTGGGCTAAAGCCCAAACGATTATTGCTCTAGATCCCAATCTTAATGGACTCACTTTTTACCCTTACAAAATGGTTGTAAAGCCTAAAACGGATTGGGATTAGTCCAGCCCAGTTCTTTTACCCTTGGGCCTTATTTCATCAACCTACCCTAAGTTTCTAGAGCCTTTTAAAAAGCTATTAAGGCCCAAGTTTCTAACAAGTTTAGTAATACTTCCCTTAGTTTTCTTCTCCTCCCCTGCACGACTTTTCCCCAACAATCCTCATTATAACTATCAAAAATCACCATCTGCAGATTTGAAGCTTGTGTTTCTAACAAAATCAAAGCTCAACCTACGGATTTAACATCATGAATCCCCATTAACAAAGACAATCTTAGCTTACCAAAATTCCCATCAATCCAGGGAGAGGCGCGTTTTCATCAGCTCAATCCATCAAATTCAAACAAACTAATTAATTCAAACAACTAATACCAAAAGAGTAGAACAAATTTATGATTTATAAATCCCCATTTACTACTCTATTTTACCCCAAACCATACATATCAGCAAAAGAAAGAAAAAAAAACAGAAAACAAAACCTTGGGTTACAAACAACAATTCTTTCTAATATTCCCCACCTGTTAAAAATTTTCCAAATTTCTATGATTTCCTTTCTCTTTCCCTTCTTCTTCTCCTCCTTCTTCTCCTTCTTCTTTTGCTTTTCCTTCTCCTTCTTTTCCTCTTTTCCCCCGTTCCGCTTCCTCTCTTTTTCTTTATTTCTTCACCATTTTTTCCTTCTTTTCTTTTTTCCCGTTTCTTCTGTGTCTTCTCAGTTATTTAACGTGGAGGCTTCTTTCCTCCTGAGTCACCAAAGATTGAATACGTGTAAGCTATTAAGCTTACACGTATTCCACATAATAATTAATTAATTAATTTTATTTTATTTTATTTTATTTTATTTTTCTTTTTTTATTTTTTTTATCCTTAATTTATCATTAAACCCCAATCCTAAGAATAACCAATATAATATTCCCTTATAATTTCTAAAATTGACAATTAATTTTTTTTTCAAAATGAATAATTAATTTAAGATGCATATTATTAAATCACCATTTTCACAAAGTGCTATAACTTCAAAATTCCTATTGTTATGCAAATTAAAATAACTATGAGGTAATATTACTAAAAGAAAATTCGGGGTCTCACACATATGACTGGTAATGAGAAGTTTCTGAAGAATATTGTATTCGGAAGTATGGGAAAAGTAACATCTGGAAATGGTGTCACAACTCGTGTTGTTAGGAAAGGTACTCTATATGTGTCATGGTTACCAAAATTGGAGAATGTTCTTTTGGTAAATGGTTTGAAGGCGAATTTGATCAGCATTAGTCATTTGTGTGATCAAGATCTAAATGTGAACTTTACTAAGGGAAAGTGCAAGGTAGTTGATCATAACAACATGTGCATCATGGAAGGAGTAAGATCTTCGGACAATTGTTATCTCATCTCTGCCTCATCTACATGTCTTCGATCAAACATAGAAGATTCTATCCTATGGCATAGAAAATTGGGTCATGTGAATATAAGGATGCTACAGAAAATTGTCTCTAAGGGAGCTGTCCGTGGGATTCCCATATTGAAGTTTGATGAAGATATGGTGTGTGGACCTTGTCAGATTGGAAAGCAAACAAAGGTGTCACATCCCAAGTCTCAAACACCAGGAACAACTTGTTTGCTTGAACTGTTGCATATGGATTTAATGGGTCCTATGCCCGTAGAGAGTGTTGGAAGAAAACGATATGCGTATGTAACTGTTGATGACTTTTCTCGATATACATTGGTGGAATTCCTTCGAGAAAAATCTGACAAATTTAATGCCTTTAAGTCATTGTGTAGTCGTCTTTAACGAGAGAAGAGTTGTACTATTGTGAAGATTATTCGTATTCACAATGATCATGGAAGAGAGTTTGAAAACTCTGATTTCTCTGATTTCTGTAAACAGCATGGAATAGCTCATGAGTTCTCTGCATCTAAAACTCCTCAGCAAAATGGAGTTGTGGAAAAAAAGAATCGAACTATAGCAGAGATGTCACGTGTAATGTTACACGAAAAGAATATTTCACAGAAATTCTAGGTTGAAGCTATGAACACAACATGTTACACTATAAATCGAGTATATCTTCGCGGAGGAACTGAAAAGACGTCCTATGAAATATGGAAAGGTAGAACTCCAATTGTTAACTATTTTCGTCCTTTTGGTAATACTTGTTATGTGTTGAATGATAGGGAACATAAAGGGAAGCTAGATCACAAGAGTGATGAAGCTATTTTTCTTGGATATGCTATCAATAGTCGAGCTTATCGAGTCTACAACAAAAGAACTCAAACTTTCATGGGTCTGTAAATGTTCAAGTCGATGACTCTCTGGAAGTAACTGCTGTTTCTCATAAAGATGTTACAGAATCTTCACATGAAGTAAGTTCCAGTGTTCCAAGCAGTGTTTCACCCAGTGTCACAAGTGGTGTCACTGATCAGAGTACCGAGGATGATAATGTGGAAGATTTCCTCTCACCTCGCAGGCAACCATCCACTCGTGTTCAGAAGAATCATCCTAGAGAAAGTTATTGAAAATTTGGATGATTGTGTTCGGACAAGAGAAAAGCCAAGAGTGAACTATCGAGATATGATTCAAATGGCATGTTTTACTTTATCTATTACGTCCAAAAATGTGAAAGAAGCCTTACTAGATGAGTATTGGATTGGTGCCATGCAAGAAGAACTTGGTCAATTCACTCGCAATCAAGTTTGGGATCTAGTTCCATACCCCCTAATATGAATGTCACTGGCACAAAGTGAATATACAAGAACAAGAGTGATGAGCATGGGAATATCACTCGCAACAAGGCTCGGTTAGTTGCCCAGTGATACACCCAAATCGAAGGTGTTGACTTTGATGAGACATTCGCACCTGTTGCTCGACTTAAGTCCATTCGTCTATTGTTAGAAATTGCATGTGTGTTGCGATTCAAGTTATATCAAATGGACGTGAAAAGTATTTTTCTCAATGGTCTTCTTAATGAGGAAGTGTATGTTGCTCATCCAAAGGGTTTTGAAGATCCTCATCATCCCGAGTATATCTACAAGTTGAAGAATGCATTATATGGGCTCAAACAAGCTCCTCAGGCGTGGTATGAGAGGCTCACGCAGTAATATATTGATAAAGGGATATGAGCGAGGGGGAGTATTCGTCCAGATATCTGCTACAGTGTTGGTTTATGTGCTCGGTTTCAGGCAAATCCTCACGAGTCACATCTGGTGTCAATAAAACGAATTCTCAAGTATATTAGTAGGATAACTAACTATGAGATCTGGTATTCTTTTGATACAAACACCAACTTAGTTGGTTATTGTGACGCTGACTGGGTTGGAAGTTCAGATGATGGAAAAAGCACTTCTGGTAGATGTTTTTATTTGGGAAACAATTTGGTGTCATAGTTCAGTAAGAAGCAAAACTCTATTTCTCTGTCTACTGCCGAAGCAAAATATATTACAGCTGGTAGTTGTTGTACTAAGCTTCTCTGGATGAAGAAAATGCTAAAAGATTATGGTGTCACGCAGGATATCATAACACTCTACTGTGACAATATGAGTGCTATCAATATTTCTAAGAATCCTGTTTAGCATTCTCGGACAAAGCACATTGATATTCGACATCATTTTATTAGATCTATTGTAGAAGATAAAACTATTGCTTTGGAACATATGGTGACAGAAAAACAAATTACTGATATTTTCACCAAAGTTTTGGATGGAGCAAGGTTTGAAGAACTAAGGTCTGCCCTAGTACTTTGTGTCATATGAAGAGGTTCTTCAGTATTGTAATTATATTTACAACAATAGAAAAATATGAAAAACACAAAAATATAGTAGAATAGCTGTTTTGTCTTTTGTGGTTTCCCGCCTCATGCTGTTTGCCGATTTTTGTAGTTGTGGGTTTCTGTTTTGTGAATTTTGATCCTCAGCTCTTCAAGTGACACATGGCATTTTGGGATTCTCGGTTGAATATATAGAATTGAAGAGTTGGTCTCGGTTACGCAAACTCTGACTGCAATAATTTCAGCTCTTATTTCTCTTTTTGATATTCTAAGGGTTTCTGGTTTTCTGAGATTCTACTACCCAAAGTATTGAACACATCTCAGTCGTCTTCACTATTGTGAACATAATCAAAGTTTCTGAGAAATCAATTAAGTCAAGTGCCCTAAAATCTCAGAGATGTCTCAGTCAAGGTCAACATCTTGGGCCAGAAAAACAGTTGAAACTATGGATGATGATGAAGTGCATGTCATAGTCACCCCTGCCTCTCCAGGGTCGTCTGATGAAGATGGGAGTTCCTCTCACTCACAGGAAAAGTCTTCAAGTTCTGAGATTGATTTGTCTTCAGAAGCAGAGATGGCCACTCCTATTCAGTCTGTAGATCCTACAGTAGTGAGAGCAAGATTTGAACAAGCAAGTGGTGGTCAATTCAAGATAAGTGTTGTACCTCCAAAAGCACCTGATGTTTCTAAGGTTATTGTAGAGCCTCAGAGTAAGAGATTTCGAGTTGTGGATGAAGATTCTTCCGATGATGCTTGGGCTGAAAATGAAGATGATGTCAGAGGAGATGTTCCTTCTAATGATGATGATCAGAACTTGTCTGATCTAGAACCAGTTCAGTCACCAAAGGCAAAGCGCCAGAAGGAAAATCCAGCCTCAAAATCGCAGCGAGTCACTCGCTCAAGATCGATGTCAAAGGGCAAGTCTCCTGCCACTGCAAGTAAGTCATCAAATTCTGCTAATTTGGATGATTTTAGATCAGAATATACTGCTGGATTGTGGAGTAGAGTTTATAGGAGAAATATTTGGAGTGAAAGGAATATCCATGACGGTGATTTTAAAGATTGCCAAAAACTTGTTGATCAGTTGATTAGCCAAGATTTAGGAAGAACAATCAAAGGAATAAAGCCATATGTAAGGAGAATAGTTCAAGAGTTTTATTGCAATCTAGACTCTACTGTAAATGATTTTGAACATCCAGATGGAGGACATGTCTATGTGAAGGGTCATGTGTTTGATTTTTCCCTGATGTGATTTACACATACCTAGGCAGCCACTGGACGAACGTTGAAGATTTCACCCCTGACTACAGTATGATAATCACTAATATCACTAGCGGTGTCAGACAGGTATGGCCAAGAGGAAAAGATTTTCCTGCTTCTCAGTTGTCCGTTAAATATGCGATTTTGCACAAAATCGCCATGAGGAACTGGCTACCCACTTCTCATGGAACTGGAGTGAATAAGTCCATAGCCACTTTGTTGTTTAAAATTGGAAATTTTGTTGAATTCGATGTTCGACAATTTTTATTTGACCAGATTATGAAGCACGCAGACTGCAAAAATGAAAGGATAGCGTCCTTTTCCATGTTTGATTTATGTCATTTTGTCTTCACAACGTGCCGTGATTAGAGTTTCTCAAACTTCAGCATTCAAGCTCCACCGAGGCCAGAGCCGATCCTGTCAACTTTTCTCCACCCTCCACCACTCTTCTCCATCATCCTCCTCTTCGTTTTTTCGAGCCATTTAGTAACATTACCTCTCCACCATGGTAACAGCATCTGAGTATAGAGCCTCAAAGACTACAAATTCTTAAATGGGAAATTCACCTCTACAAAGTGAATCATGCTCTCAAACGGGTGAAGCTACAAATTCAAAATCACGATTCTAAAAAAGAGCTTTCAAGATCTCAACCCATCAGCTGTAGAGGAAGCTTGAAACGAGTATATAGGTTTCAAGACTTGAGCTTCACCTTGCAACCAAATGGAACACCTCTTCTCCGCCAAACCGTGACCAACGCGATCTACCAACAAATGGCAGAGTTCAGATTGAGTGCTGTGTGAGCTCATCCCAGCTCTTTAGTGCATGAATCAGTCTTAGATCGGATCAGATCGGAGCACTCACCTCAGCTATTGTTCAAGCCTTTCCTTTCACTATTCACAACTCACCTATTACTGTTCACAACTCAGCCCTTTGAAGCTGATTTGGCTGCTATCTATTGAGCTTCAAATCAAGCTCCAATCCGAGCTGATCTGTCAAAGAAGTAAAGCAGCCTCCACTTGATCGGGCCTTCGATTGAAGAAAACCACCTTGAGGAAGCTTTGCCAGCTGCCTGGCTACTGTAGCTGCCATCGAGATGCCACTGTAGCTCGGAGAAGAACATTATCGACTTTGCTAGAAGCTACTCAGTTGCCTAGCTTGCACTAACAACCTACAAGGAAAATCCCAGCTAGGACTCTCATATTGGAGCAGTCATTTTGGTCTCCTTTTAATGAACCATTTATGTGCAGCAATCTCCCATTGAGATGTTTCTGGAACTTGTTATTGGGATTCAGATTTGCTAACATTTACTCACAACGATGGAACCTGAAGCCTCAGCTCATGGAGTGACTGCCCAGCTGCTTCTGAAGCTGCCTGAAGGAAGCCAGTTTTTGCCTAGGCAGTAATACTTAATTGGGTAAGGATGAATTCAGATTCATGTGTGGCCCCTGACTGCTGATGTTTATGTCAGTTTGGCCACTTTTTGGTACAAAATCTTGAATGATTGAATACTATTTCTTGGGGAATGCTTGAAGATTGTTGGAATCCAGAAATTGTTTATGCCCAAATTGTGATTAGGATAATAGAAATCATTTTAAAACAATCTAAGGAAATTGGAACCCATTGACTTTGAATGTTATATACTTCTTTCGGAATTCATTTGCTTCATATGGATGATGCAAACATGGCCTGGAACTTGGAAGTGTTATGCAAACATGGCCATGTCCATATTGTGTTATTGTCATGTACTGGCTAGCTTTCAAACTTGGAATGCGTTTATTGTGTTGGGTTTGTTTGTGTACGTTTGGAACGGGAAACTGCATCTATTGGCATTTGTTGAATATTAGAATTTCTTAGTTGGAATTTGGACATTCAGAACCTGATTGAGACCCTTGGACATTTGCATTCGCATTAGCGTAATTAGTCTTACTGAAATAGAGCACACTTGAGGAAAAGCAAAAGTTCAAGTGTGGGAGAATTTGATAAGATACCAACTTATATGTGTTAAATCACTTAGCTTTTGTCTTGTATTGCATACATTTATGTGTGATTATGTGCTATTTTGTGCAGTAATGAGATATGCAACTTGATGTGCTTAAATGGAGAAAAAGACCCTAAAATGTTGATAAGATGAGGCAAATATGTGTTTGGGTCAAATGGTAAGAAAGAGTTTAAAAGGCTTGAGTGATGTGTGGGACTTTGAGGGAAAACTTGAATTGCTTACTTTGCTTGGCTTTAAAGTTGGACAGATTTGGTTAGTGAAATTCAATTGAGCATAACTTTCTTAATAATAATCCAATTGGTAATGTCTTGGAGGTTTTGGAAAGTCCTTGGAGTTCACTTCAATTTGTATGTTTTACTTGATTCCTAATTCCGAGTGCAAAATTATGAAATAAGAGCTTTTATGCGAAATGTGAAATTAGGGTTTCATCAGTTTTGTGTTGCCACATTTTGGTTGTTTGTTGATAACTTGGGCTGAAGTCATTCGTTGATGTTGTTTCTTGAACCATTGGAAAGCCAAGAGGGATGTCTAGGACTTTTGTGCTTTAAGTTTTTCCAACCTCACAATGCATCAAGACCATATTTTGAAGGAAAGTTGTACACACACTTTTGCTACACTCATGCGCACACATGCTACACTCACCTTGCTACACGCACACACACTCGCACACCTCGCCACATGAACATGCGGCGAGTTCACTAATTTTGTCACACACACTCGCACACCTCGCCGCATGAACATGCGGCGAGTTCACACTCATACGCACACACTAGCACAATTCGTCGCATGAGCTTGCAACGAGCTCATGCGACGAACTCTCACATTCCACGCATACTTTGCACTCAATCTTTACACTCAAGTATTGATTTTTGTTCCACAAATTCATGTACATCGATTCTATTTGTCCAACTTTAAGTTTAAGATGTACTTGGTTTGCCTTCCTGGAATTCCATGAAGTTCACGTTCGTCACTTGCATATTTCATGCATCCTTCAGCTATTTGTTTTAGTCATCCATTCACTATATTTACATAAACAAATGAATTCCACCCTTAGTTTTGCTTCACGATTTCACTTCATGTGATGCACCTTATTTGCATGCTAATTCATAGCACTCGTTTCAGTCATCTTTCACCACACTTCATTGCAAGTTTCTTCACAGTTCAATCGGTTCATTGCACTTCAGATTTTCACGCACATGTTACTCCACACTTCACCAAGCACTCTCACTTCACAACAAATGAAGCACACTACTTCACTTTTCACTCTTAGAACACACTTCTCAAAAATTAAACAACTTCACAGATTCCACAAAACTGCTAGTTTCATGGCTGTTTTGGCGAGGCTTCGTGGAGCTTTGGCGAGGCTTCGTGGAGTTTTGGCGAAACTTCGGAGTGCTGGTGGCGAGACTTCGTCGGGCGGAGCTTGTGCGTGAGAAGAAGAAGTTTTGCTAAGTGTTGAAACTCTGAATTTCAAGAGTGCAATGAGCGGTTAAGGGCGTGGATCTCCATGGCACAAATGTGTGATCTCCTGAAGGCTTGAATGCATGAAGACTTACATGGGTGATGAAGGCGCGCTCTCTGTTGGCCCAAAGGCGCTAACGAGTCTGATTCTTCACTTGGATTTCTGAGAAGTGAAGGCGTGAAGATCTGAGGCTGGAAGGCGCGTTGTGGATGACGAGGACAATGAAGGCGTGTCCAGCAGAAGCCCAAAAGTGCTGGATTGCTGAACAAATTCTTCAATTTCGATTTTCAACTTCTTGGGCTGATTTTAGTCATTTCTTTTGAGGACACTCTTGTGATAATGTAGATATTTTACGGTTGCGTATTAGTTACATTTTCCTAACTCTATATATAGGAGATGTAGCTAATGTGTGGGAGATCCCTGGACCATTCTTAATCATTCATTAGATAGATTTTGTAACCGACTTTTGAGAGCTATAGAGGGCGGGAATTATTTCGGAGATCTACTTTCTCTCTCTATTTTCTCTCTCTATGTTTGGTGCTTTATTTTGAATTCCGATCAAGGATTTGCTCTCATCATTGTAAATCTCCATGAAATTGAGAAGAAAATTGACAATCCTCTTGGCATATGGAAGCTTTTAAAACTCTCGAGTGGTAAACTCTTCCAATTGATGAATATGAACTGTTTAACCTTCCAATTTGTTGATCGTGAATTGGAAATGGAGATTTGTGGCTAATTGTGTGATAATCTAGGGTACTGAGGGTGAATGCTTGGTTGAAACGTAAATGTGTAGTAAAACTAGCAATCTAAGAAGAAATTTACATTCTCTGGATTGAATTTGTAAAACTTGTTAAGTTCATGCTTTTGATCTGGATTTGATGAAATGAGATTTGATTGCGGTCATCATGCTGAGTTGAGTTTTAATTTGTAAGATTTGGTCGAGAGATCATGAATGAGAACCTGAGAATGCATGAGTTCTTAAACCTGCTTGAAATTGTACAGATCTTAGGGCTAGGCCTCACCATGGAAAGCTCTTAGCCTGTGTAATTCTTAGAACAATGTGATAAGAGATTCTCCTACTTGAATGATGGACTTACATGCTAGGATCGGGCCTCACCATGGGTGATTCTAAGTGTTTATGCTTGAGTAATTTGAGTGAGGAATTGAGACGGTATGGTTCTACTTCACCATCCTTATGCCCGGCCATAGGATAGGATGGTGTTGGGAGACTAAAATTGAAGTATAGTGACCATGCTAACTATAATTTCGGTCTCCAGTTGCTAGTCTCCTCAATTGCTATGATTGTATGTTAGTGATACTGCATATATGAGAAATTGCATTCACCCGATTGTAACCTAGATTATCTGCTTCAACCTCTTGAAAACTTTCTTTTTACTTCTTTGAGACTCCTTGTGTGTTCATTTTACTTCTTATTTGTAGTGAGTTAAATCAATTTACTTCTTGTTTTATATTGTGATCATTACCTTTGAGTCTTGTTTTACTTTGGTGACATTATTGAGCATATCAAACTTCTTGAATCAACTATTTCCCTGAGGAACGAACCTAGCTCACTGCTACTATAGTTAGTGGAATATGATATGAACACCTTGTACTTTTCTTTATTGGATAGAACGTTGACATAATGCAAGTGTTTATACAATTTGACATGATGGTGTGATGTATGCAATGTTGTGCCCTTGATTCTTTTTATGCATACTCTGAGACGAATATAAACATTGAAGTTGAGTTTGTTGTGAGCTATTAAGCCTTGAGCTTGACAATAAACTTGCTGAAATTGTTGAAAGAATGTCCTAACATGTTGGAATTTTGGATAGGGATGGCACCTAAGAAGGAGTCTACTCCGAAAAAGGGACAAGGAAGTACTTCGAAAAAAGGAAAAGGCAAGGCACAAGGCAAGGCACAAACGCCTTCTAATGACTCTGATGATCCTGATTATTGTGTTGAGGACGACTTGCCACTTTTTGAGGGACCTTTCGAGTACACTATGCAAGCAACTACACCAAAGAGAAAGAAGGGTTCTTCAACCCAGACTATATTCGTGGATGAAGCAGCACAAGCACGATGGGAACAAGGCATGGCCTTGAAGATGCTTCATCTTGAGAGGGGATTCACGGTAGATCAAGGACCGTTCCAGCCAGTGATGGAATTTCATCATTTTGATCAGAAGCTCACTGGAGCACCAGCTTATTGCAATGCAAGTCTAGCTCGGGAGTTTTACGCGAATGCAAAGTTTCCAAATGATGATGGAGCTTACTATGTGAGAGGGAAGTGGGTACAGTTCACTAGTGATATTATCAATGCTCATCTTGGTACTCCGAGCTATTCGAAGGATCCTTTGCATTTTCCCAAAAACGCAGATTTAGATGAAGATTTGTTAGAGGAACTGGCTTTACCCGGTGCGGAATCTGTCGTGAACAAGAGGGGAGATCATTTGCATGTTCGCAGTGAATCATTGAAGAGTGATGTGAAAATATGGCAAAAGTTTGTGGTGTCTCGTTTGATGCCCAGTACTCAGACCACTGAAGTGTCACGAAAAAGGTTGTTCTTGCTTTCAGCGATCCGAGGGAGGAGGTCAATTAATGCAGGGAGAATAATTTTTTCAAGCATTAAATCTGGTATTGATATGGACAATGCTGCCCTGTACTTTCCAGTCCTGATTAAAGAGATTTGCGCCGCTTAGGGTGTGGATGTTGAGGCAGGAGATTGGAGAAAGAATCCAGGACCAATTAGCAAGCCATTATATTTGAAGTATGTGAGTATCGAGAAGGAATTTTTGCAAGCTCAGATAGCAAGAGGTAATGAACCTCAGGATGAGAATAGACATGAACATGAAGCTGATGGATCTGGGAATGACTATCAACCCTATGATTTTCAAAATTTTCATGTTTTTCTCCAAGAGTTCTAGCAATCAATTGACACAAGTTCCAGCAATTGGATGAACGCTTAGAAAGTATGCACGAAATGGTGAATGATATGCAGCAGGGTTGGACTTCAACTGCAGATACCTTGGTGCATAAATTGGACGATATGTCTTCAGTAGCTCAGCAACAGTTTGAAGTTTTATACCATCGCTAGTTAGTCATGCAAACTAAGTTGGATCGATGCAATAAAATGTCTGTTTATTATCATTCGAATCCGGGACCACCGAAACCCACACCAACGAATGCTCAATTAGCTGGGTATAGGGTGCCAAATTTGTCAAGGGATGTGATTAGTGGTGAGGTTCACGAGCTTCCACCTGGGGTTCCTGCTGTCTCGTCGTTCGGGCCTTTGCCGTCATTTGGTCATATTCCTCAGATGCCTCGTACTCCCACTTTCATACCTGATCCTGAGTTTATGCCTGATACTAGGATTCCCTTGATTGCATTTGGCCAACCGCTCCAAGGTCCCTTGATTGGTCCGTTCCATTACAAGGCACAACCATTCACTGGTGCTTCATTCTCCACAACAGCATCATTCTCACCACCTTCTTCTTCTGCTCCATCTTCATCGCTCCTCAATCTTAATCTTTTACATTGGGGACAATGTTTATTTCAAGTGTGGGGGAGGAATTTGCCGCCTGTTAAATTTTTTTATTATGGTGTTGTGTTTTGTTTTGTGCTGTTGTTGCGATGGAGTAGTTGATTGATTGTTGAAGTTGTGCTTAAATTTCTCTTTGCTGAAGTGGAGCCATGGCTTGTGGTGGAAGGTTGTAGCTTTAACAAGTCATTTTCAAGAAGATTGTAGAAGTTGCTATGCTAGGTTGAATTCAAGCTGTTTAACTTTGAAGAAAATGAAGTCTATGAAGAAGATGCCTTGAATTGCTTTGTGTTGCTAAATGCTGTTTGAGTGTTTAGAGTTTGGAATGTGGTTTTTCTTTTTTTTTTTAATTGTGAGTGATGAGTAAGTAGTCTTTAGTGTGTTAGCTAAGGGAGTAAGAATGAGGGAATGGAATGTATTATGTCATGATGAAGGTTTAGAATTCTTCCTCGGCTCTTGGTGTGTTATCACTTTGCATTAATGAAAATAGAGTGTGTGGTGTTGTGTGCAAATTTATGAATTTTGATGTGAATTTGTGTGCAAGGGATTACAATTTGGTGATGGTGAACTTACCAATGTTGTCGTAAGTAAGTTAAAAGTGATACATGAAAAAATGTAGTTAAAAGTGGAACGAAATGAATGCAAGAAAAGGAATGAAAATGGAGTGAACAAAACTAATCAGAGTTGGGGGGATGAGTAATCACCTGGTAAGTGAAACTTTGTCCTCAGTTCACTTTGGCTTATTCCAAGTGCTTTTTTATTACTTCCTTCTTATCTTGCATGTGAAAATTTTTGTTTTTGGCACTTAATTGAAGAAATTGGTACATTTTGCTGACTAAAGCCCGATGTTAATGTAAGATAGATATGCCATGCAAAACTCAAATGACATAGGAGGTAATGTGTATGGATTCTGTTCTTTTTGTTATGCATTTAGCTGGTGTTTCTAGAATTCGTGCATGTTTAGTCGATTTGGGTTTCTTATAAACATGTGCGTGCACAAGAAAGGATACGGAGAAAAAGCCTTTTTGGCAACTGGGAAGGAAAAAGCCATAAGAACCTGGCAATCAAATCTGGCGAAAACAGCCATAAAACCCAGGCTTTATTTTTAAGTTACCAATGAGTGCAAATTTTGTTTACGAATAAGCACCAATGTGCAGCACCATTGTGCATAATGAGGGCAATGTCCCGTAGAGTACCAATGTACGCATAGGTACCATTGATCTTGTGATTGCATGTTCATAAGAGTGAACAAGGAGATTGGCATGTATTGAATGATGTGGGAGACAAACTAGATGGTGTATAACAAGGGAACAGACGAAGTTCATGTTTCTCGGCACACACTTGCACGTATGACATTTTGGTCTTTATTCATTGTGCCTTAGTTGGTAATTTGTATTGAACTCTAAGAATTAGGTGCCAGAACCCTTGGAATAAGTTCTTGTGTGTAAAATGTTTTGATGAACTTGGAAGCAGCCATTGTGGATAAGTGAACAAGGTGTCAGATACGGATGATGGAAAGTTTTAGGTTTGTGTCTTTGCTTGAGGACAAGCAAAAGTTCAAGTGTGGGGGAATTTGATAAGTTGTTTTATACCCACTTATATGTGTTAAATCACTTAGCTTTTGTCTTGTATTACATACATTTATGTGTGATTATGTGCTATTTTGTGCAGTAATGAGCTATGCAACTTGATGTGCTTAAATGGAGAAAAAGACCCTAAAATGTTGATAAGATGAGGCAAATATGTGTTTGGGTCAAATGGTAAGAAAGAGTTTAAAAGGCTTGAGTGATGTGTGGGACTTTGAGGGAAAACTTGAATTGCTTACTTTGCTTGGCTTTAAAGTTGGACAGATTTGGTTAGTGAAATTCATTTGAGCATAACTTTCTTAATAATAATCCAATTGGTAATGTCTTGGAGGTTTTGGAAAGTTCTTGGAGTGCACTTCAATTTGTATGTTTTACTTGATTCCTAATTCCGAGTGCAAAATTATGAAATAGGAGCTTTTATGCGAAATGTGAAATTAGGGTTTCATCGGTTTTATGTTGCCACATTTTGGTTGTTTGTTGATAACTTGGGCTGAAATCATCCGTTGATGTTGTTTCTTGAACCATTGGAAAGCCAAGAGGGATGTCTAGGACTTTTGTGCTTTAAGTTTTTCCAACCTCACAATGCATCAAGACCATATTTTGAAGGAAAGTTGTACACACACTTTTGCTACACTCATGCGCACATATGCTACACTCACCTTGCTACACGCACACACACTCGCACACCTCGCCGCATGAACATGTGGCGAGTTCACTCATTTTGTCGCACACACTCGCACACCTCGCCGCATGAACATGCGGCGAGTTCACACTCACACGCACACACTAGCACAACTCGTCGCATGAGCTTGCAACGAGCTCATGCGACGAACTCTCACATTCCACGCATACTTTGCACTCAATCTTTACACTCAAGTGTTGATTTTTGTTCCACAAATTCATGTACATCGATTCTATTTGTCCAACTTTAAGTTTAAGATGTACTTGGTTTGCTTTCCTGGAATTCCATGAAGTTCACGTTCGTTACTTGCATATTTCATGCATCCTTCAGCTATTTGTTTTAGTCATGCATTCACTATGTTTACACAAAAAAATGAATTCCACCCTTAGTTTTGCTTCACGATTTCACTTCATGTGATGCACCTTATTTGCATGCTAATTCATAGCACTCGTTTCAATCATCTTTCACCACACTTCATTGCACTTTTCTTCACAGTTCAATCCGTTCATTGCACTTCAGATTTTCACACACATGTTACTCCACACTTCACCAAGCACTCTCACTTCACAACAAATGAAGCACACTACTTCACCTTTCACTCTTAGAACACACTTCTCACAAATTACACAACTTCACCGATTCCACAAAACTGCTAGTTTCATGGCTGTTTTGGCGAGGCTTCGTGGAGCTTTGGCGAGTCTTCGTGGAGTTTTGGCGAGACTTCGGCGTTCTGGTGGCGAGACTTCGTCGGGCGGAGCTTGTGCGTGAGAAGAAGAAGTTTGGCTAAGTGTTGAAACTCTGAATTTCAAGAGTGCAATGAGCGGTTAAAGGCGTGGATCTCCATGGCACAAATGCGTGATCTCCTGAAGGCTTCAACGCATGAAGACTTACAGGGGTGATGAAGGCGCGCTCTCTGCTGGCTCAAAGGCGCTAGACGAGTCTGATTCTTCACTTGGATTTCTGAGAAGCGAAGGCGTGAAGATCTGAGGCTAGAAGGTGCATTGTGGATGACGAGGACGATGAAGGCGTGTCCCGCAGAAGCCCAAAGGCGCTGGATTGCTGAACAAATTCTTCAATTCGGTTTTCAACTTCTTGGGCTGATTTTAGTCATTTCTTTTGAGGACACTCTTGTGATAATGTAGATATTTTACGATTGCGTATTAGTTACATTTCCCTAACTCTATATATAGGAGATGTAGCTAATGTGTGGGAAATCCCTGGACCATTCTTCATCATTCATTAGATAGATTTTGTAACCGACTTTTGAGAGCTAGAGAGGGCGGGAATTATTTCGGAGATCTACTTTCTCTCTCTATTTTCTCTCTCTAAGTTTGGTGCTTCATTTTGGATTCCGATCAAGGATTTGCTCTCATCATTGTAAATCTCTTTGAAATTGAGAAGAAAATTGACAATCCTTTGGCATTTGGAAGCTTTTAAAACTCTCGAGTGGTAAACTCTTCCAATTGATGACTATGAACTGTTTAACCTTCCAATTTGTTGATCGTGAATTGGAAATGGAGATTTGTAGCTAATTGTGTGATAATCTAGGGTACTGAGGGTGAATGCTTGGTTGAAACGTAAATGTGTAGTAAAACTAGCAATCTAAGAAGAGAAATTTACATTCTCTGGATTGAATTTGTAAAACTTGTTAAGTTCATGCTTTTGATCTGGATTTGATGAAATGAGATTTGATTGCGGTCATCATGCTGAGTTGAGTCTTAATTTGTAAGATTTGGTCGAGAGATCATGAATGAGAACCTGAGAATGCATGAGTTTTTAAACCTGCTTGAAATTGTACAGATCTTAGGGCTAGGCCTCACCATGGGAAGCTCTTAGCCTGTGTAATTCTTAGAACAAGGTGATAAGAGATTCTCCTACTTGAATGATGGACTTACATGCTAGGATCGGGCCTCACCATGGGTGATTCTAAGTGTTTATGCTTGAGTAATTTGAGTGAGGAATTGAGACGGCATGGTTCTACTTCACCATCCTTAGGCCCGACCATAGGATAGGATGGTGTTGGGAGACTAAAATTGAAATGTAGTGACCTTGATAACTATAATTTCGGTCTCTAGTTGCTAGTCTCCTCAATTGCTATGATTGTATGTTAGTGATACTGCATATATGAGAAATTGCATTCACCCGATAGTAACCTAGATTATCTGCTTCAACCTCTTGAAAACTTTCCTTTTACTTCTTTGAGACTCCTTGTGTGTTCATTTCAATTCTTATTTGTAGTGAGTTAAATCAATTTACTTCTTGTTTTATATTGTGATCATTACCTTTGAGTCTTGTTTTACTTTGGTGATATAATTGAGCATATCAAACTTCTTGAATCAACTATTTCCCTGAGGAACGAACCTAGCTCACTGCTACTATAGTTAGTGGAATAGGATAAATTGACGAGCCGCGACATCTCGCTATCATATATGCACTATTAGGGACGAAGGTATTCAGAACCATACCTCTTATGTGTTAGCTGTTGCTAGTCCTCTAATATTTTGAGATAAAGGATCTATAGGGCTAGAGAGATTGGGATGGCTACACTGTTAGGAGAGTCTGGGGAAATGAGGGAAGAACTAAGGTAGCTTTTGTTTTGTTACTTACAGAGACATCTATCGGAAAGGGGCTATAAAGAATTGATCTCTGTTTTGGTATCGATGAAGGATTGCCTTAGGACAGAACTTAGGAAACTGGATAGTGGAATGTGTACTAATTGAAGCCAGCAGCTGAATCTAAAGATTAGCGATTTGGTTGTAGTGATTTCTATGTGCTAGAGCTATAGCGTTATTGGTTTTCTGCCCTATTATTTGTAAAGGCGGAAAAGTGCGAAGGGGTAGATTGATTCATGAGCTGGACTGCTCTGTTGCATAGTTACTGGATGTGGAGGTCATCGGTCCTAAACTTTTAAGGACAGAAGCGAGAGGCAACTACTTTCCTCTTCTTATCTTTTGGAAAGGTAAACAATGGCGAAGGAGAAGCTAGTTTCCTGGTAGTGTTTGACTTGAGAAGCCCCTGGACTTAAGAGCATGAGTGTGGCTTGGGTGGGCACGAATAGATTTAATTGTGAACATTGGATAAACTGGAAACGAGGTCCATATGAACCCAGTGTGCTACTCATTCATGTACTTTGCAAATCATTCATATACTTAATTAGATTAGTG
Source organism: Ophiorrhiza pumila (assembly GCA_016586305.1). NCBI lineage: Eukaryota > Viridiplantae > Streptophyta > Magnoliopsida > Gentianales > Rubiaceae > Ophiorrhiza > Ophiorrhiza pumila. The sequence continues at coordinate 6,890,888 of BLIW01000008.1, read as the reverse complement.
GATTTCATTTGCTATGTAGTACTGTCTATTTACATTTCATGACAATCTGGAGAACTTGGTTGCCTTTTGGAGCTGTGCTCATATTGTAAAGTAATATTGGCTCCACATTTACTGATTAGATTAGGGCTTTATTGAGAGGAAAATTGAGCCAACCTACTGGATCATCCAAATAGCTTGTCTTTATTTTTTTTACACTTATTGAGACTGATGTTTCATGTATTGGAGTAGTACTCCGCATTTCTCGCATTTGTTCTGTAATAGTGTGAACGGGTATAGCCGACACTGTATTTTTTTTTATCTAGCTATATATATAAATATATCTTTAAAAAAAACGTGACATGATTAGAGCAAGGGAAATTCTGGAGACTGATAAGGAAGAAATCAAGATCAGTTATAAGTTGCTGAAGGGAGACCATGTCAATGATATGGAAGATATCTCAGAGGACGTCTCTGACACGGACAAGCTGGGTAACTCTATCTTATTGTCTCACACCATCAAGGTACTGGATGAGGAATTGAAGGCTCTGATGGCTCAGCAATCTAAAATGAAGAAGCGAAGGAAAGAGATCTCTTCGATACTTGATGACCTGGTAGCTTTAAAGGCTGTTAAGGATGTTGCCACTGAGGCTGCTAAAAGGAAGAAGCATTTTGCAGCAAAGACTGAAACAGTAACTGATTATGCTGCTGGTACTTCCAATGTTCCACCTGATGTTACGCAGGATGTTACTGCAGGTATTCTTCAAAATCTATCTCCTGTTTTTGCAGAATTAGAGATCGAGCCTGAAAATCCTATTATTGAGAACACTCTTGATTCTGATCGTGATGAGGAAATGACTGTTACGGGTACTCCAGTTCCTCCTGTTCCTTCTGAACCAGAAGGTACTTCCAGTGTCACTCCTGGTGTCACTATCAGTCAGGTCCATTCCAGTGCCCAATCTGGTGGGTATGATACTGGTAAAGATGCAAGAATTCCAGAACTGCTGCTGGTGTTCAATTACTATCAGACTCTGTTGGCCTTGTGCCTTATGATGCGGAGGATTCAGATTGATTACTCTGATAATTTTTTATAGTGTGATTGCTTAAGACAATTTGTTATGTTTATTGTTCGTTTATGCCCTTTTGTCTTTTTGTGCAAAAAGGGGGAGCAATTTGGATATTTGTTTTCTTTTGTAATCCCTCAAACAGATGTATGCTGGGATATTGGTGTCTTTTGATGTGTCATGCACAATGTCTTGTGCAGTGATGTTTCTTAGGGAATTTGGTGTCTTTTCCGGTGTCATGCACAATGTCTTGTGCAGTGATTTTTTTACTAAGTTCCTGTTCAGGGGGAGTTTAAAAGAACTTCCAATTCAGCATACAGGGGGAGTTTGGATTTTGCCAAAAAATGCCAAACGGGGAGATTGTTAATGCTCACGTGAGTTGGCATTCATTAATTGGTATTGGTTTTTTGGCAAATAAGGAACGATCATAATTGGCAACAGAAATCAATTAAATTAATCTATGCAAGGAAGATTGATTTGGAGATTAATGCTATCTTGATAATTATGAGGCTTATCTTGGTATTTTTGATAATTATCATTAGAGGATTATCTTTAGAAAAGATAAGCATGGAAGGCACATTGTTTCCATCTTTCTATAGGATTTATATGGAAGTACTCTTGGAGATAAACATGGAAAGATTTTGTGCACTCTATAAGGATCGTTCAACCACACGGTTTTCATGTGGGGAGCTTTGATGTTTCTTTCGGTCTTCATTAGACTGTAAACACACTTCTTTGTTGGAGGTCCTTGTTTAAGTGAGTTGGCTGAAGCATCTCAATGCAATATTATTGAAGGTGCAATCCTTGTATTCTTGGTTGAATATCAGTTTCTGGAGGAGGCTGCTTTGGAGCTCGGGAGAGTTCAAACGTGGGCAAGGGGATCTTGCAATAACTACGAATTTTGGGAGGAGTCGCCATTGACAAGGGGATCTTGTCTTCATCGTGGGAAAGGGGATCTTGCCATAACACGGATTTCCGGAGGAATCACACAATTCGAGGGGAGCTCGCACAATCACATTCACGTGTGGAGTTAAGAAGATGCGGCGACAAAGATAAGAGGGAGTCTTACTTTGTGTTAGACCGAGTGCCTTGTAACTTTGTGAACTTAGTGGATTGTTTTCTGGGCATAGCCTCGCAGACGTAGGCAATTGCCGAACTGCGTTACGAACCTCCTATCTCTTTATTTTCCACGGTTTTAATATTGTCCATTATAGCTTTTATTATCGGTGTCACACCTAGTGTTCCAACTCACTAGAACACTGTGTATCTAACCTTGATATTTCAAAAATATCAAAGATCAATAGCTCTAACTGTAACTTTTTCACGAATGAAAAAATAGTCAATTTCAATATGTTTCATCTGGACATGGAAAACAGGATTGTGAGACATATAAAAGGCACTCTTATATCACAAGAAGACTATGAGGTCCTTCAAAAGTGAGACCAAGATCGTAAAAAAAATATTGAAACCATGTCAATTAAATAGCAGTAATTGCTAGAGCGCGATATTCAGCCTCAGCACTTGAGTATAAAATTGTAGGTTGCTTTTTGGAAGTCTAAGACACACAATTAGACCCAAGAAAAATACAATAACTAGTAGTACTTCTCTTTATCTATGGACAACCTGCCCAATCTGTATCACAAAAGGCATTAAGAGTGAGAGAGCTTTGAAATAAAGAATAAATACCATAATTGAGAGTCCCTTTTATATAACGCATAATGTGTTTAACTATTCGAAGATCTTTCATTGTTAGATGTTGAAAATGTTGGCAAACTTGATTAACAACATGGGTTAGATTGGGTCTAGTATAGGTAAGATATTGAAGAGAACCACAAAGTTTGTGATATATAGTAAGATCTGTCGACTCATTATCATCAGAAAGAGAGGTGACTTTGATCCCATAAATAATATACAAGGAAATGTGATTGATTTGAAATATGTTGTATAAATTCTTTATTAAAAATTCCAATGATTTATATGCAAAGAACCTCTAACGGTAATAATATCTTGAATTGATAACTATATAATGATGAGAGATCATTATTGAAATTACGTAGAAGTTAACAAGGTAATAATTCTCATTGATTATGTCTATGATTTGTTCTTTCAATTTGACATTGATTGTGCTCTTGATTTATTCCTCTAATCTGACATTGATTATATCCTTGATTGATTTCTTTAATTTGGCATTGATTGTACTCTTTATTGTGTTCTTGATTGATTCATTCAATTTGGCATTCTTGAATATCTTATCAAAAACAACACATTTTTTATTAAAATCTTTTTCTTTGATCGCAATTGAGGTAAAATTAAACTAATCTCGATACACCTACAAAACTAAAAATATAATTGTTTCAAAAAAAATCAATCGATCCTGTTTTATGAAAAGTCCGATCAATGAAAAAATCAAATTAATATTTGTAACAAAATTATATCTAATCAAAAGAATTTATCTTTTATTGTGATGGTATGAATCATGGGTTGTGATTGAAATGATTGACAACCTAATTATTGGTTTGAGTCACCAACTCATGAGTTATATTGGTAATTAATTTTTAATTAAAATAAGTAATGTGAACACTTGATTGAGTTTTCATGTACTATTGACAAGTGAGTAGTTGGATTGTTTGTACTTTATTTTCAGGGTAAAATATATTAAATTCTCTTATACTATTATTTTGTACTGTTTTTATCACTTATAATTTCAATTATAATATCACAAAAACTTCTATGCGACGCATTCATATATGCGACAGAGTTAATATCGCATGCCCATGTGCACGTAAATTATAATTCGTGTATAAAATATCAATTTTTCGTGTATCAAGCATTAATATTAGTATATAAAGTATATTGTTCTGTATGATGTATAAAGTATCAATTTTTCGCCTATAATGTATCAATTTTTAGCATATGAAGTACCAGTTTTTCGCTGGCTTTTTACCAAAATATTGTCATTTTTTAAAAAATTTACAAAAATATTGTTATTTTTATTTTGTTTCCAAAAATACCTAAAGTGGGATTCTCAATCTCGACTTTGAAGTCGAGATTGGCAAACTCGACTTTGAAGTTGAGATTGGCAACCTCGACTTCAAAGTCGAGATTGAGAATCTTGACTTCAAAGTCGAGTTTGCCAACCTCGACTTGGAAGTCGAGATTCTCAATCTCGACTTTGAAATCGAGTTTGCCAACCTCGACTTTTTAGCTTTACACCTTTTCAATAATTAATTCATTTTCTATCATCATTAAATGTGATAAGTATACAAGGTCATCACCATTAAATTAGTGAAATGGATTATTTAATATTTGATCACGAAACTCTTATATTAAATTATTAAAATTTGTTAGGTATAAAATTTTGATAATAATTAATCAAAACTTTAAATTAAATTATACGAAATATAATTTGAGTGTAATCAAAACTGTAAGGATTTAAATTAAACTCATAATCCTAAATAATTACTTCAAATTATACGAAATAAACTTCTCTTTAATTTTAAGAATTTAACTTATAATCCTTACAATTTGAGTGTAAGGATTTAGGTGCTATATGAATGCAAAACTTATAAATATGAAAGTATAGAATTTTGAAACTTTTGGCAGAATTTCCACTATTTTTTAGCTATTTCTCACATGCAACAACCCAATATGTGTGCACAAAAATATTCAATTTATAATATAACATAATACTTACACACAAAAAAAGACAAAATAACATATAATATAAAATATATTCATAAGAGCATTAAAAAGATATTGTTTTAATAAAAAGTACATTAGTAGTACTAAGTTCCACAAGGAGGATGTCCTGCCTTTCTGCGAGGCTGCCTTCTAGGTGGTGGAAGCTCTTTATGTCTCTTTTGTGAAGGTAATCTACTTAGACATGACCACGGTTCACGAACCGCCGGTTCACGGTTCCACGAAGGGTGGAACCTGAACCGGCCCTTGGACTTACGGTTACGGTTACGGTTCGTGAACCGTCGGTTCACGGTTCCGTCACGGTTTCGGTTCGTCACGGTTTCGGTTCCGGTTTGTTAACGGTTTTTTACGGTTCGAATTTTTTAACATTAAATTTGAAAAAAAAAATACAATATATACAAATTTAATATAATTGAAAAGTAACTTAAATTAATATGTAGATGTAATGATGTATAAACAAAATATAATAAAATGAAAAATACACTATATTTGTTAATAATTAAATATTAATTACCATTAACATGTTACTAATGGTTGTACCATAATGAATATGGATAATAATTGATATTATTTGAATATTAAACTATGAGTTTAATCATGTATTTATATGAATTTATTCAATATGATTAATCATAAGTAATCTTTTATTTTAATATACTTATAGTTTAATAATCATCCATTAATAATATTAGATAATGAGAAAGTTTAATAATTCAATTGTAACATGGGCTTTATCAATTATTCAAGGAGATCCAAACACTAAAGTCTAAAGCAATGGGAAGGCTACAGAATGGACTTTTGGTTAGCCCAGTCCATGACAAGTTTTCTTTCCAGGCTCAGGCCCAATTGGATTTCCAGGCTCAAGCCCAATAGTTTTTTTTTTTTTTATAAACTGGCGGTTTGAACCGCCGGTTCACGGTTCACAGAAGTATTGAACAGGAACCGGCCCGCCTGGGCCGGTTCCGGTTCACGGTTTGGGCCCGGCATGGGCCGGTTCCAGTTTCGAGTCCGGCCCGCCGGGCCGGTTACGATTAAAACCGGAACCGTGGCCATGACTAAATCTACTGCGACGTCGATATAGTATATCTTCTGCAGGTATCTGTAGTGAAATGTCATCAGCCTGAGAATGCGAGAACGATTGTTGCACAGGTATTTGTTTCTCAGTGTCTCTTGTTAAGTGCAAACTAGAAGATTCAACAATATCCATGTGTAGATGTAGATGCCTGACCAGGTGACCTCTGTGGAGATTTTTGGTTAGATATGACATTCTGCATAATAGACGTATCAGGAGCACCTGAAAAAGAAGTTTGAATTCCCATTCGACGATCCTCTCCAACTGCTGACAATGCTTGTATAGCTAAGTCATTCATAGATTTAAGGATAGGAGCTACTGTATGATCTACTGGAACATTAGCTAGAGCATCGGCTGACAGATGATAAAATTGTCCAATGCATTGACCCTATATACATGAAAAAATTAACTATAGAAAGTAAGATAAATACAAGATAAATTTAAATGAACTAAGTTTCAACATACCCAGAATTCTACCATGGACGCAGATGCGCGAAATCCATGACTTGTTTGATATGATGGATTACCTATCAAAAGTCGAGTAATCTGACGGTACCAAACTATATATTCAGAAGAGAACGATAGTTGTCCAATTATAGGAATGCCTTGGACAACATTATCTCGACGTGCAGCCCACCGGATCAAATGTAAATGATGGTGATCTGCCCAATTTGGACCTGATTTTCCTCGACGATCAACACGATGTATCTTCATACTAGTGTCTGCAGCACTTGGTATCACTTGTTGGTACCCAAATTGTCGCATCACTCTATTCGGATAGTGTAATTCCACAATATCAAAATTGATGAGAGGCACACATGAAGACCGAATCTCTCGTCCTTGTAAGCAATAATCTGGTAGGTTTTGCAAGATATCATCGGAATATGGCTGCCATATAAACTGTAAATGATAAAAATATGAATCAAGTATAGTACATATTATCACTATAATTAATAAATTATAAACAAATTTATATATGAATAAAGTGCTAACCTCGCCTTCCAACAAATAATCTAATTGGTCTCGATAAATACGCAAAATGTGTGATCCAACATGAGTAAAACTATAGCGCGTATTCCAACTAAAAAATTGAATACAATTTTAAAATGCTATCATATGTAGTTAAATACTTAACATATGTTTGAAATCAAACTTAACATATACAGAAACTTACATGCCAGGAGAGATATGAAGAGGAATGACCCTATTGAGTAGATCAGGTCGAATCTTTGGTATTCTTTCCCAAGCCCAAAGTTGTAAAATATGTAACGGTCCACAAATTTGTTTCACACTTTCAACAGATACTTTACATAGGGATCGATAAAGAGATGCAAGCACAGCACTAACCCAACTAAAAGTAGAAGCCATATCTAGATCATTAAGGAGATGTAGATACAGTAGTTTAACCTTTGTGCCAGATTTGTCTCTCATTAGCCACCCAAGCAACTGCATAATTCGTCCTCTAACATGTCGTGAAACATCAATATTTGTGGAATCTAGTGAGAGTGGATGTTGTGCCAAATGTGTAGTGATCCTCTTGACCACAAATCGATCACCATCAAAATCATCTGGTGATGGCATAAACCCAAGCAAATCAGCACATGTATCTTGCCATTGCATAATAGTACAATGCATGTCCGTGCCAGTCACTGGTTTACCATCAATGGGCAAACCACACAACACACCAATATCTTGTAGCGTAACTGTTGCCTCTCCCACCGGCATGTGAAATGTATGAGTCTCTTGTCTCCATCTTTCAACCAATGCCATAATCAATGAATGATCCAACTTTATATGGCCAGCAATATATATTCCATAAAATCCAACATGACATAATATAGTTTGGACTCGAACATCAAGTGGACAACAAGACCAAAAACCACCATCCGATCGACGAATACCCAAAGGACGCACATCAGGATCCTCCCACACACGAACAGATCTATGATGTGCCTATAATGTCAACACATCGGTCCTACATGGCCCTGGTTGTACAGGTGTAGGTAAATATTCATTCTCCATCTGCGTAAAAAAATGATGATAAACATTAATATAAAATAAAATAAAAATGAGAACAACTAATAATAAAAATATATCGCATAACATAACAAATACCATATAATATAATTTAAGCTATTATAACTCATTCTTCCAAAAGTTATTTTAATAATAAATGGACAAGTTCATAATATAAACTATTACAACTTGTCGCACAAAGTACTTATGAATATGAAACTAAAAGTTCATAATCTAAACTATTACAACTCGTTGCACAAAGTTCACAACTTTATTACATAATAATTTCAACAGTCAATTCATCCTAGCTCGCTCTCTTAAGCGATACAAATTAGGACATCGACTCCTATTATGCCCATTCTCACCGCATACACGACATCATTGTGTTCTTGATCGGCCCATTTCATTCCTTATGCGAGTTGAACGATGCCTTCCGACAATATGATTAACACGGTTTGGATTTGGAACCAAGTGAAATGGTTCTGATGGCCAATAGTCCTCATGAATCATAGGATGAAAATGTGTTGAATAAGTACTCACCATCTCTTTAGATGTGTAAAATTTGTCAACAAAGTCAATGGATGCATTACCCATATTCTCACACACCTTCATCACATGAGAGCAAGGCAACTTATAAATGGTAAACTTTGCACATGTACAACTACGATTATAAAGATGAACCGTGTGCACATTGCCTCCTTTCTTACCATGTACTCCTGTAGTGACTTCATACAACCCTTCATTCCTTAAAAAATTAGTAACTCGGTGATACTTGGACTTGTTTTCATTTCGAAGGAACTTTTCTTGTATATCCTTGGGCCATGGGTTACCTTCATTGACACACTTTTCTGCTTCCAACCTATATTTATTGAAGTATGTGACCATTCTATAAAATGTTGCACGAACACATGCAGTAATTGGAAGTTTCCTTGCCCCTTTGAGCACGCTATTGAATGATTCTGAACGATTAGTAGTCATTATGCCATATCGTACTCCACTGTCATGACAAAGAGTCCATTTGTCAAGAGAAATTCCCATCAACCAATTGTAAGCTTGTTCATTCAACTGTCTAATTGTATTCATAATTGGCTCCCATTTTCTTAACTGGTGAACAGTTGCTGCTTCATGCATCAATTGAGTAAGTGCATTATTCTTAAAACGCTCACTAAAATTAGCTTTGATATGCCTAAAGCAATATCTATGAAACACAAAAGGAGGCTGCAAATCTCGATCACTCTTAATTGCCCTCATTATACCCCTGGCCCTATCAGAAATCAAACTTATACCTTGCCTATTTTGGATGATATGTTTCTTCAAGTTCTCCAAAAACCAAGACCAATTAGCCAAACTCTCTTCATCAACTATAGCAAAAGCCAAAGGAAGTACATGATTAGCTGCATCAGCTCCAACAGCAATGAGGATTTTTTCTCTGTATCTCCCATACTGAAAAGTTCCGTCAATACTTATTACTGGACGACAATGTTTGAAACCATCAATACATGGTTTAAATGCCCAAAAGACAGAATGGAGAATATTCAAGTCACGAATACTTGAATTTGTATGTCTCCACTCAAGAATTGTGCCAGGATTGCATGATTGCAATGCAAGTAAAAATTTGGGCAGCAATGAGTAAGAAGTCTCCCAATTTCCAAATTCCATTTCTATTGCCTTCCGTCTTCCATGCCATGCTTTTTTTAAGATATGCTAGCACCAAGAGGTCTCACATCTTCAACCACATCACAAACTTTATAAGATACATTCTCCTTAATATGATTTCGAACCAACCGGCCAACCATATTGCAATCCAAATTGGGATTATCTTCAAGTTGGACATTTGGGAAGCACGTGTGTCTCGAATTCATTTTAGTAATTTCAAAGAAACCATGCTTCTTTTTACATTTTTCTCGTACATTCCACAAGAAATTTTTATCTTCGAAATACAAACAACGCACAAACCATATGTTTGGAGTGCTCTCATGTACTTTAAAATATCGATGCATTCGTATTGACCAAATTTTGACTGCATGTTGCATAACTTCTTTTTAATTGAATAACATTCCAACCTCTAACTGTGAAGTTCGATCATCTCGCCAAACTGGTCGACGATAATCTTCAATTTGGTCAATTAAAGAATCTTTTTCTTCACCAATATTAGTGTAAAAATGTACACTAGCTCCCTCGTCTTCTAGAAAGTCATCTTCTTGAAAGTCATCATCCTCTTCACTTTCAATGTCGGTTGATTCATGACTATCCACAAAATGAACTGGAACAATTTCATCTTCGTGCTCTTGTGCAATAATTGGCTCTAACGTTGGGGTTCTTGCCTGCAAGTTTCGGTTATTGAGACCCTCGTGAGATGTAGAAAGTATTTCTAGATTACTAGTCCCCGACAATCCCATATCATTTTCAATGAACGCCCCATAATGATGCCAATCATTTCCAAGATGTTCGAATCCAAGTCTCTCAGTCATTAGCTGTGTGTTTGACCCAATATTAGTTTCAGGGACTTATGATATATTATCCCCGTCATCTCCCATACCTATAAAGGGTTCTTGAACTATGTATAGTTCAACTGCACTCAAAATAGGGAATTTTTTGGGAATAAACAGCACTTGGCTTAACAATTCATCATCCTCAATAGGAATATGCGTATAATGCATTGGATTGACGACTGTTAATGGATACCGAACAATCAAACTTATTTTGAACTTTGTGCAGTCTATCTTGGTTCTTTGATGTACTATTCGCAATAATTCTTTTAATTTGGTACTACGATGTACAAAAACACAACTCTGCGGACTTGAATCATATTGTGAACCGTTGATACCACTTATCATTTGTCCACCCCAATATAATATAAGCCCCACCTTATCATCATCTATGTATGCCTTCTATAAAATATTAAAAACAAATAAATCATAAATTCACAAGGGAATTTTAAACCATTCTAAAAATCATAAATTCACAAAATGATTTAATGAAAAGAAGCAGTTTTAATGTGTGAGTTTTAATGAAAAGAAGCAGTTTTAAGTACCTGTAGCAGTTTTAATGAAAAGAAGATATCAAGTGTACTAATACATGCATCTAAGTTTATAAATTGTGTGAGTTAAAGGATCATTAAAACAAGGGAATGAAAAGAAAGAACTGAACTCAATACTGTACTTTCCACTTCCAAGATGAATTGAATTCAAGGAAAATTACCTTTGTAGATCTTTCAAAAAGAGTGTTGCACCCTAGCTTAGAACCAAGTCAAAGAAGTTTAAACTCAGCTGTTTGCTCCCTTTTGTGTATCTACTGTTTGCCCAAGTGAAACTGTAAGAAGAAATAAGGTAAAACATAATTACACAATTAGAAAAAGAAAATACATACATTTATCCTTATTAAAAGAAAGACAAAATCTCAAACATTTCAATCCACTTGTGATGATTATTGTGTCAAATGAGAAACAGGAAAAAAAATGTTAAAAAGCTGAACATTGTGGACAAGAACAACAAACAAGGTTGTCTCTACACATTGTAGTAACAACCATGGAGGATGCAGGCTGTGTAACAACCAAGGTTGTCTCTGACATTTACCATAGCCTCTAGCATCATTCTTACAGAAACTTTACAATATCCCAACTACAATATGTTTACATCAGAAAAGACAGATAACAATTCATGAATCATTCAAATAACTAAAAAAAATGTAATCTTGAGCATTTTTGAATCATCCAAATTCTCATATAAAACTTGAACATTCATGAACAGTCCAAATAACCCAACTTCATTCTCCTCTTTATTGGTGTATTGGGACTCCTCATTACTCTAATGGGTTCCCAAATTTCCCCTCTTTACTGCAAATCAGACCCCATTAATATCCAAAGTTGAACACTAACAATTGAACTACATGTAAATAATATTTCCCATATTTCATTCAACTTCTTCTTGTTATTTCGCCACAGGAAAAGTATCAGAACACATCCACATAAATCTTTTTTTACGCACAGAAACGTATGATTTGTACCTTGAGAATGGAATGGCAGATTTTGGGTTAGAAGAGGGAGGAGGATAGCAGCCAAAATATTGTTAATTTTGGCTAAATTGATAAAAAATATTGTTAATTTCGCTCTCTTCTTCCTTGAAGAATAATAAAACCCACAAAAACAAAGACATAAAGAAGCCCAGAAATGCAGAATCAGAACATTTCAGACCCTGTTCTGTACTTCATCGAAATTCTTATAAGCACAAAAGTCCAAGGTAATTCAGGTTTTTCTCATAAATATAGAACACAAACTACAGCACCACTGTGTTTTATATTCTCCAACTTCAGCAATCCCCAGGAGGTTTATATTCTCCAACTTCATCTTCTTGAGGTTTATATTCTCCAACTTCAGCAATCCCCTCCATGTTTTTTTCACAAAATGCTAAACTAGTATTTCAAGCCTCAAAGAATTTCGTAGAGATCAAAGGAGAAGGAGAAATTGAAGAGGCAAAAAAACAGCAGAAACAGAGAGCCGCAGGTAATGTTCTCAAATAGTGGCTTGAAAAAGTTAGCATTTTGTTTAAAGCTCCAAGAAAACATTTCACCAAATACAATAACATGTTCTCCATAATTTATATGATTGATTGTTGAAAAAGACCAAAAAAACTTACCGCCACTACAACGCTGCCACTGCCACCACTACTATGTTGCCATCGCCACCACTGCTAGGGTTGCCAACTTACTAGGGTTGCCACAACTCATTGTTAAAATTCAATGTTGTGGTTGTTGATTTGGTGTTTCAATTCGTGAAAGACAAATTTGAGGGCGATTTAAAGAGAATTTTGAGAATTTGGGTGAGGAGTTGTTTTAAATTGAAATTTTGTTTGTAAGCATCCGAGTGAGAAGATGGAGCAATAAGAAATTGAACCAAAGTCGATTTTGTGAATCTTGACTTTAAAGTCGACAACGGCAAAAGCGATCTCTGTAATTTTGGAACGTGAATAAAACTCACAATATTTTTATCAATTTAGCCAAAATTAACAATATTTTGGTAAAACACCCAGTTTTTCGCGTATCATGTATCAAATTATCTCGTATAAAGTATCAATTTTTTACGTATCATGTACAAAATATCAATTTTTTGCGTATCATATATCAATTTTTCGTGTATTAAGTATCAATTTTTTGTGTATCATGTATTATTTTTTCATATATAAAGTATCAATTTTCTGCATATCATATATAAAGTATCAATTTTCCGCATATCATATATAAAGTATCAATTTTTCGCATTTTTTGCTTATCAAGTATCAATTTTTGTGTATCAATATTAATTACAAAAGTGTATTATTTTCATTGGCATATAAAGTATCAATTTTTAAGTGTATCACGTATCAATATTTTTTTAAAAATAATACGCGGAAAAAAATATATACGCATATTGTATGTCGCATAGATGAAACTGTTTCATATGAGAACATTTGTTATAATAGTTAACTCTTTTAACTTTTCAAACTAAAGAAAATCAATAATAATGTTAAAAACATTCAATAAAAAGACAACTTTATTGGAGTATTTCTTTCAAATTTGAATCTTTATAGTATTTCTGAGTTCTCTAAAAATTTGTTTATTTTAATAATTAAAGTATAATACTTGAATTGCATATTAAATTATTTATTAGTTTTAAAAATTAAATTTTTACATGTATTGGATTTTGCAAACTTTCAATTTTTTAATCTTGGATGAAGTGTGATATTTTTAAAAATCTAATAGGGTTCATGTCGTATTAATTACTTGGACAGCTCTTTTTCTTTGTCGTTTTTTTTTTTTTACAAGAGATAGCTTCTTTTTCAATTTCCTTTTTATTCTATTAGGTTTTTTTTTTCCAATTAATTATATCTCCAATCGTTTATGATTGATAGAGACTATTTCCATAATTGCCTTTAAAGATTGCTATATCATAATTGCCTTTAAAGAATGAGACTATTTCCATAATTGACTTTTTGACAACGACAAGGAACACGGGACAAATTTGTAAAAGACACGTTATTCACAAAAGACACAAATTTCGCAATATTTGAAAGTTTATTGAAAATATCACAGTCGTAATTTGAATAATCTCTTAAAACTAAAGGCAGATTTATGTATAACAAATAAACTCTAATTCTAATTAAGAAACAAAAGAAAAAGTTTCTCATTAGAAAATAAAAGAAAAAGTAATTAGGAAAACAAAATAATTCCAAAAGTAATTTAAATCTAAAAAAACTTGTGTCACACACGGCAATGCCCGATCTTATTCTACATTTGTCCCCTTCACTTCACTTCGCCTCGAGTGATATAGATATAAAAGCATTTCTTTATGGATTAACCATCACGTACTTGAACTCCTTGTGAAATTGTTGTTGAAATCTCAATCTTATAATTAACCTTCTTCGTCCCATATAAGTATGGAGAAATCTTGTAACTTTCAACATTCATATCCTTTCAACCTTCGTCATCCCATGTAAGTCTTGAGAAAAAAAAAATTATCACATATTAACAATATATTTCTCTAAAGGATAATTACCATAATAATCTCCAAACATAGGAAATCACAATGTAAATCTTCAGCTTTAACAATTTGCTCCATATTATTAAACCCAACCTCACCATCTATTGAAAAATCAACCAAATCAATAAATCTAAGGGCATGTTTGATAACTGAATTTAAATATGAAAATTAATTGATTCAAATCTGAAGATACAACACGCTTAGACCCAAGGTTTTAAAATAAAATTCAACCTACCATAATTATTCACAATATCTCTATAATATATCATAATTATTTATAATATCTATTCAATCTATTATTTCTACAATCTTACTTTTCTTATTCCTTTTATAAACTAAAATTTTATTTAATATACTTTCTTTTTTTATTCTATATTCTAATATTTATATTTAATATATATTTCATCTATATTTTAATACTTTTATTCAATGTATTTTTTTCCATAAAGATTTTTTTATTTTTTAGAATATGATTAATCTTTTCTACCTTCTATTTTTTAAAAATAAAATTTTGGTCAATTAAGAATTATATTTTTAAATATAACATCTAATATAGTAGAACACCATGAATAAGGAGATGTTACAAATATATGCATTCCTATGATAATATTTTTATTTTCAAAATTATTAAATTTTGTAATTTTATTTTTTATAATAATTTTGATTAGTTGTTTAAAAAGTAATATATGTGTTATTGTTTACATTTGGAAAAAAAAACATTTTTATTTCTTGACTCAAACGCGATGACCTACACAAAAACTAATGATCTTATCATGTACCCCAAGCATAAATATGTAGAATTTACTGATATTATAACTCAATTATTTCAAATGAATTGGACCATACACGTTAATCATGCACCAAATTATTAACTATAACCAAATTGTTTCAAATACTCATTGGACCATACACGTTAATCTTGCACCAAAAACTTGTACATAACCATCTTATAGTCATGAAAACATCCATTCATTTTCTATTTTTGTAGAGAATAATACAAATAGTTTATGTTATTGTTTACATTTTTAATGTGGTCATAGATCATGTTACTTCATGGCTACTTTCCATAAATAATCCCTTGATCCCATCCCCATTGTGCCACTAAGAGTGAGCATGGAAACAATGAATGAAGCAACAAAACTTCTTCAAGGTCAAGCAGAGATATGGAAACACATGTTTAGCTTTGTTGATTCCATGGCAGTAAAATGTGCTGTGGAGCTTAGAATTCCCGACATTATACACTCCCATAACCGGCCCTTAACACTATCGGAAATTGCCTCAAATATCTCCAGCTCTTCGTGCCAAAATATCCCTTATCTTTCACGCATTATGAGACTATTAGTCCGCAAGAAAATCTTCACTTCCACAAGTACTGCACCGGAACACGGAGGAGGCACTCCCTCCTCCACCGTCTATGGCCTAACCGACGCCTCACGGTGGCTATTACAGGACACAAATGAGTTGAGCTTAGCCCCCTTGCTGTTGATGGAAAATCATCCATGGCTACTTAGTCCATGGCATCAACTAAGTAATTGTGTGAGGGAAGGTGGCATTGCATTTCAAAAGGCTCATGGATGTGAAATATTTGATTTGGCATCCAAAAACACTGAATTCAACAAGATTTTCAATGATGCCATGGGATGCACTGGCAAGATTACCATGAATGCAGTTCTTTCAGGGTTTAATAAGGATGCGTGGGATGGTTTGGAATCTCTTGTGGATGTCGGCGGTGGAACTGGGCAAACTATAGCTGAGATTGTTAAGGCATATCCACATATTAAAGGGATTAATTTTGATTTGCCACATGTTGTTGCAACAGCACCAAAATACAATGGAGTTTCCCATGTTGGTGGTGACATGTTTGATGCTATCCCAGGTGCCCAAGCTGTCTTCATGAAGGTATCATTGTTAGATCTGTTACAAATAACATGAGAAATTTGATTTAAAAATAAATAAATTCTTGTTTCTGAACTAGTTAGAACTTATTTTAGTCATTAATTTTATGTTTCTTTGCTTCTTAATCATAGATATGATCAAACTTTAACTATAAAATGTCTACATTAACAAGTTTCATATGATTCATTTGTTGTCCTTTTTCTTTTCTTAATCAAATTTTTCCTTTTCTTTGTCATATTTTATTTTTTTATTTTTTTTCTCAAAAGTTTCATTTCCTTTTCCCAACTTCTCCTTTCTTTCTTTTTCATCCATTTAACAAAGCATCCATTTAACAAAGCAAACTCAGGAAAGGTGAAGGTTAGAAAATCAATTTGTGCATGGGTTGAAATGTATACTTTGTAGTGCTCAAAAGTAGCCATCTTGCATTTGCATTAGTAGCATACATTCCATGTATTTCCTAACTTTCCATAATTCATCAAATACAAACACAGACAGTAGTACTATTGTGAATTTATGATCCCTGATGTTGAAACAGCAGCAGCAAGCCAGCAATCATGCCACCCACTTTGGGCCCCTTCAATGGCTGAAGTGATTGTGAATGTTATCCTCACCAAGCAATTAAGTCCGCACAAAATGTTTATCCTCCACGTAAAGAAGAATTTTACCATTGAAACTTTGAAAGTACATTCCTCACCATTAGTTGAATCATTTATCTTTCATGAGCATTTCCTTTTCTTTTTTGGGTATTTGAAAAGCATCATTCTGGTAAGTGAAAAGTATCATTAGCATATTTTGGGTATGTGAAAAGCATCATTAGCATGTCAGTTTGATATGAGATATTCTGTATAACATTTAGTCTATCTTATTCTGTCCTAATTAAAATTATGTCGTAGGGTTCACTAATCTATTGATTAGGATCTAATAATTATAAAGTAATTTTACTGATATTTATGCATTTAGTCCCTAATTTTAATGAAATTACGTTGTTTTGAACGTTAAACAGAATAAGATATGATAAATATTGAACAGAGTATCTAGCCTCTATCAGTTTGCCCAAGGTTGGAAATAATATTTAAGTCAGTTTTCTCATAAAATTTGCTTTTTAAGTGAGTAAAAGAAAATTAGCCAACTATAAAAGACAATTGAGAGTTTCTATTAATTCCATTCAAACAACAAAAAAACATATTATTTGTCAATTTAAAATTTATTATGATAAATACTTTTTCAGGCACCAATCATTAAATGTCCGTAAGCCTTTTTTTAATGATTTATCATAATGGTAATATACGTCACTTATACCATATACTATCTATTCAAAACGACGTTGTTTCATTAAAATCAAGATTAAAACATGTCGTAGAATTAACTCACATTTGGTTAGTGATTAATAATTATACATTTGATTTTAGTAATAGACACAATAAAGACAAAATCAAAATTAACACTCATATTTGGGTGAGTGTTTAATAATTGTAAATTTAATTTTAGTGATAAATACAATAAAGACAATCAAAATTAAAATTATGTCATAGATTCACTCACATTTGGTTACGGTTCAATAATTGTAAATTTAATTTTTATAATAGATATAATGAAGATATCATAATCTTAGACCCGATCATGGAGAAGTTATAAAGAGATTTATTATATTAGTTTGGTGTATTATTATTACGTTAAAACATTAAAAAAAAAATTTATAACATTAAATGATTGGTGACTGACAAAGTTTACACTAACAAAGACTTATACGATCATCTCGATAAACTTTACACTAATTATTTGCATGAACCCAAATCAAAATATCTTTATTTCATGTTTCTTTTGAACTCCCCTAAAAAACTGCTACACAAAAGGCTAATTTTGTTATTCATGAATGCAGTGGATAATGCATGACTGGGGAGATGAAGATTGCGTGAAGATATTGAACAATTGTCGAAAAGCAATCCCAGAAAAAACAGGAAAGATATTCATTGTTGATTTGATCTTAAACCCTCATGGAAATGAGCTGTTTGACAACATTGGATTGGTATTTGATCTGACCATGATTGCTCATAGCTCTGGTGGCATGGAGAGGACTGAACCCGAATGGAAAAATGTTCTGGAAAAAGGAGGATTCCCACGTTACACAGTTACTAAAATTCCAGCTGTGTACTCCATAATTGAAGCCTATCCAAATTAATTTTCAATTATAAACAATCATATGACATATCATCTTAAAATAATGAGTGTTTGTTGGAGTTTCAACATCTCCTGTTTTATGTCAGTATCACTTTAGTCTCCAATTTCAAGTTTCAGAATATTTACTCTACTGAACATATCAATTATTTTCTTCAAAATTAAATACCACTCAAAGCCTTGTGTGTGTGCGTGTGTGTATAAATAATTTATTTGCTTAGCTGTAATTTATCTAATAGTCCTTTAGTCTATTTTGTTTTCATTGTAATCCCTAGCTATATATACTCTTTATTGTATTCTGATTTACTTCATGCACGTCAATAAGAAATCCCTAACATTTTTTTCTCTATGTTATCATGGTATCAGAGTTACCATTCATGGATTCTCTTTGCTTGATTGAAGAAGTTATAATCCAATCCGCAGCTTTCGCAGATCGAGCTTTGGCATGAATTCTTTTGGTGGTATTTCCGTTCTCCCTTTTATTTGTTTTTTTGCTTACTTTGGTTTGTCTGGATTCTGTTGATTTTGGATATTTCGAATCTGTTGATTTTGATTTTGTGGTGTTTTTTACTTCCGTTGGTTTGTCTGGGTTCTGTTGATTTTTGGGCATTTCGAATCTGTTGATTTCGTTTTTGGGAGTTTTGTTTTTTTTTAGGCCTCTTTCATCATGGCTAGTCATAAGGATGATTCACTTCAGTCGATTAGTGTTCAATTGGATGGTCCAAACTATACGTATTGAAGCTACATTATGAAGAATTTCTTGCATGGAAAATCTATGTGGAACTATGTTACAGGTGTGCGGATTAAACCTACAGACGATAAGGCGACCGATTATGCAGCCTTGATCGATAGTTGGGAGGCTGAAAATTCAAAGATTATTACGTGGATTAACAATTCTGTTACTCACTCTTTTGGTGTTCAGTTGGCTAAGTATGAGACGGCTAAAGAGGTCTGGGATCATCTAACTAGATTGTACACACAATCTAATTTCGCCAAACAGTATCAGTTGGAGGCAGATATTCGCGCACTTCAGCAGAATGATATGAGTGTTCAGGAGTTTTATTCTGCCATGTCTAATCTCTGGGATCAGTTGGCTCTCACTGAGTCTGCAGAGCTGTGAAAAATTGAACCATATCTGGCTCGTAGGGAAGAACAATGCCTGGTGCAGTTTTTGATGGCTCTTCGAAATGATTTCGAGGGATTGCATGGTACAATTCTACATCGTTCTCCTCTTCCGTCTGTTGATTCTATGTTTCATGAACTTTTAGCAGAGGAGATTCGGCTTAAGTCTAAAGCAGTTACGGGGTCTGTCCCACCTACACCTCCATCCGTCTTTGGTGCTCCACAACAGTCTTTGCCTAATAACCAAAACCGACCAGCTCCTAAGGTCTCTCAGGATGAATGTGCTTTCTGCAAACAGAAGGGTCATTGGAAGGCTCAGTGTCCAAAATTGTTGAGTAAAAGCAAACAACAGCAGCAACAACGACCACCTCAACAACAACGCCTGCCACGGACTGCTCCATGGACGTATCGCCCACCTCAACCCAATAATACAGTTGCTGCCCCGTCCTTGGATCCACATATGATGGAGCAGTTTAAGCAGTTCCTTGCTTCACAGCCTCATGCTATGTCAGCCTCCTCTCATCAAGGTTTGTCCTTCTCCGATAATTCCGGTAAATCGTCTCTCTTATGGATCTTAGACTCAGGTGCTTCTCATCATATGTCTCCTAATATTGATTCCTTTGTGTCTGTTAATTCTGCTCCATCTTTGTCTGTCATGACCGTCGATGGTACTCCAATGTCATTGGCAGGACTTGGCTCTGTTCAGACTTCTCGTTTATCCCTTTCAAATGTATACCATATTCCTAGTCTAACTTTAAATCTTGCATCTGTTAGTCAATTGTGTGATTCTGACCTCTTTGTTTTTTTTACCAAAACCAATTGTTTTATTCAGGACCCGCGATCTCAGAAGATGATTGGGATAGGCCATAGGGAAGGGGGACTCTATGTTTTGGATGAGTTAAAAATATCAGATATTGCTGCCTCTAGTGTGGATTTATCGTCTTTTCGTTTGAGTCGTTCGTCTTCTGATTTTTATCTTTGGCATTCTCGTTTAGGTCTTTCTGGGTCTCGTTTAAAGTTTTTGGTGTCTACAGGAGTTTTAGGTCCTTTGGACAGTCATGATATTTCTGATTGTCGTGGTTGTAAACTGGCTAAATTTTCAGCCTTGCCTTTTAATAAAAGTATTTCTTTTTCAACTGCGCCATTTGATCTTGTGCATTCTGATGTGTGGGGACCCTCTCCTGTATCCACCAAAGGAGGATCCAGATATTATGTTTCTTTTATTGATGATTTCACGCGTTATACTTGGGTTTATCTTATGAAACACAAGTATGATTTTCTTACCATATTTCGTAACTTTAGAGCTCTTGTGAAAACTCAACACTCATCTGTCATTAAATGCTTTCGGTGTGATTTGGGAGGTGAATACACTTCTAATGATTTTTCTCAGTTACTTGCTTCTGATGGGACTCTCCATCAAACCTCGTGTACAGACACTCCTCAACAAAATGGTGTTGCTGAGAGGAAACATCGCCATCTTGTTGAAACAGCTCGTTCATTCATATTTTCAGCCGAGGTTCCTAGTGTGTTTTGGGGGGAAGCAGTACTTACTGCTACTCATGTGATCAATAGAATTCTAATATCTCATAATTCAAGTTTGTCCCCATTTGAAAAGTTGTATGGTCATTCACCTGATTATTCCTCGTTGCGCGTTTTTTGTTGTACTTGTTTTGTTCTTCGACCCCATGTTGAGCGTAATAAATTATCTTCTCGGTCCGCTTTATGTGTCTTTTTGGGTTATGGTGCTGGTCAAAAGGGATATCGTTGTTTTGATCCAGTTAGTCAAAAATTGTATGTCTCGCGTCATGTTGTGTTTTTAGAGCATATTCCATTCTTTTCTGTTCCTGCTAGTTCACATCATATGACACAGTCAGATCTGGTTCGTATTGATCCTTTTGATACCGACCCCGATAAAGCTCTATCTGATATTTTGGTTCACGAGGTATCCACCTCCCATGTCCCTGTTCCTATGACCACCCAATTGTCGGATGAGATTGCGGATAATCCTCCTCTGCGTTAGTCTACTCGCACTCGTAAGTCGACTAAACTCCCCGATTTTGAGTACTCCTCTTATTCTACTTCATTTGCTTCCTTTGTTGCCTCTATTCATCGACTTTCTGAGCCATTGTCCTATAGAGAGGCAGTTCGTGATCCTCTTTAGCAGGCTGCTATGGCTGAGGAACTTACTGCTCTCCACCACACTCATACATGGGATTTGGTTCCGCTACCATCCGAAAAACATACCATTGGTTCTCGTTGGGTTTACAAGATTAAAACCAAATCAGATGGATCCATTGAGCGATACAAGGCTCGGCTTGTTGCTAAAGGCTATTCTCATGAGTATGGTATAGATTATGAAGAAACGTTTGCCCCTATTGCAAAAATGACGACTGTTCGCACTCTGATCGCAGTTGCTTCTGTTTGCCGATGGAGAATATCTCAGATGAATGTCAAGAATGCCTTCTTGAATGACGATCTTCATGAAGAAGTTTATATGATGCCTCCTCCTGGTGTCGCTCATCAGCTTGGTGAAGTTTGCAAGCTTCGCAAAGCTCTTTATGGTCTCAAACAAGCACCACGTGCCTGGTTTGAGAAGTTTTCTCTGGTAATCACTTCGCTAGGCTTCCTTCCTAGTCACTATGATTCGGCTTTATTTGTCAAGATTACAACAGCAGGTCGTATTCTATTATCCTTGTATGTTGATGACATGATTATTACGGGTGATGATTATGATGGTATTGAATCTTTGAAGTCTGAGTTGGCACGTTGCTTTGCTATGAAAGACTTGGGTATGCTATATTATTTTTTGGGAATTGAGGTTGCCTATTCTCCAAAAGGCTATCTCTTATCTCAATCAAAATATATAGCTGATTTGTTTGAGCGTGCTCGACTTACTGACAACAGGACTGTTGATACTCCTCTTGAGACCAATGCTAGATACTCTCCGTCGGATGGTACTCCTTTGGCGGATTCCAGTCTCTACCGTACCATTGTAGGCAGCCTGGTTTATCTTACTGTGACTCGCCCAGACATTGCGCATGCTGTTCATGTAGTTAGTCAGTTTGTCACTGCTCCTACTACAGTTCATTGGGCTGCCGTTCTTCGTATTCTCAGGTATCTTCGGGGCACTCAGTTTCATAGTCTCTTGTTTCCTTCAACATCTTCGTTAGAGCTGCGTGCTTACTCTGATGCGGATTGGGCTGGTGATCCTACGGACCGTAAGTCGACCACTGGATTTTTATTTTCCTCGGTGACTCGCTTATTTCGTGGAAGATCAAGAAACAAGATGTCATCTCTCGATCTTCTACAGAAGCTGGGTATCATGCCATGGCCTCGACTACTTGTGAAATTGTTTGGTTACGTCGGTTACTTGTTGATATGGGTATTTCTCTTTATCAACCTACTCCGCTACATTGTGATAATCAGAGTGCTATTTAGATTGCACGAAATTCAGTCTTTCATGAACGAACCAAACATATCGAGATTGATTGTCATGTCACTCGCCACCACCTACAGATCGGCACCATCACATTGCCATTTGTTCCTTCTTCTCTGCAGATTGCTGATATGTTTACAAAAGCACACTCGGCTTCGCGATTTCGTTTCCTATCTGACAAACTCTCAATGCTTGTCGCTGTAGCATCGTGAGTTTGAGGGGGGATATTAGCTTAGTTGTATTTATCTAATAGTCCTTTAGTCTATTTTGTTTTCATTGTAATCCCTAACTATATATACTCTTTATTGTATTCTGATTTACTTTATGCACGTCAATAAGAAATCCCTAGCATCTTTTTCTCTATGTTATCATAATTGTCCATATATACTATTGTGTTGTCTTTTTTCTGATTAAGTCTATCCCATTTCCTGAATCATAGATGCATAATTGTTTTTTGAATTTCTTTCTACTTTTCATCAAATGCATACCATTTCATATCTTCTGTTTTATTTTATGTTTCATTCCCTATATGTAAAGTCTATTTTACTTTATATATATAAAGTCACGTTTAACTAAAACCCTATCATTGGTGAATCTAATGGATAATTATTAAATACGTGACATGAATTTATAAGAGTTTATTTATATTTAAATAAAACCCTATCAAGTTATAAGAGTGAAACATAAATTGAAATAGGGAATGCAACAAAAGATCATTTGGGAATGCATACTTCAAATCTCCAACCCTTTAAAAAAATATTGAACACCTAATTAATTCATAATTTTACTTTAGAATTTTCAAATACATGTAAGTAAAACTCCATAATGCTATTGTGTTTAGGGTGATGCACCGTCATTGAATGAAGAGATTCTAATGTGAAACCATAACAAACGAGTATTGAACTACACGTATCAGTCCAAAAAGGGCAAAAAAAAGGACGAACATGACTACTAGACTATGCCTATGAGTCCAAAAAAATAAATATTAAATCGGATGATGAAATTTAAATAGGCATTTTTTGTCCAAACTAAAAAGTACCACTATGGTTATGTGTTCAAAAGGAACGACAACATCTACAAGACTTATTGACTTTGCCTCGTAAATCAAGACGTTTTAATTTCAAATTTCTTTATTTTGCTCACTATTGAACCTATTTTTCTTTCTCTAAACAATTTAAATTTCTTTTGTAATTAGTTTAATTTGTTAAAATTATTTAAATACTTGAAAGATTTTATTTTAGAGTGTTATTATTCAACAAATAATGCGTCTTTCAAATTTTCTGAAATTTGTGTTATTTATAAAGAGCATTGTCTTCTATAAATTTGTCCCAATTTTAATGAAATGACGTTGTTTTGAGTATTATACAGAATAAGAAATGCTAATATTAGACAAAGGATGCCATCTTGTTTTTTCTGTACTATTTCTTTTTCTTTTCCTTTTCCTTGTCAAAAATCATTCATTCATTCATTAAAAAAAAAATTATTCATTCTTCTCTCATTCCTCGAATTCTCTCTCTTCATCTCTTCTTTTTTCATTTTCTTCAAATTGAAATTTTTTTATTAATAAGCAAATTTCTTTTAAGTTTAAAATTTAAATAAAGAATGTTAAAATTTATTTTTATAAAATTCACAATATTGCTTAACTAAACATTATTATTGAAATATTCCCCTTCGGAGCAATTCTATTTCTATTTCTGTTTCTATTCCCATTTCCAACATGTGAACCAAATGCCTCCTCTGTTTCCGTTTCTAGCATATGTTTCCGTTTCTAACATATGAACCAAACGCTTCCTTAATTTTAAGCCGTATAGACATAATCTCTACACTACAAAATAATATAAAGGATAAACTGTTTAATTTGCATTAGTGAAACTTGAAACTGGATAAGGATACTGTAAAATGTATTGGGCATGGGAATTAGGACAGAACTTTAACTGGTTAACAAGTTTTCAAAATAAGTACAAACTACAAAATCAGAAATCTTCAAAGAAAGCTAAAAGGAACCGACCATTACTCATATGAAATCAAGGCTGCAAGTTATCATTCTTGAGGAATGATAGTTTCAAAATGCATCCAACTAGAAGAGTGACACCAGTAGATTACGTACAACATTAGCAGATAATATAAATATCTCTTAAAACTTGAGCCATCTTTTCTCCTTTTCTTTCGCAATGACAGCATTTGAAGCAGCTGTATGTGCTGCCTCAGCCTCTGCCAGAAGTTTGCGAGTTTCATTCAGCTTCCTCATAGCAGCATCATGAACTACCTTTTCTTTCTTGTTCCGTACCACCATTTCTTCTAGTTTCTCAACTCGCAATCTTAGGTCCTTTATTTCATTGTCATATGCAACAAGACCCCTCCAATCTTCTTTGCTCACTTCACGATTAACTTTGTTCTGCTGCTTCTTAGTTGATCCGCCACTCGGAGTTTCACCATGGATTGCAAGTTGGTTATTGATGAGGGTAAAGACGTCTGGTCTAGATTCCTCTAGATCTTTTGCAGCCCTTGCTGCAGCTGCAAATTTCTTCTCGCGTTTCCTCTTTCCACCCCTACTTCGTTTCTTTCTGCTATTGTCTTTATGCTCTTCATTTTTCTGATTTTCAAGTGCATGATCAAGAGATTGTTTCGGAGGAAGCACTTTAACAAGAATAGGATCCACCATTCCTTGCCCAGATGCACCTAAACCCATTCCCTCACGATAACCCATATTAGCCATCATCTTGGAGGCTATACCCCTTGTGTGATTCTCCCACTTGGCAAAAATGCCAGTTTCAGTCTGGATGCCCCTTTGCAGGCTTGTGTCCATAAATCCTAGACCCTGGGAACTATCTTCCTCAGGGTCACTAGAATCAGATTCCTCCGAACCGGTATCACTATCTTCCTCATCACTCACTTCAGCATATTCTGATAATGAAAGAGCTTCCATTCCAAGCTTGGCAGAGCTACCATCATCTATAAAGACAACATGCCCCAAACTGAGGTTCTCATCCCATAATTCTAGTTCAGCTTCTCTCCAGATGCCAGATTTTCGATCTTGCAGTGCCCAAATTCTCGACCCTGCTAGGGATTGTTCCCATACTGCGGGAATATACTTCTTCAAGAAAGATATTGGCACATCAACACCTGAATCAAGAATACATGTCAGAAAATAAGTTGAGCTTGAAATGCTCTGAACAAGTTAAGCAGATATGGTAAATGCAAGGATAAGGCAAGAATTATCATCGTCTATAAATATAGTCCACTGATGAGAATCAGTCTTCTGGAAGTTGGATTGTGGTAGAGAAATGTAAGGTCCTCAACACTCGATTATCCTTCGACCCCCACCCCATTCCTCTCCAAAAAAGAAAGAGATGTAGCCAGAAGCAAAACAAAGAGGAAAAAGATTTTAAATGCCAAATGCATTCCTCTAAGGAACCATCTATTCCTAAAGGGCTAAAGTCAACAAACATTTTTCCTCGAGCAAGGCAGAAAGCAGAAAACAATATCCCACCCATTTGGCAAGCAAATGGTAATCAGCTCATTATATTAAGAGAAAGCAGCTATTTCACAGTATTAATGTAGAGTTCTTTCGCACTTAGGCAGTGACCCGTCTATTTATTGGGACAATTCTCTGGCAACATACCATGTGATAAGCGGCAATTACTACCAAATCGACATCGCTGCTGAAGAAAGAACTTGCACATCTGCACTTGGGTGGTCTAGCATTAGTAACATGATGCAACCAAAGCCAATATATCCTATGAACAACCAAATATCAACAAAGGGAAAAGATGCC
The DNA here is from genome assembly GCA_016586305.1 of Ophiorrhiza pumila. NCBI lineage: Eukaryota > Viridiplantae > Streptophyta > Magnoliopsida > Gentianales > Rubiaceae > Ophiorrhiza > Ophiorrhiza pumila. The sequence goes on along the minus strand of BLIW01000008.1, from coordinate 6,864,143 downwards.
AAAACTCGTTTTACAAAAGCTATATTGGGTGAAAACAGGTTTCCCATCTCGTTGACCAAAAACGGTCAAAAACATAAAATAAAGTAAATCAACCAGCAAAAGTTTACCGGAGAAGAACAAGTTCAGCGCGAGTTTCAAATCTTGCACCATTCAGTAATAATTAGATGTTTTAGATCTTTTACGCTTGCATTTAATACCAGTTTACTTTCTTTCATACATCTGGTTTTTATACAGTTAAATCTGAAGTTCATTGGATTGCAAAATGTCTCAAACAAAAACAGAAAAATAGGTTACAGAAATCTATAGCCGTAAACTAGAGTCTAAGGGCCACATAACTACTGCATGTGAAGTTCAATCGGCATGAGAAGCACTGTAAAAGGAATCCAGAAAAGTATATCTCAAAAGAAAAAGGTGGCAAAAGTTACTAAAATATGTATATCTAAAAACTTCACACATTAGGTGCAAGATGAAAGGAAACAAGTTTTGTTAGGTGAAGATTTAAGTATGGAAATTATTCTGATACTACACTAACTATAACTATCTATATTTCAAGACAGGGATAAAATGTTCAAAATTTTACTTCACTTCTCTTTTTCAAATGAGAGCTGAAACGAGAAGGGCAACCAGCTAGATCAATATATATAGTAAAATTAATATGATAATTTGACCCATAAAAATGTATAATAATAGTACTCAAGCTTTTGAATGTCAAACCTAACTTACCATGTCCTCTTCCATAATGAGAAAATATGACCTATTGAGTTATGAATGAAGTGTTACATACAAAAAATTGTATAAAATTTCAGTCAGCAAATTCAGGCCTATTCGACCTACCATCAGATTGAACTAGAGAACTAGATGAGGTTAGAATCTGGGAATCTATAGTGTTACACAAAACTTAACATATTCTCATGGTCTGGTTCATAAAGTGGCTGGTTTGAGTTAGGTCCAGTCAAACTGAAATTTCAAGAACTAGTTCATACTTTTTTTTTCTCTCTTTCTACATACAAATGTTCTTACAAACATGTCTCTTGGGTTCCTTTAGGCTCAAAAGACATGGGAGGCCATTCACTTTCTCAATGTTTACTCTATTTCTACCAGCCTTGACTTTCTAGTCCTACACTTTTTTGCTCTCCAATATGAAAGCTCAATATTCTTCAGGAGGTTCATCAGTCAGGAGGAGCTTCTGTAATCTAATCCAGATCCATGAATTCCTGGACCCTCGCAGTGAATCTTCACATCTTGGCTCAGTAATTCCAGTAAATACATACTCTAGAACTGCTCACTAGAATTTGATACTTGTATGAATGTTCTTATTACGAGGATTACTCCGATGTTCTTTTCTTAATAGTTACATTTGGATTTCCAGTCTCTGCATATAATTCTTCTCCAGGTTTCTTTCAGCCTTTCTGAGGAGGTCTTTGTCCTTGTATTTCCATTTCACCCCACCACCCTTTTTGCTCACTAGAGAAAAAAGGTTGCACGCAGTGCGCAGGGGTGTGGTGGGGAAGGAGGGAAGTTGAAGTAGAAAAGAACTAAAGATTTTCTAAAATACGACTAGTGGGAATTGGATTTGATTGTCATAGGTAAATCAAGATGTTTGCAGATAGTGATTATGGGCAATGAATCATGTGAAAGATTACAGTTGTTTAAAAAAGTAAATGTGCGATGGGATTAGACCACATCTAATGCAGGAGGAAACCCACCACTTTGGCAGCATAATACTGTAAAAGCTGTATTACATGAATGATCTTGCAAAATTAAAATACCATTCGACATAAATATCTTAATTTATCATTTCTTCCAATTTGATTCAATCTTAAGCTTCCCCATTCTATTACATTCTCAACATGAGATGACCATAACAGCCTTCTTCACAAAAGAATCCCATTCCTCACATTGCCCTCCAAAGAAAAAACAAAGGGAGAGCTCATAATCTAAGAAATAGTCCACAAGAAAGTTAAATAAGTGAAGAGAGCAATCACAACATAAAACAAAAGCAAGAAATTGTACTAACCAACATGCTTTCAGTTGTTGGAGTGAGGAAAGAAATCTTTGCGGAATGGGTACCTTCCAGCCCCAAAATGAGACCATTATACCACCTTCCATTAGTATGGCGGAATCTGCATTTCGACCCAACAGAATAACTTTGATCAACCAGTGGTTCAACTTCAACCTCAGTTGGATCAAGAGATTTCGCATTGCCATCCTCCACAGGACCATTGGAACCTTGTAAAATATAATCAGCCTCTCGTAACAATCTCGCGCGTTTCAGATGGAGGAGACCTTCCTTAGCATCCACTATTGCCTGAACAAGCTCTGCGTGGAGCTAATATAAACACACAAATCTATTCAGCAATCCAACAAAGAAATATATATATATATATATAACTATTTTGATCAACTAGGTATAACCAATGTACATACGCAAAATATAAATCTTGTACAAAAGAATGCATATTCTTATCAAGAAGAATTTATCGATGTAGCAACACTAAATAGGATAAATAAGCTCTAACTTGCCAAACAAAAGTTTTTTTCCTTGTACTAATTTGTTAATAAACATTATCTGCCTATAAGTAGTCAGTCCTAAGCTGGGAAGAAGGAGAAGGTTTGCTTTAGGTTGACAGCGAGTGCAAAATCTCGTTATACTCATAATATAGATCGTATAAGAAATCATCTATTAAATTTGTTAATTGATATCACAAGCGATGCCAACCACAAGTATATCATTTCAATATTGTGGAAAGTTAAGCACAAAATATGGGAAATACTTCGCTTCAACAAATGACCTCTATAATCATTGTTCTGAGAGTCAAAATCACTTAGTTTTTGAACAAGCTGCTGAATTGATCGCTAATATCTGCCAAGATACAATTGGAAAAAGCAAGTTAAGTAACACTCAACGTCAAGCATTGCTCTGTATCTAATTGGCACCCTTTTGAAATACTCATATCTATATAAAACAACATATAAAATAAATAAATAAATAACGAGGAGAAAAGCACTTAAAATGATGAGATTTCAGCTGAATCCTCTTCAAGAATATAATGGAGTCAAAATAGATGACAAGTAAAAGTGCACGAGGATGTCAAAAGGAATTTGCTTCAAGTCCTCATGAGGATGTTGAGAGGAATTGACTTCAAGTCCACTAACAATCTTCACATTCAACAGTAAAAGCAAGATCCTTCAAGAACATGATAATGATCTTAACATTCCTAGTATTCCTAACTTGATGTAGCCATCCCTATTACTCCTGCAAAACATCATACTCAAAAGGATGGTGTCTTTATCTTACACTCATTGGCAAAATAGACCAGAAACCTAGGCACTAAGAAGAGAAATAAGGGACGCACATGCATGGACTAACCTCCTCTAAGCTTTCTATGGCTTCAACTAACACTCCATTCTGTTTAATATTCCTGGTAAATGGAAACTGACTTGATCTCTTAGCATCCATCCAACTCTTTTCCATTCAAAATCCATTTTCTCAATACATATTTAATAAGAAACACAGCTCCAACCATAGGAGCAATCCATATTGTAGAACCCTCTGAGTTAAGCATCAAATATACCCAGGGGAAGATGACCGAAGACCTCGTTATTATTCAGAAACATTTTAAATGTTAGAGAAACATTCACTTTCATCAGAAGAGTTGCATCTCATTACCATGTTAAGAAAAAGGTTAGGCCCCAGCTTAATTTTCTATGCTACATCAGCTAGCATAACTGTTACACTGTCTTAGTGTCAAAAATTTGTCCTACACTCCCATTTGGATTGAAACACAATAATACAAGTATTCACATGATCTACTTTGTCATAAGCAATATCCCTAAATTACAAATCTTTACCAACTTTTTCAGTCTTTCAACTTCTTCTGGGATATTTAACCATCCTTCAAAAAAGAATAATAAAAATGACAATAAAAGATCCCGGTTAGCAACTACAAAATTTTGAGATTGCACAAACACAACCCAGAACACTTTCCTAGCTGCCCTGTTCCCAACAATTATTAATCTTAGACACGCAAAAGAGATATACAGCTAAAAAGCACATTAATTTAAGACAACCCAAAAGAGAAATCCAGAATAAAATCGTTTATATGCATTCAAAAAGTAAATATATTTACAGAAAAGGTAAAATTTTGGAGACCCTAGTTGTGGAAAGAAGAGGGGACTCACATCAAGGAGTTCAGGATTAGAAGGATCAGAGACAAGGGCTTCATTTAACGCATTGAGGGACTCTTTTTGGTCCTCAAATTGAAGCTCAAGCTGCTCTTCTAAAGCCCTTTCTTCGTCATCGTCCGCCATTGCCCAAAGTTTCCTTCCTTATTTAGCAACAGATACAAATAAACGAATCCCACAAAAGTGTTTGAGAAATTGCGCGAGAGAAACAAAAAGAGAGAATGACCAACTGTTTTTAACCCCCTACACTTTTGTCCAATTACAAAGGACCATCTAAACGTTTAATTTTAGTGCTTCACTATCCTAAACTATATATTTGTCGCACATTAGTCCAATTGTGATATTATGATTGTTACAAACAGCTAGCCTTTATTTGAGTAGGGTTTTTTTTTTTTTGTAATAGAATCTTTTCTAATAATTTGTTATAAGTAAGAAATATTTTGAGTGCATCTAAATTGATAAGTTTGTTTCGATGAGAATTTATATCGGAAAATCTTTTATTAGTAAAATTTAATATTTAAATTTGAATTAATATTTTATAAGTTTGTTTTGGAGGAAAATTATATTAGAAAAAAATTATTATTAAAAATTTAAATTTAATATTTTATTTATAAAAAATATAAAAATATATTGTGGTCAAATAATTATTGTAATATTACTTTTTGTTTTAAAATTTTTGGTAGAAGAAATAGACAAAAACAAACAAATCAAATTGAATCTGTAAAATAAAATACTAAAATAACAATAAAAAAAAGAACCTTAATTCTTTCTTTAAGTTTTAGATGTCTATTTATTATGAAAGTTAAAATGCAATTAATGTCTTTTAAATAAATTTAAAATGAGGACAGTAAAGGGCATAAATGGGGAAATGAGGAATTTTGAGTAAGAAACAAACTTGAAACCATATTATTTATGAAGTCATCAATAACTTTTTAATTGCAAATAAATAAGAAATAAGTTAGAGAAGAAATTGTGTTTGAGGTCTTTTATTTTTTTTTATCTCTCAAGTTCCTAACTCTACAACTCTATGTCTTCCCGCCACTTCACTGCTGTTGAGTCAGGCTAATCCTGGGCTTCAAGCCAACTGTCCCCTAGCCAACTGAGGATGTAAACCGCGGGATGTACACGCAATGGGTACTAACCTTACAGTAGTAACCCAAGCTGGGTACCAGAGTCAGTCTTCAATTATTGGTTACATAGTCACACACCTCCCGGCCCAAAGTGTTGACGATGCTTCTCTAAGCAATTCCGACCCCACACGACCTCACTTCTGTGCACAGCCACCATAATTGTTCTCCATTACGTATGTGCCCCAGGAGAACTTGGAGCATCTCACAAATACTCCCGGGGGAACTTGGAGCATCTCACAAATACTCCTTCTCCACCCAAAAATAGGTAGAGATTTGCTCCAAGTGGGATTCGGACCATAGTTGCCATGGTGGAATCCGATTTGGGATACCATTTGAGCTATGCTAATGAGAGAGAAATAGTCTATTAAAAAATTTGTTGATATTAAATGTCATTTTTAATTTTGTTTTTCAAAGCTATAACTTGCAAAAATAATAATTAAGAACTTCATAATATTTTTTATTCTTGAATCTTTCAAATCTCATTCTAATTAGTGAAATCACTTATAATGAACTTTTCACTTTCTACTCTTTATTTTTCTCTATGACTAGTAACGTTATTTTTTCCGATCTATTTCTAACCCATTTTTTATTTAATTAATAACATTTAAGGTATGTTTGATTCATAGAGATGAATGACAATGGTAATGATAATAGTGATTAATAGATATGATAATCACATCAATTCCTCCCAAAGTACAAAGATATAGAGTATTACCCAAAATTGGTATATAGAAATTAATTTAAGAGAATGATTTTATTTTACAAAGCACTACTCTTTCATTTCATTCTCTTTCCTTTTCCTCAAACCTAGTCATGGCCACGGTTCCGGTTTTAACCGGAATCGGCCCGTAACCGGCCCGGCGGGTCGGGCCAGAAACCGGAACCGGCCCATGCCGGGCCCAAACCGTGAACCGGAACCGGCCCAGGCGGGTCGGTTCTAGTTCATAGTTTTTGTGAACAGTGAACCACCGGTTCACAAAAAAAAAAAATATTGGACGTCCGAGATTAACTAGCTGTTGATGATCCAACGGCTAACCGCAGGTTCATAAAATAAAAAATAAAAAAAAGTGTGATGGCCGTTGCATCCAACGGCCATCATTACTTTTATGACCGTTGGCAATCCAACGGCCATAAATTGGGCCGTTGGAAAGCCAACGGTTGTGGCTTTGTGACTTTGTGTCACACAATTTCAGATTAAGGCTTTTTGCCTTTTTTTTTTCATTTTTCTTCTATAAATACCTAAAATTTTTTCAATTCATTTTCACACCATTCTCCTCTCTCAATCTCAATTCTCTCAATTCTCTCAATTCTCTCAATTCTCCCAATTCTCTCAATACTCAATTATCAATTATATTATCTACTTTTTTTGTTATCATTAAATTATTTTTACTCATTAATTCATTATATTCAAAATTCAATTCTTTACTTTAAATTATTTTATTTTATTCAAATCTTTAGCTAATTATTTTTGAAAATTATTTATTTTATTAAATATTGATTTCTCATTAATAATTTTTATTATTTTAATTTATTTAAACACTTTTATTATAGACTTTTAAAGTAATAATTTTATTTATATAAATATTTATATTTATTCAATTACTTAATTTTAATTTACTATAAAATGGATAGTTTTAATAGAGATATTGTTGGTAGCTCACAATTTGGTGCAAACCAAAGTGAGCAAATTTTTAGTGGTGGTGGAGAAACCGAAAGCCCCAACGTTGAAGAAAGGCTAAAATCGGATATGTTCAAGAGGCATTACACAAAGATATTGGATTCCAACCAACAACCAATCAAGGCGAAATGCAATTATTGTCCCAGAAATAAATTATATACTTTCAAGAAAGGATCGGGCTATGGAACTTTGGCGCGACATTTGAAGGAAAAACATCCACATGAAATCGGCCTTTTCACCAACCAATCGCAATTATCCGGGTTTGTTCCCTCTACTACTCCTCCTTTTAAATATTCGGATGAAAAAAATAAAAAAGAATTAGCCAAAATGATAGCCATAGAACATTTATCATTTGGTTTTGGTGAAAAAGTAGGATTTAATTATTATTGTCAAGAGGCATTAAATCCACAAGCTAAAAGAATGCCTAGAACAACAATAACAAGAGAATTAAAGAAAATTTATAAAGGTGAAAAACAAATTTTAATTGAAACTTTTTCAAAATTAAATGGTAGTGTTTCTATATGTTCCGATATTTGGAGTGATTTATGGCAAACGCATTCTTATATGGGAGTAACTTGTCATTGGATTGATAGTGATTGGAAAATACAAAAAAGAATTATTGCTTTTCGTCATTTTGAAGCAAGACATACCGCAAATAATATATCTAATTTGTTGAATATTATTTTAGATGAATATGGTTTATCTAGAAAAAAATTTTCAATTGGATTTGATATTGCTTCGGCTAATACGGCTTCAATTAGTCAATTAAAAACTCTTTGTCAACCAATAATAGGTGGAAAATTTTTTCATATTAGGTGTGCATGCCACATATTAAATTTAGCGGTACAAGATGGTTTAAAAACATTAAATACGTATATTACTCCTATTAAAGAGGCAATTAGTCTTTTATGGATCCGTCCAAATTTAATGAAACTATGGGTAAAATTTTGTACGGAAAATGGACGCAAACCAAAAAGATTTAGTAAAGATGTTCCTAATAGGTGGAATTCAACTTATAAATTATTGAATGCATCTACACAATATAGTACTTTGTTATGTACTTTTTTTATGCAAAATCATGTAGATGATATTTCTTTGCATCCTAATATGTGGGAAATTTGTTGTAAATTATTACAACTTTTAAAGGTTTTTAAAGATGCTACTGAAATTTTATCTGGTGTTTATTATCCTACTTCTCATCTATTTATTCACATTGCATGTGATGTTGCTGGTATTTTACAACAATTTAAAGATGACTCTGTTTTATCACTTTCTATATATGATATGTTAATAAAATGGCTTAACTATTACCGAAAAATTCCACCTACATATTTAATTGCTTCTGTTTTTGATCCACGTCAAAAACTTAATATTTTAGAAGAATATATTACTGCATATAATAGTTGTGTAGATTCATTTTTTTCTAACAATGTAGAATATAAACCTCAAGATACTAAGGAGATTATAGGAGAAGTAAAATTTCTTCTTCGTGATTTATTTAATGAATTTCTTTCTAAATATGGTAGTCAAGTTCCTATTAGTACCGGATCTAATATTGATGGTTCTACTAGTAGTGCATCACATCAAAATACTAGTACTCCATCAATGTTTTCTATAGCACCACGTAAACTTGGTAAATCTATATATTCTTCACACAAAAAACCAAGATCCGGTACTGATACGGAACTTGATAGATATTTAACAACTACTTTTGAGGTTTGTGATGAAGATAAGGATTTTCACGAGTGGTCCGTGCTAGAATGGTGGAAGGGAAAGGAGAAGGATTATCCAATCCTTTCTATTATCGCAAAACATATTTTTGTAATTCCGGCATCAACCGTAGTGGTGGAGCAAGCTTTTAGTGCGGGAGGAATCATTTTAGACGAGCACCGGTCCCGATTATTACCAAGATCATTAGAAATCCAAGCATTAGTGGATGATTGGCACAAGGCATTTTTGAGAGCACAAGAAATGGACAAGTCGGATGACATTGATTTAGATTACGACACAGACATTTCCGAAACGAGCAATGTTAGTACCGGATCTTCAACCGGAGTTTCCTATTTCACGGATTTCGTCCATCCCGATCCCGATGATGACATTGAAGAGTTAGATGATTAAAATTTAGGTCAATTAACTTGTACTCAAATTACTTTTATGAATGAAAAGTTTAATTTTTAGTAAATGTTGTATCATGATTCATTATTCATATATGTAAATGGCCAACTCGAAATTCGATATTTAGGTCAAAATTTTATATTTCAATAATAAAATGAGGTATTTTTTCATTTATATCAAACTTGTAAACTTGTACGTATTATATCAAACTTGTTACTTTTCACATTGTAAATTTGTAAATTTGTGAATTATATCAAACTTCTCTTATTTTTCACATTGTAAATTATACTAAACTTCTTTTTTTAAATTTGTAAATTTGTGAATTATATCAAACTTCTCTTATTTTTCACATTGTAAATTATACTAAACTTCTTTTTTTAAATTTGTAAATTTGTGAATTATATCAAAATTCTCTTATTTTTCAAATTGTAAATTATACTAAACTTCTTTTTTTTTCATCTTGTAAATTTGTAAATTTGTGAATTATATCAAACTTCTCTTATTTTTCACATTGTAAATTATACCAAACTTCTTTTTTTTCACCTTGTAAATTTGTGAATTATATCAAACTTATCTTATTTTTCACATTGTAAATTATACCAAACTTCTTTTGTTTCATCTTGTAAATTTTGTAAAGTATATCACAATTCATATTGTCATTTTTTTTAAAAGTCGAACCGTGAGAAAACAGTACCAAAACCGGAACCGGAATCAAAACCGGAACCGGAACCGAAACCGGGACAAAACCGGAACCGGGATGGAACCGGAACCGGAACCGTGACCGAACCGTGAACCGGCGGTTCACGAACCGTAACCGTAACCGTGACTCCAAGGGCCGGTTCAGGTTCCACCCTTCGTGGAACCGTGAACCGGCGGATCACGAACCGTAACCGGCGGTTCGTGAACCGTGGTCATGTCTACTCAAACCCACTAACTTCTTAGAATTTTTAGAATTTTCATTTACTAAGTTATGGTGAAATGTTGATTTTATTTTATCAGTATGATCGTTAGATTAGAATGCCAATAATAATACTAGGCAATCAAATTTAAGTATATAAAATGTAGTATGTTTAAATACAAAAATATATTTCACTATTGATAGAGAATATCTTTTTCATATTGAAAAAATTAATAAAAAGTAACACATAATTTATTGCAGGCTAGAACAACTATAGTATAAAATTAAAAAGACACCTAAACTCTCAAAAATTTGTATCAGTAAAAAAGATGAGAATTCGTTTTAGAAATATATTGCAAAATCAAGAAGAAGAAAAATAAAAATATTTTAGGTATACATGTTCTTAATTTCATCCAAAATTTGCTATTGGTTCAAACTCTCTCAATTTAAATAGAAAATGTGAACTTTTTATTTTTATCTATATTTATTCAAAGTCAATTTCAGCAAGAAATTTATGGATAGATTGAGCATACCATAAGAGATAAGAGGCTGTAAAGTAATTAGCTTTATGGAGAAAAATTGAAAATGTATAAATAAAGAACTATTTGTGCAATTTCCTAAAATTTTAAAACAAATCGCTTCTCTTTAAAATCCAAATTCCCAAGTAAAACATACAGATTCTCATATTTCTTAATCAAGTTCAACACCAAACCGCCCAATTTCCCCGCCCATTCCTCCATTTGAAAGGCCTGAGCTTCTGAAACAGAGAGTAATAGTGTGTGAGTGTGTGTGTGAGAGAGAGTGATTCAGATGGGGCATCCTTATGATGGCCATAATGAAAAGCATAGGCATCAAGCAGTAGATGGGCTCTTCAATCTCTTCACTAAAGCCAATCATGACCTTACCATGATCCATAACAAACTTGACAAGGAGTTTAAGCAAATTTATCCTGATAATGTATTTTTTTCTTCAAATCCCTTCAAACCCTTTTGATTTTACTATCCACTTTCACTGTTACAAGCTTAAAGTTTGGATTTTTGTTGCAAATCTAACCCGATAATGCAATTTTTTTTTTAGAGAATTCCCATAACCGTTTGATTTTTCTATCCATTTTCATTGTTGCAAGCTTAAATTTTGAATTTTTGCTTGTGGGTTTTCTTTTTTAGGCAAATCCCATGAAGCTTGTGGCTAGAATCAAGAAAATTGAAGAGGAGGTGTCATTCTTGAATGAGCAGTGCCGTGAACTTCTTGCAGCCAAGCAGGTCTCTTTTATTGTGATATAATTTTTTTTATTTTTTTTAGTTATTTGGATCACTAATGCATTGTTTTAATAGCTTTATCAAATTTCCTCAGAACGGGTACTTGTTCAAAGATTGTAAGAAACATATAGTACTTTGATTTTATATGAATGTCCTAAAAAATAGTTCAAGACATCTTTCAATTGGTTATATCAAGTTGCAAAGGCACTGCTGGATTATGTAACTGCAAAATCAGAGACTAATATATAGGTTATTTAAATTCATTGCTGCTGTGAAACTGCTAGACAATGTTTTGGGGCAGTTGGTGAAAATCAAATTTAGTTGATCTTTCTAAGAAAGAATGAAAAAAGATAAAAATTTGGGAGATATTACAAATTTACTTTTGGACCATTCAAATCTCAGAAATGTGTTTTTTAAAAAATAAAAAAATAAATTTCTGGCACTGTGCACACCAAGCAGTCAATAAATATATGGACAGAACTATGCTGTTGTTTGATCCCTATGTCACTCATCTGTTACATCCTAGAAAAATTCAAGTTGTATGTTTGCCTAAGATATCAGAAAGATTGGAGAGAAAATATGATTATATAGTCGAAGTACTTGGATGTAGCTTGGAACCTCTCTCTCCTTGTGAAGCTGGAAATAGTTTGTGCTGAAAACCTCAGATCTTAAGATTTTGATTTTGAGGTTGGAATTGACTTTGAATCTAAGGAAAACCATTAATATTTTAGCTAAATATCTCCGGTCCCAAGTCTGCTACCTGTAATCTATTCAAAATGGGTATGATTAAATACTCTTGTGTAACTGGAATCTCACTAGAAATGAGCAGGTCTATGCAGAATCGGTTAGTATGCTGGTTGAATTCTCAGCAATGTCCACATTTACTTGTGGCCTGTTGCAGTGTCAAATTAGAGTTAGTGAGAGTGACTGATGCTAAAGTTTCTTTTGGCTTCTTGGAAATGACATTTTAAGAGCAATTAGATTTTGATACTCACTGTTATTCTGTTTAAGAAGATAAAGAGAAGTTCATGTCTTGATGGGCTTGAGTTGGTTATGAAGTTTCTGCAGTTGACTAGATAAAGGCTAAAGCCGTAAACCACTTTTTTCCAAAGTTCTAAAAATTGATGAACAGACTCTATGACCCACAAAAATGGTCTATCTAGCTGATTAAGTTGGTCACATATTTTGGTTAGATTGCATTAGCTTAAGATAGTGATAACATGGCAAATTGGCTCAATGGTATTATTGCTTATATTCAATTACATTTGCAGGATTTGATTGACAAAGCCAGGATAATCTTAGTTGGAAACAGGTCATTGTTACAGAAACTACAAGCATCCACAGAAGTTCCTTTTACTGACGATTCTAGTGATTCTGCATACAATAACTTCAACCAGGTAAGAGGTCACTGCAGTAGAAACTCAGTTCAACTTCTGTTCTGTTTTAATAGCACATTTGAAAAATTTTACCAATTTTATCATCAGGATCTTCAATCAAAAGTTATTTAGACATGTTTTTTAAGTTTTTTTTTTTTTGGTTTAATCCTCTTTATAACTTGAAACTCAGGGAGGAAACGGAAATGAAATTTTCAGAAAATGATTTTCTTTTCTGCTTGGTTTCAAGGAAAGTAAGGGCTTTTAACCATGAATAAAAGCTTCATATCACGAAATCATTTGCCCTTCTCTTGTTTATTTTCAATGATGATTTATAACCAAATGGAATGGATTTGTGTTTTAATAGAAGAAAATATGTAAGAAAAACAAATTCCTACATATTTTCTTTTTGTTTTCCTTTTCTCCCACAAAATCCATGATTCTTCAAATGGAATGTTTATAAATCTTTCCGTTCTTTTGGGGAGACCAATCATGATAATAGATGTAGCTGTGTATATGTAAATTATGTTGTGTGGAAGTTGTTCAGATCTTGAAGCGGGAAAACTATTAGTCATAAAAAACATCTCTTCTAACTCTCTTATGATTTCTTTGCTTTGTGTGTGCATTCTTGTGTCTGCTTGATTTCTATACTTCACATTTCTATATGAGAATCCATGGAATTTCTGTTTGCTTTTTCTCTTGAAAACTAAAATAGTTCTTGCTAATTGCATAAAACATAGGAAAGACATACATGGATGAGTTCTAGATGTTAGTTCCTGAAGGTTGTGATTTACAGATGGTGTCTAAAGATTTTGCACCATTTGTCAGCAAGCAACCAAAACTTATGAAGGGCAAGGTTTCTCATGTACAACATCAGGGCAGAAAGAATTATCCCGCCATGATTTCCATTTTCTTGCTATATTTTCTTCTCTGTTCGTCGTCACAGTTTTCAGCGGAAGTTCTGTGCCTCTTATCTCCTTTTATTTGTAATGTGCAGATAATTGAGGAGTGGACAGCTCAAGTGAGATCAAGAACAGGTGATGTATTTGCATTGGTGTTTTGTTTATCCCTATAAAAAGCAATGATTCTTTAGTTACCCCAAGAATTGGTAATACATGACCTATATGAATCAAGAGAAAAATACAAGACAAACATAGCATTAATAGGTTGTTATGTGCAATAGTGTTAGTTTCTGCTCCTTAATAGACAATCTTTATTATTATTATTACAGCTTTCCATGCAACCGACGATTTCACGTGTCAAAACTAAATTACCTCTTCAAAGAATCTAAGTCACACTTACATTGTCAAATCAGTTTATTTTCTGAAAATGGACAGGTATTTCTCTAGATGTTTTCATGGGAAAATGTCAGAAATGGCAGGTAGATAGGAAGCACTTCTTTTGAAGAATTTCGTTGAGCTTCTTTGTTGATGAACACATGATGTGATGAGATCTTCTGAATCTTTAGAGCATATCTTAATTTTGCAGACGATGAGAAGCCGGAGACAGGTTCTGAGGACATAAATCATCTTCTCTTCTCAGCAATTGTCCCAGGCAACTAAAGATTTTCGCCATCCATAATCATGACAAGTTGTGTAAACCAGTTAATTTGTCTTTGAAACTTGATTCATGTTGGACTTTTAATTTGTCATTGTATAGTGATTTGCCTAGTTGTAATTGGCCTGGTTGAGGATCTGAACATGTGCCTGTAACATAATACTGACATGGTTTTGGCCTAACAATGTTGGCATCCTTTCTAAATGCTCCATCCATTGTTTCAGATTGTTTCATTTTAGTTCTGGCACCAACAGGATCTTGTCACTGTCATTATTGATTGATATTCATTTGCTCCTCATGTGACCTATTTAGCTTGTTTGGTTGAGTAATCGAATTACTAATATCCTACTTCTTGACATTATAATATTACCTTACATTTTACATGCTAATTTAACGACAAAATTGATTCACTTGCAATAAAATGTTCGATAGAAAAAGCTTTGACTTGGATATGCATAATCTAGGGCAAGAACATATTATGTCAATCAACAGAAATTAGATGATATTTGGGGCAAGAAAGTGCATGTTAATCAACAGAGAATTGCATGAGTATAGATGAAGTATTATTCCTGTAACTTAGAATAAGAGATGTTAAAGCTATGACTTCAACATACAACTACTTTTGCCCTTTTCTGCAGTTCTTGTTTCTATCAAAGAATTACAAGTTGAATGACCAGAGATTCCCCGTGAAACCAATTTTCGAACTAAATGTATACGAAATAATTCTAATGAATGCATTAGTTTCTGCCACCAGATCATGCTAAGCTACTTGGGAATGGGAGGATCCCCCAACCACTTTGCACGGTAGCCTGTTCCTTTACAGTCAGAGCAGCACAGAGAACCCTAAAACAAGAGGACGGACATCATTTAAGGTGGTAATTGACAATGGAGCAGAAATTACAATTCATGAAACTATCAGAAACTCAGACTTCTCAAAGCTCAAAATCGGTTAAGTTACCTTTCCTGCACAGATAACACAAGTAGTATTTCTTGATGGTACTTGACAAAGCATGTTGTCACCAAGAATGAAGAAACCAGTACCATTGCACCACTTGCATTCGACATGCCCATTTGAGTCGCAAGAAGAGCAAGCCACAGGCCTTGGTTGCTGAATGCATAATTAGGCAATAAAATCCAACAAGTTACTCTAATATAACAATGAGATTACACCAAAAAAAATGGACAGCAAAAGCGTGAAGCGACTGTACTAGCCTAAGCTTAATCCAAGACTTAGGCAGTAACAAACTAAGATGGATTTAACTCATCCAGTAAACACAATAACTTCAGTTTCACCATAAACAGAGGATCTAAGGTAGTTTTTTTAACTTTCAAGAGTTCCATCAACAATATAGACAAGTTTCTTTGGGACGGAACATGTGCCACCCTAAACAACATTTATGCTAAGCTTCAATACAGTTAACTTAGTTTAAGCTTAAGTTCACTATCTCTGAAGTTAAGGAAGTTTGTGAAATGCATAGGAAGTATTCAAACATGACAATTGCCACATAGTTACCTCTAAGTAATAATGTCATGAATGATGCTAATCAAACAATAAAACTTTCACGAATCACTACGCCCTTCACGCTGTAAATAATAAGAAAAAAGGGGTTTGCCATATTAACCAAAATTTTAGTCCTCTTTTTTGTTTTCTTGGCCCACTAGGTAATAGTCAACAGAACTTGAGTATAAAACTCAAATTTAAACCATTGCCTATTTTTGAGTTCCTTCTTTGTTTAAAATACTAGTTTATACTCAACTGTCAAAGGCCATAGTTTGCTATTATGTTCACCTCTTCCTAAGACAGATTATTTATCGCTCAAGCATTCTTCAATGCATCATCTCTACAAGGATGAACAACATTATCAAGCATAGCTATTCATAGTTCATTAAAAGGCTTCATGATCAAGTAGAAGTACCATTTAAGAGTACCCAAATAAAGTCGAATCAAGAACAAAGAAAAAAATGGTATCTTGATCCAACTAAGTAATAAAAGGTTAAAAAAGGCTTCAGAATTGACACCAAATACTATACAACGCCACCAAATTCAATACAACAAGAACAAAATTAGATCTTTTTCCAGAGCCAATACACAATATCCAAATTAAACCTATCAATCATCTCACTACAATGAATTGAAAGTTCCATCACACAAAGAAAAAAAATTAGCAGATTACTTAAGCTAAGAATCATTGAGCAAGTTTCCACAAATCCCACCATCAATCTGATATCTTTTTACGAATTTGAGCACCCAAACTTGGAATTCAATAAGAAAAACTGAAAACCCACAAAAATTTAGAACTAAATATGAATAGGGATACAAAGGGAAGGGTGCTTATTACCTGAGAGATTAACCAGGCACGTTCCATGCGATGAATGAAATTGGAAGAGCTCTCATAAGAATCCACCGTTGCAGCTCTCACAACAACACAAGGCCTAATCCACTTCTTTACTGAAACATAACCTCCCAATTCAACTCTTCTTGCTCTTTGTGCTGCAAAATCAAGATTCTTGTGGCTTAGTTTTGGGTGTGAAACGGAGATTATTGGCCTACAACAACAGCCACTCGACATTATTTAGTGAAAATTTTCGTTTTTCTTAGTTTTGTAAGTTCAAAGATTCAATTTAAATACGAAGAAATAGAAAAATTGGCTTTGATGGGTGTTGGAAGAAAACAAGAAAATTTTCATGCATTTGTGTGTATTTTTGGTCGGTTTTGTCGTTGAACAGTCTTTCGAATAACGGGGCGCAAACAGTTTCTATACGGAAGTCCGATTGTATTTAAATATGAGTTATTTTATTATTTGTGATTATTTTTTAGGGTTATCTTAAATTTACCCCACGAAAGATGATCTTTAATCACTTTGCCCCTATAAAAGATTTTTATTACCACTTTGCACCGATAAGGATATTTTGTTACTATATTTAAATAAAAAGTTTAAATTTTGCCTTAAAAAAATTATTTCTTTTTATTTTTTTTTATATTTTAAACTATTTTACCCTTAAATTTAATTCTCAAAATCTTGTTATACTTTATCATCATTTTCTTTTCTTTTTGCTTCATATATACTTTAACAAATTAATTTATTATTATTATTTTAAATAATAGAATAATATATATAATCTTACTAAAAAAAATTAGATTTTGGATACGGTTTACTATTTTTTATAATTTGTTAACTATTTTTAATGTACTTGGTCAATAAAAACCTCATATGAATTATTTAATTTTTTGGAAGGTAATAAAATAATATATACTTTGTCCAATTTTTTTTAATAAAATAATATATACTTTGTCCAATTTTTTTTTATTCTTTAATAAAAAATTAATGAAACATTTTATTTTACCACTATGATATCTATGGATTTTTAATTTAGAGTGAATTAATTTTTTATTAAATTTATTAAGCATAAAAGATATCACTATTAAGAAAATATATATTTATAATAAATATACACCTTAAAACTAATAAGCAAATAATTATTTTATTTATTTATTTTTTCATTATATAATTTTATTATGTTGATTAGATTACTTTAATATATATAATATAATAAAAAAATTAAGATATTAAATCAATACTTTAAATTGTCAATAATTCAAATAAGATAAATAATCATATTATAAAGACACAACAAAATAAAATGAGTAAAAACAAAATCATAAATTACAAGAAACATGATATATTTATTTATATAAAAGAAGATGAAATAAAAGGAAAAGAAAAAAAGATGAAAAAAATAAACAAGTATCTTAATTTGTTAAAAAATTGATCAAATATTTTATGCCTCAAACTAATAATATTTAAGTATTAATACAAAATTATGGAGTGGATAAATTGAAATTAATGTTTAACTATAAGAGGCACAAATATAATTTAATTTATTTCTTATTGATGGATAAAATTGTCATTTAAAATTAATAATTAATGATGTTATCAATTAGCATCTTTAATTGATAGTCAACGGTGCAAAGTGTTAATAAAAATCTTTTATGGGGGCAAAGTGATTTAAGGCCATCTTTCATGGGGGTAAATTGAAGATAACCTATTTTTTATGTAAGGATTTCAATAGTTATTAATTCCGATTTTAACGCTAACTAAAATCAACAGGAAAATAGAAATAAAATTAAAAACGGAATTGTAATAGTAATTAATTGTCCATTTTATATATGTACAACTTTTTATATATGAATCAATCTTTTAAGATATTTTTTGTTATTATTTTATGGAAAATCTCAAAAAACTCATTTACATCTTATTCTTTTTTTCTATCAAATAATGCAATTTTGTAATTCTCACTAAAAATATATTAGTCTTTTCATCTAATTTCGTCCATTTTATATATGAACCACTTTTATATAAATCAGTCTTATTAAAGATTTTGTGTTATTATTTTATGGAAAAACTGAAAAAAACTCATTTACATCTTATTCATTTTTTTTCATCAAATAATGCAATTTTGTAACTCACACTAAAAATAGATTATTCTTTTTATCTAATTTCGTCCACTTTTTTTAAGGTACAAAGATACACGTGCCAGCATTAAACATCGTGTATACAAGCATACTTTCTTTTAAAAAATCAATGAAATTAGATAGAAAGATAAATTTGGTACAATTTATAAATATGAGCCACAAAATTGTATCATTATGAATGTGAGCGATGAAAAAAGTTTTTTCAACAAATGTGAATGATAAATTTTGCAAATTTTCCTACTTTTATTACTTGTTTTCGACTTTTATGTTTCGCTGTCGGGTATACTTTTATTATGAGCATGCATGATCTAATTTAATATCTTATTATACTTTTGTTTGCAACTTTTTATTACACTTCTAATAAAAAGACCGATTCCCTACTGCACAATTCATATATCACTTCATTTTTACATATTAGTGTGTATATATATATATAGAGAAATGATAGGGGGAGTGAAATTCTGGAGTGACTGACGTGGCAGTGATAAAAAGACAAACTTATCCCTTACCCATTAGGGTTCACTCATCATTTGGTTAGGGTATTAGTTTGTCTTTTTATCACTGCCACGTTAGTCACTCCAGAATTTCACTCCCCCTATCATTGCTCAAATATATATGTGGTGAAATATGTCTCCCTTCCTTGAGGTAAAATCATATTACGAATTGGTCCCTATAGTTTGATCATATTACGGTCACCCCCTTATCTAACCAATATATTACGACACCCCTTTGACCTAACCACTATTTAATAAAAAAAACCCCTACAGTAAGTAAATCAACAAAAAAATTATTGAATTTTCAATTTTGCTCTTTTTCTAAATGGATAAATGTTAATATAAAATTATTTATTCTATTAGATTAAATATAAATTATAAAATAAATGTTTTTGACAAGGGCTTTATTAACACTAGTACCTCATTAGATTGAGTTTGAATTAATTTTGAATTATTTTTTTATTTTAAGTAAATAAGTAATTGTGTTATTTTTATTTTATTTTTCTATTACACTAAATACAAGCTAATAAAATTAAAAAAATTTAGTTAAAGGCATCATTAACACTATTAACTATCAGATTAAATGATAATTAATTTAAATTATTTTTATTTTAAGTAAATAAGTAATTATGTTAAAATTTCTACCATATTAAATATAAACTAATATAATTAAAAAAATTGGTAAAAAATATCATTAACATCGTTTATAAGATTAAATTAGAATTAAATTTGGTTCTTTTCAAAAAAATTTTAAATTTTAAGTGAATAAAGTGATTGAATTCATTTTATTTTAGTTTCAAAATCATAAGTTAGGGATCTTTGGTAATCTTACTCGATCCATTAATAAAATTTAGGTTAAGAGGGGTGACCGTAATATGACTAAACTATAGGGATCGATTCGTCATATGGCTTTACCTCAGGAGAGGTGGATATAATTTACGAGTCCAGATCCTCTGTCCAATATTTATCCAGTATTATTATGTCTAACGTTTAAAACTACGTAGTTTCATTAAAAGTAGGGACTAAATGCATAAATATCATTAAAATTACTTTAAAATTATTAGACCCTAACCAAGAGATTAGTGAACCTTACACGTAGTTTTAATTAGGACAGAATAAGACAGACAAAATCTTGGACAGAAGATCCCGTGTCATAATTTACCCATATATATACATATATATATATATGGGTAAATATATATATATATGTTCAAATTTACACTCATTTTGTTTTTTTTTTAATATAAGTTTTTTCATTTTATTTATATTTTAAAACTATTTTTGTAGATTTTTCATCTTTTCTTTAACTAAAAAAAGTATATATATAAATATATATATGGGGTAAATTTACACTCATTCTGTTTTTTTAATATAATTTTTTTCATTTTATTTATATTTTAAAACTATTTTTGGAGATTTTTCATCTTTTCTTTAACTAAAAAAAGGTTAAAAAATCAATTTTAAAATATAAAACTACATAAAAATAATGTTAAATTATATTAAAATAATTGTAGATTTTAATGGTATAAATACTGATATATAAATAAATAAATTCATATCAAAATATTAACACGTGAATTAGGAAGTGATATATTGTTGTTGAAACGGAAGATCGCATGCCTCTTTTAATGGCGTCACGTTTCTTATTACGCCTCTTCTAATGTATAATACCACCACCAGTCTTATTATAAAGTGTAATAAAATTAAGTAATCAATACATGAGATGCATAGTGTCCTACTAAAAGGATTGGAGCAGAAAATTCAGGCAAACAATGGAACAAAGAACTAAGGCTTCATATTCAATAAACTTGGCCATATGCTAGCCAGCTGCGGAACCAGAAAAAATTAAGAGGGTGCTTGTGAAGAGTATAAAATAAAAATATAAAAATTCTTGTAAAACCGGTTTATATATAAGACGTGTTTTATATATGAAACGGACAATTAATGGCTATTGAAATCATAATTCTAATTTTTTATCACTTTATTGTTGGTTTAAATCGTGATTAACTCCTATTTCATATATAATCCAGCTTTACATGTAATAATATGAAATACATTATATATATATATATAAAACTAATAAAGTATCAACTTGATAAACATAATATAAATATATACACATAATAAACTTTGCAAAATTTATTCATTTTAATCATATCTTCAATATGCTAAATTTGTTGTAAAATAAATATTTCTTATTAAAAGAAGTACCTTAATAATTACCCCTAATAAGAAAAAAAACTTCATAAAATAAATTTAATTTAGTGTTCCAACATATTCAAAATTTTGAGTATCTCCTCAATTTAGTGTTTCAACATATTCAAAATTTTGAATTTTGAGAAAATAGACAAAAATAATTCGAATTTAACTTATGGGCATATAGATTTATTATCAACTTGAACATTTTGATTAGGTTGTTTATTTTTCTAAATTTGGTAAAGAAAATTAACTTCTTTATTTTATGATAACCCAAGTAGTTAAATTCAAATTTGACTTGCACTTTCATTATTGTGAATTAAAAGATAAACAAGAAGATGATACCACATCCTATATCTCAAATTTTAATCATCCAACTAATTACAAACCAATCCATAAGATTTACTTCCGGGAGCTGTTATTGCCAGATCAAATATTAGCCTCCAGAGCAATAATTAACTCATATTCCTAATTTACCCTTAATGAGTTAAAATTCTTATCTTCTCTCTCAAACCTTATCAGTAAGATTTATCCATTCATTTTAACATATTTTCTCTAATATTTGAGTTTATTCTCATTTACACTGATTTTTCTTCAAATATTTATTAATATAAGACTTATTTCATTTCCAACTTATACAAAAAGAATATTTATATAAAATAATATAACACTTATTTTTATTAATAGTTTTGTTCTCTCAATTAAATTATAAAATATTTGTCAATATACACTTCAAAAAATTTAAGTTCAGTTTGTTTAGAGTTGTTTTGGTATTTTATTTCAAATTAATTAGTTTTAATATATTATGAGCAATTTAATATTTAAAAATGTTAATAGATCACAAAAAAATATTAATAACATTTTAAAACTCAAATATAAATTAATATTTTATGATTTTATTTTGTTAAAAAAATGGTGTTAGGAACAAGTTTTCATTATTATAAATTTAAAAGTCAAATTTAAGTATAAGAATTTATTTATAAGAAATGTTAATATTTAAAAATGATAATAGATCACAAGAAAAAAAATATTAGTAAAAATTTTAAAATTTAATTTTTAATTAATATTTTATTATTTTATTTTGGTAAAAAAATTATGTTATGAAGAAATTTTTATTATTATAAATTTAAAAGTTAAATTTAAATATAATAATTATTTATAAAAAATACGAAGCAAAAAATTACTATCACAATGTTTTTGGTTTTAAAAATTTTGGTAAAAAATTGGACAAAACAAATAAGTTAAATTGAATTTTTGAAATAAAATACCAAAACAACTCTAAATAAACTGAGCCTAAATTTTTTAATGTGTATATTGACAAATATTTTATAATTTAATTGAGAGAAAAAAACTATTAATAAAAATAAGTGTTATATTATTTTATATAAATTTTATTTTTGTATAAGTTGGAAATGAAAATAAGTCTTATATTAATAAATATTTGAAGAAAAATCAGTGTAAATGAGAAGAAACTCAAATATTAGAGAAAATATGTTAAAATGAATGGATAAATCTTACTGATAAGGTTGGAGAAAAGATAAGAACTTTAACTCATTAAGGGTAAATTAGGAATATGAGTTAATTATTGCTCTGGAGGCTAATATTTGCTCTGGCAATAACAACTCCCTTTACTTCCCCCTTCTATCTCTACCACCTTTGCCTCTATACAACCACCTTAGATCAATTGCATAGATGTTTCTGTCACATTTTTTATTATATTGGCGAGCTGAGGGGCGAGAGTCACCAGTGCTAAACCTATAAAAATAAGAACACCCCCTTAGTTTCACCCATGATTCTAGCCAATTTGGCTATACAATGCAACGAAGGTAATTAAACATTTATTCTAGTACATGTGATCAACTATATGGATCCTATTTATAACTAAGATTTTATTTATATTTAAAACAGAAGGAAAGTTTGATGTCTTAGTTGGAATTACAATCTATTTTGACTCCACGTGATCACACTATAATAAAAAGTAGATAAGTGGGATGAATTCTATGTCTGCTCGATGGATATAAAATGCCTGAGTTGAGATATAAATGCCGAGTTGAGATCTTCTGTCCAAGATAATCTGTCTTATCATATCCAAGATTAAACTACGTCGTAGTGTTCAGTCACTCCTTAGTTATGGTCTAATAATTGTAAATTGATTTTAGTCTCTAATTTTAGTTAAACTACGTTTTGAACATTGTACATAATAGGACAGATATAATCTTGGACAGAGGATCTGATTTCTAAAATGCCTATCCTGGTGCAACAACAAGCACCAATTTAACGTGAGGTTACTCATTGACTATAGAATCTGGTTCAATAAGTGGAACACATTAGCTGTCCGCTCTCAAGTTGGAAGGAAGGTCGAGAAAAGTACAATCAGGGGCGGAATCAGGCAGAGGCAGGCATGGGCTTCAGCCCGGAGTGGGTTTCAGCCAGCAACTATAGTTCCTACCCACCTAGACAGCTAGCAGCCAGAGAGTAGAATGGTTGAAGACGAAGTTGACTTTTGTTTAAGTTTTGGCGTTTGACATATTTTTGTTAAAAAGAATTCTTTACTCATAAAGCAACGTCATCTAACTTAAGAAAAAAAAACGGGGCTTCACTCTTGTCGTCTTGTGTATCTTTCCGAACAAAAAATCACATTCCATCTTTAAAAAAAAAATCACATCTTTAAAAATTATTCATTCTCTAATTCTTATTAAAAAAATCACTTATCATCTTTAATTCTCTATTTAAACCATTTCTCCTTTCTTTGATTCATTTACTCTCTTGAGTATTGCTTAAAATTAGTTTTTTATTTAAATGTTTTGTTATTTGAATTTTAGTAATTGCAAACTTAAATTTGTAAATTAATAAATAAATTTGGGTGTTTAAGTAATTATAATTTATAGGTGTTAGAATTAATTCTTATTTTGTTTATGTGAATTGAAATTAAGGGATACATGCTATACAACTATACCTCTTCATCGCACAACAAAAATTAATATTTCATTAAATGTTAATAAATAGTGTGTATTTATATACTTTTATGATTTTCATAATAATAAGTTTAAAATTTTAGTTTTTAAATACATTTAGTTGATGACACAAAATTTTTTTACCTTAAATTGAGCCCCACTAAAATTTTATTCTAGTTCTGTATCACTCATTCTTATGCTAAGTTCCTTATTTCCCTAACAATGATTGCAAGATGGATTGAATTTTGCTCTATCTCAAATGTTTTAGCAACATTTTGGTATAATGCTTGTCAAATCGCGCACAATGGCGAAATGTGATTAATGTAGTCGAAAAAATGCACTAAAATGTGATTCATTCACGCGGACTACATTTAGGGAGAAAAATGTGACAAAATGTTATTTATATAACGTACCATTTCGTAAAAGATGGGTAGTTGTTGTTTATAATGCTGGTCCTTCTTGTTGTTTATAATGCTGGTCCTTGTCCACCATTCCCAATAGAAATGTGTTGCACGGGGCTGGCTAGTATTCTTCTACGTTTTCCATGGCTGAGGTCATGCTGCTTGTGTGCATATACATTTTCTTTGAATTGGCCGTCAGTGGATGCATGAGCAACACCGTCCAGAATAAATAAAGTGCATTCATTATTCCAAAGTAACGAGTAAAAACTTAGATGAATTGATTATCAACGATCAAAGTTGGGCAAAATAAAATAGTCAGGCACAATGAAAAAACTTTAGTTTATTCCACATTCAACACGTTTGAATTCATTCATACTGAAAAGAGCAAAGATTCTGTAAAAGCAAGCACTCATCATAGTTTCTTGATTTTGTTTGTTTTTTTTTTTTTTTTATGTAAATGTGCAGACTGCAGACCTTTTAGAAAGTTGTCCAAAAATGTATGTTCAAAGCTCAAACTACTCCAACTTGGTCGGTACCAATGGAAAGGCAGAGTGTTAAAAAGAAAATAAATGAAAAAATCATTGCAATTCGCAAGTCGTCAAATTATGAATAATCAGTTACATCATTGAAAGTGCGTGACCACACTATAAGAGGCCGCCACCAATCCAGTGTGATTTTGTTGATGGGGTTTATACTTTTGCTGAGTATTACAATGAGAATTTCAATCCCAATGACTCCAAATTTTACACCCCTTGGCTAAATGATAAATCCTCGCTTTGTGGTTCCCAATTGCCTCTTCTCTCTCCCTTTCTGGCTCTTATTGTGTCCCTAAATTCTCTCTCTGAGCCACAACCACAAGCGCTTGTGCCCCCCTTCACTGCCTGTGTTTTTTTGGGTTCTGTCTTTACTATATCTCTTTTCTTGTTTTTACCCTTTTAATCAAAGAGTTAAGTTTTCTTGCCCAATAAAGAAAACCCACAAATCTATTCACATGATTATGACCCATATGGATTGATTTGAGTGTTTTTCTCTCAAGAAATAATAGCAAAGAATTATGCAGCCCTCAACTGTTTCTCAAGAACCCAATAATGTATTGAATTTGGTATCCCAGTTGGGTTCTTTTGTGTTTGATAATTCTTTTAAGTTCAATAGCAACTTCAGTTTTGAGGGGTACTCCACATTGTTGTCTAACAGTTTGTGTTTTGA
Organism: Ophiorrhiza pumila; assembly: GCA_016586305.1. Taxonomy (NCBI): domain Eukaryota; kingdom Viridiplantae; phylum Streptophyta; class Magnoliopsida; order Gentianales; family Rubiaceae; genus Ophiorrhiza; species Ophiorrhiza pumila. The sequence goes on along the minus strand of BLIW01000008.1, from coordinate 6,838,220 downwards.
TGGCTTAGTTAGTTCTGTTGCTCATAACAAGCCAAAAACTGTTGCTTCATTGAGTTTGAGTTCTAAAGGTGCTGGCTTTAGGATTAGGAGAGCTTTCAATCAGTTCAATAGATTTATTAAGTTGCACACTGAGAGAATTCCAATTGGGTTTGCCTCAGTTGGGGCTGGTTCTGGGGAAAGCAACGGGTTTAGGGAGGATGGGACTAGTGTTTGTGAGGGTGAGGGGGTGCCTATTAATTGTGGTGAGTCAGAAAATCCCAAGAAAGTGCTAATTTTAATGAGTGACACTGGTGGAGGCCACAGGGCTTCTGCTGAGGCCATTAAGGCTGCCTTCCATGAAGAATTTGGGGATGATTATCAGGTCAGTTTGATGGATTATGTAGAAACGTTCATCTTCTATTGATGGTTGCTGTGGAAGGATAGTTATAGAAGGTTTTGGCATTTATTTGTTGATTATTTTGTGTTTTAAAGGATGTGTGTTGCAGGTGTACATTACTGATTTATGGACAGATCATACTCCTTGGCCTTTCAACCAATTGCCTAGGAGTTATAATTTTTTGGTGAAACATGGCCCTTTGTGGAAAATGACATATTATGCTTCTGCCCCGCGATTAGTTCATCAATCCAATTTTGCTGCAACATCAACTTTTATAGCAAGGTGATACTGTTTCCTTTGTATACTTAGTTACTGCAACTATTACGTATCTGTAGGCAGTAGAAATACTTTGCTTCATTAAATTCTGAAATTGTCCGACAATGACCTCTGATAATATTGCCACCCAAAGTCTGCCTTGATTTGCTTATTAGTTGTATGACATATGTCGTATTCTTGGCCATACTTGTTAAACTGAGAAAAGTTTACCTTGCATGTAAAGTATTGAAGAGTAAACTGCCATGTTGCTATCTGATTAAATTTTATTTGGATTTATTTGGTGAGGCCTTTGGTCATTTGGTTTCACTAGTTGATCTTTGGAACCATATCTTTTTGTATGTAGTTCTTTTTCATCTGAAATTGGATCAAGAGATCCTCCGTTTTGATTGTATTGTGAATGGTCGCGCCCTGTTTTGCATTTGGATTGAGGATTGGATTAACAACCTGAACACATAAATCCCAATATTGTTTGGTTTCTTGTTATAGCCATGGGGGTGGGTTTTGATGCTAATCTATACATCACGAATCCATCGTTGGTTTTTTAAAAGTGAAGGACTTTTTCCGACCCTTTCCTGCACAGATAGTTTCTTTGCTGGTTGAATGTTTTGGTATTTGTTTTGCATTATGATACAAGCATAATTTTAAGCAACTTAGTTCCTACAATATATTTGCTTTGTATGATTGTTTAATCCTCTTGTATGAAAACACACAGCAACCATTGTTCTCCTTTATTTGGTTGCCTGTTGTATCTTTGGGAATGTCTTTCAAACATTTATGATCTATTTGAGTTTTTAAGCATTTTGTGCTTATAGTCTTTGCTTTGTTGCGAGATTAGATGAAACCCATTACTGAAAGTTTCCCAGTCAACAACCACCCCCCCCCCCCCCACCCCCCCAGACAAGAGCAAAAAAGAAGAAATAAGGAGAAACAAGCTTTTCTTTTTATTTTTTGGCCTTCTAATTCATGTTGAGTTTGTCTAAAATTGCTAGATTGGAAAAATCCATCATACATAAAATCCATAAAATTGCTAGATTTGTAATTCTACTTTACTGTTTCTTAGGGAGGTTGCCAAAGGTTTAATGAAATACCAGCCAGATATCATTATAAGTGTCCATCCTTTGATGCAGCACGTCCCACTCCGTATTTTGAGAGGAAAGGGTCTTCTGGATAAGATTGTGTTTACCACCGTAGTGACAGATTTATGCACTTGTCATCCCACATGGTAAGATTTGCAGGGATTTTTCAAAATTATCCTATTCAATTGCAGGTTTGATCTTTTATGTGCTTTCATATCTAGGTTTCACAAGCTTGTAACAAGGTGCTACTGTCCATCAGAAGAGGTTGCAAAACGAGCATTAAAAGCTCGACTGAAGCCCTCCCAAATTAAGGTTTATGGCCTTCCAGTCCGACCTTCCTTTGTGAAGCCTGTTCGGCCTAAGGTTGGTTAATTTATTGGGATACGTAATTCATCTTTTTATCTATTTTCTAGCATTTTGCAATTGAACTTTGTTATGATTACAATTTGTTTGCCATAGTATGTCCCGACTGGTGCTATACTTTTGCAGCAGTATCAACCTTATGGATCAATTAATTTATGTTCACAAATGTGATAACACTCTCTCAAGTTCCTGTTATACCATTTCTGTATAGAATAAGAAATATAAGGAGTTTCTTCTGTCATATTGACCTTAAATATGGAGAAAATTTTGTGCACTGTCTTTCCCTGTATGATTTCGGTTTATTTTCCATTTTGGTATTTGGTATATCTTTGAAAGTGCTTGTAACTGTACAAGGGAATTCATTTTATGCTGGGTTTTCTGTTGCTGAAATTCCAAACTGCAGATGCATATATTTGTTATTTATGTTATTGTTGACCTGTAAATTTCATAATATGTCCATCTTAGCATGTAGTTCGAAGGAACAGATGGTGTGTTTTTATATCTAGTTTGTCACTTAGGTTGTTTCATGGTTTTCTGTTTCTTCCCTCCTTTATGTTTTGGGTCCCTGATCGATGATAACAATGATCTACCTATTTTGTGTTAATCACAATGCCTATGTTGTCATTCTGTCTCGTGCTTGTCAAAATTTGGTGATGTAGGACCAGTTGATGACAACCGTGATCTATGTCCACATCCCTGGTCTAAGTTGTTACTGTGTTTCATGATTACAATATTGCTGAAAGGAGAAAATTTTGTAGGAGAAAAGGAAGACACGACAAAAGTAAAGCAAAATTGTGTTAAAAATCCAATAAATCACTCGTCGTCTAGTAACTGAAACATGATATAATTTTGTTAAATAAATGGGAGGGAATAAAATAGGGAATTAAATTGAAACTGAGTCGCTGCAAAGGTAATATTGAAACTAATCAACCAGCAGATTCTAAAATTTTAACAATACTTAAATATGCCAAATTATTAGGCCATTACCTTGGCTTCAATATCCTGGAGAGATGTTGAGCAAATAATGTATGCTGGCTGCTCAGTGAAAAAATGAACTGTAAGTTTTTTGGGGGAATTAATTTTGTATATATGCGAGTGTTATTCCTTCTGGGCGCAAATTCTTTCAATTTACTGGAGACCTGACTCAATCTGCTTGTGTTGATTAGTTCAGACTGTTTCTGTTGAAATTCTAGGTTGATTTGAGGAGGGAGCTAGGAATGGACGAGTACCTTCCTGCTGTGTTGCTGATGGGTGGTGGGGAAGGTATGGGACCGATTGAGGCTACAGCTGAAGCTCTTGGAAATGCATTATGTGATGATATTTCTGGTGAACCCAGGGGTCAGGTCCTTGTAATTTGTGGTCGCAATAAAAAGCTTGCAAGCAGATTGCTTGCTGTTGATTGGAAGATACCTGTCCAGGTACTTGCTTCCTTGGAGCCTTATATTGATTTCCTTCTCTATCAGTACCATATTTAGCACTCCATGAAAAGAGTGGAATTTTCTTTATCATTTTAATTGAAGCCTTTACATTAACCTTTATTGTTTTTTCCTTTTTTCTTTTTTGAAAACCACCTTCATCCAGTGGGGATGCTATAAAAGTTGACTTTCTCTGCTTTCTATACTTTTCCCATTCTGGGTAATTTGCAGCATATCTCGGGAAATAATGAGAACAAACTTTTCTCTTATTCACTGTCTTTCTAGTTCTAATATTTCAATTGCAGTTAATTGGACATCTTTCCCCACCCCCTAAAGGAATAACATACGACCCAGAATCAAAAAGCAGAAAAAGCTCACTATCTTGAAATATAAATCACTATTGTTCTGTACGTATCAAATATTTCTCCTGTCCTATATTTTTAGCCTGCTTTAGTAGATTCTGATATTTAACCTGCTTTCTGAGGTCAAGAATTCAGCATGATATAGTGTTTACTGCTTTTTGATCTCTCCTGCACCACTAAATCCCAAAAAAATAGTATCTGCATGTTTTTTTTGGGTCGATAAACGTGTGTGAATTCATCTTCTTGTACAAATAGATAAAGATGCACTGAACAATATGTTGATTTTAGGTGAAGGGTTTTGTCACAAAAATGGAGGAATGCATGGGTGCTTGTGATTGCATTATTACCAAGGTAAATTTCGCATCCATTGACGTCAAACCTTCTTAACTCTTCCTCTGCCTAAAAAAAGACACAAGTTGAAATCTTTCATCTTATGCCTTCATTATTCTGTAGGCTGGACCTGGAACTATTGCAGAAGCTATGATTCGCGGCCTTCCTATAATTCTCAATGGCTACATTGCTGGCCAGGTAAATTAGTTTGCACTTCTCTAAATGTTTTTCAATCACATGCAGAGTTTTTTTGGCTCTTGTTTATGAATGTCTGTTTTATTTTCCTATCCACATGCAAGCTCTTGTACCTATTCTTCCCGGTGGTTAGACGAAGAAATTCTCCTGTTGAAATTTACTTGTTCCATTTCTGGTGAATTTTACAACCTAGATCAAATTATATTTAACTCTAGGAAAGCCTAAAAGATCTTTTCAGTTTTTCAATGATGCTTAATATGCAAGAGATTGATGCTGACATTTGAGCAAACCAAAACATGTGCTTTGGATTTGTGGTGATTAGCTTTGCTGGTTCCAAGTAATGTTGAGAAAGGATGCATAACATCGGAGTGTTTTGAAATGAGCATAATGCTTTGGCCCCATTTGACTTCAAAAATTTTGAGGTGTTTAAGTAAAATTTTCAAGTCTTTTTCTTTTCTATCTATTAAGATACTTTTTATGAGTTTAATTTGTTAAATGGTTATGCCATTATGAAAACAAAATCAATTTTGAGACATTATTTGCTTTACTTTTTATGACTTTCGTCCATTGCAGAGAATTCCCCACTGATGCCTAAAAAGAAAGGCGGAACTTATTAATATATTATTAAATTAATATTACTATATAATAGATTAAAGCAAAGGAGAATTTGCACCTACTTTAAATTTCCAACTAGCCAATTAAGAATTCTCAGATGTACTAGTCCTAGCACCGCATCCAACCACCCCCCCTCTACCAGCACACTTGTGCTCTCCTGATCTAAGTGTCTGCTTTGGTCGTATAATACTTTCGCATAAACATGCAAATCTTTTATCTTTAAGCATGCATTTATATTTCTTGGTGGGCACATGTGCCTTTTATCTTCTCATCTTGCTTTACATTGCTGGAGGCTCTTCTACCTAGCAAAACTATACCAAACAAAATAAAGTGAACATAAAAACGTGTAAAGCTTCAAATTCAATTGTTAGAAAAGATGTGATACACCTCTCCTAGTAGAGGGAGGGGTGTGGTGAAACCTTGGGTCTCAAATGTCAAGGATCAGTATGGTTGTCTCAGTTCCTAATCTTGTTCTTCCTGTTCGCCCCATTTCTTGTGCCTGTCCTCTCAAATTTGCTCTGATTGCATGATTACTTACCTTCAATTGGAACATTAGTGTTAAAGTGGTGTTGACCTCAAAGCAGTGAGATACTGATTGCTAGATGATGGTGGACTCCAGGTACTCATTGTCGGTTATACCATTCCTGTTGTACTTTTTTCAAAATTTGCCTAAAAAGAAAAAGTAGAGAAAGAATAAAAAGACAAAATGCAATGAGAGAAAAAAAAAGGCTGAAATTGTGTGTTTGAGCTGCCGTTGCTGTTTGTTTTGGCTCAATTATTTAAGTTGATTGGTTTGCTGATTTTGACCACTGGGGGGTCAATGTTCAGCTATTTGAAAATTTAGATGAAAGTTAACATTTTCCTGTGTTAGGTCATGGTGGATGTGAATGATAAAGTCTTCATTTATAAGCTGCCATACTTCTCACATACGTTCATGCTCTATACATGATAAGCACAAGGAAGCGCATCCTTCTCTGGACATTTTAGAACTCCGAAATGTTTCTTGCACTTTCAAGTTTTAATTGGATGCTGTCTATCTGCAGTTTTCATATCCTGGAACTGATATTTTTAAACAGAACCTCAGTATTTGATTCATACTTGATTTGCATGTTATGCTTGATGTCAATTGCTTGACTCGATTTCTCGATTGACGATTTGACTGTCAAAATTTCTAAGCTAACTAGGTTGTGAGTATTGACACTGCTTTATTTTCTTGGTTGGTTTTGTGTTTTGCACCTTCATCTACCCTGGCAACCTTAACCATACTCAAATAGGGATGAAGTAGTAAGAAACTGTCATTGGTAATTGATGTCTTGAGCCTTGAAAGTTACATTATCACTATTTTCTCTGACTGCAGGAAGCTGGGAATGTGCCGTATGTTGTCGAAAACGGATGCGGAAAATACTCAAAATCACCAAAGGAGATAGCCAATATAGTTGCTGAATGGTTTGGTTCAAAGCAAGATGAGCTGAAAACCATGTCACAAAATGCACTGAGACTGGCAAAGCCAGATGCTGTATTTAAGATTGTTCATGATCTTCATGAGTTGGTCAGACAGAGAAATTTTGTACCACAATACTGTTAAATCCTACTGACTAAAATCAAGTTTTGGTTACAATTAAAATATCTACATTTTTTTTTTTTGCTCTGAAACTTCTTTTTTGTTGTGCTGTTGAATCTTATTTGACTGATAAGAGCAGGGTTACAGTAAACTGGAAAAAAGATTGAAGAAACCGTTGATTATTGTTTTCTAAAGAGCAATGATAAAGAGTATGTAAAATTTTATGCAATTTGGGAACTCCAATAACAATTTTATGCAATTTGGGAACTCCAATAACCTGGAGTTCTAGTTAGTATAAACTAAATAACGACGACTAAGGCTTTGTTTGGTTGTAGTGTTTTTTTGATTTATTTTGCAAATTGAAAATAATTTGTTTGTTTTTTTACTTTTTCTACAAAACTTTTTAAAACTAAAAATAATGTTACAATAATTTTTTTTGGTACAATGAATTTTAATAATAAATAATTATTCCTAACACAAATTTTCACCAAAACAAACTTATGAAATATTAGTTTAAATTTGAATTTTAAAATTTTATTAATAAAAAAATTTCTAATACAAATCTCAATAAAACCTTTATCAATCCAAAAACTTTCAAAATATTCATTTCTTATAAATAATCCAAATAAAAAAAATTCATCATAAAATTAAAAAATAACTCATCCAAACGGAAGTTAAGCTTTTATACCACATATTGTAGTAATATGGTTCAAGTTTAATACCGGGTTCGATTTAAATTTTTTTTAGATACCAATAAATTAATTATGTTTACATTCAACAATTTTACTTTCACTAAATAATATTATCTTTTCTTTTTCTTCTCAAAACTGCCTTAAAATTAGTTTCGTAATTTAGGTCAAATTTAGAGAGATGTAAATATAAATTAACACAATAAAATTCTTTAATCTTTGATAAATGACTCATGAAAATGAGTCCAAGGAAATTGAAAATGAACCAAGCAAGAAGTCAGAAAATGAAAAAGATTTGTACTGTTCTTCAAGAAAAAAAAACACAAGAGAGAGAAAAAAAAAAAAAAAAAAAACGTTTTTGCTTTGCTATGCCTACGGCTTTGACTTAGATAGTTGACGTTTGAAATCAGGCAATGGTGTTTTCGTACTAAACTTGGAACTGAATGTTCCCTCAACCGCCAAGTGCCCTTTAAGAACAAAAAAAAACAAAGTTGTATTCAAGTATGCATGTATTGAACGCATCACCAACCTTTGAATATTGAAATCCTATAGTCCGCGGCTGTACGGCATTTATATTAATGGAAAGAAACCGATAATCCCTTTTTCTTTGCTTTTCCTTTCATGGGCTTCCTCTTGTTTGTGGAAACTCTTCCGTATATATTTTGAGCTGTATATAGTGATTTCTTTTTTTGGGTTCTTGGGTTTTGTTTTTTTTTTTTGGGTGCTGTTTTGTGTGATGGGTTGGAAGTACAAAGCTGGGTTGGGGTTGATTGGAACTTTTGTACTCATATGGGTTGCTTCAGCTGAGGTTACTCAGGTTAGGCTTTTGAATCTTTGGCTATTTTTTTTTGTTGATGTTTGTTCAGGGATGTGATTATTGCTAACATATTAATTTGTAATTATTTCCTTTATTGATTGTTCTTGAAAATCTTTGCTTTGTGTGATGATTACATCTATGTATCTGCAATTGCACTTGTTGATGATGATAGGAGTTTAGGAATTTTAATGGTTTTGTTTTCCTGTGTACTTTTGAAGTTATCAGTCTTTGTTAGGTTTTTGTAAATATTTTGCCCTTTTCTTTCCTGGTTATTGATTCTGTTCATGTTAGAGTGTCTCCATTCTAATATTGAAATTGTAAAGAAAAGAATAATAAGGGTTGAGCAGGAAAAAGAAAAGGGATAATAAGGGAACTTTGTAGTTGTTTTTCCTTCTCTTTCTGTGATTGAAATGTCTTCAAGATCTTTTTGTGATTTTGGTTCGCATCCACGAGGAGTATGGGATATGAGGCCATACATTAGACTAGAAATTATTTCTTAATTGGCATAGGATTCACAAAGCTTATAATAAAGAAAAATGTTCTTGGTGATAAAACCAAGGAGAACCGGTTTTAGCAAAATGTTAAGGGGCAAGATGCTATCAAGAAGTCAACAAAACGGTAAATGTGGCACCAAACATGAAAAGGGGTTTGGGAGAAGGAGTATGCTCAAAATCTTGGCAGTATTGAAAACGTTGGGAAGGAGGGGTTTAGTAACATAAAGGTTTCCATTGAAGGCATCCTGCCTTAATCTACTTTATTGCTTTTATTGTTTCTAGTTGCTTTAATCATCACAGATGGATCCATTGGCTTATCAAGTAGTATCCATGATCCGTCCAGGCTTGACAGTATGCATATCAAGATGGTCTACAGCTCTTAGAAACTTATCTGAAGTTGATATATCTGCAGAATGCTTGACATTGTCTCATTGATATCAAATTCCATAATGAATGCATCATTCTTCACCATTTTCTCCATTATGGCTGTTAAATTGATTCCAAATGAGACATATAACTTTATTTGAGGGGTTTTATATATGCACCAAGTTTCTAACCACAGCCTTCATCTAACATCTTGCAGAAAATCTTTGTTCAGTATAAACAACCATTTGCTATAACTTATCTGGGGGTTTCTCTTATGGTAATCTTCCTGCCAATAGCAGTTGGTAAAGAGTGGATTTGCAATGTATTGGACAAGAACTCATTTTCGAAATTTCATACTAACAATCTACTCATGGACTCATCAGTTGACCTCGATGTTCCTCTCAGAATCGATGAAACAAAACATAGTCGATTAAAATCATTGAAGAGCATCCCTCTGAATGATATCGATCTAAATGCAACGGAAGAGGGATTTTCAACATTAAACCAGGATGATGATGATGATGAGTTTCCTATGCTGGAAAATACCTATGAACTTAGCTCATGGCAAGTTATTCAATTTAGCTTTTATCTTGCCCCAATGTGGTTTTTCACAGAGGTAATTGTTCGGTTCCATGAACTCTTTTTCCATCATCTGCAACTTAGTGGTTTCTTGAATTTCTTAAATTGACGATGTGTTTACTAAAATTCCCCATCTATTTCCTTGTTGCATAAATAGTATTTGACAAATTGTGCACAATGGCCACAGAAGCACCAACCTAATGCGAGAAGGACTTGTTGCTATATGATTTGGGGACAATTATTTTTTTATTTTCAAATTGGGGTTTGAATATGATTTCAGAAGAATAGCCCAGTGATCTTGCTAGATATGCTGTTTATATGTCTGAGAGCAGGAAATGTGTTTGTCTCAAATATTTTTTCTTTAAACATATAAAGTATTGCACTAACTTGCTCCAAAAATTGAAACATGTTGCATTTTCCGAACTTGAAATGGAAGTGATGAGAAAATGGGATTTTTGAGCCAACAACTGGACTCATATGTGGATGGGAAAAGGAGGAAAGTATGGTGCAAGAAATACCCAATCTACCAATGTTCTATTGATAACATTAGAGAACAATTACAATTGCCCATCACATATTTTAATCTTTGGCTGAAGAGTGATTTTCAATTGAAGTATTGTCTAGATATAGACATTATTGATAATCGGTAAATCCATAGTGTATCTTTACAAGTATATAATTCAAATAAGAATGCAAGCATGCCAAAAAGGTAAAGAATACAAATATTTAAAATTTAACATGCCTTAGAAGTTGGTCAAGTGCATTGTTGGCATCAATTTTACCTGTTGTGTTACAATGCTGATGTTGTCAGGGCTACAGTGGTATATTTATAACATTGATATACTGGATCCTTTCAGTTGTATGCAAGATTACAAATGATAGTAGTACTTAAAGTTTTATGCTAATCCACTCGATTGTTTTGAATGTATTGCAGTATTTGTCAAACTCTGCCCTTGCTAACACAAGTGTAGCCAATACTACCATCTTGACTTCGACAGCAGGGCTCTTCACGCTTTTATTTGGAGCATTCCTGGGACAGGATTCTGTAAATACTGCTAAGGTTGCTGCTGTATGTGTTAGCATGACTGGTGTTGCTATGACCACTGTTGGAAAAACATGGGCTCCTGATGAAATGCTGAGCACCTCTGAGTAAGTCTCACTCATTACTTGTTTACCTGTTGAAATCTTTCTCCTGAGATTACGTGCCTTTGTAGGACCAATAGTTTCCCTCGACCATCATACATGGCAAGTCAAACCTTTGATTTCTTTTTAATAAGTTCCATCTGTGACTTCTGGTTTAGCCCCATGATTCCAACTCTTGGTTAGTATTACGTATAAGTGATGGCGTGTCAGAACAATATCAGGCAGCAGACATTTTGGCTACTTAGAAACCTCAAGAAGTTTTGGGAAAGTGTCCTAGAAGTATAGAAGTCTAGGTGAAGAATGCAATGAACTAATGATATAAACTGAGTCACTTTGTATTGTTAATAGTGATTGAATCTAAATATGGTAGTGATCAGTCTTGTTTATAATATGGTATCTAGTGATTTAGCATCTGGCTTCAAGTCAACCTAGATGAACTTTACAATGCTGCAATTATCACCAACCAGGGCACTGTTGATAGAGAAATAAAACATTATATTTGTTTCTTGATGATTGGTAAAAGAGGATTTACACAGCCCTGAATGAGAAACTTGTTTGAGCTGAAAAGGTGCACAAGGTAAAACAACAAAAGGATTATTACTGAAAGAAGGATACCACATCACTGCAACTATTGATTATCTTGATTCCTTTTCCGAGGATAAATCTTGTCATCTTTCCACATCTGGTTGCCTCCTTCATAGAAACCATCACTCTGGGTTGTGTGGTAGTTTCTTGTTAATTGAATTATTTACATTTTTCCTTACCTGACATATGATGTCTATTATCTTGCTAGTTTAGATTATAAGCTAAGTTGAGGTATATGATTATGTAAGGTTTTATTTTAAGCCATTAATTGCCCAAAGAGATCTTCATTTTTGCATGTCATTTTGTTTATCATACCATTTGATTAATTAAACTTTGTTGATGTTGCTAAGGATGAAACGACATTCCATCATCGGTGATATTTTTGGTCTATCATCAGCAGCATTTTATGGCTTATTTACAGGTAGAAATCATGCTTGCATTAAATAGCATAATTCAAATATTTTTTTCTCATCTTATAAAGAGGGTAACATCGTTTCCTGTCTTGTTCTGAACTTAAAATTATCGAACCCCTCAAGTGCAGTGCTGCTCAAGAAATCTGCTGGACCCAATGGAGACAGGTTTGATATGGAGAAGATTTTTGGATATATTGGACTCTTTACTCTCCTTGGTCTTTGGTGGCTTAGTAAGTGACAAGTTGCTAAATGCATTTCTATTGCAACTCTTTACAGCTATCACTATCCTTTAAAATCTTAGGATGAAGTTATAGGCCCTATAATAGTGTCCACATATAGCCATGTGGAGAAGAGGTTAAACTAGACATGACCATGGTTCACGAACCGCCGGTTACGGTTCGTGAACCGCCGGTTCACGGTTCCACGAAGGGTGGAACCTGAACCGGCCCTTGGCCTCACGGTTACGGTTACGGTTCGTGAACCGCCGGTTCACGGTTCCGTCACGGTTCGTCACGGTTCCGGTTCCGGTTTGTTAACGGTTTTTTACGGTTCGAATTTTTTAACATTAAATTTGAAAAAAATAAATACAATATATACATATTTAATATAATTGAAAAGTAACTTAAATTAATATGTAGATGTAATGATGTATAAACAAAATATAATAAAATGAAAAATACTCTATATTTGTTATTAGTTAAATATTAATTACCATTAACATGTTACTAATAGTTGTACCATAATGAATATGAATAATAATTGATATTATTTGAATATTAAACTATGAGTTTAATTATGTATTTATATGAATTTATCCATTCATTACACACAAGAACACGCAATAAGTCAAGTTAATATGGTTAATTATAAGTAATCTTTTATTTTAATATACTTATAGTTTAATAATCATCCATTAATAATATTAGATAATGAGAAAGTTTAATAATTCAATTGTAACATGGGCTTTATCAATTATACAAGGTGATCCAAGCAATTAAGTCTAAAGCAATGGGAGGGCTACATCATGGACTTTTGGTTAGCCCATGACAAGGTGTCTTTCCAGATCAGGCCCAATAAGTTTTTTTTTTTTTTTTTTTTTTCAAAAACCGGCGGTTTGAACCGCCGGTTCACGGTTCACAAAAACTGTGAACCGGAACCGGCCCGCCTGGGCCGGTTCCGGTTCACGGGTTGGGCCCGGCATGGGCCGGTTTCGGTTTCGGGCCCTGCCCGCCGGGCCGGTTACGGGCCGGTTCCGGTTAAAACCGGAACCGTGGCGATGACTAGGTTAAACTAGTGTGATTATCACTTACTTTTTATGTTTTACCAACAGCCTTTGTGATCTGTGGGACTGGCTCTGCTCTTGGTGGATTAGTGATCTATTCTTATTCTTTAATTGTTTTGTGTTCAATTGAAGATAAGACGATGTCAAAACATCATTTGAACTTTTAACAGACAATAATTCATCCTTAAAGTCCTAACCTCCTAATTGATGTAGCTAAACATTCTTTTATACCAAGAATGACTTTAGCTTTATCACTTCCTGTATCTTCTGACTTAAAAAAGAAGTTGAGTCATTATTGCGCTTCATTAATTGCAGTCAATCAAATAGGGTTGCTTTGAAGGTCAATTGAGTTTCTCATTTTATCATTTTATGACATTCATAACTTCTTGTTGCAGTATGGCCACTTAATGCTCTTGGAATAGAACCGAAGTTTGAATTTCCAAGTTCAGCATCAACTAAAGAAGCATTGCTGCTAAATGGCTTGGTGGGAAGTGTTATTTCAGATTATTTATGGTATACACTGGCCTTCATGTGGTTATAACTTGCTGATATTTTACTTAGCATATATATTGTAAATCTTATGTATTTGTGGTCACAGGTCATTAACTTGCCAACTCCTTCCATAAATTCATTTAATGGCTGATATCAAATTCATGTAATGGTTGATTAGAAATTCATCAAAAAGTTATATAATTTGGATGTCCTGACAAATATAGTAGAATGGTGTATCATAACCGAGTGTCGGAAGACAATGAGTCATGTCTGCCATAATCCTCAGGCCTGAATGAACATGATATACTGATAGTCTACTTGTTGGACTGCAGTTCGTTCTTTTCTAGTGTACTTCTTTGTCATAGAATTTGCTTTTCAAAGAATTGATTGCACCAAAACAATTAGCTTGGTAGTAACGGTGTCACCATAACAGTCACATTTACAAGTTAAATCCTTCTACTTAGGTAAGCCTGTGTTTTTCCTTCTAGTTCTTTTGTTTTCCCAATTGTAGAGTTTTGATTTGACTCTCTTTAAGAATTTGGATACTAACACTTGCCTACAATATGAAACAGGGCACTTTCTGTGGTTTGGACTTCCCCTTTAGTCGCGACATTGGGAATGTCCATGACAATCCCTTTAGCAATGTTAGCTGACATGCTAATCCACGGTCGCCATTACTCTGCGATATACATCCTTGGATGTATTCAGGTTTAGTTATTCATCATTTTGAATTGACATTTGTTATAGTTTTCTTTATGAACTTTTCTCACACTGACAACTGGAAAGCCAATCAGGTATTTGCAGGTTTTGTTATTGCTAACCTCTCCGAGAAGTATACGAGTAAAAGAAGACGAATTGCATTGACAGTATGACTAATCATGTGTATCAAGAATTACACTCCCATTCTGTTGTACTGAGAATTTTAAAATGTCCATATGTTTGTAATTGTCCTCATTCTTCAACATTTTATTGCATGTTGATGGGAAAAAAAAAAAGAAAAGTTGGCCCCTTCTTTGATCCTGGTTTTAGTTTTCTTGAACAAAGGTTTGGACTTGAAAGTTGAAATCTGTTGATGTCCTTTAGAAAACATCAATTTTGCAAGTAAACTTGCCTAGCCTATTACCTGCAGGTAGACATAATAGGCCACAGAATTTGGCCATCTTATATTCTGAGCTGGAGGATTTTAGTCCTGAGATGAACCCTAAATCTTGGTATCGGGTCTTCTGTTATGTACCACTCCCTCTTATAATTTATAAAAACTTGTGACGTGTTCTTTTAGTTAGTTATATAATTTTTTAAATGTTAAATTAATACTCTATCATGTGATTAATGAATTATATGAATAAGTGATAGTACACGTATCAAAATCTTATAAATTGTAAAAAGGAGTGATACATAAGCGTGAAATAGGAAACCTAATGGGCTCAATTATCGTGCACTATGTTTTAGGTTTTACTCATGAATCATTGTTGTGCAAAATTGACACTTTAACATAAATGGCAGAGAATGTTAAAAGGGATATGTAGATATACTATAATGATGAATGTACGTAAAAACTTTTGTGTGACGGTATTATATATATTATATATATATATATATGAGACGTGACACTTTATATTCTAATAAGTTAATTTTTTATACTTTATATGTTAAAATGAAATTCATTCACAAGTTTCATATATGAGACATTTTTATAAGAGAATGACCTATGAATATATTAGAAATAAAGTAGTGGGACATATGAGAAAGTGGGAGGACGGTTAAGATAGTTGGACACGGGTAGGAAATATTTAGATGAAGTTCCTCTCTCGCATTTAGAAAATAGAAAAATATTAATTCAAATTAAAAGATGAAAGAGAAATATTTAAAAAGAATTGAAAAGAAAAGATAACAAAAATGATGTATGTAAATATAAATAAAAATATATGTGTATAAATAAAATACGAAATATGATCCATATAGTCGACTACATGGTGGGGTAAATGGATTATTTTGTTGTTGTTATTATTGTGTAACACTTGCAAAAATAACAAAAAGTTTACAATTTTGCAATTAAAGTTTTCATATGTTATGAGCACAATAAATAGAGGTTTTTTTTTTTAAAAAAAACCCTCATGCAAACATGTAGTTCCTATGCAACAATAATTAATAATTATAGTTTATTAATTCAACAATGATTAATGATGATACTTTATTAATTCAAATAAGAATAATGCAAACCTATATAGCATTAATGATGATACGTCAATATTTTACCAGTAGATAATAAAATATGAGTATGCTGGTGATATGATTTAGAAGTAAACTAAACTAATAATAAATGCCAACAAAAGAGTATTCTTTAAAAGAATACACTAATATATTTTTTTATCTCTAATTTAATGAAAAATATTCAAATTGATAAATTATAAAAAAAAAAAAATTCTTAATTTTCAGAGTATTATATACAGAAGAAATTGGATAAATGAGAAAAAAACATAAGCCAAATAAGTTTGAACTCGTCCACTACACTTTTCTCAAATTACTATGTATATTTGTAAAAACTTCATAGTATTATATTATTATACGTAGAATATATTGCAAAGGATAAATTATTTTGATGGCCATTAGACTATTTGAATATTATACTTTTAATCACTCTTTCTTTTTGTTTTAATTGACCATTTATTTATAAAATGTTGTATACTAATGGTAATTTGGCTATATTCAATAGATAGATTTTAATTTTTTTCGTTAAATTTAAATATTTATTTTTCTTAAAATCATTTTTAAGTGTAAAATATTGGTACAATATTATTAGATAAACATTTACTATTCTAAATAAATTTAAAATCCTATCAATTAACTTCATTTTCGGGTATAATACTGCCTTTATAAAAAAAAAAAATTAACGAAAAATTTCAAAGATTACAGCAGAATTTGACGAAATGACTAGTAGTATCCTACTTTTGATAAATAAGTAATCCAATTAAAATTAAAAAAAGAATAATGATCAAAAGTATATCATATGAATAATTTTTAGTAGCCATCATTCATCAAGAAAATTTATCAAATTAAATCAATTTCATGGACTCAATCAAAATAGATCAAATGTTAAAATAAATTTAAATAGTTTAAATCACATAACAAAAAACTTATACCACATTATAAAACTAATAATTATGATTTCAGCATTTTCTTTCATATAATAATATTATTAATCATTAATAATAATAATAATAATAATGTAATAAATAATATTCCTATGAATTTAAAAATTCATGTAATAAATAAATTTCCTAAAAAGGAAACCTATTATTTCTCAAAAGTCAAAAAGTCAAAATACCGAAGGACTCCTTTTCATAGTAGTAAACGAAAAACACTAAAAACGACCAAACAAAAACTCACGAAAACCAACAAATAATTTCCACTCATTATTTATATATAAGCTGCACTTTCTTCCTTTTTCTTCTACTGTTCCACTACTGGATCTTGGCCGCCCGCAAAACTTCAACACAGCGATTTTGTTTAGTTTTTAAAAGAAAGAATCGATTTTGATTAATAATGGATAAGGGAAAAGCAATAATTGGTTCGGGTCGTAGATGGGCAGTCGATTTTTCGGATAATTCTTCTGTTCCTTCATCTCGGGATATCCCTGACCCACCTGGGTTCAATCGTTCATCTCACGATCAGGTTTAATTTTTTTCCCCTTTAGTTTTGTGCATTTATACATGTGTTTTGTATTTTGTGTGCGTGTTTATTTATTGGGTTTGTGTTAATTTTTTAACAGGATGATTCAACGGCGAGTAAACAAAAGAAGGATTCTGAAGCAACTTGGAAATCTCAGGTAAAAGGAGGGATTTTTTTGTTTGTTTTTTTGATTTTAGTCTTTTGATTTTCAAAGATTTATTGTATTTGATTTGTTTTTACAATTTGATTGTGGCCCTTGTGGGTTAATTATTTGTTAGAGTTTTTTGTACTGACTGTCGAAACAGATTGAATGGAATCCCTGTCTTGTTTGGTGAAGTTTGGGTTCTGAGTTATCTAAAGATTTAATTTTATTAATTATATGATTCACTTTATATATTTTGAACGATGATAGTGTGTCAAGTTTTTTTTTTTATGGCATATGATTACTTTTATATAGTTTAATAACTGGATACTTTGGGTTTGCGCCAATCTGTGAGATCTTGAGGTGGCATATTTTGGTTTTGTCATTTGTAGTGATCAGCCAAAACAGAGAAATCACCATATTCTTTGGTTGTAGCATGCATTTAGGTTTGGTGTGGTGTCGTATTTCCACTTTCCTTGAGATGTATTTGATTGTTTTTATGTTCCAATTGCCACCCTGAACATTATTTTACCCTTTAGTAGATATGGATATTCAAACTGTACAACCAAACTTCTTATGGGTGTAGCTTCCTCCTTTCAATGAGGATTCTTCTAGTCGCAAAAGAAGGGAAATAGTAGTACCTTTTAAGTCAAATGATCCTATCCTCTTACTTTAATATGTTATGCAAATGAGTTGACTTCCTTTAGGCCCCTTCTCTGAATAGTTGCTTAGCTAGCGAAAAGTTTTCCGAGCCCTGAGCGTGCTGAGTGCTTAGGACTGAATTCATAGCATCACTTCTACCACTTGCATAGCATATTGGTAGAAGCTACAAGACAGACCCAATAATGCAAGATAACTGCTTGTTATACTGTAGAGCTATAAGAAAGCATCTACTGAGCTAACATCTAATCTAAGAAATTTGGTATCAGAGCTTGTAACGATGCTGTAGAGCTTATTTTTGTGGGTCTACCTTGCTGGTGTATGAATACCTTTCTAGATGGAAAGATGGTTGTGTAATTTTGTGCCTATGGAACTTTTTTGTCTTGAAGATTGTTTATTTCTCTGAGTTATTATACTTACTATTGAATCTAATCACTTTGTATTTCAAATTTATATGAACAGAAAGCATGGGAGGTGGCACAAGCACCATTTAAGAATTTGTTGATGATGGGTTTCATGATGTGGATGGCTGGGAGCACAGTGCACTTATTTAGCATTGGTATCACATTTTCAGCCCTTTGGCAGCCGATAAGTGCTCTTCAAGGAGTTGGAAAAGGTAAGTCATTTCTCAGAATAGGACTATTGAATAATCCCTGCAATTTATTGTCCTTGTTCAATTTCCTGCAACACTGGTTGAAAAATGTTAAGGACAAAGCTGTCTTAGTAACTTTTTTACTAAAAGTTATGGTTCTCCCCTTTTTTTCCAATTTAGTGCTCTGTCAAAAGTTACTAACTACATGTAATTTGGTGCATTTGAGTATTTGAATCACAAAGAAGTATCAATATGGGCTTCCATGTCAAAGTGTTTTAGTTTATATTTGTAGCTACTCTAGGAAATGAATTGCACTTCTACATGTATGCGCATATATTATTTCTAATTTATGCTGTCTGGGGGTGTTTTGTATTCTGTACTCCTTGGCTTCTTACCATACTTATTGGCCAATAGCTCTATCATTTCCTTTCCTCATTTGAAATTGCCATCTCGTGGATAATTGCTGCAGTAGCCAAATTTGTACCTGTATGAGATATGGTATTCTGTCCTGATTCGTGAAAGTAATTGTCTTTAATGGACTATCATAGCACATACATACCTTGTTTCGAGATGTTCTAATTGATGTAGTGAAGTTTTATTATACTTTTCTTTTTTAGCACTGGTATCACATTTTCAGTCCAACACCTTTTAAATGCAATTTACTACCATTTTAAAGGACCGGGGTTTACACTGTAAAACCAACTTGCTTTAAGTAGAGTTGCTTGTTTACTGGCACTTTGGGTTGTAGAAAGGGAGGTTTTGAAGTCTAATTTATGATTAGCTTTATGATGATGTTCCAGTAACTTGTAACTCTTTATAAGATAGATCTTTTAGCAACTTTTACAAACATAATACTGTTTCTGATTCATGTTTTTGGTACATTGAAACCATAACACATTTTATAGGCTAAGCTGTCTTTCTCTTGATTTTATACATGGTGACATTGTCATGTAATGTTTACATCATCTATCCTTACAATTTTTTATACTGTTGTTTTCTCCTAAATCAGATTGCTAATAATGGCAACTTTATTTCGCAGTTTTTGAGCCCTACAAGGACAACAAGGTGGACCTTCTTGCACCGAAATTGGTGTACATAGCCCTTAATTTGGTTGGTTTAGGGCTAGGTGTGTGGAAGGTAGGTTGTTTTCTCAGTTTTTGTTCAATTCATGTTGAAAATTACAAGCTAGTTTTTCCGGTGTACTCATAAAAACTTGTTTGTATGTTTGCAGCTCAACACGTTGGGCCTTCTTCCTACTCATGCATCAGATTGGGTTTCATCCTTGCCCCCTGCTCAGGTTAATTTCTACACTTTTCAATTTTCTATCTTTTTTACATATTTATTTTCCGGATTTATTGAAAACATTAACTACTAATGCTTCAGAAAATTACTTCTTGTTAACATTGGCGAATCTTTCGATTTCAGGAGGTCGAGTATTCAGGCGGAGGCATTCCTTTGTTCTAGGATACTGCTAGTGCTATGCATGATTTTGAATTCCCAGGCAATAGTTCATTCAGACAGCTGAATTCTTGAAGCAGGATGAAAACTCTTGACAACCAACCACATCAGGGTTCATTTTTTTGGGGCAATATGTGCTTCTTATTGTACTCCTTTCATAGATTATTATGTAATCCTCCATTTTGTCTAGACCATCTAATGAATCATAATTCATAAGTGTAGTGGCCTCCAACACATGAATGCCATGTTTAATACATTTGTTATGCAGCATGATGTATAAAGAGGCATAAAATGTAATTTAACCTCGTCTTGTATTATTTTTTCATCTTTTGGTAAATAACCTTACTTTGTATTAGAAATTAGTAAGTTTTTTTTTCTTAATTATGACTGCTATTGGCACAATTTTACTCCCAAAATTATGACAAAAACTTTTGAAAATCGATTCATATATGAGACGTGTTTTATATTTGAAACGAGTAACTAATGGCTATTAAAATTGTGATTTTAAAATTGTGATTTTAATTTTCTGTCATTTTTATAGTGTGTTAAAATTGTGATTAATTTTCCTTCAAAATTACAAATTTGGTGGTTATTTGCTAAATGAATGCTAAAGTGTTGGGGCTTTTACCAAAATATAGTCAATTGTAATAAAAATGATATAAATATTGTTGTTTTCAAAAGGTTTTCAAAACTAGATAAAGTGAGGATGCCAACATCGACTTCAAAAAATTGATATTTTAAAATTGATCAAATAAATTTGTCTTATTTATAAATGAACCCCAGAACTTTTAATAGGTTCATATAAAAACTATATATTCTTTAAGGAATATAATTCCGCATTGATCCCTTCGAGGCTAAGTATAACCTTAGTTTAAACCCGTCCAAAATGGTATCAGAGCCATGTGCTCATAAAAATTTTATAATTTCTTGAATGGAAAAAGACTATACACTTACTTTCTTCTATGAAGAAAATAACATGCATAATTTTGTTTTTTATAAACAAAAATTAGAATTATGGTTAACAATAGAAACTCCAATTGTTATTGGAATATTAAAAGAATTAATGAATAGGAACATAGTATCAGATCTAAGAAAGATTATTTATGAAAATATATTAAAAAATTTTGATTCTACAAATTCTGAGATAAGAATCATAGAGCTTGAAGATAAAGTTTATTCTGAAACAGAATATGAATGGAATTCAGAAGATTGGCCCTGGCCAGATACAGATTAATAAAATAAAATGTATAGAAGAACTGCTTCAAAAGTTATTGAATCAACTAAAAAATGCTATGTTTGCATAGATTTTATAGAAAGAATACAAGAAGCTAATAAAGAATTAAAAATAAGAAAAGAAAGATTTCAAGAAAATCTTATAGCATGAGTAAAACCAGAAGCCTTAGAAAGGCAAGAAATTGTTATAAAAGAGTTAGAATCTGAGATTCTATATATGAAAGAAAAAGTAAACTTTCATGGAACTCATGGATAAAATGAGTAAACTTGGATCAATAGAGTTAATTCTTCTTAAATAAGAAGAAAAAATAGAAAAGTTAATATAGTTAGTCATAGGACTAGAAGTAAAAATTAATACAATAGAAAATATGGTTAAATCTGTAGAAGATCAAATACCTAATAAGGTAAAAGATAGTAAAAAATTTCAAGAAAACCAACAAAAGGTTTTTGAAGAATTCTGGATGAAAAAGGCTCCAATAGGATATAGACCATATGAAAAAGGAAGTTTAGACGAAAGATTTCATTTAAAAGAAATGAAAAGAATTAAACAAGAAAAAAATGAAACAGAAAGTTTCAAATGAAGAAATCAATCCAAGTTCAGAAGAAGAAATAGAATTAAAATAATATTGGATAAAGAAATAGAAGAATTAGTATATTCTTTAGAAGATTTAGTAATAGAAGAACCAGTAAAGGTAAAATGAATAAAGATACATCTGTAAAACTAGAAACAGATAAATCAAGTACTTCATCAGTAACTATAAATCAAGGAAGAACCCGTAGAGTTCAACCTGAAAAGGCAGCCATAGAATATACTTATTCACCTAGTGGAAAGTATATACCTAATAGACATATACCAGCAACTACAAGTTCTGGATTTAGATTCATGAACCTTGACTGCAAGTTAGATGCGTCAAAAACTTTACAACAACGGGGACAAGATATAGATCTCTATTTTTTGACTGATAAAACATCCAACTTTTCGTCAGAAGAAAAATATCAAATATGCGTAGCAGCATTAGATGGAAATGTTAAAAACTGGAATCAAGAATTGTCAGATTCAACCAGAAATACAATAAGAGTTAATGTAATCAGACATATGGACACTTCCTTAACAGATGGAATTAGCACATTCATTAACTATATAGCAGATGAATTCATGGGATATGATTGGAATTCAAAAATAGATTCATCAAGAATAGCTGAAAAACAAGAAGCTATAAAAAAGATTAATCAATTACAAATTTGTAATATGTGTGATATTAATTCATATATATGTGAATTCGAAGAATATTATTATCAGTATTTTGATAGTAATGAAGATATGTCAAAAATAGCTGATATGCTATATCAAAAACTATCAGGTATATGGAGTTCATATTTTTTGACTCAATTTTCAAAAAATCATGAAACAGAAGGATATTCAAATACTCTAGGAGCAAGAATAGTTTTCTTAAAAGAAAAATTATCTGATCTTTGTGCACAACAAAGAATACTTTCAAAAGCTAAAAAGGCTAATGAAACCATATGTTGCAAAGAAGTATTTGAAGTAGGCAATTGGGGATGTCATGGATCTACCAATAAGTCTAAAAAACGTAAATCCAAAAATAAGATTTATAAAAAATATAAAAAATTCTTTAAAAAGAATAAAAAATAGGATAGAAAATATTATAAAAGAAATAAAAAAGATGGAGATAAAAAGAAAAAACTAACTAGTTGTAGGTGCTATAACTGTGGTGAAGAAGGACATAAGTCCTATGAATGCAATAAAAGGAAAATCAAAGTTTCAATACTTGATATAGAAGATATAGAATCTGATTTAGAAACTGTGTCATCATTTGATTCTGAAATGACAGAAATATTTGAAGTATTTACTGAATATGATTCAGAATGAGTGAAATAGAAATCAGTAAAAAAGAAGAGGAATGAATCCTCATACAAGAAGAAGAAGAAACTATATAAGGATATGCATTAAGAGCATCTTTTGACCCTTCTAATTATGAAAAGATTAGGAATCTAGAGCTAAATTTAAGAGGACCTAATCAAAATGTGTTAAGTCAAATAGGAAATGCTTTCAAAAGAAAGAAATACGTTTATCATGAATACATAGAAATTGAAAAGGTTATACCTATTCAAGAAACCTCTGGAAACAGAAAATTGAATTTATTAACAAAAAAGACAGTAACAGATTTGTTAAATAAACTGCCTAAAGAAAAGAAAGATAAAATGCAATATGTATATCTTGCAGGCATACAAATTCTTTGTAAATCAACTTTTCAAGAAGGAATTGATTGTCCTTTAGTTATCAATTTATCTGATGAAAGATTTACAAATGCTTCAGATGGAAATCTTGGAATAGTAGAAGGCAATTTAGCCTACAAAAAACTACTTTTCACGTATTATCAAAAATATTGCATATCTTTAAAAGATAAAGATTTCAATGATGCATTGAGTTTACATTTTTAAATCTTAAGAAAAGGATTTTTTAAATCAGGCAATCATATAATGAGTATATATTATTGTGCATTATATAGTCTTACTAATTCAAACTATGGAAGTATTTTTTATAAAAAACCGGCAGTTGAATTAGATAAAGAATGCCTAGAAATAGGAAGAATTCTAGAACCCACTAGAAATAATATAACTATCCCAGATAGTTATTCAATTGAATTCGGAACTTCTAAAAATTTAGAAGAAGGAACCTCTAGAGATATAATCTCATATAATAAAAATAATATTATGATAGAGAAAGGAAGGAGAAGTTATTCCTCACTCAATATATCAAGAAAAGAAGATATACCAAATGACTTAAAAGAGTTTGGTAAATATTTTAATGGTAAAAATTATATTGAAGGATATAACATTCTTATAAATCCAAAAAGTGCACAAAATCATTTTAATAGTTATTTTGATGCAGGATTAATAAAGAAATAAAAAGACACACATAGACATGTATCAAATGATGGAAATGAAAATGAGATCAATGAAATTGTTAAAATTCCAATAATTTTTCAAGAAACCAAATTTAACATTAATTGTTATTTGGATATTTTAGATAGAAAACAAAACCATCATATAATCCTAGGAAGATCATTTCTAGACAGCCTAGATAATGTCACCATTAACAAATATGGTATTGAGATTTCTTTTGCAGGAAAAACTATTTTTCTAGAAACGGAAAATGCCTAGCGAACAGAGATTTTCTGTAAGTATTTTCGTAGAAATTACATGTTACACTTGTGCTTAGATTGATACATGTGTAGAAATAAGTTTAGGAAAAGAATTCTTATTCAAAAATTGGATAACTAATCCAATAAAAGTCTCAATGCAAGGAGTAATAGGTGATAAGCACTCCTTAGACAAGGTATGTTTTAAACCTGAAATTATATTAGGAAGCAAAATAGTAGCTATAAAACAGCTATATGCTTATGAAGGATTAGATGTCGAGTTACTGTTAGGAAATGACTTCGTTCAACAGTTTCAGACATATAACCAAACAATCTATATGATTAGTTTAAAAACACCTTGTGGACATTGGATACGCACTTCCCAAATTCATACCCCATACAGAGTTCAGCCAGCACCGCGTGGTGATTGATATGAAAAAATTTGGTTACATAAAAACCAGATAAGAATGTTTAATGTTAAAATGCTAGATATAGACAAAGTTAAAAATCTAATAGCTAGCAATTATGGAGAAAATCCTATAGCAAAATGGGATATAAAAAGAGAATTAGCTGTAATAGAGCTAAAAGATCCAAACATTATCATTAGAGTAAAACCAATGATATATTCAGAAGAAGATAAAATTGAGTTTAAAACTCAAATAAAAGAATTACTTAATCTGGTATTAATTAGAGGAAGTAATAGCCCTCATAGTTCACCAGCTTTTATGGTTAGAAAACATTCTGAGGAAAAACGAGGAAAAGCAAGAATGGTTGTTAATTATAAAGAGTTAAATAAACATAGTATTTTTGATGGATATTTTCTTCCAAACAAAAATAATTTGACCAACTTAGCAAAAGGAAAGAAATACTTTTCTAAATTTGATTGTAAATCAGGATTTTGGCAAATAAAACTTGCTGAAAAATCTATACCTCTAACTGCCTTTAGTACACCTAATGGACAGTATGAATGGTTAGTGATGTCTTTTGGATTAAAAAATGCACCATAAATATATCAGAGAAGAATGGATAAGATATTTTCTATTTTCTCATACATGCTTGTTTATGTTGATGATATTCTTATTTGTTCTAATGAATATCAAGAACATATAGACCATTTAAAAGAATTTGCAAAAATTTGCATGCAAAATGGAATAATCTTAAGTCAAAAAAAGGTTGAGATTAGTAAAACTGAGATAGAATTTCTTGGTATGATAATAACCACTAATAGTATTAAATTACAAAGTCATATATCTCAAAAGATATGCAATTTTTCAGATAAATTAAACACTAAAAAAGAAATAGAACAATTTCTTGGATGTTTAAATTATGCAGGAGAATTTATACCGCAACTTGCAAAGAAAAGGTCTTTGTTACAAAAATTGCTAAGGAAAAATAACACTACTGGATGGTCAGATGACCACACTGAAGTAGTAAAATCTTTAAAGGAAGAATGTAAAGAACTTCCTAAACTCAGAATGCCTGAACCAAAAGATAATCTTGTTTTGCAAACTGATGTTTCTGATTTATATTGGGCAGTTATATTAAAAACTGACATCAATGAAATATGCAGGTACACAAGCGTTACATTTAAAACAGCAGAAGTTAATTATTCTACAAATGAAAAGGAATTATTAGCTATAATAAAAGGAATAAGAAAATTCTCTTTTTTCTTATTACCAAAACCCTTTGTGGTAAAAATAGATAATACTTAAGTTGGTAGTTTAATTTTTAATAAATTACCTTCTGAACCTCAATTTAGAAGATTATTGAGATGGCAATCTTTGTTGTCTCATTATACTTTTAAAATTGATTATATAAAAGGAACTGACAATTTCTATGCAGATTTCCTATCCAGAAAACCCGAGCATGGAGAAGGGTAAAAAGCAACAAATGTTACAGCTTTGTAGCTCTTTAACTACAAAAATAACTCAACTAGATGAAAGCATAGTGAAAAAATCAAACATGTTATTCTCAATCCGAGAACAAACAATAAATCTTGTGGATCAGCAAAAACAACTACAGCGAGAAATGAATAGTCTTATTGAACAACAGGGAGAGATACTAAAAGAATTTGTAGATCTTTATGAATTGGTAGAGAAGTCTTCAGACTCTCATGGAATGTTGGGTGATAAACCAACTTATAGTGGTGAATCCACTAAAAATAAAAATGTTGAATTCAAATCAGCATATGATGATTCTACCATTCACATGGAGAATCCTGAGAATATAAATCTCAAAATCAACAAAGAGCAACCCAGTTCTTCTGATACTGGAAAAAACAAAGTTGTTCAGATAAAAGGATCTTCGGATTCAAAAAACTCAAAAGAAAAAGAATACTATGAATTTGCTTTGCAGGTATACAATTTAAATAATGGAGAAACTTTCTTTAGACTTGAATGATCAAGTATATATCCGAGAATAACAACAGTTGAAGGAGTTCCAGCAAAATTCCTATATCAATTATTCAAATTTGGTTTCTGTGATCTAATTTATCCAAGCCTGGAGTTAAAAGAATTTCAGTTCTTTGATCCAATATTTGTTTAGAGTCTTGAAAAATATGCTGAAGGCAAGAAGTTTTTTATTCGAGTGTACAGCATAGCACCCGAATATGACGAAGATGAAGAATACCCGTGTTTTAACCTAGTTCATGTGGCCAAACTTAAAGGAGATGTGAGTCTACGAGTTAATGAACAAAAAGTAAAGATACCTTTCTTCAATAAAAAATGGGAACAATACAGAAGAGCTATGGGAATCAAAGCCATAGCAGAAATAATAGAAATTTTCTCTGTAAAAAATTTCCAAGTCCTCAACAGTTCAGAAAGCTGGATGATCGTGACAGAAGGAAATAAAAGACTTACATTGCAAGAAAAGGTGAAAGAATTTAAAGCCGGCAGATTTTATGGCAGACGCACTACTCTGCAAATGGCATGCAAAATAAGTTAGCATATACACTCAAGAGATTCTTCATCAAATAAAGACAGCAACATGTGAAGAATGGTCCATACCACGAAGCTCAAAATGGAGCATATGAAGAGTGGTCCCTACCACTATTGGAAGCAATTGCTGGAAAATAACAGCAATGGACCACATCCATGTGATGATGAAGATTACTATTACCCCACTCATCTAGTAGATATGGATTCTTATCATCAATCCACCAATAGAGGAGAAGGCTTATCTCTTTACGCGGATTTTTAAACGCGATAGAAGCCTATAAAAGGAGAACATCTTGAAGAATGAAGGCATCGAAAACTCTATCAGAAAACCCTCAACCTAAAGTGTTAGAAAAAGAATGAGTTTCTAAGTTTTCTTCTTTCCCATAGGGAAAAAGAACGTTTCCTTTCAGAAATTGAGCCATATATTTCATTGTTTTAATTCTTGAAACCCAAATCAGATTAAATTCTGTACCCAAGGGAGGAGCTGTGGTAGTCAGAAGAATCTGTCTAGGACGAGAAGGCATTGAAGCAAGTGGCCGTTAGCCGTTAAGAAGTCCGAAGGTGTGAAGATTCTGACGTCTTTTAGTGGAATGCCATTAATCATTGCCCAAAAGGTGAAGCCAAGCGGCTGATGAGGTTTTAAGAAGGAGAACAAACAGCTTAAAGGAAGCGAGGTAAGACCCGAAAAATTTGAACTGCTAAGATACAATAGATAGTGTTTTATTATGCTTTAATTATGCTTATATAAGTACCTAGGAAATATAAAATCTATTGAATTCTAAAATATTCATGCTTTGTATGATATGCAAAAAATTGAAGGACTAAAAACCAAATACCTAAAGAATTTTGGCATATTTTGAGAATAATTCTCAAAACTACCATATTTTGGGAATAAAGTCCCAAAATCACCATAATTTGGTAAATAACCCCTAAAGTGTTTATGGAACAACATATTGTTGTATTTTTTAACCTTTTGGATCCCCTGTTACATCATTTATATGCAATGGGGGAATGAATGGGTTGTGTTCGCTTTTCTCACAGCCAAACTATAAACATTTTATTTGGCATCCATCAATGCTCACGTACAATCTTACACAATCATCTTCTAATATTATTAAATATTTAAAATTTTGTTTAATACTGTTCTTTTTATTATGAAAAATTCTACATTTTGTTTTTGAAAGAGACAATTCTACACCTAAAACTAAAGAAACAATTAAAAAAATATTACAAAAAGGATTTGTGTGTCACTTAATCAAACTTGAGGAGATGTAAATCCGATTATAAGTTCATAACCCTAGCCCATTCCCATTTTGGGCGGAATACGTCTACTAGTTCTTTGATTCCAGTTAGAAAGAGGGATCTTAAACTAAGAAATAGACCTTAAAAGCTAAAAAAGGGTATCTTGAGCAATTATAATAATCGGGTTCATTGATATTCCTGGTATAGTAGATGCTATTACATATACAATCATACTCAATTCGATGGAATTGTTTGATCTTAACGTGGATCTTCTATAATTTCGCACGTGAGGGGTTATTTCTTGGTTTCGTCCCGTCATTAATAACTTGATTACTTTTATTTTTAAATAATAGTAGATAGAAACAATATTTTACCAAAACTTAGGGAGATGTAAGCGATATTTTACCAAACCTTAGATAGTCCAAATGATTTTTAACCATAACAATAATGATATGATCAATCTTACAATTTGAACACCTTTTTAAGAATAAAAACCTTTTGTTTAAAGTATAGTAAATAATTCAAAATGTGGTAATTTGAACTCCTCTGAGAAAAAAAAAATTCTAGTTAAAAATAGTCATTACTCTAGATGGTCAATGAAGAAATTGACAATAACTTTTTTTTTAGGTTAATTACATTTATTATTCCTGAAATTTAAGGAAACTACAGAACGAATTCTGTCGTTTCGCGAAACTATCAAAACAATCATAAGTTCAAGTTTTAAAAAATTAAACTTAACTCCATATGATTAAAACTTATTATGAGAATTTTAGAAATTTCACAATAAAAATTTACTGATGAAGTTAGTTGACTACGAAACAAATTTTGTCATTTCGCAAAACTACTAAAAAAAAATCCAAAGTTGAAGTTTTCAAAATTTACTTTTCCCACCACATGATTAGAACTTATGGTGAGAATTTTAGAAATTTCGCAATAAAGATTTACGGATGAAGTTAGTCAACTAATAGTAGGGAAATATTTGCCATAAGTTTGGCCTTATAATGGGGTGATTGTAATATCTACAAATGTGAAAGTTCTTTTTGGAATATGACTTAACCTTAGGGTAGTAAATATAATTAACTTTTTCTTTCCTTTTTACTAATTAGGTAAGACAAAAATTTTCCTACAAGAAAAAAAGAAGGGCTAGAATTCTTGAAAAAGTGAAAACTTTGCTTGGATATTTAATCCATAAAGAGTGTATAACTTGAAATTATTTATTATAAACGATATAATTTTAAAACATATATTAATTTATTTACTAAATTTTTTTTACGTACAAATTCTTATATATGAATCGGTATAAATACTCTTTACAATAAATAGTTTAAATTGTGCTTTAGAATTTTTTTGTAAAGAAATTTTCAAGGAAAAAAAAAACTGTTCTAAAAGTATTGTTTGTAAGAAAAATAAAACAGTAAATAAGTTCGTTTTTGTTTTTTTTTTTTTTTAAATCTATAAAAATGCAGTCAACCAACACCACCTTATTTTCCACTTCACACAGTCACAGAGCTGAGCACACCTTTCTGGATAACAGCGAGAGGGAGAGATTGCATCAATGGCGTTCACACTTAGTCATCTGAAGCAGTACGATGGCAGCGACCCATCAAAGCCAATCTACGTGGGAGTCAAAGGAAGAGTTTTTGATGTAACTGCCGGCAAGTCTTTCTACGGTCCAGGTGGGGACTACTCTGTTTTTGCAGGCAAAGATGCCACCAGGGCACTGGCCAAGATGAGTAAGAAAGATGAGGATATTTGTGGCTCCCTTGATGGGCTGTCTGAGAAAGAGATGCAGACTCTGAATGATTGGGAGAAGAAGTTTGAGGCTAAGTACCCTGTTGTTGGTAGTCTTGCTGAATAAATTTCAAGTTAATTTAAGGGATTTTCTGCTTTTAATTATGTGTTTGTGAGGGTTTGGGAGGTGGGTTTGTATAATTATGGAGAAATATGGGGTCCTTTGGGTGGGTTATGGGGTGTGTTGTTGTAATGGGTACTTGAATGTTGTTATTATATGAATAAAATGGTTCTGGTTGTGTCTGACATTTGAAGATCACTTTTTTGTTTTTATGTAGTTTGGCTTCCTTAAGGTGAATTTTTTGGTTGCATGGATGATTTTAATTTTGATTTGGAATAATTTTAATTATTTCTAGTTGAATTGCTCTGCATTAATTTTGTTACATCTGTGAGTGTGTGGTTTGGTGCCTTTGGATTGTGGGTTTTGGTAATTATTTAGAAAGATGGATTCTTTTTGAGTGATGTATGTTTGGAACTGTGTTATGAAAAGGAGGATTTGAAGTTTTCCTGGAATAAAAGTTTTGGAGTAGCATACTATTAGGTGGCATTTTTGTTTTCTAGAATGGAGATAAACATTTGATAATCGAGCCTCATGTTCTTTTTGGTTGTAGAATAGGAAGTGGTTGGTTGGTGGATTGGATTAGTGATAAGCTTCTTGTAATGTGAGCTTTATTCAGGCAAATAGGTTGTATTTGGGAAAAGGGGATTTAGTGAAAAAAATTGTCTGTTTGGGTATAAACATCCTCTTGCTCACGTATACTTTGTTATTTTTGGATGTTTTGTAGAAATCCAAGTTTTATGTGATTTTGATGTATGTGTTTAATTGTGCGGGTGTAAATGTTAAGTGTATCTTTTAACCCATGAAATGGCTGTGTTGGTGTTATCTGGTTTATGATAAAGGTGTTATCTTTGTTGTTGTAGTGGATTATGCATATAGTTTGTTCTGTTGTTGGGGGGAATTTGTAGTTGCTTAGAGGAATGGAGTTATTTTCTGGAATTAAGTACTTACATTTTGATAGTAGTCATGCCATGCCAAGTAGTGTAATAGCTTTTATGTTACTTGAAAATCAAGAACTAGTATCAGGAATTGCTGGTCCTTGTCTGTTTAGGATGTTTCATAATCTGGTTTTGTCAACGCTATTGCTGATATGAAAGGTCTAACTGGTGAAGTTAAGGTGAATTTTTCAAAAATCGGTTAATACATGAAATGAATTTGTTAATAGATGATCCACATATTTGGGCATGCTAGAACATGCCACTAAAGAGTAACTGTGTAGTGTTTCATTGTTGAATGAAAGAGCTCCATATATTCTTTTGCATTGTGTTTGACTTTCGGATTTTAGCCTGATTTTGAGGTTTGGGCTTGTAATTTCATACCAACTCGAGACACCAGCTGCATGCATGTGAAGTTATTGATTATTGGAATGTGGATTGGGGCAAGAAAGGTTTTCAGTGTCTTTTCTGCATTTTGGCATCAATCTTTCGCTGTGCTGAGATGCCAAATACCTCTTGGGTGTTTGGTTTTTGTCTGTGGTCTCAATTTACTGTCAGATAGTCAATGAATGCTTGCTTGGCAGACTACTGTTGGATATTTTCAATAGTTGAAAGTATTGGAATGATCAAGAATCTGAAAATTTGATTAAAGCTAAATTTCCCAACGTCGCGACGTGGAGGCTTCTACGTCGGCGACGTGGAAGGACGTCGCGACGTAGAAGGGTTTTTCACGTCGCGACGCAACTCTCTGTTAAGAATTTCAATTTATTGAAATTTGGACGTCGCGACGTGGAATGTCGCACGTCGCGACGTTGGGCAGAATTTTGGGAAATTTGTTTTATGTTTTATTGGACGTCGCGACGTGGAGACCCACACATCGCGACGTCGGGTAAAAACCTGGAATATTGAGATAAAATCAATTGGTTGGTTTTTGGGTAGTTTTCAGATTAAGACACAAGTAGTTATCTTATGTGTCTCAAGGTAGTTGTTGATTTGAATTATGTCTCTACAAAGACATAATTGATTGGATAGATTTTATCTAACTGACAACTAACAACTACTTAAAGAAATCAAAGCCAAAAATGGAAGTCATATATAAGAACACTTCTTGAAGAAAATACTGCAGATTTTCTTTTAAGAAAAACACAACTTTCAAACACTATTTTTGTCTAAGTGTAGAAGTGTTGTTAGTGCAAAACAAAACTTCTTTTCTTCATCTTATCCTAAGGAATTATTTGCTAGAACTTTTGCACAAATAAGAGCAAATAAAAGTCTAAAGGAAAGTGCATTTGCACAATTTGAAGTTTCCTTTTGTAATAGTTAGTCATTTTTCTCAACTGTAATAGTTCGTCATTGTTGTACTTTGAAGAATATTACCAACAACTACTTGATAGAAGGTGAATCAAATAACTGAAGGATATACTCATAGTTCCGGAGAATTCTCATTCATCTTCTTCTTTGTGTTTAACTTTTTTTGCGGTCTTGTTATTTTCGTTACTTTTGATGATGATTGAAGAACTGATTTGTCATTGTTGGAGCGGAAAGCCACATAATTTGGGGTGATGCAGGGGTTGTTATCAAAGCAATGCTTTTTGCGATTCTATTTACTCGTACATTGTGCTCTTGGAACTTTTGCTGTTCATACTGTTAGATCTCTTGATCTTCTCTAACGTTTTTCACCTGGCCTTAAATTGCCTTCTAAGGAATGCATATCAATTTGCAATCTGAAGTACAGAAAACTTCTGTTTTTTCATTTTCATCAGGAAATGAAGGTTGAGTTCTTTACCTTTTAACTGATTTACATTGAAAGAACCACAACTTTGGTTTTCTTAAGTTCTTCTAAAGCATCTTTTGTATCTATCCTTTGCTCTGGTGATTCCACCGTGCATTTCAGGGCCAATCTCATGATTGAGAATATACATTGCACCTTTTTTGTTGAGTTTTCATCTTCTGAAGGAATCAAGTTTTGGTCTATGAAATTTGTTGCTGAATTTTGTAGCGAAGCCATAATCCAGTCCTTCAATCCCCAGCCCTCTACAAACATTTCATCTGTTGGCTTCTTTCTTGAAAATGTCTCCATCAACAGAACACCAAAGCTAAAGACATCGCATCCTGTGGAGACTATACCTTCAGATCCATACTCTACACAAGAAAATTGCAATATCAATGAAAGCATCCAATTTGCGAAAGAAAGCAGTGAGGAAACCATATATATCTACAATTTCCATTACCTGGTGCAATGTAGCCAATTGTTGCAAGAGTCTTTGTGTGCACCATATTTTCATCGCCACGAAATAGTTTCGAAATGTATTTCGAAATGCCAAAATCACTCACTCGACCAGTCATATCTTCATCTAGTAGGACATTGCTAGGCTTTAGATCTCAGTGGACAACAGGAGATGAATATCCGTGCTGGAGGTAAGCTAATGCAGAAGCTACGTCTATCATTACATCTAGTCTTTGCAAGAAATCCAAGAAATTGTTGTGGGAATATAACCATTTCTCAAGGCTTCCATTACGCATATACTCCAAGATTAAAGCTTTAAATTCAAGGTTAGAGCAACTGCTGATGACTTTGACAAGATTTCTGTGGCGAAGATTACGCAGAACTTCACATTCTGTGTCAAAACTTCTGAACGCTCCTTCTTGTTGCAAATTGAAAACCTTTATTGCTAAAATTACTCCATCCTTTAGTACCCATTTGTAAACTGAACCATAACTTCCTTCTCCAAGCAAATTGCTTTCACTGAAATCATTAGTTGCCTGCAGAACTTCATAGAATGAAACTCTTTCATGCATGATTGACGGGATTAAATCTGATTGAGGGTGACTTCTGTGTTTTCTCCGTGTATTCAAGAACGCCAACAAAATGCTCACAACAAAAATTGTCAATGCAGTTGGTATTAAAACATAGGCAACAATGCGCAACCTTTTAGTCCTTGATCCTTGAGGAGAATGGACAGGACAAGGAGGGAATTTTAGTTGAGGAGCACCACCACATAATGCTTCATTTGACATGAAAGATTCATATGTAAAATTCCGAAACGAACCATTCGTTGGAATTTCACCGCGCAGGTGATTGAATGACACAATGAAGTGTGTCAAATTCGAGAGTGATCCTAATGATGCAGGAATCTCTCCAATGAGATTGTTGTGAGATAGATCTAATATTTGTAGGCTTACTAGTTTGCCAAATGTCGCAGGAATCTCTCCGGTGATATTGTTCGCAGATAAATCTAAGATTTCAATGCTTAACAGGTTGCTGAATGTCACAGGAACAGGCCCTTGTAGTACATTATGTGCCAAGGAGAGGTTGATCAAGTTGTGCAGATCTCCAAGTGTTGGGGGAATATTGCCTGAAAGTTTGTTGTCTGATAAGTCTATGAATAATGCAGCCTTCAGATTTCCCAATTCTGGTGGTATATTACCACTTAAAGTATTTGAGTGGATGTCCAAGTACAGCAGATCCTTAAGTCTTCCAAGACTTGCAGGTATTGTGGAATTTAATTTGTTGGAGTTCAGATAAAGGTTTCTTAGAGAAGTTGAATTTTGGAAGCATTCTGGCAACTCTCCCCACAGTTGATTTTCACTCAAATCTAACCAAGTTAATTTCTTGAAACTGCAAAAATAGTTTTGGATAGATCCACTTAGCTTATTAATCCCTAGATATGCTGCCTGAATATTCAACAATCCTCTTAATGTTGTTGGAGTTGATCCATGCAAATAATTCCCAGAAAGACCCAAAATCACCAACCCACTCAGGTTTCCAATTTCATTTGGAATGATGCCATCAATTCCACAAAAGTCTGCATAAAATTGTTGTAGAGAACTTGAAAAATTCCCTATAGCTTTTGGAAGGATGCCTTTTAGTGGATTATTTGCTACAATCAAACCTTCCAGGCTTCTACAATTTGTCAAAGATACAAGAAAGCTGAGGGAATTGTCAGAGGTTAAATTGTTTTCATGAAGATGAACAAGTTGAAGGAATCTTAAACTTCCAAGTGAAGTAGGAATTGAGCCACTAAATAGGTTGGCACTAAGGACCAAATCTTTCAGTTTAGTAAGATTTGAGATGGAGTCAGGAATGAATCCACTCATTTCATTCCTATCAAGATATAAACTTTCTAGATTGGGTAATGTTTGGCCTATGCTGGTTGGAAGAATCCCTGAAAATCCATGGTGAATTCAATGCTGTTAAGGGATGAGATGTTAAATATGGATATGGGAATTGAACCACTTAGAGGATTAATACCCATTTTCAATTGTGTCAATTTCTGAAGATTACCAATTTCCACAGGAACTGGACCTGCCAAGATTCAAACAAATAGTAACCATCTTCAATTCTACATATACAAATTCTAGATGCAGTCAGTCAAACTCATTGGGCAGATTTGCATTAATTCACAAAAGATGCCATGCTTAGCCACATGTGAACTTGATATGTAACTTTTCCATCCAAAATCTCATAAAAATTGGATGATTTGGAAAAGCGTCAAAATAGTGGAGAAACATAATTTATTATGGTAGAAATTGTCAAACATTGACAGTTTAGGATGTTAAGTGTAACCAGGGCAACAAATTTAGGATGGTGAAATTTGCAATCAATGTTTATGAATGAATACATCATTTTCCTATTGCGTGGGGAATAGGGAAAGAAGAGCAGCATTGGCAATAATACTAAGTCAAACCTTCATAAAGATTGCTTGAGAGTTGAGACAAGAGTAGTATCACCACTTTATCAATCTTAATTTGCAAAGGTTGCATTAGACCATTAGTGTTAAGATATTAACTATTATTGTTAAGATAATAGTAAAAAAACAAATCATATGCAAAATTGATGTGTACATATATTCATAGATATATAACATAAATTATTTAAGATCTTTATCCTCAAATTACAGTTTTTTAACATTACGTAAGAGGGTTATTACATTATGGTTGACAACGTGATTTGACTGTTATGTTAGTTTTTTGTTTTTTGTTTCTTTTTTGTGTATAGACTACTTAAGAAGATGGTCAATCCACGTGGTAATACTTCAATACAAGACAAGAAGAGAAAGAAGCATTTTTTTTTGTTTAAACATACCTATGCATAACAAAGTTTACAAAATTAATTATGGATGTTAATTAACAAAGTTTACAAGATTTACTAAAATGTGAGATTGTAAGATCCCACGTTAGGGTCAAGATTTTACAAGTATTTAGCTCTTGCTCATCATATCTTTAAATACCTGCAGTTTTTCTTTTTGTTTGTCTTAGTATTCAAATGCTACAAAGTAGCCATGATCACGGATCACGAACCACTGATAACGTTTCATGAACAGTCTGTTTACAGTTCCACCAAGAATAGTAAAACCACCGATAACATTTCATGAACATTCGTTTCACGGTTTCACCAAGGATAGTGAAACCATACGATTCACAGTTCACCAAAGTATGCAGGTTATGGTTATGGTAAAAGTCGTAATTGTGTCTACTACAAAGTATGAGTACGTGTATCAATTTTTTCCGGGAATTCGACATTCTAAAACTAATTCTAACGAATTAAAGCAAAATGAGAAGGTATGGAATTTGATATAATAATGAAAAGCAAATTAACAAACCTTCAAAGTGGTTAATTGCCAAAGAGATTGTGTTCAACATGGTTAAGTTTCCCAACTCTCTTGGAACAGATCCACTAAACTGATTGGAGGTCAATACTAGCATTTGAAGTTCTGAGCAATTCTCAAATTTGGAATGAATTTCGCCGGACAAATCGTTCAAGGCTAAGCGTACTTCTTGAAGTTTAAGCAGCTTAGAACACATGTTCATGGGAAGATCGCCAGTTAAGCTGTTCCCAGACAAAGAAATTACTTCCAAGGATGAAATGTTCATAATAGATTGTGGTATAGACCTGTAAGCCTGTTCCCTCGCAAATTCAAGAACTTCAAGCTGCCAAGATTGCCAATTTCTTGAGGTATATTCCCTTGCAAATCATTGAAAACAATAGACATGAATTCCAACTTTGATGCGTTAAATAGAGGAAGTGGAAGGGTACCTGTGAAGCTGTTATTATCCATATATTATATGGATAATAACAGCTTCACAGGTACTAGGGCTGATATCGAGCCGAGCTGAGCCCGAGTCAGCTCGTGTATTTTTCTGGAGAGCTCGATCTCGAGCTCGATTTCAGTTTTTTTCACTTTTGATTTTTTTTATTTTTTTCACTTTTTTTTTTATTTTTTTCACAAAATAAGATTATTCAATCGTGACACAATAACTTATCAAATATTTTGATAATAGTTAACCCAATCTATTAGTTATATTTAAATGTAAATAAAATAAATTACAACGTACATTATTCAAAGAAACAACACCAACTAAATAATTCAAAACATAACATACATTATAAATTCTCACAAAAATATAACTTTTTTACAATTGTATAATTTTTTAATATAAATTTTCACTCAAATAAATACATCAATTCAAACGTCTATAAAAGATTAGCTTATTATAACAATTCAAACACTCGTATATTGTAATTTGTGTCTTAATAAATACATATAAAAATAAAATTACTTCTAGTATTTAGTATATAAGTACAATATATATTATATAATTAATATTTTAATCGAGCTTTTAACGAGCTTTAATCGAGCTATAAACGAGCTTTTTAACGAGCTGTTCATGAACGTAAACGAGCTTTCACCAATGTGTTCATTTAATGTTCATTTATTAATCGTGCCTAAAATCTTGTTCGTGTTCGTTTATTTATTAAATAAACGAGCTCGAGTCGAGCTTTAATCGAGCCAATCCCGAGCGTGTTCGTGAACGTTCGTATTCGTTCTCAGCCCTAATATATGCATTGAAGATTAGGCAAAAACCAAACCAGGAAGGGAACTCCCCACTAAATTTGTTGTTGATCAGATTGATGTATTTTAGTCTTCGCAACTGCGCCATTTCCTGAGGCAAACTGC
Source organism: Ophiorrhiza pumila (assembly GCA_016586305.1). Taxonomy (NCBI): domain Eukaryota; kingdom Viridiplantae; phylum Streptophyta; class Magnoliopsida; order Gentianales; family Rubiaceae; genus Ophiorrhiza; species Ophiorrhiza pumila. Next base: position 6,799,952 of record BLIW01000008.1, on the reverse strand, counting down.
CACTGAAATTGTTGTTTCTAATGTCAAAAGAATTGAGAAACGAAAAGGGTTCTTATTTCTGGAGGAATGCTGCCGAGAAGGCCCGCGTTAGACATACTTAAGGCCACAACTCTTTGATGGCGAAGGGATCATTTGACTCCATTCCATTTGCATGTTGAGATTGTACTGTTCCAATTTTTTGTCAACAAATTTGTAGGATGTTCAAAAACATGGGATTTTAAGGCAAGAAGTGCAGCTTCGTCAGTTTTGATATCGAATTTGATGAGGGCAGTGGAAATTGTAGGAAGGTGAAAGATCTAGGTTAGTAGCGCGGTGTCCCAGTGGGTGAGTAACACTGGGTGTGACACCGATAATAAAATGCAAATGAACAGTATTAAAAATGCGGAAAATAAATGGACAGGAGGTGGTAACGCAGTTCGGCAATTGCCTACGTCTGCGGGGCCACGCCCAGAAAGAACAATCCACTATGTTCACAAGTTACAAGACATTCAGTATGACACTACGTAAGACACCATCTTATCTTAGTTACTGCTGCTTCCTAACTTTTGCAGTGAACGGATTGTGCGAGCTCCCCTCGACTTGTGTTGATTCCTCCCGGAATCCGTGGTTATGCAAGATCCCTTTGCCCACGTTTGAACTCCTCCCGAGTTCTATGCTTGAATCAAGAAACACAAGGATAGCACCTTCAAGAATATAATCTTTCGATGCAACAGCCAACACACTCTTAATCAAAGATATTCACCAAAGGAGTGTGTTCACAGTCTTAGAGAAAGACCGAATAAAAATCACAAAACTCACACTAGAAAACCGTGTGATGGAAAGCTTCATATAGGCACTCAAAAATCCTTCCATATTTATCTCAAGATTATTTCCAAATAATTCAAATGGAAAGATCATAAACACGTTCCATGCCTTCACGTTTATCTTCATGATTGTTTCCAAAATAATTTAAATGAGAAGATGGAAACTCTTGTGCCTTCAATGCTTATCTCTTCCATAATTAGATAGCTTCCAAGAATACCAAGATAAGTCTCATAATTATCCATATGGCATTAATCATTAAATCAATCTTCCTTGCTTAGATTGATTTTATTTGATTTTGCCTTCAATAAAAGCTTTCCTTATCTTTGCCAAAAAATAAATGCCAATTAAAATAAATGCCAACTTACGTTTGCATTAACAATCTCCCCCTTTGGCATTTTTTGGCAAAATCCAATCTCCCCCTGTATGCTGAATTGGATGCGTTTAAATCAAACTCCCCCTGAATAAGCACTTGGTAAATAAACATCTGCATAAGACATTATGCGAGACACAGCAAGAGACACCAAGTTTCCCAGCATACATATTCTTAGGAAGAACAACCCAGATATCTAAAATCCAAAATTACTCACCCTTTTTGCCATAAAAGGACAAAAGGGCCACAAAACAATAATAAAAACATAATAAACTTTCTTGAAAAATCAGCATAAATAAAATATCAGAGTAATCAATCAGAATTCTCCTCATCATGAGTCACAAGACCAACTGAATCAGCCAGCAGTTGAACACCAGCAGTAGCATCTGGACCTCTCACATCTGAACCAGCAGGAAACCCACCAGATTGGGTGCTGGAAGGGGCTGCACTGTCAGGGACATTGGATGTGACACTGGCAGGGACATCATCAGATACAGTAGTAGGAACTGTAGTGTTTGCCTCAGTCATGTCCTCATCAAGATCAGAATAATCAGCTTCTTCAACAATGGGCTTATCAGGTTCTGCAAAGACAGAAGATAAATTCTGAAGTATACCTGCAGTAACATCTGGTGTGACATCAGATGGGACTTCTGAAGACTCAACCCCGGCAGATGTAGTGGTGGCAGACTGTGTACCAACTTTCTTTTTCCTTTCAGCAGTTTCATCTGCAACATCTTTTGCCGTCTTGAGGGCAATAAGATCATCAAGAACTGCAGAAATCTCCTTCCTTTGCTTTGCAATCTCTGACTGCTGTGTCATCAAAGTTCTCAACTCATCTTCTAGCACCTTAATGGTGCGAGACAGCAGCACAGTATTCCCAAAATCCTCCGTGTCAGTGACATCTTCTGAAACATTGTCCATGTCATTAATATGGTCACCTATCAGCAGCTTATAACTTATCCTGATCTCCTCCTTATCAGTTTCCAAAACCTCTATTGCTCTAATTATAGGATACTGAGATGGCAGAAATGCATAAATCAAGCAAAGAAATGGATAGGCCAGCCTCTCGTTCTTACAATCTGCATGCTTAACTATCTGATCAAATATAAACTGCCCAACATCAAACTCAACAAAATTTCCAATCTTGTACAGCAGGGTAGCCATTCCCTTATTCACTCCAGTTCCATGGGAAGTTGGCAGCCAATTTCTCATAGCAATCTTATGCAAGATTGCATACTTCACCGATAGTTGGGAAGTTGGAAAATCTTTCCCCCTTGGCCAAACATGTCTAACACCCCCAGTGACATCAGAAATTATCACACTATAGTCTGGTGTAAAATCTTCTACTTCTGCCCAATGACTTCCCAGATATGTATTGATTACATCCGGAGTGAAATCAAACACTCTCCCCCTCACAGATACACGACCACAATCCGGATGTTCAAAATCCTTTATACTAGAATCAAGATTACAGTAAAACTCCTGCACTACCCTTTTAACATAGGGTTTAATACCCTTGATTGTCCTGCCAAACCCTTGACTAACTAACTGATCAACCAATTTTTGACACTCTTTAAAATCCCTCTCATGTATATTTCTCTCATTCCAGATATTTATCTTAGACACCATAGACCACAAGCCAGCATTGTACTCTGATTTAAAATCATCAAGGTTAACATCAGAAACAGATGACTTACTTGAACTTGCAGGGGACTTGCCATTTGACATTGACTTTGAGCGAGTCATTCTCTAAGATATGGGAGCATGGGTTGCTTTCTGTCGCTTAGGCTTTGGTGACTTTATAGGGTTAGAATCTGAAAGGTCATGAATTTCAGCATTCTTAGAGGAATCATCATCAACAGGAGAGCCATCATTGTTTGAGGATTCTTCTTTATCATCAGAGGAGTCCCCATTTTCTTCATTCGACACACCTCCTCCAATATTGCTTTCACCAAGCCAATCCTCATCAGAGGAACTTTCATCCACAAGTTGAAACATTTTTCTCTTGGGTTCAATATTCACCTTAGAACCACCCGGTGCCTTTGATGGTACAACACTTGTCTTGAATTGAGTAGTACTGGTCTGCCCAAATCGTGTTCTAACATCGGAGGAGTCAATGGATTGAATTGGGATAACATCTATTGCCATTGAAGCCAGATCATACTTAGCAATTGGGACTTGTTCTTGCGGCTCAGTAAAAAACTCATCAATTTCAGGTGATTCTGGAGAGGTGTGATTCACCACAGCATGTACTTCATCATCATCTAGAGTCACCTTGCTTGTTCGTGATGAAGACTTTCTCGGAGACATCTCTTAAATTTTGATCTCTTGACTTGATAATATTTTTAGGAATTCTGATTGTGCTCAAAATAGTGAAGACGGCAGGATAGAGCTCAAACACTTATGAGTTGTAGAAGTTGAGAAGACCAGAAACCCTTGAATTTCAAATAGCGAATTAATTGCCAAAAATGCAGCAGTCAGATATTGCGTATTCCAAGCCAACTCTTCAATTCCATGTAATTACCAAGAATTCCGAAAATGCCAGATGTCACTTGGAGTGCTGAATCGCTGAAGTTCTCAAAAATCATAAACCACCAAATCTGCTACTACAGGCTTCCCAAAAGCATTAGGCGGGAAAGCAGAAAAAGACAAAATAGCTATTCTACTATTATTTTTGTGTTTTCTGTCATTTTTTATTATATTGCTGTACAAAACAAAATACAATACAAAAGAACTTACACTTTTGAAGAGCTTCTTCACATAACACAAAGGCCTAGAGAAGACCTTAGTTCTTCAAATCTTGCCCCATCCAATGCTTTGGTGAAAATATCAGTAATTTGTTTTTCTGTCACCATATGTTCTAAAGCAATGATTTTATCCTCCACAAGAGATCGAATAAAATGATGTCGAATATCTATGTGTTTTGTCCGTGAATGCTGAACAGGATTCTTTGAAATGTTGATCGCACTCATATTATCACAGTAGAGTGTCATGACATCCTGTGTGACACCATAATCTTTCAGCATCTGCTTCATCCAGAGAATCTGTGTACAGCAACTACCAGCTGCAATGTATTCTGCTTCGGCCGTAGACAAAGAAATAGAGTTCTGCTTCTTACTGACCATGACACTAAATTATTTCCCAAATAAAAACATCCACCAAAAGTGCTTTTCCGATCATCTGAACTTCCAGCCCAGTCAGCATCACAGTAACCAACTAAGTTGGTGTTTGTATCAAAGGAGTACCAAATTCCATAATCAGTTGTTCCACAAATATATTTGAGAATCCTTTTGACTGACACCAGGTGTGACTCGCGAGGTGCTGCCTGAAATCGAGCACATAATCCAACGCTGAAGCAGATATCAGGACGACTAGCAGTTAGGTACAAGAGGCTGCCAATCATACTTCTGTAAAGACTTGCATCAATAGGGGTTCCCTTCTCATCTTTGGAGATCTTCTCATGAGTTCCCATAGGTGTTCTTCTTGGACAAGCATTTTCCAATTCAAATTTCTTCAGTAAATTCTTTGCATACTTGCTTTGAGAAATGAAGATACCATCATATCGTTGCTGAATTTGATGTCCAAGAAAGTAAGTAAGCTCACCAACCATGCTCATCTCAAATTCTCCAGTCATTTGAGCAACAAACTCATCCACCATGGCCTGTGACACGGAGCCAAACACTATATCATCAACATAAATTTGAGCAAGTAAAAACTGACCTTTCACTTGACTAATGAAAAGGGTTTTATCTACTCCCCCTCGCTCATATCCTTTGGCTAACAAGTACTGAGTCAGCCTCTCATACCAAGCCTTAGGAGCTTGTTTGAGCCCATATAAAGCCTTCTTCAATTTGTAGACAAACTCGGGATGATGAGAGTCTTCAAAACCCTTTGGTTGAGCAACATACACCTCCTCTTGAAGAAGACCATTGAGGAAAGCACTCTTCACATCCATTTGGTACAATTTGAATCGCAACACACATGCAATAGCCAGCAAGAATCGGATAGACTCAAGGCGAGCAACTGGAGCAAATGTCTCATCAAAGTCAACTCCTTCAATTTGCGTATACCCCTGAGCAACCAATCGAGCCTTGTTGCGAGTGATATTCCCATGCTCATCACTCTTGTTCTTGTATATCCATTTGGTGCCAATAACATTCACATTAGGAGGACATGGAACTAGATCCCAAACTTGATTGCGAGTGAATTGATCAAGTTCTTCTTGCATTGCACCAATCCAACATTCATCTTCCAGAGCTTCTTTCACATTCTTTGGCTCAATAGAAGAAGTGTAGCAAGCCATTTGAATCATATCTCTATAATTTACTCTTGGTTTGTCTCTTGTACGAACACCATCAGTCAAACTTTCAATAACTTCAGCAGTAGGATGATTCTTCTGTACACGAGTAGAGGGCTGTCTGTGAGGTAAAGTGACATCATTCACATTATCATGTTCTTCATTCTGATCAGTGACACCACCAGTGACACTGGGGGAAATACTTCCTGGAACACTGGAACTTACTTCAGGTAGAGAATCTGTAATATCTTCATTAGGAACAGCACTTGCTTCCAGAGAGTCATCGACTTGAACATTTGCTGATTCCATCACAGTTTGAGTTCTTTTGTTGTAAACTTGATAACCTCGACTATTGATAGCATATCCAAGAAATATAGCTTCATCACTCTTGCGGTCAAGCTTCCCTTTATATTCCCTGTCATTCAACACATAACAAGTACTTCCAAAAGGATGAAAATAGTTAACAGTTGGAGTTCTACTTTTCCAAATTTCATAGGGCGTCTTCTCAGTTCCTCCACGGAGATATACGCGATTTATAGTGTAGCATGCTGTGTTCATTGCTTCAGCCCAAAATTTCTGTGGAATATTTTTTTCGTGTAACATGACTCGTGACATCTCTGCTATAGTTCGATTTTTCCTTTCTACGATCCCGTTTTGCTGAGGAATTTTAGGTGCAGAGAACTCATGACCTATTCCATGCTGATTACAGAAGTCTGAGAAATCTGAGTTTTCAAACTCTCTCCCATGATCACTACGAATCCATACAATCTTCAGAATAGCACATCCCTTTTCACGCTGAAGGCGTAGACACAATGCTTTAAAGGCATTAAATGTGTCAGATTTTTCACGAAGAAATTCAATCCATGTATAACGAGAAAAATCATCAACAGTCACATATGCATATCGTTTTCCTCCAATACTTTCTACAGACATAGGACCCATCAAATCCATATGAAGTAGCTCTAGTACACGAGTTGTTCCTGGTGTCTATGATTTGGGATGCGACACCTTTGTTTGTTTACCAATCTGACATGGTCCGCATATTCTGCTTGCATCAAATTGCAGTTGAGGAATCCCACAGACAGCTCATTTAGTAACTATGTTCTGCAGCATCCGTATATTCATATGACCCAATTTTTGATGCCATAGAATTGAATCCTCCATACTTGATCGAAGACATATTGATGTGGCAGAGATGAGATAGCAATTATCCCTTGATCTTACTCCTTCCATGATACATTTGTTGTTTTGATCAATCACCTTGCAATTTTTCTTTGTGAAATTTACATTCAAGTCTTGGTCGCACAAGTGACTAATGCTGAGCAAATTTGCCTTGAGGTCATCTACCAGCAGTACATCATCTAACTTTGGTAACCAAGGCACATTTAGAGTACCTTTTCCAATGACACGAGCTTGTGACACCATTGCCAAAAGTCACTTTTCCAATACTTCCAGACACCACATCCTTCAAAAAATTATTTTCACCAGTCATGTGCCTGGAACATCTACTGTCAAAATACCACTCATCTGTTGTGGCAGCCTTTAGTGACGTGTATGTAAAATTGCACCGGTAATTAGGCTTCACCACCCAGCTCAGTTGTGTATTTCTGCGAAAAGTAGAGTTTCTAGCAGTACCTTGTCTTAACTCAGCAAGATAGATAAAACATCTAGGACGAATATAACCACGACGATTGCAGTAATGACAAACAGGTATAAATCTGTTACCTCTTTCGTTATGAGCATGATAGTAATAAGAATGCACCCCTTTGGATTGATTTTCTGACAGTGACACTGACTGTGACTTCAGTTGTGACATGGGCTGTGACACTGAGCTTTCTCCTTTGTACCCCAGTCCTGTGTAGTCACCACTCGATTGACCAACCTTAAGAATTTCATCCAGCTTGAAAGCACCTGAATTTAGCATCTTAACTCCTTTCTTTAAGTGATTTAACTCGTTGGTCAATGTCTTTACTTCCTCTTGGCTTACTCTCAGTTTGATAACCAGATCAGTGTGAGATTGTTGAAGATTGTCTCTTTCGTTTTGCAGATTTCCAACCTGTGTATGAAGTTGCTGATTCACTCTAGAAAGTTCAGTCCACTTGTCATGCAGATTCTTGAATTCCACCAGAATATCTTCTTCTGTAACATAATCTTCATCTTCATCTAGATAGGTTAACATATTTCTAGTGACACTCTGTGTAACATCCGTTTTCTTGTCATGATCAGATTGTTCTGTCTTGGTGGTAAGTGCCACATAGTTGTTCTGAAAATCACCTTCTTTGTCTGAATCATCTTCACTCCAAGTTGTGTTGAGTGAGTTCCTCTTTCTTCTCAGTGTATTAGCACAATCTGCCTGAACATGCCCATAACCTTCACATTCTCTGCACTTAATTCCTTTAAGTTTGAATGATTGATCAGACATATTATTTTCTTCCCTGTTCTTTCTATTATTTGCCACCTCATTCTTGGAGTTACTGACACTGCCTCTGACACCAGGATTACTTCTGCCATATCTTTTCAGTATTTTGCTGAAGTTTTTAGATATTAAAGCCAAGGAGTCCCCAAGGTCATCATCTCCAGAATTGTCCAACTTCTGCATTTCTGCTTTTAAGGCAAGCTCCTTGTTTTTCTTTGCTTCCATGTCTACTCCCAGATTCATCTCAAATATTATAAGGGATCCCATCAATTCTTCTAGCTTCATCTTTGAGATATATTTTGCTTCCTCAATGGCAGTAACTTTATGAGCAAAGCTTTGAGGTAGAGATCGTAAGGTTTTCCTTACAAGCTTTTCTTCTGAAAAACTTTCACCAAGGGCAAATGCTTCGTTGGCAATTTCACACAGCTTGACATTGAATTCTGTAATGCTTTCTTCTTCAAGCATCCTCAAGTTTTCAAATCTTATAGTCAGAATTTGCATCTTTGATAACTTTACACTTGAGGTTCCTTCATGAGTAGTTTGCAGGATATCCGATGCCTTTTAGCAATCACACATATGGAAATAAGTCTGAACTGTGCTGGATCTACTCCATTAAATATGGCATTAAGCGCCTTTGAGTTACTGTTTGCCAAGGCATCTTCAGTAGGCGACCAGCTTTCTTCAGGCTTGAATGATTTGACACCATTTGCATCAGTAGTCGTTGGAGGATCCCATCCAACCAGAATTGATTTTCAAGCCTTCTCATCAATAGCTTTGATAAAGGCTCTCATTCTTGCCTTCCAATATGCATAGTTGCTTCCATCCAAGAGAGGTGGACGCATTGTTGAACCTCCTTCCTTCATAGAGTCCATCGCACCAAACAACCAAGATCAAGTCCTGCGGATCCCGCCTAAGAAACAAAGACGACCCGCTCTGATACCAATTGAAAGATCTATGTTAGTAGCGCGGTGTCCCAGTGGGTGAGTAACACTGGGTGTGACACCGATAATAAAATGCAAATGAAAAGTATTAAAAATGCGGAAAATAAATAGACAGGAGGTTGGTAACGTAGTTCGGCAATTGCCTACGTCTGCGGGGCCACGCCCAGAAAGAACAATCCACTATGTTCACAAGTTACAAGACATTCAGTATGACACTAGGTAAGACACCATCTTATCGTAGTTACTGCTGCTTCCTAACTTCTGCAGTGAACGGATTGTGCGAGCTCCCCTCGGCTTGTGTTGATTCCTCCCGGAATCCGTGGTTATGCAAGATCCCCTTGCCCACGTTTGAACTCCTCCCGAGTTCTATGCTTGAATCAAGAAAACATAAGGATAGCACCTTCAAGAATATAACCTTTCGATGCAACAGCCAACACACTCTTAATCAAAGATATTCACCAAAGGAGTGTGTTCACAGTCTTAAAGAAAGATCGAATAAAAATCACAAAACTCACACTAGAAAACCGTGTGATGGAAAGCTTCATATAGGCACTCAAAAATCCTTCCATGTTTATCCCAAGATTATTTCCAAATAATTCAAATGAAAAGATCATAAACACGTTCCATGCCTTCACGTTTATCTTCATGATTGTTTCCAAAATAATTTAAATGAGAAGATGGAAACTCTTGTGCCTTCAATGCTTATCTCTTCCATAATTAGATAGCTTCCAAGAATACCAAGATAAGTCCCATAATTATCCATATGGCATTAATCATTAAATCAATCTTCCTTGCTTAGATTGATTTTATTTGATTTTGCCTTCAATAAAAGCTTTCCTTATCTTTGCCAAAAAATAGATGCCAATTAAAATAAATGCCAACTTACGTTTGCATTAACAGAAGGCATAGTAGCAAAACTACAAGATGAAGGAGAGATGCATTGATGATGTCCATGAGATGAAGTTACAGAAGGAAATGTGCAAGAAAGATTGGTGAAGAGTGTGTGAAGACTGAAAAGCTTTTTTAATTCAATAATTTATAGCCTTAAGGCAAGATGAATATCTATACAATTATGACTTTGGGTTTGGGGCCTCTTTGCATAAAGTGTACTGTCTCAAACAATTACTTTTTATGAAGAGGTACATTTTATGTTTCAATAAGAAAATGGTTATTAATTACTCCCTCTGTTCTTTAATAAGTATCGTTTTGGCTCTCCTTTTTAATTCTTTAATAAGTGTAATTCTACAAATTTCAATGCAAAAAGTCTAAAAGCTTCCAATTTTACCCTTAGTCCCATTTATCTATGTAATGTTATTTAAAAGAAGAGAGAGAAAGTTATGGTTATAAATATGAGTAAATAAGAGAATTTATCACTTTTCTTGTGCACAACTCTAAAACGACACTTATTGGAGAACAGAGGGAGTAATCATATAAGCTATAGTAAGTAAGGGCTAATGAAGAGGTTCCATTAGCCAAACTTTTGATGAATTCCATGCATTACTCACTCTTATACTTATTTGTACGTGGAATAATTTACTTCAATCATCTATAAGGTTGATTTTGCTTTTATCTCCATTTTGTAAAAACTTCAATTTTCATCCCCATATTGTAATTTTGCCTTTCAACAATCTTTCGTTCACTTTGTAAGTAAGAAAATTCAATTTCAACTATCATTTAATATGCCTATGTCGACCATTATAAATTTGTATGACCTTATATTTGTCATGTGTTGAACTGTGGGTTTTTGGAGCTTCACACGTGGCTACATGGTGGTGTCATTGATAATACCAATATTTTGTTACTTATCTATATTTATTTTGGATAATATTGGTATTATTAATAGTAAAAAGTGTTGATAATTGCAGATTTATCTGGAAGAAGTTGTTGGGCAATAAATGTGCAAGAATGGTGGAAAATGGATCTAGACATATTTTTGGGAAGATTCAAGACATGTGCTTAAAGGATAATTGAAGAAGTTGAGTTGAAGAACAAAAGGTCAAGCAAAGAAGTTGGAGAAAACGTCTCCTATTTATTTGGAGAAATTCTGTCAAAGACATGTGAAGATTGAGATTGGGGTTGACATTAGTTTTATGGGATTTATTCCAAATAATTATCTCTTGAGATAATTAGATAATTATAGTTTTTAGGATAATTTCAATATTTATGGATAATTCCCACTTTTGGGGAATTAGATTAATATTAGGAATTTGAGTAGAATTTGGTTTAGGAGCTCTATAAATTAGCTTTTACGCAAGAGAGGCAGTCAGTTAATCTTTCATTTTTTCTATTAGTTAGTAGTCAGTTTTTCATTCAGTTTTCTATTAGTCAAGTTTAAGAAACTCTTTAGTTTTGATTTCAAATTATTTAAAGTTAGGATTTATTAGAATTTGTTCTTTTCAAGAAGTGATTCCAATTCGTATTCATAAGTGAATTGCTTTGCTTTGATTCTGATCAAATTGGTTTGACTCTGAATATTGATTCCAATTCGAATTTATAAGTGAAGTTGATGAATATTTGAGTAAGCTTCAGTTTTCAAGTTTCTGTTTCAATGATTTGTTTACTATTCATAATGAAAGTGTTTTGATTTTAGTCTACATGGTTTTATATTTAATTTAGTATTCTAATTCGATTTTCATAGTTGTTGACTCAGAAATTACATCAAGTCTTGGTATTCAAATTAGACATCAATTTTTAGTGGTTTCCCTATTTGTAGTGAGTTTTTAAATAGCTAGTAAGTTAATCTTTGTCTTTGATTATGGATTCTACTTTTCTTAATTTTTATGAATTTTATTTAATTATGTATTCTAGCTAGATTTATTTATCCGGTTAAGATATTGATGAAGCACTAATTAAAATTCTTGTGAGATCTAATTTGAATTTAAATAAATTTGTTAGACAAGTACCTTTTATGTCTTGTGATAAATAGTTTATGAATTTTATGTAATTGTTAAATAGTGTACAATGTTTAATTAATTGCATGAAGTTCTAAGGCCAATTAAAACAGTGGATTCGTAATTGTCCATTTAGTTTTAATAGGTGGTGAAGCTGTCATTCATCGACAGTAGGCATAGGGGCTAGTATGGGCATATGGCGTCCATGTGGGCATATTAGTATCAGGTTTCTTTTATCTTAATGCTTTTAATGAATTAAATCTAATGAGGCGTCCTCTTAGGTTGTTTATTAATTAGAGAGTAATTAATAAGGCGTCCTTTTAATTACCAACAAGTAAGAAGAAATTAGGTTATGTCAGTGGCGTTCCCGATAACTATAACTGATTTATTTGTCAAATAGATTTAATATTTGCATCAAGGATCAAGTTATTAATTAGTGTGGATTCAATGTTTTAACCGGGTTTTCTTCCTTATTGATTAAATTCTCTAGTAATCCATTTTATTTAATTGTTTCTAATTCCTCTTTTTGTGACAAGTTTGAAGGAAAGTTACATCCGTTCCCTTGGGAGACGACCTTACTCCATTGCTATACTAGTGAAGAGTAGGTTTTAATTTTGGTGGTATAACGACACTATCAAATTTTGGCGCCGTTGCCGGGGAATGGCGCTTTGTTAATTTTTCTTCATATTTCATTTCATTTAATTTAATTTGTAAAATCTTTGTTTGGTTTATGACACGTTCTAATCCTACAGGACAATTGGAGTACGATCCTGAAATCGAAAAGTCTGCAAGGATAAGAACGAAAAAGACAAAAGAGGCAAAACAAGCCTCTAGTTCAAACACTGTGGTTGAACAGGAGGGTGATTTGGAAAATCAGCATACAAGCATAACAACTCCACCAGACGAAGCAGTTATGGCTGAACAAGAACAAGAACAAACCCTCAGGGAGTTAGCTAATCCTCACATTAATTTCTTACCAATGGGCATTACACTCCCTACTACTACTGAGCAATTTGAATTGAAATCTGGTTTAATACAAATCCTCCCTAAGTTTCATAATTTGGCTGGAGAAGACCCACATAAACATTTAAAAGACTTTCAACTTGTGTGTTCAACTATAAGGAATAATGGAAATTTGGCTGAATATGTTAAACTATTAGCTTTTCCATTTTCTTTACATGATGATGCTAGGGACTGGTTGTTTAGTTTGCCTGCAGGGTCAATTACTACTTGGAATGAACTTACTAGAAAATTTCTTGAAAAATATTTTCCTGCATCTAAGGCTGCTAACATACGAAAGGAAATTTGTGGCATTAAACAGAATAATGGAGAGACTTTTCATAGTTACTGGGAAAGATTTAAAAAATTGTGTGCAAAATGCCCACAACATCAAATTTCCCAACAGTTGCTAATTCAATACTTTTATGAAGGTCTATTGTCCACAGCAAGGGACATGATCGATGCAGCCAGTGGAGGAGCTCTCATGAACAAAACACCCACAGAGGCACAAGCATTAATCTCCAACATGGCAGACAATGGACAACAATTTGGTGAAGATACATCACGTCGAATGTATGAGGTAGGCATGGTTAAAGATCCTCGTGTAGATGATTTAATCAAATCTATTGAAAAATTGGTTACAGGAATAGGAAAAGCTCAACAGGTACAAGCTTGTGGGGTCTGTTTGAATGAGCATCCAACAGACACATGTCCAAATATTCAGGATGATATGACCCAGCAAGTAAATGCTATAGGCCAACAAACACAGAGACAATTCCCCAACCAATACAATCCCAATTTTAGCTATAGACCACCAGGATTCCAGAATGCCCAACCCAACCAATTTCGCCATCCTCCTCCACAACAATACCAAATGGTTTTACCAAATGCACAACAACCACTTACACTTCCAGCGCCCAAAACAGGCCCAAATCTAGAAGATATGATGAAGTATATGGCACAGGAGAACATCAAATTTCAACAAGAGAACATCAAATTTCAACAAGAGAACGTCAAATTTCAACAAGAAACACGTGCAGGATTTGTCAATATGGGCACACAAATTACTCAAATGGCCACAGCAATAGCAAGGTTGGAAGCTAATCAGGGTAAGTTGCCATCACAAGTGGAAGTCAACCCGAGGGAGAATGTAAGTGTTGTAACACTTCGGAGTGGTAGGGAACTAAAGGATCCTGAACAGAAAGTAAATGATCACAAAATGCCTATTTCAAATTCAGATTCGGAAGACTCAACTCATTTGCCCATATCAGATTCAATGCAAAAATTCGAGGTAAGTAGTGAACCTAAAGTTGATAAATCTGAAGTTGTACTAATACCACCTTTTCCTGGCAGGTTCGCTAAAGAAAAGAAAGAAGAGGAAACACAAGATCTCCTGAATATTTTTCGAAAAGTGGAAATTAACATTCCACTCCTTGAGGCAATTCGTCAAGTCCCCAAATATGCCAAGTTTTTAAAAGAACTCTGTACTAAAAAGATAAGGCATAATGATGATGCAAAGGTGATAGTTGGTGAGAATGTCTCTGCGGTCATACAACGTAAGTTGCCACAAAAGTGTAAGGATCCTGGTATGTTTACTATTCCCTGTTTAATTGGTAATAAGAAAGTTGAGAAAGCCATGCTTGATTTGGGCGCGTCCATCAATGTGATGCCCTTGTCAATTTACAAAGAATTAAATTTGGGAACCCTTAAAGAGACCAGAGTCATAATTCAATTGGATGACCGTTCAAATGTCTATCCGGAAGGAGTAATTGAGGATGTATTGGTAAAAGTTAATGATTTAATTTTTCCGGTAGATTTTTATATTCTTGATATGGGCATGTCAAGTTCCACTAATACTTCTTTTGTTCTTTTAGGAAGACCTTTTATGAAGACAGCAAAAACAAAAATTGATGTGGACAAAGGAACATTGACTTGTGAAATTGATAGAGAAATTGTTACTTTTAACATTTTTGAAGCCATGAAATGCCCATATGACCAAGAGTCTGTTTTTCACGTAGATATTATTGAACCATTGATTAATGAATTTGTTCAAAGAACTTTTGTGCAGGATGCCCTTGATTGGACCATGACTCAAAGCCAGACAGACAAAAACGCAAGAGAAGAAGAAGATGATGAGATAAGGGATGCTATCATGAGCTTATATGCCTTGGAAGAAATTTCAAAGGAGGTAACACCATCCCTTATACCTATTTCAGTTAATAATGAGAAACTTCTTCATTCTGTTTTGCAGGCACCAATATTAGAGCTAAAACCCCTTCCTACTCATTTAAAGTACGCTTACTTAGGAGAAGGGGAGACACTTCCAGTAATCATCAATAAGGACCTAACTTTGGCACAAGAAGAAAGGTTAGTGAGAATGTTGAGAGAGCACACATTGGCAATTGGATGGACTTTGGCAGACATTAAGGGCATAAGTCCTACGGTATGTATGCATCGTATTTTATTAGAAAATGACTCCAAACCTGTCCGTGACCCTCAAAAGAAGCTCAATCCACCAATGAAAGAGGTAGTTTTAAAAGAAATTTTAAAATTGTTAGAGTTAGGCATAATCTACCCTATATCTGACAGTAAATGGGTTAGTCCCGTTCACGTTGTGCCTAAGAAATCTGGTATCCAAGTTGTGAAAAATGAAAAAAATGAGCTTGTGCCCATGAGACTTCAGACTGGATGGCGGATATGCATTGATTATAGAAAATTGAATGCCGCCACCAGAAAAGACCATTTCCCATTGCCCTTTATTGATCAGATGTTAGAACGTTTGGCTGGAAAGTTATTTTTTTGTTTTCTTGATGGTTACTCAGGATATTTTCAAATTTTTGTAGCACAGGAGGACCAAGAAAAGACAACTTTCACGTGCCCATTTGGCACATTTGCATACCGTCGTATGCCGTTCGGACTCTGCAATGCCCCTGGAACCTTCCAACGATGCATGATGAGCATTTTTACAGATTTAATTGAGCAATGCATTGAAATATTCATGGATGACTTTACTGTTTATGGGGATTCATTTGATCAATGCATTCATCATTTAGAGTTAGTGTTAAAGCGTTGCATTGAGAATAACCTTGTGCTTAATTATGAAAAATGTCATTTCATGGTAAGAGAGGGGATTGTCTTAGGGCATATTATTTCTAAAAGGGGCATAGAGGTTGATAAAGCTAAGTTAGATATTATTGATAAATTGCCATATCCTTCAACAGTTAAACAAATTCGTAGTTTTCTTGGCCATGCAGGTTTTTACAGGCGGTTTATCAAGGATTTTGCGAAGATTGCTCAACCACTAACTCGTTTACTCCAAAATGATGTTACATTTGAATTTGGAGATCAGTGCAAAGAGGCATTTGATTTGCTCAAATCGAAATTGACCACTGCCCCCATCATTCAACCTCCAAATTGGAGTCTACCTTTTGAACTCATGTGTGATGCCAGTCAATATGCCGTATGAGCGGTTTTGGGGCAGAAAATTGGGAAAGAAAGTCATGTCATTTACTATGCCTCCAAGACATTGAACCCTGCCCAATGCAACTACACCACAACAGAAAAAGAACTACTTTCTATAGTTTTTGCTTTTGAAAAATTTCGTTCATATTTATTAGGTTCTAAAGTAGTTGTCTTTTCTACGACCATGCAGCATTGCGATATCTACTAGCAAAAAAGGAGTCCAAACCAAGGCTGATCAGATTGGATCCTTTTGCTCCAAGAATTCGATTGGAAATCAAAGATAAAAAGGAGCAGAGAATTTTGTTGCAGATCATCTAAGTCGCATCATCAATGAAAGAACTGACAGAGATGCCCATTACAGAGACATTTCCAGAGGAGTATTTATACTCAGTGACAGTCCAAAATGGAAAAGAACCATGGTATGGCCCGGATATAGTCAACTACCTTGCAATGGGCATTTTCCCAAAAGGATTCAGTACACATCAAAGAAACAAAATCAAGAATGATTGTAAGTATTTTATTTGGGATGAACCATATTTATGGAAAATTTGTTCTGATCAAATCATAAGAAGATGTATCCCAGATATTGAAATACAAACAATTATAACATATTGTCACTCTTATGCCTGTGGTGGACATTTTGGACCTAAAAGAACAGCAAGAAAGGTTTTAGATTGTGGTTTTTATTGGCCAACTCTTTTTAAAGATACTTACATATTTTGTAAAAGTTGTCCTAGATGCCAACAAGTAGGGAATATTACAGCAAAAGATCAAATGCCCCAAATGCCCATAATGGTTTGTGAGATTTTCGATATTTTGGGAATGGATTTCATGGGCCCCTTTCCAAGTTCCTGTAGTAATTTATATATTTTGCTTGCTGTCGATTATGTTTCGAAATGGGTGGAAGCCAAAGCCACCCGTACTAACGATGCTAAAGTTGTTGCAGGGTTTCTTAAATCTAATATCTTTAGCAGGTTTGGTGTACCACGTGCCATTATTAGCGATCAAGGCACGCATTTCTGCAACAAGACTATTCAAGCACTTATGAAAAAGTATGGCGTGCACCACCGCGTGGCCACGACATATCACCCACAAACCAATGGTCAAGCAGAGATTTCCAACAGAGAAATCAAGGGCATTTTGGAAAAAATGGTAAATCCAAAGCGCAAAGATTGGAGTTTGCACTTAGAAGATGCTCTATGGGCATATCGCACTGCCTACAAAACACCAATAGGCATGTCCCCGTACAGGTTAGTTTTTGGAAAACTTTGTCATTTACCTGTTGAACTCCAACACAGGGCTTATTGGGCCGTGAGGGCATGCAACATGGATTCAACCTCCATTAGACAGACAAGAAACTCCAACTCCAAGAATTGGAGGAAATCAGAATGGAGGCATATGATACTTCCTTGCACTACAAAGAACGTACAAAATACCTCCATGACAAGCATTTACGCCACAAAGAATTTTTGGTAGGACAGAAGGTATTGTTGTTCAATTCTCGATTGAAATTTATGGCAGGGAAGTTACAATCAAGATGGTTGGGCCCATTTGAAGTCATATCCTTATGCCCAAACGGAGTATTCGAAATCAAGAGTCTTGTCACTGGCAAGATATCTAAAGTAAATGGGCATCGACTAAAGGTTTTTTATGAGACACCACATGGCATAGTGGAAGAGATCCATTTTGTGTTCCCACCAACCGTCTGAGGTCACATGCACTGTCTAGCCAAAGACATTAAATAAAGGCGCTAATGGGAGGCAACCCATATTATTATTATTAGTATTATTTTAGTTTTATTTTTTTAGTTTTACTTATTTAATTTTATTTAAAAAAAAATTAAAAATTAAAAATTAAAAATTAAAAATTTTTAATGCAATCTTAGAGTTTGTTTTCATTAGTTATCATATTTTCATGTTCATGTTTGTTTCTCTTTAGGTTTCAATGTTCGTATAATAATAGAGTTCTTTTCTTTTAGGATAATGACACTTCACACACAAGACTACTAATTGAATTCAATTTGAACCTGATTTATCATTAGCTCTTGAACCTGCACCTCTGGACATATCTTGTTTAGCTAAAATGAATTTAATTTCAGTTTCTACTGATAGCGTTCCTACATTTTGTGAACCGGTGACATCTCCACCGAGTAGCTCTATTCCACATTCTACAGGTACTCGTGAGGAATTTCCAAAAGAAGCAGCTCCTGCTGACCATGATACTATCACCTCCCTTCAAATTTCAATTGATACCTTGAATTCACGCGTTCATTCAATGGAAGCTGCTCTTCTTGCCTTTTTCAAGCATAAGGGTTTTAAATACCCTCCAGAATGAGTCCTTTCTCTTCTCTTTTTATTTTTATATTACTGTTAAAGTGTTTGTCTTGTATTTTCTATGTGTTGTTTTTCATATGTTGTTTGTGATTCCTTCCTAGTTTATACATGGAGGACCATGTCTACTTCTAGTGTGGGGGATTTTGTTTGATTTTCTTTTAATTTTAGTGTTTAGTGTTTGGATTTTGTTTGTCTTGTTTAAATGATGCCTTGAAACTTTGTGAATAACATACGATTGGATTTGAGCATGGTTTGGGAAGTTTGGTTGTAGTCTCTATTTTGGAATAATTTAAATACCTTGTATGTATTCTGGAATGATGAATTTCAAGAATTAATTTTTCGTAAATTATTGAGGTGAGTTTTGAACTTAAGTACACAAGAACCACTTTCTTGGTACTTAATGAATTTTTTTGAGAGTATGTCATAATTAAATAGACATTCTAGAATTTGCTTTGAAGTACATGTTGAAATTATTTGTGATTTATGCATAAAAATGATTAAGGCACCTAGGATTAAACCCTTTTAACTTTCTAAATACTCCTACCTTTTAAATTGACCCCTAGTGAACCACTTTGAGCCTAAACCTTTTCTTTGCTTTTAAAAACCACAAAAAAATCAGCCATAAACCTTATTATTTAACTTTCTTGTTCAGCCCATTTTGTCAAAGAATATGTTGGCTAAGTCTTGAATTTATTTAATACTCCTTGGGTATATGTGTTCCAAGTTATGAAATCCTTGTTGTGGAAATAAAAAAAAAAGAGAAAAAGAAAAGGAGAAAAGAAAGAAGAAAAAGAAAAAAAAAAGAAAAAAAAAAAAAAGAGGCATAATAATTGTTGTTGGTTGAAAAGTTGATTGAGAAGCATCGTAAAAAAGAGCTCAAGGAGTAGTTTTTGAAGTTTGTAAAGACTTTGATTTGGTTACTTATTCTTTGATAAATTATAGCCAATTAATATCCTTTTATCCTTCCCTTAACCTTAGCCCCGTTTCAACCATATAAAGACCTTCTTGATTTATGCATAACATCATTTTCTTATGTGGTGGAGATATGACCTCATTGCAAACTTATGGTAATGTCATTTGATTGTGAGGTGTGAAATTTCCTATTCATCAATGAGTGATATCATGAGTGAAAATTGAGAGGATGTTAATTCTTGTTTATTTTAACTGGAATTAAGGGGTGTTTGAATTATTTTTGAAATAGAGAAGGGTTTGTTGGTAAGATGGAAGTGCTCAAGTCCAAGTTGTTATTCATGTTAGTTAAATGTATCATTTAAATCTCTGTTTTCTTTTAAGAGTCTTGTTTGTCGTTGTAGTTTTAATTAGTTAACCATACTTGAGGGCAAGCATGATTCAAGTGTGGGGGAGTTGATAATACCAATATTTTGTTACTTATCTATATTTATTTTGGATAATATTGGTATTATTAATAGTAAAAAGTGTTGATAATTGCAGATTTATCTGGAAGAAGTTGTTGGGCAATAAATGTGCAAGAATGGTGGAAAATGGATCTAGACATATTTTTGGGAAGATTCAAGACATGTGCTTAAAGGATAATTGAAGAAGTTGAGTTGAAGAACAAAAGGTCAAGCAAAGAAGTTGGAGAAAACGTCTCCTATTTATTTGGAGAAATTCTGTCAAAGACGTGTGAAGATTGAGATTGGGGTTGACATTAGTTTTATGGGATTTATTCCAAATAATTATCTCTTGAGATAATTAGATAATTATAGTTTTTAGGATAATTTCAATATTTATGGATAATTCCCACTTTTGGGGAATTAGATTAATATTAGGAATTTGAGTAGAATTTGGTTTAGGAGCTCTATAAATTAGCTTTTACGCAAGAGAGGCAGTCAGTTAATCTTTCATTTTTTCTATTAGTTAGTAGTCAGTTTTTCATTCAGTTTTCTATTAGTCAAGTTTAAGAAACTCTTTAGTTTTGATTTCAAATTATTTAAAGTTAGGATTTATTAGAATTTGTTCTTTTCAAGAAGTGATTCCAATTCGTATTCATAAGTGAATTGCTTTGCTTTGATTCTGATCAAATTGGTTTGACTCTGAATATTGATTCCAATTCGAATTTATAAGTGAAGTTGATGAATATTTGAGTAAGCTTCAGTTTTCAAGTTTCTGTTTCAATGATTTGTTTACTATTCATAATGAAAGTGTTTTGATTTTAGTCTACATGGTTTTATATTTAATTTAGTATTCTAATTTGATTTTCATAGTTGTTGACTCAGAAATTACATCAAGTCTTGGTATTCAAATTAGACATCAATTTTTAGTGGTTTCCCTATTTGTAGTGAGTTTTTAAATAGCTAGTAAGTTAATCTTTGTCTTTGATTATGGATTCTACTTTTCTTAATTTTTATGAATTTTATTTAATTATGTATTCTAGCTAGATTTATTTATCCGGTTAAGATATTGATGAAGCACTAATTAAAATTCTTGTGAGATCTAATTTGAATTTAAATAAATTTGTTAGACAAGTACCTTTTATGTCTTGTGATAAATAGTTTATGAATTTTATGTAATTGTTAAATAGTGTACAATGTTTAATTAATTGCATGAAGTTCTAAGGCCAATTAAAACAGTGGATCCGTAATTGTCCATTTAGTTTTAATAGGTGGTGAAGCTGTCATTCATCGACAGTAGGCATAGGGGCTAGTATGGGCATATGGCGTCCATGTGGGCATATTAGTATCAGGTTTCTTTTATCTTAATGCTTTTAATGAATTAAATCTAATGAGGCGTCCTCTTAGGTTGTTTATTAATTAGAGAGTAATTAATAAGGCGTCCTTTTAATTACCAACAAGTAAGAAGAAATTAGGTTATGTCAGTGGCGTTCCCGATAACTATAACTGATTTATTTGTCAAATAGATTTAATATTTGCATCAAGGATCAAGTTATTAATTAGTGTGGATTCAATGTTTTAACCGGGTTTTCTTCCTTATTGATTAAATTCTCTAGTAATCCATTTTATTTAATTGTTTCTAATTCCTCTTTTTGTGACAAGTTTGAAGGAAAGTTACATCCGTTCCCTTGGGAGACGACCTTACTCCATTGCTATACTAGTGAAGAGTAGGTTTTAATTTTGGTGGTATAACGACACTATCAGTCATCGAGCGTTCCTTGGCGGTGGAGATAGCGGATTTCGGCAAGCTCCCTACCGAACCAACATAAAAGAGCCCTCAATGTGGTCCCCCAGGAGTCTCCTCTGATGATTAAGTTAGCCCTACATTTATATGTATTTAATACGGTATTTAAACGAGGGAGAATAGAGAGAGAAATGGTAGAGATTACCATTAATGGGGTGTAGAGGAAAGAGGTGAAGAGAGGAGGGATAAGAGAGTTGGCGGCTGCTTTTTTTTTGTTGTTGTTGTAGAGAATGAACTGTTGCCCCTAATCCTTTTTTTCATGCCTTTTATTTCTCCAAAATGGTCAACCCACAAGACCAAACAAGTGGTCCTTGGGTGCCATGACATCATTAAGAGGGCCCATTTTTCTTGGTCTCATCATTATGTATTGGGTTAATTACCGATAACCCCCATGTGGTTTGCCGAATTTTCGTATAACCCCCATGTGTTGTCAAAACATACCAACAACCCCCATATGTTTCTGACCTAAGCGTAAAGTAGATGGAAAATAGGTGCACTAACGGTACCGTTAAAATTTCCAATATTACCCTCTTACCTTTTATCAATTCAAACTATTAAATCTTTAAATTACTAAAACTTTGGAGTCATAGTTAAAATTATTAAAGTTTTGAGGTACAAAATAAATTTAAAATTTTCTTTTCTCTTCCTCAATGGTTTTTTCTCTTCCTTTTTTTGTTTTTTTTTCCAACACCACCACCATCTTCCACCACCACCACCACCACCCTCAATCACCACCACCACCACTACCACCACTACCACTACAACAACCATCCATGCACCACCTTTTTTATCTCTATTCAAATTTTGGAGTCAAAATTTAAAATTATTAAAGTTTTAAAGTAAAAAATAAATTTAAATCATTCCCTCTCCTTAAAGTTTTTCGGTCAACGACGGCGGCGACAACTACAACCACCAACGGGGTGCTGCTGCTGGTAGCGGTGTTGGTATGGAGAAGGAGAATCCATGGTTGAAGTCACTTCATCTCCGATCATCGTCTCTCTTCTGGCCACCCCAAGCGCAGGAAAGCAGAGCAGCAATCAACTCCTGAAAAAAAAGTAATAAAAATAAAACAAAACAAACACAGACACAGACACACATAGCATCCCCGCCCATCACCCCAACTACACAGTTAGAAATGAACAATTGCAAGAAGCAATAATAATGAATAAGAAATCAAGTGATGATCAATTAATGGAGCAATTCACTCAGTCACTACGGAAGTGTTCAAAAACTAAAATGACTTACTCGACTAAGAAGCACAAGGCCTGGTTCCTACGTTTCCAACAGGTGGAGGCTGGTGGTTCCAACAACTTTTTTGTCAACAAACACCGACCCGGCATTGTCATCATTGGCATTCCGATAATGGGATTCCAAGAGCGATGGAAAATTCAGAAGCAAAGAAGTCATTTAATTTCAATATGAATATTAATACAGTTCTACCAACATCAAACTCCAAATCAAATTCGTCTCCCAATCAAATTCAATATGAAAAAGATGAATCCTGAGATTTGCAAGCATCAAGAAGTCAAAGAGATAATAGAAAAAAATAGAGATTTTTTGTCGATGTGATCAAAGCATCGATTTTTTGTGATTGATTTTTCAAATCAGATTTAAGAAAGACAAAGATATAATGGAAAAAATAGAGAAAGAAAAAAAAAGGAAAAAGAATCATGAGGCTGATTCTCTATATCAGGATTTAGGTAAAAAGAGATGAATGGTTTAATGGTTTAATTGGATTAAGGTAATTCCCATAATTTAAAAAGTAGATGAATGGTTTAATGATTGAAAAAATTTTAAAAAAAAGATGAGAATTATGATTCTCCAAATCAGATTAATTAATATCGCAGAAGAAATGAGAGAGAAGAAGAAAAGGGTATTGTGTTGTGGAGATTTTTTTTGAGAAAGATGTCTTCGACTGAAGTATGGATTCAAATGAGGAAGAAGAAAGAAGTCGGTAAGCACATTTAGATTTAAAAGTCAAAGAGAGGGTACTTTGAGAATTGTATGATCACTTAATAAGTTTGGGACAATCACACTTGCAGAACTACACGCGTGTAACCCAATCTCCGTTAGGGGACTGACTTTCCATCCACTTTACAATCGAAACCAAAACACGTGGGGGCTGTTGGTATGTTTTGACAACGCATGGGGGGTATACAAAATTTCGGCAAACCACATGGGAGTTATCGGTAATTAACCCATATGTATTAGTTGTTCGAGTTGAATTTTAATGGGTTAATTACTGATAACCTCAATGTGGTTTGCCGATTTTTACTATAACTCTTATGTGTTTTTAAAATATACCAAAAACCCCCCATATGTTTCTGATCTAAGAAGAAAGTGGATGAAAAATAAGTGCACTGACGGCACTGTTAAAATTTTCAATATTACCCTCTTACATTTTTTCAATTCAAAGCATTAAATCTTTAAATTACTAAAGTTTTTGGGTCATAGTTTAAATTATTAAAGTTTTGAGGTCAAAAATAAATTTAGAATTTT
Organism: Ophiorrhiza pumila; assembly: GCA_016586305.1. Lineage (NCBI taxonomy): Eukaryota > Viridiplantae > Streptophyta > Magnoliopsida > Gentianales > Rubiaceae > Ophiorrhiza > Ophiorrhiza pumila. The sequence goes on along the minus strand of BLIW01000008.1, from coordinate 6,775,784 downwards.
CTTTTCTCTTCCTCAGTTGTTTTTCTCTCTTTTTTTATTTTGTTTAGGTTTCAGCACCACTACCCTCCTCCTCCTCCTCCTCCTCCTCCTTCACCACCACCACCACCACCACCACCACCACCACCACCACCACCACCACCACCACCACCACCACCACCACCATCATCTGATATCATATGTTTCCGTACGCACTCAATTCTTCGTGTATAAAAAGATATGAAACACTTCCTTAATCCCTATTAAAATCTACATGCAGTCCACTATTGGTGTTTGTTACTGAAGCGATAAATGCTTTGGAGTACTAAACGGAAGATCAAAAAGAAATTAAAACCATGCATTTCCCCAAATCCCAGCATGACGTATTGCATGGTTTGCACAAATCCCCGCTGATATAGTATTCATTTTGAGTGTTCAAACGAAATAGATATGCTAACAGTCATGGAAAATATCTCCTGTGAAACTGGCCACACACAAAAGATCAATCACTACACAGAAATTTGTCTGACCCATCAATTTGCATTTGAGGTAAATTAACAAAATTTGATCTTTTTTAGGAAAATAAAAATTCGAAGCGCAGTTCAAATATATCCTATCAAATAGCAATCAAATCATACACTAATCAAATTGATGCATCGCCACTTGATGAAAAAACCTTAGAATTTGGCTTGGCTTGCTTGAGAGATAAATATCAATTGCATAACATCAAAATCAAATAAACTGACACTTAAAAATGAAGGAAAAACAATTCTTTGAAATTAGAAAACATAAAATCAATTATAACGACGGCGGAGATAAGAAGGTGGTATGCACAAAAAAAAGAAGAATGAATGAGAAAAGAATGAAAAAAAAGCTTTTGTTGCATTAGATTTTGGAGTTTTTGAAGTTGGAATTTAGTACAAATTTCAGTAGATAAATTCAAATTTTTTGTAATATAGGATACTGGAGTTTTCTAGAGTTAAATTTCATACAACTTCAAGAGACACCGACAGGTTTGACGATGATTTCAGGTGACGCGATGGTTAATTATCCAAATCGTCGTAGAAGAAAGAAGAGAAGAAAAAAAAGAGAGGATGAGAAAAAAGAAAGAAAGAAAAAAAGGAAAGAGGGTAATGATTGAAAAAATATAAAAAAAGATGAAAATTTCTCTAAATATTAAGGTTGTAGAAGAAAGGAGAGAGAACCAGAAAAAAGAAAGAAAAAAAATGAAAGAGAGTAATGATTAGAAAAAAAAATGGATAAATTTTGGATAATTTAGTAAAAACACAATGTTGTACTTTTCTTCAAATTCTCACACACGAACAATTAAGCGAGTGTTACACATTTGTCAATAACGGACTTGATTTCCGTCCACTTTACCATCGAAACCAAAACATATAGCGGTTGTTGGTATATTTTGGAAACACATGGGAGTTAAAGTAAAAATTGGCAAACCACACAGGAGTTATTGATAATTAACCAAATTTTAAATGAAAAATAAATGAATGAAAGATAATTCGAATCTAATTAAAACATGAGATTCAAAAATGAAATTTTTTAAAAGATGCGCATGAAATAAAATAAATAAATTATGACTCTTTTTCTTTTTCTCTTTCTCCCATTCTCTTCATCCTCAAATCTCTTTCTTTCTTTTCTTTTGCCTTTTATCCCTTTCTCTAATTACTACCACGATTTATTGAATTTCCCTCCTAATCCTCTCTCAATTCCCCTCTCAGCTCTCCATGTATCAAAACATAGGGAGAGAGAGAGATATGAGAGAGGGGGAGAAGTGTTAAAGTGTTGCCAAATCGTGAAAAATCGGAGAGGTGTTTGAGGTGCTGCAAATTATGAGCAAGTTAGTATTTATTTGGTCGCTTTGAATCAATGTTTGAAAAATCGAATGGAAGTGTGAACGACCGAATTAAGTGGACGATGAGTCACCGAGTCAATGAGTCCAGATCCTCTATCCAATATTTGTTCAGTCCTATTTTGTTTAACGTTTAAAATTACATAGTTTCATTAAAAGTAGAGACTAAATGCATAAATATCATTAAAATTAGTTTACAATTATTAGACCCTAACCAAAAGATTAGTAAACCCTACGACGTAGTTTTAACTAGGACAGAATAAGACAGACAAAATCTTGAACAGAAGATCTAGTGTCCGAGTCAATCCGGTAGGACATAATGAAAAACCTGAATGACATATTATGACGTCATAAATAAATTTAAATTATAAATATATTAAAATTTTTAAAAATTCATTGTATCTAATTTCAAATATTTAATCTATTATAACTAAAATTTATGATATTAATAAAAAAATCATTAATTCATTTAAAAATTATATATTATTTAATATAAATCATAATAATTCTAAAATAAAAAAGTACAAAATATGTCAAAATTTATGGGGTTTAACCTTTATTTCATTAAAAAAATGACTTAAAGTATTAATAAATCATATATCTATTATTTATTTATTTATTTATTTTGGTGGGTTAAGAAATAGTTAGAGAACAAAGTTTTATTCAAAAAAAAAAAATATCAATCTGCCCATATATATTTGTTGGTTTTGTACAAAAGCCAATTTAATTCTAAGATTATTATTTATATTTATTGCCAAGTGATTAGGAACCTAAAGGGTCACACACAATAGAATTACTTCTTGGGTTAAAATGATTTACATAATTATATGATAATTATGGCATCTATTATACTCTTGTTCACTTTTGGAAAGTGAATAGAGTTTGGTAATAATTCGTTTCTTGTTTGACAAGACAACCTTTTTGGAAGGATGTATTATTATATATAGATGCTTAATGTTAGGTCAAGACAACATAACTCTCTCATTAAGGAATCACGTAAATAAGAAAAACGGGACAACATAACTCTCTCATTAAGGAATCACGTAAATAAGAAAAACGGTTTTTCTTATTTAGATTTCTAAAGTGTTGTTTAGAGGGATATAGCTTATTAACCTAACGTTAAAATCAATCATTTGAGGATCCCGTAAGTAGTTCATATGGATTACCGTTAGAGGTCGGACACTTGTGCGGCTTGTTGGTCGATTAAACCTCGCTCAAGGATTTTGCTAACATCTCTTGAAGTATATTTTGTATAGATTATCATTAAAGGTCATATGAAAATCAATTATAATATAATTGTTATATTTTCCGCTGCGTTGTTACTATGTTGATTTCCTTAGAGTGGTATCAGAGCCTAATTTGATTTATCTATACATAATATACCATGTCATAAATAATAAATTGTTATGTATGTATATTTGATTTAATTGGGTTATTTGATAAATTGTTTAAAAATCCGATTTTTAAATAATGGGTCAAAATTGTGATTTTGATTTTTTATTCAAAACTAGTTTGAATTTTTCAAAAAAAAAAAAAGGATGATGATGACGTTACATGACGTCATCATCAATTAAAAAAAAACAGGGGCGACAATTCTGGCCGGTGACTTGGAAAAGGCAGCGCCAGAAAATCAAAAGCCACGACCAGATGAGATCCGGCCGTGGTTGGGGCTGATGAGGCCAGCAAAAAGCAGCCGTAAACACTGATAGTTAGATCGGAATCTCCACCTAAAGCCACCGAATCAGATCTGGAAAAATGGCGGCCGGGCATCCGAGCGAAGTTGGCTGGAGTTCGACGGCGTGAGAGGTCGTAGGACAGACACGCGCCTATGAAACGCGATTTTGCCGAATTTGTTGCTAGAAATATGAAACAGAAGCAAAGTTTTTTTTTGGGTTTTTTTTTCATTTTTTAGCTGAAGAAGATGATGACGTCATCTGACGTCATCATCAAATTTTTTTATAAAAAAAGGGAAGAAAAACAGAATGCTATGTGAAGGCGTGTTTTTAGAAACACGCCTTCTAGAGCAAAGAGAAAAGAGTTTCTTTATTTCTGTTTTGACCCCACAGGTTCGCTTCCAATTCTGATGAGCCGGCCCTGCAATTTTTGAAATTTTATTTTGACCCATAAAAGTTTCAAAAAATCAATTAAATGATTTCTAATATAATTATAAATAATATACATATAGATTCATGACAGAAAAATTATATATTCATTTAATGTGATTATTTGAATAATATGACATATGTAATTTATATTTGATATAAATTTGTTATATATTCATTTAATGTGATTATTTGAATAATATGACATATGTAATTTATATTTGATATAAATTCATTATATATTCATTTAATGTGATTATTTGAATAATATGACATATGTAATTTATATTTGATATAAATTTATTTTATATTCATTTAATGTGATTATTTGAATAAGACGACATGTAATTTATATTTGATATGAATCAATCATTTAATATGATTATTTGAATAACATGTCATATACAATTTATATTTGATATAAATTTATTATATATTCATTTAATATGATTATTTGAATATCATGTGTCATATACAATTTATATTTTTTATAAATTTATTGTATATTCATTTAATATGATTATTTGAGTAATATGTGTCATATATGTGATTTATATTTGATATAAATATATTAAATATTCATTTAATGTGATTATTTGAATAACATGTCATATGTGATTTATATTTGATAAAATAATATATTTATTTAATTGCATATTGTATGTATGATATGTATGTATGATGAGACCATAAATTAATCCCTTAATTAAATATTAAATCATAATTAGTTGCCTTCCATTATTATAGTTTAAACAAATTTTTATAAGAGCAACTTGTTGAGCTGCCTCAAGGTTGTTTTACTTTAAATATGTTTATACTATGAGATCATATCTCTGAATAATGGGTTTGATTTAACAAAAAATTTTGGCTTGTTGAGCTGCCTCAAGGTCAAAATGTCTTTGAGGCAAAGAGTTAAGGGACATATGAGATATGTGTATCAAGAGTTGATGGCCTAACTATCTAGACGTTACAAATAGTTGTAACTGGTAATTGTTACCTACTTGTTGAGATTATTTTGATTTGTTGAGCTGCCTCAAGATTAAAATAATTAAAATAAGATTCTAGCCACTAAGAATTTTGTGAAAATTCTCGAATCAATTTAAGGGATATTGATTTGAATAAAATAGTGGGAGCAAAATCAAAAAATTTCATAAGTTCATATTTGTTTATTTTGGTTTTGCTTATTGCATAAAAAATGAAATATTTTTCTATCTTTATTTTCTGTTGTAGAAAATTATCTATAATATATTGTTTGACAATATCTTAATTGCTCAAATTTTATAGATTAAATTTTACAACCTAAAATTGTTTTACGTATGAAAAGTTGATATATGTCCTTAAATTTTTTTTTGATGATGATATTGATTGAATAATCAAAAATACATATCAGAAACATAAGGATGATTTTGATAATGCATATTGTCTTATGCTAAAAAGCATTCATGAATCTTAATTACAATAGTTGTATATGAATATATATGCTTTTACAATATTTCATTAGATGAAATAATTGTATGATATAAGAGTTAAAATTGAAGATATATGATATCTCTCTTACGAACTCATTTAGAACAAAATGGAAAATAATCTTTAGTATCATCTAATGTGCTAAAGGTGATTAGTCTCATTGAAAAACTTGATTTTTTAATTTTATTATGAACAAAGTTGAGATCTAAATATTGCTTGAATTGCTCAATAAGACAACAAAGGATTCAATCAAGAAGAAAAATGAAATTGTGTTAATACTTGAGTTATCCAAGAAAGTGAAGTTGGACCCTGATTTTAAGAAAATCAATAAAAGGGCGCTCAAATTTAACACAAAATAATAAGTACAAAAGGTACGGTATATGGTATTAAATTCTACTATGGTATATTAAGATAGACATTAGAATTAGAATTAAAAGATTCATTGAGATTTTGAAGCAGAAGAAACTTGGTGAAGTTTCTACTTCAAATATGTTTATGATTAAAATAAATATTTCTGCTTATAAATAAAATCTTGGGTATTAGATACCATATTTGGTTCTCATATTTACATAAATATGCAAGATTTAAGGATAAGTAGAAAGTTGAATAAAGAAAATATATTCTTATATGTGGTAATTGAATGCGACAAATGTTGTTACATTAACCATATGAATATAGAGTTTTCTTTATTCAGAAGATTAATCCTTAATATAAAGGATTGTTATTATCAGTACTTACTAAAATATTATTTCTATTTCATGTTTGACATGAATAGATTTACAATAATTCAAAAGAATAAATGTTGTTCTTTTTATTGTGACAATATTTTAAGGTGCTGGTTAATTGGATAACAAACTTTATATATTTGATTTGGATAATCTTCGTTTCAAACATAAACACAAAGAAACAAAAATTGATAATTTTATCTCTAACACTGTAGATATGGTTATATAAATGAGAAACACATAGCCAAATTGCATAAAGATGTTTATTTGTAATCACTTGATTATGAATCAATTGATAAATGTGAATCTTATTTATTAGAAAATAACTAATTTACCTTTTACTTAAAAAGGTGAAAGATCTACTAAATTACTAAGTCTAATACATATTGATGTATGTAGACCTTATGTTAATTCTAATTAGAGAAAGTTTTTCATACTTCAAATGATTATATTAAATATAGTCATATATGTGCTTATTGAAGTATATAACTAAATTCTTTGAAGAGTTCAAAGAATACAAAATTGAAGTTGAAAAACAACTTGATAAAAGTATTAAATATTTCGATTAGATCAAAATAGAGAATACTTGAGTCAAGAATTTATAATTATCTTAATAAAATGAACTTGTTTATTTATTAAAGTAATAATCAAATTTTATTAGATATTATTCGATTAATGATGAGCCATACAATTCTCTCAAAGTTGTTTTAAGAATATACCATAAATATTGCATTTGATCTTTTAAAGTATGTTCCATTTAAACCTATCGATTTTTCCTCATATGAGATATGGTATGGGAAATAACCACAATATTTGGGAGTGTCCTATATTTTATAAAAGGTAAAATCTGATAAGTTTGATACAAAATTTTCATATATACTATTTTGTGGAATGTCTAAAAGAAATTTTTGGATATTATTTCTATGATCCCAATGAGCATAAAATGTTTGTCTCAAAATATGTCATATTTCTAGGAGAATAGTTTATTCTAGAAAAGGCAAGTGGGAGCATATAGAACTTGATGAAGTTCTTAAACCATAATTTAGTAATGAAAAGAAGATGGAATTAGAGCTTGTACCTCATGGTGATATGCTAGAACATGAAGCTCTTAATGCACAAGTAAAATTGTATGCTTAGTAGGATAAATCATCCACATGTGGTGATGTGTTTATCATTAAGAATGATAAACCTACTATCTACAAAGAAGTCTTATTTGTCTTATTTGATAAGAAATATAAAAGTGGTTTTGAACCATAAAATCTAAAATGAATTCCATGTATGACAACAAGTTATAGACCTTAGTCAATGCATCTAAAGGGATAAAATCCATAAGGTGCAAATGGGTCTTCAGAAGAAGACAAACATGGATGGTAATATTGTTATCCATAAAGCATGAATATTGGTCACTAAAGGTTACACAAAATCATAGTATTGACTATGATGAAACCTTTTCACCAATTATCGTGTTAAAAATCCATTAAGATTTTACTTGCTGTAATTTGCAAAAGGATTAGTATATGATACAATCTAAGGGTTTTTATGTCTAAATACCGAAACAAAGTATGCAAATTATAAAAGTCTATTTATGGACTAAAGCGAGCTTTTAAGAGTTCAAATATTTGTTTTGATGAGATAATCAAAAAGTTTGATTTAATCAAAAATAAATATGAATTTTGTGTATACAAAAGGTTATTGGCAATATTATTGTATTTCTCATATTATATGTAGATGACATATTAATAATGAGAATTTATATAACTACTCTTAATTAGTTAAGATGTAGTTGTTCAAAAAACCTTCTTAATTAAAGATTTTTGAAGAAACAACTTATGCATTGGGAAAAGTCTATAGAGATAGATTTGATAAGTTATTTGGTCATATACAGTCAATATATATATCTGTATATATATTGATAAAATGTTAAAGACGTTTAACATGCATGGATCAGTTTAAAAGGTTTACATTCCTATATTTGATAGAATTTACCTTAGGACATATGTCCAAAGACTAATATTAAGAAATATAATATGATTTACGTATGTTCTTAAGAAGTAAGATCATTTACGTATATCATATAAGACCAAATGTCTCCTACGCTATAAGTGTTATGAGCATATTTCAATCCAATTCCAGTGAGAGTCACTAGAAGTGGTCAAGAATTTTCTTAAATACTTAAGAAGTATTAAGGATCTATTCTTGAAAGTTGAGCTTAATATATATGGATTCATAGATACTAGTTTTCAATCTTATAAAGATGCTTGCAGGTATCAAGATGGATACGTATTTATCCTAAATATAAAAGTTGTTATTTGAAAATGTTTCAAATAGATTATAACAACATATTCTACAATAGAGATTAAGTATATAGTTGCTTGAGAAGTTGCTACAAGATTATTTGGAAGGAAATAGTTTCTTCAATAGTTGAGAAACTAAGGTCTCATCACTGATCCAAACATGTACTAAAATTTTATCATTTTATTAGAGTAATCACTGATAGAATTTAAGTAAAGATACAAGAGATTCCTACAAAGGATAATATAATTATTCATTGACTAAACCATTATCCCAAAAGAAACATGATAGTCATGTTCACTCATTTAGTTTGAAGTACTGAATGATTGGTTTGAGTCATAATGGAAGAATGATTATGTAATTTTATGCAATAAAGATATGGCATATTTATCATTTTGTAACATATATATGCCGATATATATACACTATGATAAAGACCTTAGAATAATATTTATTTTCTTAAATTTCCCTAGTCATAGTATTAACAATAATAAGGACGTTGTTAATGCGGATAGACTAGTATATATAGTGATATAAGGGTGAATCATTGGAGAATGTTCACTGGAATGATCCGCTTAGAGATTTCCATATCGTTAACTATTTGAGTGCCAATGGTATAATCTCTACGTGACAGTAGTGTAAGCGATCCTTTAACTTGAGATCATAAGAGTATCTTTAGTGTGGTATTATGTTTTGACTCTATTTATCCATAACAGTAACTGGATATGCGAGCGGTAAACGTTGGATATAACAAGAAGCACGGATTGATAGTTTATGATCGATATAGGATTCACCACTCCTAATAGTGGGAGAGTATATTCCTTTCTGACGCCACTTGTTGAAACTCAACTCAAAATGCGCATAATTAGTAAGTAAATTTGGAAAGGTTCTAAATTTATTTACAAGGAGTTGAATTTCTGTACAAGAAAGAAATATAATTAGTACAATAAAGAGTTGGCACTTAGACTTTACTCTTGTACTAATTGGAATATTGGATGGTGAAAGGATGATAATTACATGGTACCTGGTTCATGGATACGTGAAGTCGATCAATTGACTTTTCCTAACTCTTGGGTGGTCATGATGTCTTGGCTAGAGGCCGCTCTTGATCTATAGATATAAATGTATTAATTGTTGAATTAATGATAAATTAAAGTCGTTTAATTTATTCTATCTTAGAAGCACTGTGACTAAAATTGTCTTTAGTCCAAGTGGGAGTTTGTTGGTTTTGTATAAAAGCCAATTTAATTCTAAGATTATTATTTATATTTATTGCCAAGTGATTAGGAACCTAAAGGGTCGCACACAATAGAATTACTTCTTGGGTTAAAATGATTTACATAATTATATGATAATTATAGCATATATTATACTCTTGTTCACTTTTGGAAAGTGAATAGAGTTTGGTAATAATTCGTTTCTTGTTTGACAAGACAACCTTTTTGGAAGGCTGTATTATTATATATAGATGCTTAATGTTAGGTCAAGACAACACAACTCTCTCATTAAGGAATCACGTAAATAAGAAAAATGGGTTTTCTTATTTAGATTTCTAAAGTGTTGTTTAGAGGGATCTAGCTTATTAACCTAACGTTAAAATCAATCCTTTGAGGATCCCAAAAGTAGTTCATGTGGATTACCGTTAGAGGTCGGACACCTGTGCGGCTTGTTGGTCGATTAAACCTCGCTCAAGGATTTTGCTAGCATCTCTCGAGGTATATTTTGTATAGATTATCATTAAGGTCCTATGGAAATCAATTATAATATAATTGTTATATTTTCCGCTGCGTTGTTACTATGTTGATTTCCTTACAATATTAAACCCAACATTCAAAACTAAAGTATAAATTTATAAATCCAGAATTGAGAATAATCTCATAAATTTGTATTGGTATTAGACTAAGATTAAAAATAAAAACAAAACCAAACCTAAAATTAAAAGTTTGAAATCCAAAGGTGAATGTTTGAAAGTTTAAAAAAAACTGAGTCAATTGGTCAAACTTAAATTTTGACCAATTTTCTTAAAAGAGTGATTTTGAAGCAAAAAACAGATTGGATCAAGGACCGGTTTTCGATCTTACCAGCCACAGCTTAATTTTCTAAACAATGCATTGAATTGGTATTTTAGGAAAACACTTCTCTTAAATACAACCTTGTTGTTTTTTTGGGGTTTTACATGAGGAAAAATTGCCAAAATACTCACTGACATTGAATAAAAAATTTATTTTGTCATTCACATTAAAAATGATGTATTTAGTCATTAACCTTTAAAAAATGCAGCAAGTTAGTCATTGAATCAAACTATGTTAGCTTTTTTAATAAAGAAAATATGCGTTTGCATTACGAGTCACTTAATAAAAGGGTAAAAGTGAAAAATCAATTAGTCAAAATATGAATAAATTAATTTTCATACTCCAATTCAATTATCAAACAAGCTCTTAGTTTACTCTAGAATTGACTAAACCAAATAGAACGGAAAGAGGACTATAACCAAAGTACATGCTCACCATGTATTGTGTTTTTTTTTTACACACACTCACCTGCTCGCTTGTATCTCCAAGAAATCGAATTCTAGACTTGGAGGTTAGAACGCTATTTAATATGACATTCCTTATAATAGTCATAGTAAAAGAATACCAAAATAGAAAGTTTAATCTTAAAATAACATAGATTTTCAACGAGATTGAATATTATGATATAGTTAGTGTTTTTTAATTGGTTACATAAAAATAAGAAAAAATTACTTCAAGATATTACTAATTGCTAAAAGTGTAAAAGCTAACATAAAAAAAATTAAATATAAGTAAAAAATTAAATATTGAAACTAATATATATATATATATATATGAGTAATGATATATATAGTGAAAAATTATAGTGAAATCTCATAGTGACTGACGTGGCAGTTATAAAAAGACAAACTTATCTATTATCCAGTAGGGTTCACTCATCATTTGGTTAGGGTATTAGTTTGTCTTTTTATACATGCCACGTCAGTCACTATGGGATTTCACTGTAGAATTTCACTCCCCATATCATTGCTCTATATATATATATAATATATATATCTACTTAAAATACTTACTTCAAATCTTGGCAGCAATGAGGAGGATTGATGAAGGTAGCATCAAAGCAAAGACCACAACAACAGATCTGTAGTCGATGTCAAGCCGTAAGAGCAGCAAGCAGGAGTCCCAAAGTTTTTTTCAAAGTTTGGAATTAGCCAATTAAATATTTAGGTTTTTGTTGAATACTTGAAGACTGAAAACTTTGAAAACAAACAATGAGTAAAACACGTTTATTTATTCAGATTTGTAATTTTTTTTACACTTAAGTAAAACGACACCGTTTTACTTAAGTGTAAAAAATAAAAAATAAAACACGGTCGTCTTCTATCTTCATACTTCAGATCTGAAGTTGAAGCTTCTTCCACTAGACAACTCCTATGGTTGGCTGTGGTTGGGCGGCGGACGACGGGCGGCGGGATGGGTGCGGCAACCTAGCGAATTTTCGTTAGCGTGTGTTAGGGGGTGGATTATATATACTACCCCCTTGCTCCCCAAAACGAAGGGGGGACGACTGCAGTGGCGGATTTAGGGGGCGAGTCGGTGCGACAGCCTGACTTTCGTTTTGGGGAGCAAGGGGGTGGTATATAAAATCCACCCCCTAGCACACCCTATCAGAAATTTGCCAGGACGCCGCACCCGTCCCGCCGTTCGCCGCCCAACCACAATCAACCATAGAAGTGATCTAGTGGAAGAAGAAGCTTCAACTTCAGATTTGAAGTCTGAAGATAGAAGACGACCGTTTTTTAAAATTTGTTTTTACACTTAAGTAAAACGATGTCATTTTACTTAAGTGTAATTTTTTTTTTACAAATTTGAATAAATAAACATGTTTTACTCATTGTCTGTTTTAAAAGTTTTCAGTCTTCAACAAAAACCTAAATATCTAATTGGCTAATTCCAAACTTTGAAAGAAACTTTGGGACTCCTGCTTGCTGCTGCTCTTACGACTCGATGTCGACTGCGGATCTGTTGCTGTGGACTTTGCTTTGGTGCTGCCTTCATCAATCCTCCTCCTTGCTTGTAATACCCAGAGATTTTAGTAAAATTAAAATCTCTATGTATTATTTTTATATAGGAAACTATTTAATAGATTATGTTTATAGTAATAAAGATACGTGAGAATTAAATAGTTTTAAGCTTAGGAAATTATTTAAAAAGAAATAGAATAAGATACAAATTAATTAGAAATTTAATATCTAAAATAAAAGGAAATAAAATACTTTACGTACAAGGAATCTAACACATGTAAACCCTAGAGAAACAGAATACTTGAGGGATAAGGAAACTATTACATGTAAACCCTAATCAAACACTATAAATAGGACCCTTCAATACATCAGAAAATTCACGTAACGACTTTTGGAGCAAGAGAAAAGGCTGACTTTGGAGCAAGAGAAAAAGGCTGATAGGAACTACAATAATCAGTAAGTAAATTCTAGATCCCTTCCAAAAATTATAAAAAAATTTAATATTCTTTCAATTATTGGGAACGATACCTATATGTATATTGCAATTATAGTAGTACGATTACGGATTGATCATGAAATTATTATGCATGTTAAGAAATTTTAATGGTTCGTATGTATTAAAGAAATATGTCAATTATTCTGTGATTGTGTATGTAAGGATTGGGACCAACAAGCATGAAAAATTATTCAATCCTGGATAAGAGTACTGTATGAAAAGTTCTTTGATATATATTGAAACGTAGTAATCATCAGCATAATGATTAAGTAATAATTATATGAAAGTTATTTAAAATACTGTGATGATTGGTCTGATGATTCGTGTATGTAGTTATTAGGGACCAGTAAGTATGAAGACCATTTAATATATTTGGGAAAAGTAACTGCTATGAAAATTCTTTGATAGATATGCAATATGTAGCAATCATACCAATAATGATTAGTAATAATTGTGTAAAAGTTAGTCAAAATACAATAATGATGTGTACAATGATTAAAGAATGATTGCATAAAATATATTTAACATATATTTAATACACTGTGATTATACTACAATGATTGAGAAAAATTGTATTAAAGCTTATTTAATATACTACAATCATATATATAATGATTAGTAATAATGGTATGAAAATTATGCACTATTATGTGATAGTACGTATAATGAATGGAAAAAAGTTTCTTGTAAACATGAAAGTGTTTTATTTACTATATTTGTATATGTGGTGATTAATCTTATTGAATCTGTAATCATAAATTAATGACATTTAATATTTAGTGATTATTCTGATTTAACCTATGATCATAATCAATGATGATTTCAATATAAAGTGATCATGAAGGATTTTAGTATCATGCATATGTATATGTTTGATGATTTTATTAATTTGGGCTTACTTGATCGTTTTGTGTCCATAGAATTAAGTTAGTTATACTGATTGTAATCAAGTGTGATAATTCTGTGATTGTAAATAAATTTGGAATGATTAAAGATATCAAAAACATATTACATTATGAAGTTAATTAAACTGTTTTAATACAATTGATTAATATATTTAAAAACGAAGTCTTAATGAAAGTTATATACATGACCCAAGAGATATTGAAAGTCATGTATATGGCCCAAGAGATAATGAAAGTCATATACATGACCCAAGAGATAATGAAAGTCATGTACATGACCCAAGAGATAATGAAAGTTATGTACTTGACCCAAAAGATAATGAAAGTCATGTATATGGCCCAAGAGATAATGAAAGGCATGTACTTGACCCAAGAGATAATGAAAGTCAAGTATATGACCCCAAGAGATAATTTATGTATGTATATGTATATTTATATATATGTTTATGGATGTTTAAAATATGTGAAAGTACAAGTGATGTTAAGTTAATGTTATTGTATGTTGATTATTGAAATTGGTTATTTGAATGTTTATCTGGAAAATATAATATTTTCAAAGTATGATTAGTTTAAATGATCTAGAGTTTATTTGCTGGGCAACTCACTCATTTTTCTATATATATAATACTTTACAGATGAAGTTAATGAAGTAAACAAGGACGAGACCGGGATATGGGAATGGTGAAGGATGAAAGGAGCTTATAATTAGTATAGGAACTTTTAAATAAAGTTATGGGTTGTAGACCCATGACTACGTTTTTTTTTTAGGATGGATAATTATTAACTTTGATCTTGTAAGGATGATTTATAAATTATTAGTTTTATTATTAATAAAGTATTAAATTATGGAGAAATGACAATAAGATGTGCCTTGTAATCTCAAGAGTAGGGAAACTAAATCTTGAGATTACGGCGTGTTTCGGTCCTCAGAAATCGGGGCGTTACATTTAGTGGTATCAGAGAATTAAGATCTTCTGTTAGGAGCCAAGTAGACAAAGTTAGAATTTTAAGAGAATATGAGAATTAATAAATATGTGTATATATATATAGATATATTTTGTCTTATATATGTATGTGTATATGAGTTCATGACCAATTTATCACTTTTAAAATTAAAACGATTATGTGAAACCCTAACGTAGTTCGTTGCGAATTTATGTAGCAAAAATAGATAGGTACCCATACATAAGTCACAGAGGGAACGAGCCTTGCAATTGTCAAAGGAGTTACCCGTCTTGCCATGTTCGTGGTCTAATGCGCAAGTTAGAGGAAGAGAATCATTTATACCACATGAAGGAAAAGGAGGTTGAGGTGTTAGAAATGAATTTAATTGACCGTAATTATCGCGTGAATGATTGTCGTAATCAGATAGTCAACCTACAGAATCTTTTGCACCAAAAGAATGTAGAGTGTCAAGAGTTAACCGACAGGTTGGAGCGTAAAAGAGCGAAGAAACGACATTACAAACGTCTCGTGAAAGAGTATGAGAGGGAGGAAGATGTAGACGATCCCATAGAAGAATTGGAACATGATCATATGGAGGTAGAAGATGACCCTTTTATGGTAGAATCTGAAGAACCTAGGGAAGATTTTGAAGAAGTAGAACAAGACCTAGAGCCTGAAGAGAATGTTAATGAGGAAGTCATTCTTATTGAAGATTCAGAGGAGGAGCTTGGTGAAGAGAACGAATGAGCAACAACTCAGGAGTATACCCTTGGGTACTCCTTCAACGTTCTCAAGGGTTCTAAAGTTATTAGTTAGGAATAGTGGTTAGTAGTATTATGCAATGCCGATGAGGTCATTAGCAATAATAAATAAGAAGTTGGCAGGTTACTTCACAATAGGATAATAAATAAATACCTGATAACTATTCAAAATTGTTATAGGATTACAATAGACTCAATGTTATGAGTATATCACTCAAATAATATTTCATGTTATGGAATTTAGAATAAATAATAGTATTCTTGTTATACTTCATTAAACTTATGTTACAAAATACATCAATGTTCTTCCAAACAATGCATTGCTAACTATTGGAGGTAAATCACAAACATATTGCTACTTGTAGGGAGTAATGGCACATCAAGAACAACATGACGAGCAAGCCAATAGTGGAAATCAAGAGAACCCACCCCCAATAGATCTTAATAACTTGATGAACTTACTCACCCAGACTATTCAGGCCCAAACCCATATTCAACAACACTTATTGAATATGGCCCAGCAGAACCCAATACCCAATCAAGGAGGAGTTCGTTTCCATTACGAGAACATGAGGAAGAATACAGTGTCAAAGTTTGAAGGGAATGCTGATCCGGAGATTGCGGAGAATTGGATAGAAGAGGTGGAGGTCAGTTTTAAAATGTTACAAACCCCAGATGAGTGAAAGGTAGAAATCATTGAACCTTTTCTGTTAGGTGGAGCCAAACGATAGTGGGATAATACCAAACCTTCCGTCGCTATTCCGGTAACATGGGTCAACTTTAAGAATCTATTTCTAAAGAATTATTATCCGGATTCAGTTCGACTGAGGAAGATGAGTGAATTTGACAATCTCAAACAAACCACAGACATGTCGGTGATGGATTACGCTTCCAAATTCAACAATTTAGGGATGTTTTCACCTGTTGTTATGAGAGACGAGGGTTTCAAAATGTTCAAATTTAAGAACGGTCTTCAAAGTCGTATCCAAACTGGATTGGTAAGAGCTAGAGCCCAAGGATTTTCAGAATTATTGGATGCCGCAATAGAGGTTGAGGCCGACATTAAGAGACGAGATGGGGAGTTCACCAAAGGGAGGGTGAAGACAATTACCTACCCCAACGACGGAAAAAGGAAGAGAGAAGTTTCAGATGAAGTAAACGTGTCAAAAAATACTAAGATCAAACCTGAATGCCCCACATGTCATAGGAATCATTTTGGAGAATGCTGGTTAAAATCAGGCAGGTGTTTTAACTGCGGAAAACCTAGACATCTCGCGAAGGATTGTACAACTGGAAGTAATACTAATGTCAACTCTATTCCTATCAAAGGAGAACAGGGAAAAACCAATGCTAGAATTTTTACTATGACCCAAGAAGAGGCAGACAATACCAGTGACGTAGTGACAGGTACAATATGCGTAAACTCCACACCTGCTTATGTATTGTTTGATTGTGGTGCATCACATTCTTTCGTGTCAAAGAAGTTTGCTAAAAATGCTAAGTTATCTTCACAAGTTTTAACTAACCCTTACCGGGTAGCTACACCAGGAGGAAAGGTACTCACTGCTTCACTTGTATGTAACGAGTGCTCGTTAGAGATTAATAAAGAAATTTTGAGTGGGACCCTTATCCAACTTCAGATACATGGTTTCGATGTCATTTTAGGAATGGATTGGTTATCTAAAAATTTTGCCAAAATCGATTGCCGAACCAAAAGAGTAGAGTTTAATTTTCCAGATCGAGAAAGTTTTGAATTCTTAGGAGATAAGAGGAAACCTTATGAAAAGAACTTACACTTCATATATGCAACTAAAGCTTGGAAAGCTTTTCAGAGAGGGTGTGAAGGGTATCTAGCCTATATTTGGGAGGACAAAATTGATGGGGTAAATATCACAGACATTCCAGTAGTAAATGAATTTGAGGATGTTTTTCCTAAAGAGTTACCTGGATTACCACCAGAAAGAGAAGTGAACTTTGAGATATCCCTTAAACCAGGCACAGAGCCTATCTCGAAGGCACCTTATAGAATGGCCCCTTTTGAACTAAAAGAATTGAAGAAACAAATACAAGAGTTATTGGACTTGAAATTTATTAGACCAAGTGTTTCACCCTGGGGTGCACCGGTACTGTTTGTAAAGAAAAAAGATGGTAGTTTTAGATTGTGTATTGACTATCGAGAGTTGAATAAAATTACAATCAAGAATAAATATACTCTTCCGAGAATAGATGATCTATTCGATCAATTGAAAGGAGCCAAGATATTTTCGAATATTGATTTGAAATCGGGATATCACCAGTTAAGGATAAAATCTGAAGATATACCGAAAAGTGCGTTTCGAACAAGATATGGGCATTATGAATTCTTGGTAATGCCGTTTGGGATGACTAATGCACCTGCAGCTTTATGGATTTAATGCATCGGACTATGAAGGAATTTTTAGATAAGTTTGTAGTAGTTTTTATTGATGACATCCTGATATACTCTCCGGATGAAGAAACGCATAGAGAACATTTAAGGTTAGTGTTAGAAGTATTAAGAAAGGAGAAGTTATATGCAAAATTTAGCAAGTGCGAGTTCTGGCTAAGAAGCGTAGCATTTCTTGGACACGTAGTTTCTGATAATGGTGTGTCGGTAGATCCAAAGAAGATTGAAGCTGTCACCGATTGGCCAACCCCAACCAATATTACTGAAATGAGGAGCTTCTTAGGGTTAGCTGGGTATTATCTATGTAGTAGTTTTTATTGATGACATCCTGATATACTCTCCGGATGAAGAAACGCACAGAGAACATTTAAGGTTAGTGTTAGAAGTATTAAGAAAGGAGAAGTTATATGCAAAATTTAGCAAGTGCGAGTTCTGGCTAAGAAGCGTAGCATTTCTTGGACACGTAGTTTCTGATAATGGTGTGTCGGTAGATCCAAAGAAGATTGAAGCTGTCACCGATTGGCCAACCCCAACCAATATTACTAAAATGAGGAGCTTCTTAGGGTTAGCTGGGTATTATCGAAAATATGTAGAGGGTTTCTCGAAAATAGCAGTACCTCTAACGAGATTAACAAAAAAACGAGCTAAATTTGAGTGGACCCCAATGTGCGAGGAGAGTTTTCAAGAATTAAAGAGAAGGTTAGTGTCAGCTCCAGTATTGTCCTTGCCACAAGGAGAGGAGGGTTTTGTGGTCTATAGTGATACCTCTAAAAATGGTCTAGGATGTGTACTGATGCAGCATGGAAAAGTTATTTCTTATGCCTCCCGACAGTTGAAACCATACAAACAAAACTATCCTACTCATGATTTGGAGCTAGCTTTAGTAGTCTTTGCCCTAAAAATTTGAAGACATTATCTCTACGGAGTAACATGTGAGATTTTCACTGATCATAAGAGTTTGAAATATATATTCACGCAAAAAGAACTCAATATGCGGCAAAGGAGATGGCTTGAGTTGATTAAAGATTATGATTTGAAGATCAGTTATCATCCTGGGAAAGCAAATAAGGTGGCTGATGCACTGAGTATGAGAAGCAATATTCCGACGACAGATGTTTTAACTCGACAAATGGAGGATTTGAATCTAGAACAAGTAGACTCCATAAGCGAAGTGTTAGCTGCTCTAACCTTACAACCAAGCTTAGTGGAGAGAATTAAGGAGAGGCAAAGGACGGATGAAGAAACCCTAACTCTAAAGAGAAAAATTGAAGATGGGGTAACACAAGATTTTAGAACGGAAGAAGATGGAAGTATTTGGAAAGGCGAAAGATTAATTGTACCTAAAGATGAACAATTAAAGGAAAACCTGTTGAAAGAGGCACACAACACTAAATTTTCTATCCATCCAGGTAGTACGAAAATGTATAGGGATTTGAAGACACACTATTGGTGGTGTGGGATGAAAAGAGACATAGCTGAATTTGTGGCTAAATGCATGGTATGCCAGAAAGTCAAATTGAACATCAGAAGCCAGGTGGACTATTACAACCACTAGAGATACCAGTTTGGAAATGGGAAAGTATTTCCATGGACTTTGTTGTGGGTTTACCGCGCACTAAAAGGGGAAATGATGCGATATGGGTCATAGTGGATCGTTTAACGAAATCCGCACACTTTTTGCCTATAAGATTTGACTTGAGTAAGGACAAACTGGTAGAACTCTATATTAATCAGATTGTAAGATTACATGGTGTTCCAATAAGTATAGTTTCAGATAGAGACCCACGATTCACCTCGAAGTTTTGGAAAGAATTTCAAAGACAAATGCACACGGCGGTAAGTTTGAGTACGGCTTATCATCCACAAACTGATGGACAAACTGAGATGACTATTCAAACCCTGGAGGACATGTTAAGAGCTTGTGCTATAGAATTTGAAGGGAATTGGGATAAATATGTGTCATTGATAGAGTTCTCTTATAATAATAGTTACCGTAGCAGCATACAAATGGCACTTTACGAAGCTTTATATGGAAGGAAGTGTCAGTCACCATTATACTAGGATGATATAGGGGAGAAATATGTTACAGGTCCTGAACTACTTCAATTAGCAAAAGATAAAGTGAAAATCATTAGAGCAAATTTGAAAGCTGCACAAGATAGACAAAAGAGTTGGGCAGATTTAAAAAGAAGGACAGTGGAATTCAGCATAGGTGATAAAGTGTACCTTAAGGTTTCGCCCACAAAAGGAGTCATGCGATTTGGAGGATCAGGAAAGTTGAATCCAAGGTATATAGGGCCTTATGACATTCTTGAGCTCATTGGGAATTTAGCCTATCGATTAGCATTACCACCAAACCTATCTAGGGTCCACAATGTATTTCATGTATCGCAACTTAGGAAATATATACATGATTCAAACCATGTACTGGAGAGAGACGATAACATTCAATTGGAGGACAACCTAACTTATGAGGAATATCCTCTGAGAATTGTGGACCACAAGATACAAGAGTTACGACATAAAAACATCCCATTCGTGAAGGTTCAATGGAAAAATCACACGCCAAGGGAAGCCACATGGGAATTAGAAGAAAAGATGCGAGAAAAATATCCTCAGCTATTCGAAGAGTAGGGCGAAGCAAGTTTCGAGGACGAAACTTATTTTAAGGAGGTAAGAATGTAATACCTCAGAGTGAGTGAGGATAAATCATTGTATGAAAGCAAGAATGTAAGCAGTCGTTCCAAGAATAGGACAAAGCAAGTTTCGAGGACGAAACTTATTTTAAGGAGGTAAGAATGTAATACCCAGAGATTTTAGTAAAATTAAAATCTCTATGTATTATTTTTATATAGGAAACTATTTAATAGATTATGTTTATAGTAATAAAGATACGTGAGGAATTAAATAGTTTTAAGCTTAGGGAATTATTTAAAAAGAAATAGAATAAGATACAAATTAATTGGAAATTTAATATCTAAAATAAAAAGAAATAAAATACTTTACGTACAAGGAATCTAACACATGTAAACCCTAGAGAAACAGAATACTTGAGGGATAAGGAAACTATTACATGTAAACCCTAATCAAACACTATAAATAGGACCCTTCAATACATCAGAAAATTCACGTAACGACTTTTGGAGCAAGAGAAAAGGCTGACTTTGGAGCAAGAGAAAAAGGCTGATAGGAACTACAATAATCAGTAAGTAAATTCTAGATCCCTTCCAAAAATTATAAAAAAATTTAATATTCTTTCAATTATTGGGAACGATACCTATATGTATATTGCAATTATAGTAGTACGATTACGGATTGATCATGAAATTATTATGCATGTTAAGAAATTTTAATGGTTCGTATGTATTAAAGAAATATGTCAATTATTTTGTGATTGTGTATGTAAGGATTGGGACCAGCAAGCATGAAAAATTATTCAATCCTGGATGAGAGTACTGTATGAAAAGTTCTTTGATATATATTGAAACGTAGTAATCATCAGCATAATGATTAAGTAATAATTATATGAAAGTTATTTAAAATACTGTGATGATGGATCTGATGATTCGTGTATGTAGTTATTAGGGACCAGTAAGTATGAAGACCATTTAATATATTTGGGACAAGTAACTGCTATGAAAATTCTTTGATAGATATGCAATATGTAGCAATCATACCAATAATGATTAGTAATAATTGTGTAAAAGTTAGTCAAAATACAATAATGATGTGTACAATGATTAAAGAATGATTGCATAAAATATATTTAACATATATTTAATACACTGTGATTATACTACAATGATTGAGAAAAATTGTATTAAAGCTTATTTAATATACTACAATCATATATATAATGATTAGTAATAATGGTATGAAAATTATGCACTATTATGTGATAGTACGTATAATGAATGGAAAAAAGTTTCTTATAAACATGAAAGTGTTTTATTTACTATATTTGTATATGTGGTGATTAATCTTATTGAATCTGTAATCATAAATTAATGACATTTAATATATAGTGATTATTCTGATTTAACCTATGATCATAATCAATGATGATTTCAATATAAAGTGATCATGAAGGATTTTAGTATCATGCATATGTATATGTTTGATGATTTTATTAATTTGGGCTTACTTGATCGTTTTGTGTCCATAGAATTAAGTTAGTTATACTGATTGTAATCAAGTGTGATAATTCTGTGATTGTAAATAAATTTGGAATGATTAAAGATATCAAAAACATATTACTGTATGAAGTTAATTAAACTGTTTTAATACAATTGATTAATATATTTAAAAACGAAGTCTTAATGAAAGTCATATACATGACCCAAGAGATAACGAAAGTCATGTATATGGCCCAAGAGATAATGAAAGTCATATACATGACCCAAGAGATAATGAAAGTCATATACATGACCCAAGAGATAATGAAAGTCATGTACATGACCCAAGAGATAATGAAAGTTATGTACTTGACCCAAGAGATAATGAAAGTCATGTATATGGCCCAATAAATAATGAAAGTCATGTATATGGCCCAAGAGATAATGAAAGGCATGTACTTTACCCAAGAGATAATGAAAGTCAAGTATATGACCCAAGAGATAATTTATGTATGTATATGTATATTTATATATATGTTTATGGATGTTTAAAATATGTGAAAGTACAAGTGATGTTAAGTTAATGTTATTGTATGTTGATTATTGAAATTGGTTATTTGAATGTTTATCTGGAAAATATAATATTTTCAAAGTATGATTAGTTTAAATGATCTAGAGTTTATTTGCTGGGCAACTCGCTCATTTTTCTATATATATAATACTTTATAGATGAAGTTAATGAAGTAAACAAGGACGAGACCGGGATATGGGAATGGTGAAGGATGAAAGGAGCTTATAATTAGTATAGGAACTTTTAAATAAAGTTATGGGTTGTAGACCCATGACTAGGTTTTTTTTTTAGGATGGATAATTATTAACTTTGATCTTGTAAGGATGATTTATAAATTATTAGTTTTATTATTAATAAAGAATTAAATTATGGAGAAATGACAATAAGATGTGCCTTGTAATCTCAAGTGTAGGGAAACTAAATCTTGAGATTACGGCGTGTTTCGGTCCTCAGAAATCGGGGCGTTACATTGCTGCCAAGATTTGAGGTAAGTATTTTAAGTATTTATATATATATACATATATATATTTTATAGTTTTAATATTTAAATTTTTACTTATATTTAATTTTTTTATGTTAGCTTTTAGACTTTTAGTAATTAGTAATATCTTGAAGTAATTTTTTCATGTTTTTATGCTTATTTTCCAATATTTAAGTTTTTATTAATATTAAAATTTTTTATGCAAGTTTTTAGTAATATGTGTAAGTAAGTTTTTTATATTTTTATGTTTTGGTCATATTTTAATTTTTGTGTGCATATTTTGTGAATTATAATTGATTGTCATAATTAAATATTTATTAATAATTTATTAGTGAATTGTGATAATTAATTTTAAATTTATAAATTATAATTATTTAATAACAAAAAAATAAAAGATTTGTTAGTAAATAGTGAGTTAATAAAAGTGTTAAAATATATTAAAATATTTTATGATTTTGTAGATTATGATTATTTATTTTTGTAATTATTTTAATATTTTTATAATTTTTAATTTGGTAATTTTGATAAATTGTGGTAGGTTATGGATAATTTTTTAAGACGACGTGTTGATTATTCTGAAAGTTCTAATGAAGAAAATAGTAGAGAAAAATATTCTCGTGTGAAATTCAACACAGATGATATTGTTAGTGATCCAGGTTTACGAAAACCAATTATAGAATTTGATGTTTTATTAGAGACCGTGTTCGACGAGAATATTTGACAAGAGGGCCATGTCAACCAATTGGCCATATTTATCCTCGAAAATAATTTGGTAAAGAGCATAGAAGTTTTCATGCTACTTGGTTAAAAAATTTCTGTGGTTGGAGTATAGCATATCAAAGGATGCATCCTTTTGTTTCTGGTGCTATCTCTTTAAAAATTCACATAGAGGATGTTGAGTTGGAGATGAGGCGTTTACTAATTCGGGGATAAATAATTGGAAAAAAGCAATATAAATATTCAATACACATGTTGGTGGCATAGCTAGTGCTCACAATGATGTGCAAGAATACAACTTGAGGCTTTTCAAAATCAAAGATAAAGTGTGTCGCATTTGTTACAAGCACATGGACGTGAAACAGAAATTGGCTATCGCGCACCCGCTTAACAACGATTTTAGATGTGACGTGCTTTCTTTTAAAACAAGGTTTGCCTTTTCGTAGACATGATGAATCTTTGAGTTCTTTAAACTAGGGAAACTTTCTTGAATTAATAGAGGGTTGCTGTTATTACCAGAGCAACAATTAGCTTCCAGAGCAATAAATCACATATCTTTCAAATTTACCCTTAATAAATCAACTCTTTTATTTTTCTCCATTTATCATTATAACTCCTTTACACTGATTTTTCTCCCAAATTTTTATTAATATAACATTTATTTTCACCTTCAAATTATAAGAAAAAAATTATGTAAAAATAATATAACAGTTATTTCTATTAATAACTTTTATTGTTCTCTTAATTAAATTATAAAATATTTACCAATATATATTTAAAAAATTTAGGCTCCATTTGTTTACTGTTGTCGTAATGTTTTATTTCACAAATTCAATTTGATTTATTTGTGTTATCCATTTTTTCTATCAAAATTTGTAAATAAAAAAAATAATGTTATAGTAGTCATTTTTGCTATAACAATTTTTATATTTTTATAAATAAATTATTAAATTTAAATATGACTTTTAGATTTTTAATAATAAAAAATTCTTCCTAAGACATTTTTTTACCAAAATAAACTCATAAAATATTAATTCAAATTTAAATTTTAAACTTTTAATAATTAGAAATTCTTCATGGCTTAATTATATTATGAGCAAATTAACATTTCAAAATGTTAGTAGATCACAAGGAAAAAAATTGCTAGGAGTATAAATAGAAGTAAATATACGCATCCAAATTATAAAGTAAAATTTGTTGCCATTTTATTATTTAAAATTTATGAATTAAATTGTAGCATAAAAAAAATACATGAAATTAAGATTTCTATTATATATATAGTGATGGTGTCTTCCTTTTAAGTTTTAATTTATGGGAATTATGTTGAAAAAATATAAGTATGAGCATTGTTATTAGAAACAAAAATAATAATTTATAGCTGTCATATGTTTATGTATTAGTATTTTAACAAAAAAATATAACTCGCTTTGGATAGAGTATTTTTTTAGTTTTATAGTAGAATTTTTTTTCTTGAGATTTGTTATAAGAAATAAATATTTTGGAGGTATTTGGATTGATGAGTTTGTTTCTGTGGGCATAATTTTTTATTAATAAAATTTAAAATTTAAATTTTAGTTAATATTTTATGAGTTTATTTTAGTATAAAAATGTCTTAGGAAGAATTTTTTATTATTAAAAATTTAAAAGTAAAATTTAAATTTAAGAATTTATTTATTAAAATATAGAAAATGTTGTATAAAAAATAATTATTGTAATATTATTTTTTTAAAAAATTTTTATTAAAAAATGGACAAAACAAATATATCAAATTGAATTTGTGAAATAAAATACTAAAACAACCGTAAACAAATGGAGCCTAAATTTTTTGAAGTATATATTGGTATATATTTTATAATTTAATTGAGAGAACAATAAAAGCTATTAATATAAATAAGTGTCATATTATTTATATAATTTATTTCTTATAATTTGAGGGTGAAAATAAATGTTAGGAAAGTAGAAGTTACGGAAAGATGTTATAAGTTGATAAAGTAAAATAAGATAAAGATAAGTTGTAATGATAAATGGATAAAAGATAAAAGAATTAATTGATTAAGGATAAATTTGGAATATGTATAATTTATTGCTCTGGAAGCTAATTGTTGCTCTGGCAATAACAACAGCTTTAATAGAGTGGTATACCCAACAAAGTAAAAAGGTTACTAAGACAATAAATGAGAATGCCCCTAGAAACAATCAAATGAAAGTTTTATAAACCTGTATTGAATAATTATGAAGTCGTAATAATGAAAATAAAGGTTTACATAAACCTATTCTAAATTATTGTGACGTAAATTAAATTAACTTTACTAAATGTACGGAAATTATGCAATGAATTACTCTTATCTAAAATTCTAATCACATGAACTATTAAAAAACTAAACTTACAACTTAACCTTTAAATAATGCACTAAATCTTTTATTCTTTGAAGACTTAACGGACTTAATTTATTAATGTAGACTCTAGTACTTAAACTGACACACGATTATTCATTCATTTAATTCAACTATTAAATTAAAATTCTAACAGAAAGCTAAAGGAATTGAAATGGAAAATTCTAAAGAGTAATTAATAAGAAAGATTAAAAACATGCAAACCAAAATTACCCTTACTAAACTTCTAATTCTTTTAAATCAATAAGAAGAGTGAAACTTTAATGATATGAACCAAAGTAAAAGCCATTTAATTCTGATGTGATTAAAAACTTTCACTAACGCAAACATAGAAATTTTGATGCAAACTTGAAAGCTGAATTAAGAATTAATCACATGCATATAACTTATTAAGGAATGAAATAACTTTACATAATGAAAAGACTCTTAACTAAACAAAAACTTCATTAATTATTCTATTAAACTACGTAAGAAAAAAAAAGAATTTAAACTAAACTACTAACTACGTACCTACTACTTATTCCCTACTCCTTCTCTTTATATAGAGAGGGTTATTAAGCATAGAAAACAAATCTTTAAAGAAATTGAATTAATTTAGAACTCTTCCTAAAACATGATAAAAGCAATATGGAGATAAAATCAGTTCTAAAATATGCCACAAACGGCTTATTAAAAATAGGGATGCAACCCTTTAATAAAAAATCTCCTAATTATTTTATTTTTCAAGTTGCATATTGACTAAAATATGATAAGGCAAACTTCTCTTTCAAATCAAACTCTTCAAGACTTCAAGTAATCTCTAAATCTTTTCAAATTTCCTTGTACGTAAAACTCCATTGCCCAAATTCAATACAAATTGATCTTCATCCATTTCTTTAAACACAATTATGCTTCTTTCCAAAATTATCAAATTCTGCACCAAAAGCAATTCTTAATGCATAAAAACATATCAATTAAATTCTAAAACCATAAAAATAATTAACATAAAAACGGAGTTATCAGTGTGCAAGGAAGCAGACAGAAAAATAGAGCCTTTAGCAACTAGCTTTTGACCCCATTTTGTTTGTCTTTTTAAGTTGAATTAGTATTATTTGACTTTTTATTTTGCACTGCTTATTAGTGATCTGAAATCGAAAATGGAAGCATTGTTTTCATATAATGTTGATAGATTGTATGAGATGAACATCCTAATTCTTCAATATATTATTTTACTTCTTTTGTTGAGTACTTTTATTGAGTAAGTTGAATGATTTATTACATTATCCGCTGGTGGGGTGGTGGTGGTGGCGGTGCTGGTGCTGCTGGTGGTGGTGGCGGTGCTGGTGATGGTGATGGTGGTGGTGGTGGCGGTGCTGGTGGGCTGAAGAAGTGGGTTGCGGGACGTTGGATGAGGTAGTGGGTTGCGGTCCTTGCGGGATGTTGGTTGTGGTGGGTCGAGAGCTCGATTGAATGTAGGATAGCAAGGCTTGTCCAGCTGCTTTGAAGCCCAAACTAAGTGCTTCATGCAGTAACTGAGAACCGACCCATTTCTTCTCCTGAAAATTAACAGAGAAAGATATTGTAATTCCCAGACTCAATCTTGGAGTCGGTCAATTTGAGTGGTTTTTAACTAATTTCTTAATAACAGTTACTTACTTTATTTTTAAAAATTAAACTAATATACTAACTAATTAAATTATAAGGAATAAGTGATTATACACGTGTCAATTTTTTATAGAGTGGCACATAATTTTGTCTTTTTACACGTAAGGGATGATTTTGTTTTTTTTAATACATGTCATATAATTGACTATAACATTTCAATTTAGAATTTCAGTCTATATATCATTTCTCTTTTCTAAATACCTAATATAAGGCTACGATGCCGGTCATTATCTATGAAATATGTGCATATATATATGCAACTTGCGTACCAATCTAAAAATTAGTGTATCAAAAATTAATTTTTCAGTTTAACTTATCAAATATCAAATATTAGTATATTAAATATTAAAAATTAGCATATCAAATATAAAAATTAGTGTACGAATCAAGTATCAAATAGCAAAGATTAAAGAATGAACAAGGATGAACAAGGATGTTTTAACAAAGAGAATGGAGGGAAATTTACACTCAATTGTAAGTAAGAAAACTATTTAATTCATCTATTTTATGTTAATTACTTCAATTCTTGTTATGGAGGTTTGTTAAGGATGAGGTTTGATATAATAGGTGATTGTTCATGTGTATTTGATCGTAAAAGAATTATCCAAATGTGTTTGGCATGAATTTATTATATTTATTTAGGACATGGGTTAATGAATTTTAGTGAAATTCGGCTGATGCTTGGGGTCGAAGCGATAAATTTATGCCAAAATATTCGTGAATAGATATTTGGGAAAATGGATTTAGGATATTGGAGAGAAACAAGAACAGTCAATAACACAGAATTGCCCAACTGCCTTTTAGGGACAATTTCTATCAATAAAAATATTTTTTAGACTTAATTTGACTAGTATTTGAATAATTTAGGCAATATTTTATAAATATTTGTTAAACGATATACCTCAAAGTTTATTTATTTTGTTATGTTAAATTAGAATGATCATATGTATCATTATGGTTTCATAACTAAAAAATATATGTTGTGGTCGTTTATTGAAATAAGCTCTATCAATGTCTGGATATTGTTAAGTTAAATTTAATTAGCTTTCTATATTTTTATATTTAAAGAAAATGAAAGTATATGATTAGAAGAATTCCTTAGGGTGAGTATTAAATTAGAATTGATTTCAAGGTACTGCTTTATATTTTATAAATGTTTATTAAAATAAAGTTGATTTATTTTATTATGTTAAACTTATTTTGATAAACTGTAATGAACATGTGTGTGATTATAGCTTTTATGCCTATAAAATATATGTTGTGGCTGTTCATTGAAATAAATTATTTTATGACAGTGGTTTTGATGATATTTGTGATGAGCTAACTCTTGAATACTTGTGAACGGTTGGTAAGAATATATTTTAACCTTCATATAAATGACCTACTCGCGGCATAATTAGTCAGAACCTAATATAATGGTCTATCTGACGCGATAGACAATAATGATTAGATTAGAGATGGCCATTATTCCCGTTTCGGAACCGCAACCGTGGACTCACAAAATTGGAATCGGAACCGAACCATCAACCGGAATCGTCCAAAACCTTTTTTTTTATAATTCTATAAATATTTATATACCACTTCATTTTCATCACATAATTTCTTAGTTTTTTAGGGTCTGTTTGGACGAACACTTTTTAAGGGTTTATTTTATAAATTCAATTTAGGCTGTTTGTTTTGTTTTTTTTTTCTACAAATATTTTTA
Organism: Ophiorrhiza pumila; assembly: GCA_016586305.1. Classification (NCBI taxonomy): domain Eukaryota; kingdom Viridiplantae; phylum Streptophyta; class Magnoliopsida; order Gentianales; family Rubiaceae; genus Ophiorrhiza; species Ophiorrhiza pumila. Next base: position 6,746,160 of record BLIW01000008.1, on the reverse strand, counting down.
AAACAAAAAAGTACACTACAGTAATTATTTTTGCTACAGTATGTTTATAAATAAAATAATAAATTTTAATAATAAATAATTTTTTCTAATACAATTCCCACCAAAACAAAATTATAAAATATTAATTCAAATTTAAATTTCAAACTTTTATTAATAAAAAAAAATTTAATATAAATCCCAACAAAATAAAACCATTAATTCAAACACTCCAAAAATATTCATTTATTAAAATAAATACCAACAAAAAAAGATTTCATCATAAAATTTAAAAATACCCTTTCCAAAGAGACCTTTAATCTTTATATTGTAAGTTTTAACATTTATAATTTAGGGTTTAGGGTATCAATTTTTTAATTAATTATTCTAATTATATTATTACATTATTCAATCATTCTTTCAATACCCTTATCATTTATATATTTTTCTTTCTCACTTATCTAATCCTTCATAATTCAATTTCAACTATTAGTCAAATTATGTATCAACTTAATTTTCTAATTTATATTATCCTAATTCTATTATTAGATTATGCTAATATACTATATGAATTCCAATTAATAGTTCGATCATTTTCTCAATACTCTTATTCTTTCTATATCTTTCTTTCTCAGTTATCTAATATTCATAATTCTATTATTCTAAAAATTTCATATATTAGTTTAATTTTAACTACTATTCTAATTATGTTATTATATTATACTAGTTGAATTCTAATTAATAATTCAAATATTCAAATATTCTTTTAATATTCTTATTATTTTTATATCTTTGAATCTCACTTATTTAATTCTTCCTAGTTCTTGTATCTAAAAACTATATATTAATTAAGTTTAATTGTAACTATTATTATTCTAATTATATTATTATGTTGTATTATATGAGTTTCAATTAATAGTTTATTCATCATTTCAATAGAAATCAAATTTAAAAGTGGGATTACCATTGAAATTTGAACTAAAAATCGAAAAAAAATCCGAATTGGAGCAAAATCGAAACCGGAAACAGAACTATAGGTTCCACCTTGCGTGGAACTGGGAACTGCCAGTTCCGGAAACGTGGCCACTCGTAGATTAGATTCAATTAATGACCAATAGTAACGTGTGAGCTTATGTAAGGACAAAATATATGTTTGTTAAATGATTATGTCACATAATCTATATGTATGTTTTGAAGCTAATACTTTCTCATTTCGATTTTATATGTGAGTTATGTTTTTAGCAATGTTTTGATGTAAATATATAATGTATAGTAACATGCTCAATCCAATAGGAGAATATCTAACTAATTAGTGTTATTTGCTCATTCTAGGTTAATTATTATTTTACATACTAATGAATATGTATAGATTTCAAGTGTTGGAGACTTACGTAGACATTTGGTTGGCATAATAGAGAGATTATTAGAATTTATGTGTACATTATGTAAAACTTTACGGATATATCGAAGGTTAGTTAGTTGAGATTTGAATATATTTTTTATTTTAGACCTCAACTTTAACATTTATAAACAAGGATAGTGATTTTTAAACTGTAATAAATCAATTGTTAGCATATTTAAGTGACCCATATAGTTTAATAGATAAAGACAAGTCATAATACAATTTTATGTTATTGATGACTAATTACCTACTTTAATGAAGGGTAGGATAAAGATTCTATATTAATAAATTTGGCATCTCTCTATTCATTATAAATATTAGATACTATTACATCAATTGTGAGTCAATCTAATTTGGATGAAGAGAAATAAAACTAATTTATTCTTTTTTCCAATATTTTTTCCTCTCTATTCCATATATACCCTTCTTTCTTCTCATATTATTTTGCTGAATTCGTGAATTAAATACCAAACAAAATAGAAGAAAGTAATATTATATTAGTACGATGTGAAAATCGTATTATTATATAATTTTGAATTTAAAATTTATGCAAAATGAATAATTATATTACATTAATTTCATTGATGTGGATTAAATACCAGCATCCAACACATCTCAAGATCCGAGGCATGACAGATATTGTGGCCAATTTGAAAATGAATGAGGTTTTTGTTTTAGATCTCAACTTAAATATTTATAAATACGGGTTAGTAAACTTTGTATTACAGTGATTTTTTTACTGTAATACGATCAATATGCCTCAAAGATCAGGGACATGACAGATATTGTGACCAATCTAGAAATGATCAGAGTACCAAAACATATATGTCAATAAGCTATTTAAACTGGGCTTAGGTAACATTTAACTAAAATTATTTTTAGACTATTATCTGACTACTCCGACAAGTATTAAATTTTTTTTTTTCTGGAAAATTTGTAGAATCTCCAAAATTGTGCATGGATTGATAAGCAGGAAAATTAATTAATTTGATACCTTACCTTGTTAAGTAATCTATTCTTCTCATGATCTAGATAGGCTTTTGCTTCATCCTCTGAGATTTCAAGTTGTTTAGTTGAGTGTAGCCTTGGTTCCGGTTCCGGAACCGGCGGTTCACGGTTCCGGAACCGGCGGTTCACGGTTCCGCTATAGGCGGAACCGGAACCGAACCGCCGAGGGCCGGTTCCGGTTCCGGTTCCGGTTCCGGTTCCGGTTCCGGTTCCGGTTTTTTCGATTTTTAGTTTCGAATTTCGATTTTTATCCCACTATTATTTCAAACTCAAATAATACAACATAATAATATAATTATAATAATAATAGTTACAATTGAACTTAATTAATATATAGTTTTTAGATAATAGAACTAGGAAGAATTAAATTAGATAAATTCAAGGATATAAAATAATATGAATATTTGAATTGTTAATTAGAATTCAACTAGTATAATATTATAATATAATAACATAATTAGAATAGTAGTTAAAATAACAGTAATATATGAATTTTTTAAAATAATAGAATTATGAATATTAGATAAGTGAGAAAGAAAAATATAGAAAGAATAAGAGTATTTTATAAAAATTTTCAAGTTAAAAAATTTAAATCAATAAATTTACAAGTTAAAATTAATAAATGAAGAATTACTAAATTTTATTCATTGGATAGAAAAATTTACAAGTTAAGATTTTTAAATCATAAATTTACAAGTTAGAAATTAATAAATGAAGAAACTACTAAAATTTATTCATTGGATAGAAAAATTCACAAGTTAAGATTTTTAAATAATAAATTTACAAGTTAGAAATTAATAAATGAATAAACTACTAAATTTTATTCATTTGATAAAAAAATTTACAAGTTAACATTTTTAATCATAAATTTACAAGTTAGAAATTAATAAATGAATAAACTACTAAATTTTATTCATTTGATAGAAAAATTTACAAGTTAAGATTTTAATTCATAAATTTACAAGTTAGAAATTAATAAATGAAGAAACTACTAAATTTTATTCATTTGATGGTTTAAACTTTAAATTTGAATAGTAGAATAATACAATTGCAAAATATGGAAAATTATAATATTTGATAAACATAATAAATTATTTCAAATTTTCAATAATGTAAAAATGTACAATATGATATTTTTCTTCATTTTAATAAACTAATAGTCGTCGTCGTCGTCGTCGTCGTCGTCGTCATTATTGGCTCTATCGGCATCGGTGACCGGTGAATTAGTTCTAGTTGTACAAGTAGAGCTACCATCGGTGGTACCGTCTAAATCTAAATCAAAATTTTCTTCTATGTCTTGTTCTTGTTCTCTATATGCGGCTTTAGTCCAATCATCTACTAAAGCTTGAATCTCCAAGGACATGGGACTCATACGCGATCGGGTCTCGTCCAAAATGTTGCCACCTTGACTAAAAGCTTGTTCCACGGCTACGGTTGATGTCGGGGCCGCCAAAATCTCTTTGGCTATCGAAGCAATAATGGGGAACATCGTTGTCTTGGATTTCCACCATTCCAATATTTGGAAGTTCTCAACATTGTCACATTCATACTTGTTATCACTAAAATCAAAAGAAGTGGTTAAATATATCTCAAGTTCCGTACTAGTAGTACCCTTGTGTTTTTTTAACGATTGAAACATTTCTAAACCAGGAAGGATAAAGGAAGACGAAGATGAAGATCCAGTTGAAAAACTATGGTGAGTAGTGTGAGTGGTACTACTAGAAGGAACTTGAGATTGAAAATTAGAAGAATATTCTTCATATAATGCATTTAACATATCTTTAGTCTCACTTATGTATCTACTTATATTTAATTGTAATTGAATAATATTTGGATCTAATGGAAAACATTCTTGTAACGAATTATAATAATACTTCAAATATTGGTCTAAACCTTGAAATTTAAAACGAGGGTCAAGAACAATAGCAACTAAATATAAAATTGGAATTTCTCTATAATAATTAAGCCATTTTTCTAACATGTGAATAATACTTTGCGTCAAAGATCCATCATTTATGTGAATTTTTAACACACCAATTATATTACATGCTTCAACTAAAAATAAATGAGAAGTTGGAAAATACACACGTGAAAACAAACAAGTAGCATCCTTAAAAACTTTTAAAACTTCTAACAATTTTAAACAACAAGTCCAATGATTAGGATATAATACAATTCCAAGACAAGAGTTATCAATGAAAAAGTTACATAACAATGAACTATATTTAGAAGAATCACAAAGTAAATCATAAGTAGAATTCCAACGATTTGGAACATCCTTTTTAAATCTTTTAGGTTTTTGTCCATGTTGTATACAATATTTTCCCCATGTTTTCATTAAACTTGGATGTCCACTCAAATATTTAATTGCATCTTTAATTGGTTTAATATGAATTTCTAATGCACTTAAACCATTTTGAACGGATAAATTTAAAATATGGCATACACATCTAATATGAAAAAATTTCCCACCTAAAATTGGTGCACAAATATCTTTTAATTCTACAATAGATGCATTATTAGCCGATGCATTATCAAAACCAATTGAAAAAATTTTATCATTCAAATTATATTCTTCTAAAATAATACTAATTAATCTAGATATATTTATGGCCGTATGAGAATCATTAAAAACTCTAAATGCAATTACTCTTTTTTGTAAAAACCAATTTGAATCTACCCAATGACAAGTTATACCCATATAACTATTCATTTGCCAATGATCACTCCAAATATCGGAACACTACTTGGAACACGAGAATCTAATTTTAAAAAATATTCCGATAAGCTATTTTTTTCTTTTTTATGAATTTTTTAATATCACGTTTTAAAGTTGTTCTATGGAACACGTTTAACTTGTGGATTTGCATTTTCTTGTACTAATCTCACAAAATTTGGTTTTTTCACCAAAATGAAAATGGTAACTGTTGTTACACACAAATCTAGCTACAACATCTCTCATTTTGAATCACTAATTTAAATAAATTTAAATTACAGAAGAAAAGAACCTTGTTGAGCAAAACCGGTTAATTGCGCTTGTGACTTTTGAAGGCCGATTTCTTGAGGATGCGTTTTCTCCAAATGCTTGTTTAGTGTACATATCCATCTCCCAATTTTGAAGGCGTATGATTTCTCGCAAAAATTGCATTGTGCTCTAATAGAAACTCCATCGGCATCAAAAAATTTTGTGAAATATTTCACAAACATTTCGGATTTTGGATTCGTTGGTGGACGACGATTTGATTGTGATTCATTACCAATATTAATTGGTTGGGATGAAGAACCAAAACTATCCATTTTATAAAAAAAAATTCAAACGGATTAAAAAAGAATAAGAAATTGAAATAATAATATATTAAAAACAAAAATTAATAATTTAACTAATAATTATAATAGAAACAATAAATTGAATTGAATTTTATATAATTTTGATGTTTGAGAAAATTGAGATGAAGAGAATTAGAATGAGAAATTTAAATAATAATATATTAAAAACAATAATGAATAATTTAACTAATAATTATAATAGAAACAATAAATATAATTGAATTTTATAGAATTTTGATGCTTGAGAAAATTGAGATGAAGAGAATTAGAATATTGAGAAAGAAGAGTAGAAATTGTGTGAGAAAAATGAAAAAAATAAGGGGTATTTATAGATAATAGATTAGAAAAAATTAAAAAAAAAAAAAAAGTAATTGAGAGGAACGGTCAAATAATTGACCGTTCCTCACCAATTTCTTTTGGACCGTTGCCACCATGGCAACGGTCAGCAACGGTCAAATAATTGACCGTTGCTTTTTTTTTTTCTTTTTTTGTTACAGGCGCGTGTTTGACACTCGCCTGTAATTTTTTTTTTTTTATTACAGGCGCGTGCTATGCACGCGCCACATGATTGCCACTCAGCCACTGCTGACGTGGCAATATATAATTTTTTTTTTATTTAACGGTTTGGAACCGCAAACATAAAAAATTGGAACCGTAACCGAACCGCCTATAGGCGGTTCGGTTACGGTTCCGGTTGAGTGGGGCCACGGTTCCGGTTCCGGAACAGGAACCGGCGGTTCCGGAACCGGAACTGTGAAAATGGCCATCTCTAGTTGAGTGATCCCAATTTGCATGTTCAATGCTAGCATCTGCAAGGACAATAAGTCAGCATAGTCCTATTTCATGAGAAAATTGAGTAGCATATGCTTGAAATTTTGTGTTGTGTACTGATCAAGATTATTATACAATACTTTCAAAACAAAAAAAGAAGAAAAAGAGTCTCATAAATTTATATATTTTGTATAATATATTATTGTTTAGGGTAGACTACCTAAAACGTAGTGTTAATAAAAGAAGAAACCATCTAAAAGATTTGAAAACTCTACGAAAATTAGCATATAAAACAAAGAACATCTGCGAGGACAAGAAGTCAGCATAAGGGTGACCACGGTTTCGGAATCAGAGGGCGGTTCCGGTTACGATTTAGGTTCCGGTTCTGGTTCCGATTCCGGTTTCAATTCCGTTCCGATTCCGGTTCCAGTTCCGGTTCCGATTTTATTCCAATTCTGATTTTTTTTTTTCGATTTTTAATTTTGAATTTCTATTGTAACACCACTTTTAAATTTGATTTCTATTGAAATAGTGATTAAAATATTAATTGAAACTCAAATAATACAACATAATAGAATAATAATAGTTACAATTGAACTTAATTAATATATAGTTTTTAGATAATAGAACTAGAAAGAATTAGATAAGTGAGATTCAAGGATATAAAAATAATAAGAATATTGAAAGAATATTTGAATATTTGAATTATTAATTAGAATTCAACTAGTATAATATAATATTATAATAAAATAGTAGTTAAAATTAAACTAATACATGAATTTTTTAGAATAATAGAATTATGAATATTAGATAAGTGAGAAAGAAAAATATAGAAAGAATAAGACTATTGAGAGAATGATCGAACTATTAATTGGAATTCAAATAGTATATTAGCATAATATAATAATAGAATTAGGATAATATAAATTAGAAAATTAAGTTGATACATAATATAATTGGATTAATAGTTGAAATTGAACTAATATATGGAGGTTTTAGAAAAATAGAATTATGAAGGATTAGATAAGTGAGAAAGAAAAATATAGAAAGAATAAAACTTTTGAGAGAATGATCGAACTATTAATTGGAATTCAAATATTATATTAACATAATATAATAATAGAATTTGGATAATATAAATTAGAAAATTAAGTTGATACAAAATATAATTGGATTAATAGTTGAAATTGAACTAATATATGGAGGTTTTAGAAAAATAGAATTATGAAGGATTAGATAAGTGAGAAAGAAAAATATATAAATGATAAGAGTATTGAAAGAATGATTGAACAATATAATAATATAATTAGAATAATTAATTAAAAAAATTGATGCTTTAAACCCTGAACTATAAACGTTAAAACTTACAATATAAAGATTAGAAAACTAATATTTGATGAAAATGAAGTGATATAGAAATATTTATAGAATTTAAAAAAAAAATTTTGGCCGGTGCCGGCGGTTCCGGAACTGCCGGTTCCTATTCCAATTCTAATTTTGTGGGGCCACTGTTCTGAACCGTCGGTTTCGGTTCCATAACCGGATTTTTGGCCATCTCTAAGTCAGCATATTACTATTTCACAAGAAAATTTAGCATATGCTTCAACATTTTCCATATTCCACAAGACTATTGAGAAGCATACACCCTCCCCCCTCTCTCCACGTCACCAATCATAAATGTTCAAGTCAAACAACTTTTGAAGTATAATAATTATAAAAATATTTAGACGGGTAAAAGACTCTAATAGTTTTAAGTTTGGGAGAAAATATAGTTTTGTTTATGATCTACATGCAAGTCGGGCTTTTTGATTTATTGAATATCTCAAGATTAATTTAACCATGAGAACCTTTTTTAACAGAAATCCCACAACTTCTCACCATGTAAAAATAAACATGCACCCGAGAATAATTGCTCACAAAGTCCGATAGACCTTTTGACCACGTAAAAAAACGTGCACTTGAGAACAATTGCTCACAAAGTTCAAACATGGCCTAATAATACTCAATTTTAAAAAAGTTATATTTTTATTTATTAAATTAAATTTTATCACAGAATTAGTTCTTAACTCATTTTTTATGCATTTAACAAATAAACCAATTAGTCATATGACATTCAAAACAAGTCTTTCGAATGTTAAAGATGGTCACTTGACAAATGGCATTATCATTTATGTAACAAAATTCAAGTTAAAAAAATCAACATGTAACTTTTTTTAAATCAAGAAAGAAAATCATACTTACCTCCAAAAATATGCTTGACATAAAACTATCACATTAATATTACAGCTCATATTTTACTACATGAATGGTCTCTAGCAAATACATATATAAAAACTTGTTTTTATGGATTTTGAATCTTTGTATCATTTGGTGTATATTAATATATGTAAGATTTTCTATAAATGTGATACTTATTTTTTTAAATAAAATTAAATCTCTATCAAATGATTAATAAACTTTAAAAAATAAGTAATTATATAAGTGTCAAAATTTTATAAAGTGTTAAACTGTTATGTATTGAAGGTAATAATTAACAAATGACGAAGAAGGAAATGAAACAAGAAAACGTATGGTTATATTTTATAGTAATACCTGCGAAATGCTGCTCAAGTTCAATCCGGAAATCAGGGATATAATCCTGAATAATCAACTGTAAGTCATAACCCTTGTTTTCGTACTTTTCTTTTAGGTCAATTGAGTTCTTGAAATTTTTCAGTGCTTCATGGCTGATGCGCACCAACAGAGACCGGTGAATTGGCTCGTCTGATGAGGATAAATTCTACATCGATACTAAAATCTCAAATCTTATCTTTATCTAAGACCTATATGGGCGTTACTACAATTCTATTCCAATGATACTTTGCGTATAATATTATAAATAAAACCCTTATTCATGATATACGGGTACGCTCTCATTACCTACTTTTATTTTATGCTTATTGCTCAGAACAGAAACTGACTTAAGCATCGGAGTATACTCCCCGGTACAGCCCGGGGAGTATTTCTGATTTGTTCGTGTTGCAGGTCTTCTAGGTTTTCGGCGACGATACAAGGAGCACCAGACCTCAGGAGGCCTCACAACACCTAGGTGATTTCAGACATCATCATCAACAATCTAAGAATTTTGTATGAAGAGATTAGAAGAAGCTTTGATATTATTCTGACATGTATCAAAATTTTTATCATTTCAAAATCCAAATTTCATCATCATGTATATACATCTAAGCACATAAAGCTTTAATTTTTTTTTTTCTCGCAATTATCAAGGAATATATATCAAATTTTATTTTCACCTCTAATTGTTCTTTTTTTTTTTTTTTGCCATAGAAATTTACTTACTACTTCCACTTATCCTTTTTAAGTATTGTTTTAACTAAATATTTTTTGCTTTTAATAAAGGCCGTTTTACATATACCAATACAAAAAATTGAAAATTTCAATTTATCCTTTACTCCATTTATTTAAAATTAATGACATTAATTATTGTTATTCATTTATCAATAATAAATCAAGGTAACTAAAACAAGTTATTCATTTTTTTATTAGTGTGCACTGGGTCAAAACGGCACAATTAGAGGCACTATTATTATGAGATCAAATCTTCTATCTAATAATATCATGTCATATTCTTTCATATTATTTCTAATGTTCAAAACGATATAAATTCATTAAAATTAATAATTAAAAGCATAAATATCACTAAAATTACTTTATAATTAATGTACCTAACTAAAGAATTAGTGAATTTTATTACATAATTTTAATTTAAGATAAGATATAACAGATTAATTTTGTAAAGAAAATCTCATTTCCTATCATTATTCGAGTTACCATGGAATACAAAAACTGAGAAATAGACAACCAAGCAACTAGTCCACCACAATTAATTGTTTTATAGCATACCTGCAATAACTCTTGAGTCAATTGCTTTCTTCGTTCTTCCCTGACAGTTTCATCGAAAAACAGAGCTTCCTTGTCATACCTATTAGGGAACAAGTGTATTCAATCGCAGGGCATCTAACTAGGTGAGGGGCCAAAAATTATTATTTTTTAAATAACATAATATAATTTGGGAGAGTTTTTGAAAAAAAAAATGCTTATTTTGAATTATTATTATTAAATAAGCATTATTTTAATATATTTATTATTAATAGTATTAAAATAACTTTATTATTTTATATAATTATTAAAATACTTTTTTGTTGATCCCACCAACTACATATTACCATATGCTCAAATATCTTCCACACACCTCCAAAATTAAAAATGAAAATTGTGAAAAGAAAACCTAACTACTAATAGATAATTTGATGGTCAATCACAAGAATAATAGTAATATTTAAAGGAAGATAAATTGACCAAAAAAAGACTGCGACTACATCATCAGCATAACGCAATTACTAATATATTGATTTGATGGTCAATCACAAGGATAACAGAAATAATTGAAGAGAAATAAATTAATGAAAGATTTGCAATTAAGGATAGGTTAGAGCTTCCCATAAATAATAGTATTCTATCCAAACTGCATCTAGTGAACATGGAAGAGAGATAAATTAATAGAAGATTTGCAGCGATAGTTAGAGCTTGGAGGTCCTTATTGACTGATAGTATTCCAGGCAATTCCATTATATCTTCCACCATATTAATGGTGAAAAACAATTTTAGATTAAACGCGTGGGCAAATTGTGCACGTCATTTATTGGTCTCCTAAATTTTAGCATTTGACTTTGTTAGAATTACATTTATTTTGAAATCTTCAATGGGATTTACAAATATAATAGAAAGAGTTTACATTCAAAATTATGTAATGCTAATATCAGACCTTATGTTGAATATTATATTGTTTTATTCTATTCAATGTTCAATGATATCGTTTCATCAGTAAAATCAAATTTACAATTATTAAACTCTAATCAATATATGAGTAAAATGTAGTTTTAGTTTTGAACAAAATAAAATAGAATAATATTAGATATAGAATCACATCTCATGTAATGCATCCCTAGTCTTTGTCGCATCTGCTAATCTTTTTTTTTCCTCAAATGACAACTTCAATCTTATTTTTAATCTATTTAAACTACTTTATCGAGTTGACCTAATTGGATCAGAGAGTTAAAAGGGAGAGAATCCACCTCACAAACCAAAAGAGTGCATGACACCACAACTAGATTTTAAGTAGGCCATGAGTTTTGAACCCCAACTAAACTAATCGTCCATAATGTAGCATCTACTACATGATCTAATAGTCCACAATATGGCAGACAAAGGATCTTTTGTATCACTGTTGTGTATCACTGTTGTGTATCACTTCCTGTATCACTCTATAAAATTTTGACACGTATATTAAACATTTATCTCTTACAGTTCACTAACCATTTGACAGGGTTTTAGTATTATCTAAAAGTACACGTGTCATATTTATACAAAGTGATACACTAAATAGTAAAAAAAATTTAAAGCCATATTTTTGTCTCACAATTGAAATACTTCTATTTTAGGTTAGGATAATTAAGTCATTTCACGTGCAAACAATAAATACATGGGTTAATTACCGATAACCTCCATGTGGTTTGCCGATTTTTCGTATAACCCCCATGTGTTGTCAAAACATACCAACAACCCCCACGTATTTTGGTTTTAATTGTAAAGTGGATGGAAAATAGGTGCACTCACGGCACCGTTAAAATTTCCAATAATACCCTCCCAACTTTTTCAATTCAAAACATTCAATCAAAAAATTACTAAAGTTTTGGGGTCATAGTTTAAATTAATAAAGTTTTGAGGTAAAAAATAAATTTAACATTTTTTTCTCTCTCTTCCATCGATTTTTCTCCCTTTTTGTTTTTCTGGGTTCCAACACCACCACCATCCTCCTCCGCATCTTCATCCTCCTCCGCCGTGGCCACCACCACCACCACTAACACCACAACAACCATCCACCCACCACTTACTGAAATCTTCTGTGCTAACTTTCAAGTTCTCATAAGAGTATATTGTAGGCAAATCTTACAGCTTTATTAGCTTCCAACTTGATGGATTGAAAGTAAGCCAAAACATTCTCATCAGCCAACCATGTCAGCGACTCACCAACCTATGAGCAATAAGTAAATGACGTTAAGATTGGGTCTATCTAAATTGCCCATGGGAAGAAATTCAAGACTCTTATCAGGTTAAACATATTTGCACAGGAGAAGAAATAGGAGGTAAACTAGGCAACAGAACAAGAAAAGACATACAAGCCAGCTTTGAACAAGGGAGTTCTTGGTGAAAAGACACTCAAAAGAGTGAGTTTATCTTAGAAAATTTTCATAATGAAATTAAAGCAACCAAACAAAACGTTTGTTTAGATTTCAACATCAACCACAGAAGGCTCTTCGTCTATAAAAAGGGGATCAAAGGATTTTCCACATGGGTTCATGGATTATCCAAGTGATATCATGTGCAAATTGATTCTCAGTAGTCAATCACTTTTCTCCATTTTTTTATGTACAGAATTTTCAGTTTTATTCGTTCAAGATCCGATCACACAAAACAAAACAAATACAACAATCCACCACCACCCATCAACCCAGAAATGTCACCACCCTCCACCACCACCACCACCCATTTTATTTTCTCTTTCTTTCCCTTCATTTTTCTGGCACCACCACAACAACCCACCACCACCTATCAACCAGAAATGTCACCACCCTCCACCACCACCACCACTACCTATTTTCTTTTCTTTTTCTTTCCCTTCATTTTTCTGTCACTACCACAACAACCCACCACCACCCATCGACTCAGAAATGTCATCACCACCACCACAATCACAATCACAATCACCACCCACCCAATCAAATCTTGTATGGAATGATACTTACTTTATCTTAACGATTTCAAATCTTGTATGGAATTAATTTGATATATGATGCAATTAACTTTAATTTTGTAAGGAATGATACTTATGGGTTTGATATCTTCATATGTGCGAAAAAAATAGAAAATAAAAGAAACAAAGAAAAAAGAAAGAAATAAAAAAGGAAAAGAAATCGAAATTTAAAAAATATATATATTTGGAGTAATAGAGGTTATGATAGGAGTCTATTGAATGTAGACTGAGGGTATTTTAGGAATTTTAAAATCATTTAATGAATTTGAATAATCACACCTTCAGAAATAGGTGCGTGTAAGTCAATCTCTGTTAACTAATTTATTTTTCGTTACTTTACAATTAAAACCAAAACACGTAGGGGTTGTTGGTATGTTTTGACAACACATGGGGGTTATACGAAAAATCGGCAAACCACATGGGGGTTATCGGTAATTAACCCTAAATACATTAAAGTTATGTACCTCTTGATTAATTCACCTTCCAAGCATGTTCTTTTTCCAAATTTTTACATATAACTTCTACTAGTAAACATTACAAATTTTAAAAAGTTAGCATAATTTTTTTCTACAAAGTTTTTTTAATTAAATCCTTAAAAAAATTTAAATTTTGTCCTCCAAATTCTAGAATATATCTTCTACTAGTATTACTATACAATTTTGCTCTCGAACATTATTTCTTGAATATGCTACCATTCAATTGCCATTTGCCTCGAGGGGCTTGATTAAAAATCAAGTTTAAATTAGCATAGCCTAGAAAATTACAATGTAAACTAATGCTTTGAAAACCACATTGGAATATGAATTGGTCGATGTCAAAATGGTATTGGATTAACCTGGTCAGATAAGACAAAAAAAATCCGATAATGTTATTGTGATATAATATAAAAAATTTAAACTATAATATATTATTAGTAATTTGAAAAAAATTATTGTATACAATTACAAATATGTAGTAAATTATAATTAAAATACATAATATTAATAAAATACTATTCATTCATCTGATCATTAGATATTATTTAATATTAAACATAATTCTATATGAAAGGATTTTTTTTTTTGGAAATGACTCAAAATTGTTAGGGTTTTCCTTCATATGAACTTTTGACTCTATCAATTAGTGACTTCAAATGGGAGTAGCTACCTCTACATATCTATTATTTATTTGTGTATTAATTTGTTTTAAATGTGTAAAAAAAGAGATTAATGAATAAACGTTTGTTCTGCAAAAAATGGCAAGAGCCCTTTATATTATAATTTATATTGGACTCAAAGTTCAAAAGCGAAAAGAGAAAATTGAAAACCCTAAGTGCATATATATATATATATATATATATCATAAGGAAACCATTAGTGAGTTAAATAAAAAGTTAGTTGATAACCGATCACATTAAAAAATCTAAATTGAGGGACTATTTCATAACATTTTAAAAAATGGAATTAGAATGATACTCTTTTTTTTTCTCTGTTTACATTTACATACCTTCGCATGCATCATCCGGAAATTGAACACTAAACTTGGAGTTTAGATTGCTAACTTTCTAATCATTGGAGCTTATTAGAGTGATACTTAAAATTAATTAGAATAATTAATGAGAATAGTTGTGAATAGCCATTAATACCTCTTTATGTATTATTTGCTAGTACTCTCATATTATTCGAGTTCATTATTGACTTATCCTATAATGAACTCGAATAAATGCACATCGGACAGTACGGTATTTTTGCGGACTCTAATTTCAAATGTCTAATCACTACAAGCCACCTAATTTGTAGTAATACTAATATCTTCTTGGCATCATGACTGGGAGAAATGCGAGGAAAACTTACCTGGATAAACAATCTGCAATAAGTGAATTTACTTTATCCCCAAATTCTTTTGCTTTTGTCTATGAGTATGCATCCTTCTTTATTTGACTCCAAGACTGCGTTCATTGATTATTGCATAAAATAATTAATTAAAATTAAATATCCAAAAAACGAACAAATAGAAACACAAGTCTTAAAAAGGTAAAACATGAAGTACCTCATTCTCACAAAAATTCTTATAATTCTCCTTGGCTATTTGGTTGCACCGTACTTCAGCAACCATGATCTGCCATTAATAAAACACAGAATCAAATTGCTAGAAAAAATAAAACCCAAAATGACTATATATAATCATTTATTTTTTCAGTTTAAAGAATAAGAACATTATTAATTAATTTTCTGAATAAAAGGGTTTTCATGGTTTTACTCTCTCTCGTGGTAAGTTAAGGTCCTTATTCTCCAGAATTGAATCCCAGATTCTTTTAGCATAGACATCAAAACCCGAAGCTGCAATCCTCCCACGATTGGATTCTACAGATGTAGAACAGGAGATGATCTTCTCCTTCAAGTCAGCCACCTTCCAAAATGTAACAATTGTAAAACAAAAAATTATAAGATTTGCTGTGTGCATGTGTGTGTGTTGCGTGTGTAATTTTGTGAATTCATTATTCAATTGTCTCCGCAATAGACCTTATGTGATATTGTGTGTTTCACTCATTGCTTCATTTTATGATATTATATGTTTCACTCTTTGTTTGATTTCATATAAAATTACACTTTTTTTTATTCAAAGATGATATTAACACCAAATTAAACTAATTTTATGATAAAATTTTATCATTTTCTCTTTTTATTTCAATTTTATTTATCCTCATTATCTTAACAAAAATTCTTTCTTTCTTAACAAAATTCTTTTATTTCAATCATGTTCATCTTAATGTTAAAATCATAAATACTTTTCCACATTTCGATCCGGACATGATGGAAGCAATAAATGAATAATAAGAAACTATATAAATTAAAAGATATCAACATTATTAAAAAAACGTAGAAGTATTGGCCAAACCTTTTATCTTCACTTGAGCAAATACCACACACACACACACATGATCTTAATTACCTCTTTTTTAAAGTCGTCTTTCTTGTGTTCATAATGCGACATGGCCTACACATCAATCTGAGAAATCACGGGTTAAAAAGCATTACATTTAAGGCCAAAAAATAAACTAATTAATTAAGTGGCGTTAAAAAAATAATCAAATGGTTTTTAAGGTTCTATTACTCAGTTTAGATAAATTTCTGTGCTTTTGTTGGATTCTACCTTTCAATTTCATCTCAATTTATTCACTTCTAATATTTAAACTCATATCCAAAGTGGAACAATTTGTTTTACAAACAAAAGAACATATAAGTTATAATTAAGCTGAGAATGAAAGATAAATAAGGTAATGTTTGATTTGGGGAATCGGAAATAGGAATGAAAAACAGAATGTTCTATTTTTAAAATATTAAGGAAACACGAAAACACACCAACTTGGTGAATTTTCTTTTTATATTCTGTAAATGCGCATATGAAGATGGCATTTATTAAATTAGCATAAGGTTTTTTGGCAAATAAGGAACGATCATAATTGACAGCAGGAATCAATTAAATCAATTTATGTAAGGAAGATTGATTTGGAGATTAATGCTATCTTGATAATTATGGGACTTATCTTGGTATTTTTGGTAATTATCATTGGAGGATTATCTTTGGAAAATATAAGCATTGAAGGCACATTGAGATGAATTGGAAAAAAAAATGGAAAAAATGTACTCTAGTTAAAGCTAAACACACATTGAGATGATTTGGTAACTAAACACACAAACCAATTTGAGATGAGACGAGAAATGGAAAAAAAAAATGTATATCCAAATTGAGATGAATTTGGATATCATCTGAGTTGGTGATTAATTACCAATGCCAAAAACCCATGTGTACTCTAGTTAAAGCTAACATGCTTCTACATCAGTTGGTGATTAGTTACTAATGCCAAAAAACCATGTGTGCTCTAGTTAAAGCTAACATGCTTCTTACTTGATGTGGAGGACCACATAATAAGTGTCACATTATTGTGCTTTAGTTATTAGTTGTTAATTAACCATCAATTCATTTGATGAGTTAGATGTTTCTTAACCATATAATATTTTTTCATTCAAATTAGTCCCATTGGGTGTTTCTTATCATGAATCATCAACTGATGCTTTATTTAGGGAGTGTTTGTTAGGAAATAATAGAATTTAGGAATGAGAATCACCCATCAGTCATTCCCATTCTTATTGCTTTGTTGAGGTTAACACTTTTGAATGAGAGTGAAAATACCTTAATCATTCCCTTATTATATAACTCATACAAAGTAATAAACATTTAGTGGTTGTATTGACAAAAGAATACAAGTAGTTCTACTAAATTAGAGTAAATTATTTTAATTATCTTTCAACTTGAGAATTCATTTTGATTTCATTTTTTAAAAAGTTTTATTTTAATTTCTTATATTACAATTTAGGTTTCAAATCATCAATCGGCCATTCTTTTCATTTAAAATATAAATTAACAACTATTAATTTACACACATATGACAAATAAAAATATATAAAACTTGATAATGTTTAACATATGCATGTCATATAGTTCTTAGAATTGAGTATTTCTTGTATAAAAAATGAACAAATGACCACTGTAAACCCAAAGTACGGCACGAGAAACAAAAATAGAATTTTTTAAATAATAATTTAGAACGAAAGCAAAATAAACCACAAGTTAATTAATAGAGGATTGAGCTAATTTATCTTACTAAATTGTAGCAACTTTCTCAAGAAAGTTGAAAAATCATGCAATTGAGGTACGTACCTCAAATATAATCATTAAAAGCGGCCAACGTGCCCCTTGATTTCGACCAACTTCAGTACACCACCTGTTTTACCCCGGAAAATTTATGAATTAAAATCGTCAACAGTGTGGAAAGGTCACGAAAATTTTGTACAATAGAAATATATGATCTTCTAATAAATCAAACTCATGGAATACGATATCCAGTAATATGTAAAATCGAACGAGACGTTTCGAAGTGTTTTTTTGGGCAAATGTTTGTGAACTTGGAGGTTAAGTTAATTATAAGCTCGTCAACTAAAATCTACCAAAAGTGTATATATATATATATATATATATATATATATATATATAGATATAGTTTCCCAATTGGAGGTAAATATGGTTTTAGTTCTTAATCTTAAATTTTTTTTTTATATATATGCATACATATATATATATGATTTCTAGACTTAAATTTGTATTAAGCGTCTCATACTTTTATTATTGAATGGGGATATGATATTAGTTTGACAAATTTTTGTGTATTTTTTAAAACTATATTTTACAATATAGCATAGTTTAACAATGATTAAAATTTAATTAAAATTTATGGATAACAATTAAGTAAAATTAACATTAAAATTTATTAATAACACTTATGAAACAGTAAATAATAAAATAGTTTATGATTAGATTAATGTGTTTCAGTAATAAAAGAATAAAAGAAGTAACTTAATATGAAAATTTATTGATAACAATTATAAAACAGTAAATGATAAAGAGTTTTAAGATATGGTTAATAATTAGATCGATATATTTTAGTAATAAAAAGATAAAGAAAATAAGTGTTTTGATCGTGATGAATTGTTTATTTGATGAAAAGGATAATAAAGTAATTATTTAAAATAATAGAGATATTTTAATGCCCTTAATAATAAATATATTAAAGTTGTGCCCCATTTAATAATAAAGACATGGGGCGCGCCCTTAATACAAATTCTCCCAAAATAATTCTTAACTCATTTTATATTTATCTGACAAATAATGCCATTTATTATATACCATTAGATTACATTATTTTAAATATTGAACAATATCACATGACAAATGGTGGTCAACAAATGAGTTGTTGTCTGTTAAATTATGAACTTGTAGTTGATAAAAGGTAGAGTTATACTATAACTCTTCTAATTGAAATCCTATATGAATCCGAGTTCTTCGGAATAAATCTACTCGTGAATTGATGAGTTCTAATCTTACTAGAACTCTAATAGACACGACTTTATAAAAGGAACCCAACTATCACATGGTAAGGGGGGACTTTTCTCTACAACTTTAATTACATATTACGCTTATTGCTAAGGGTCCCAAACTGACTTAAGCATCGGAGCATACTCCCCGGTACAGCTCGAGTTGTATTTCTGATGTTTGTGTTGCAGGTCTGCTAGGGTTCAAGTGACAAACTTAGGGTGCACGTGACCTTAAGAAGACCTCACAGTACTTGGTGACCTTTTACATTATCAAATTGGAGCCGTCTGTGCAATTCGATTACAAGCTTTTTTATGATGCTTACTCGTTCACAATGAGCACTAAGGGCATTCCTAATATTCAAGCTAATACCAGTCGCCCTGCAACAACTGGTAGTGATGGGAATACTGGTGCTGACAGGAATAATTTGCTACGTGAACAAAATTCCCCAATGAGAATTGCAGGGGGTAACAATCCTCCTATTGACATTCATTCTCTAAAGATGATTAAATATCTTACTAAGAATTTTGAGCATATTAAGACAATCGTGAAAGGACCAGGTCAGTGACTTGGCAAGGAAATTGAACGGGCCTTGGATATGTATGACAGAATGCAGATTTCTTCACCCTACGATACGAAATCTCAAGGTGATAATGAGGCTAAACGATGACGTCCTTTAAACCGATCTCCACTACGGAGTAAAAGAAACCATATCTACGGACAGCGGCATTTGAATCCTTCCCCAGATCGGTATCGACACAATCGGAACTATGATCATCATGATGATTCGGATAATCAGATTACTAATTGCATTCGTAACGAAGTTTATAATATTTTGGGGGTAGGAGATGGGGGAGCTTATAGGACGGTGACACCATTTATGGATGGTATTAGCCGCTTTCTTAAACCATAAAAGTTCAAAATTCCATCCATGGAGATGTACTCCTTAGATACTGACCGAGGGATCATTTTGCATATTTCACGTTACTCATGAAATTTGAGCAAGCGCCGAAGGCAAATATGTGTAAGGCCTTCGAAACAAGTTTGATTGGAAAAGCACGTGGTTGGTGTGAAGGCCTCAAGCCATATTCAATTTCTTCTTATGAGCAGCTATCTCAACTCTACTATAAGAGATTTTTGCAAAGAAAGAAATTTGACAAGTCGTCTACAGAGCTCTTAAATATTCGATAAGGTGAAAATGAATCAGTTCAAAAATATGTCAATCAATTTTATGAAAAAGTGTACAGGTCAAGATCCGATTTGAATATATGGTGGAATGCTCCTTTATTAATGGGTTACGACCTGGAAGACTTTATAGGAAGATGGTCACTGACCCACCTAAAAATATGCATGAGTTAATGGATCGAACTGGCAAGTTTGCTAAGGGAGAAGAGGCAAACAGGAAAAAACGAGATATAGATCAAGGTTAAAAAAAGAGGATAATTACAATAGCCGATCTAAAACTGGAGGTAAACACACAACAGTATATTTTGATAAACCTCAAACTCAAATATCGACTGATTACGAGAGCTCCCCAACTCCTCGTAACCGAACTAAAATGTTGTCTATTATGGAACGAAAAGGGTTGGTTAAGTCGTATTTGAAGATGACTACCCCTAAAGGCAAAAGAAATAAAGGTCTTTTCTGTAAGTTCCATGATCAAACGAGATATGATACTGAAGATTGCCGAGATCTTATTAAGGAAATAGACGATCTAATTGCAAGTGGTCATCTCCGTAATTTTTTGTAGGAAGCATATCACAAGAGTTGCCGAATGCCCCGATTTCAAGATAGAGGAAGACCTGATAATGATAAGAAGCCCAAGGATAAGGGATATATCAAACCCAAAGATACAGATAAGAACATAACTGGTGTAATCCATGCCACTGGGAGGTCCAATTGGGGAATCTAGATCGACGCGAAAATCATCATTACGGAGAATTCCTGAATAGGAGCCAGTTCATAAACGGTTCAAGCACTCATAGATTATTACTTTCTCCGAGGAGGATGCTGTTCCAAGTAAGTTTCTTCACTATGACGCTTTATTAATTAAGGCAATTGTGGCAAATAAGGAACTCCATAGAATATATGTGGATAATGGTAGTTTCTCAGATGTTATTTTTCTAAATGCATTTGAAAAATTGGATATTCCACGAGAACAATTGCAAAAATGTCCTGCCCACTACTCGAATTTTCAGGGGAAGCAACGCAACCAATTGGTATGATTACTTTACCAGTGACCTTGGGGGAAGCTCCAAAAGAGAGATTGATATATACCAATTTTGCAGTTCTTGATATTTCCTTCCCATATAACATTATTCTCGGTAGACAAACAATGGTTCAATTCAAAACTATTTAGTCGCCTTATTATTTGGTGATGAAGTTTCCCACAGTTGGTGGGATCGCTACTATTCAAGGTGATCAAAATATAGCAAGAAAATGTTATATGATTGCTTTAAGGAATGCAACTAAGACGACCCGTGCATCAAAGATGAATTGCATAGCTCGAGAGCTATCGCCTATAATAGAAGAGCCTAACACTGGGCTTGAGTTGATAAACCCAGGAGATCACGGAATAATAACAGATGACTTGGAAGAAGTAATCGTTAATGCAACATTCTCAGATCGGACAGTAAAGATAGGCGCGACATTGCCCCATGAAGTGAAACAATTACTCATTAATTTACTTCAGCAATACAAAGATGTTTTTGCATGGGGACCTGAGGATATGATAGGAATCTCACCAACTTTGGCAGTACATAAGTTGGATATAGATCCCACTTTACCTCCAATTCCACAGAAAAAAACGGCCATGTGCTCTGAATAGAAATAAAGTTATAGTAGACAAATTTCTCAAGGCCAAAATCATCCGGGAAGTTTTTTATCCGACCTAGTTGGCTAATATAGTCATGGTGAAGAAACCAGACTCATGATGGTGGATGCGCATTGATTATACAAACTTAAATAAAGCATGTCCGAAAGATTTTCATCCATTAACTCTTAACTGATCAGAAAGTTGATGCAACCGCAGGCTATGAAATGCTTTGTTTTCTTGACGCATATAAGGGATTCCACCAGATCTTCATGGATGAAGCGAATACTGAGAAAACCGCTTTTACAATCGAGAAGGGTATACACTATTATGTAAAGATGTCTTTTGGGTTAAAAAATGCGGTTGCAACTTATCAACGAATGATGAACAAAGTTTCGATTCTCAAATCGACCGCAATATAGAGGTATATATTGATGATCTATTCATCAAAAGTAGGAAGATGATAAATATGTTAACTGACATCAAAGAAACTTTCAAAATATTAAGATCTACAGGTCTAATGCTCAATCCTAAGAAGTGTACCTTTGGAGTTGGGTCCAAAAATTCTTGGGGTATATGGTCTCAAAGTGGGGTATCGAAGCAAATCCTGAGAAGGTTGAATCAATTCTAAAAATGACCCCACCTCGAAATATTCATGAAGTCCAAACTTTAACTAGACGATTGACCGCGTTAAATAGGTTTCTCTCTAGATCAGTCGAATGTTGCTTGCCATTCTTTGCTATTTTGAAGAAAGCAAAAAAAAATTCATGGACAAAAGAATATCAAAAGCTTTGAAGAGCTCAAGCAGTACCTATGTGAATTACTAGTTCTAGCCATTCCAATTCATGGTGAAATTCTCTTTCTGTACTTAGCTGCAAGTGACAGAGCAGTAAGTGCGATTTTCATGAAGAAATATAACAATGCTTAGAAGCCAGTATATTATGTAAACAAGGCATTGCAAGGGGCTAAACAACGATATTCGAAACTCGAAAAGTTGGTGTTGGAAATAATTATTGCAGCTCGAAGGATACGCCCTTACTTTTAAACTCACTCCCTTCGGCTTCTTATAGATAAACCTTTTAAACAAGTGTTGCACAAATCGGATCTCTCCGGTCGTCTAATGAAATGAGCCATTGAATTAGGTGAACATAATATCGCATTGTGCTGAGATCGGTACTAAAGGGACAAGTTCTTGCTAATTTTATAGCCGAAACACCGCAAGAGTGGGATGTTCAGCCATTAGATCATGTGAACAAGACTATGGACATTGTGGAAAGCGAAACCACCAATCTTTGGCTGTTATTTATGGATAGAGCTCTAGCGAAGTAGGTCTGATTTTGAAAAATCCCCAAGGTCGAGAGTTCACTTTTGCCCTTCGCTTTAATTTTAAAGCTACCAACAATGAAGCAGAGTATGAAGCCCTCATCACGGGAACGAAGCTAGCAAGAAAGATGGGGGTTCAAGAGTTACAAGTTTACTGTGACTCACAACTCATTGTAAACCAAGTAACTGGAGGATATGAAGCTCGAGATAATTATGAAAAGATATCAAGAAAAGTCAGAGCAAATGGCTAAGGTATTTGACTTCTTCACAATTGATAGAGTCCCACAAGCTCAAAATAAGCGAACTGATGCTCTTAGCAAGTTAGCATCATCAGCCTATGCACACCTAACTAAGCGTGTACTAGTCGAAATGTTACCTGCAAGGAGTACTAATAAAATGTCAATTCACTTCATCAAAGAGGAAGAAGAAAATTTGAAAAATGAAGTACATAAGTTCGGGAGAAACCCCAAGCAACAAGGTGGCAGCTCGAAAACTGAGAATTCAATCTATTAGGTATGAAGTTAAGAATGGGGTCCTGTATAAAAAAGGATATCTAATGCCGTGGCTTAGGTGTGTAGGGCTGAATCAAGCAGAGTATGTGCTAAGAGAAATCCACGAAGGGTCATGCGGCAGATATATGAGAGCTCGGATGGTAGCTAAAAAAACTATCCGAGTAGGATATTATTGGCCCACAATCCATCGTGATGCTCATGACTTCGTACAAAAATGTGTTAAGTGCCAGAAGCATGCGAGGATTCATCATGTAGCTCAGTTTGAAATGGTAACAATGCAAAGTCCTTGGCTATTTATGCAATAGGGGATAGGCATTGCAGGACCTTTTCTAGAAGCACTAGGGCGAGTTAAGTACTTGATAGTGGCAGTTGATTACTTTACAAAGTGGATTGAAATTGAGCCGTTAGCAACAATAACTAGAAAGAATATATTGAAATTCTTCTGGAAAAATATTGTTTGTCGATATGGAATACCAAAAGTAGTGGTATCTGATAATGAAACACAGTTTGCAAGTGATCCATTTAAGAGTTGGTGTGAAGAGTTCAAGATTCATCAGTACTTCACTTCGGTAGTTTATCCTCATGCCAATGGTCAAACCGAGGTGATGAACAAAATTATCATCCAAGGGATAAAAATTCTGTTAAAAAGTGCCAAGGGAGAGTGGGTAGAACATCTTCCGAATGTGTTATGGGTATATCAAACTACCCCGAGGACAGATACACAAGAAACTCCTTTTAGCCTGGTATATGGATCTGAAGCAGTTATTCCAGCAGAGATAGGCCTTCTGAGTACAAGATTACTTAACTATGAGCAAGACATGAACAATGAAGCTCTACTCCTCAATTTAGACCTAATGGAAGAGAAAAGAGAGCCTACGTTATTCGAGAAGCAAAATACAAGTCAAATATGACTCGATACTATAATAAATGGGTTAATAGCACTTATTTTTTTACCTGGTGATGAGAAAAAATAAAGTAAGCAAAGTGAAAGGAACTCGGAAGTTAGACCCGAATTGGGAAGACCCTTATCAAGTTGTGGAAACCGGCTGAGCAGGAAATTATAAGCTATCAACCTTAAATAGGAAAATAATCCTCGAACTGATGAATTGAGGAGTTACAAGGGTAGAGTTATACTATGACTCTTCTTGTTGAAATCCTATCTGAACCCGAGTTCTTCGAAATAAATCTGCTGATGAATTGAGGAGTTCTAATCTTACTGGAACTCTACTAGGTACGACTTTATAAAAGGAACCCAACTATCATATGGTAAGGGAGGACTTTTCTCTACAACTTTAATTACATATTACGCTTATTGCTGAAGGTCCCAAACTGACTTAAACATCGGAGCATACTCCCCGGTACAATTTGGAATGTACTTATGACGTTTGTGTTGCAGGTATGTTAGGGTTCAAATGACAAACTTAAGGTGCACGTAATCTCAAGAATACCTCAGAGCACTTGGTGACCTTTCACATCATCCATAGTCATTTGCAGAATAGCTTGTCTAAAATGTGTTGAGCAAAGCTAGTGTAAAGTGTGAAATATATTCCTCAATTTAATGATTGATACGTAGAGGAAGATTGAATGCTAAATCAAAACTCAAACAATGGGGAGTTATGGAAGATAATAAGTGTATTTCTTGCAAGGAAAATATAATGAGAAAATAATATGAAAAAAATAAAAAGGAAAATATAAGATAATAAGGGATGAATTACTATAGACGAAGGATGCAGAGAAAATATTAAAGAAAAAAGGGACGCAGTAGTAATATAAAATGAAAATTTGGAGTATAGAAAATATTGATTTATTTAGCCCTATAGCTAAGATTCATAGGTCATTTTTACCAAAATAAATTATGCTAATTATATATGTTTTTTTGCCTCTTCTACATGATGGGACAGAAGAAGATTTTAGAGTAAAAGTTAAAATTCAATAGCACGACAAAATTTTTATCCCACTAAAAAGTGTCGATTATATGAATAATATTTTATTCCTGCGTTTAATATAAATTCATTTTTTTATTTATAAAAAAGTTCAATTTCAACACATAATGAAAACCCTATATTAATATGTGACTATTCATATGGAGATAATTAGTGAAGTAGACCACTTGGCATCACAAAATTATCTAGTATTTACCAATCACTAACTAACATAAGATTTTCCAAACGAGCTTACATGTTTACTACAATTGTATCTGAGACAGCCAATGCGAAAAGCGCGGTTTGTTTCTCAAATGTTATATCATCCTGTAGAAAGATTGAAGAAAATGAGAAAAGATTAAGCCAACATTTTAAATTAATTACTTTAATCCACCCTCCTATATATCATAATCATTTCTCTTTCATATTTTTTTTCCCTATTTTATTGAAGGATATTTATGGTGCTTAGCTAGGTTGTGCACAATTGATTGTTTCGTTTGGCATAATAGGTTTGGCTATATTCAGTTGCCAAGCATACTAAAGTCGGTTGCCAGTCCCAAATTTTATAAATTTTAAAAGGGAAGCAAAAGTACACGCAATTCCAAAATGAATTGGGTAGGAATTTTTTTTTATTAATGAAATTTAAAGATCAAATTTAAAATAAATTATTGATGAGCTTATTTGAGAGGGAAAGTATGTTAAGAGAATTGCTTATTATTAAAAAAATTAAGTTTAATTTTAACATTAGAATATACAAAATATAAAGCACATTGTAGCAAAAAAAGAAATAACAAAAAAAAAAAAAAAAACACAAAGAGGATCCCGGCCGTATCGTCCACTATGAAAGTTAACTCTTATATCTTTCGTGTTTAATTGAAGCTCGCTCAATTGTATAAACGTAAATAAACAAAGTCTAATAATATGAGAAAAATAAAACGGCCCAAAAAAAATTCATCTGCGCCTCTTTCTCTATTTTTGGTTAACCACCTTTTTTCAACCTTTCTATTATTTTTCAACGGCAATAATAATAACAATCACAACCACAACCCGAAGAGCTCCGATCGATGTCAATTAATTTCAACTAAGGATTCAATTTAAATAGGTTTCTTTACTTTTAAATGTCAGAGGTTGAAATAGTTTAGAATCCTTAATTTTTTAATTAGGAATAGGATGAGAATTTTCAAGTTATTTTGTTTCCTTAATTTCGGTTCCTGAAATGGCTTTTGAATCTACTGATACTATTAGAATTTTTTTTCAAGCATTTGAAGAAGTTTGTAATCTAATTCTGACAAGATTCCCAAAAGTTTGAAGCAATTATAAGAATTGCTAAATCCAATGTGTTTATGAGTTATTAACCAAGATTTCAAAAGGGGTAATTAACTAATCTAACTAATCCATCAACTTGGAAGTAAGTATTGTTTTGTTTTCTATGTTAAAAAAGTTACATTATGGTCTTTCAACTTAAATTTTATCATAAAAATGATTCTCAATTTATTTTTCATCTATCCAGCAAGCAACGCCGTTTTATAGCTATTCACGTTACAAAATCTAAATTAAAGACCATTACCTTACTTTTTCAATATTGGATATATACCAAAATCACAATTTGAAGAAATATCAAAATAATACTTATCCCCAACTTCATAGACCAATTAAGTTATTTACACCTTAAAAGTTATCTAAAGTTGTTTGAGGAAATACGCCCACAGAGAGTTCATGAAATAAATATAAAAATATTGTTAGTATTTTTGAAAATAATGTTTGTATCTTACAATAAGTAACTGAATTAATTAAAAATTTTATTCTTAATATGATAAAATTTAGTAGTTATATTTTTAATAGGATTTGGTTGCTAAGTTGAATTCTTTTACGAATCAGGGCTTGTGAGGGATTCGTTCCTCAATCTTTTTATTTTTCCAAAATTACAATTTGCCTATAAATAGAATGTGTTAGGAATGGTCTAATAAAGAGGGAGCCAAGGAGAAATATCTCAAAAAAGTATGATAAAAAAAGTGATACATTTTAGAAAAAAAATTAGCAGACTTAATAGAGGTGTTCTATTAATATTGTATCACACACGTGATATTGTGACTCTTTTCCTCCCAAATATACTTTTGTATTAAATAAATATTAGTAGGGCTACGTGTATCATGGATGGAATATTTTGATTTTACCCCTCTCCCTACTAATTATAGTTGTTGATAAATAAATATTGGTGGTGTTGTTGACGGTTGTATCTTCGTACACGTGATATTGTGATTTTACCCCTCCCTATTAACTATATTTGTTGATAAATAAATATTAGTGGTGTTGTTGACGGTTGTATATTGGTACACGTGATATTGTGATTTTACCCCTTTTTCCAAAACATATTTTTATAATAAATAAATATTTAACACTTCGGAGTATTTTTGCTTTATCAAATAGTAATAGTATCTCATATGTTACCTATATCATTCAAATTAAAATAAGAATAATTAAATACACAGAGAGTGACTTATATATGGTCTTAACTAGGGGGTGTAATCGAGTCAGAGTCGAGCTCGAGTACACCCCTAATCGAGTAGCTCGATTTTGGAAAAAAGTGTACTCGAACTCGAGTTCCAACTCGAGCTCGCAAAGAGTGATCGAGCTCGCGAGTAGCTCGATCGAGCTTGAGTATTTTTTTATTTTTTTTAATTTTTTATAAAAATTGTAGGATGTATTTGTAATTTTTTAAAATTTAATGAGGTCAAATTATAATTTATTATAAATTAAGGATTAAAACATAATTATAAATAAATTAAATTATAATTTATTAAACTACAGAGACTAAAACATAAATATAAATATTAAAAATAAAAAAAATATACATATACTCGAGTATATGTAATCCGAGTGGAGTAGTTGACCGAGTTACTCGCGAGTAGCTCGCTAGTTTACCACCCCTATTCTTAACCTCAGAAATTGACCTCATATTTAAAAAGATTAAAAGTATAATGAAAAAATTAGGAGAGAAATAGAAGAATTGAAAACTTCAAGACATAAAATTATTGTCCTAATTAAAAAAATTATATATATATATATATATATATATTTGGGAGTTAATAATGACCTCTTGTTCTTCTCCGTCACCGCCCTCCGTATCGTTGTGGCAATAGTGGCTTCTTCGCCACCCAAATTCCTTTGGTGGTTTGATGCCTAAAATTCATCCAGCAAACAACATATAATAAATGTTAGCAATAAAGCAAATATATATTTTCTACCAAGAAACCTTCAAAGTTGAGCAGATTTTCAGGCCTTCCGTTTTCAGCATCCATCTCTTGAAAATCAGTGCCGAAGAGATGATTCAAAAGGGTACTCTTTCCTGCGAAAATGGAT
This sequence comes from Ophiorrhiza pumila, assembly GCA_016586305.1. Lineage (NCBI taxonomy): Eukaryota > Viridiplantae > Streptophyta > Magnoliopsida > Gentianales > Rubiaceae > Ophiorrhiza > Ophiorrhiza pumila. The sequence goes on along the minus strand of BLIW01000008.1, from coordinate 6,716,963 downwards.
GCATTAATTAGACTCTTAATTTGTCGAAATTGAAGCAGTGCCAAGAAAGATAAGAATAATAAGACAATTTTGAGATGCAGACTTACCGCTACTTTGCACACCAATGATGCAAAATACGGCAACTGGACTGTCCTCCGCGATCAGTTTCAGATCCCTAACAACATTTGCGTTGAGGCTTCCATTTCTCTTGATAAGCCAGGTAGAATTCACCTGTTCTGCTGCAGGAAAAAAAAATTCATATATCAATATTAAAACACACAGCAAGAATGTTAAATTTAGTGTTCTGCGCTTTTAGTTTGCCACATTAGCGAAGCAACAGAAAATCCCTCTAAGCATATTATGACATAAACGAACCACAGATGGCTATAATTTATGCAATATTAGATTACCCATGTGGGTTGATATTCAGATCTGCCTTTTAGTACTCCTTGTATTAATTTTCGCAAATTTGAGAGATGGAAATCGCACTTTTGGTGAGAGACATGGCCATGGAATGAAGCTACTTAAATAGTTAAGACTTAAGACAAGTTCATTATTTTCCCTTTATTTGTTTTATTTTATTGTTGTCGAATTTAAAGCAAAAGGTTGACTTGTGCGCCAATGGGCCAATTGGACACCAAGTTACATTGCAATTTCCTACCAAGTTATTGTTTGACTGAAGATGAGATAGACATCACTCATTGCTTTCGTGGCAGATTGGCAAGCAATGAATGCTTGAATAATGTGTCGATGGCTGATAAAAAAAAATAATAATAAAAAAAAATACCTGCTGTTGGACATGATGTATGAGCATTACTGCATGAATGATGAAAGAAGAATTTTGTGCTTCTTACTCTTAGTTAGACTTGACCGGAACCGGGCTACTAGCCCCAAACCGTTAATCGGCTGTTTCGGTTCAATGTTTTTTTAACCATATATCCGAGGTTCTGAATGGTTGGTTCCAAAAAAAAAATTAATTTTTTTTTATTTTACTTTTAGAAATATATTATATTTTATTATTTCACACTAATTTCTTAAATTTTCTCACATATTCTCTCATAATCTCCTATTACTTCTAAAATTATTTCATTTTATTCAATTATTTACTTGAATATATTTCATTTCATTTACTTTGTTATCTAATTCTCATTGTTAGTTGTTTATTTTGCTAATTGTTATTATTAGTATAGAAGTAAGATTCTTAAATTTAATTACTTATGGTGTGTTTTACATTGAATTATGTATATTGATTTTCTTCTAAATGAAAAAGGAGATTAACTAATATATTAAATTATTAAAATTTCTCATTATTTAATAGTATTAATGGTTGGTTATTAAACTATAAGTATATCAAAATAAAAAATTACTTATGATTAACCATATTAACTTGAATTATCACGTGTTCTTGTATAATGAATAAATAAATTCATATAAATACATGATTAAACTCATAGTTTAATAGTCAAATAACATCAATTATTATCTATATTCAATATGGTACAACCATTAGTAACATGTTAATGGTAATGAATATTTAATTACTAACAAATATAGAGTATGTTTTATTTTATTATATTTTGTATATACATTATTACATCTACGTGGTAATTCAAGTTACTTTTCAATTATATCAAATTTGTATATATTGTATATTTTTTTCCAAATTTAATGTTAAAAAATTCGAACCATGAACAAATCAAAACTGGAACTGTGACGGAACCGGAACCGTGACGAAATTATGAACTGGCAGTTCACGAACCGTAACCGTAACCATGAGGCCAAGGGTCGGTTCAAGTTCCACACTTCGTGGAACCGTAAACCGGAGATTCACGAACCATAACCGACGATTCGTTAACCGTTTACTCTTACTACATGGATTTGATTAAGAAGGGAAAATTTTTCACAATTAGGTCAATATGTGAATGTATTTCTCTCAATTTTCTTTTATTAATTTTTTAAAAAAAATTTCACAATAATTTAGTAATGAGAATAATTTTTATGTGATTGAGATATAGAGTTCATGCCGATTTGGGAGCCACGCATCTAAGATCTTTTGCAGCAAATTGGAGAAATTAAATCGTGAAGAACTCCATCTGAATGTTGGAGATTGGATAGTATATTTGATAGATTAATGATATACTAAATTTCATATTACGGCTTTGATAATTTTTTAGTAGAATAAATTTATTTTCTTATACATCTGGTGAAAGGCATGGCCACCAATTAATGATTGAGGCTGCCATTTCTCTTGATAACCCATGTAGAATTCACCTGTTCTGCTGCAGGAAAAAAATAATATTCATATCTCAATATCAAAACACACAGCAAGAATGTTAAATTTAGTTGTTGTGCGCTTTTATTTAGTTTCCCACATTAGCGAAGCAACAGAAAATATCCTAATTAAGCATATTATGACATAAAAACGAACCACAGATGGCTTTAATTTATGCAATATTAGACTACCCATGTGGGTTGATATTCAGATCTGCCTTTTAGTACTCCTTGTACTTTTGCAAATTTGAGAGATGGAAATCGTAGTTTTGGTGAAAGACATGGCTATGGAATGAAGCTGCTTAAATAGGTAAGACAAGTTCATTATTTTCTTTTATTTATTTTATTTTATTGTCGTGGTGGCGTAAATTTAAAGCAAATATATTTTGACTTGTGAGCCAATGGGCCAATTGGGCACCATTTTCAGTGCAATTTCCTAACAATTTAATATTAACTAATTACCTACGTACGTACGCAGCACACAATAAAAAACAAGCACAAGTCATTGCTTTCACGGCAGGCTGTGATTAGTGAATGCATGAATAATTTAGCAAATGTTTCTGTCGATGTCTCAATATATGACTTTCCCATGCATAGATTGGATCCCTATTGTGAACCTGCAGGAGTGATGTAAGAAGGTTTTAACTCTGTTTGCTTGTTTTTTATTTATTTTACAAATTTAAAATAATTTGTTTGTTTTATTTATTTTTTCTACAAAAAGTTTTAAAATAAAAAACAATGCTACAATAGTTATTTTTTTCACAATATATTTTAATAATAAATAATTTTTCCTCACACAATTTTCGACTAAAACAAACATATAAAATATTAATTCAAATTTGAATTTTAAAATTTTATTAATAAAAAATTCATCAATACGAATTCCAAGAAAATAAAAATTTTCAATTCAACCACTTCCAAAATATTTCTTTTTTTATAACAAATCCTAATAAAAAATATTTCATCATAAAACAAAAAAAAAAAAAATACCCCATCCAAATGGAGCTTAAAATTTTTAACGGTTGATTGATTATGTATGAAGGGAATTTTTTTTCATAATTCGGCTAATGTGTGAGAGACTATATCCTCTGTTCAATATTATTCTGTTATTCTATCTAATTTTCAAAACGACGTAATTTTACTAAAATTATAGACCCAAAGTATAAATATCACTAAAATCAATTTTCAATTATTAGACCATAACCAAGAGGTGAGTGAATCCTACAGCGTAGTTTTAAACTAAGTTATGATAAAATAGAATAATGTTGGACAAAGGATCTCATATCAATGTGTGAATGTACGCAATTCTCTTAAATTATTATTATTATTTTTTTAATTTTTATTTAAATATTTGTCTAAAATTCGGTTTCCAAAGAGCAATTAAAATATTAAGTGATGATAAAAATACGACTCAGTTCTCACTTTGAATCATCTAAAAGATTATTGATTTCTTGATCTTGATTTTCTTCTCGATTTGTGTTATTATTAAGTACCGAATATGGTTTGCATGAAAGATATTACGAGAATATATAAAGCCTCAAATTATCAGTAAAGCCCTTCTCCTGTTTAATATAATAAGACAATAACAATGCTAATATATATTAATTGTTGGATGCAAGCTAAGGTCCCTTGGAATTGGAATTTGACAAATATGCTCAATTCCCTTGTATTAGATTGGGACAATTACCAAAATAGTCATTGACATTGTACAAAGAATTTTTTTTTTACATATACATTAAATATGATGCATTTCAGTCACTTACATTTAAAAAATACACCAAATAGTCACAAACCAAACTCTCTTAGGGCCTGTTTGATAAACTAACTTAAATGTGAAAATTAATTGATTCATACCTTGATCAATTAAGTTTGTTTGATAACTAAAAATTGGAAGTCTTAATTAACTAAGAATATCTGAAAAGGCATGAAAATTTTTTCTATGATTTTAAGCGATAAATTTTGATTATCGCTAAATTTCACAATACGCACAGATGTAATGTTTAAAATAAAATTTAATATATCATAAATATCCACAATATCTCTTTAATATCTTTTACCACCTTAATTTCCTTTTTACTTCTATATTTTAATATTTTTATTTATTATTCTTTAATTCTTCTTTTTATATGCTAAATATTTTATTCAATAAATAATCTTTCTATTTTTTAATATTTTTATTTATTAAAATAAATAAAAATATAGTTTATAATATGCCTTTGATTTTTTTTTTCATTGTTGTTGCTTATGTGTGTTAAGAGAACTGGTGGTGGTATAGTTTATAATAGTATTCATTTAGGTTGTGTGATTTTGTGTTTAGTATGGGATGAAAGGTAGTGACTAGCACTAGCCTTGTTATGTGCTGTATGTCTCAATTGCAATAATTGTGAAGTGTCTTTGTTGTGTTGTGTGAAAACTGTCTCAATCCATTGGCACACTAGCACTTTAGATACCATCATCCAATCTATCATTGTTACTCAATAGTTTCATGTATGCAAAAATTTTTGTAGTTTACAACATTCATTTGAGTCATGCAAGTTACTGACTAAAGTGCGATGTTAAAGTAAGATAGAAACGCCAACACTCTATTGGACATAGGAGAGAGCTTATGAATTTCTTTTATTTGTATGTGCCCTCTACTCGTAAACACTTATTCTTGCACTTTGATTATATAGTCTATTGAAGACACACACAAACATGGATTGAGTGAGAGAAGGTGTGAATGAAAAGAAAGAGGCAGTGGCGAATAAAGGGAAAAAACAGCCATAAAACCCTGGCAGCTAAGCACCAAAGTGCGGCATGAATATGAAAAGAAAATATCAAGCACCAATGTGCATGCTAAGCTCAATGAATATTTTTGAGTGTGAACTGTTTGTGTGTGTGGACAAAAGGATTGTAGCGCAAGAATTTTTGACTAAATGTTTACTTGAGTACTCTGCATAGACAGGGTGAGGGAGCATGAGAAACTCTCAGCACACACAGCACGTTGGCAGTTTAGTCTTTATTCGTTGCACCTTGGTCAGCAATGAACATGATTTAGATGAACTGTAAACTTGTACCAACAAAGCATTGTTGCATGCGAAAAATTTCAGAAATAGATGATGATGGTATTACAAGTGTGAAGTGTGCAAGGAGATAAAGATGTTGTGATTGTTTTACTTTGCTTAGCTCTGGACGAGCGAAAATTCAAGTGTGTGGGTGACCATGGAAGAGAGTTTGAAAACTTGGATTTCTCAGACTTTTGTAATCAGCATGGAATAGCTCATGAATTCTCTGCATCTAAAACTCCTCAGCAAAATGGAGTCGTGGAGAGAAAGAATCGGACTATAGCAGAGATGTCACGTGTAATGTTACACAAAAATAATATTTCACTGAAATTCTAGGCTGAAGCTATGAACACAACATGTTACACTATAAATCGAGTATATCTTCATGGAAAAACTGAAATGACGCCCTATGAAATATAGAAAGGTAGAACTCCAACTGTTAACTATTTTCATCTTTTTGGTAGTACTTGTTATGTTTTGAATGACAGGGAATATAAAAGGAAGCTTGATCGCAAGAGTGATGAAGCTATCTTTCTTGGATATGCTATCAATAGTCGAGCTTATCGAGTCTACAACAAAAGAACTCAAAATGTCATAGAATCTGTGAATGTTCAAGTCGATGACTCTCTGGAAGTAACTGATATTTCTAACGAAGATGTTACAGAATTCCTACATGAAGCAAGCTCCAGTGTTCCTGGTAGTGTGTCGACCAGTGATAAAAAAATCAATAACTCTCGAGGATTTGCTTGAAATCGAGCACATAAACCAACACTGTAGCATATATCTACTAGGTATTCTCTAAATTTGACATGAAGTCTGGATTTTGGCAAATTCAAATTAACCCAACTGACAGGTACAAAACAGCTTTCACAGTACAATTTGGGCACTATGAATGGAACGTTATGCCTTTTGGCTTAAAGAACGCTCCATCAGAATTTCAAAGGATTATGAACGATATTTTTAATCCTTATTCAAGTTTTACTATTGTCTACATAGATGATGTCCTAGTTTTTTCTAACAACTTAGATTAACATTTTAAACATCTAAACATCTTCTTACAAGCTGTTAAAGAAAATGGTTTAGTTGTATCAAAAAAGAAGATTAGTCTATTCCAGACTAGGATTCGAGTTTTAGGACATTATATCCACTTAGGAACAATCATTCCTATAGAAAGATCTATCCAGTTTGCAGATAGGTTCCCTGATCAAATTCTAGAAAACCAGCAATTGCAAAGGTTTCTAGGATGTTTAAACTATATAGCTGATTTTATTCCTGAATTAGCTAATATTATTAAACCTTTGCATGACAGGTTGAAGAAGTCTCCCCCACCATGGACTGATATCCATACAGAGGCGGTAAGAAGGGTAAAAGCCCAAGTCAAGGCCTTGCCTTGCTTAATTCTGCCAAACCCAAGTCTTCCAAAGATCATTGAAACTGATGCATCTGATCTGGGTTATGGCGGAATACTTAAACAAGTACAAGACAACAAAGAAAGAATTGTTGCCTTTACTTCTAAACATTGGAATAGTGCTAAAATCCCTTGGAAATTTGAATTTGTTAAGCAGGAACCTAAAATCCCTCCACAACTGGCCCGTTAAGGATATACAAAGTGGTGGAAGGAATTTGATATTGGATGCATCCATCCTAAGCAGATTGACGCATGGTTCCAGAAGAATCCACAATATCTGCCAGTAACAGATCCAAACGTATGCCAGTTTTTACAAGAAAAGTCGCTTACTGCTTCAAAATTGGCATCCATTTCAAACAAGGAAGACTACGTGCAACAGCTCGAAAACTTGTTAGCCCAATTCAAGCAGATTAAACAAGAAGAGCCCAGTACGTCCGAGACTGACCCACAACAAACAAGCCCAACAGACGAGGAGGACTTGTTATTTGACCAATATCAAAATGAAGATGACTGTCATGGTATTTTTTCTCAAATACCATAAAAAGAAGACTTTGACTGTACTTATTTTGATTGTAATAGTATAGTCAAACTAAAAAAAAAAGGGGGAAAACTACTATAAGTACTCCCACCTTCAACAAACAAGGCAGACTTTGGAGTCCAAAGCATAAAATTTTCTCTCTTCTCTCCCGTAGCAAACTTTCTCTCATTTTCTCTCTCTTATTCCTTTCTTTCCTTCTTATCTTTTCAATTCTTCTTCTCTTATTTCCATCTTTTATTTGTAATTCCTAAGCTTGGATACCTTTGCTTGGATTATACCTTTGCTAGGATCCCTTGCTTAAGAACAATTTGGAGTTTGATTAAGGACCAAACTTGTGTAAGGACCTTAATCTTATGAACTTGTTGTAATTTATTTTATGTACTTTAAATTATGAATTTTAATTTCATGTTTTCTGGATATATCTTGTTTGGTTTGATCTAACTTTCTAACATCTAACTTTTAATTTATGTTCTTTACTTTCTTGTTTTTATTTTCAGTCAATTAATTTATGCAATCTAACTGATCTAATTCAGTGGCAGTCCGTCTGCGACCCACTTTCCTTTCTGCAATTGATATTTTAATTTCCTCCCTCGGGGCCTAACTCTCCGCTCTTGGATATGTAGATATATGCATTTTTATTATAATATTTTATATTTAAAATTAATAATTTTGAAGTTTTTATTTTTTTTACAAAATTATATTGTATATATATATTTTTAATAATTTTGATTTGTTATTTTAAAAGTAATATATTGTACATTTATTAAAAAATAAATAATTATAAAACAAAATCGTACTATTTACCATTCAGTTATCAAATCAACATGTTTATGAAACAAACTTAATTATTTCAGTATTCAAACAGTTATTAAATTTTAGTTTTATCAAACAGACCCTTTATTAGTCTTTTTAATAGAGAGAACATATGTTCACATCATATATAACTTAATAAAGGGGTAAAAGTGAAAAATTAATTTATTTTTCAAACAAAATACTTCATGATTGATTCACTCTCTGTCGCTAATGGGAAAACAAATCCACTGATAGAAGGTAGCCGATGATGAATAACTGATTCTGGTGAATGGTTTTGTTTGAAGAATAAATTAATTTTTTACTTTTACCCTATCATTAATTAGTTAGAAATATGAACATATATTTTCTCTGCTAAAAAAGTTAACAAAGTTTGGTTAAATGACTAATTTTGTGTATTTTTTAAATGTCAACGCGATTAAAATGCATCATTTTTAATGTGAATGATAAAATAAATTTTTAGTGTAATGTCAGTGACAAAAATGCATCATCTTTAATACGAATGACTAAATAAATTTTTTAGTGTAATGTCAGTGACAAAAATGTATCATTTTTAATATAAATAACAAAATAATTTTTTTGTGTAATGTCAATAACTATTTTGACAATTTTCACTATTGGATATGTATTCGAATAATTGTGATGTCTAGTGTTCAATAGATAAGTCATTCTTGTGATAAAAGGCTTGGGACGTTGTTATAGATGACTGAGCAAATGTTGCTGAGATGCAGGGTGCAATACGTCATCACTCATATTAGACATATATTGCTAGGTGGAGGAGAATCTATAGTCATAGGAAGAATTGGAAATTGAGAGCAATTTGGTGTTTTTATTATAAAGGTTTTCAGAAAACCTAATTCTATGATTTCTGTTAAAATTTAGAGGTCTAAATATGTCTTTTGTTGATGTTTTTGTTTAGTTGAGACTTGTAACTTATATAGTACTAATTCCATGATTCCTGTAAAAATCTAGAGGATCTAAATATTTGTCTTTTGTTGATGTTTTTGTCTAGTTGAGACTAGTAACTTCTATTACTATATTTATTGCGGTGAATTTGAAAATTAAATTAAATCATATTAAAGTCATAACAATGAATATAAAAGCTTACCAATGTTTATTTAGTTAAGTATGAAACCCGAAAGTAATTTGAATTTCATGAAATCTGGACATGATTTTCGAGGACGTTAATCTATAAATACATTATATTTGGGGCTCAAATTAGAATAAAATACAACACAATCAAGGAAAGAGTAGCAACAAAACCCTAGGAGCTCTAATCAGTAAATCAGTGTCAAGGAAGCTCTAATTAAATTATTTTACCATTTTATGATACAATTTGGTAGTTTTTACCATTTTATACGATATAGAATAATATCACATTATTTTACCATTTTATACAATTTGGTAGATTTTAGTTTTTTTACCATTTTATAAAATATAGAATAATATTGTATTATTTTTCCATTTTATGCAATTTGGTAGTTTTTGTTGACTTGAGGTAACTCTTGAAATTTAAAAAGGAATTAAAATAGGGTTTTACTATTTTATACTAGTTCTTAGATAAGAGTAGAATTATTTGAAATGAAAACTTCTAATTTTAGTAATCAGTAATACGTATCTTTATACAAGCTACAGCTACACATGCATCTTGTATCCTAAAATATAGGAACTACAACAATCTAATAACTAGAGAAAAACTAATCATTAAGAAATAGTAACAAACTAGGACTTAGTTACAATTGTTGATAAGCTAACAAACTAGGACTTTGAACACTCCCCCTCAAACTTGATTGCAAATGTTGAGTAAATCAAGTTTGGAACACATCTCAAAGAAACTGTTTCTCCGAAGTGGTTTAGTGAGAATGTCTGCAATCTTAAGTCTTGAAGGAATATAACTCATAGTGATAATCTTGTCTTCTATCTTCTCACTGATAAAGTGTATATCAATTTTGATATGCTTTGTCCTATCATGTTGAACCGGATATTTAGAGATGCTTGATTGTCACAAAACAGTCTGACAGGCACTTCCAGTTTGAGTATGAGATCTTCGAGAAGTCGCCTAACTACATTCCTTCGCAAATGGCACTCACCAGTGACCTTAACTTCGCTTCTGCACTGCTCCTCGCCACCACGGATTGCTTTTTACTTCTCCATGTCACGAGATTTTCCCATACGTATGTACACATACCTGAAGTTGATCTTCGATCTGTCAATGAACCTACCCAGTCCGCGTCCGTGTACACCCTTATCTCTCGATCTGCTGTCTTCTTGAATAGCAATCTTGATCCTGGTGATGACTTGAGGTAACGTAGAATCTTCATGACGGCCTCCATGTGGATCACGGAGGGATTACTAATGAACCTGCTGACCATACTTACAGCAAATACAATGTTAGGCCTCGTATGCGCAAGATAGATCGGCTTGCCAACTAAACGTTGATATCTCCCCCTGTCGACTGCAGCTTTAGAAGTCCTTATCTTGAGCTTGATATTGGGATCCATAGGAATATCAGATGGCTTACAATCAAGCATGCCAGTTTCCTTGAGTAGATCAAGTGTATACTTCCTCTAAGACACCGCAATTCCCTTCTTGGACCTTGCCACTTCCATACTTAAGAAGTATTTCATCTGTCCCAGGTTTTTCACTTTGAATTCCGAGGAAAGGGTAGCTTTGAGCTTGACTATCTCAACAGAATCATCTCTGGTGATAAGTATGTCATCCACATAGACACTTAGGAAAGTAAATTTACCACCCTCTGAGTGCTTTGAGAATAATGTGTGGTCCACATGACTCTGAGTATAATTATACCGTCGGAGCACCTGAGAGAACTCATCAAACCATGCTCTCGGAGATTGTTTGAGTCAGTACAATGACTTCCTCAACTTGCACACTTTGTTGTGATTGTTGACATTACTAAATCCAGGGTGAATTAGCATGTATACCTCCTCTCCAAGATCCCCATTGAGGAAAGCGTTCTTTATGTCAAACTAGTGCAACGACCAATTGAGGTTTTCTGCGATGGACAAAAACACTCGAACTGTGTTCAGTTTGGCTATGGGAGCAAACGTCTCTCCATAGTCCACTCCATATGCTTGAGTGTAGCCTTGGAGATGAGCCGGACTTTCAATCTCTCCACTGGCCCGTATGGATTATGCTTCACTGTGAATACCCATTTACAACCCACAACCTTTTTCCTATATGGTAACTTTGTCAATTCCCATGTATGATTGTCTTCCAGGGCTTTAAGCTCATCATAAGTTGCTTGTCTCCACTCGGGAACCTTTAAGGCTTCATAGATGGTGTTTGGTATAGTAATCTAATCAAGTCTGGAAACAAAAGCTCGAAAACTCTATGAGAGATTACCATAATACACATAGTCATCGATACGATATGGTTCACAATTACGAGACGGTTTTCTTAGTGCAATAGGGAGGTCCAAATTTGACTGTTCATCCTTAGTTGACATAGTGCTTGTAGAGATATTACCTTGATCATGCTGAGAAGGAGCTAGGCTCATTGAGGATGATTGAGTGGGAGCTTGCATATCTTGTGAGACAATGGGGAAAGACTCAATATTTGTGAGTGATTGATCTGTTCCTGAGTCTGGTGCAGTGTCTGTGAAGATACTCCAAGTCTGGGATTCCTGTTTGGTGTAGGACTCCCCCTGAATTCCAGAATTGGTGTAAAAGGAGTTGTTTTCTTAGAAGGTGACGTTCATGGTGATGTAGTATTTCCGATGGATCGGTGAGTAACACTTGTAACCCTTTTTGGTGGGTGAGTAACCAAGGAAAATACCTTTGATAGATTTTGGTTCAAGTTTGCCCTGGTTATATAGGTGAACAAAGGCTAAGTATCCAAAGACTATGGGAGGAATACTGGATATTAGGCGATTGTTTGGGAATTTTGTGAGTAGTATTTAGCAGGAAGTGAAGAATTTGAGGACACGTGATGGCATACGGTTGATTAGGTATGTAGTAGTAAGAACAGCCTCTCCCCATAAGTGTTTTGGCACATTTGTGGTAAATAGTAGAGACCTTGCTACCTTCAGGACATGTTTGTTCTTCCCGAGTGTGATCATCAACCAATAATAAAAACCATTTTGTCCCTCCCGAGGTTGGTAACTCTGGAAGGGCCCCAAATATCACAATGTAACATTGAAAACGGATGTGATGCAATATATGTTCTAGGCAGGTAAGAACAACGAGTATGCTTAGAAAACTGACAAATATCACACTGAAAATCTTGAACATGTTTATTCGAGAACAAAGAGGGAAATAGTCTCGCAAGATACATAAAATTAGGATGCCCTAATCTATAGTATAACATCATAATTTCACTATTTGTATTCGAAACAGAACTAATAAGAGAAACACTTTTATTTCCATTTGGGAGGAGTTGGCACTGAGTTGGTGTAGTCGTAGTCTTGAGAATGTAGAGTCCCCCGCATTGCTCACTATATCCAATTATTCTCCCCGAAACCTGGTCAGTTCCTATTCTATGACAGGTGTCGTGGTGCCATCTGCTATAGTCACTGAAATTGTTTTGTCACACGGAGCAAGTGATAAGAACAAATTCCGATTAGCAGTTATATGGTCGGAGGCTCCGGAATCCACTATCCAGGACGAACTGGTAGTCGTGGCATGTAGCGCCTGAGGATTACCTTGCTGAGCGCTACTCTGAATTGGGGCGGAAGATGATGATGAATGATGTTGTGCTTTGTTGAGGATACTGTAAAGCATGTCCGGCTGGTCTTTCCTAAATGGAGAGATTGTGGCAGAATTTCCATGAGCCTCGTGATCATTTGTTTTCAAGCTCCTTACAGGTTTCCAATCTGATGGCTTCCCATGAATCTTCTAGCAATTGTCCTTCGTGTGCCCCGGCTTATGACAATGATCACAGTATGGTTGTGGTTTCCTTGGTCTGTTGCCTGTGGAAGCTCGTCCAGCAGTGCTTTAAGTCTCCAATCCTGATGCAAGCACTGACGCCTCAAAAACAACTAATGTGGTATCTCCCAACATGACCTTCCTCCTACTTTCTTCATGACGAATTGTGGAGAATACCTCGCGCGCAAGAAAAGTAATAGCTTGGTGCCGAGAACACGACCTCGCACATCATCCAAATCTTTGTTCAGTCCTGACAAAAACTTGAATATGCGCGCTTAGTTTCAACCACTGTGTGGTAGAGACCTTGATCTTCTGGACCTTCCACTTGTGATTGTCGTAGAGATCCATTTTCTGCCATAGCTTCGTGAGATTGGTATAGAACTGTATGACTGTCGTCTCTCCCCAGAGGTGTTATCTATGTTAGAATACATCAGCTTTACAGCATACCAGATCTCTGCTGCAGTTGCCTCCATCAGAAAGTTTTCACCTACCTCGGTGTTCATAGAGCCAATCAACCACGATTTCACTATGTTATTTTCCGCCTTCCAAGAGTCGGATCTTCCTTCTTTGGTTCAATGGCTGCTCCTGTGAGATAATCCTCCTTGCTCTTGCCACAAATAAACATCAAGACTGATTGTGACCATTGAAGATAATTATGGCTATTGAGTTTGTGATTCGTAATGAAATGAGTGAATTGATCGGAGGTGTTTGAGGAAGCCATAGCCTGAAAGAAGCTCTAATACCATGTAGAATTATTTGGAATGAAAACTTCCAATTTTATTAATCAGTAATACGTATCTTTATACAAGCTACAGCTACACATCTTGTATCCTGAAATATAGTAACTACAACAACCTAATAACAAGAGAAAAACTAATCTTAAGAAATAATAACAAACTAGGACTTAGTTACAATTGTTGATAATCTAACAAACAAGGACTTTCAACAATAAGCACAAATGAGATTTGTCCAGTTCATACTCTGTCATCAATTTTTTTTCCTTCCATGTCATCCCCAGTTAATACTCATTAAAAATGAGTCATGATTACTCCTTTTTTTTTTCTCTTTGGTTACTTTAATTTTCTAAATTCCTTAAGTGCCTTAATTTCAATACTCTTCCAATTCCAATTTGAATAATCCATGAGCGTTTCTTATCATATTAATTAATGAATTCCCATAAAGAGTCTCTATGAAATGTATAATTAAGAGTTTGTCTCTATGAAACGTTAATTATGAAATGTATAATTAAAGTAATCTACAAGTGAATATTAATATTATAGGAAACGAAAATTCTTAAAAGTAATTGAGACATTTTCTAACTCTCCATTTGAAATTTTATTCGGCTCCTCCAATTTCTATCTTGCCTAACTCAATGAATCTTTACATTAAAGGTGTTATTTTTGGGCAGATATTTAAGGTGAGTTTATAAATTTCCATTATTGTATTTGTTAATCAAGGTTTGATCTTTATATAAAAGGTGAAATTTTAGGGCAAAAAAAAAAACATTTAACGATATAGTGAAAAAAATATATTGTGCGCCATAAAAATATCTTTCCTCTAAACAAATCATTGTGAATTAGAAGAAAAAAAATCATATAATTGTTCGGTTATAATTCTTTTTAGTCAATTTGAAAAATGGTAAATTTTAATTCTTATCTATTCTAACTTCGATTTTCTCTTTCTAATTTTTGTTATTTTGTTAGTTTTATTTTTTTTTCTTTTGTTGTATACTGGTCAACGACATATCCAACCTTGCAGGGTACGGTTAAATTCTACTAGTAAGTTTATAATAGCAATGTAAAGAAGTCGTAAACCAGTAGCACGAAAACAAAAAGAAATTGATGTAAATGCTTTATGTATTCTTCTCTCCATTCTATTCTAATTGTTATTTTTAAAGAATTGTACAACAAACAGAAAGAAATATACTCTCATACTATTAGGAGTGGTGAATCCTATATCAATCATCAACTATCAATCCGTACTTCTTGCTATATCCAACGTCTATCGCTCACATATACAGTTACACTTATGGACAAACAAAGTTAAAATATAACATCCACACTAAAGATACTCTTATGATTTCAAGTCAAAGGATTGCTTACACTACTGTCATGTAGAGATTATACCATTGGCACTCAAATAGTTAACGATGTGGAAATCTTTAAGCAGATCATTCCAGTGAACACATTTTCCAATGATTCACCCATATTTCACTATATATACTAGTCTATCCATATTAACAACGTCCTTGTTATTGTTAATACTATGACCAGGGAAATTTAAGAATAATAAATATTATTCTAAGGACTTTATCATATAGTATATATATCGACATATATATGTTACAAAATGATAAATATGTCATATCTTTATTGCATAAAATTATATAACCATTCATTCATTATGACTCAAACCAATCATTCAGAACTTTTTACCGAATGAATAAACATGACTATCATGTTTCTTTTAGGATAATGATTTAGTCAATGGAATAGTTATATTATCCATTGCAGGAACCTCTTCTATATGTACTCAATTTCTACCAGTAATTACTCTAATCAAATGATAAAATTTTAGTACATGTTTGGATCATTGATGAGACCTTAGTTCCTCAACTATTGAAGAAACTATTTCCATCCAAACAATCTTGTAGCAACTTCTCAAGTAGCTATATACTTAATCTCTATTGTATAATTTGTTGTTATAATTTATTTGGAACTTTTCCAACCAACAACATATATTTAGGATAAATAGATATCCAATTTGATACTTGTAATCATCTTTATTAGATTGAGAACTAGTATCAATGAATCCACACACATTATGCTCAACACTTCAAGAATACATCCTTAATTCTTCTCAAGTACTTAAAGAAATTATTGACCAATTCTAGTGACTTTCACTAGTATTGGATTGAAATATTCTCATAACACTTAGAGTTTTGGTCTTATATAGCATACATAGTCAATCTTACTTTTTAAAAATATATTGCACACTATATTTCTTAATATCAATCTCTGGACATATGTCTTTATAAAGGTAAATCTCATCAAACATAGAAATGTAAATCTTTTAGACTGATCCATGTTAAACATCTTATCAATATATATTTAAATTGAATATGTAAGACCAAACAACTTATCAAATCTATCTCTATAGACTTTTTCCCAATTCATAAGTTGTTTATCCAAAATCTTTCATGAGAAGTTTTTAAACAACCACACTTTAACTAATTTAAGTGTAGTTATGTACATTCCCATTATTAATATGTTATCTACATATAATATGAGAAATTCAATAGTACTGCCATTAATCTTTTGTATACACAAGAATCATATTTGTTTTTGAAACAATCAAACTTTTTGATTATCTCATCAAAACAAATATTCGAACTTTATCTTTTAGATTGATCCATGTTAAACATCTTATCAATATATATTTATATTGAATATGTAAGACCAAACAGCTTATCAAATCTATCTCTATAGACTTTTTCCCAATTCATAAGTTGTTTCTCCAAAATCTTTCATGAGAAGTTTTTAAACAACCACACTTTAACTAATTTAAGTGTAGTTATGTACATTCCCATTATTAATATGTCATCTACATATAATATGAGAAATTCAATAGTACTGTCATTAATCTTTTGTATACACAAGAATCATATTTGTTTTTGAAAAAATCAAACTTTTTGATTATCTCATCAAAACAAATATTCGAACTTTTAAAAACTTGCTTTAGTCCATAAATGGACTTTTATGATTTACATACTTTGCTAAGATTTTTGGATATAAAGCCCTCAAATTGTATCATATACATATTTTCTTACAAATTATAGCAAGTAAAATCTTAATAGATTTCAACACGGTAATTAGTGAAAAAGTTTTATCATAGTCAATACTATTTTGTGTAACTTTTAGTAACCAATATTCAAATTTTATGGGTAACAATATTACCATCCATGTTTGTCCCTTTAGGTAGATTGACTAAGGTCTATACCTTTTTGTCATATATGGAATCCATTTAGATTTTATGGTTCAAAACCACTTTTTAGAGTTCTTATCAAATAAAACTTCTTTGTAGATAGTAGATCTATCATTCTTAATGATAAACACATCATCTCATGTAGACGATTTATCCTACTAAACCTACAATTTACTTGTGTATTTAGAGTTTCATGTCTTACTACATCACCATGAGGTACAAGCATTAATTATATCTTCTTTTCATTACTAATTTATGGTTTAAGAATTTCATCAAGTTCTATATGCTCCCACTTGCCTTTTCTAGAATAAATTCTTTTCTAGAAAATATGACATGTTTTGAGACAAACATTTTGTGCTAAGTGGGATTATAGAAGTAATATCCAAAACTTTCTTTTAGACATTCCACAAAATAGTATATATGAAAATTTTATATCAAACTTATCTGATTTTACCTTTTATTAAATATAGAACACTACCAAACAATTTGGTTCTTTCCTATATCATATCTCATATGAGAAAGAATCGATAGGTTTAAATAGAATATAATTTAAAAGATCAAATGTAATATTTAGGGTATATTCTCAAAACAATTTTGAGAGAATTGTATGGCTCATCATTAATCGAATAATATCTAATAAAATTTGATTATTACTTTAATAAAGAAACAAGTTCATTATTATTAAGATAATTATAAAATTCTTGACTCAAGTATTCCCTATTTTTCTCTAATCGGAATATTTTAATACTTTTTATTAAGTTATTTTTCAACTTCAATTTTATATTCTTTGAACTCTTCAAAGAATTTAGTTATATATTTCAATAAGTACATATATGACTATATCTAATATAATTATTTGAAGTATAAAAAAACTTTCTCTAATTAGAATTAAGATGGGTCTACATACATCAATATGTATTAAACTTAGAAATTCAGTAGGTCTTTCTTAAATAATAGGTAAACTGGTTATTTTCTAATAAATAAGATTCACATTTATCAAATGATTCATAATCAAGTGATTCCAAATAAATATTTTTGTGCAATTTGGCTATGTGTTTCTCATTTATATAACCATATCTACAGTATTAGAGATAAAATTATCAATTTTTGTTTCTTTTGTGTTTATGTTTAGATTATCCAAATCAAATATATAAAGTTTGTTATTCAATTAATCAGCACCATAAAATATTGTCATAATAAAAAGAACAACATTTATTCTTTTGAATTATTGTAAATTTATTCATGTCAAACATGAAATAGAAATAATATTTTAGTGAATACTGATAATAATAATCTTTTATATTAAGAATTAATCTTCTGAATAAAGAAAACTATGTATTCCTATGGTTAATGTTGCAACTCTTGCCGCATTCAATTACCACATGTAGGAATATATTTGGTTTACCAAACTTTCTACTTATCATTAAATCTTGCATATTTATGTAATTATGATATCGAAATATGGTATCTAATACCTAAGATTTTACTTTATAAGTAGAAAAATTTATTTCAATTATAAAAATATTGAAGTACAAACTTCACCAATCTTCTTCTTCTTCAAAATATCGATAAACCTTTTAATTCAATTTCAGTGTATATCTTGATAGACCATAGTGGAATCTAATACCCTATGGACCTTTTGTCCTTATTATTTTGTGTTAATTTTGAGCACTCTTTTATTGATTTTCTTAAGATCAGGATCCAACTTCATTTTCTTGGAAAACTCAATCAGTAACACAATTTTTTTTCCTATTGATTGAATCATTTGTTGTCTTAAATAAATTAAGCAATTCAGGCAATATTTAAATCTCAACTTTGTTCACAACAAAGTTTGAAAACACAATTTTTCAATGAGACTAATCACATTTAGCACATTAGATAATACTAAAGATCCGTTTGTCATTTTGCTATTAGTGAGTTCGTGAGAGATATCATATATCTTTTGCCTCTTATATCATACAATCCTTTCATCTAATGAAATATTGTAAAAGCATACATATTCACACACACTATCAAAATCATCTTGTGTTTGTGAGAGATATCATATACAATCCTTTCATCAATGAAATATTGTAAAAGCATACATATTCACATATTGTAAGTTAAGATTTATGGATGCCTCTTAATATAAGATAACATACACTATCAAAATCATCTTGTTTTGATTACATTTACCACCCTTGAGGTTTGATGAAAGTATCAAATGAACTCTGTAATTTTACAAAATTACGGTCACCCCCCTAACTGAGCAAACGTTTAACAAATCAAACCCTCCCTCAAAAAAATGTTTGCGTATTACCTAATATGACCTGGAAACTTTATCTATAATAATTATATTGTCTTAGTTAACTAAATACATATGTGAAATATTAAAATAAAAACAAAGAAAATTTTCTTTTTTACACAAACAATAAAACTCAAATAGAAAAAATATTATTTCTTAAATAATCAAACTAATTATTTTATTCTCCAAAAATAATTCTTTTTATTTCAAAATTTACAATTTATATAGAAAAATGTTTCTTGATTAAAGTTTGATTAATTTGATAAAACCATTTGTATTAAAGAATATGAAATTGAGAATTTATAACAAAGAATTAAAAAGTGAAAAAAATATTTATTGTCATTTCATATTTACTCATATATTTTTGTTATTTTTTTAACAAAAGAAGTTATGACATTTTGGTATTTTCATCAATTTTGTTAGTCAACTTTAACAGTAAGGTGGTGACAGTAATTTTCTAAAACCACAAGTTTCGTTTGGTACTTTGACCAAAACTCGAGGGTGGTAAATATAATTAACCCAATCATCTTTATGTTTTTATATGTATATTTTATTACTTGATCAATATCTTCGTCAAATTCATCAAGAAAAGGGTTATTAAGGACATAAAA
The DNA here is from genome assembly GCA_016586305.1 of Ophiorrhiza pumila. NCBI lineage: Eukaryota > Viridiplantae > Streptophyta > Magnoliopsida > Gentianales > Rubiaceae > Ophiorrhiza > Ophiorrhiza pumila. The sequence goes on along the minus strand of BLIW01000008.1, from coordinate 6,697,151 downwards.
CAACTTCTCATACCTAAAAATATTTTTTAGGTTTTAAAATCAATCCATAAAATTTTAATAATTAATATATTGTCAAACAATATATTATGTAGATTCTTATTATAAATAATTTTCTACAACAGAAAATAACAATATATTATGTAGATTTATATTATAAACAATTTTCTACAACAGAAAATAAATATAGAAAAATATTATATATTTATGCAATAAGTAAAACCAAAATAAAGCAAATATGGACTTATAATTTTTTTTGGTTTTGCTCTTACTATTTTATACAAATAAATATCCCTTAAATTGATTTGAAAATATTTACAAAATTATTAGTGGCTAAGATTTCATTTTAATTATTTTTAACCTTGAGGTAACTCAACAAGTCAAAATAATCTCAACAAATAGATAATAATTATCAATTACAACAAATTGCAACTCTTAGATAGTTAGATCATCAACTTTTGATAGACATATCTTATATTTCCCCTAAAACTCTTTGCCTTAAAAACATTTTGACCTTGAGGTAACTCAAGAATACAAAATTTGTTGTTAAATCAAACCCATTATTCAGAGATCAAATCTTATAGTATAAACATATTTAAAGTAAAACAACCTTGAGGTCACTCAGCAAGTTGTTCTAATTAAAATTGTTTAAACTATAATAAAGGAAGGCAACTAATCATTATTTAATATTTAATTAAGGGATTAATTTATGGTCTCATCATACATACATATCATATGTGAAAAATATTTCATCAATTGAACATACAATATGCAATAATAAATCTATTATTTTATCAAATATAAATAACATATGACATGTTATTCAAATAATAACATTGAATGAATATTTAATATATTTATATCAAATATAAATCACATATGACACATGTTATTCAAATAATTATATTAAGTGAAATTTATATCAAATATAAATTATATACGTCATATCATTGAAATAATCACATTAAATGAATATATAATTTTTCTGTCATCTATATGTATATTATTTCTAATCATATTAGAAGTCATTTAATTGAATTATTTGAAACTATGCAGGTCAAAATATAATTTCATAAATTATAAGGCCAACTGAATAGAATAAGCGAATATTTGGGGTCAAAACAGAATTAAAGAAAAGTCTTTTGTTTTTAATCTAGAAGGCGCGTTTCAGAAAACATGCCTTCATTCAGATTTCTATTTTTTTAATAAATAATCATTAATGATGACGTCATCATCTTCTTCATGCCAAGACGACGAAGCAGTTTGGTTATATTTTCAATAAAAAAAATTCAACAACAACACTAACAGCGAGATCATATCTTGCGGTTTTCTAGTGAGGAAGAAGCCACCGGTGGAGATGAAAATGCCAGTTGTGAATAAAACAAAAGGGAGAATTTGTATTAAGGGCGCCAAAATAACTTTATTATATTATACACTTAATAAAAGTCTTTAGTACCATTCTTATCAATTATAAGAAATATTACGTTAAATACCTAACTTGCTATCTTTTACTATCCAATATTTTATTAGTTATTTTTAATAATTTCTTGTGGATAAAATTTGATAGTAACTTAGATCATTATCAAACTATCTTAAATAATAAAATATACTTATCATCAAACTCTTTTAATTTTTAAGATTTTTTGTAATGTCTTAAATAACAAAATATAATCATTGTCAAAATCTTTCGAAACATAAATTTTTTCTTGTCATGAATATATTTATTATTAAATTATCTTAAATCATAAATATTTTTTCATAAATATATTTAAAATTAAAAAAAATGATTAAATAAAACAACATCAAAAAATACAACAACTTTAAAATTAAAAATTAATAATAAATAATTATACGTGCTTACGTGTGTATCAAATAATTAAATTCATTGAAAATATAACAAAAAACTTAAAATTTATTAAAATTAATTATGATTTCTGATATTAGTTTGACAAATTCTTGTGTATTTTTAAAACTTACTTTTACAATATAACATAGTTTAATAATGATTAAAATTTACATAAACATTTATGGATAATAACTAAGTAAAATTAATATTAAAAATTATTGATAACACTTATGAAACACTAAATGATAAAATAGTTTTGATTAGATTAATGAGTTTTAGTAATAAAAGAATAAAAGAAGTAATTTAATATGAAAACTTATGGATAACAATTATAAAACAGTAAATGATAAAGATTTTTAAAATATAGTTAATGGTTAGATCGATATATTTTAGTAATAAAAAGAAAAAGAAAATAAGTGTTTTGATCGCGATGAATTGTTTAATTGATGAAAAGTATAATAAAGTCATTGGTTAATTATTTAAACTATTATAGATATTTTAATGCCCTTAATAATAAATATATTAAAGTTATACCCTATTTAATAATAAAGACACGAGGTGCGCTCTTAATACAAATTCTCCCAAAACAAAATTGCATATTTGACCCATCATATGTACAAACAAATTTTTAAATACCAATTAAATCAAATTTCATATATAACATAATTTATCATTAATGACTTCGCATATTTATATAGATAAATCAAATGGTAAAATACACTAAACCCCCTAATATTATTGTTCTGTTCCACCTTTATCTCCTACAGTTTTAATTACAACAATTAACTCCTTTAACTTTTCAAGTTTAAGAAAATTAATAACAACGTTAAATATAGTCCATGAAAGATAATTTTAATCCAACAAAAACTCTTTAATACATATGACAACCAATTAATTTATGAAAAAATTGAATAGATCCCATCTTAAAATAATTTTAACCTTATTAGAATTGTTCAATACCTACAACACTATTATATTCCTATCAGAATTGTTCAATATTTAAAACAGCCAATTAAACTTTAAAAAATATAAAATATAATAAATTGATATAAAACTAACCAGCAATGAAAGATATTTTTCAAGATATATACTACAATATTTGTTATGGTTTCTTCCTTAGAAAAGCATAAAATGATTCCTTCTTATTCTTCTGAATAATTTTAGAAAAGCATAGAATTTTAGATTTTCAGTTATTGATTACTTTTATTAAATAATTCTTTATTTTGAAGTTAATCTTGTCATTTATTATCTTATAATAAAGTCATGTGTTCAATTTTATTTAATTATTTAAGTATAATTAATATATTAAACTAATTATTCTAAAATTAAAAAATTAAGGGGGTTAAATATTTCAATTAAAACTATAAGGGGTGATTGTGGAACGAAGCAATAGTATAAGGGAATTTAGTGTATTTTACCTTAAATCAAATTAGACTCTAATACCACGGTAAGGAAATCAATATACAGTGAAAAATATAACAATTATATTGCAATTGATATCCACAAAACCTTTAATGATAATGTATACAAAACATATTTCGAAAGATGTTAGCGAAACGATAATCCACACGAACCACTTTCGAGATCATCAAAGAATTGATTTTAATGTTAGGTTAATAAGGTAGGTCCCTCTAAACAACACCTTAAGAAATCTAATAAGAAAAACTCTTTTTCTTATCTACGTGATTTCTTATTGAGAGAGCTGTGTTGTCTTTGACCTAGCATTAAACATTTATATATAATAATACAACGTTTTAACAAAGTTGTATTTTCAAACAAAAAACGAATTATTACCAAACTCCATTCACTCTCCAAAGTGAATAAGAGTATAATAGATGTCATAATTATCATATATTTATGTAAATCATTTTAACTCAAAAAGTAATTCTATTGTGTGTGACTCTTTAAATTCCTAATTACTTAGTAATAAAAATAAATAATAATCTTAGAATTAAATTGGCTTTTATAAGAAACCAACAATATTCACGAATAAAACCTATATATTATGTTTATTAAATACTTATTGATTTGATTCTATCATTATAACATTCATGAATGATATTATCATTACTCAATAATTTGATTTCATTACCTAATCCCGACCACTACCAGTTGCTTCTCTTTTAAAATTTATTACCATATTTTAACATAACAAACACTGTACGTGCTTTTCTTAAAAAACAAAATGTTGTAATTGACTCGTAAATCAAACGTACAACGATCCCGATCAATGAATATTAGCCAAAGAACTAGTAAATTAATGTTTTACAACACCAACGAAAATTCAAATATTTTAGAATGCAGAAATGATCCAACAACTACAGTAAAAAAAAAGAAGTTAAACTATTTGTTGTATGTTGCTTCTCTTATTGTATAGGTCATAATGCAAGAGAGTGAAATTTTAAGTGGATTGAAACTATTAATTCAACTCTAACAATTGGTTTTTCTCAGGTCAAGGTCCGACAATTTACTACTACACATAAAGTAAGTCTACAGTTTGTTTTGCGCGATAAAACAAAGGTAAAGAATGATTCCTTCTATAATGATTAATGTATATAAATTATTTCACGTTTTTTTTTGAATATTTATTAATTAAGCTTGATCCGAATTGTTTGTTTGAACGTTTCGATACTAGACACCGTTGGAGAAATTAAAAAAGCAGTTGAGAGAAAATCTTGAGAAGGTATATATAAGTTTATTTTCAATAACCAACTCTTGTAATTAATTTAGTGGCGTTTTTTTGTCGTTTTCTTGTTGATTTTATAAATAAATAAAATTTGAATTGTCATTTCTCTCATGTACGAGGTGTTGTCATCCAGTCACAATTTTTGTGCTGGTGATACTAAAATTCCAATTCTATTAATCATTGTAGATATGGTGCAGTATACCTATGCCCCAAAGTCAAGCAAAGATTGCTCTTGGTGATCATTTCAATGTGAGACAATTTAATTGCGTCCAATTCATCATATTTTATCACACAATGGATTTTCTGTTGTATTTTTTACTTTAATTTATCTTTAAATTTATAAATACATAAGCTACATTTATTATAATAAGTACTATAACCATGGAGGAATGGACGACCACGGCACATGCCACCAACTTTGGTCACGTGCGGACTTGCAGGGGACTTCCTCCCACTTGAAAAACGACATCGTTTCCTCCTGGCCCCTTATTGAAGCCTGTCAAGTTCTGTCAAGTTTTAATTAATGCTCCTCACCTGCTCTGCCGAATTGAAGTCGCCAACCGCGACACAAATGTCAGCGTATTGAATCCTGCGCTCCTTCATCTCTTCCTCACTCCCTTTACGCATTGGATTCTTTCCTCACTCCCTTCATTTGGTTGCCCTAGGTTTTCTGGCCTCTTGCTCTTTCCTAATGAACGCCGCCTCTAACAAGAAATATTTGGAAACCAAAAACAATTGTTTTTTCCTTTTTTCTCTGTTTTCACTCGCCATTTCTTCTGCTTTTGTTTTTCTTTCCAAATTTTCCCACCTCTTTCTTTTTCTTCTGTTTTTTTTGGTTTATTTAGAATCTTTTGGTCGTGAGGCCAAGGCTCAACCCGTGGTCGTAATTAGAAAAATTCTTACCCAAATCTTTAAATTATCATCTTGAAGTTTCTTACTTAACAGGCGTTCTTGATGAATCGTGTAGGTTACATTCAAATTTTCTTTTTCTTCTATTTTTGTTTTCCTCTCCAAACTTTCTCACCATCCCTTTCTTTTTCTTTTGTTTTTTTTGGGTTTATTTAGGATCTTATGATCGTGAGGCCAAGGCTCAACCCGTGGTCGTAGTTAGAAAAATCTTGTTTCAGCAACCCCTACTAAGCAACTGAAGAAAGGTTCGATTGTTGTTGTTTTAGAAGTTAATTTTGTTTTTTAATTTTTGCTTAAGTGAGATTTTATTCAGATATGTTGAAATCCCATGAAGAAAGATCCAATATTTTTCAACTTTGGACCTTTTTGTGTTAATTTTTAATGGGGATTGTGCGTATTAAAGATGGATGGTAGATGATTTTTTGGGGTTCTCTCTTTCACAAAAAAAATTCATGTTTTGGTTGTGTGTGTGCTTTTTTTTTCGATTTCCTATTCCAGATTTTCAATGATTGATATGTGTATGTGCGTAGGTAAGAGAGAAGCTGAGGAGATGATTGAGAAGGAAGTGAGTGTAAAGAAGCAGAAGAAAGGTGTGATAAAGGAGACTATGAAAAAGAAGACTGAAGTCAAGAAGACATATGTTGAGGAAACCAGTTCCTCTGAAGACACTTCTTCAGACTCTGTGGAAGAGCTGAAGGTCTATTCCATAATCTGTCAGAAAATTTTTCATGCCCCATACTCTTTCATAGTACACTTTTTCGTTCGCAAGTACTTTTCTATTGTTTGTGTGGCACGAAGGTTGTCATCTTGCTTGTTGAATCTGACAGTGTTTTGCCAACTAACTTTTGCCATTGGAAAGGATTGCTTCAAACAATTTTGGTATTATCTCATATATTTTTTTAGTGCCTTTTCTTATGAGGTCTTTGGGTATTGGGTGTGAGTTTGGATCCTCTTTAGGTTTATATCTTAATTTAGTCCAGCAGAGATGTCTTTTGGTTTATTTTCATATTTGAAAGCAAATTAAATTTGTATAACTTGAATTTAGTCTTATTGTTCAAGTGCCGAGATGTTCAGCTTTTTAGTGGGAGGTTTCTTCACCTTAACTGCCCCTTTGCAACAAGTAAAAACAAGAAGGAATGAAAAGGATTTAGAAACTTCTTACCAGATGATTTCAAACAAATCTGGCGTCTCTTTGAAGCTTGCTATTTAATTTTTATTTATTTTGAAATCATTTTGTTGGCAAAGTACCTCCTTCTGTGCTGTATTCTAAATCTCAGGTGTGTAGATGATCATCACAAGAAAGAAACCAAACAACAAGAGATAGAAATTGATAACAAATTGCACAATATACAAAGAAGTCGGATCGAAAATAGCTTAGTCTGTGATGACAAGGTTCTTATTAATTTTTAAATAGTAAAATCATTATTTCTTTGGTGTCCGCCTTTTTTCTTTCTTTATTTGATCTGCATTATTGTTTTACATCTATTTTGTTGTAGAAAATTCCTAGAAACAAGGTATGCCCGTGTGGTTCGAGAAAGAAATACAGGTCTTGTTGTGGATCAGTTGTTGGAAAATCTTCTGCTAGACTTACAAAGTATCCTCCCTAAATGCTGCTTTAGTTCTTTCTTTAGTAGAAATTCCTTTTATCTCAATCATAAATATGTCAAAGCTGAGGTCAATAAAATGGTTTTGGTTATAAAATGGTGAAATATGTATCTTTGAGTTCTAGGATGACGTGATTATTTATTTTTTGTAGTAGATGATATATTTTGGGACAAAAATTCAAAGTGATAATGTGATAGCATGTGCCTCTACTATAGCCTTAGACAAGGCTTCATTTAATAAGAGTGCGTTAGTTTTAAATAAATTGAAAAAGAGATAAGAGCAGATGTCAATCAAGATCCAAAATTTCAACTTAAAGTTGAAAGGAACAAAGACATTTTTTCCTTTCCCATAACGGTAGACATGGGTTGTTTCACGACTCTTATTCTGATAAATATGTTATTTCCTCAGAAATCAGACAGCTGATGATGGAAATGAAAGAAAAGACAGAAAGCAACACAAGAAATCACCAAAAAAGGCTCTGAATCACGACCAATCTGCTGGAGGGCAACCTGATTTGGGTGCACTGTGTATATGAGTCTCACTTCAAGGTACTACGCAACTTCCTCACTCTGCTAATTTACCAATTTGATGTAACTTGTGAGAATGCCTGGCATAGGAGTCGCGTCATCCAGATCCAAAATTTTGCGATCTGTTGGGCACTTTTGTTGTCATTGTGTATTGTTAGGATATGTTGTGTATCAACCGTTATGAGAAAATTGTTTACGATTCCAAGCGTTAGGATATGTCTTGTATCAACCCATTATGAGAAATTTGTTAGTGATTCCAAGTTTGATTTCGCATTGTATCAACCATTGTGAGAAATTTGTTGATCCTTGGTTGTTATTTATGTGTCAATTTCCGAAATAACAATTTGAAAAACCAATATAAGGAAGTCATGTTTTACTGGATCACTTCCTGAATTAGCATTCCAAAAAACTTTCAGTAAGAATTGGTTGCTGCTATAAATATCTTGTTTCTGCATTTCCCTCCCTACTTCCTGGTATTTCATTTGCCTGCACTTTATTCTTCTCTCTATGCCTACATGTCTTTATGCATCACTGCTCTTGCTGCGTGTAGACATTGTATGGATGCCGTGGGAAGAGAGCGTAGAGAAGTCCCTTTTGCTGTTAACTTTTTCTGCTTGCCATCATTGAAATGAATTTAACTTTTGAAAGTTTTGGCATTCATGAAATGATGGAATAATATGCAGTGTCATGTCTGGCACCTTAACCACCTCTTTAATGTCTGCCCCTGCTGCCAGTTGAAGTATAACTGCTGATAATATTGAAAAAATAAACAGGACTACAGTGGTCATCTCTGGAGATTCTGTTCCAGTAAGGGAAAGTGTCTTGGTAATTGCAAACCATAGGACGGAGGTTGATTGGATGTACTTGTGAGACCTTGCATTGCGAAAGGGATGTGCGGGTTTCATTAAGTATGTTCTCAAGAGCAGTTTGATGAAACTCTCTGTGTTTGGGTGGATATTTCATATCATGGAATTCATACCAGCTGAGAGAAAATGGGAGGCTGATGAATCAACCATGCATCAGATGCTTTCAATGTTAAAAGATTCACTTTGGCTTGCTGTTTTTCCTGAAGGAACTGATTTCACGTACAATTTTATTGCCTCTTTCTCACAGAAATTATGACATCAGACTTGGTTTATTTTCTTTTTCACTCTAAAGAGACAATATGAAGTAAAGAGTATTTAGCATAGTTGTACTTTTCATAATTTAATTAGTTTATATCATGAGCAACTGTAGCTTTGTATGAAATGAGTAGGACCCAAGAATGTTTGAACTTAACTACATGTTAGGAAAGAGTATAATAGTTTTACTGCTGTAGGATCTGTACTTTGAAAGATATGCAGGCTCGAGATCTCATTCATATGAGTACAAATTTTTATTGTCCTTTTATTAGTCATTTCATTCTTGTAGTTAATTTGCTTTATTTGATTTATTGCAGAGAATAGAAGTGCCATCGTAGTTAAAAATATACTGTTGAAAATGGACTTCCTGTCATGAAAAATGTGCTGCTTCCAAAAACAACGGGATTTTATACCTGCATAGATTGTTTAAGGGGCTTCTTGGATGCAAGTTCTTTCTTTCTCCTTTTTGTCTGACTTTCTTTCGGCAATTTTCACCTGTTTCTTTATCTTTCCATTCGTTTCTGTATCTTTTCATGCTTTGTTCTCGAAAGATTTTAACTCTCTCATATGATCATATACCTACATTAGTTGGTTGCTTGACCTCCCATTTATGCTGATGACATTCTACCAAAACTGTAAGAACATTTTTTGCACGAGATTTTGTTTTACTCTCTGCAACAGGTTTATTTCATGCTTGTGCTTTTGTTATGGTTTCATATGAGAAAAACCAGCCTCATTGAATTCGTATTTCGTGCCAACAAAATTTCCCAATCGAATCGAGATGCAGTTTTTCTTGTTAAGTTTGTTTGTGTTGTACCTTTTCATTTTTGCTTATTGTCTATATTTTTGGCACTCTGTTAATCTCCGTCTAACAATATGATGCAATTTATGACATAACAATTGGGTATAAACTACAATGTCCATCTTTCATGGACAATGTTTTTGGTGTTGACCCTGCTGAGGTCCATATTCATATTCAACGTATTGACATTGCTGAGACCAGGTAAGTTTGTGGTTAATGGAAACGTTCCGTCTTAAGGATCAACTGCTCTCTGAATTTCATTCTAAAGGCCATTTCCCACATGAAGGGATAGAAGGTGAACTTTCTACAATGAAGTGTGCATTGAACTGTGCTTTTGTAATGACATTGACAGGTTTTTGTACATTTTTAACCCTTTTCTCATCCATATGGTTCAAAATATTTGTTACCTCAGCCTGTGCATATTTTGCATCGGCAACTTACTTTAATATTCGACCCAACCCCATTGTGGCTTTTTAAATGTTCTATTCCATACCAAGTTTTACCAATTATGCATACCTCATTACAATAAATTTATGGGACACTACAGAGAGATCCTTAGTATCCTTTTTTGTTTCAGATCCTCTTCTGGCCCAGTTGATTAAATAACTGATTAATGCAAGTTTCCAGATTTTAAGCACACAGTGATCGTGTAATTAGTCCATTTATTTTTCTATTGAGGCTGGGACTAAGGCCATTTCCCATGTCTATTGCTGCATGTATTACCACCGGTCTATGTATTGGCTATCCTTTAAAGAAGGGATTCTTGACTGGGATATGCTTCATTTAAATTGTTGATTATGAGGTAATTGTGCACTGTGCGTGTGAATTATGTGTTATGTTGGTAGTTGCTAAACCAGAAGTGTATCGGCCAAATATGATTACACATCAAGATGATGATTTAAGAAAAACTTATTGGACATTGCGATCGCCATTTGAAATATCTATTTGAATTTGAATTATTGGACATTGCGATGGCCATTTGAATGTGGTTGATTCTGTTGAATCTGAATACTATGCCCTTCCTTATCCTTGTTCTTGGGATAATACACTAGTTTGTTTTGTTTTATTAATTGATAGTATTCTCAATGGTTATAATCTGGGAGGTGAATTTCTGAAAATGCCATCTCATGCTAACTATGCTGCTGTTTCCCTTTTGATGTATCAACCCTTATAGGTTATGATGGACCCTGATCCAACCCAGAGACCTTCTAGAGAACTATTGAATAATCCAATATTTGACAGAGCCATAAAAGATGCAAAAAAATAAGTAAGGCTATCATCTTAGGCTTAGAGTTGTGTTATTTTGTTAGAAGAGTACTAACGGCAATCTTTTGGGGGTAAAATTGCATGGCATTTTAACTTCATACTGAGCTCAAGTAAGTAGTACTTCTTCCTAGTTTTGGACCAAAATTTTCATCCCAGTGGTGCTATTCTTTTTAAAATAGGAGATGCATTCTGAGGAAGGATGGTGGGGAAGAATGTATAAAGGAAAACTATTGTATTAGTATTTATTCGCAAATCTGTGAATCTAGCAAACACTTGGGTATCACTATCATCCCTCCCTTACTTTTCTTTTTCTTTTCGACTATTAAAAGTTGTAAATGCTATTGCCTCGCAATGATCAAATGTTTTGCTTGAAAACAATAATTATTGAAATGTTTAATGACCCTTTTCTTGATTTGTTTGATTACAGGCTCTAACATTTGATAAGTGCACAAATCTGAAAGTTACACATCTGAAGGTAAAAAATGCGCAGCAGAAGCATGTCACTTTCCAAGAATGTTTGAATGTTGAAGCATACAATCTAAAGTAAAATTCAAAGGATCAAGCCCCAGTAAAGATGGAATTCATGTCACAGAATCACGCAATGTTCAAATCTTGAATTGTGACATTGGAACAGGTAATGATAGTCAGTGCTCTTGATAAAACTATATCACACAAAATTTGAGCCCTTTTATTTATTCTTCTCTTCTTGGCCTAACATTTTACTAACAAAACATAAAAAATGGCTTCCCAAAAACTTGGATTGATCAATTGATCTTTGTTGCTGTATTTATTTACATCCAACTAATGTTGGATAAAATTTCGTATTCAGGTGATGATTGTATCTCCATAGTGAGTGGATCCAGTAATATTAGAGCAATGGATATAAAGTGTGGACCAGGCCATAGAAATAGGTATGTTTATAAATTTGTCATCTTCGGTCACGTTAGGAATCGTGTAATAAGTTTAGATCAAGCACGCCGTCGAAATATGATTCATACTATCGACTCCATTTACTGGTTTAGTACATTTGCCAACTCTGATACCATAATAAACTATTACAGTATGTAAAAACTTAAGCTTACATTTATAGAAAAAACAAATGGCATTTAAGGCTGGCTAATTCTTGGTAACAAAAATATATCCAAATGATTTTAAATAAATAAAGTCATAAAAAGCAAGAAAAGTTCCTGTTTTTCCTTCTTTTTTGATTACAAGTTAAAGCATGTTACTTTCATTTTCAGGATAATACTCTGTATTCTGGGGATAGCCCAATGAACATGCTTGGCATCATTCAGGTGAGACCAGTTGTTCCCTTCTAATTTTTAGTATTAGCTACATGAGGGTGTGTATATAATTTTTTTTCAATAAATACTAAATAGGCACAGAAAACTGCAGAGCTACTTCTTAAAGCCTGAACTGCAAGAAACTGGGTGGCTTTTTTTATACTTTCTTTTTGTATTTGTCTTGTAACAATAGTTAATAAATGTTTGCTGAAAGGGGGAGAAGGGTGGCTTTGGAGCTTGTACTCAACAAACTTTTTTTTTTGGGAAAATTTTGCTTCAGTGTCTGAGATTGTGAGAAGCAAATTTATAAGACAGTTGTATTTATATAGTCATTATTTTATTAATGAAAATAAGAGTACTTTGACCCTATTTGATGGGTGCAGCCAGGTGTATTCTGGGTGTCTTTGACTGTCCATTGCCTCTTTGATAATATCTAATCGGTTCTTTACTTCTATGTGTTCCTCAGTACTTGAGGAAAAGCATTCAGAATAAGAAAATGGGCAACACCACTAACAAGGAAACTGATCACTTATTCGTGTATTTTTTTAGCAATATCTATATGGCATTAAGTGTGATCTTGTGTTCTTGACATTCATATAGTTAAATGCGCAAAGCATGAGAATCATTTGTGCTTGTATTAAGCCATAAACGCACTCTATACTATTTGTTGTTCTGAGCATGTGTCATTTACTGTCAAATTTTTAGTAATCTTAGTGGAATGTTACTCCCAAAATAATCTACATCCTGGTAAATTAAGGTTGAACCCTTGTGATATGAAAACAACATCCACTTTCTCATAACGAATAAAGTGACTAAACTTAATGACTGGCTTGAATTTAACAATTTATATTACATTAGCTATACATTTTATATCACATCTCTAACCACGTAGATTATCACTAATCTCCTCTATCTGATCATCGGTTTTAGTCTGATGCAATGCTAATAGATTCAATATGAAAAATAGCTAATTGGAGAATGACTTAGAATCATCTCCTGATACAAATTCCTGAACTGAACTGTTGACCTCAATCAAACTGCAACCGGGAGTTTTCTTCATGCTTTTACTCCTTATGAACTTCCTCATTCCTGAAACCCCATCCCACTTGACAAGGTCTGCATAAATATTTGCAAGCAAGACATAGTTCCCAGTGTACAGCTCAGGAAAAAATTAATGCCTTCATAAATGTACTTACTACATTTATTTATACACTAACTATTTTTTCATTCATCATATATATTTACACATTTTATATATATTTTCTTACATTATGCATTTTTATGCCTACTATGCACTTTTTTACATTATACATATAATTACATATGCGACATATAACTATATATTATTTTAGCGTGTTATATATATTTACACATAATACAGAGATTTGTACACACTATACATAATTATACATTACTCTACCGAATTTCACACACTATACATATTTACACCTAAGTTATACTACTTAATTTTTCAAACAATACATATACTTATACGTATTACACATATTTTCACACGTTATACTTATTTATACTAGCTACATACATTTTCACTGCGTACTATATATATATTTACATATACTTCATTCATTATACATATGTATATGTACCACACATATTTTCACACTCTATACATATTTATAATTACTACACGCATTTATACATATAGTATACATATTTTTGCACAGTGTACACATTTATACATTCCTCACCGATTATATACATTTATATATACTATACATGTTTTCAAACACTAAACATATTTACACATTATAACACAATTTTTTTTCACATACTACGCATATTTGTACATTTTCACATATTTTATATATTTACACATACTATATACTTTTTTATACACTACATATATTTATACATACTACACATATTTTCACACATATATTTAAATTTTCACAGAAGCTCCATGCATGCCTACAGAAGATAATGACACTGATGATGAATCCCATCTATCAAAACCATTTTCCTCATTGTCCATATAAAATTATGTCGCAAGTTTTGTGGGATTAATCTTAAATGCAACCGTTGGAGGAGTTTCATACTGAAAAACAGGACTTGCTATGGATGCAGAGAAATTAGATGCTCTTCGATCATCATGAGAAACATAGACAGCGCATGGAATATATAGAAAGGACTAAAATAACCAACTTCATTTCAAGAAGTTAATAACATCAGTAGGTAGTTTCATTTTCTTGCTTACATATGCATCGTGTTTGCTAAAGTCTTCAATCTAAATGACGTAGGTTTTATGAAAGGGAAAAAAGTAACCCAGGTGATAATCAAACCTTTCTTGACAAAGCTTCTCTATCTAATCTGCGTTGAAGTTAGTAATATTGTCAAGAAGCATAATGATTGCAAACAATAAAAAAGATCTATGCTACCTGAAATATTTGAACTTCTGATGCATAATCTGGTGCAATATAATAATGTTCCATCTTCAGGTCTTCAACTTTCTCCCAAATGAGCTTAGAACTGTTCAAATATGTTGTAATTAAATAAATAAAATCTCCAAATCAATCCAGAGAGGAACAGGATTCTCAAGCTCACCTGTGATGAGGGTATTTAAGTGAAAGAAGCTGCTTTAGATAATCAATAACATGATATCCACCTACATTAGTTCGTTAACATGTTTCATAAGCAGGTTCTCCATTGATAAACTGAAATTGGAAAAACAGGTGTTATTACATCTTACAAGAGTACGTCACAGATCACCACAAGTTTGAAGGTGCTTTGCTTCAGGATACACTTGTAAATATAAGAAGCTGGATTACACAGGTTTATGACAATATTCTGTTTTACTATTCCGGCTTTTTATTCCCCTACTTTGTTATCAAATAGCCCAGTGATCTCCAGAATAACACAATATCCCCAATATGTAGTAACTTCTCACAAAACAGCCAAAAATTTTGTGCTGTTGGGACATAGGTGAAACTTTGTGCTGCAAGTTTTGAGAACTCATAGTTCTATGACAATGTTATCATCCACAACATAACTGATAAGAATGTATAGTAAAATTTACGCAAGTGAAGCATACCGGGATAGCATGACTACTCATAAATCCTGAGCAGATTGCAAGACCATCACTGTTACATCTTCCAAGTTGTTGATTGTACTTATAGCTGAATGCAGCATCAACTCCAAATGCTGTAAAATAAGAAATAAAAAATAAAAACCAATGGATCCATTTCAATAGCAGCAGTACACAATTTAAAGAAGCACAAGCTAGAAACACATCGCACAACAAGTAAGAGAAAAATTCAAGTATAATATGCTTTGATTCAACCATGTTAATCTTACTACATTTCTAATCTGACAAGTTTCAGGCAACAAAAAAACAGAAAAATGCATTTCATGATAATGTTTAGGTAAAACATCCTGTTGAACTAATAATTCCCCAGAACAATGAAAAGTTTCGACAAACTGGTGGCTGCCATTCATACCTATTGAAGGAACTCGATAAGACTCGAAAAAAAGTTCAGCCATTCTACAACGAGACTGGTTGGGATTGTAAGCACACTCAGTAATCAAGACAGGGTGGTCAATCTGTTCTGCCATAAAAAATCAACTTCATGAATGTCACAAAATGCTAAGAATTAAAACTAGGGAAAACCATCCTACTCTTGCAGATCTTGCACGACAAAATCCAACAAGCATGCGGCGCAAAAAGATCGGTATGAAGAAAGCAAAAAAAGTTGGCATTTTAAAAAAAAAGAACAAGAAAAACTTATTTATCCAAACAACATTTTAACATTTGAAGTGATGCCTTCTTGAGCTTGCTCAGAAGGTTGGCAAGTTCTCCAAATAATTCAAGATAATACATGCAGCAACAACAACTATGCCTTAAGATAATATATGCAACACTTAAGAAAAAAGTTCATAACCCTAGCCCATTCCCATTTTGGGCGGAGGTAGCTCATCAAGATTTAAATATTATTTGTCATCTCTTGGCTGAGTAATTGACTTGTGGAATCTGAGAAAAGTTAAATGAGCAAACAAACAAAGTCTACAATGCACACGCTACCAATGATATCAGCCCATACAAAAAATTTTTATTGAAAGCAAAACTGAATAATAATGGTAAGAATAATAAGAAACCAGCAGCTTGCAACCTTGACAAAGCTCATATCTCATTCTAATCAGGCCACGTAGAAAGGCTCTAAAAGGAAATGTGACAGTACCTGTGACTGATCAGCACCTAATCGATCAAAACCAAAGTCAAGAATCTGCACATGGAAGGAACAACATGCAACTCAACAACTTACTATGAACGCAAAGGAAATGCAAGAAACATAAAAGAGATGGCATGTTTTATCCTCCAACAATGGAAAAAAAAAGGTCCAAAGCAAATATATCACCATCCTCCAGTTAAAAATTATAGCACAGATATTTGAAAGCAAGCCACTTGTAATGCTAATGAACCTTACATATTCCATTTTTCATTTCCCAACTTATGGAAACTCCTCCTGATTTTGGAGTGTACCAAAATTGTTAGAAGCTCATCCAACCACTTTCATGATGACAAATGTAGTTCATGCTCTTCAAATATGACAAACAAGTTTAAAGGCAGAAGTTAAAAATGAACAGAAAGCAAAACAGCCAAAATTGATGAATGAGAACTTCAGAACATGAAACATTAAGTGGTTGCATAAAAGTATCAGTAAATCTAATTATCCTTTTAATGAAATAATTACACAAGTAATAGATCAATCTGCTAAAGCAATTGGTTCCTGCAAAATAAGGGAACCTCATTATAATTTCAGCATTCCTCATTAGCCTTGCCAAAGAGCAACTTACATTTTCAACCTCATGGCTGAGCATCCTTCAATTATGAACCTGAATGCCTATCGACCTATTAACATGAAGTGAAAAGAGCAAAGTAAGGCTTAAGGCTATACAAAGTTAAGAGAAATAGGCGATCTGATCACGAGTACAATTGCACTTAGCAAGCCATGTAAACAAGCATTTTCAGTAGAATAACTGCTAACTTTAAGGTTGACATAGCTTATGCAACAAATGAGAATTGTCCTTTTCAAAATATTTAATACCACATTAATCAATATAATAAATTCTAGGAAACAGAGAAAATGCAATTATACAGTGTCCAACAATGGTAATTTTATTGCCAACTCTCCTATATCTGCCACAAATCTACAACTCAATGCATAAGACCTCGACAATTTTGTACCGCGAAAGATAAAAAAGTTTAGATTGTCTCACTGCAGGAGAACAAAAAAGGTACATGAGAAATTATCGACTCGTGTATGATTGAACAACAAACTACCTTGCAAGCATTGCCATATCACTTTGCAGTTACTAAAAGCATATATGAAACAGCTTGACAATGATGTAAAGAAAACAATCTGATTCAATAACCATGAACAACAATTGAAAACCAAACAACGCATAGCACCCTAACTTTTGAGTTTCTTATAACAAAGCTGGAAACTTTCTTACATTAACTAACAAAATTCAATGGAAAATGGCCTTCTTTCCCAAAACTCTTCACTTTTCATAAGCAAATTTCCACTTTTACCAAGTTCTCGTGAGCAACAAATTGCATTCAGATTATATAACCATTGCATATTCAGCTAACAACGTGAACTTTACGAGCAGAATTCCAAGAACAAAACATCCTAAAAATTACATGAAAATCAAAACACAACACAGAATGCAATAGTAATTTTATGTATGAATATCGAAATCTAGTGATTGTTTAAAACAAACCGATCTGCCAAGCCTAGAAACTATTATCAAAATTATTAACCTAGATCTAAATACCACATTGAGTAGCAACAGCAAACAGCATAAGAAGTATACAAGAAATAATGGAAAATAAAGTCAATCCCAAATAGACATCAACCCAGTAGCCAAAGCCATGGCAAAAAATAAACCAGGATTTCTATGGAATTATGAAACAGAACCTTCTTAGGACTTTTCCGCTAGAAAGATCTAAAGCACACATTTACTTTACACAAAATACAGCAGGCATGACAATCAGACTCGATGTTAGCAGTTCCAGATGTTAGCAGGGAGGATATACAATCAATGTACAGCTGTTTTACATGAAACTCTTCGAAACCATGTGATGCCCTAATTCTAAAAAAATCCAAATTCCCAATGATGAAAAGATTGGTGGTCAATAAATTTGGATGCCCAGAAGCCTTTATGTTTCAGAATGTAATGCTGCCTTAACCCTTGCAAGACAAAGCTAAAGCAGAACTTCATCCAACGACATTTGGTTCCAGCAACAGTCAATCCCAGACCATATGTTTCTCTTAAGTTCTTACAATGCAAAGCATTCAACTACCACAATCTTAGTGAGCCAAACAAAAGACATGGTATTAACAACATAGTGACCTTAACCAATAACACAAAATCATTAAGTACAACATCATGACAAGTCTAATCAAGCTACCCATATCATAACTCTTGCATCAGAAAAAGCTAGATGGCAAAATCTCTGATTAGATTACAGGAGGCAGATGGGTCTTCCCCATACCAAAAATTACATTATCGACCGTTAAATTTTTCGAGGTTATGGATGAAAATACAACATATCATAATGGATGCCTCATGGAATCATATGGAAAGTAGGGTTTGTATCATTTAAGTGTAAATCTTACTACTATTTAAAACGAAAGCTATTAATTGTTCCTTAACAAAAAATGCATCCTGTATACATATCAAAGGCTCCCACCAGTGGATGGAAATGAGGGTCCATGAAAAATGTATTTCTCCTACCAAACGCACTGGACTATGATTAGTACAACCATTTTCTCAACTTACTTGCAATATTGACTTTCAATGAATATAAGAACATGAAGACCCAATAAACTTCTCTTCCAGTCCAGATATATTTGAACGCCAAACTTGAATTCAGGATAAAATGAAAAATAACAAAGAAATTAAAAAAAAACTTGGAACTTTATGGACATTAAATCTCTGTTGCCTCCTGTTCCGGCTTCTGCAATTTGACAGTAACTTTTGAGCAAATATCAGGGAAATGTTTTCACCTTTGAATTTGCACTGCTCAATTTATTTTTCAGTTTTTCTTATTTTCTATTTTTTGGAATGATGTTTGTCCTTTTCATGTCTTATTTACAAAAATAGGAAGGAGAAATGACATGGAAAAGCTTAAGTTATAACGATAATTAGAATCAAGCAAATGCTAATCATGGGAAAGACCAGATCCACTACACCAAATCTGAATGCCTTGCTGATATTTTTTTTATGTTTTATTTCTTCTGTTATCTTTTCTATTCCAATTGAATGCGTAGCCACTTGAAAGTAGTGGAATAGGAATCTGTATGATGCAAGGAATAAGAGGCAATTGAGAAACAAAAGCACGGACTAAACCTATAGATTGACAAGAAAAGCACATAGCATGAAGAAAGAAACACAAAAAGCTACTAATTTTGCTATGTATGTAGTTCAATTTGTTACATGCATTGTAATTTAACCTTTTTTTATAATTGATAGCTTTGTTATTGTGTTTAGACTGCACTTATATGCATTTTATGCATCGTGAATTCCCTATTATTGTTGACAATGCTGTGAAGATGGTTCTTGCAAGACTACCTCCTGAAATTGCTAAAGAATATCTATGATAAGGTATGTTTTCTACTAATACCCTGTGTAGTAGAAGTAGTTGGCAATATACATGTTCGTGCTTTTGATTTTAGTTCTGGATAATGATGAAGAGCTTAGGGTGCATGCCATTACTTTACACTTACAAATGCTCACAATGAATGGTCAATGGCTGTTGATGTTAGGCCATTTTACCAATATTTGAGTTCATAGGTTGTTGGTGTTAGGTCTATTTGCCATAATTTTTTGTCTATAAATGTGTGACAGCCCTGTTGTGGCATTTCAACTATATTATAGTAAGTAAAAATTAAAAAAGGCCAATGGTTGCTGATGTTAGGCCATTTAGCCATGCACATATGCTTTTTCTCTTCTTGCATCCCATCACAGTTTTCAAATTGAACTCCAACTCTAGGCGAATGATGCACAAACTGAATTAAGTTATTAGAAATTCTTTTGCAATAGCACTTATAAATTCTTAAAATGAATGGTTAATAACTGCTAATTTTAGGCTATTTTACCAATGTTTGAGTTCATATGTTGTTAATAAAGTTAAGGATTTAACACAAGGTGGCTGGAAACTTTGAGATGCTGTTGTCTGTGACAACAATCCCATCACTGGGTGGGTGAATTCAATTTGACTCAACCAGTATCTAGATATGTTTACTGTTAATTTTAGGATGAGTTATATGGTACTTTAGCCAGTTCAAGTCCTCTCCATAATGGGCATGGATTTTAATTGTGTTTGTCTATAAACATTTTGGTAATTGTATGATCTGTTTGAAGATGGAGAAAGAAAATGGTGGTTTTTCAGTCTTTTAAAGCTCTTATCAATCCCACAGCCCACATTTTTATTGTTTAGCCATATAGAGTGGATGCTTTATCATGTCATCCTTGCATGTCATGATTCAAGTTCATGTTTAATAATGCACATAAGCAGTAATATAGCTGTAGGACTTAGATTTATACAATATTTATTTGATAGACTACTGCCTATTAGGTAGTGACAGTTTCTCCAAGATGCAAACGTGTTTTATTGTCACCATGAAACTCACCTCAGACCTTTATTTCATTAATATGCATTAAAATGAGATTTTGTTTGTTTTGTTTTTTTATTGTGCTCACGCTTATATATTCAACTTGTTTAAATAAGTTATTGTTATTTTTTCTTTCTTACACAGGAAATCATAATACTTTTGGTGAAGGACGTTTATTGCTTTGTAACGATACTTTTGTGGATCTTCAACGACAATGTCACATCTATAGTACAACCATCGATAATATTTTTTGGAAGGTGCCATTAGTTGGACTAAATTTTGTAAATTCCTTGTTGGAATATATTATATGGCATAACTTCATATATTACTTTTGTATTTGACACTAGAAGTACTTTTGTAATACGAATATTATTTTGGATTATATATTTTATATTATTACATTTGATTAAATGATATTGAATTAGTAACAATATAGTAGGAAAAATAAATGTTGCTATTAATGTTTACAAGTATTATCTTTTTCAAAATGAAACACAAATAAAAGTGTTACTTATTCATAAAAAGTGATGCTTTAAAGCAGTTCAATATATGTAAAAGTGTTACATTTGATAGGAAAAAGTGTTGCATTATTGGGTTAAAAGAGTGCAATAAGTGTTCTATTTTCGTAGCATAAAGTGTTGCTTTTCGTCTCATAAAACGTTGCAATTGGTTAAAGGTAATACATAAAAAAGTTTGCATTTTTAGAGAAAAAAGTGTTGCACAAATAAAAGCGTTGCATATTCTGACAGTTGCAAAACATCTAAAAAGTGTTGCTTAAAATGGAAAAAGTGTTTCTATAGATCTAAAGCAATACCATCTGATAACACACTTTGTAAAATGATGCTTTAGGCTTATAGAAACATTTTTAGGGCCTAAAACAACACTTTATGGGTATTGCTATAGGCTCATTTTGTAGTAGCGTAGAAATTACAATATAAGGGAGGATTCTTCATTATTTCTTAATGTTTTCATGTGTACTAATGGTATGGATATATCGACCAGCCCTTAGTTTTTAATTGATAAAATTGGGTAACGCCCACCCTCATGAACGAGGAAAAAAGTTTCATTCCCAATTTAATTTATTCATTAATGATCAGTTCTAATAAGGGAATGATAAATTGTATCATCGTCAAGAATCCAAGATGATTCTATTACTTGTTCGATTCTAGATTTGTTGGGGCTAGCATAACTTTTTAACATTGTTTATGTCCAAAACTTGGAGATCAATAGACCTTCGTATGTCTTTGAGCTGTGATGGATCTTTTCTGTTTTATCTCATAAATACACGTTGCATATTTTTAACACATATTTTTTAGGGTTCATTAATTAATTGATAGGATTTTACCTAAAGTTATGTAGGTATAATTATAAAATAAAATAGGGAATAAAACATTGGATGCAAAACCCCTTTGAGCCTTATGAACAACTCGTACGTCGTTGACCCATGAATTAGTGTTACTTCTTTGGATGCAAATTAGACTGCAATGCCAAGTACTAAAATTCCAAACATAAAAGAAAGAACAAAATAATGAAGAAAGAAAAGGAAATTACACACAAAATAATGGTAAAAGCTCAGAAATTATGTATATATAAGCATGTTCCAGAATGGGTTTACAAATTACACACATATCTGAATGAAGTGATGACATGGCGAATGAAAAAGAAATTAAGACCCCCAATCACGCAATAAGTTCGATTATTTCCCATCCCAAATAACAAATTTGTTCATTATAACCACACAAATTGAATTCATGACCACCATGACTTGATCTTTTTGCCTAATATCTTGAAAAGATCAATCAAAAGAGAAAGTATGTAAGGAGCTAAAACACACACCAATCTGACTAACCAAAGGAGTTGAAGCGCCGGGAAGAAAAATGACGCAACAACCGGGATGGCTACACAAAGCAAATTAACTGCGGACCATGCTAAGTTAGACCAGTTCGTTTCGCTTGTCTGATTCTTGACCTGTAATGTCATCGTAAAATCAATGCAGTTAGCCACTATAAACGATATATCGACTTGCAAATTAATGTTGGTTAGGAAATTACTGATGTTATTCTGCACAATGCGGAATATCCAATAATTGCTATGAATTTGTCTGATCATTTTATGTGTTTTGTATATAAGATTTCTATACAATTACAATCTTATTCTTAGATCATATCTTAATGTTCCTGTAAAATCCATACAACATCTACCGCTGGTCTATCGACAGAATTTTCTTTTATCTTCAAGCCGTGAAAGCTTTTTCTATCATTCCTTTATGAAAGATGGGTCATCTGTCCAAAATTATTATGTCTCATCCTATCTTAAATTAAAATTATGTGTTCACTAATCTCTTGGTTATGTTTTAATAATTGTATTGTGCTTTTAGGGATATATATACTTGTAGTCCTTCGTTTTAGTAAAACTACGTCGTTTTGAATATTAAACAGGATAAACAAAATAATATTAGATAGAGGATATGACCTCCGTTTATGAGGTATCTCAATTCTAATAATTGTTTTACTTTCCTCCTAATTACAATAATCCTAACATTCTCTATTTATAAAGTAAGAAATTTGCTAATTCATATAAAAAACTTATTATGAAACAAACTGCATTAGAAAACTAACTACAGAAATAATTTTATTAGAAAATTATAAATTAATTAAATTTAGTTAATTTAATGCACCAACAAATCTCCCTTTAAACTAATTTCTACGCAATCAAGAAATCAACACAAACATCAACCCCATCATATAATCTTGATCTTTATTTTCTCATTCTTCATTCTGCACGTTGCTAGTGAATTTTCTCCTTTTATTTCATCTATTTCTTTATATTTCGATTGTCCACGCATGTAATTGGATCAAAACTTGCAAATAAAATAATATTGTGACACAACATTAGTTTTTTTTTTGTTATTACGCACCAATTCTAACAGGAAAAAATTTTGTCCTACATACTAGTCCGTATTTTTTGCTCAAACACGAACTCTATATCATTCGTGTTCTTTCATCCAACACAAATAATTTTGATAAAATCTTTTGATTTCTAGATCTCTACCCTTCACCCAAAAATATGTGTACTGGCTATCTAATAAATAATCTAGAACCAACTGATGTTGATGAACAATCAAGGAACTTGTTTTACTTCTAACAAATAACCAAAAACCTGCACTGACTCTTATAGACGACCCAAGATCATGCTCTGGTTCTGATAAATAACCCATGATTTTGCTTTATTTTTTAGTTATACTACTGTTAGACTTGAAAAATCTTTAATATTAGAGCTAGAGGTAAAATTTTTTATATTACTTTTATAATTAAAAAGCATACTACTTGTTAAGCCTAGAACTTACTATAAATATTAATTTATATTGCAAGAATATGTTTGGAAAATACAAGAATATTTTTGGTAGGAAATGAGTAAAATCACAATATTACATGTATAACACAACCATCACAATATCATCATGTATGATATAAATTCCACACAATATCATTCACTTGGTTCGAGTCGTAAAAGTTTTTTTCTATCATTCCTCTTTGAGTATCTCAATTCTTACTCTAATTGTTTTACTCTCCTCCAAATTTCAAAAAATTCAAACACTATCTATTGATAGAGTAAGAAATTTTGTAATGCATATTGAGAACTAACATAAGAAATAAATTCTATTAGGAAACTAAACTAAACTTTAAGAAATAACTCTATAAGAAACTAGGTACTAACTAATTTAATTTAGTTTAATACACTACAAATTTCACTGAAAGCTCCTATCCAACTCTCCATACACAAAGCGCCACATTCTAGGTTATGGAATCAAGAGTTATTTTAAAATCCATTTCTCAACCAAATCAGAAACCCCAAGTTGATTTTAACTTACGATGCAAAATGTTCAAATTAAGTTCTACACACCAATTGTATTCAAATATTGATGATATCAATTAATACGATTAATCTTGCATTGGCCAATATTCTTTTCTTAATTGATTTCACTTTCTCATAAGTCACTTGTCACATATTTAATGGGGAATGATGTGTGATAATAAAGAAAACACACAGATTTTGTTTCCGAGTTTCAATGTCATATGGAAAAGATAAGTACAAATAGAAGCTTTTTGTACCTTAAGCGGGTCAAATTCAAATGTTTCTGTCATCTTTCGAAGTTTGTCTCTGCGGGCATTGATTTCCCGTTCAAACTTCTTACGTTGCACAGTTTCATGATTCCAGTTAGCATGTTCGATTTTAGCATCTGAAGAGACGAGTCAGCATAAATTACATATGAAATTATAGCGACATATAGTTGAAAATTTTAAAATAAAATTTATGACAAAGTAAATTTATATTTATTTATTTCAAAAATATGTTTAAAAAGAGTAATATAATCATAACATCACATATATGAGTATGATACAACTACTACACAACACCGTTCTTTCATCACAAAAATATGTTTAACATGAGAACAATATCCTTACAACATCACATATATGACATCACTACCAAATAGTGGTGACAATCTTGACCTTTGACCCACGGGTTTAACCTAAGTTGCCTATTATTTTAATTAGTTGGGTTGAGTCAAATGAGTCATGAGTTAAGAATTATCTCATATTTAACAGGGTTAGGTTGAGTTGGGTTTTGAGTGATCCGCGAGTTAATTTGTTTCAAAGATTAAACACATTACTTTAACACTTTACCTATATTTTATAAATTACACATATTTTACACACACTACACACAATTTCACATACTACACATATTTTACACATACTACAACAATTTTCACACACTATACATATTACACATACTATACATATTTTCACATACTACACATATTTTACATATATTGCACATATTTTCACACACTATACATATTTTTCACACAATATATGTATATACAAAATGGGGCAATTGCCCCCACTGACTCCACTAAATATGTGAAAGATATATACAAAAAAATTTAAAAATGGTAATTTTATATTTTTGTCCCCAGTAATAATTTTAAACCAAATCTTTTATATATGCAGTAAAGATTTGTACACTTTTAAAAAAAATGGAAATTTTCTTAGTTTTGCTCTAACAACTAATTTTGAACAAAATCTACTAAATTGCTAATATATATATATATATATATATATATGTATATATGCCCCCACTGTCTCCACTAAATATGTGAAAGATATATACAAAAAAATTTAAAAATGGTAATTTTCTATTTTCGTCCCCAGTAATAATTTTAAAACAAATCTTTTCTATATGCAGTAAAGATTTGTACAACTTTTAAAAAAAATGGAAATTTTCTTAGTTTTGCTCTAACAACTAATTTTGAACAAAATCTACTAAATTGCTAATATATATATATATATATATATATGTATATACAGTGGCGGAGACAGTGGGGGCAAAGTGTTCATGATGATTTTTTGTGAAGAAGTTGGTGTGGTGTGTTGGGTAGAAGAAGGTTTGAAATTGTATGCAAGTATGCATGAATTGGTTGCGTTAAGGTACTTGAGTATGTGCACGGAATCGTATCACCTGCACACACGTCGCACCACTTCACCTGCACATGCTCGCACAACAATTGCGCACAAGCACACCCATCACCGCACAACCTAGCACACATCGTCGTAGGCACACGCACATACATCGCGCAGCACTCACGTACACAATACCGCACCAGTCGCGCGCACATGCCCGCGGCGTTCTCGCACCAGCTGTGTGCGCGCGAGCGGCGTTTTCGCACAAGCTGTGCTCGCTTGCACAACCTCGCACAATCTCGTGTGCATGCGCTCGGCGATTCCGCACATCACACACAGCTTAGCCACAATTCAGTAATTTGGCCATAACTCTCTTGTCCGAGCTCCAAATTGAGTGATTAAAAAGGTTATCAAAAGCTAAGACTTTAGGCTATAACTTTCATGTTTTAGGATTTGCTAAACTAATGGTGCATCAGGGCCAGATTTTGGTTGGAAATTTCTGTACACACTTACACCACACTTGTGCACATGCATGCACACACTACATGCACTAGTTCTTGCACACTTCTGAACACTCATTCACCACACACACCCAATGTATAACACTTGGACACATGCACCAACACAAGGAATAAAACTTGCACGAGCACACACTAAAACTTGCATGGTGCTGTCGCTATGGTAACCGCACCATGATAAAACTTGCATGGTGTGGCCGCCATGGCAACCGCACTATGATAAAACTTGCATGGTGCGGCCAATTGAATGGATTTGAGTTTGTTAATGTCGCAAATTGATGAAATTGAGATGAGGAAGGTGTTTTCTGGCTAATCGATTGATGATCTAGGGTTCCGATGGATGAGTATATACTTTAGATGCCTTGTTACTGTGCAATAAACATAATCTATGAATAAATGATTCATATATTGTTTTGATTGTGCATTACGGTTGAATTTTCACGCGATCACTCCAGAATAGTTGAATTGAACTTAACTGCGGCCGACTTACTGAGTATAAGATCAATACTACGATTCTTGTTATGACTACTGTGAAATGAGAAATTCTTTTGTGAATCAAGTCTTTTCACTTGTTTAGAAAAAAGTGCAAAAGAAATCATCTGTTGCTAACAAGTACATTTGACCCTAGGTTTAGGCCTCGACATGGGAAGAATCTAGGAATTGAGTGTTAAACTTGCTAGGAATAGCGGATTGGGACGTCACGGTTTGAAATCGCCATTCTCAGGCCTCGCCATGGGAGAGGATGGTGTTAGGAGCCTTAATTCGAGGTGTGGTCGCCATGTTAACTTCGGGTTAAGACTCTAGGTGACATAGTTCCCCTCTCGTTCAACTTGCATGTTCGTTGTACCATATAGGTGTCTAGTTGTATTCTTATCCAGCTCCGGAACTCTTGAGCATCGCTTTCATTTGTTTGATTTACACTTTATTCCTTTTATTTTGAGTTATGTTCTTTGATTCATGTTAGTGCAAACTTAATTTTGTGACAACCTGAGAACAAATTTCTGGATTCTTAAAACCACTTCACCTTCCCTGTGGATACGATACCCTACTTATTGCTACTACATTAGTTTAGGGTTAGAATTTCAAGGTTAACGACACGCTTGTCAATTAACAACCTCCTGTCTCTTTAATTTCCACATTTTTAATATTGTCCATTTTCATTTTATTATCGGTGTCACACCTAGTGTTTCTAACCCAGTGGGACACCGCGTATCTAACCTAGATCTTTCAATTGGTATCAGAGAGGGTCGTCTTTGTTTCTTAAGCGGGATCCGCAGGACTTGTTCCTGGCTTTTATGCGACGGACTCTATGAAGGAAGGAGGTTCAACAATACATCCACCTCTATTGGACAGTAGAAATTATGCTTATTGGAAGGCCAGAATGTGAGCCTTCATCAAAGCTATTGATGAGAAAGCTTGGAAATCAATTCTAACAGGTTGGAATCCCCTAGTGATTACCGCAGATGGTGTTGATTCTCTTAAGCCAGAAGAGAGTTGGTCTGCTACTGAAGATGCCTTAGCAAACAGTAACTTAAAGGCTCTTAATGCTATATTCAATGGTATTGATCCTGGTCAATTCAGACTTATTTCTACATGTGTGTCAGTGAGGAAGGCATGGGAAATTCTTCAAACTATTTATGAAGGGACGACTGGTAATGAGAAGTTTCTAAAAAATATTGTATTCGGAAGTATGGGAAAAGTCACTTTTGGAAATAGTGTCACGACTCGTGTCATTGGAAAAGGTACTCTAGATGTGTCATGGTTACCAAACCTAAAGGATGTTCTTCTGGTAAATGGTCTCAAGGCGAATTTGATCAGCATTAGTCATTTGCGTGACCAAGATATGGATGTGAACTTCACTAAGGAAAAGTGTAAGGTGGTTGATCTTAATAACATATGTATCATGGAAGGAGTAAGATCTTCAGACAATTTTTATCTCATATCTGCCTCATCTACGTGTCTTCGATCAAGTATGGAAGATTCTATCCTATGGCATCAAAAATTGGGTCATGTGAATATAAGGATGCTGCAAAAAATTGTCTCTACGGGAGCTGTCCGTGGGATTCTCATACTGAAGTTTAATGAAGATAGGGTGTGTGGACCTTGTCAGTTTGGAAAGCAAACAAAAGTGTCACATCCCATGTCTCAGGCACTAGGAACAACTCGTGTGCTTGAGCTGCTTCATATGGACTTAATGGGTCCTATGCCAGTAGAGAGTATCGATGGAAAACGATATGCTTAAGTAACTATTGATGACTTCTCTCAATATACACGGGTGGAATTTTGTTCGAGAAAAATCCGACACATTCAATGCTTTCAAATCATTGTGTACTCATCTTCAGCGAGATAAGGGCTGTACTATTGAGAAGATAGTTCGGATTCGCAGTGACCATGGAAGAGAGTTCGAAAACTCTGACTTCTCAAATTTTTGTAATCAGCATGGAATAACTCATGAATTATCTTCACCTAAAACTCTCATCAAAACGGAGTCGTGGAAAGAAAGAATCGAACTCTAGCAGAGATGTCACGTGTAATGTTACACGAAAATAATATTCCACAGAAATTCTGGGCTGAAGCTATGAACACAACTTGTTACACTATAAATCGAGTATATCTTCGTGGAGGAACTAAAAAGACCTCCTATGAAATATGGAAAGGTAGAACTCCAACTGTTAACTATTTTCATCCTTTTAGTAGTACTTGTTATGTGTTGAATGACAGGGAATATAAAGGAAAGCTCGATCGCAAGAGTGATGAAGCAATTTTTCTTAGATATGCTGTTAATAATCGAGCTTATCGAGTCTACAACAAAAGGACTCAAACTGTCATGGAGTCTGTGAATGTTCAAGTCGATGACTCTCTAGAAGTAAATGCTGTTTCTAATGAAAATGTTACAGACTCTCTACCTAAAGTAAGTTCCAGTATTCCAGGTAGTGGTTCACCCAGTGTCACAAATGGTGTCACTGATCAGAACACCAAGGATAATAATGTAGAAGATGTCATCTCACCTCGCAGGCAGCCATCCACTCGTATTCAAAAGAATCATATTACTGTTAAAGTTATTGGAAATCTGGCTGATGGTGTTCGGACAAGAGAAAAGCCGAGAGTGAACTATCGAGATATGATTCAAATGGCATGCTTTACTTCATCTATTGAGCCTAAGAATGTGAAACAAGCCTTATTAGATGAGTATTGGATTGGTGCTATGCAAGAAGAACTTGGACAATTCACTCGCAATCAAGTTTGGGATCTAGTTCCGTGCCCCCCTAATGTGAATGTCATTGGCACGAAGTGGATATACAAGAACAAGAGTGATGAGTATGGTTCAGCAAGAAGCAAAACTCTATTTCTTTGTCTACTACCGAGGCATAATATATTACAACTGGTAGTTGTTGTACTCAACTTATCTGGATGAAGCAAATGCTGAAAGATTATAGTGTCACGCAGGATGTCATGACACTCTACTGTGACAATATGAGTGCTATCAATATTTCTAAGAATCATGTTCAGCATTCTCGGACAAAGCACATTCATATTCGACATCATTTTATTAGATCCTTTATGAAAGATAAAATTATTGCTTTGGAATATATGGTGACAGAAAAACAAATTGTTGATATTTTCACTAAAGCTTTGGATGGAGTAAGGTTTGAAGAACTAAGGTCTGCCCTAGTCCTTTGTGTCATGTGAAGATGTTCTTCAGTGTTGTAAGTTTTTATTTTTGTATTATAGTTGTAGTTACAGCAATATAAAAAATATGAAAAACACAAAAATATTATAGAATAGTTGTTTTGTCGTTTCTGATTTCCCGTCTAATGCTTTTAGCGAGTTTGTAGTTGTAGATTTTGTTTTTTGTGGTTTGGTGATTTTCAGCACTTCAACATTCCGAGTGACACGTGGCTTTTTGGGAATCATCGGCTGAATACATGAAATTGAAGAGTTGGTCTCGGTTACGTAAACTCTAACTGCAATAATTTAGGCACTTATTTCTCCTTTCGATATTCCAAGGGTTTCTGGATTTCTGAGTTTCAAATACCCAAAGTATTGAACTTATCTCATCCGTCTTCATCATTGTGAACATAATCAAAGCCTCTGAGATTTTTCATGAGTCAAGTGATCCAAAATTCTCAAGATGTCGTAATCAAGGTCTTCATCTCGGGCTAGAAAAGTGATAGAAACAGTTGATGATGGTGAAGTTCATGTGGTGGTCACCCCTGTCTCTCCAAGTTCGTCAAATGGAGATGGAAGTTCATCTCACTCACAGGAGAAGTCCATAAGTGTTGAGATTGATTTGTCTTCAGAAGCGGAGATAGCCACTCCCATTCAATCAGTAGATCCATTCGGTGTAAGAACAAAATTTTGGACAAGCAAGTGGTGGAAAATTCAAGACAAGTGTTGTACCTCTGAAAGCACCTGATATTTCTAAAGTTATTGTAGAACCTCAGAGAGAGAGATTTTGAGTTATGGATGAAGATTCTTCAGTTGACGCTTGGACTGGAGAAGAAAAAGATGTCAGGAGGGATGTCCCATCTGATGATAATGATCAGAATCTTTCAGATCCAGAACCAGTTCAGTCCCAAAGCCAAAGTGCCAGAAGAGTACTCCGGTTTCCAAATCTCAGCGAGTCACTCGCTCAAAGGCAATGTCAAAGGGAAAGTCTCCTGCTGGTGCAAGTATGTCATCATATCTCTCTGTCAATCTGGATGATTTTAAATCTGAATATAATGCTGGTCTGTGGAGTAGAGTCTCTAGGAGGAATATTTGGAATGAAAGGAATATCCATGATGGTGATTTCAAAGATTGCCAAAAATTTATTGATCAATTAATTATCCAAGGTTTAGGGAGGACAATTAAGGGGATTAAGCCTTATGTCAGAAGAGTGGTACAAGAGTTCTATTGTAATTTGGACTCTACTGTGAAAGATGTTGAACACCCCGACAGTGGTTATGTGTATGTGAGGGGTAAGTTGTTTAAATTTTCTCCAGATGTGATTAATACTTACCTAGGCAGCCACTCGGCGAATGTGGAAGATTTCAGTCCCGACTATAGCATGATAATCACTGATATCACTGGCGGTGTCAGAGTATGGCCAAGAGAAAAAGCTTTTCCTGCTTCTCAGCTATCCATGAAATATGCAATTTTGCATAAAATTGCTATGAGAAATTGGCTACCTACATCTCATGGTACTAGAGTGAATAAGGCTATGGCCACTTTGTTGTTTAAGATTGGGAATTTTGTTGAATTCGACGTTGAGTAATTTTTCTTTGACCAGATTGTGAAACACGCAGACTACAAAAATGAAAGGATAGCGTATCCTTTTCCATGTTTGATTTATGCTATTCTGTCTTCCCAACATGCCGTGATTAGAGCAAGGGAGATTTTGGAAACTAATAAGGAAGAAATCAGGATCAGTTACAAGTTGCTGAAGGGAGACCATGTCAATGACATGGAGGATGTCTCTGATACAGATGAACTTGGTAACACAGTGTTGCTATCACGCACCATTAAGGTGCTGGAGGATGAATTAAAAGCTTTGATGGCTCAGCAAACTGACATTGAAAGAAGAAGGAAGGAAGTTTCTGCATTGCTTGATGATCTTGTTGCTGTGAAGAATGATAGAGATGTTGCCACTGAGGCTGCTCAAAGGAAGCAACATTTTGATGCCAAGGCTGAAACTGCAACTGCTGATATCCTTGAACCTTCAGATGTTCCACCAAATGTTACTTAGGATGTTCCAGCAGGTATAATTCAAAATCTATCTTCTATTTTTGCAGAATCAGAGGTTGAGCCTGAAAATCCTATTGTTGAAGACACTATTGATTCTGATGAGGAAATGACTATGATGGGAGCTACAGCTCCTCCTGTTACTTCTGAACCTGAAGGTACTTCTAGTGTCACTCATGGTGTCACTGACAGTCATGCCCCTTTCAGCGCCCAATCTGTTGGGTTTGTTGCTGGTAAAGATTATAATGTTCCAGAAGCTGCTGCTGGTGTTCAATTACTAGCAGATTCAGTTGGCTTAATGCCTTATGATGCAGAGGATTCTGATTGATATCGCTCTGATATTTGGTTATTTTACTCTGATTAAGACAATATGTTATGTTTTTATTGTTGATTTGTGCCCTTTTGTCTTTTTGTGGCAAAAGGGGGAGTAATTTGGATATTTTGGATATTCGTTTTGTAATCCCTTAAACAGATGTATGCTGGGATATTCGTGTCTTTTTATGTGTGTAATACACAATATCTTGTGCAGTGATGTTTCTTAGGAAACTTGATGTCTTTTGTTGTGTCATGCACGATGTCTAGTGCAAAGATGTTTCTTTATCTAGTTTCTGTTTAGGGGGAGATTTCAGAGAACTTCCGATTCAGCGTACAGGGGGAGTTTCGATTTTGCCAAAAAATGCCAAAGGGGGAGATTGTTAATGCACACGTGTAGTTGGCATTGATTTTTTGTCAAGATAAAGAAAGATCTTATTAGAAGCATAAATCAAATTAAATCAATCTATACAAGGAAGATTGATTTAGATATTAATGCTATCTTGGTATTTTTGGGCTTATCTTGGTATTCTTGGAAGCTATCTTTGAAGATCTATCTTTGAAAAAGATAAGCATTGAAGGCACAAGGTTTTCCATTTTTCCATTTGAATTATTTGGAAATAATCTTGGAGATAAACATGGGAAGATTTGGAGATAAACATGGGAAGGATTTGGCGTGCCTATATGATCTTTCCAACCACACGTATTTTCTGTGTGGAGTTTTGATTATTCTTTCGGTCTTTTCTAAGACTGTGAACACACTTCTTTGTTGGAGATCTTTGATCAAAGTGTGTTGGCTGAAGCATCTTAATGCAACAATATTGAAGATTCAATCCTTGTTTTCTTTGATATAATTCAGCCTCGGGAGAAAGTTGTTAAGGAGCTCGAGAGGAGTTCAAACGTGAGCAATGGGATTTTGCATTAACCACAGATTCCGGGAGGAGTCGCCATTGACAAGGGAAGCTTGTCTTCATCGTGGGCAAGGGGATCTTGCTGAACCATGGATTCTGGGAGGAATCAACATAAGTCGAGGGGAGCTCGCACAATCTTGTTCACATGAGAAGTTAGGAAAAGGCGGTAACAAAGATAAGATGGTGTCTTACTTTGTGTCAGACCGAGTGTCTTGTAACTTGTGAACTTAGTAGATTGTTCTTTCTGGGCGTGACCCCGCAGACGTAGGCAATTGCCGAACTGCGTTAACAACCTCTTGTCTCTTTAATTTCCGCATTTTTAATATTTTCCATTATCATTTTATTATCGGTGTCATACATAGTGTTTCTAACCCACTGGGACACTGCATATCTAACCTAGATCTTTCATAAACTCACGACAAGAAATCTAAACTAAGAAGAGAGACTCACGAACGAAATTCAAAACCCTCCACTTGTTGCACTTTAAATCCTCACACAAGTAGCTAATTCAAACTAGAGGCAGATCCAGGGGGTGCGATCGCCCCCCGAGATTTGAAAAATTATGCTACGTTTCTTTAAAAATTTTAAAAAATTTAATTGAATCCTTAAAAAAATTAGAATTTTGCACCCCAAACCATGATTTCTAGATCCACCACTGAATTTCAAACCCTCTACTTATCGAGATATTAATCCAAATGACCTAGAAACCCAACACATGAAACCCAAGAGAGCCAAACACCAAAAGATTGAAAAGGCTTAATTAATCTTTAATAGGTTATAGTTTCTTATACCTACAAAACGCATACATAGGCCCAAATCTTTAATTCATCGACTCAAGTGGTGCATACCTTCATAATTTCGTACTTGTGCCTTAGTTGGTATCTTTTGATACTCTAAAGTCGAAATTTAAAGGCTCTGTTTATAAATTCAAAAAATTCACAAGTTCTTCACAAAATCAATATCAGAAAAGAATCTTGTAATACAAAATTAGAAAATTGATCAAAGATTATTTCTCAAACAGAAAAGAATACAAGGCATACCCTAATATCTCTTATGAGAGGTTATGAAATCTGTTGCTTGCTTGTCTTTTTGAAAATAAAATTTTACTTTTACCTCAAAAAGGAAAAATATATATATTCCAATTCACCACTGCTCACAATTTTCTTTTAACAAAAAAAAATTTCTTAAAGATTTATGCTATTTTCACATTGTGATGGAACAGAGATGTGGGGCACCTATACTCCTCATCTACTTGCATTAATTAAACTAAAGTTTTGACATGCAAAGTGATAAAAGTTGATCATTTTAGTGTCTTACATGTCCAAAGTACACTTACATGCAAAGTGCAAATCGTTAAAAATGTTCAAAGTGCAAAGCGATAACTTAATACAATGAATGATAAACAAATAAATCATTATAGCGTGCAAGAGGATTTATATGTAAACGAGTGTACCTGCAAAAAGATTATCAAGTTCATTGAGGAATATATCACTGTAATATGCTTTCTTGAAGTTTTCTAGAGTTGCATGCCTCATTTGTTCCAATACAAACATGTAGAGTGGCTCAATAACCTAATCATAGTTTTAAGAATAATATGCAATGAGTAAAAGGGTTTGGACTTGGAGGTAATATATATGGAAATTATATCCTTTGTCTAATATTATTTTCTTTTATTGTTAATTATGTTCAAAACGATGTAATTTCACTAAAACTAGAGATTAAAAACATAAATATCACTAAAATCACTTTACAATTATTATACCCTAACAAAGAAATGAGTGAACTTACGTATTTTAATTTAAGATAGGATAATCTTGGACAGAAAATCTCATCTCATATATATGAGGATGGCCATATGACCATATCTAATGTTTTTAAGAACAATAACTAAACAATGTAAATTGCTTTATTTTATGTTCCTATAAGTCCTCTCTATTTATGCACTTATTTGTATTTTATTTTAGTTTTAACAATACAAGTGTGTGTGTCTATATATATCGGGAATTTTTAGGTAACAAATCAAATTGAACTAGCTTCTCTATGTTCCACCTTTTCAAGAGTTCCATTACCAAACCAAAGGTGGCCTCCAAACAAATGAGAAAATAACAGTTCTATATTGTACCTGCAACAATTTGTCAAGCAGCTGCTCCCTTTTTTCATCTCGTATAGCTTCATCAAAAGTTAGGGCGTCCTTATCATAACTATAAGTAAACAAATACATTTATTAATTAAGAATACAAATACTGTTATTAATTTATAACTGACTGTTAAATGATAATATCGCACATCGGTTAAGTAAGAGCTCTTGAACTAATATATAACATATATGGGCCACTCCACTCATAGCCAATTGGTTTTGAGTTGGATGCACATGTATTCTTTAACATGGTATCAGAGCATCAGGTTTGGCCTTTCAAACATGACTAGGGTTTCTCTCACCTCTCTTCTTTCAGTATTAGTATTCAATTTGGGCTAGGCCCATTGTTGGTTAAGTAATTGGTTTTGAGTTGGATGCATAGATATTCTTTAACACAAACAACCATAAGTTCATAACCTTGGATAAGATATGTTTTATGGATTAGATGTTTAGCGGCAAAATATAAGTATGAACAAAAAAATGAGGATAGAATAAATGAAAATGTTAAAATGGATATATAATCAAAGTACACTAAACAATTTAAGTAGTGAACGAATGAGAAAGAAAGTAGTGGTATCTTCCATAGATGACAAAATAAGAAAAATATGCTTATAATGTTTTGAACATATGCATAAAAGATTTTTATATATCCCAATATAATATGTATAAAATAATTAAATATTAACTTGAATTAAAAGGTAGAGAAAAACCTATAAAAATCAATTGAAAAGAAACGATTAAAAAAAATATAATACATTTAAGGAACCGTTTGGTTCACATTTCTTAATCGGAATGTTAATGGAACAATTTACCCTACTATTACTATGGGTTTATACCATTAAACCATCGTATTTGGTTGAAGAGTGTAATGAGTTTTATTTTGATCACAAGTGTTTGATTTATTTATTTTTGGTAATGAGCTTTAAATTTTCATTTTCAAAATATTTAAAATAAAAAATCAACATTCTTAATATATAAAATAGGTGTAGTTTGTGAAAATATCTGTAGTGTATGTAAAATTTATGTAGTGTGTGAAAATATGTGTAAAATATATTTAATTTGTGTAGTATGTGTAAAATATATGTTGCGTGTGAAAATGTATATAGTGTAAAACTATGTGTAGTATGTGTAAAATATGTATAAATATGTAATATAAAAACATTTATGTAGTGTGTGTAAAATATGTGTAAATGTGTAATATGATAAAATATGTGTAGTAATAGATAATTGATTGACTAAGGGTTCATCAAAATTAATAGTAGACAAATTAGTAATTAATGATAAATTTGTGATTTGGGATCTATTAAAGCGATTGAATGAAAATGATAGTATTTAACTAAACAACATCTATGGTAATTATTGAATGATAGTGATGCTCTTACTAAACAACTCCTAAAAAAAAAACATGATTACACTAAATAAAATATGACGGTGAAATATGTGATTCATTTAACTGACTTTAGGATAAAGACTTGTTTGTTGTTCTTCTTTTTAAAAACAGTATATATATCTATATATATATTCTCGAATCGATTAACGTATTAGCTACAACATTTGCAACAAATACATTAACATAGGATTTTTCCTTTCAATATGTTAACCTATCCACAAGATCTGGTTGATCTAAGTCCAAAAGGTTAGATAATGAATATTGAGTGATTCAAATGGAGATTTGTACCACTATAATTTTTATGTTTCATTTTTAAATGTTTACTTTATTATTGTGCTTGATAGAATTGTTTTATGCTTATATAAGTTGTTAAAACTGAATATTTAGTTTGTATTGTTGGAAATTTATTCTTGATAAATATTGCTTGATCATCAAAGAAAAATTTACACTCTACACTAAGTACTTACTGAAATCCAAAGAAACCCATTTTTCAGTTAAAATCCTGTGGAAGTTCTCACCCTTTATTAGTCTCAATACACATGAAGTCAAAACTCGACTAGAGGTAATGAATTTTCCTTATTCAACACAAATTAAGGATCTCATATCTAAATAGGGGTAATTTTCCTTCTTCAACACAAATTAAGGGTCTCATGAGCCGTGTATCTTTAAATTCTTTTTGTCTCATAAAATATTGACTGTCTCCTTTTAACAAAATTTAGCATTTTACCTCTATGTCTAGTCAAGCACTTCTACAGAGAAAAAATTCTATGAAACGAGTTCATATATAAAATGAGAATTAGTTATAATTTGAACGCACAATAAAGTGGTAGAAAATTAGAATTATGATTTCAACAGTCATTAATTATCTGTCTCATATATAAAACACTGTCTTCTATATGAACCCATTTTACGGAGTTTTTCTCAAATTTTCATCCCCTATTTGTCCCTTGTCAATCTCGTTCTTTAAGAACAAGTAAAGTTAATGGCTAAAATCTTTAAGATTGTACATGCCTGGATAAATAAGCCCCAAGAAGTGAATTGACTTTCTTTCCAAACTCTTGCACTGGACCTGATTTTATCTCCTTCTGTATTTGAATCCAGGACTGCATCAAATAGTTTAAGAAGCAAACGCTATAAAATTCAAGAAATTAATGATTGAAATTCCTGAGAATATAACTAATTAAAAAAAAGGTACCTCATCCTTAAGAAAACTCTTATAGTTTTCTTCAAAAATTTGTTTACACCGTACTTCAGCTTCCATGATCTATCATTAATTAGTTTAAAAATGAACAGTGTTGCATGAAAAATAAAAGGAATGGTAAACTGACCCGAACTAAACTATTCAACTAATATACTTTAGTGGTCACATTGTTTATTTAATTCTAACTTCGTCACTATATACAAAATTTTATATTAATTTTTTTTACTAAATTCAAATATTTGTTTAAATCACATTTTTTTAGTATAACTTTGTAAGTATGAGTTTCTTTAGATAAACATTCATTATCCTACACATTAAATTCTATCACTTATTCTCATTCATGGGCACGAACGTAATGAACATATATTAATAGGGTAAACTACTTTGCCAGGGACTAACACTAAATTATATGGATGGTATACCTTAATCACTATTCTCCTTTTGTTTTCAATTGGCAACTCATTTATCAAAAGTAAGTATACTAATATCTATTTCGTGGGTAAATGTGATTGTTATCTTTAAAATATTTTGTTAAGTTGAAAAATATTTGAATTTTTTATAAGGTTATACTATGCCTAGAAATGAGGTTAATTGATATTGTTTAGGATTTAGAATAATGGATATTCATTTAGCAAAATTGTTTCTAAATTTTACACATGAAAATATGGTTTTATTAAACAGAAATATTTGAAATTAATAAAAAAAATTCAAAAGTAATGGATGCATTTAACAGAATTACCATTAGTATATCACTTTTGACAGATGATCAGTAGCCAAATTGAAACAAAAAAAAAATTGACTAAAAGTATACCATCCAAATAGTTTAGTGACAGCAAAGTAACTCCAGCAATATATCATTTTTTAATAAATAAGTAGTCAAATTATGACCAAAATTAGAATAGTAATGGTCACATTCATTTTTTTTTAAATAAGTAGTAAAATTGAAACCAAAATTAGAATAGAAATGGTCACAAGTAATACCACCCAAATAGTATAATATCGGTCAAAAAATTACCCAATGGATCTTATGTTATATTATCTATTTCAATTCCCATTTTAATATATAAATACACTCTAAATGTATTTAATACTAATTCCTTAAGATTCACTGATTACATCGTAGGGTTTTAATTAAATAGCATGGCGTATATTTATAAAGCAAAATAGGAAATATAACAGATGATTCGGAGTGAGAAAGTTAACACGAAAATAATGAGAATATAGGTGACCATATAATTACATTCCATGCATGGTTTTTACCTTGTGGTGTGGTAGGTCAAGGTCCTTGTTCTTCTTAATATCATCCCATACTCTTTTAGCATTTTCAATAAAATCTAAAGCTGAAGTCCAACTTGAACCATATGCACCAGTTTTACAAGACCGGAAAATCCGTTCTCTCAGCTTAGCCACCTTAATTCCAAGATCCAACTTGTATTAGAGAATACGAGATATCATAAATTAAAGTTTGGTCATATATATTAATTGAGACAAAATTTTTCTTAATTGATCAGAATGAAAATCATTTATATTATATATAATAGATATTAGTTTTGGTGTCATGACAGATTTGAGAAGAGAGATTTGGAGAAATATGGCACACCTTTCTCATTGATCATTGTCACATATATGTAGAGAGTACAAGGTTAACCTAATTACAAACTAAATTAATTAATGATATAATTATATTTAATTACAATTGATTACATTTAATACAAATATCCATTAATTGATTGATATCTCTTTGATTGATTGATTTTATTATTAATATAGAACACAATCCAACCTCCATGTTCTAGTAAAATCGAAATTTAGGCTCTGTTTTTATCAATCATGTATTAGTTTTTTTTCCATAAATCTAAGTTGACTTGTTTGTTTTATCTTTTTTTACCAAAATTTTAAAAAAAACGAAAAATAATGCTAACTAATTATTTTTGCTCCAGTGTTTTTGTGTATTTTTTATAAATAAAATATTAAATTTAGATTTAAATTTTTTCTAATAAACAACCATTTCTAACATAATTTTTGACCAAAATTAACTCATGAAACATTAATTCATTTTTTTTCAATTAATAGTTCGATTATTTATTTTATATATTAGTAAATAAAAATGATATTATAGATAGATTTGGGTAAATTTTATCCCAACCAATAAACATTGGTGATTAATATGAAATAGCTAATATAAATCTATATTAACTTGAAAGAGCACCAAAACTGGAATTGGTGGTTCTTTTTCGATTTCATAATGGATAAAAAAAAACTCCTTGTTTTTCATTTTTTTAAAATCTATAAATACCTTCATTCCTCGTTATTTTTATCACATAATAATCTTTCTCAATTTTCTAATTCTTAATAATTCTCTTCCTCCAAAAATATTATATACCAATTCAATTCCAATTATTGTTGAACTTCTATTATTATAGTATACTATTAAAATTCTCATCAACAGTTCAATATTCTTTCAATTCTCTTACTCTTTTATATTTTTCTTTCTCGCTTTCCTAATCCCTTAATTCCATTCCTCTATAAACTCCATATATTAATTCAAATCCAATTATTATTCCAAGTTTATTATTATATCATACTATTTGAATTTCCATTAATATTTTAATTATTTTTTCAATTCCCTTTTTCTTTTTATATATTTCTTTCTCACTTTTCTAATCCTTTGTAATTCTCTCTCTCAAACTCTATATATTAATGCTATGTCTATAATTATTCTAATTCTGTTGTTATATTATACTATTTGAATTTTAATTATTCTTTCAATTTTTTTTTAATATATATTTATAAGAAAAAATTATATTATATATAACTTTGGTTTAATTTATCCCAGCAATTAATATTGATGATTAACATAAAATAGCAAATATAAATCTATCATCACCAATATCATCAAGATGACAATAATGATGATAATAAATTTTAGTTTATTGTATATAAAAATTATTTGGCATTGTATATTTTTTTTAACCTTCGCCTGTTATAAGGAGTTTATCTATCTATAAATTGTAGGTTTTAAACTCGAAAAATAGAGAAAAATTGTGATAGGTTGGTAGCTAGCGGTAAAACTTTGCCCGATTTTATAATATAGATCACATCAAAAATTGTTTAATGTATTTTTTACCGAGTACAATGACAAAATATGATCTATATAGGCGACTCCATTTAGTGCAAGGAAAGAATCTTAGTTGTTGTTTGTTGTTGTAGTGTATATTTTTCAAGTCTTTTAGATTATTAAAAAATTTGAGTTAGTTTATAATAATTTTTCAAGTATTATAAATTTGACATTTATATATATATTTTTTTAAAATTTCATAGTTATATATCCAAATACAGTTAAAATTTTTAGGGTAACAAATTCACAATTCAACCATGATCAATAAAATTTATAATTTCTTTATATTTTTAATTTATAATCTGTAATTTCTTAAATTTCCTAAATAAAGAATTTAATTTCTAAATAATAAATTAAAATTAAAATCAAAACTTAAATCATAAAAAAAAATTAAAATTGAATCGGAATCGAAATTGAAATAAAAGGTGAAACCAAAATTAAAATCAAAATAAAAATTGAAATTAGAACTGAAATCAATGATTTCAAAACCGTGGCTACTACTACATTAAATGTGCAACGTTAGGATTGTTGTGCGGAAGTTTGGGTAATTTTCAATAGAGTGCGAATTTATTGAACTACAAATCACCGTAGAATAAATTCCCAAGAAAGAGTGGTGTGGTCACAGCGGTCCCGCGTAAGTACCACACTCCTTAGGCTTCTTATTAGCCTTTGTGACAGAATTTATCTACCGAAAGGTAATTTAATAGAACAATAATATCGCAACAAC
The DNA here is from genome assembly GCA_016586305.1 of Ophiorrhiza pumila. Classification (NCBI taxonomy): domain Eukaryota; kingdom Viridiplantae; phylum Streptophyta; class Magnoliopsida; order Gentianales; family Rubiaceae; genus Ophiorrhiza; species Ophiorrhiza pumila. The sequence goes on along the minus strand of BLIW01000008.1, from coordinate 6,654,967 downwards.
TATACCCACAAAAATTATTAAATAGACAAAATAAAGAATACCAGAACACCAAATTTAACGAGGTTCGGCCAATATTGCCTACGTCCTCGGACACTACTATAATATTTCACTAATCTTGAAATATTACAAGAGGGAAGAAATTGCCTTACAATAGAATGAGGCAATTTAAGGGATGATTCAAAAACTAAGGAGGAGCATTCTATTTATAGAAAAAAGAAGGCTTCCCTTCTATTATCTTGGGAGATGGGGGATTGCCAAAACCCACAAATCTCCACCTTGGCAAATTCCACATCTTCTATTCTCTCACCAATTTAGCTTTAGTAGTGTCTTCAAATGCTGACTTTAAATTTTAACAATATTAATCAAGTCCAAACAATGTTGGAACTTGATTGCTGTCACCACTTTGGTCATCATATCAGCAGGATTGTCAGCAGTTGAAATCTTCTGGATGAGTACTCCACCTTCTTCCAGAATCTCTCGTACAAAATGATAACGGACATCAATATGCTTCGTTCTTGCATGATAAACTTGATTCTTTGCCAAATGGATAGCACTCTGACTATCACAATGCACTTTGATGTGCTGCTCAAATTTTAGTTCACCAAGCAACCCTTGAAGCCAAATTGCCTCCTTCACAGCTTCTGTAACTGCCATATACTCTGCCTCTGTTGTAGACAAAGCAACTGTGGACTGTAAAGTAGACTTCCAACTGACTGGTGCTTTTGCAAAAGTGAATACATAACCAGTAGTTGATCTTCGCTTGTCCATATCACCAGCATAGTCGGAATCACAATATCCAACTATACATCGACCATCCTGCTCGAACAACATTCCAACATCTACGGTGTTCAGAATATACCGTAGAATCCATTTCACGGCTTGCCACTGTTCCTTTCCAGGATCATGCATATACCTGCTCACAACCCCAACTGCTTGTGAAATGTCTGGTCTTGTACATACCATAGCATACATCAAACTGCCAACAGCATTTGCATACGGCACTTTCAACATGTATTCTCGCTCTTCTTCATTCTTTGGACATATGGATGCACTGAGTTTAAAGTGAGGAGCAAGTGGAGTACTAACTGGTTTTGACTTCTCATCAATGCCAAAACGCTTCAACACTTTTCTCAGATATTGAGTCTGAGATAAAGATAGTCTCCTCAATTTTCTATCTCTGCTTATCTCCATACCAAGAATCTTCTTTGCCTCTCCTAGATATTTTATTTCAAACTCCTTGTTCAATTGAGTCTTCAATTTCTCAATTTCCGTCAGACTCGGGGAAGCTATCAGCATATCATCCACATAAAGAAGTAGATAAATGTAAGATCCATCTTGCAACTTGCGAAAATACACACAATGATCGTATTTGCTTCTTATGTACTTTTGACCCGTAATAAACTTGTCAAATCGCTTGTACCACTGCCTTGAAGATTGCTTCAATCCATACAACGATTTTTCAAGTTTGCACACAAAATTCTTATTTTCAGCAACTTTGAATCCTTCTGGCTGAGTCATATAGATTTCCTCCTCCAAGTCACCATGTAAAAATGCAGTTTTTACATTCATTTGAACTAGTTCCAAATCCAACTATGCTACCAAAGCTAACAAAATTCTGACAGAAGAATGTTTCACAACTGGAGAAAACACTTCAATATAATCAATACCCTCTGTCTGAGCGTAGCCTTTAGCTACCAACCGAGCTTTGTAGTGCACATCATTCTTGTCAGGAAATCCATCTTTCTTTGCATATACCCATTTGCACCCAATTACCTTCTTTCCAATCGGAAGACTAGCTAGTTTCCATGTCCGACTCTTTTGAAGAGACTGCATCTCTTCATTCATTGCATTCCTCCACTTTTCTGCTTCTGAACTTTGGACAGCTTCATTGTAAGTGGTAGGAATATCATCATTTGCAATTGGAGATGAGTAAGCCACCATATCATCAAATCGAGCAGGCTTTTTGATTATTCTCTTTGGCTTACTCAATGCTATTGATTCATGTTGCTGTAGAGGTTGTTGGGTAGAAACCTCTTCTCCATTTGACTCTTCTTCTACCATAGAAGAGTCACTATTGTTATATGCTGGGACAATTTCAAACTCCACCTGTTTTGGAGTAGTATCCGTCTGCTGTTCAACTGTCACCTTTTTCAACATGGTAGATTCATCAAAAGTGACATCTCTGCTGAAGATTATTTTCTTTGTCTCTGGACACCATAGTCGAAAGCCTTCATTCCAGAGGTAATCCCTATAAAGATTGCCATCTTTGCTCTTGGATCCAACTTCGACTCCTTAACATGATAATATGCAGTGCAACCAAACACATGTAAGGAATCATAATCTTTAGCAGGAGTTCCAAACCATTTCTCCATAGGTGTTTTACCACCAATGGCAGTAGACGGTAGTCGATTGATCAAATGACAAGCGTATGTCACAGCCTCAGCCCAAAATTCTCTGCCCAACCCAGCATTGGACAACATACACCGAACTTTCTCTAGTAATGTTCGGTTCATACGCTCTGCCACGCCATTCTGTTGTGGTGTATTTCTGACGGTGAAGTGTCTGACAATTCCTTCATCTTTACAAACCTTCAAAAATGGATCATTCTTATATTCTCCACCATTATCTATGTGGAGATATTTGACCTTTCTGCCTGTCTGGTTTTCTATTACCTTTTTCTATGTTAGAAAAATTCCCAACACATCATCCTTCGTCTTCATTGTATACACCCAAACTCTACAGGAGAAATCATCAACAAAGGTCACATAATAGTGTTGCCACCCAAAGAAGTGGTTTTGGAAGGCCCCCACACATCTGAGTGAACATAATCCAGAATACCCTTGGTATCATGGATTGCTGTACCAAATTTCAATCTTGTCTGCTTTCCTTTGATGCAATGCTCACAGAAATCCAATTTTTGAGCCCGTAATCCTTTCAATAATCCTTGATCTATAAGACTTTTCAAGGATTTTTCACCGGCATATCCCAAACGCATATGCCATAACCTGGTTGCTTCCAACTCCTGATTATCACTAGAAGCTACTGCTGCTGCTCCTGCCATTGTTGTAGTAATGGTGCTGCCAAGATAATGATACACGTTATTGCTCTTTCGAATCCCCTTCAATACCACAAGTGCACCAGAAATGATTTTGAAAATTCCATTTTGAATTTCCACCTTGAACCCCTTTGATTCTAGGGTTCCAACAGAAATTAAATTCTTCTTTATTTCTGGCACATATCGAACATTCTGCAATATTCTGATTGATCCATCCTGATTTTTCAATTTGATATAACCAATCCCATATGTGGTAAGAGCACAATTATTTGCTATGTAGACTGATGCTCCTTGCATTTCTTTGAAATCAAAGAACCACTCCCGATTAGGACATAGGTGATGGCTACAAGCTGTATCTAATAGCCATACACTTGAAGAGCTGGTTGTTGAAGCAAGTGAAACGTCTGACTTTGCATCGTTAGCCAGGACGTTCTCATATACAGCAAGTGATAAATCTGAATCATCATCACATTCAGCTACACTGGAGTCAATTACAGCCTTTCCTTTATCAGGTATGCTTTTCAATTTGGGACAATTTTTCTTCCAGTGCCCTTTTTCTCTACAAAAGGCACATTCGTCTTTGCTCAATCTGGATCTGGACTTCGATCTCCCTTTTCTTCCTTTGTTCTGACTCTGCGATCTGCCTCTGACAACTAAAGCTTTTGCTTCTTCACCAGTGCCCTTTTGTTTATCCTTTTTTCTCAACTCATAACTATACAATGCACTAGTCACTTCTTTCAGAGACACTTCGGCCTTCCCATGAAGTAGAGTTGTTTCAAGATTCTCAAACTCATCAGGAAGTGATCCCAACAACATTAGAGCCAGATCTTCATCTTTGAATTCCTCATCCATATTAGTCAAATCGGTCACCAGTTGATTAAAACTAATGATATGATCATTCATAGTGGTACCAGAAACATAAGTGAAGCGAAATAGTCTTTTCTTCATATGAAGCTTATTCTGACTACTTTTCTTCAAGAATTTCTCTTCGAATGTTATCCACAGCTTGTGAGCTGACGATTCCTTAGAGACTGCATATCTCTCCTTTCTGGGTAAGCATGATCGAATTGTACCACATGCTAACCGATTGATTTTCTTCCATTCTTTCTCTTGGACGTCTTCTGGTTTTTTTTCTTCAATGGCAATATCTAGACATTGCTGAAAGAGAGCATCTAGAATTTCACTTTGCCACATGCCGAAATGACCTGTGCCATTAAAAGTCTCCACTGCAACTCTAGCATTTGTCATTATATTCCCTGACAAAGTAGATGACAATGCGCCTAACGTGGATGGTTTTGAGCTTTCTGCCATTTCTACAATTTCTATTTAATAGCTGTATCAAAAGAAATCCAATAGTCCAAGGAAATCCTTTTCTGATGTGGAAGATCAGACAAAGCTGCAACCACAGAGGATACTCAAGAGAACCTTGGCTCTGATACCAATTGTTGTGCGGAAGCTTGGGTAATTTTCAATAGAATGCAAGAAAGAGTGGTGGGGTCACAGCGGTCCCGCTTAAGTACCACAATAATATCGCAACTATACCGAAAGGTAATTTAATAGCACAATAATATCGCAACTATACCCACAAAAACTATTAAATAGACAAAATAAAGAATACCAGAATACCAAATTTAACGAGGTACGTCCTCGGACACTACTATAATATTTCACTAATCTTGAAATATTACAAGAGAGAAGAAATCGCCTTACAAGAAAATGAGGCAATTTAAGGGATGATTCAAAAACTAAGGAGGAGCATTCTATTTATAGAAAAAAGAAGGCTTCCCTTCTATTATCTTGGGCGATGTGGGATTGCCAAAACCCACAAGGATCTCCCAGCACCGGTTATAGAAAAACAAAATGTATAATATCAAGTTTAAAAAGAAAAGATAAAATATTTAAATTCTTGTGAAAAGAAGTATAATTACCTCCACCTCAAATTGCTTTTGGTCACTCTCATAATTTGACATTGCCATGACTTCAATCTGAGAGAGTACACCATGCACCATTAAATTAAGCACTGAAATATATGAAGATGATAAAATATGATTGATTGGACATAATTAAATTGTCTAACATTGAAATGGTCATCAAGAGCAATCTTTGCTTGACTTTGGGGCATAGGTATACTGCACCATATCTGCAATGATTAATAGAATTGGAATTTTAGTATCACCAGAACAAAAATTGTGACTGGATGACAACACCTCGTACATGAGAGAAATGACAATTCAAAGTTTATTTATTTATGAAATCAACAAGAAAACGACAAAAAAAAGTCACTAAATTACAACAGTTAGTCATTGAAAATAAACTTTTACCTTCTCAAGATTTTCTCTCAATTGCTTTTCTAATTTATCCAAAGAGGTCTAGTATCCAAACGGTCAAACAAACAATTCAGATTAAACTTAATCAATAAACATTCAAAAAAAAGCAAAAAAAAAATTATATACATTAAGCATTATAGATGGAATAATCGATCCTTACCTTTGTTTTATCACGCAAAACAAACTGAAGACTTACTTTATGTGTAACAATAAATTGTCTGATCTTGACCTGAGAAAAACCATTTGTAAGAGTTAAAATAACTTCAATCCACTTAAAATTTTTCATTCTCTCAAATTATAACCTATTCAGTAAAAGAAGAAAAATACAAAATCAAGTTCAACTTAGTCATGGTAGGGAGTTAACGTCCCAACATTCACGTTTTAAGTTCTAAGTTTTGGGAATGCATATGATGGTGCGTATTTAAAAAAAAATGAAACAAGTTTAACTTCTTTTCTTAATTCCTTTACCTTTTATATATAATTTTTAAAAACCTTTTATATACAGTTTGAGATAATTACTGCTCCGTTCTAAAACATTGAAATTCGGTTTTTTGATAAAACATTTTTTATGATAAAGGATGAAAACACTATGATCTATTAATAGGTACGATGAGATAGAATGTGTATGCTCATATGCATGAGTACGGCTGAATAACTAACAAATAATTTGAGTTAAATCTCAATTCGGTCTCGATTCGAATTTCAAGCAATTTGAGTGGTTTGCAAATCCAGTTCAAATCCAAAAAGTTAAGAATTGAACATTTTGCAAGTTAGTGTACACATATTTTTTAAAATTTTATCATACCTATATATATATATATATATATATATATATATATATATACATACATCTTAATCTTCAGTTTTGAAACAATTTCTAATTTAAGCTATCTATATTTATGTTTTAGTTATTAATTTTGAAATAAATTATCATTTTTACTGCATAAGTTATACATATACAATTATACATGCATATATATATATATATATATATATATATATAGAAGTCCTTTAACTTATTCTTTTAATAATTAACCTTAAAAAAATCAAGCTTGACCTCCCTTCCTTCCTGGTATTCAAACTCAAACCTAAGTTCAAAAATAGTGCTCAATCAAGTTTGAGATTGAGTTCGATGAAAATCCTTATGAGGTCAAATAGTTTAATTAGATGTGTACTTAATCTCAAACTCAATTTAATTACAAGCCTATGTATGGATATGTATGGGAACTTGTGTGTTTATGCACTTTTTAAAATGGTAAAAGGCAACAAGGAAAGAAAGAACGAAAAAACATGTATTTGTAAACTAATTATATATAAAGGCATGCAACGAGTTTGTTAATTCTCAGTAAATTTTCTTATACTATTGCTTCGTTTCACAATCACCCCTTATAGTTTTAATTAAAATATTTAACCCCCTTAATTTTCAAATTTTAGAATAATTAGTCTAATATTTAATTGTCCTTAAAATAATTAAACGGAATTGAACATGTGATTTTATTATAAGATAATAAAATGACAAGATTAACTTAAAATACAGAATCATATAATAAAAGTATTCAATAATTAAAAATTAAAAATTTGACAAAAGAATAAGAAGGAATCATTTCATACTTTTCTAAAAAAGAAATCATGACAAATATTGTGGGATATATCTTGAAAAATGTCTTTCACTGTTGGTAAGTTTTATGCCAATTTGTTCTATTTTATATTTTTCAGAGTTTAATTGGGTGTTTTAAATATTGAAAAATTCTTATAAGAATACAATTAGTGTTGTAAGTATTGAACAATTCCAATAAGGTTAAAATTATATTTACATTAGCTCTATTCAATTGTTTTTATAAATTAATTGGTTGTCGTAAGTATTGAATAGTTTTAGTCGGATTAAAATTATATTTTCATTAACTATATTTAACGTAGTTATTGATTTTTTTTTTAACTTGAAAACTTAAAAGAGTTAATTATTATAATTAAAACTATAGAGAATAAAGGTGAAACAAAGCAATAGTATAAAGGGGTTTAGTATATTTTACCTTAAAATTATTTATCAATCTTGATAATTCAATGTCGACTAAGAAAACTATCCTAAGCATATTAGTAAGTTTAATAGCCAATAATATATTGAGGTATAATATCAAGTGAGAGTACCTCAAATAGGGTCTTTATGAGTGGCATCCATTGACCAACCTCAGAACACATCCTGCACCAATATCTCAAAATGTTTCCTTTGAATTATAGACAAAAGTGGGTAAATTACTTTAACCGTTTCCCATTTTGACATTTATTTCGTTTTTTTTCTTAATCATTAAAAGTTTTATTTTTGTCCCGCGTGTAATATTTTAGTTTTCAATGGTCATTTGAATACTTTTTATACTAAAAAAATTCAACTCCAAATTAACCATTTAACATACATATGTATAATTTTATCAATTTGCATATACTTTTATTTGTCATATATGTGTTCAATATTTGTTTAAGTTGAATTGTAGGTGGGAAAAAAAAATAGACAAATGACTATTTTAACTCAAATTATAATTTGAGGGATAAAAATGAACTTTCTAAAGATTAAGAGCACATGCAAAATAAACCTCTAAGTTGAGGGACAATTAATGAAGTAATTTACGGGACCTCTAATATTATCCTATCTTATTTTGTCTAATGTTCAAAATGACGTAATTTCACTAAAACTAGGGACTAAAAGTATAAATATCACTAATATTACTTTACGATTAATAGATCCAACCAAGAAATGAGTGAAGCCGTAATTATAATTTTAAACATGATAAAACTGGATAATTTTGGACAGAGAATCTCATCTCGTAATTTACTTGACAAAACATAAGAGTCTTCCATTTCTATCTCTTAATCTTTAAGGAATTTTCAAATGAGTCCATTTATGTATTCAATATTGTGCACCTTCAAAGTTCAACAAGATATTTGCATTATATATTTTCATTAATAATAAGGCTGTGATTAATTCACTTCTACAATGCAAAAAAGGTATTGTAATGCTTGGAAATAACCTAAACTACTAGCCTTGTGACTCAATCCATGGATCTACAATCATAATAAGTCAGTTAAATGAAACACTTCGGAAATTGTATACAGAATTAATGCAGTACAAATTAAGTGTAGAGGCTAACACTATAAATCCTTATGAAAACTTGTAAGGTTTTTTTTTTTAATGATTGATCATTTAAAATGGCGGATCCCGAAAATTGAGTTTAGAAGTGAAATTGTATAAAATTATAGGTAGAAATTATATTTTAATTTCTTTTGGAGAAAGGGTGGGGGAGGGGGAGGGGGAGGGGGAGGGGGAATTCTAATCTTTATTTTAATCTCTGATTTGAAAAAGTTACATTCTTAATAGACCGATGGTGTCTAATTTATTTTTCATCCATTTAACAAGTAAAGTCGTTAGTTACAAAACAACGTATTTTGAATGATGGATAATATCACATGACTACTAATAGCATTACTTATTATATGAATGGAAAATTAGTTAGATACAATTTCTGTAACAAATTTTAAGTTGAGAAATCAAAATATAAGTTTATTAAAATTAGGGATTAAAGCAACACTGACTCTTATATTAAAAAATTATTGGAGTCATTTATCCTTTAATTATTTTTTAAAAAATAACATAAATTTTCAAATTTTGGGACAACCTCACTCCCCTCCAGGGTATCCGCCGGTGCATATACTTATCTTGCTTAAAAAACCAAAACTTAACCAACATATTGGGATGAATTCCTCTTGGCACCACATTTCTAGCCATATACTATTAGTCACTGTATTTTCACTAGGAGGGTAAAAATGCATTTTACTTTTCAGAAGCAATTATCAGAGGCAAGACAGTGTTTTACACACTTTATGGTAAAGCCTAAAAAAAAAAAAAACATTAACGAAGAGAATTATGTTTGTCATCTCTAGTTGTAGTTTATGCACTGAAACAAAACTCACATAGTAATTATTGTTACGTTAACAAGAACAAAAAAATAAATAAATAAAGCTTACATGTTAACTATCATGACATTCGATGTAGCTAAGGCAAAGGCAATCGTTTGTCTCTCAAAGGATGCATCATCCTACACAAAAGAGAGAAATTAAATGTCTTAAAATCAATTAATTTAAATTAATCGATCAAAATGTAACTTTAAAAAAAAAACACCAAAACATTGAGATCTAAATTAATAGCTAAATTCAAGTAATTAATGTTTTTTTCCTTTGCCTTAAGGATGATTTTTGTTCTTTGTTTTTAATTTTGTTTTGTTCTTTTCATTTTGATCAATCACTTCTTGGTAAGAAATTAAAATTATATGTGAGATGTTAAAATGCCAATAATTAACCTCTCGTTCTTGTCCATCAGTGCCCTCAGTGTCAATCACAAGAATTCCACCTATTGGTATTCTTTTTCCTTCCACCCAAATACCCTTGGTTGTTTGAAACCTAAAATTAACAGAAAAAAAAACTGGCCAAAATAATAATAATAATAATAATAATAATAATAATAATAATAGTGATATTAATTAACTAAATTTAATAGGATATAAATTAACTACTGATAAGCTGATGTAGTAATTAAATTAAATAATGGAAGAGTAATTCATTCATGCCTTCCATTTTCAGCATTCATCACTTTAAATTCAGTACCAAAGCTGCAATTCATAAGTGTACTCTTTCCTGCATAAATTAATCATACGTCAACCAGTTAAACTCCATTAGTAAAACCATTGGCCTTTTGGTTAATGACCAAATGATAGAAATGGGCGGATCTGCAAAATTTTGAAAATTTGTATTTCTTTTGATAAAATAAATTAATTTTTCCCATTAAATTCTAAAAAAATAGAATTTTGTCTCATGCTCAATTACACAATTTCACCCCCTCAAATTCAAGTCATTGGATTGCCATATGTCAAAATTCAAGTTCTTACTCTCTCCCAATTCATCCCCCGCATGTACAGACTTCATGACCTAGAACGGATTAGATTGAAACTATTTTCACCACTTTTGAGTTTATTTTATTTTCTTAATTAATAGTGATTTTTTTTCTACTTTAAATTAGGGTTTTTTAATATTATAAAAATACTTGTAAATCTTTATTTTCATTGTAACGACTTTCATATTATTTAATAAAATTTTAAATTATCTAAAATATGTACTTATAATGAATTATATATTTGTCTTTTACAAATCTGTCCGGTGTTGCCTCAAATTTTAAAAACTTCATTTCTTACTGGGGAGGGATTACCATGAATAATAGCCCACAACAATGTTGGATTCATCTTTTGAACGAAAGTCACTATTAAATTATCAAGATATCATGCATATAAATTTTTTTAAGACACTCTCACCGGAAATTTGTTTGCCAACGATAGACACAACCACAAAACGGCTGTCACCGGTAAATTTCACATTCCGGGCAAGTGTTCTGAACCTGTCGATGTTGAAGTTTCCATTGTAATCTATGAGCTCAGCAGGAAACCAGTTGTTCACATTTTCTCTAGATTGAGAATTTTGATTTCCTGCATACATAAATCGGCAAGTCCAAATTCAGTTCAGGTGATTAGAACAAGCACGAATTACTTTTTATTCTGATGATCATCATCATCGATCTGTGCTGTAAGCTTGTTATTTTTCTTCCAAAAATTGAAATGAATTTTTTTACTTTTTCTGGTGATCAACTTGAAATGCGTTCCTCAATTAGATTATGGACTTACAAATATGATTAAACCCAACATTTTTTTTCTTATTTATAATATTTTGGCATTAAAAGAAAAGAATAATTTCTTTGATAATTAATCAAGAACTTACCCATGTATAGAAGATCAACGTGCTGAAGATCAGGAACTAAAATTGGTGAGATGCGCTTCTAATCTCTTGATATTCAAGGCAACAAAAAAGCAGCATAGAAAGGAACGAATAGCATGTAGTGTGTAAAGTGGTTATTAGTAAGAAATTTTCAAAATTGATTTAATTATTAAGCATTTACGTGCGTTTCTGTCGTTAGAAATGAACAAAATGTTATGATCAAAGTCGTCGTTGAATTATTGTGCCAAGGTCGTCGTTTATGCTCTGTTTGGTTGTTTGAGTTTTAATAGTTTATTTCATAAATCCAAATTGTGTTGTTTGTTTTGTCTACTATTTTATCAAAAACTTTTAAAGCACAAAAAAAATAATGATATAATAATTATTTTTGTTAGGGTATTCTTTTTTTTTTTAATAGTTTTACAAATAAAATATTAAATTTGAATTTAAATTTAAAATTTTGAATAATAAGCAACTCTAAATTAATTACGCAATCTTCCACCAAAATAAATTCGTAAAATATTTTGGTAAAATAAAACCTTTTATTCAATTGCTCTATTTCAACTTTATTCCCTATAGTTTTAATTATAATAATTAACTCTTTTAACTTTTTAAATTAAAAAAAGATATTAAAGATCGTGAATAAAAAGATAATTTTAATCATGCTAGAAATCTCTAATATTTACAACACCTAATTAATTCTTCAAAAAGATGGGATGGAGCTCAGATAATTTTTTATTCCAGTTAGAATTGCTAAATACTTAGAAAACTAATTTTAATTCCGTTAGAATTGTTCAATAAATACAATTATTAATTCTAGAAGAATTGTTCAATAGCTAAACACTTAGGCTGTGTTTGGTAGCATTGAATTGGACCCTTTGAATTTGAATTGGAGGGTCCAATTCTAATTCTTGTGTTTGGTTCCTTATTAAATCACAAAAATTGGAATTGTGTTCCAATTCAAAATGATCCAATTCATTGGATTCAATTCTTTACTTGGATAAAAAAATTCCAATTCCATTTCTATACAAATTCGAGTCAACACTACACATATTTTATATATACTACACACATTTTCACACACTACACATATTTTACACATACTGCACACATTTTCACATACTACACTTATTTTACACATAATACACACATTTTCACACAATACACATATTTTTCAAATACTACTCACATTTTCACACACTATACATATTTTACATATAATACACATATTTTCACACATTACACATATTTCACACATAGTACACACATTTTCACACATTACACATATTTTACATATAATACACACATTTTCACACACTACACATAGTTTACATATAATAAACATATTTTCACACATTACACATATTTTACATATTACACACATTTTCACACACTACGCATATTTTACACATACTACACACATTTTCACACACTACACATATTTTACACACACTACCCACATTTTCACACACTACACACATTTCACACACTACACATATTTTACACACACTACAAATTTTTTCACACACTACACATATTTTACACATAGTACACACATTTTCACACACTACACATATTTTACACATAGTACACACATTTTCACACACTACACATTTTTTCACACACTACACACATTTTCACACACTACACATTTTTTCACACTCTACCCACATTTTCACACAGTACACACATTTTCACACACTACACATTTTTTCACACACTACACATATTTTACACATAGTACACATATTTTCACACACTACAAATATTTTACACACACTACACACATTTTCACGCACAACACATTTTTTCACACACTGCACATATTTTACACATAGTACACATATTTTCACACACTACACATTTTTTCACACACAACACATATTTTACACACACTACACACATTTTCACACACTACACATATTTTACACATAGTACATACATTTTCACACACTATATATTTTTCACACACTACACATATTTTCACACACTAAATATGTGTAAAATATGTGTAACTTGTGAAAATATGTATAGTGTGTGAAAAAATGTGTAGTGTGTGAAAAAATATGTAGTGTGCGAAAAAATGTGTAATGTGTGAAAATTTGTGTACTATGTGTAAAATATGTGTAGTGTGTGAAAATGTATATAGTGTGTGAAAATGTGTGTACTATGTGTAAAATATGTGTAGTGTGTGAAAAAATATGTAGTGTGTGTAAAATATGTGTAGTGTGTGAAAATGTGTGTTGTGTGTGAAAAAATATGTAGTGTGTGAAAATGTGTGTACTATGGGTAAAATTTGTGTAGTGTGTGAAAATGTGTGTAGTGTGTGTAAAATATGTGTAGTGTGTGAAAATGTGTGTACTATGTATAAAATATGTGTAGTGTGTGAAAAAACGTTTAGTGTGTGAAAATGTATGTACTGTGTGAAAAAATGTGTAGTGTGTGAAAATGTGTGTACTATGTGTAAAATATGTGTAGTGTGTGAAAATGTGTGTATTATGTGTAGTGTGTGAAAAAATGTCTAGAAAGGATTAAAAATAAATTATTTTAACAATTCTGATTACGATGAAATCTAATTTTATACATTTTTTCTAAACTTCCAAACAAAGAATTTGGAGTTATAATTCAATTCTAAATGAATTTTGTTGTTTTGCCAAACAAAGGAATTCAAACATTTTAGACTTTCAATTCATTGAATTACAATTCTATAGTATTTAAATTCCAATTCAATTCAAATTCTAAACAACCAAACACAGCCTCAATTAAAATATGAAATACGAGATAGAATTAATTGGTATTAAACTCACTATCAAATGAGGGTCCTCGGATAGGAAAATTTAAGAGTGAGAAGGACTTGAGAATAATTCAGAGGCCATTGTTTGAATAATTCATCAAACGAGAGTGAGTGATGACTAGAGACTAACGAGTAGTTTTGGAGTCAACTTGAGAAATTTTTCATCCCCATAAACATAATGAGGTCCTACTTTACACCGGAAGTTGCTGGACAAAACTCTTCACGTACATTTATGTACATACAACAATATTAATTGTTTAAAAGTCTCTCAAATATGAAACATATCTTGGGATAAAAATCAATATAAACTTCTTGGTCATTGCCGTTTTTGAGGCTATGGTTAGATTGGAAATCAATGTCTTGCATTATTGTAATAATAAAGTTGATAAATGGACAGGTGGGGTACTGGGCTTAAATGAATGGGGTAAGTTAAAAAGGACAAATATTGGTAAGTATTTTAAAACACGGATAAGTTGATAAATGGACAGGTGGGGTACTGGGCTTAAATGAATGGGGTAAATTAAAAAGGACAATTATTGGTAAGTATTTTAAAACACGGATAAGTTGATAAATGGACAGGTGGGGTACTGGGCTTAAATGAATGGGGTAAGTTAAAAAGGACAAATATTGGTAAGTATTTTAAAACACGGATCGGAATACGAACCGACAGAGCCACTGGATCTATAGTCATTTGGTCGGACCAGTTGAACCGTTGTCAAGAATCGGATAACGTCATAAATATATTTAATATAAATATATTAATTAAATATTAACATGTCTCATATTTTCTGTCAAAATAAAATGATCAAATTATAAAAAAATAATATTCAATTGAATTCTTAGTTTTTCGTCCATAAAAAAAATCATAGATCGTATTATTTAACAATGCTAATAATTATTTTGTTTAAAATTTATTAAAATTTCATTAAAATACGCGAGATAAAATAAAGTATTAATTAATTTAATATGAAATCGATCACATTAAAATAAGTTAAAAAATATAATTCTCAATACACAGTTATTTATTTCAAAACTTAAACTTGTGAATTAAAAAAATTAATGACATATCATACTTTGAATTTAATTTTGTTTGCTATAAAAGAATAATTAAATTAAAAATAATAAATATTATATGATAAAATTTAAAATTCATATTTATTTAAATTATGTGAATGTGATTGATTGAAAATATTGATGAAAAACATAATTTTTATATTCATTCAAAATTTTGTATTATAGTAAATTGGAAGTATTTTTTGATAATTAGAATTTATTAAAAATTTTAAAATATGGTAAATTTGAAGCATGATAATTGAAAGATATTAAAAATCTTGAATATAGTAAATTAAAGTATTAATTTATGACAATTAGATGTATTCAAATTTTAAAATATTAAAATATGGTAAATTGGAATCATTAATGATAATTAAAAATCTTGAATGTGGTAAATTAAAGTATTTATGACAATGGAATGTATTCTAATTTTAATATATTAAAATATGATAAATTGGAATTATTAATGACAATTGGGATGTATTAATGGAAAAGCATTAACTACTATTAATTAGATTTAAATGTAAATGTAAATGTAAAACAGAAAAACAGAAAACCGAGTTCTAACCAGTTTTCGATTTTCCGGGGTGAACCCGGTTTTTGATCGGGTTTGACCCGTTGTTTAACCACCGATTTTTATACTAACTTGAACCTAACACCTTGCCGGTTCCTAGTCCAAACGGTCGAACATGCCGGTCCGGTCTGAATTTAATAACACTGATATTGGTAGCATTTATAATTGGGTATAATGATTTTTTTTAAAAAAATTATTAATAGATTTATAATTAAAATTTATTTATGATATTAAGACGACATTATCCAAGTTTTTCGTATAGTCCGATTAAGTTGACCAAATATTTCAATACTTCGTCCAATTCGTACTTTGTCCGATTTTCAAATTTTGTTTCGCTACACTAATTACCAACTTAATATTTTAGTGTTTGAAAACGCAATTTGAGACACAACCTTTTAAACAGAAATTTAAAATAATAATAATAATAATTTGGGAGAATTGCGTATATTCACATATTAGCCTAATTATGAAAAAATTCCCTTTCATTTATAATCAATCTAACGCTAAAAATTAAAGAATTAAAAATCTTCTTGCATCTGTCATGCTCAAACATCAAGTTCACAATAGAGATCCAATCCAATTGGTAATGGATCTCCCATGTCATTTTTGTGTAAAACTCTATGTGTCTCTTTGTGAAAAGATAATATATGTACAATCAT
The DNA here is from genome assembly GCA_016586305.1 of Ophiorrhiza pumila. Taxonomy (NCBI): domain Eukaryota; kingdom Viridiplantae; phylum Streptophyta; class Magnoliopsida; order Gentianales; family Rubiaceae; genus Ophiorrhiza; species Ophiorrhiza pumila. The sequence continues at coordinate 6,638,700 of BLIW01000008.1, read as the reverse complement.
TTATCCTTTAGAGTTCATTCATTAATTGATTGAAATTTTAATTTAATTTTAAAAATTAAATAACTAACTAAAAATGACACATATCATCTTTTTTTATAATGTGACACAAAAGATCCAAAGTGGATCCAATCCATTCATGGAAAGACATTTGAGTCATCGACAGAAACATTGGCTAAATTATTCAAGCATTCACTAAGCAAAGGCTGCCATGAAAGCAAGTAGTGATGTCTCTTTCTCATCATTTTCACTCAAACAATAATCTGTTTTTGTTTGTGCTAAGTACGTAATTAATATTAAATTGTTACGAAATTGCATGAAACTGGTGTCCAATTGGCCCATTGACGCAAAAGTCAAATATTTACTTTAATACGTCACGACAATAAATTAAAATAGAATAAGAAAAAAAATGCATTTCTCGTCCTTAAAGTTTTGAACTCTATCACTTTTGATTTCTAATTATTTCGGACCAACAAAATTAGTTTCCAATATTTCATTTTGTGGTCAAAATAGGATACTTTACGGATTTTATTCAGTTTTTAACATAAGTATTAACGTGGTGTACACGTGTCTATTAATAGGTGCACATGTGGTGATGAAGCCTGGAAATGAGCTCTCATGAGATCTAAGGGTCCGAAGTCTTAATGGATTACCTTAAACCAGCCCAACTCCTAAAGCTTCACCGAGAATGATAACTAGTCCACCTCTCCAAGTAATCGCTCTCCTCACGAGGGCTTCCTCCGAAAGTTGTCTAGCTCTCCAAGTAATAGTACTCCTCACCAGGGCTTCTCCGAGACTCATCTACCTTACCTTGGGAACAAAACAAACCGTTAGTGAAACGCCCCAGGTAGTCTTGGGGAGTTCCACTCCAATGCTTAAGTCAGAAAACTGACATTGATGATATTGCAGTATTTAATTTAAGTAGAGAGAGACCAACCCCCTTTTAATTGCATTCATGCTTTATTTATATAAAGTGGTATACCTTGATGATGTCATTATCTGAACATATCTTAGAAGGCAAGGAACTTCTGTACCTTTTAATCCTGATCGTTCATCTGCACCTTTTAATCCTGATCGTTCATCTGGGACTGTACAATTTTATCCCTCTGATAAGTCGGTATTTCACCGACTTATTCGTGTGAATTTCATTATCTTTTGCTATGGATTTTGTGCGGAAATGATGCTTGGTATGTTGACAGTGTGCTAGAACGTGCATGTTTTGGAGATTGCTGTGAAAATGGCTAAGTGTTGTAAAACAACGTGAAAATGCTTTAATGTTTGAAATATGCACAACATTTAGTCATACATGCCATCGACCTCCAAGCTGTCCTGCGCGCCACTGACCTCCAAGCCTTTGTGAAAGTCCATCATCTAACACACTTGCACAACACTCACACTTGCACTGCACATACACTTACGCATTTAGGCACACTTCACTCACACACAACACAACACACTCGCACACACACGGCGGGCTCACTAGGCGCCCGCCTCACACACGGCGGTCGCACTAGGCGACCGCCACAGACACGGCGAGCGCACCACGCGCCCGCCTCACTTCACACACATGCACTCTGCACATTTTATTCCTTGTGTATTTTTTGTATTTTTCCTTTGTTAGACTTTTACTTCGGAATTTTGTCATGCATATTGTAGGCACTACACTCCGCACTTGGTCCAAGCGCACGTAGCAAACACCGCATCCAATCTATTTGATATTTTGCCTAGTCACTCTTATTTGCCAAATACACGTGTCTTCACTACATTCTTGGCTTATATTCACAGGATCACGTGTCAACATCCGGGCATAGAAAGGAAACTTCCAGGAAGCTCACTTGGCTAGGACATGAAGAGGAAACTATAAAAGGCCAGAGCATGATCAGAAGAAAGAGAGAGCGGGTAGAGAGCCAAAAAAGGAGATCAATCAAGAGAGTTAGGGTTTCAAGGGAAGAAGGAGATCAGAGTGGAGATCATTCCATTTTATCTTTCTGTAATAGCTATGTTTGATCAGGCTTTGTCAAACTTGTTTTCAAAGTCGATCAACATGATTGGCTAAACATTAGGTTGTTGCTTTGAGGGATTAAGTGTGATGACTCTAAATTAATTTGAGACATTTGTTTTGCATATCACGTGTTTGATATTGTTTCTTACATCTTGTTGATGCTTTATTTCAATGCTTTCTCACTCACGCCTAGGCCCTACATATGACTTGCAGTACCCCTGAGGTCAATCTAGTGCTATCAATGGAAATTGAAATAACATCACTAGAATAGGGAACAACTTGAATGAGTCCTATGATCTGAGTAAGGATGCAACGTCAGTTGTGCATTACCAATGACAACTGAAGTTAATATAATGGAAAGACTTAGGATTATTTGAACATTGGAACTCGGACTTTGGTTGACTGTCTTGTCCAAGGGAGTTGGGGTTCTAGTGTCAGGTAGGGATCGGGAATTAAGAAGTCGAACCTAGGTCTTGCCCTACCAGGGGAAGATGAGAGGAGCATGGTGAATTAGGATTGTGAGTCTTATAAGGAGATCAACCCTAAGCTCACCAGAAGAACGACCCCCTCATTCATGTTCTTACACTAGTCTAGGATAATCAAATAGAGTCGTTACACTGACCTCCCTCAAGGCAACACCAATTCACTTCTTGATTGATTTACGTATTTGCTCATACTTGCTGTCTGTTTTATTGAACTCTTTCAATTCTATCACTTGTACAATTCTTAATTCAATCCTCTCCCTGTTGGATACGATCCCGCTTGCCACTACTACTTGTTTTGGTGATATTGGGTAAAATTGCAAGGTACGACGACACCCTTGCCAATTTTTGGCGCCGTTGCCGGGGAGAGGCACAGTGTTGAGAGTTGTTTGTGATAGTTTTACTTTGTTTGTTACTTTACGAATTCTTATTTGAAATTGTCGATTTGTTTGTTTTGGTTGAAATCTTAATCCATTACTCGTCTCTGTTAATTTTGTTCTACTGATCTTTTGTTCTAGTTCTGTTTCCTTTTATTGTGAGAATTCACAGTTTATGCTACCTAGAGCAAGGCTACGAGGGTAAGCTCCGAAATTTGCTCTTGACTTGGAATTGCAGAGAACCTTAAGGCAGAGGAGAAGGGTTATTGAAATGGCTGAACACAATGAGGAGAGACCTCAGCCCCAACCACCTCGGTTTGGGGACCATTTCGCAGTAAATTTTGAGCGGAAGAACAATCACCAGGGAAGGCCAAGCATTGGTTTCTAGGGCTTGAGCAACGAGGACCATGATCACTCAAGGGCAGATCTTTCAAGTCTTGAGCAACGAGGACCCTAATGAGCATCTCGACTGGTTTCTAGGGCTATGCAACACATTCAAGCTGCAAAGAGTGACCCCGGATAATGTGAGAAGGGTGCTCTTCCCACTGTCCTTGAAAGGGAAGGCCAAGAATTGGTTTAACTCAATCGGGGGCCCAGCTATATCTACATTTGAGGAACTTGAGCGGAAGTTTTTAGCTAAGTATTTTCCTCCCGCAAAATTGGAGCGAATGAGGTTGGAAATCCGCAACTTTCAGCAGCAGGATGGCGAGACCTTCAAGGAGGCCTGGGATCGATTCAACGATTTGCTCCGCCAATGCCCGAACAATGACCTTGGGGAGGTCAGCGAGCTCAACATATTCTTTAAAGGTCTATTACCGGAGTCCTCACTAATGGTCAAGACCAGCACCAATGGAGCTTTGAAAGATAAAAGCATTCCCGAGGTCAGAGAACTTTTTGACTCAATTGCAGACGATGAATTCCTGTTTCCTGAAACTAGAAAGATGCCTGAGCGAAAGCAACGGGTAGTGCTAGAGCTGGATGAGGAAACATCCTTGGAAGCAAAAGTTGAGGCCCTCACAAGACAAATCCAGAACCTAAAGGCTGCCAAGGTCGCTCCCGTGTTGATGTGTGGGCTGTGTAAGGGAGATCACCACACGGACGAGTGCGAGCTCACACAAGAATCAGTCCAGTATGTCGCTAATTACAACAACCGCCAGCAGCAGTACGGAGGTGGTTATAGAAATCAGTCAGGCCAAGGCAACTGGGGACAGAATAATCAGCAAAGGCAGTACTACCAGAGTGGGGAGTCAAGCAACCGGGAACAGAGAAAATCAACCGAGGAATTGCTCTATGAAATTCTGGGAAAAATGGACATTTATGAGAAGAGGACCTCCACACTGGAAACTCAATTGAAAAACGTGGAGGCTTCCATCAAGAACATTGATATGCAGATGGGACAGTTGGCTAAGGCAAGCCATCAAAGACCACAAGGCACCCTCCCGAGTGATACCGGGATAAATCCAAAAGGAAAGGGATCAGAGGTCTGCAATGCCATCACGTTGAGATCTGGAAAGGAGCTTAGTGGTAACAAGAGAAAAGAGGGAGAGGAAGAGGTCAGTGAGGAGACCACACTGGTGGGAGATGAAACCCAAGGCAAGGACGGGAGTGTGAAGGCTCAGGAGAGTAAAAGAAAGAAGGGAGCTCCAAGCCTGCGATGACTCTCCATATGCACCACTCCCTCCATTTCCCAAAATATTTCGACCTCCACCTAAGAAGGGGGTCCAATTCACAAGGTTCCTAGATATGGTGAAGAATGTAAACGTGAATGTCCCTCTGCTGGATTTGGTTACGGCGGTACCGAGATATGCAAAATTTTTGAAGGACTTGATTGCCAACAAGGAACAGATCCTACAATGTGAGGTGCCAATTCAGCTCACCAAGGAGAGCCAAGCATGGATCAACAATGAATTGCCTCCCAAGCTCAAGGATCCTGGTAGCTGTACCTTGCCATGCTCGATCGGTGGAAGATTTTTTAGCAAGGCCTTATGTGACCTTGGGGCTGGAATCAACCTTATGCCTTTATCCATTGCCGAGAGTATAGGATTGGGAAAACGGATTAAGCCTGTGGCAGTGATGCTCCAATTAGCAGATAGATCATTGGTTCAGCCAATCGGGATGGTGGAGGATGTTCTGGTCTCTGTGGATAAATTCGTATTGCCAGTGGACTTCATAGTGCTGGACATGGAGGAGGACCCCGAGGTCCCACTCATCTTTGGGAGGCCATTCTTAGCTACAGGGGATGCTCTCATTGGGGTCAAGGGTAAGACTATCACATTCAGAGTCAATGGTGAGGAGGTCGTCTTCAATGTGGACTACGCTATGAAACACCCTCATTCCATTGAACAATGTTGTCTAGCAAGCTTGGTGGAATGTGATCTCCAACCCGTAAGCTTTGAACATAAGCGTAAGCCTTCCCTCGATTTACATGATTCTTTTGATGATGACATGTGTGGAAATTTTGAGACTGTGTTGATTGTTGAGGAAACTGATACCCTGCATGAATTGAGCTCTTGTGATGAAAAACTTGGAATTAATTCGTCTGTGAAAGAAATGGACTTTGCATGTGAATTTCATGAAAATTGTGAAAATAGTGAGAATTTAAGTGAAGTGAAAAATGTGCATAAAAATCGTGAGGTGCATTATCACAGTAGAAAAATGGAGTTGAAAATGGAAACTGACAAAAATGGTGAGAAAATTGCATGCTGTAAAAATTTGACATATGCCAATGTTGCTACTGATGAGAAGGTCAAAGTGGTGCCCACTGAGGTGAGGCTGGAGATCATTGAATGCAAGAACGAAAAGCTCATGCCCTCCACTCTGAGGCCACCCAAATTAGAAATGAAGCCCTTGCCACCCCATCTAAAGTATGCGTACTTGGGAGAGGGCGAGACCTTGCCCGTTGTGATATCCTCTAAATTGGAAGGGTGGCAAGAGGAAAAACTCCTGGAGGTTTTGAGAAAATATAAGGAGGCCATGGGATGGACCATCGCAGACATTAAGGGGATCAGCCCCAGTGTGTGTGCATGCACAAAATACTGCTGGAAGATGGGGCTGTTCCTAAGCGGGAGAGACAGAGGAGGCTAAATCCAGCAATGATGGAGGTGGTAAAAAGGGAGGTGATCAAGTTGCTGGATTTTGGGATGATATTCCCCATCTCCAACAGCGAATGGGTCAGCCCGGTACAGTGTGTGCCGAAAAAAGGAGGTGAAACGGTGGTGACTAATGAAGCAAATGAACTGTTAGCCACCAGAATTATCAACGCATGGAGAGTGTGCATGGATTACCGAAAGCTGAACAAGGCCACTCGCAAGGACCACTTCCCCCTACCCTTCTTGGAACAGCTTCTGGATAGAATCGCCGGGTTTCTATTTTATTGCTTCCTAGATGGTTATTCGGGCTACAACCAAATAGCAATTGACCCCAAAGACCAAGAGAAGACCACGTTCACCTGCCCTTTTGGCACGTACGCTTATAAAAGAATGTCTTTTGGGCTGTGCAACGCACCAGCAACATTCCAGCGCTGCATGATTGCCATCTTCCAGGACATGGTGGAACACATTATAGAAATCTTCATGGATGACTTTTCGGTGTTTGGGATGACCTTCGATAGTTGCTTGGAAAATCTGGCTTTGGTGCTGCAAAGATGTGTAGAGACCAATTTAGTCCTAAACTGGGAAAAATGTCAGTTCATGGTCAATGAGGGCATTGTGCTCGGTCACAAAATTTCGAAGGAGGGCCTCGAGGTTGATAAGGCCAAAGTCGAAGTGATAGCCAAGCTGCCGGTGCCCACCAATGTAAGGGGGGTGAGGAGTTTCATGGGCCACGCAGGGTTCTACAGAAGGTTCATCAAGGACTTTTCAAAGATAGCCAAGCCACTGTGCTCCTTACTGGAGAAAGACACCCCGTTCGTCTTTGACGAGAAATGCAATGAGGCGTTTGAAATTTTAAGACAAAGGCTTATGGAGGCACCCATCATAATCGCCCCAGAGTGGGGGTAACCCTTCGAGATCATGTGCGACGCCAGCGACTTTGAGGTAGGAGCGGTGCTGGGGCAAAAGAAGGACAACATTTTTCGTGCAATCTATTACGCAAGTAAATTACTGAGTGGAGCGCAATTGAATTATACCACAACAGAGAAGGAGATGTTGGTCGTGATCTTTGCCTTCGACAAGTTCAGGGCATACATCTTGTGGTCCAAGGTGGTAGTTCACACCGATCACGCAGCCCTCAAGTATCTCATGGCAAAGAAGGAAGCCAAGCCGAGGCTCATCAGATGGGTGCTCTTGTTACAGGAGTTCGATGTTGAGATAAAAGATAGGAAAGGATGTGAGAATGTGGTGGCAGACCACTTGTCAAGACTTGAGCTTGGGGGACTCAGCGAGGAACAACTACAGTTATGGATCAAGGAGAGTTTCCCAGATGAGCAGATCTTCAAGATCCACCCGCAGGAGCTGCCTTGGTACTCAGACATAGCCAACTATGTGGTCACTGGTCAAATGCCGCAACATCTTTCGAGTGACCAACGGAAGAGGCTCAAGCACGATGCTCAGTATTATTTTTGGGAAAGTGGATGTCTATACAAAAGGTGTAGCAACCAACTTGTTAGAAGGTGTATGCCGAATGAGGAGATAGAGGACATTCTCGGGGCTTGCCATGAATCACCATTTGGAGGTCACTTTGGGGTGGCAAGGACTGGGCACAAGGTCTTACAAACAGGGTTCTACTGGCCACATGTCTTTAAGGACTCCAAGCTTTGGGTGAGTCGATGCGATAAGTGCCAACGAGTAGGGAATATATCCAGCAGAGATGAGATGCCTCGCAACAACATACTGGAGGTGGACTTATTTGATGTCTGGGGGCTGGACTTCATGGGACCCTTCCCGAGATCATGTGGAAATGAGTACATACTGGTAGGAGTCGATTATGTATCAAAGTAGGTAGAAGTAGTGGCACTACCCCAAAATGACAGCAGGAGTGTAATGGGATTTGTTAAGAGGAACATTTTTAACAGATTTGGAACCCCACGGGCTATCATCAGCGATGGAGGGAGCCATTTTTGCAACAAAGTCTTCAATGCACTCTTAGCAAGATATGGAGTCCAGCATAGGGTCTCCACGCCCTACCACCCCCAAGCAAATGGACAGGCTGAAGTGTCCAACAGAGAGATTAAAGGCATCCTGGAAAAGGTCGTGAATCCGGGGAGAAAGGATTGGGCCCTCAAATTAGACGATGCACTCTGGGCATACAGGACGGCATATAAGACCCCGATTGGAGCCTCACCCTTTAGACTAGTGTTTGGGAAAGAATGCCATCTCCCAGTCGAATTAGAGCACAGGGCATACTAGGCGATACAAAAGTTGAACATGAACCTCGACTTGGCTCAGGAAGCCCGCATGATGATGTTGAATGAGCTGGATGAATTCAGATGGAACTCATACATCAACGCGAGTCTTTACAAGGAAAGGACAAAGAAATGGCATGATGCTAAGATTAAAGTAAAAGAATTTGAGGTGGGGCAGCAAGTGCTTGTGTACGACACTAAGCTTAAGCTTTTTCCGGGCAAACTAAGGACTAGGTGGATTGGACCTATGGTCATCACGAAAGTCTCCCCTTATGGAACCCTCGAGGTCTACAACGAGGCCTCAGGAGAGAGTTGGAAGGTCAATGGGCACAGGGTGAAGGTCTTCAACCCCTCCGTAGGCGACGACAATGGGCAAGCTCAACGCCTCGACCTCCCACCACCTCAGTAAAACATTTCCATGTCTGGCTGGGGACACTAAACCAAGAGCTCGTCGGGAGGCAACCCGACAGTCTAATTTCTTTTATTTTGTCATTTCGTTTTTCTTTTGGTATTAAGTTAGCAATAACTAGTGAATCTAAATTATCCCAACTCTACTCTACGCAGGAAGTCAATGCGGCGAGCCTGGAAAGCACAACAGTGGGCACTAGAAGGTACATTTATGAAGCACGAGAAGCGTGAGATTTTGGTAAGCAAGCCCGTGATCACGGGAAACAAAGGTAAACACGCCAAGAATCCTCTATGTTCTGACATGGACAAGGAATAAAATCCAAGAGCTTACACCAATACAGGTAATGAATATTTGATTCCTTGAGTATCTCAATGCCTCTGAGAGAAATGTCGGAGGAGCGACTATGTGCACAAGGAAGCCACACATATGCATGAGGTGATAAAGAGTGACAAGCCAATTGCATGACATGTCAAGATAGACTACACATAATTTGTTTGCATGCACATTACAGCTTTATGATTTGTCCTCTAGCTAAGTCACGGGGTGTGTACTCTAGCTCTAAGCCACCAGGCCATGCATAGGAGAGTTCTATAAATACCACCAATTGTTGCATGGTCAGTTGCACTCTAAATTACCTTTATTGCAGGCACATGGCACACGATGATAGCGACATAGGGTGTTCCTTCGAGGGGTACTGGGCATTCCAGAACCACCGGACTTGGATTCTGAAGGCGAAGAGCAATATACTCCTGAATCACCCCCACGGTTTGTCAATGAAAGAGCAATAAGGCGGTTCGAGAGATCTATCTACAGACACATCCTCGTGGAACGGAATTTTGTCGCTCCGGCACCCATGTTTGACGAGACTATCCGTTTTTACCACTGGGAAGCCCTCGTCTTCGCCCCAGCTGAGACCAACGTGGAGTTGGCCAGGGAATTCTACGCCAACTCCCATGCAAGCTACACAAATGAAAGCAACCATAATGGGGTTTACCTCCGGGGAACTTATCTCAAAGTGACAAGCCAAACCATCAATGCTCATTATCAACTGCCAGATTGCCCAGAAAACGAATTTGAACAATTGTGGTTGGCAGTCAATGTCGATTTCTTGATCGAATCCGTTGGGCTACCAGGAGCAGTGTGGGTACGTAACAATCAGTCCGAAGCGGTTTACGTGCAAACCAATGACTTGACGGCGGAAGCCCACATGTGGTTGATGTTCATAAACTCCAAGCTCATACCTACGAACCGCCACAACAAGGCAACCAGAAACAGAATACTTCTGCTTTATGCCATCCAACACCGGATGACGATCGATGTAGAAAGGCTGATCATGGAATCCATTGCTCGAGCACAAACGTGCACTGGCACACCGATATTCTTCTCATACCTACTGGAGCAGATGGCGAAAAATCAAGGGATTGATGCATCTCCCACAGAAACATCCCAACACTCTCTGGGAACTATAGGAAATCAACAATGGGAGATTTATCAGGAAGCGAAGCAGCAAGAACGGGCCCGACGTGACGCGTAGCACTGGGTAGACTCTTTCTTTTACCCACAATGGGGACCATTGTTGATTCTAAGTGTGGGGGGAGACTTGCATGCTTTGGAGGTCCATGGGTGGTTGTCCTTGTGTGGCTTTGGCTTATGCTTGTGTTTGTAAGGCTGAGGTCCTTTGCTTGATTTTCTTAAATGTTATGCTTGTGTGCTTGTGTCTGTAAGGCTTGACGCCTTTGCTCTGAATCGCTTTGAATTGTTTTGTGTGTTCGCTTATATGTCGCAGGGGTCAGTGGTATGATTTTACTGCGCGGGGATCAGTGGTGTGATATTATATTAGTAGTAGGAGGTGTTTTTATTTCGTTTTTTTTTCTTTTTTTTCTTCTTTTCTTTGTGCTGTTGTGGGAATGAAAAACAAGACAGTGACTAGCACTGACCTTGTAATGTGCTTGCTTTCCATTTCAAAGTTGTGATGTAGTGTGCTTTTATTTCCATTTGTTATGAATGTAAGAGTGTGATGTTGTGCTGTGCAAAGATTGCCACTGTCCATCATCTAATACACTTGCACATCCATTACATTCGCACTTCCAATTTCATCATCAAATCCACCAATCCACAAACTGTTCAATGTATGCGAAATTTTTTGAATTTTTACGGTATTCATTCGATTGTATACGATGTTGATGAGTAAAGTGCGGTGTTAATGTAAGATAGAAACGCCAGCACAAAATTTGACATAAGAGAGAGCTTATGTTTCTTTGTTTGTATATGTTTTTTACTCGTAAGCACTTTTTCTTGCATTTATATGTATAGTCTCTTGAAGACACACACGAACATGGACTGCGACGAATAAAGGGAAAAAATAGCCACAAAACCCTAGCAGCCAAGCACCAATGCGCGGCATGAGTTTTAAAAAGAAAACAATAAGTACCAGTGTGCATTGAATAAGGGGAAATCCCCAGTAAGTTTAGTGAAGTTTTTGTCCTTCTTTTTAGTATGAAGTGTTTGTGTGTGTGGACAAAAGACTGTAGTGCACGAATTCTTAACTAAAGTGCCTACTTGAGTACTTTGCATAGACAGACTAAGGGGACATATGCATCTCTCAGCACACACTTGCACGCTGACGGTTTGGTCTTTATTCATTGCACCTTAATTGATAACTTGTATGAAGTCGAATATACTGTAAACTTGATCAAATGTTTTCCTTTGCATGCAAAACTTTTAAGTGGATAGCTGATGATGTTGAGAGTGATGAATGTGAGGGTGGACAGTTGGTTATACTTTGCTCGGGACTAGCAAAGACTTAAGTGTGGGGGGATGATAAGTTGGTATTTCACCGACTTATTCGTGTGAATTTCATTATCTTTTGCTATGGATTTTGTGCGGAAATGATGCTTGGTATGTTGATAGTGTGCTAGAACGTGCATGTTTTGGAGATTGCTGTGAAAATGGCTGAGTGTTGTAAAACAACGTGAAAATGCTTTAATGTTTGAAATCTTCACAACATTTAGTCATACATGCCATCGACCTCCAAGCTGTCCTGCGCGCCACTGACCTCCAAGCCTTTGTGAAAGTCCATCATCTAACACACTTGCACAACACTCACACTTGCACTGCACATACACTTACGCATTTAGGCACACTTCACTCACACACAACACAACACACTCGCACACACACGGCGGGCGCACTAGGCGCCCGCCTCACACACGGCGGTCGCAGTAGGCGACCGCCACACACACGGCGGGTGCACCACGCGCCCGCCTCACACACTCACACACACAACACGGCGGGCGCACACGGCGCCCGCCACCCACACGGCGGTCGCGTAGTGCGACCGCCACCCTCACGGCGGGCGCATCACGCGCCCGCCTCACTTCACACACATGCACTCTGCACATTTTATTCCTTGTGTATTTTTTGTATTTTTCCTTTGTTAGACTTTTACTTCGGAATTTTGTCATGCATATTGTAGGCACTACACTCCGCACTTGGTCCAAGCGCACGTAGCAAACACCGCATCCAATCTATTTGATATTTTGCCTCGTCACTCTTATTTGCCAAATACACGTGTCTTCACTACATTCTTGGCTTATATTCACAGGAGCACGTGTCAACATCCGGGCATAGAAAGGAGACTTTCAGGAAGCTCACTTGGCTAGGACATGAAGAGGAAACTATAAAAGGCCAGAGCATGATCAGAAGAAAGAGAGAGCGGGTAGAGAGACAAAAAAGGAGATCAATCAAGAGAGTTAGGGTTTCAAGGGAAGAATGAGATCAGAGTGGAGATCATTCCATTTTATCTTTCTGTAATAGCTATGTTTGATCAGGTTTTGTCAAACTTGTTTTCAAAGTCGATCAACATGATTGGCTAAACATTAGGTTGTTGCTTTGAGGGATTAAGTGTGATGACTCTAAATTAATTTGAGACATTTGTTTTGCATATCACGTGTTTGATATTGTTTCTTACATCTTGTTGATGCTTTATTTCAATGCTTTCTCACTCACGCCTAGGCCCTTCATATGACTTGCAGTACCCCTGAGGTCAATCTAGTGCTATCAATGGAAATTGAAACAATATCACTAGAACAGGGAACAACTTGAATGAGTCCTATGATCTGAGTAAGGATGCAACGTCAGTTGTGCATTACCAATGACAACTGAAGTTAATATAATGGAAAGACTTAGGATTATTTGAACATTGGAACTCGGACTTTGGTTGACTGTCTTGTCCAAGGGAGTTGGGGTTCTAGTGTCAGGTAGGGATCGGGAATTAAGAAGCCGAACTTAGGTCTTGCCCTACCAAGGGAAGATGAGAGGAGCATGGTGAATTAGGATTGTGAGTCTTATAAGGAGATCAACCCTAAGCTTACCAGAAGAATGACCCCCTCATTCATGTTCTTACACTAGTCTAGGATAATCAAATAGAGTCGTTACACTGACCTCCCTCAAGGCAATACCAATTCACTTCTTGATTGATTTACGTATTTGCTCATACTTGCTGTCTGCTTTATTGAACTCTTTCAATTCTATCACTTGTACAATTCTTAATTCAATCCTCTCCCTGTTGGATACGATCCCGCTTGCCACTACTACTTGTTTTGATGATATTGGGTAAAATTGCAAGGTACGACGAGACCCTTGCCACCCTCATCAATAGCCCCCCAAATTGGTTGGGTGTGATTCCTCAGCCTTGCTGGAATTAAAGCCCGACTGATATGGACTTGAGGCTTCCCTTCTATGTGACCTACTCTGGTTTCTTGATTTTATTAGGTATTGGCCCATTCGTTTTATGGACTGGGTCGGGCCGCTTCTTGGAGTTGATGGGCCAGGTCGTAAACGTGAATTCTAGAAAAGCCAAACGTCGCCACTTGTTCGGATCCGATTCGGCGCCTCTTGACATGACCCTTTTCGGGATGTTCGCCTCTCTTCACTCCTCTTGCCCTCTATATATATATAATGAGGGGAGGGGGCTTTGGGCCTCTTCACCTCATTTACTTCGCCTCAATCATTTTGTTCTAGTTCCGGCCTTTCCTTCCTGTCTAGGACAGCACGGCTCGTTGCCTTCCTAACTTCCCTCCAAGTAATTATGTCTTCCCCTGCTCCTTCTTCTTCTTCAGTTGAAATATATGCCATCTATAAGAATAGTGATGAATCTGAGTCAGTCCCATATGCCTGTTTGGAGGCTAGGAAGAAACTAAGGTCTTACTCGAAGCTAGTTAATAAAATAGTTAGAACTGATATTCTTTGTGATTCCATTGATAAGGCAGTTCGTTTAACTCAGGTGGATTCTCCCCTTGAGCCCTCTGTAGAGACATCTCAGGAAACTACTTCCTCGCCTCCTCCCTTAGGAATGGACGTAGAAGATAATAATACAATAAGAGTTCCATTGGTCAATAACCCCCTTGAACCGGACGTGAAGCAGGACCCCTTAGGGAATAGCCTTCTAGAGGACGTCGCCTCCGGGAGGAATCCTTCCCTGATTGAGGCTTCAGGGGGAAGTAATGCTGATAATAAAGAAGACTTGGTGAATAAAGGAGAGGCCCCAATTTTGTACGGTCTTCCCTAACATCTAGGAAACTGAAGTTGATTGCCAAGGAATTTTACATCCCTTTTAGGTACAAGTTGGTGGTTCCCAAGCGACAGCAGGTCGCTTCTCGACCACCCACTGGTCTGGTCACCATGTATAAGGGTCAGCTACAATGTGGCCTCAGGTTCCCCCTAACGTCTTTTTTTAAGAAAATTCTTGACTTCTATAAGGTGAACCTTGCCTAACTGATTCCTAATGCCATTAGAGCCTTAGTCTCTTTTGAGTCCTTTCGTATATATTCTAAGGTGGAAAGTATCGTCTCTCTGTTCAGATATTATTATATCTTAAAATCCATGAGGGGAGACGTGGGTTGGTTTTATTTTACCCGTAGATCCAGTTCAGAGACCTTCTTGTCTCCTCCCTCCAGCTGTATCAAGAATTGGAAAGACTAGTTCTTCTTTGTTAAATTAGAACATATGAGCATCGTCTGGAAGGCCCCAGGTAAGGTTACTGATAGTTTCCCTAATCGCGACGTGGATCATGAGTCCATTGAGAGTCTCCGCAAAATCCTTCGAAGATGTCCACTTTGGGAAGTGCCTCTTATAACAGAAGGGAGTCTAGTGCCCTTAGGGATGAGTAAGGCCAAATTGGGTCTTTCTCCAGCGGAGCTTGATGAACATAGTACCATTTCCTCCCTCTCTACCTCTATCTTGTCTCCTGGGTTTGCGTTTGTCTTTCAGGGGTTAAGGAACTTATCTCTTTGTTTTACCTTTGCAGTAATGGATTTCTTAACTATAATGAAGAATCGCAAAGCAGCAGGGTTGAAGCTTGAGGCTAAGAAGGTCGAAGAGGTTCCCACCGAACCCTCGGCAAAGCCGGCTTCTCCAGCTTTTGTTCCTTTATGGGAGACGGTAATAACTGAGGAGGAGGTCCTTCCCAATATGCCTTTCGGTACTTTGTCTCCCCCCGTCAAAGTTTCACAACCCTCCCCCCCCGATTCAAGAAGAGCAGGAGCCACCGGCTCTGAATTCTCAGAAAAGAAAACATGCTGGGAGAAATGTCTTTATCGAATCCAAGAAGGTGAAGATGGGCCGTTCTGCTAGCACGTCTGCTGACTTTTCGTTGTTGTCTGGCCGAGAGGTCCGACCAATCATCCCTTCCTCTTCTTACCAAACCATCCCCATGGCGCAATTCAACCCCATGTGGGATTATTAGGTTGACGACCGTCTGAATTTGGAGACATATCAGGAGTTCTCCTTGGGAATTATTCCCCCTATGGAGAAGAGGGCCATAGCGACTCTGGAGGGCTCCGAGGTCGATTCCCTCATGAGTCTAGGGCTTACTCAGGTAAATCTTTCCACTTGATATTTTTGTTCTCCCCTTTACGCCCACGTAGGGATATATCCCAAGCTCGTTTGATCTGACTGTTGTCTTTCCTGGGCAGGGCCTGTTTTTGGCTAAGGAGATGTCTCTTCGCTACAGAAAAAGCAGTGAGTCTGTCGATGAGCTAAACATCAAATTGGCCAATGCTCAACAAGACCTTGTTGAAGCGGAGAAGCGTCAGCTCGAGGTAGAAAAGCTCAAACAGAATACAGAGCGGGACTTGTCTAAGGCTCGGGAGGACATCCATAAACTGAAGAAAAAGAACAAGTCTTATTCTGACAAGGTGTCTAGCCAAAGGGCCCAAATCAAAGAGCTGATCAAAGAGAAAAAGGCCTCGGATGCTCGCAGTCAATTCTACTCCGGAGAAGGGGCCTCCCGATTGGTCAAGAATTTGCTTGCTTCTCCCAAGTTTGTCGAATTCATGGCCGATCTTTGTAATTTCGTGAAGGACATGGGTCTATTTTTTGCTTATGAAGTGGTCAAGAAACTTCACCCGGACATTGAGGTGGATAAGCTAGAAGGCTTTGATGCAAATTCAGGAGAGAACCTGAATACCTTGATGACCAATTTAACTTCTGGGCGGTTGCACCTTCCTGTTGAAGACTTCATCCTTTCCTTCTCGGTTGAATCAACTACCCGTACCGCTGAGATTGAAGAAAGCGAGGTTCCCGGAAGCAAGGAATCTTCAGAGGCCCTGACCAACACTCGTGATGAAACTAGCCTTGCTGGTGATATTGAGGGGCCCTTGTCTAGTTGATAGTGGTGTCGGTTAAGTTTTATGTTGTCGCATGGAGAAACCTTTCGTCCTTTTGTAACTTGCTAGTCTTCAGTTCTTTTATCTCTAGGGAAGCTATGCCCTACGGGGGCTCTTTTGTAGTACTTAATCCCATCTGTAAGACTTTGAAGGGTACTTTTATATATATATATATATATCTTCATCTGACTGCGAATCTTCTTATATAAACCGTCGTCGCTTTATGTTGGGTGTTTCTTTTTTGTACCTTAAAAAGGATAAAAATGAGACATCCTCACGAAGGATTCGAATCCCTACCTCATGACTACGTAACAGGTCGACCCTATTTAACAGGTCGACCCTACAAACTTGAAGAAAAATTCCGCCTCCCAAGAAATCAATTCCAGTATAAATCTTCCCAAATAAGCCTTAATGAGGTTTTGGAGCCCTACTCCAAATAAGCCTTGCCGATGACAAGGCTGCACTTTCGGTGGTCCGACTTTATTCAAGTCTTACTTCTGATGGTCACTTTTTAGGCGTTGGTCCGATTTCACTCGAGTCTTGTGATTAGTGAGTTTTCTGACTTTGTCCAGGTCTTATTGACGACTAGGTCGTCCCTTTAGGTGCCTGAATTTGTCCAGGTCATTTTATAGACGAAGTGCCCGAATTTTTCCAGGTCTCGTAATTGATGAAGTGCCTGAATTTGCTCAGGTCTCATTGACAACTAGGTCGTATTTTAGGTACCTGAATTTATCCAGGTCTTATTATTGACGAAGTGCCTGAATTTGTCCAGGTCTTTTTTGACAACTAGGTCGTTTTAGGTGCCTGAATTTCTCTAGGTCTTATTATTGGCGAAGTGCCTGAATTTGTCAAGGTCTTTTTTGACGACTAGGTCGCCTTTTGATTACCTGAATTTATCCAGGTCTTATTATTGGCGAAGTGCCTAAATTTGTCTAGGTTTTTTTGACTACTAGGTTGCCTTTTGAGTGCCTGAATTTATCCAGGTCTTATTATTGGCGAATTGCCTGAATTTGTCCAGGTCTTTCTTGACTACTAGGTCGCCTTTTGAGTGCCTAAATTTATCCAGGTCTTATTATTGGTGAAGTGCCTGAATTTGTCCAGGTCTTATTTGTCTCTAACGAAAATGGAAGTTTCTTTCAAGATAGTAAGTCAGCCATATAAATAAGACTTAGATTGATATTTAGGATACTAGAGAAGTTTTTCCCTTCATTTTGATAATAATTTCTTTACAAATAGAAATTTCTCAGGTTTACAATATTCCATCTCCTGGGAATGACCTTTCCATCTAAAGTGGACAATTGATAACTTCCAGACCTTCCTGCTTCAATGACTCGATACGGGCCTTCCCAGGTGACGTCCAGTTTTCTTTATCCTTCCACCCTGCTAGCTTCGTTCTTCCTCATCACTAAATCTCTAGGCTTGAAAGAGGAGCTCTTCACCCTCCTATTGTAGTAGCTGGCCATATCGACTTTATATTGGCTTTCCCGAGCTGCTGCCAATTCTATTCTTTCCTCAACAAGATCTAGATTCAACCTTAGCTCATCATCATTTTCAGCGGAGTTGTAAATAAGTATTCGAAGGCTAGGGAGTCTTATTTCTACGGGTACCACCACCTCAGTCCCGTACACCATACTGAAGGGAGTTTCTTTTGTAGGCGACCTGGGTGTGGTACGGTAAGACCACAGTACATGTGTAAGTTGCTCGACCCAGTCTCCCTTGGCCTTCTCCAGTCGGGTCTTCAATCCTTGCAAAATGGTTTGGTTTGTAACCTCGGTTTGCCCATTTGCTTGGGGTGAGCTACTAAGGTAAATTGCTGCTGGATATTCAATTCCTCGCACCATGACTTGAAGGGTTCTTCTGCAAATTGTTTCCCATTATCATAAATGAGAACCTTGGGTATACCGAATCGGCAAATCATATTCTTCCAAAAGAATTTCATCACACTCTTTCCTGTGATGGATGCTACAGCTTCTGCCTCTACCCACTTGGTGAAATAATCAATGGCAACTATCAGGAACTTAACTCGACCTGGAGCTTCAAGGAAAGGCCCAACAATATCAATGCCCCACTAGGCAAATGGCCATGCTGTCTGAATTGAGACCATCTCGTTTTGGGGGACTCTAGGGACTACCGCATGAGCTTGGCTCTTCTCGCATCGTCTTACTAAAGTACGGGCGTCCTCATGTAAGGTGGGCCAATAATACCCCGGACGGATCACTTTTTTGCCAACATCCTCGAACCTATATGATTTCCACAAGCCCCCAGGTGGACCTCTTTTATTACGTAGTCTGCTTGGTCAGGGTCGGCACATCTAAGCCAAGGCATTAAGTAAACATTCTTATACAAAATGCTGTCCTTCAACACATACCTTCCAGCCCTCAACTTCAACTTTCGAGCCTCTGCTTTGTCGAGGGGCAAGGTACCCTCCTTCAGGTATCTGATGATAGGAGACATCTAGGTTTCTCGTTCCTCATCTATTGCGTTTACTAATGCTTCCTCTATGCTTCGTGTAGGGAGTATTTCTACCAAGACTCTTTTGGTGAGATGAGCGTATGCGGATGAGGCCAATTTGCTAAGGGCGTCCGCCCTTTTGTTTTTGGACCGGGGGACTTGATTTATCAGGAATTCCTTAAAACTTGCATTTAACTCGATCACCCTTTCCATGTATTTTCTCATCATTTGCACTCTAGCTTCATATCCTCCAGTAACTTGATTCACAATAAATTGAGAATCGCTGTATACTTGTAATTGTTCCACCTTCATCTCTAGGGCAAGCTTCATCCCTCTTATTAAGGCTTCGTACTCAGCCTCATTGTTCGTGACTCGAAACTCAAACCTCAAGACATAATTGAACTCCTGGCCCTCTGGATTTTTCAAAATCAAACCTGCCCCTGAACCTTCTTCCCTGGAAGCCCCGTCCACATATAAAGTCCAGAAACCACCTTGCTCTCTGTTCACATTACCGTCAACCCCTGTAGATTCCTGCTGTGGTGACGGGTCCTCCACTGGGGTTTCCGCAATAAAGTCTGCCAGCACTTGTCCTTTCAAAGATGGCCTGGAGTGGAAAGTTATCTCGTGCTCCCCCAACTCAATGGCCAATTTCATCAATCTTCCTGAACATTCAGGCTTTTGCAATATTTGCCTCAATGGTTTATCGGTTAAGACTTAAATAGGATGTCCCTGAAAATAAGGCTTCAACTTTCTAGCCGCGTTCATTAGGGCTAACGTTAACTTCTCTATGACAGGGTATCTTTGCTCAGCCCCCAACAGGGCTCAACTAAAGTAATATACGGGTTGTTGAGACTTCCCGCTATCTCTGACTAGAACCGCACTAACCGTTTTTTCGCTAGCTGCTAAATACAGGTACAAGGTCTCCCCTGGGTAGGAATAGATAAGGACGGCAAAGTTTTTAAATACTCCTTCAGCTCATCAAAGGCTTTCTGGCACTCATCACTCCACTCAAACTTTTTTGCCTTCTTGAGTATGTTAAAAAAGGGTAACCCTCAGTCAGCGGATTTTGATAAGAATCGGTTTAAGGCAGCCAACCTCCCCGTCAACACTTGTGCGTCTTTAACATTCTTAGGTGAGCCCATGTCTATAATGGCTTGTACTTTCTCCGGGTTAGCTTCTATGCCTTTGCTGGAGACCATATGGCCTAGAAACTTTCCAGAGCCTACCCCAAAAATACATTTTTTATGATTCAACTTCAGCCCAGTTCTTCTCAACTACTCCAAGGTTTCTTCTACATTTTCCAGAAAGGTCTCCAACCTTCGCCTTTTGATAAGCACGTCGTCCACGTATACTTCTAGGTTACGCCCTATCTGAGCTTAAAAAATGGTGTTCATCATCCTCTGGTAGGTTGCCCCTGCGTTTTTTAGCCCAAACAGCATCTTTTTATAACAGAAAATGCCTTCCCCGGTGATGAAGGCGATTTTCTCCGCGTCTTCCTCATCCATCAATATCTGGTGGTAACCCTTGTAGGCATCAAGAAAATAGAGAATTTCGTACCCTACTACAACATCAATTTTTTGATCGATAATAGGTAAAAGGTAACAATCCTTAGGACATGCCTTGTTAAGGTCCGAATAATCAACGCACATTCTCCATCCGGCCTCGGGTTTAAGGACCATGACTTGATTAGCAAGCCATGTTGGGTAATGAACTTCTTTGATTATATCCCTCGTCAACAACTCCTTGACTTTATTCTTTATGATAGTATCTTTCTCGGGTGACATAGGTCTCCTTTTTTGTTTAACCGGGATCTCAGAAGGGTCTATGTTTAACTTATGTACAGTAAGCTCAGGAGGTACCTGTTTCATGTCGTCAGTACTCCAGGCGAACACGTCTCGATGCTCCTTCAAAAGTTCGACCAGGGAAGATTTTGACTTTTCGGGCAGTGAGGCTCCAATCTGCACCACTTTTTCGGGTATGGTATCATCTATACTGATCTTTTCCACCTCGTCGGTGAGCTGGGGGCGACTCACTAACTCCTCATCTGTGAGTCTCCCATCAGTACTAACACAATTAATCTTCAACCCCCCCCCCCCTCCTTTTTTCCTTTGCATTTCAAAGCAATCATGTGACATTCCCTTGCCATAGCTTGGTCCCCTCTTATCACGACTACTCCTTCTTCAGTAGGGAATTTCATTACTAGATGATACGGTGACCAAATCGCTTTGAGTTGAACCATAGCAGGTCTTCCCAGGATGATGTTATAAGGCGAAGCTACGTCTAACATCGCGAATTCCAAGTAAATGAGTTTGTCTCTAGAGAACTCCCCGACTGTGACAGGCACTGACAGAATACCAATGTGTTGTTGCACTTCTCCTGAAAATCCTACTAGGTGGGTTTTACAAGGTTGCAGGGGTTCTTTTCCAATCCCCAACTTTTCAAAGGTATTCCGGTACATGATGTCCACAGAACTCCCATCATCAACATATACCCGATGCACCTCTTTGTTCGCAATTATCGCCTTGATCAATAAGGCATGCATATGAGGAAATCTATATGGGACTGCGTCTTCCTTAGAAAAAATGATTGTTTCAGTGGACTTGAACCTCTTGTGCACGGGCTCTTGTCTAGGTACTCTCCTACACATGTCCCTCCTAACCGAGTTGGAATCCCCTCCCGGCGGATTCCCCGACGATAGAATGGATAACTCCGGTGATCTTCCTGTTACCCTCGTCGGCAGGTAGGTGGTTTTCTTCTTTCTGCCTTTTCTCAGCTTGATCAAAGCTCCCATATCTCCTTTCTGGTCCCCCCTCGTTCACGCGAGCGACCTCTACGGACTCCCTGTTGATAGGCTACCTTTACAAACTCTCTAAGGTGTTCGTTTTGGATAAGAATATCTAACTCCCTCTTTAGGTCTCGACGGTCTTCTGTGTCATGCCCATGTTGTTCGTGATAACGGCAGTACAGCTCCTTGTTCAGCTTATCATTGGGAGTGAACATCTTTTTAGGGGGATGTATTATGCCTTTGTTGGCAAGGATGGCTAGGATAGCAGCCCGAGACTTGTTCAACGGTGTAAACTCTTGTCGCTCCTGTAAGAGGCCATACCTATTGCTTCTGTTGTCGCCTCTATTACCTCCACTTCTGGCTACTGGCATACCTTTCTCCCCTCGGGTATATCCTCCCACATTTTTCTTAGTGAGGAGCCTATTGTTGTCTCTCTTTCTTTTGTCAGCTTCTTCACCTTTGGCACATTTTTCAGCTCGGTTCATCAGAGTCTGCAAGTCGGGGGAGGGTCCGTGACCAATTTCCTGTAAATTTTTCCAGATCTGAGCCCATTGATAAAGTCTCCAATTACAACTTCATCAGACCTGCAGAGCACTTGCAGACTTTCATCGTTGAACCGATCAATGTATCCTCGCAGCGATTCCCCTTCCTCTTGCTTTATGTTCATAAGCTCTGCCGTGGATTTCTCGGGCCTTCGTCTCGGTAAGAAGCGATTCTGGAAACACTCAGCTATCTGGGAGAAGGACGAAATAGACCCTCTCTGCAAACCTTCAAACCACGCTCGAGCTTTTCCCTGAAGGGTGGTTGGAAAAGTCTGGCATACGACTGGCTCGGGGGCTGCTGTCAATATCATGCAATATTTTAACCGATGAAGATGATCCTTTGGATCGGTTCTCTAGTGTACGTCTCAAGCACAGGAGCTCTGAATCCAGGAGGAATGGGAAAGTTTTGGATGTCTTTAGAGAAAGGGGAATCTTCACACACCATGACCTTTCCCCCTACTCCCCAGTAAGGCCTGTCGTGGGGGAAAGAGACTCCCCACTATGATCGAGATGCATCTTCATCCCAGCAGTTCTGGAAAGCCCTTCCCCTTTCACTCCTTATTTCATAGGATCCAGAACGGGATTGGTCTGGGATTATGGATCGATTAGGTATCATCCCATCCCCCCAATTTTGATGTCCTTCCTCCTGATCCCTTCGCCATCCTCCTTCTTCATGACACCTATCGGCTCCCCTTACTCTCTGATGAGATCTTACTTCTCTGCTGAGAGTTCTTCCTCGTTCTTGCCTTGGTGGTGGAGACGGAGAAGATATGATGACACGATCCCTACTTACATTCTTCTCTCTCTCTAGCAGTGCGTGTATTTCTCCGAGGTGTTCCCTCAAATAAGCCAAGACCTCGGGAGCATCTTGCTGCTGGGAGTGCCGAGATGCTTTGTCTCTTCTGGGTGAAGAGTGAGAAGAGTGTCCTTCCTCGTGTTCCACCAAGGGTAGCTTATCTTTTCGCTGTTCTAACAACCGCTGAGACCGCATGGTAGTCATAGCTTTTTGTTCTAGTGGTATTCCCACAGACGGCGCCACTGATAAAGCCTGAAAATGAGCCCTCCTGAGATCTAAGAGTCCGAAGCCTTAATCGATTACCTTAAACCAGTCCAACTCCTAAAGCTTCACCGAGAATGATAACGAGTCCACCTCTCCAAGTAATCGCCCTCCTCACGAGGGCTTCCTCCGAAAGTTGTCTAGCTCTCCAAGTAATAGCCCTCCTCACCAGGGCTTCTCCGAGACTCGCCTACCTTACCTGGGGAACAAAACAAACCGTTCGTGAAACACCCCAAGTAGTCCTGGGGAGTTCCACTCCGATGCTTAAGTCAGAAAACTGACCTTGATGATATTGCAGTATTTAATTTAAGTAGAGAGAGAAACCCCCTTTTAATTGCACTCATGCTTTATTTATAGAAAGTGGTATACCTTGACGATGTCATTATCTGAACATATCTTGGAAGGCAAGGAACTTCTGTACCTTTTAATCCTGATCGTTCATCTGCACCTTTTAATCCTGATCGTTCATCTGGGAATGTACAATTTTATCTCTCATCTAATAAACCAAGAGAAAAATAGATTTTTGGTCCCTAAATTTTAGTTTTGTATCACTTTTGGTCTCGACAATTTCGGACGTCAGAAATCTTGTGGACAAAAAAATAGATTTTTAATTGGTTTAATTACAAAATACCTCCAGATGATTTGCCGAAATTTTAAGTTACCCTCATATTCAAAAACCTACAATTTGCTCTCTTGTGTTTTGGTTTTTTTTTTAAAAAAAAAAAAGTAGACGGAAGATGGGTCAGTTAACAGACCTTTGACGTATTTTGGAGAACACGGCCCTAAAATGCGTGTTTTATAAAAGAATTAATGAAAAGACAAATGTAACCCCACCATTATATTTTCGAACATCTTCCTCAATTTATCTTCAATTACTTCTGTTTTGTAATTCATTTTTTTGGGGAAAATATAGCCCCACCTCACTTCTACTGCCACAAAATATTGTTGCCGCCCCCTCCTTTTGTTGCCATAACCAAAGCCACAGCAACGTCCACGGCCACAATAATTATAAATTGCGTTAGGAAGAAATTTTTATTATTATAAATTTAAAAGTCAAATTTAAATACAATAATTATTTATAAAAAAATACGTAGCAAAAAAATAATTGTAAGAGTGTTTTTGGTTTTAAAAATTTGGTAAAAAAATAGACAAAACAAATAAGTTAAATTGAATTTCTAAATTAAAAAACTAAAACAACTCTAAACAAACTGAGCCTAAATTTTTTTGAAGTGTATATTGACAAATATTTGATAATTTAATTGAGAGAACAAAACTATTAATAAAAATAAATGTTACATTATTTTATATAAATTTTCTTTTTGTATAAGTTGGAAATGAAAATAAGTCTTACATTAATAAATATTTTAAAGAAAAATCATTGTAAATAAGAAGAAACTCAAATATCAAAGAAAATATGTTAAAAGAAATGGATAAATCTTATTGATAAGGTGGGGAAGAGAAGATAAGAACTTTAACTCATTAAGAGTATATTAAGAATATGAGTTAGTTGTTGCTCTCGATGCTAATATTTGCTCTGCCAATAACAGCTCCCATAAAAAATTAGTACTTGAAGTTAATTTGATTATTAAGAGGGATAAAGGTGGAGGAATCAGGGTTAAGACAAGATGTTTTAGATTAAGATTTGTTAAGGATAATGAATTCTTTAATTAATTATACAAAATATTTATGTTATTTTTACCCTTAATAATAAGTTCTTTTAAGTCATGCTCGCCCTTATTCAGAATTTTGTTTTTTAATCTGTACATTTTCTTCCTTAGAAAACCTTTTAATTTGTTGCAAAATTTCGACAACATTAAGGGGGTATATGGTTTACTTATTACAAATAGAAACGGAATTGCTGAGAATAGGAAATGAAAATGACATTCCAATAGTATATATAATCATAATTGTAGTAGAATATTTATTTTTGGTATGCAAGAGTTTTGAAATACAAATAAATAGAATTATATTTTTTTTCTTTGAAATTAAATTTACTTAATATTGAACAAATTAAAAAAATGTTGTGAATATTCCAAATAAATTTAACTATTTTGATTGAAAATTTTCAATTTTAAAACAAACATTTATCAATAACATATTTGTCAAAAAAATAAATGATTGATAAAAAAAAAGCATTAAAGAGAAGGATGGAGAATCAATTTGGGTTAAAGAGAAAAAGAAAAAGTCAATGAATGGTGAAGATAAAGATAAAGATAAAGAAAAAATATTTAGATAGAGTGAAAAGATACTCTTATTGCTTATTCATTCCATCGTTAAAACCCACTAAGTGATGGATTTTGTGTATATCCAAATATTTGGAAATGTCTTCAAAATCATTACTCTTAGCCAAACAATATTATTTATTCCATTTTTCATTTCTTTTTTCATTTCCCAAAACCAAACTGCTTATAAAAGTAATGATTCAGAAAACCATTCAGGTTTAGTTTAATTGTATTGTTCATTTTTTGTCCTTGGAAATCATTTTGAAGAGGTCGAATCCTCTATATTATCATGTCTTATCATGTCTAATGTTCAAAATGACGTTCACTAAAATTATGGAGTAAAAGCATAAATATTGTTAAAATCACTTTACAATTATTAGACCCTATTAACTTACGACGTAGTTTTAATTTTGGATAGGATAAAGCCAAAATAATTTTAGAGAGAAGATCTTTCTCCATTTTGAAGGCTACTTTTCTTATGGGCTATTCAAAATGGATGTCCAAAAGTATGTCTAGTTTCATGGATTAAAGATTAAGGTTGGGAATTTAGGGTGAAATATTCCACTTTACTTTCTTACGGTTTGATCGTTTTTCCTTTCACTCTCATGTGTTTTTATATTGTCCACTTAACCCTCTTATTTTTTGGACTCACTTGAAATCTAGACGGAATCTTTCAAAACGGATGGAATCATGTGAAATTACTGTGTAACCTATAATACTTATTTATTTCTTTTATAAAAAATTAAGGGATCAAATTAAAAATTATAAAAATTTGAGGTCAATTTGAAAAATTCTGAAAATTATCAAAACTTTTTTCTTCTTATTCGTTAAACACTATATATTTCTTAAAATAATTTTCTTCTTTTTCGTTAAGTAAAGACCAAGAGTTGTGCGGCGGCTAGTGGTGGCTAGGGCATAATTGGGTCTAGTGGCTGACGGCTTGGCTCTGATGCAGATAAAACAGGAAATCCCTATGGAAATTAGCTGAGGAAAGACTAATTGGATGAAGAATGTCTTTTGATAGTTAACTCAGAGATAAACCAAGAAGAAGAGACAATGGAATTGTATTATGGATATAAGAGAATTCAAATTACAATGCTTATCCTTATTTTTCGGAACACCTCGCTTAAGTAGGAAGTAGAGACGGTTTGTAATACTCCTATCCCACATCGGATAGGAGTGTGATTGATGCTATGTATATTTATGTGAGCCTAGCGTCCAAGTTCAACTTCAGGATATCGATTTTGGCGTAGCGAGGACGAGCCAAACGAAGTTGGGCTTGGGTGCGTCAGGCTCTAGTCATGTCACGGCCACGCGGGCGCGTGTGGGCCCACAGGTTCACTGTGCTTGCGGGTTCGGGGCGTGACAGAGTGGTATCAGAGAATGGGCCAGACCTCACCCACAGAGTGTTGGAACTAAGTGCTACGTCGACCTAAGGGCGGGAGCCACCTCTAGAATCCTTCACCACTGAGGTAGGTCTGGTAGGGATCCTACTTGGGCCTAGCGCGAGAACGCTAAGGCTTTAACGCGGGGAGAATGTAATACTCCTATCCCACATCGGATAGGAGTGTGATTGATGCTATGTATATATGTGTGAGCCTAGCTTCCAAATTCAACTTCAGGGTATCCATTTTGGCGTAGCGAGGACGAGCCAAACGAAGTTGGGCTTGGGTGCGTCAGGCTCTAGTAGCTTCACGGCCACGTGGGCGCGTGTGGGCCCACGAATTCACTGTGCTTGCGGGTTCGGGGCGTGACAGAGTGGTGTCAAAGAATGGGCCAGACCTCACCCACGAAGTGTTGGAACTAAGTGCTACGTCGACCTAAGGGCGGGAGCCACCTCTAGAATCCTTCACCACCGAGGTGGGTCTGGTAGGCATCCTACTTGGGCCTAGCGAGGACGCTAAGGCTTTAAGGCGGGGAGAATGTAATACTCCTATCCCACATCGGATAGGAGTGTGATTGATGCTATGTATATATGTGTGAGCCTAGCTTCCAAGTTCAACTTCAGGATATCCATTTTGGCATAGGGAGGACGAGCCAAACGAAGTTGGGCTTGGGTGCGTCAGGCTCTAGTCGTGTCACGGCCATGCGGGCACGTGTGGGCCCTACGGGTTCACTATGCTTACGGGTTCGGGGCGTGACAGAGATTACATTCTCCCCGCCTTAAAGCCTTAGCGTCCTCGCTAGGCCAAAGTAGGATCCCTACCAGACCCACCTCGGTGGTGAAGGATTCTAGAGGTGGCTCCCGCCCTTAGGTCGACGTAGCACTTAGTTCCAACACTCTGTGGGTGAGGTCTGGCCCATTCTCTGATACCACTTTGTCACGCCCCGAACCCGCAAGCACAATGAACCCGTGGGTCAACACGCGCCTGCGTAGCCTTGACACGACTAGAGCCTGACGCACCCAAGCCCAACTTCGTTTGGCTCGTCCTCGCTACGCCAAAATGGATATCCTGAAGTTGAACTTGGAAACTAGGCTCACACATATATACATAGCATTAATCACACTCTTATCCGATATGGGATAGGAGTATTACATTCTCCCCACCTTAAAGCCTTAGCGTCCTCGCTAGGCCCAAGTAGGATCCCTACCAGACCCACCTCGGTGGTGAAGGATTCTAGAGGTGGCTCCCGCCCTTAGGTCGATGTAGCACTTAGTTTCAACACTCTGTGGGTGAGGTCTAGCCCATGCTCTGATACCACTTTGTCACGCCCCGAACCCGCAAGCACAGTGAACCCGTGGGCCCACACGCGCCGGCGTGGTCTTGACACGACTAGAGCCTGACGCACCCAAGCCCAACTTTGTTTGGCTCATCCTCGCTACGCCGAAATGGATATCCTGAAGTTGAACTTGGAAACTAGGCTCACACATATATACATAGCATCAATCACACTCCTATCCGATGTGGGATAGGAGTGTTACACGGTTAATATCTAACTGGTATTACAACTAACTAATATAACTTACTAACTAATGCAAATACTATGACCAAGTCCAATCCAACTACTAACAATCATTGTGAGGAGTGAGCCCATGTAGTCACGACTGTGAGAAAAAGCCCATGCATCAATACCTATCTCCCAAAGAAAATCCTTATCCTCAAAGATTGGAATTCTGAGAAAAAAAATAAGGGAACTAATGTTGAAGATACTAATGTTGATGATCATACCAAAATTCCCAGGTAGCATCCTTAGGAAAGGATCGAGTTACTCCATTACACTAAAACCTATGTGGCGACATGATTGCGATGTTTAACAATTTGACTTTTCAAAATAGCCACAGGTTTAACTAGCAAGCGACCACTATCATGAAGCACTTGAGGAAGAGAAGAAGAAGGTAGGGCATAACCTACTTTCTTTTTAAGAAGAGAAACATGAAATGTAGAATAGATTTTAGTAGCCACAAGTAGCTTAAGTTGATAAGCTAATATTCCTATTCTTGTCAATACTTGAAAGGACCAAAATAGCTTAGAGATAACTTGTGGCAGTGGTGATCCTTTAAAGACTGTTGCCTATAAGGTTGAAGTTTGACATATACCCAATCACCAATCAAAAACTGTCTGTCACTGTTGTGCTTATCGGCCTGTTGTTTTATACAATTTTGAGCTACTGTCAAATAATGTTTAAGGAGATGAAGTGTGTATGCTCGAGCTATAAGGCTTCTGTCAATAGCATCCAAAAGTGTGTAACCAGGAAGGTAAGGTAACTGTGTTGGAGAGGACTGGCCATATAAAACTTCATATGGGGTAGTTTAGATAGCAGAGTAGATATTAGTGTTATACCAGAACTCTGCCAATGGGAGCCACTAGGTCCAATCCTTGGGAAATTCTCTTGTCATGCATCTCAACTAGTTTTCCAAACAATGATTGACAACCTTAGTTTGGCCATCGGATTACAAATAGTAAGTTGAAGAAAAGTGTAGCTAAATTAACTCCTATTTAAGGAGGCCTTTGTGTAATCCGATGGCCAAACTGAGGGTTTGAAGTTCAATTCGAAATTGACTTCTTGTTAGGGTTTGTTTTACTTTCCTTGAGGCCAAATTAACTCCTATTTAAGGAGGCCTTTGTGTAACATTTTTTTGACATGAATAATAGAAGAATTTTAGCTTTGCTAAATTGTGAAAAACTTTGTTTTTTAATACCTTGAAGTTCAATTAAGTTTAGTTGAGCTTTATGACAATCCGCGAACCTTTAGTTAAGACCTCTAGATTAGCCATTCAGTTCTTGATTTCAGGAACACCAAACTAATTTAGTTTAGCTCTTGATTTACATAAGCTAGATTAATTTTGTTTGTAATAATGTAAGGGATTTGATTGGCTTAACATCATTCCTTTTATCGTTCCCTTTGAATTCCTTTCCGCCATTGTTTTTGTTGTGTTTTTGTTTCTTGTTTAAATTTGTTGTACAACAAGGTCCAAAGGTGTGGAGATCCGTATATTCCAAGACATCAAGCCTCGGCTATCCGCATCAATTGGTATCAAAGCCCTGGTTGTTGCATAAAAAATTCAGGTTTTAATTTTAGTTGAGATTTTTGTCAACAACGATCCCAAGTGTGTGGTTCGAGTGATCCAGGACTTCAAGCCTCAGTATTCATATCATGACGTGACCAAGATATTCCATTTGTTGTGCTTCACCTTGAGTTGATGTTGTCTTAGTAAGAGAAAAGTAATTCTGAGATGGTGCAGAGGATCTCTTAGGGAAGTACTGTATATTAAAATGTCATAGAAGAAAACTAATAAGAATATTCTCAAATAAGTCTTGAAAATATCATTCATGAGACTTTGAAAGGTTGAATGTGTGTTGATTAATCCGAGTGACATCACCATGAATTCGTAATGTGAATATCCCCTTCATGCATCCTGATTTGATGAAAACCTGATTTCAAGTCTAACTTAGAGAAGAATTTTTCCCCAAACAGCTCATCCAAAAACTCTTCAATAAGAGGTATTGGATAGTACTCATATTAAGAGCTCTATAATCAACACACATTCGCCGTGCACCATCTTTTTTTAGCCAACACCACGAATGAAGATTAAGAACTGGTACTAGGTCTTATTATGCCCGTGAGTAGCATTTCTTTCACCAAATTTTCAATCTCATTTTTTTGAATATTAGAATATCTGTAAGGCC
Organism: Ophiorrhiza pumila; assembly: GCA_016586305.1. NCBI lineage: Eukaryota > Viridiplantae > Streptophyta > Magnoliopsida > Gentianales > Rubiaceae > Ophiorrhiza > Ophiorrhiza pumila. Next base: position 6,608,239 of record BLIW01000008.1, on the reverse strand, counting down.
GAACATTTATAGGTTGAGTCCATTCTTTCGAATGGATCTTATGATCATGATATCTTGGGGGAGGTAACCCTTGTGGCTAAGAAAAACATCTTTGAATTCTAGTAAAATTATTGCAGTTTAGAAGAGTGAGATACCTGTTTTTTACTAGCTTCAGAATCCAATTGAAAACATGAAATGGTAGAATTTTCAGAATCGAGTATCTCATCAGTAAGCATGCAAAGATTTGCCGAAGCAATCGAACTTGACTTCCTTAATAGTGGTTGCATTTTGTTCTTCTTCAAGACTTTCAAGGTTCGTTGTTGGGAGCCTCTTAAGGCAATCTTCCTATTTTGATATATGAATTCCATTATCAACTGACTAAAATTCCATGTGATATCTCCTAATGTAGACAACCATTAAATTTCTAACACAATCTCACAACCACTTACAAGTGATGGCATCAAATCAGCTATGAATTCTTGCCCTTGCATTTTCCTGAAAATGTGGACATAGCTTGGAGGTACTTAGTTTATTCCCATCTGCCACCACAACGCTTAAGGCGTTCACTATCTCACTCCTTAAACCCAACTTCTTAACAAATTAAGGGTGAACAAAATTATGGGAGCCGCCACAATTAATAAAAATACTAACAGATTATTCTCACATGACCAGTGACTCTCACAATATTAAATCAAGGAATTTCAATATTGGACATTGCATGAACAGAAATGTGAGCCAAATCACCTTCCTCTGTCAACTCTGTCTCAGAAACTTGATCAACATCATTATCTTCAATATCATTATCCTCAATGAATTCAATTCGATACAATTGTCTCTTGTTGCATTTGTGACCGAATTCATACTTTTTTATTACACCAAAAACATAAGCCCTTTGCTTTTCTTTCATCCATTTATGTTGTACTATCTGGACTTTTCACTCTTCTTCTCTGGAATATTGAGAATGGGATTATAATTTCTCTTACCTTGGATATAAGAGGATTGTCCAAATTGGGGCTGAAATGATTTATGAAGCACCCTGTTTTTTCTCAGAGAATTCAAGATTTTGATTTCTTCCAATCTTGCTAGGCATAAAACATGTTGTAATGTCCTTGGCATAAACATTTTTACGAATAATAGAATATCCTCCTTTAATCCACTCAAGAAGCAATTGACGACATATGACTCAGGAAGTTCAACTCGATTTAGGAGTTCCTCAAATTGTTCTTGAAACTCTAGAACTGATTCTTTCTGTTTGAAACTCGTTAACTCCCCCATATGATTATCGTATACAAAAGTATCAAATCGTGATGACATTTCCCTAATGTAATCCTCCTATCTTTGAACTTCTCTCATCAGTATTGATTTTATATAGACTTGATATCACTACAGAGCTTTACCCTCCAAGTGCATAGATTCTAATTTCACCTTAGATTTTGAGGGGGTGTCATCAATTTCAAAGAATTGATTACACTTGTAAAGTCATCCCCTAAAATTGATACAATAGAATTATTGAAATTTGATTCTGGAAAATCGAGATGGTGCTTGATAATTGCTAGAATGATGATCTAAATTGTGCCAGTATTGGGAAGTTCTTGTCCTTTGACTATGAATTTCCAAAACCAAAGCCCTCAAGGCCTCCATTTCTTTCTCGAATTGCTCCCTTTGTTCTTTCATTACATTGTTGAAGCTATCTTCAAGTCTCCTAATATCTTGGGATGTAGTCTCATCTGTCATTATCAAGAAAAACCTAGCTTTGATACTACAAATGTAGATGAAATAGAAAATCCCTATGGAAATTAGCTGAGCAGTAATTGGAAGAAGAAAGTTTTTCAATAGTTAACTCAGAGATAAACCAAGAAGAAGAGACAATGGAATTATAATATGGATAGAAGAGAATTTAGATTACAATGCTTGTCCTTATTTTTGAAAACACCTCGCTTAAGTAGGAAGTAGAGATGGTTATTATCTAAATGCTATTACAACTGACTAATACAGTTTACTAACTAATACAAATACTATGACCAAGTCAAGTCTAACTACTAACAATCATTGTGAGAAGTGAGCCCATATAGTCACCACCGTGAGAAAAAGCCCCTGCAATAGCTGAACAACACGATGGAGGGTGATAATGACATGGTGAGGGCCTGGTAGTGGTAGTAGTCGATTGATGGTTAATGGTTTAGGTGACGAAACAAGGTTTGGTGGTTAACCGCTTGAAGAGTCTGTCGCCCTGTTGAACTTTCAAATGTCCAATTGAAACTTTTTTGATTTTGTACTGCCCTGAAAAGTGGCCATGTCAAAGAACCATGCCGCCTATAACCAATTTAGCAAGGCACAATCGAACGACATCAAGAAACATAAGAAGCACCAACACACATCCACCAATGGATCGATTCAAAGTTTTTGAGAAATTAGAGGTGTGCAAGGAAGCAGACAGAAAAATAGAGCCTTTAGCAATTTGCTTTTGACCCCATTTTTTTGGTCTTTTTAAGTTAAATTAGTATTATTTGACTTTTTTATTTTGCACTGCTTATTATTAGTGATCTGAAATAGGGGTGTAATCGAGCCGAGTCGAGCTCGAGTACACCCTTAATCGAGTAGCTCGATCTTTTTAATGGTGGTACTCGAACTCGACTCGAGCTCGATCGAGTACCTAATTTTTGAGTTCGAGCTTGACTTCGAGCACCGAGTATCGAGCCCGATTTTTTTATTATTTTTTTAATTTTTTAATTTTTAAATTTTTTTAAATTTTTTTAAAATTTTTTTATAAAAAATTATAGGATGTATTTGTAATTTTTCAAAATTAGTATGGTAAAATAATAATTTATATAAAATTAAGGACCAAAATATAAATATAAGTTTTTTAAATTAGAATTTATTAAATATTAGGGACTAAAATATAAATATAAGAATAAAAATTAAAAAAAATACATACTCGAATAGCTCGACTCGAGCTCGAGCCCATATAATTTGAGCTCGAGCTCGACTCGAATTCCAATTCGAATCGAGTAAACCGAGCTACTCGCAAGTCGCGAGTAGCTCGATCGATTACCAACCCTAATCTGAAATCGAAAATGGAAGCATTTTTTTCACATAATGTTGATATGTTGTATGAGATGAACATCCTAATTTTTCAATAGATTATTTTACTTCTTTTATTGAGTACTTTTATTGAGTACTTTTATTGAGTAAGTTGAATGAGTTATTACATTATTCGCTGGTGGGGTGGAAGTGGTGGCGGTGCTGGTAATGTTTCTCTTAATGGGAGGAGAAATCCTTTATGGAAGAGAGAGAATAATAGGTGGAGAGAGTGGGAGGAGAAAGCCTTCATGCAAGACAGAGAATAATAGGAAGAGAGAGAGGAGGAGGAGGACAAAGTATATTGCAGCTAAAATTTATTTAGAGTTGAGAGATTAGGGGAGAAAAAGACGATGTTGGTCAGCTGTCTAAATATTAGGGTTAAGATTGGATTGATGAAGAAGACGATACACTTGAATAATGGCTTGGGATTATTGTTATTATTTCATATAGGCTTAAGTTTTAAAATGAATTTTATTATTGAAAATGGTAATTTTGGAACAAAAGGTTGTTTTTACTCATAATAATTAATTTTTTATTTCCCCAAGTGCATATTCTAGTGCTTGTTACTCACTTTCCATCAATTTAGACAGATTCTGTATAGATTCCATGTGAGTCCAAAAAATAAGGGGTTAAGTAAATATTATAAAAATATATAGGAGTTAAAAGAAAAATGCTCAAACTACAAGGGGTAAATGAAATTCGCCTAGGAATTTATTATGAGCAATCAATTTTATCTCCTGAAAAATGTTGCGACTAATATGATCGATTCTTTTTTTTTTTTAATCTTGATATTTTAATACACCAACAAATTAATTCCTTGAAACTAAGGCTCAGTTTAGTTAGGCCATTTTGGCCCATTTTCATTATCTTCCCTAAATAGAATGTTTGTTTATGTACAAAATTTTCAACTTCTCTAAATAGAAAACAAGAGCATTTTAGTCTTTTATAATTATTTTTAAATTTTTAAATTTTTTTATTTTTTAAATTGACCGGTGTTTGTCAAAGGTTGATTGCCGCTGGTCAATGGCAGTTGACTGTCGACCGACAACAGCTTGCCAGCCGAATTCCGGCCAAGTCTGGCGGTGGTTGCCAACAATCAACCCCTAATATTTTTAAAAATAAAAAATATTTTTTATTTTATATTTTAATTAATAAATAAATTTTCAACGCAAAACCAATAAAATCAAAAGTTATCAATCCAAACACTCAATTATCAATCCAAAAACATATCTTTCTTATAACACAACTCCAAATCTCGTTTTTCTTAATTTTCAAAAACAAAAAACCTATCCAAACAGAGCTAAATGTTTTTGCAATGAAGCTTAAATCGATACAACAACTTCATAGTATATAATGTTGATATTCATAAGTCTTGTCGTCGGAAAAAATTAATACTCCATCTTTCATTCCACGCAGTACTGAATGAAATTGTTTCCCAGATGGACGCACTTAGATGAATTTACAATAATATATGTCTCTTCGATTCTTCCGACCGTCATGGTTGGATCAAATTTTCAAATGATGAAAAAAAACAAAGTAAAATAGATAACAAAACCAGTGTAACAGTCAAGTTCCACAGTCATACACAACAACATTAATTCATGCACGTTTTATTGTCTTGAATTCGGACTGCCAGTATCACTGCAAGAAGAACCTGCATAACCCAAAAAAAAAAAAAAAAAAAAATCATTTCATTTCTCATTTACGATGAAATGAGTCACAGACGTACATCTAATTCACCTTAATTAGAAGCATTAATTTGAACAAATAGTATTATGGAAGAATATATTCTTGTCCCTTTATGCATTAATTAATTTGAAGACAAACTTAAACTAATGCTTTGAAGATGTACATATACAGCATCCGGCCGGCCAGCAAGAAAAATCTATTACGTACCTCTCTTATTTATTGTCGTGGCAGATTTGAAAAAGATTGCATCGCTTGGGCTGCTTTGGTGATCTTTATCACCGCATCCGGGGGTAGGTTCAAGCGTGGAGCCACTGGTATCTGTCGAAATCCAGCGGATGAAGAAGTGGGTTGCGGTCCTTGCGGGATGTTGGTTGAAGTGGGTTGCGGTCCTTGCGGGATGTTGGTTGTGGTGGGTCGAGAGCTCGATGGATTGTAGGATAGCAAGGCTTGTTCAGCAGCTTTGATGCCCAAACTAAGTGCATCAACGAATAACTGAGAACCGCCCGGTTTCTTATCCTGAAAATTAACAGAGAAAGATATTCTAATTCCCAGACCCAATCTTGGAGTCGGTCAATTTGAGATTTTTTTATAAAGTGACACATAATTTTGTTTTTTTACTTATAAGAGATGATTTTATTTTTTTTATACATGTCATATCATTCACTATAACATTTCAATTTAGAATTTCAGTCTATATATCATTTCTCTTTTCTAAATACCTAATATAAGGCTATGATGCCTGCCATTATCTATGAAATATGTGCATATATGCAACTTATGTATCAATCTAAAAATTAGTGTATCAAAAATCAATTTTTCAGTTTAACCTATCAAATATCAAATATTAGTATATTAAATATTAAAAATTAACATATCAAATATAAAAAATTAGTGTACGTATCAAGTATCAAATATCAAATATCAAAGACTACCGTATCAAATATAAAAAATTAAAGCGTCAACTATCAATTATAAAAAATTACCGTCTCAAGTAAAGAATGAACAAGGATGTTTTAACAAAGAGAATGGAGGGAAATTCACACTCAATTGTAAGTAAAAAAACTATTTAATTCATCTATTTTATGTTAATTACTACAATTCTTGTTATGGAAGTTTGTTAAAGGATGAGGTTTGATATAATAGGTGATTGTTCATGTGTATTTGATCGTAAAAGAATTATCCAAATGTGTTTGGCATGAATTTATTATATTTATTTAGAAAATGGGTTAATGAATTTTAGTGAAATTCGGCTGATGCTTAAGTTTGAAACGATAAATTTATGCCAAAATATTCGTGAATAGATATTTGGGAAAATGGATTTAGGATATTGGAGAGAAACAAGAACAGTCAATAACACAGAATTGCCCAACTGCCTTTTAGGGACAATTTCTATCAATAAAAATACTTTTTAGACTTAATTTGACTAGTATTTGAATAATTTAGACAATATTAAAATTTAATTAGGTTTCTGTATTTTTATATTTTATAGGAAAGTAGATTATATGATTGATATATAGAATATCCCCTCAGGCGACTATTTAATTTGAAATTGATTTCAGGTGAGTGATTTTGGTATTCTTTATATTTTATAAATATTTGTTAAACGATATACCTCAAATTTTATTTATTTTGTTATGTTAAATTAGAATGATCATATGTATCATTATGGTTTCATAACTGCAAAATATATGTTGTGGTCGTTTATTGAAATAAGCTCTATTGATGTCTGGATATTGTTAAGTTAAATTTAATTAGCTATCTATATTTTTATATTTAAAGAAAATGAAAGTATATGATTAGAAGAATTCCTTAAAGTGAGTATTAAATTTAGAATTGATTTCAAGGTACTGCTTTATATTTTATAAATATTTATTAAAATAAAGTTGATTTATTTTATTATGTTAAACTTATTTTGATGAACTGGAATGAACATGTGTGTGATTATAGCTTTGATGCCTATAAAATATATGTTGTAGTTGTTTATTGAAATAAATTATTTTATGACAGTTTTTTGTGATAGTTGTGATGATCTAACTCTTGAATACTTGTGCACGGTTGGTAAGAATATATTTTAACCTTAATATAAATGACCTACTCGCGGCAAAATTAGTCAGAACCTAATATAATGGTCTATCTAACGCGATAAACAATAAGGATTAGATTAGAGATGGCCATTATTTCGGTATCGAAATCGTGGCCCCACAAAATCGGAACCGGAACCGAAACTGAACCGTCAACCAGAATCGGTCAAAATATTTTTTTTTTAATAATTCTATAAATATTTCTATACCACTTCATTTTCATCACATAATTTCTTAGTTTTCTAATCTTTATATTATAAGTTTTAACGTTTATAGTTTAGGGTTTAGGGTATCAATTTTTTTAATTAATTATTCTAATTATATTATTACATTGTTCAGTCATTCTTTCAACACTCTTATCATTTATATATTTTTCTTTCTCACTTATCTAATCCTTCATAATTCTATTTTTCTAAAACCTCAATATGTTAATTCAATTTCAACTATTAGTCCAATTATATTATATATCAACTTAATTTTCTAATTTATATTATCCTAATTCTATTATTATATTATGCTAATATACTATATGAATTCCAACTAATAGTTTGATCATTCTCTCAATGCTCTTATTCTTTCTATATCTTTCTTTCTCACTTATCTAATATTCATAATTCTATTATTCTTAAAAATTCATATATTAGTTTAATTTTAACTACTATTCTAATTATGTTATTATATTATACTAGTTGATTTCTAATTAATAATTCAAATATTCAAATATTATTTCCATATTCTTATTATTTTTATATCTTTGAATCTCACTTATCTAATTCTTCCTAGTTCTATTATCTAAAAACTATATATTAATTAAATTCAATTGTAACTATTATTATTCTAATTATATTATTATTTTGTATTATTTGAGTTTTAATTAATAGTTTAATCATCATTTCAATAGAAATCAAATTTAATTAAAAGTGGGATTACAATCGAAATTTGAAACTAAAAATTGAAAAAAAAATCCGAATTGGAACAAAATTGGAACCGAAATCGGAACCGAGGTGGAACCGGGAACTGCCAGTTCCGGAACCGTGGCCACCCCTAGATTAGATTCAATTAATGACCAATAGTAACGTCTGAGCTTATGTAAGGACGAAATAAATGTTTGTTAAACGATTATGTCACATAATATATATGTATGTTTTGAAGCTAATACTTTCTCATTTCGATTTTATATGTGAGTTATGTTTTTAGCAATGTTTTGATGTAAATATATAATGTATAGTAACATGCTCAATCCAATAGGAGAATATCCAAACTAATTAGTGTTATTTGCTCATTCTAGGTTAATTATTATTTTACATACTAGTGAATATGTATAGATTTCAAGTGTTGGAGACTTACGTAGACATTTGGTTGGCATAATATAGAGATTATTAGAATTTATGTGTACATTATGTAAAAACTTTACGGATATATCGAAGGTTAGTTAGTTGAGATTTGAATATATTTTTTATTTTAGACCTCATCAACTTTAACATTTATAAACAAGGGGTGATGACTTTCATATTATAGTGATTTTTAAACTGTAATAAGTCCATTGTTAGGGTATTGAAGTGACCCATGTAGTTTAATAGATAAAGACAAGTCATAATACAATTTTATGTTATTGATGTTCTTGTATGAGAAAACTAATTGCCTACTTTGATGAAGAATAGGATAAAGATTCTATATTAACAAATTTGGCATCTCTCTATTCATTATAAATATTAGGTACTATTACATCAATTGTGACTCAATCTAATTTGGATGAAGAGAAATAAAACTAATTTAATCTTTTTCCCAATATTTTTTCCTCTCTATTCCATATATACCCTTCTTTCTTCTCATATTATTTTGCTGACTTCGTGAATTAAATATCAAACATAATAGAAGAAAGTCATATTATATTAGTACGATGTGAAAATCGTATTACTATATAATTTTGAATTTAAAATTTATGCAAAATCAATAATTATATTATATTAATTTCATTGATGTGGATTAAATAAAATCCAGCATCCATTACATCTCAAGATCCGGGGCATGACAGATATTGTGGCCAATTTGAAAATGATTGTGGTTTTTGTTTTAGATCTCAACTTAAATATTTATAAATAAGGGTTAGTAATTAAACTTTGTATTACAGTGATTTTTTTTACTGTAATACGATCAATATGCCTCGAAGATGAGGGACGTGACAGATATTGTGACCAATCTAAAAATGAGCAGAGTGCCAAAACATATATGTCAATAAGACATTTAACTAAAATTATTTTTAGACTATTATCTGACTATTCCGACAAGTATTAAAAAAAAATTTTCTGGAAAATTTGTAGAATCTCCAAAATTGTGCATGGATTGATAAGCAGGAAAATTAATTAATTTGATACCTTACCTTGTTAAGTAATCTATTCTTCTCATGATCTAGATAGGCTTTTGCTTCATCCTCTGAGATTTCAAGTTGTTTAGTTGAGTGATCCCAATTTGCATGTTCAATGCTAGCATCTGCAAGGACAATAAGTCAGCATAGTCCTATTTCACGAGAAAATTGAGTAGCATATGCTTGAAATATTGTGTTGTCTACTGATCCAGATTATTATACAATACTTTCAAAACCAAAAAAAAGAAAAAGAAAAAGAGTCTCATAAATTTATATATTTTGTATAATATATTATTGTTTAGGGTAGATTACCTAAAACGTAGTGTTAATAAAAGAAGAAACCATCTAAAAGATTTGAAAACTCTACGAAAATTAGCATATAAAACAAAGAACATCTGTGAGGACAAGAAGTCAGCATAAGGGTGACCACGGTTCCGGAACCGGCGGTTTCGAAACTGTCCTCAGCGGTTTTGGAATTGTCCTCGGCGGTTCCGATTCCGTCCCGATTATGGTTCCGATTCCGATTCCAGTTCCGGTTCCGGTTCCAGTTTTGTTCCTATTCTAATTTTTTTTTCGATTTTTAGTTTCGAATTTCGATTGTAATCCCACTTTTAAATTTGATTTCTATTGAAATAATTATTAAAATATTAATTGAAACTCAAATAATACAACATAATAATATAATTAGAATAATAATAGTTACAATTGAACTTAATTAATATATAGTTTTTAGATAATAGAACTAGAAAGAATTAGATAAGTGAGATTCAAGGATATAAAAATAATAAGAATATGGAAAGAATATTTGAATTATTAATTAGAATTTAACTAGTATAATATAATATTATAATTAGAATAGTAGTTAAAATTAAACTAATATATGAATTTTTTAGAATAATAGAATTATGAATATTAGATAAGTGATAAAGAAAGATATAAAAAGGATAAGACTATTGAGAGAATGATCGAACTATTAATTGAAATTCAAATAGTATATTAGCATAATATAATAATAGAATTAGGATAATATAAATTAGAAAATTAAATTTATACATAATATAATTGGATTAATAATTGAAATTGAACTAATATATGGAGGTTTTAGAAAAATAGAATTATGAAGGATTAGATAAGTGAGAAAGAAAAATATATAAATGATAAGAGTATTGAAAGAATGATTGAATAATATAATAATATAATTAGAATAATTAATTAAAAAAAATGGATACCCTATACCCTAACTATAAACGTTAAAACTTACAATATAAAGATTTAAAAACTAAAAAATTATTTGATGAAAATGAAGTGGTATAGAAATATTTATAGAATTAATTTTTTTTTTACCGGTTCCAACTTCTTGTTTAGATTCCAGTTTTGTAGAGCCACGGTTCCGAACCGCCGGTTCTAGTTTTGAAACCAGATTTTTGGCCATCTCTAAGTCAGCATGCTACTATTTCACAAGAAAATTTAGCATATGCTTCAACATTTTCCATATTCCACAAGGCTATTGAGAAGCATACACCTTCCCCCCTTTCTCTCCCACCTCACCAATCATAAATGTTCAAGTCAAACAACTTTGTAAGTATAATAATTATAAAAATATTTAGACGGGTAAAAGACTCAAATAGTTTTAAGTTTGGGAGAAAATATAGTTTTGTTTATGATCTACATGCAAGTCGGGCTTTTTGATTCATTGAATATCTCAAGATTAATTTAACCATGAGAACCTTTTTGAACAGAAATTCCACAACTTCTCACCATGTAAAAAAAAACATTACCGGTTGAGCTTGGCTCACTGGTATCACAGGTGGGATTCCACCCTGGTAACCAGGGTTCGAATCCCACCTGGACCAATCTTCACCCATTTAAATGGGTGAAGAAGGAGTATTTGTGAAATGCTCTAAGTTTCCCCGGGGACTGCTATGGAAGAAAAATTATGGTGGCTTGTGCGCAGGAGTGAGGCCGTGTGGGGTCGGAATTCCTCGGAGAAGCATCGTCAACACTTCGGGTGGGGAGGTGTGTGACTTGGTGACCAATGACTGAAGACTGGCCCTGGTACCCAGCTTGGGCTGCTACCGTAAGATTAGTACCCCATTGCGTGCACATCCCGCGCTTTACATCCTCAGCTGGCTAGGGGACGGTTGGTTTGAGGCCCAGGATTAGTCTGACTAGAATTAGTCTGACTCAACAACAATGAAGTGGTGGGAAGACACGGAGTTGTAGTGTTAGGAACCTAAGATATAAAAAAAAAAAAAAAAAAAAAAAAAAAAAAAAAAAAAAACATTCACCCGAGAATAATTGCTCACAAAGTCCGGTAGACCTTTTGACCACGTAAAAAAACGTGCACTTGAGAACAATTGCAACAGTTCTTAACTTATTTTTAATGCATTTAACAAATAAACCCATTAGTTGTATGACATTCAAAACAAGTCTTTCAAATGTTAAAGATGGTCACTTTGACAAATGGTATTATCATTTATGTAACAAAATTCAAATTAAAAATAAGTATGTAAAATTTTTAAAATCAAGAAACAAAATCATACTTACCTCCAAAAATATGCTTGACGTAAAACTATAACATTAATATTACAGCTCATATTTCACTACATGAATGGTCTCTAGCAAATATATATAAAAAAAATTGTTTTTATGGATTTTGAATCTTTGTATCATTTGGTGTATTAATATGTTTAAAATTCTCTATAAATGTGATACTTATTTTTTAAATAAAATTAAATTTCTATCAAATAATTAATGAACTTTAAACTTTAAAAAATAAGTAGTTATATACATGTCAAAATTTTATAAAGTGTTAAACTCTTATATATTGAAGGTAATAATTAACAAATCACAAAGAAGGAAATGAAACAAAAAAACGTATGGTTACATTTTATAGTAATACCTGCGAACTGCTGCTCAAGTTCAATCCGGAAATCACGGATATGATCCTGAATAATCAACTGTAAGTCATAACCCTTCTTTTCGTACTTTTCTTTTAGGTCAATTGAGTTCTTGAAATTTTTCAATGCTTGATGGCTGATGCGCACCAACAGAGACCGGTGAATTGGCTCAACAATCTAAGAATTTTGTAGGAAGAGAGTAGAAGAAGCTATGATATTGCTCTGACATGTCTCAAAATTTTTATCATTTCAAAATCCAAATTTCATCATCATGTATTTACATCTGTGCACATAAAGCTTTAATTATTTTTTTTCTCACAATTATCAAGGAATAGATATCAAATTTTATTTTCACCTATAATTGTTCTTTTTTTTGCCATAGAAATTTACATAATAATTCCACTTATCCTTTTCAAGTATGGTTTTAACTAATTTTTTTTTTTTGTTTTTAATAAAGGTCATTTTGCATATACCAATACAAAAAAATTGAAAATTTCAATTTATCCTTTCCTCTATTTATTTAAAATCAATGACATTAATTATTGTTATTCATTTTTCAATAATAAATCAAGGTAACTAAAACAAGTTATTCATTTTTTTAATTAGTGTGCACTGAGTTAAAACATCACAATTAGAGGCATTATTATTATGAGATCAAATCATCTATCTAATATTATCATGTCTTATTCTACTTAATGTTCAAAACGATGTAAATTCATTACAATTAAGAATTAAAAGCATAAATATAACTAAAATTAATTTATAATTAATGTACCTAACTAAAACATTAGTGAATTTTACGATTTTATTTTAATTTAAGATAAGATATAACAGAATAATTTTTTAAAGAAAATCTCATTTCCTATTATTATTCGAGTTACAATGGAATACAAAAACTGAGAAATAGACAACCAAGCAACTACCAGGTCCACCAAAATTAATTGTTTTATAGCATACCTGCAATAACTCTTGAGTCAATTGCTTTCTTCGTTCTTCCCTGACAGTTTCATCGAAATACAGAGCTTCCTTGTCATACCTATAAGGGAACAAGTGTATTCAATCGCAGGGCATCTAACTAGGTGAGGGGCCAAAAATTATTATTTTTTAAATAACATTATATAATTTGGGAGAGTTTTTGAAAAAAAAAATGCTTATTTTGAATTATTATTATTAAATAAGCATTATTTTAATATATTTATTATTAATAGTATTAAAATAACTTTATTATTTTATATAATTATTAAAATACTTTTTTGTTGATCCCACCAACTACATATTACCATATGCTCAAATATCTTCCACACACCTCCAAAATTAAAAATGAAAATTGTGAAAAGAAAACCTAACTACTAATAGATAATTTGATGGTCAATCACAAGAATAATAGTAATATTTAAAGGAAGATAAATTGACCAAAAAAAGACTGCGACTACATCATCAGCATAACGCAATTACTAATATATTGATTTGATGGTCAATCACAAGGATAACAGAAATAATTGAAGAGAAATAAATTAATGAAAGATTTGCAATTAAGGATAGGTTAGAGCTTCCCATAAATAATAGTATTCTATCCAAATTGCATCTAGTGAACATGGAAGAGAGATAAATTAATAGAAGATTTGCAGCGATAGTCAGAGCTTGGAGGTCCTTATTGACTGATAGTATTCCATGCAATTCCATTATATCTTCCACCATATTAATGTTGAAGAACAATTTTAGATTAAACGCGTGGGCAAATTGTGCAAGTCATTTATTGGTCTCCTAAATTTTAGCATTTGACTTTGTTACAATTACATTTATTTTAAAATCTTCAATGGTATTTACAATTATAATAGAAAGAGTTTGCAAATTATGTAATGCTAATATCAGACCTTATGTTGAATGTTATATTGTTTTATTCTATTCAATATTCAAAATGATATCATTTCATCAGTAAATTCAAATTTACAATTATTAAACTCTAATCAATATATGATTAAAATATAATTTTAGTTTTGAACATAGTAAAATAGAATAATTTTGGATAGTGAATCAAATCTCATGTAATGCATCCTAGTATTTATGTATTATTTGCTAGTACTCTTATATTATTGGAGTTCATTATTGGCTTATCCTATTATATCTGCGGTTCAAACTTTGCAGGTTTGAATGAGCAAATAAATGCACATCGGACAGGTACGTATTTTTGCGGACTCTAATTTCGAATGTCTAATCACTACAAGCCACCTAATTTGTAGTTATACTAATATCTTCTTGGCATCATGACTGGGAGAAATGTGAGGAAAACTTACCTGGATAAACAATCTGCAATAAGTGAATTTACTTTATCCCCAAATTCTTTTGCTTTTGTCTTTGAGTATGCATCCTTCTTTATTTGACGCCAAGACTGCGTTCATTGATTATTGCATAAAACAATTAATTAAAAAACGAACAAATAGAAACACAAGTCTTGAAAAGGTAAAACACGAAGTACCTCATTCTCACAAAAATTCTTATAATTCTCCTTGGCTATTTGGTTGCACCGTACTTCAGCAACCATGATCTGCCATTAATAAAACACAGAATCAAATTGCTAGAAAAAATAAAACCCAAAATGACTATATATAATCATTTATTTTTTCAGTTTAAAGAATAAGAACATTATTAATTAATTTTCTGAATAAAAGGGTTTTCATGGTTTTACTCTCTCTCGTGGTAAGTTAAGGTCCTTATTCTCCAGAATTGAATCCCAGATTCTTTTAGCATAGACATCAAAACCCGAAGCTGCAATCCTCCCACGATTGGATTCTACAGATGTAGAACAGGAGATGATCGTCTCCTTCAAGTCAGCCACCTTCCAAAATGTAACAATTGGAAAACAAAAAATTATAAGATTTGCTGTTTAAAATCAAATAACAAAAGCATGCATGCAGGCCACATGTATAAAATTATTTTTTAGTTTCCAAAAAAAAAAAAAAGAGAGAAAAAAGAAAAAAAAAATGAAAATGAGGAATCACTATTAACTACTTTTTTAAAGTAAATAAATAGACTTTAACTATGATTGAAATTAATAGAGATTTCACCGGAACCAGGAAAAAAATTTTGAGGGGCTGACTTAAAGTTTTTTCTTTGGTTGGGGTGTGTATGTGTGTGTGTGTTGCGTGTGTAATTTTGTTAATTCATTCTTTAATCGTCTCCGCAATAGACCTTGTGTGATATTGTTTGTTTTACTCATTATTCCATTTTATAATATTATATGTTTCACTCTTTATTTGATTTCATATAAAAATTACACTTTTTTTTATTAAAGATGACATTAACACTAAATTAAACTAATTTTATGATAAAATTTTATCATTTTCGCTTTTTATTTCAATTTTATTTATCCTCATTATCATAACAAAAATTCTTTCTTTCGTAACAAAATTCTTTTATTTCAATCATGTTCATCATATTCATCTTAATGTTAAAATCATAAATACTATTCGTAATAAATGATTAATAAGAAACTATATAAATCAAAATATATCGAAATTATTAAAAAAACGTAGAAGTATTGGCCAAACTTTTTATCTTCACTTGAGCAAATATCACACACACACACACATACACACATGATCGTAATTACCTCTTTTTCAAAGTCGTCTTTCTTGTAGTCATAATGCGACATGGCCTGCACTTCAATCTGAGAAATCACGGGTTAAAAAGCGTTATATTTAAGGCAAAAAAAAAAACTAATTAATTAAGTGGAGTTTAAAAAATAATCAAATGGTTTTTAAGGTTCTATTACTCATTTTAGATAAATTTCTGTGCTTTTGTTGGATTCTACTTTTCAATTTCATCTCAATTTATTCACTTCTAATATTTAAACTAATATCCAAAGTGGAACAATTTGTTTTACAATCAAAAGAACATATAAATTATAATTAAGCTGTAATGTTTGATTTGGGGAATCGAAAACAGGAATGAAAAACAGAATGTTCTATTTTTCAAATATTAAGGAAACACGAAAACACACCAACTTGGTGAATTTTCTTTTTTACAATATTCTATACCCATAGAAAATTTCATCACTCATTTTGTTATCTTTCTCCTCTCTACACTTTCTCACTTCTTTCTTTTAAAATATAACTCTTTTCTCTAGCCCAATCTCTCTCTTTATCAGCAGTTATTCCCCCACTAATTTCAATATTTCTTTCTTTTCTTTTTGTCAAAATCTCCTTCCTTCTTGTCTCGCCAATATATTAATAATAATTTTTAAAACATTACAAAAACAATAATTTACATATATATTTTATAAATTTGTAGATGAAGTTTATTTTATTACAAATAAAAGTTAATAATTTTTTAATCATTCATTAATTTGGGTACAAATAGTTTATTAACAAGGAAAAAAATTTAAGTTAAAAAATTTTAATAAAAAAGGTTAAAATTTATTTTTGTAAAATTCATAATATTTTTTTAAATTGTTCTGCGCTATTTCAACTAATATTTTCATGCAATATCAAAGAATTAAAATATAATTTTATTTAACTTTCATTTCAAAACACCCGCACATCAAACGTAGGTACTAAATTATAATTTTTATTTTAGACACTTAATCAAAAATTACATTATTATTAGAATGTCATTTCCATTTCTAATTTCGAGCAATTGTATTCTTGTTTCATTTCTGTTTTCCATAATGAACCAAACCTCACCTTAAAGTGTGAATACTAGCACAAAAATTGTGCACACAATTCAATATCATGAAATTATTGGGGGGAAAAAAAGCAAGGAAAAAAGTAAAATGAACGTGCACAAACAGTGGTAATTAAGATGTAGTTGGTCAATCTCACTTTGAAATAATCTTCTAGTTTTGCATCCCGTTTGTCCTGGGGCTTTCTCAATTCTTTCCACATCTACAAACAAATATTATAACTTATAAACATCATCAAAATCATATATAGAAAATTGTTCGTGCATGAGAAATAAATTAAGCATTTTGAGATGATCATTTTTACCTGTCGCAGTTTGTCCTTTACTTGCTTTTCGAGTAATGCCAAAGGGGTCTAGTTTTAAAAACAATTAACCATAATGAGTTATTGTGTTGATAAATTAAGATTTATTGATCAATTAATTAAGTGAATCAAAGACTGAAGCTGAGATATCGATCTGTACCTTTGTCTTATCACGTAAAACAAACATTAGAGTTACCTTACGTTTATCACATATCCTCAGCATTACCTAGGAATAACCATTACAACATGCATGCATGTGAATATATAAGAAGGTCAATCCAATTTGAAAATTCAGAAAAAAAAAATTAAAATATTTCAGATTGCATTTTAGAAGATGAATGTGTTTTGAATTTTGAATTGAATGTTTGGATTAAAAAGTTTTATTTTTATTGGTTTTTATGTTTAGCGATTATTTTGTTTGTGTTGATAGATGGTATTCTACGTAGGAAATTTTCCGAGAAGATTGAAAAAAATTGTATTTTGAAAACTTGTGCTAAACACATGGGCGGAACTAGGGGGGGGGGGGGGGGGGGGGGGGGGGGGGGGGGGGGGGGGGGAGGGGCGCACCCGCCCCCCGTTGTTTCTGAAATTGAGGGATACTGTCTTTATTTTTATAGTTTTAGGACCGGTGGCTCTCACCTTCTGCCTGCCAATATAGTAAAAAATATGACAGAAACATCTTTGCAATTGATCTATGGTGGTTGTATATAGGCAAATATTGTAGAGATAGAAGGGAGAAGTGAATATTATGGATTGTATTATAATTAATTGGATGATTAGAATTTGAGAGATAGGATGTAGTCTTCTCTTCTCGTTATCTTTTAATTCACGATAATAAAAAGTGCAAGTCAAATTTGATTTTAACTACTTGGCTTATCATAAAATAAAGAAATTAATTTTCTTTACCAAATTTAGAAAAATAAACAACCTAATCAAAGTGTTCAAGCTGATAATAAATCTATATACCAATAAGTTAAATTCGAATTATTTTTGTCTTATCTTCTCAAAATTCAAAATTTTGAATATGTAGAAACACTAAATTGAGGTGATACTCAAAAATTTTGATATGTTTAAACACTAAATTAAATTTATTTTATGAGTTCTTTTTTCTTATTAGGGGTAATTATTAAGGTATTTCTTTTAATAAGAAAAATTTATTGTTCCACAAATTTAGCATACATTGAAGATATGATTAAAATGAATAAATTTTGTCAAGTTTATTATGTGTATATATTTATATTTTCATATTATGTTTATCAAGTTGATACATTATTAGTTTCATATTATGTTTATTGTGTGTGTGTGTGTATATATATATTTTAATCAAAAAATTTTATTTCACATTATTACATATGAAGCCAGGTTATATATAAAACAGGATTTAATCACGATTTTAACAAACAATAAAGTGATAAAAAATTAGAATTATAATTTCAACGGCCATTAATTATTCATTGCATATATAAAACAAGTCTCATATATAAACTGATTTCACAAGAATTTTTATATTTTTATTTTATGCTCTTCATAAGTACCCCACAATTTTTTTTCTAGTTCCGTCACTGGCTAAACACAAAAGCCAATTTGAGATGAGATGAGAATTGCAAAAAAAAATGGATATCCAAATGGAAAAAGTATTGGTAGGTTAATGCTCACCAAATCATCATTTGAGTTGGTAATTAATTACCAATAATGCCAAAAAGTCATGTGTACTCTAATTAATGCTAACATGCTTCTTACTCGATGTGGAGGGCCACATGATAAGCTAGTGTCACATTATGGCGCTGTTGTTATTAATTGTTAACCATCAATTCATTTGATGAGTTGATGTTTCTTAACCATCTAATATTTTTTTCATTCAAATTAGTCCCATTGGGTGTTTCTTATCGTGAATCATCAACCAATGCTTTATTTAGGGAGTGTTTCTTATCGTGAATCATCAACCAATGCTTTATTTAGGGAGTGTTTGATAGGAAATACTAGAATTAAGGAATGAGGATCACTCATCAGTCATTCCCATTCTTATTGCTTAGTTGAGGTCAACAGTTTTGAATGAGAGTGAAAATACCTCAATCATTCCCTTATTATGCAACTCATACAAAGTAATAAACATTTAGTGGTTGTATTGACAAAAGAATACAAGTAGTTGTACTAAATTAAAGTAAAGACTGCAGTTAATGCCATAGCAAATATTAGCATCCAGAGCAATAAATTACTCAATTTTCTAATTTATCCTTAATGAATAAAACTCTTGATTTTCTATCTTCACCTTATCCTTGTTTTCTCTTTCCACCTTATCATAAGAGCTTATTAATTCTTTCTAATATCTTTCCTTTGAAGTTTAATCTTTTTTTCTTTACACTAATTTTTTTTTCCAATTTTTATTAATATAACACTTATTTTCAGTAACACTTATATTTAAAAAAATTATATACCTTAGTTAAAAATTAGTTTCTAGTCAGAAAAATAAATTTTAAATTATATTAACTAATTTTTCATATTTAGTGTGAAATTAAAAAGAAATTATATCAGATTTTTTAATTAATCAACAAATAACACCAAGAAAATAATAAAGTAAAATTTTTTGTTTAAATTTTCACTAACATGGCTACTGAAAAATTAGAAACTAAAAGAGTTAATTAGTTTTAATATATTATGAGCAATTTAATATTTAAAAATGTTAATAGATCACAGGAAAAAAAAATATGAATAACATTTTAAAATTCAAATTTAAATTAATATTTTATGATTTTATTTTGGTAAAAAAATGGTGTTAGGAAGAAATTATTATTTTTTTTTTGAAGAAATTTTTATTATTATAAATTTAAAAGTCAAATTTAAGTATAATACTTTATTTGTAAAAAATGTTAATATTTAAAAATGATAATAGATCACAAGAAAAAATTATATTAATAAAATTTTAAAATTTAATTTTGAATTAATATTTTATGATTTTATTTTGGTAAAAAAATTGTGTTAGGAAGAAATTTTTATTATTATAAATTTAAAATTCAAATTAAATATAATAATTATTTATAAAAAAAACGTAGGAAAAAAATTACTGTAACAATGTTTTTTATTTTAAAAATTTTGGTAAAAAAATGGACAAAACAAATAAGTTAAATTGAATTTGTGAATAAAATACCAAAACAACTATAAACAAACTGAGCCTAAATTGAGTGAACAAAACTATTAATAAAAATAAGTGTTATATTATGTTATATAAATTTTCTTTTTGTATAAGTAGGAAATGAAAATAAGTCTTATATTAATAAATATATTTTGGAGAAAAATTAGTGTAAATGAGAAGAAACTCAAATATCAAAGAAAATATGTAAAAAAAAATGGATAAATCTTACTAATAAGGTGGGGGAGAATAGATAAGAACTTTAACTCTTTAAGGGTAAATTAGGAATACGAGTTAGTTGTTGCTCTATATGCTAATATTTGCTCTGTCAATAACAGTTCCCTAGAGTAAATTATTTTAATTGTCTTTCAACTTGAGAATTCATTTTGTTTTCATTTTTTAAAAAGTTTTATTTTAATTTCTTATATTACAATTTAGGTTTCAAATCATCAATCGGCCATTATTTTCATTTAAAATCTAAATTAACAACTATTAATTTACACACATATGACAAATAAAAAGATATAAAACTTGATAAAGTTTAACATATGCATGCCATATAGTTCTTAGAATTGAGTGTTTCTTGTATGAAAAATGAACAAATGAACATTGTAAACCCAAAGTTTAGCACGAGGAACAAAAGTAGAATTTTTTAAAATAATAATTAAGAACAAAAGCAAAATGAACCCAAGCTAATTAAAAGAGGATTGAGCTAATTTATCTTACTAAATTGTGGCAATTGCTCAAGAAAGTTGAAAAATCATGCAATTGAGGTACATACCTCAAATATAATCATTAAAAGCGGCCAACGTGCCCCTTGACTTCGACCAACTTCCGTACACCACCTGTTTTACTCCGGAAAATTTATGAATTAAAATCGTCAACACTGTGGAAATGTCACGAAAATTTTGTACAAAAGAAATATATGATCTTATAATGAAGCAAACTCATGGAATACGATATCCAGTAATATGTATAATCGAACGAGACGTTTCAAAGCACTGGCGGAGCCACGTCCCACATATAGTGATCCACCTCAATTTTTTGTAAATAACCCTAGGGATATATAAAATTATAAAGATTATTGAAATATTGCCCCGCTAAAAATAAATAAAAGTAGGGGCAAAACTAAAAAGTAAAAAATATATTCAATTAGAATATTATGTCTCTCCCACATTTTCAAGAAAGTATTTGATTCAGTTTTAACTACTCCACTTATCATATGTATTTTATTCTTATTCAATTTATACTATTAAGTAATAATTTTTTTAAAAACTCAAGTACTGGTATAAAGTAAATCAGTAAAAGAAGATAACTTTTCATCTTGCAAAGGGCTCATCTAAATAATTTTACTCTCGTATACGTAGGGGTGTTCAATATTCGGTTTAAACCGAAAATCAATTCGAAAATTCGAAAATCGAATTCGAATTCAGAAATTCGAATTCAGTTTTCGAATTTCGAATCAGTTTTCAGTTTAAACTGAATTCGAATTTCGGTTTTCGATTCGGTTTTCGAATTGGGCTTCCAATTCGAAAACCGACTTCAATATATATAACATAATTTTTATAAATATAAAATATATAATAATAATACAACTTAAACTTAAAAAACATAATTAGGTCATTCTTTTATGTATTATTTGATTTAATTGAATGTTTTGTAAATTTTGATATAATTTATGTAATTTAATGATTTAATTAGGATTTAAATCAATCTGAATTCGGTTTTTTCGAATAAAACCGAATTCGAACCGAAAACCAAATTTCGAATTCGGTTCGGTTTGTTCAAATTATATTCGAATTCGGTTCAATTTTCAAATTCGTTTTTAGAAATGTCCAAATCGAACAAACGAACCGAATAACCTGAAAACCGACTCGAAGAACACCCCTACGTATACGTCTATGTCAAACCACTTTTCATCTTTCAACTGCATCTTTATCACTTATCAGATGACTTTTATCTTTCAATTATTCCATCACTTTTTATCTTTATCATATCGCTTTTTATATTCCAAATATTCAATTTCCCGTTCTCCATCCTCTACAGACTACATCCCACTATCCTAGAAGGCAGAAGGTAAGTTTTGTTTTTTTTATCATTTTCTACAGTTATTTTTTTAGTATAAAGTTATTTAATATTTAGTTGACAAGTTATTTTAGATCAATTTTTTCTATGTATTTTCTACATAATTAAATTATGGACTGTGTGGGTAATCTAAATTAAAGTACTTATTTGTTATAATTGTTATTTTGATTTTTGAATAAATATAAAAAATTTTGATTGAGTTTTTAATATAAAACTGTAAAAACTTCGTGTGAAATTTTTACAGTTTTATATTAAAGAAAAACTGAGATGGTTTGATTACATTTTTATTAAAAAAACATGCTTACACACTTAACGCTTTTGATTAAGAAATTTGATTAAAAATGTTTGTATGCTTAAGTTGAAATTTATTTGTGTAATTGTGTACTGTGTGACTTCAGAATTTGTTATACCATATTATTATTGGAACTTGGAAGCTTAATTTATGATGTAATTTTGGTTGATTAAATATTATTTTGGCCTTACATTACTAGTTAAGCAAATTATATTAAAATAATTATTAATATAACATTTTTTTCTTCTTACTAGGAATGGATAAATTTCTTATAAGAAAGTCGATGGTAATATAGAAACAAGTCAAAGAGAAAAAAGATATCAAGAACAGTTACAACATGGTACCTCAAAAAAATCTCGAGCTGAAATAAATTTGGATGATCTTGAATCGGATCCTAGGTTATGAGTAACGACTTCAAGCTATAATCCTAATGATCGGGAAAAAGTGAGAAGAGCTTATTTACAGAAAGGACCTTGTCATCCTCGCAATCACAATTTCCCACAAAGAAAGATCAGTAAAGTATCAATAAGATTTTGTCCATCTTGGTTTAATGAATTTGAAAATTGGTTAGAATATAGCATAAGTAAATATGCTGCATTCTGTTTGTGTTGCTACTTTTTCTGACTTGATTTTAGAAAGCAAGTAAGTGGAGATTCATTTACCACAGTTGGATTTACTAATTGGAACAAAAGGGAGATTTTTGTTAAATATGTTGGAAGTTCAAATAGTGCACATAATGAAGATTGGCATAAATGTGTAGATTTGATGAGAGAAAGTCAACAAATTGAAGTTGCTCTTACTAGGCAATCAGAGCAAGCTCGCAATCTTTATAGACTAAGGTTGCTTCAGTTGATTGCATATGATTTTTTTTATGCCAGGGGTTAGCTTTTAAAGGGAACAATGAATCTGAAAGTTCATTTAATCAAAGTAATTTTCGTAAACTTTTGAAATTTATTGCAAATCATAATGAAGAGATAAAGAATGTAGTTCTACAAAATGCTCCAGAAAATAATCAATTAAATTCTCTAGAAATTCAAAAAGATATTGTGCATGTTACTGCTCTTGAGACTAGTTATGCCATACTGAATGAACTTAGAGATGAATTTTTTGTCATATTAGTTAATGAATCACGTGATATATCAGATAAAGAGCAAACAGCTATTGTTTTGCATTATGTAAACTCGAGAGGAATTCTTGTTGAACGCTTTCTTGGAATTGTTCATGTTAGTGATACTACTGCTTTGTCACTCAAAACAGCTATAGAATCACTACTTTCATATTTTGGGTTGATTTTAGCTAGATTTAGAGGGCAAGGATATGATGGTGCAAGTAACATATGAGGAGAGTTCAATAGGCTGAAAAGTTTAATTTTGAAAGATAATCCTTTTGCGTTTTATGTTTATTGTTTTGCACATCAACTCCAACTTACTATTGTTGTAGTGGTAAAAAATCATCTCCAAGTTGCTTCTCTCTTCAATTTGGTTGCAATTGTTGTTAAAGTTGTTGGAAGTTCATGTAAAATGCAAGATATGTTTAGAGAGAAGCGAATGGCTGAGGTTAAAATAGCACTTGAAAATGGAGAAATTTTTAGTGGTCATGATTTAAATCAAGAATCTGGACTAAAAAAAGCAGGTGATACTCATTAGGGTTCACATTATGGCACATTGTTGAGTTTAATTGTAAATTTTTCCATAGTTCTTGATGTTTTAGAATATGTAAAGGAAGATGGTTGTCATTCATAACAAAAGGCTGAAGCTGCTGGTCTTTTGGAGTCTTTGGAAACATTTGACTTTGCTTTCACTTTGCACTTAATGAAGAATATATTGGGTGTCACAAATGAGCTTTCCCAGATTTTGCAAAGAAAAAACCAAGATATTGTCAATGCTATGGTACAAGTTAAAATCTCAAAAGAGCGATTACAATTGATGAGAGATAATGGTTGGTCTGATTTATTGAATGAAGTGATGGTGTTTTGTAATTGTTATGAAATTGAAATTTCAGACATGGATGAAGTTTGTGTTCTCAAGGGCAGATCAAAACGTAAAGCTCTAAGTGTAATAGATTTACACTACTACAAGGTAAGTGTGTTCTATGAAGTTCTAGATATGAAACTTTAAGAACTTAATGATCGATTCACAGAAGTGAATACTGAATTACTTCTTTACCTGGAATGCCTTAGTCCAGAAAATTTGTTTTCTGCATTTAAAAAAGAAAAGTTGCTTCATTTTGCTAAATTTTATCCAATGGATTTTTCCTCCGTTGATCATGACATTAGATAATCAACTTGAGAATTATTTTATGGATGTGCACTCCAATATAGAGTTTGCAAATTTGAAAGTGATAGAGAGTCTTGCAAGAGAATTAGTTGAGACAATAAGAGATATTGTATATCTATTGGTGTATAAGCTTATTAAAATGGCACTTGTGTTACCTGTGGCTGCTGAAACAGTGAAAATGGCATTTTCTACTATAAAGATTGTGAAAAATCGGTTTCGAAATCAAATGGGAGATCGTTGGATGAATGATTGTTTGGTTACTTCTATTGAAAAGGAAGTTTTTGATACAATTGACAATGAGTTAATATTACACTGTTTTCAGAATATGAGTATTCGTAGAGAAATTTTGTAGAATATTTTATTATGTAATTTTATATAAAACAATATTATTGGTTTAAATATTTTACCCCCTAAGCTTTAGGGACCTGGTTCTGCCTCTATTTCAAAGTGTTTTATGGGCAAATGTTTGCTAACTTGGAGGTTAAGTTAATTATAAGCTCGTCAAGTAAAATCTACCAAAAGTATATATATATATATACTTAACTCATTTTGTCACAAAAATAAATTTCTAGACTTAAATTTTGTCACAAAAATAATTCTTAACTCATTTTACATTTATCTGGCAAATAATGACATTTATTATATACCATTAGATTACATTATTTTAAATGTTGAACAATATCACATGATAAATGGTGGTCACCAAATGAATTCCTGTCTGTTAAATTATGAATTTGTAGTTGATAAGGATAGAGTTATACTATAACTCATCTTGTTGAAATCATATTTGAACCCGAGTTCTTCGGAATAAATTTACTGATGAATTGAGGAGTTCTAATCCTACTGAAACTTTATTAGGTATGACTTTATAAAAGGAACTCTATCATATGCCTTCTCCATGTCAAGTTTTAGTGCTATCTTCCTTCCTTTTCCTATTTATGGATGACATTAGTTCACTAGCAAGGAGATAATTGTTATAGATCATTCTCCCTTTCACAAACCCACTCTGATTTTCTGATATGATCTTGGGCAGCACTATACTTAGTCTAGACGCCAAGAGTTTGGAAATGATTTTATTAATGAATGTGCACAAACTTATGGGTCTAAACTCCTTAAAGGAAGAGGGGTTCTCAGTTTTGGGGATTAGGACTAATGATGTGACTATTATTGCTGTAGGAAGTTCCGCCCCCCCCCCCCTTAATAAAATGTTGGAGAGCTTTTAATAAGTCATGTTTGATTATGTCCGAACTTTTGACATAAAACAGTCCTGGAAATCCATCAAGCCCAGTAGCACTGTCTTTGCTCATACTCTGAACTGTTTCATATAATTCCTCTATGTCAGGTACTCTAGTAAGTCTCTCTCTTTCCTCCTCATTCAAACAAAGGGGGGCTTTTCTCTACAATTTTAATTACATATTATGCTTATTGCTCAGGGTCCCAAACTGACTTAAGCATCAGAGCATACTCCCCGGAACAGCCCTAATTGTGTTTTTTACGTTTGTGTTACATGTATACTAGAGTTCAAGTGACAAAATTAAGGTGCACGTGACCTCAGGAAGACCTTACAGCACTTAGTGACCTTTCATATCATCAAATTGACGCCGTTTGTGGAATTCAATTACAAGCTTTTTCGATGAAGCTTACTTGTTCACAACGGAACACAAAGGACGTTCCTAATAATCAAGCTAATACCAGTCGCCCTCCATGCAGAGCAACAAGTGGTAATGATGGGAATACTGGTATTGATCTAGATAATTTGCGACGTGAACAAGATCCTCCAATGAGAATTGTAGGGAGTAACAATCCTCTTATTGACATTCATTCTCCGGAGATGATTAAATTTCTTACT
This sequence comes from Ophiorrhiza pumila, assembly GCA_016586305.1. Lineage (NCBI taxonomy): Eukaryota > Viridiplantae > Streptophyta > Magnoliopsida > Gentianales > Rubiaceae > Ophiorrhiza > Ophiorrhiza pumila. The sequence goes on along the minus strand of BLIW01000008.1, from coordinate 6,581,533 downwards.
AAAAATTTTGAGCATATTAAGACGATCGTGAAAGGACCAAGTCAGTGACCTGGAAAGAAAATTAAATAGGCCTCGAATATGTATGACAGAATGCAGATTTCTTCACCCTACGATATGAAATCTCAATGTGATAATGAGGCTGAACGACGAAATCCTTTAAATTGATCTCCACTACAAAGTAAAAGAAACCATAACTACGATCAGAGGCATTTGAATCCTTTCCTAGATCGGTATTGACACAATTAGAACTATGATCATCATGATGATTAGGATACTCAGATCACGAATCGCATTCGCTACAAAATCCACAATATTTTGGGGATAGGAACTGGAGGAGCTTATAGAACGGTGACACCATTTGTGGATGCTATAAGCCGCTTTCCTAAACCACATAACTTCAAAATTTTGTTTATGGAGATATACTCTGGAGATATTGACCTGATAGATCATTTGGCAAGTTTCAAGTCACTCATGAAATTTGAGCAAAGCGCTAGAGGAGACTATGTGTCAGGCTTTCGAAACAACTTTGGTTGAAAAAGCCCGTGGTTGGTTTGAAGGCCTCAAGCCGAATTCAATTTCTTCCTATGAGCAGCTATCTCAACTCTTTTTTACGTGATTTTTGCAAAGAAAGAAATTCGACAAGTCATCTACGGAACTATTAAATATTTGGCAAGGTGAAAATGAATCAGTTCGAGAATATGTGGAATGGTATTATGACAAAAGTATGCAGGTCAAGACCTGATCTAAAGATGTGGTGGAATGTGCATTTATTAATAGGTTACGACTTGGGAGACTTTATAGGAAGTTGGTCACTGACCCACCTAAGGATATGCATGAGCTGATGGACCGAACTGACAAGCTTGCTAAGGGAGCAGATGCAAATAGGAAAAAACAAGATATAGATCAAGGTTTGGAAAAAAAAGGATAATTACAATAACTGATTTGGAACTAAAGGTAAACGCACATCAGTTATTGATAGGCTATCTTTTGATAAACCTCGAACTCAAATATCGACTGATTACAAGAGCTCCCCAACTCCTCGTAACCGAACTAAAATGTTGGCTATTATTGAACGAATATGGTAGGTTAAGTCGTATCTGAAGATAACTACTCCTGAAGGCAAAAAAATAAATGTCTTTTCTGTAAGTTCCGTGATCAAACAGAATATGGTACTGAAGATTGCCGAGATCTTAAAAAGGAAATAGATTATCTAATTGCAAGTGGTCATCTCCACGATTTTGTGTAGAAACATATTACAAGGGCCCGATCTCAAAATAGAGGAAGACATGAGAATGATAAAAAGCCCAATGAAGAGAGATATATCAAACCCAAAGATACAGATAAGAACGTAACTGGTGTAAACCATAACATTGTGGGAGGTCCAACTAGTGAATTTAGATTGGCACAAAAATATCGTCACATAAAATTCCCGAACAGGAGCTAATTAATAAACGGTTCAACCACTCAGAGATTATTCCTTCCTCTAAGGAGAATGATGTTCCAAGTAAGTTTCCTCACTGTGACACTTTATTAATTAAGGCAATTATGGAAAATAAGGAAGTCCATAGAATATATATGGATGATGGCAATTCCTCAGATGTTATTTTTCGAAATGAATTTGAAAACTTGGATATTCCACGAGAACAATTGCAAAAATATCCTGGCCCACTGATATGATTTTCGAGGGAAGCAACGCAATCCATTGGTATGATTACTTTACTAGTAACCTTGGAGGAAGTTCCAAAAGATAGATTAATATATACCAATTTTGCAGTTCTTGATATTTTCTTCCCATATAACATTATCCTCGGTAGACCAATAATGGTTCAACTCAAAACTATCTAGTCGCCTTATCATTTGGTAACGAAGTTTTCCATAGCTGGTGGGATCGCTACTATTTGAGGCGATCAAAATATGGCAAGAGAATATCATATGATTGTTTTGAAGGATGCAAATAAGACAACCCATACATCAAAGGTGAATTGCACAGCTGAAAATCAGCCTCCTTTAATAAAAGAGCCCAACACTGGGCTTGAGTTGATGAAATCAGAAGGTCATGGAATGGTAATAGATGACTTGGAAGAAGTAATTGTTGATGCAACATTTCCAAATCAGACAGTAAAAATAAGCGCGCGACTTTGCCCTAAAAAGTGAAGCAATTACTCATTAATTTACTTCAACAATACAATGATGTTTTTGCATGGGGACCTAAGGATATGAAAGAAATCTCACCAACTTTGGCGGTACATAAGTTGGATATAAATCCCACTTTACCTCTAGTTTCGCAGAAAAAACGGTCATGTGTTACAAATAGGAATAAAGTTATTTATGAAGAAGTGGACTAATTACTCAAGGCCAAAATCATCCGGGAAGTCTTTAATCTGACCTGGTTGGCTAATCTGGTCATGGTGAAGAAACTAGACTTAGGATGACGGATGTGCATCAATTATACAAACTTAAATAAAGTATGCTCGAAAGATTTTATCCCCTACCTCTAATTGATCAGAAAGTTTATGCAATCGCAAGCTATAAAATGCTTTGCTTTTTTGACGCATATTAGGAATACTACCAGATCTTCATGGATGAAATGGATGTTGAGAAAACCGCTTTCATAACTGATAATGGTATATACTGTTATATAAAGATGCCTTTTGGGTTAAAAAATACAAGTGCAACTTATCAACGAATGATGAACAAAGTGTTCGATTATCATATCGACGACAATATAGAGGTGTATGTTGATGATATACTCATCAAGATTAGAAAGATAGCAGATATATTAACTGACGTCAAATAAACTTTTCAAACATTAAGAACTACTGGTCTGATACTCAATCCTAAGAAGTGTACCTTTGGAGTTGGGTCTGAAAAGTTCTTGGGGTATATGGTCTCATAGTGGGGTATTGAAGCAAATCCCAAGAAGGTTGAAGCAATTCTGAAAATGACCCTACCTCGGAATGTCCATGAAGTCTAAACTTTAACTGGATGATTGGCCGCATTGAATAGGTTCATCTTTAGATCAGCTGAACGTTGTTTGTCATTCTTTGCTACTTTGAGGAAAGCAAAAAACAATTCATGGACACAAGAATGTCATAAGGCCTTTGAAGAGCTCAAGAAGTACTTGTGCGAATTACCAGCTCTAGCCATTCCAATTCATGGTGAAACTCTCTCTCTCTGTACTTAGCGTGACAGAGCAGTAAGTGTGATTTTGATGAAGGAATATAACAATGCTTAGAAGACGGTGTATTATGGAAACAATGCATTGCAAGGGGTTGAACAACAATATCTGGAACTCAAAAAGTTGGTGTTGGCACTAATTATTGTAGATCGGAGGCTACACCCCTACTTTCAAGCTCACTCCACTCGGGTTCTTACAGATAAACTTTTGAAACAAGTGTTGCAAAAATCGGATCACTCCGTTCGTCTAATGAAATGGGCCATTGAATTAGGCGAACATGATATCACATTTGTACCAATATCGGCAATAAAGGGACAAGTTCTTACTAATCTTATAATCTAAACACCGCAAGAGTGGGATGTTCAGAAATTAGATCATGTGGACAAGACTATGAATGTTGTAGAGAGCGAAACCACCAATGTTTAGGTATTATTTATGGATGGAATTTCCAGTGAAGAAAGATCTAGCCCAGGTCTAATTTTGAAAAATCCCCAAGATAGGCAGTTTACTTACGCGCTTCGCTTTGATTTTAAAGTTACCAACAATGAAGTAGAGTTTGAGCATCACAGAGATAAAGCTGCAAGAGAGATGGGGGTTCGAGAGTTACAGGTTCACAGTGACTCCTAACTTATTGTAAATTAGGTAACTGGGGGATATAAAGCTTGAGATCTAATTATGAGAAGATATCGGGAAAAGGTAGAGAAAATGTCTAAGGGATTTGAGTTCTTCACAATTGAGAGAGTCCCACGAGCTCAAAATAAGAGAGTTGATACTCTTAGCAAGTTAGCATCGTTAGCCTATGAACACCTAACTAAGCGTGTACTAGTCAAAGTGTTACCTGCAAAGAGTATTGATGAAATGTCAGTTCACTTTATCGAAGAGGAAGAAGAAAATTGGATTATCTCAATAATGAAGTGCATCAGTTCAGGAGAAACCCTAAGCAATAAGGTGACAGCTCAGAAACTGAGAATTCAATTGGTTAGGTATGAAGTACATGATGGGGTCCTATATAAAAAATGAATATCTAACGCCGTGGCTGAGGTGTGTAGGGCTGAATCAAGCAGAGTATGTGCTAAGAGAAATTCAAGAAGTGTCATACGACAATCATGTGAGAGCTCTGATGGTAGCTGAAAAAGCTATGCGAGCAGGATATTATTGGCCCACAATCTATCGTGATGCTCATGACTTAGTACAAAAATGTGTCAAGTGCCAGCAACATGTGAGGATTCATCATGTACCTCAGTTTGAAATGGTAATGATGCAAAGTCCTTGGTCATTTATGCAATGAGGGATATAGATTGCAGGACTTTTTTTAGAAGCACCAAGGCGAGTTAAGTACTTGATAGTGGCATTTGATTACTTTACAAAGTGGATTGAAACTGAGCCGTTAGCAATAATAACTAGAAAGAATATATTACAATTCTTCTGGAAAAATGTTGTTTGTTAATATGGAATACCAAAAATAATGGTATATGATAATGGAACACAGTTTGTAAGTGATCCATTAAAGAGTTGGTGTGAAGAGCTCAAAATTCATCAACACTTCAATTCAGTAGCTTATCCTCAAGCCAATGGTCAAATCGAGGTGATGAACAGAATTATCATCCAAGGGATTAAAACTCGGTTAGAAAGCCCCAAGGGAGAGTGGGTAGAACACCTTCTGAATGTGCTATGGGCATATCGAACTACCTCCATGACAACTATACAAGAAACTCCTTTTAGCTTGATATACGGATCTGAAGCAGTTATTCTAGCAGAGATAGGCCTCCCGAGTACCAGATTACTTAACCATGAGCAAGACATGAACAATGAAGCTCTACTCCTCAATCTAGACCTAATGGAAGAGAAAAAAGAGTCTACGTTTATTTGAGAAGCAAAGTACAAATCAAATATGATACTACAATAAACGGGTTAATAATACTTATTTTTGACCTGGAAATGGGTGATGAGAAAAAATAAAGTAAGCAGAGTGGAAAGAACTCGGAAGTTAGACCCGAATTGGGAAGGCCCTTATCAAGTTTTGGAAGTTGGACGAGCTAGAAATTATAAGCTATCAACTTAAATAGGAAAATGATTCCTCGAACTGATGAATTGAGAAGTTATAAGGGTAGAGCTATACTATGGCTCTTCTTGTTGAAATCCTATCTAAACCCAAGCTCTTCGGAATAAGTCTACTGATGAATTGATAAGTTCTAATCCTAATGGAACTCTACTATAGGTATGACTTTAATAAAGGAACCCAACTATCACATGGTAAGGGAGACTTTTCTCTACAACTTTAATTACATATTACACTTATTGCTCAAGGTCTCAAACTGACTTAAGCATCAGAGCATACTCCTCAGTACAATTCAGAATGTATTTCTGACGTTTGTGTTGCAGGTCTATTAGGATTCAAATAAGAAAATTAAGATGCACGTGATTTCAAAAAGACCTCACAGTACTTGGTGACCTTTCACAACATCATCAGTTTCAGAATAGCTTGTCTAAAATGTGTTGACCAAAGCTAGTGTAAAGTGTGAAATATATTCCTTAATTTTATAATTGATACGTAGAGGAAGATTGAATGCTAAATCAAAACTCAAACAATAGAGAGTTATGGAAGATAATAAGTGTATTTTTTGCAAGGAAAATATAACGAGAAAATAATATGAAAAAAGGTAAAAAGGAAAATATTAGATAATAAGGGATGAATTACCATAGACGAAGGATGCAGAGAAAATAGAGAAATGATAGGGGGAGTGAAATTTTGGAGTGAAATTGTGGAGTGACTGACGTGGCATGTATAAAAAGACAAATTAATACCTTATCCAGTAGGGTTCACTCATCATTTGGTTAGGGTATTAGTTTGTCTTTTTACACATGCCACGTCAGTTACTCCACAATTTCACTCCAGAATTTCACTCTCCCTATCATTGCTCGAGAAAATATTAAAGAAAAAAGGGATACAGTAGTAATATAAAATGAAATAAAGTAAAACGAAAATTTGGAGTATAGAAATTATTGATTTAGTCAGCCCTATAGCTAAGATTCATTGGTCATTTTTACCAAAATAAATTGTGCTAATTATGTTTTTTGCCTCTTCTATGCCAATGGGACAGAAGAAGATTTTAGAGCAAAAGTTCAAATTCAATAGCAATGACGAAAAAACTTTTATACCATTAAAAAGTGTCAGTTATATAAATAATGTTTTATTGTCGCATTTGATATAAATTCATTTTCTTATTTATAAAAAAGTTCGATTTCTATACATAATGAAAACCCTATATTAATATGTGAGTATTCATATGGAGATAATTAGTGAAGTAGACCACGTGGCATCACAAAATTATCTAGCATTTACCAATCATTAATTAATATAAGATTTTCCAAACGAGCTTACATGTTTACTGCAATTGTATCCGAGACAGCCAATGCGAACAGCGTGGTTTGTTTCTCAAATGTGATATCATCCTGTAGAAAGATTGAAGAAAATGAGAAAAAATTAAGCCAACATTTTATGGAAAATTACTTTAATCCACCCTCCTTTATATGATAACCATTTCTCTTTGCCTTTTTTTTCCCTATTTTATTGAAGAATACTTAAGGTGCTTAGCTAGGTTGCGCACAGTTGATTGTTTCGTTTGGCATTATTGGTTTGGCGATATTCAGTTGCCAAGCATACTAAACTCGGTTGCCTGTCCCAAATTTTATAAATTTTAAAAGGGAAACAAAAGTATACGCAATTCCAAAATGAATTGGGTATGAATTTTTTTTAAATTAATGAAAATTTAAAGATCTAATTTAAAATAAATTTTTGATAAGCTTATTTGAGAGGGAAAGTATGTTAAGAGAATTGTTTATTATTAAAATAAATAAATTTAATTTTAACATTAGAATATACAAAATATAAAGCAAATTGTAGCAAAAAAGAAATAACAAAAAAAAAAAAAAAAAAAAACACAAAGAGGATACCGGCCGTGTCGTCCACCATGAAAGTTAAATCTTATATTTTTCGTTTAATTGAAGCTCGCTCAATTGCATAAACATAAATAAACAAAGTCTAATAATATGAGAAAAATAAAACGGCCCAAAAAAAATTCATCCGCTCCTCTCTCTATTTTTGGTTAACCACCTTTTTTCAACCTTTCTATTTTTTTTCAACGGCAATAATAATAACAATCACAACAACCATCCCAAGAGCTCCGATGTCAAATAATTTCAACTAAGGATTCAATTTAAATAGGTTTTTTTTTTTACTTTTAAATGTCAGAGGCTGAAATAGTTTAGAATCCTTAATTTTTTTAAATTAGGAATAGGATGAGAATTTCAAGTTTTTTTTCCTTAATTTCGGTTGCTGAAATGGTTTTTGAATCTACTGATACTATTAGAACTTTTTTCAAGCATTTGAAGAATTTTGTAATCTAATTCTGACAAGATTCCCAATAGTTTGATAGTTTGACTAATCTCACTAATCCATCAACTTGGAAGTAAGTATTGTTTTGTTTTCTATGTTAAAAAAGTTACATTATGATGTTTTAACTTAAATTTTATCATAAAAATAATTCTCAATTCATTTTTTATCTATCCATCAAACAATACCTTTTAAGAGCTATTCAACTTACAAAATCTAAATTAAAGACCATTACCTTACTTTTTCAATATTGGATATATACCAAAATCACAATTTGAAGAGGTATCAAAACAATACTTATCCCCAACTTCAGAGACCAATTAAGTTATTTACACCTTAAAAGTTATCTAAAGTTGTTAGTGGAACATACGTCCAAAGAGAGGTCATGAAATAAATATAAAAATATTGTTAGTATTTTTTAAAATAGTGTTTGTATAAAAATTTTATTCTTAATATGATAAAATTTAATAGTTACATTTTTAATAGAATTTGTTTGCTAAGTTGAATTCTTTTACGAATTAGGGCTTGGAGGGATTCATTCCTTACAATTTTTTTATTTTTCAAAATTGTGTTTTGCCTATAAATAGAGTGGTTTAGGAATGGTCTAATAAAGAGGAGGACAAGGAGAAATATCTCAAAAACAGTTATACATTTTAGAAAAAAAATTAGCAGACTTGCGAATAGAGGTGTTTTATTGATATTGTATCGTACACGTGATATTGTGAGTCTTTTCCTCCCAAATATATTTTTGTGTTAAATAAATATTAGTAGTGCTATGTGTATCATGGATGTGATATTTGATTATACCCCTCTCCCTACTAACTATATTTGTTGATAAATAAATATTAGTGGTGTTGTTGACGGTTATATCTTCGTATATGTGATATTGTGATTTTACCCCTCTCCTTATTAACTATATTTGTTGATAAATAAATATTAGTGGTGTTGTTGACGGTTGTATATTCGTGGTATTGTGATTTTACCTCTCTTTTCCAAAACATAATTGTATAATAATTAAATATTTATTTTTGCTTTATCAAATAGTAATAGTATCTCATATGCTACCTATATTATTCAAATTAAAATAAGAATAATTAAATACACAGAGAGTGACATATATGGTCTTAACCTCAGAAATTGACCTCGTATTTAAAAAGATTAAAAGTATAATGAAAAATTAGGACAGAAATAGAAGAAATGAAAACTTCAAGACATAAAATTATTGTCCTAATTAAAAAAATTATATATATATATATATATATATATATTTGGGAGTTAATAATTACCTCTTGTTCTTCTCCGTCACCGCCCTCCGTATCAATGACAAGAAGGCAACCTCGTTGTGGCAATAGTGGCTTCTTCGTCACCAAAATTCCCTTGGTGGTTTGATGCCTAAAATTCATCCAGCAAACAATATATAATAAATGTAAGCAAATATATATTTTCTACCAAGAAACCTTCAATGTTGAGCAGATTTTCATGCCTTCCGTTTTGAGCATCCATCTCTTGAAAATCAGTGCCGAAGAGATGATTCAAAAGGGTACTCTTTCCTGCGAAAATGGATGCATTAATTAGACTCTTAATTTGTCGAAATTGAAGCAGTGCCAAGAAAGATAAGAATAATAAGACAATTTTGAGATGCAGACTTACCGCTACTTTGCACACCAATGATGCAAAATACGGCAACTGGACTGTCCTCCGCGATCAGTTTCAGATCCCTAACAACATTTGCGTTGAGGCTTCCATTTCTCTTGATAAGCCAGGTAGAATTCACCTGTTCTGCTGCAGGAAAAAAAAAAATCATATATCAATATTAAAACACACAGCAAGAATGTTAAATTTAGTGTTCTGCGCTTTTAGTTTGCCACATTAGCGAAGCAACAGAAAATCCCTCTAAGCATATTATCACATAAACGAACCACAGATGGCTATAATTTATGCAATATTAGATTACCCATGTGGGTTGATATTCAGATCTGCCTTTTAGTACTCCTTGTATTAATTTTCGCAAATTTGAGAGATGGAAATCGTAGTTTTGGTGAAAGACATGGCCATTGAATGAAGCTGCTTAAATAGTGAATTAAGTCAAGTTCATTATTTTCTTTTATTTATTTATTTATTTTATTTTATGGTCGTGGGTGGCGTAATTTAAAGCAAATATATTTTGACTTGTGAGCCAATGGGCCAATTGGGCATTTACATTGCAATTTCCTAACAATTTAACATTAATTAATTACCTACGTACGTACGTAGCACAAACAAAAACAAGTTCTTGTTTGAGTGAAGATGATGAGAAACAGAGAGAGACATCAGTACTCATTGCTTTCATGGCAGGCTGTGATTAGTGAATGCGTGAATAATTTAGGCTATTTAGCAAATGTTTCTGTCGATGACTCAATATAATGTATTTCCCATCATCCCATGCATGGATTGGATCCCTATTGTGAACATGCATATGATGTTTGAGCATGCATGAGTGATGCAAGAAGATTTTAACCGTGTTTGGTTGTAGGGGTTTTTTTATTTATTTTACAAATCTAAAATAATTTGTTTGTTTTATTTATTTTTTCTACAAAAAAATTTAAAAAAGAAAACAATGCTACAGTAATTATTTTTGCCACAGTAAATTTTAATAATAAATAATTTTTCCTTACACAATTTTCAACTAAAGCAAATTATAAATATTAATTCAAATTTGAATTTCAAAATTTTACTAATAAAACATTCTCTAATACTAATTTCAAAAATACAAATTTTTCAATCCAACCACTTCGAAAACATTTCTTTTTTATAAAAAATCCCAATAAAAAATATTTTATCATAAAACAAAAAAAAAATACCACATCCAAACGGAGCTTAAAATTTTTAATGGTTGATTGATTATATATGAAGGGAAATTTTTTCATAATTAGGCTAATGTAAGAGACCAAATCTCTGTCCAATATTATTGTGTTTTATTCTATCTAATGTTCAAAATGATATAGTTCATAAAATTATGGACTAAAAGTATAAATATCACTAAAATCAATTTACAATTATTAGACCATAATCAAGAGTTGAGTGAACCTTATGTACGTAGTTTTAATTTAAAATAAGATAATGTTGGATAGATGATCCCACCTCAATGTGTGAATGCATGCAATTCTCTTAAATTATTGTTTTTTTAATGTTGTTTAAATGTGTCTGAAATTCGGTTTCCAAACAGTAATTAAAATATTAAGTGATGATAAAAATACGACTCAGTTCTCACTTTGAATCATCTAAAAGATTATTGATTTCTTGATCTTGATTTTCTTCTCGATATGTGTTATTGTTAAGTATTGTATATGGTTTGCATTAAAGATATTACGAAAATATATACTGTATCAAATCAGCAAAGCCCTTCTCCTGTTTATCATAATAAAACAACAATAATGCTAATATTAATTGTTGGATGCACGCTTAAGGTCCATCGGAATTGGAATTTGACAAATATGCTCAATTCCTAGAGATGGCCAATGTGGGTTTCGGAACCGGAACCGTGGGCCCACAAAATCGGAACCGAAACCGAACCATACATGGACGGTTCGGTTCGGGTTCTTGATTTTGTGGAACCGGAACTAGTGGTTCCGAAATCGCCGGAACTGGCCAAAAAATTATTTATATAAATATTTCTATACTACTTTATTTTCATTATATAATTTCTTAATTATCTAATCTTTATATTGTAAGTTTTAAAGTTTATAGTTTAGCGTTTAGGGTATCAATTTTTTTAATTAATTATTCTAATTATATTATTATATTGTTCAATCATTCTTTCAATACTCTTATCATTTATATATTTTTCTTTCTCACTTATCTAATCCTTCATAATTCTATTTTTCTAAAACCACCATATATTAGTTCAATTTCAACTATTAATCTAATTATATTATGTATCAACTTAATTTTTTAATTTATATTATCCTAATTCTATTATTATATTATGCTAATATACTATTTAAATTCCAATTATTATTTCGATCATTCTCTCAATACTCTTATTCTTTCTATATCTTTCTTTCTCACTTATCTAATATTCATAATTCTATTATTCTAAAAAATTCATATATTATTTTAATTTTAACTACTATTCTAATTATGTTATTATATTATACTAGTTGAATTCTAATTAATAATTCAAATATTCTTATTATTTTTATATCCTTGAATCTCATTTATCTAATTCTTACTAGTTCTATTATCTAAAACTCTATATTAATTAAGTTCAATTGTAACTATTATTATTCTAATTATATTATTATGTTGTATTATTTGAGTTTCAATTAATAGTTTAATCATTATTATAGAAATCAATTTTAGAAGTGAGATTACAATCGAAATTCGAAACGAAAAATCGAAAAAAATAAGAATTTGAACAAAATCGGAACCAAAACTGCCGGTTCCACCTCAGGAACCGCCTGTTCCGAAACTGTGGCCACCACTATCAATTCCCATGTAATTAATAGATAGGGACAATTACTAAAATAGTCATTGACATTGTAAAAAGAAATTTATTTTGATATATATATATATATATATATATATATTAAATTTGATGCATTTCAGTAACTCACATTCAAAAAATACACCAAATAGTCACAAACCAAACTCTCTTAGGGCCGGTTTGATAAACTAATTTAAGTGTGAAAATTAATTGATTTAAACGTTGACCAATTAAGTTTGTTTGATAACTAAAAGTTGGATGTCTTAATGAATTAAAAATGTCTGAAAAGGCATGAAAAATTTTTCTATGATTTTAAACGATAAAATTTAGCTTATCACTTAATTTCACAATACGCACAAATGTAATATCTAAAATAAAATTTAATATACTATAATTATCCACAATATCTATTTAATATATTTTACCACCTTAATTTCCTTTTTACTTCAATATTTTAATATTTTTATTTATTATTCTTTAATTCTTCTTTTTATATGTTAATATTTTTATTCAATAAATATTCTTTCTATTTTTTAATATTTTTATGTAATATACCTTATTTGATAAAAAAAATTTATGTTTTACAACTTGATTAACCGTTTTTACCTTATCTTTTATTTAAATCAAGTTTTGATTCACTAAAAATTATATTTTTAAAATTTTTAAAAAAACAACGCCCAATATAATAGAACACATTATATTCAATATACATTTTTTTATATATTTGTATTTAATATACTTGATTTGATAAAAAAAAAATTTATGTTACAGTTTGATTAATCATTTTTATCTTTTCTTTTTTATTTCAATCAAGTTTTGATTAATTAAAAATTAAATTTTTAAAATTTTAAAAGATAACATCCAATATACTAGTAAAACCATTAATATGTAAACTTCATAAATATATGCATTTTTATTATAATACTTTATATTTAAAATTAATAATTTTGAAATTTTTATTTTTTTACAAAATTATATTGTATATATATATATATATTTTAATAATTTTGATTTGTTATTTGAAAAGTAATATATTGTACATTTATTAAAAAATAATTAATTAAAAAACAAAATCGTACTATTTACGACTTAGTATTAGATCAATATGTTTATGAAACAACCTTAATTATTTCAGTATTCAAACACTTATTATTTCAAATTTTAAATTTTAAATTTCCAATTTATCAAACAGGCCCTTAGTCTTTTTAATAGAGAAAACATACGTTCACATCATATATAACTTAATAAACAGGTACAAGTGAAAAATCAATTTATTTTTCAAACAAAACACTTTATGATTTATTCATACTTCGCCACTAATGGGAAAAAATATCCACCAATAGAAGGCAGCCGATGATGAATAACTGATTCTGGTGAAGAGTTTTGTTTGAAGAATAAATCAAATTTTCACTTTTACCTTTTCATTAAATGGTCCGTAATATGAACGTACATTTTCTTTGCTAAAAATGTTAACAGAGTTTGGTTAATGACTAATGTTGTGCATTTTTTAAATGTCAGTGACTAATATGGATCATTTTTAATGTGATTGACAAAATAAAGTTTTTGGTATAATGTCAGTGACAAAAATGCATCATTTTTAATATGAATGACAAAATAAAGTTTTTGTGTAATGTTAGTAACAAAAATGCATTATTTTTAATGCGAATGACAAAATAAATTTTTTAGTATAATGTCAGTAACAAAAATCAATTATTTTTAATATAAATAATAAAATAATTTTTTTAAATATCAATAACTATTTTGATAGTTTTCTCTATTGGATATGTATTCGAATAATTGTGATGTCCAGTGTTCAATAGAGAAGTCATTCTTGTGATAAAAGGCTTGGGACGGTGTTAGATATGACTGAGCAAATGTTGCTGAGATGCATGGTGCAATACGTCATCACTCGTATTAGACATATATTGCTAGTTGGAGGAGAATCAATAGGAAGAATTGGGAATTGAGAGCAATTTGTTTCTGTTATTGTAAAAGTTTTCAGAAAACCTAATTCCATGATTTCTGTTAATATTTAGAGGATCTAAATATTTGTCTTTTGTTGATGTTTTTGTCTAGTTGAGACTTGTAACTTCTATTACTATATTTATTGCGGTGAATTTGAAAATTAAATTAAATCATATTAAAGTCATAATAATGAATATATAAAAGCTTTACCAACGTTTATTTTGTTAAGTATAAAACCCGAAATTAATTTGAATTTCATGAAATCTGGACATGGTTTTGTTGCTACTCTTTCCTTGATTGTGTTGTATTTTATTCTAATTCTGTCTTGCCTAACACAATGAATCTTTACATAAAAGGTGTTATTTTTCGGCAGATAATTAAGGTGAGTTTATAAATTTCTATTATTGATTTGATCTTTATATAAAAGGTGAAATTTTAGGGCAAAAAAATACATTTAATGATATAGTGAAAAAAAATATATTGTGCGCCTTAAAAATATGTTTTAGGGAAGAATATAACTGAATAATGATTAATCTCTATCATCTTAACAAATCATTGTGGATTAGAAGAAAAAATCATATAATTGTTCGGTTATAATTGGTTTTGTTCATTTTGAAAAATGGTAAATTTTAATTCTTATCTATTCTAACTTCGATTTTCTCTTTGAAATTTTTGATATTTTGTTAGTTTTATTTTGTTCCTTTTGTTGTATGCTAGTCAACAACATGTCCAACCTTGCAGAGTACAGTTAAATTCTACTAATAAGTTTATAATAGCAAAGAAAAGAAGCTGTCAAACAGTTGCACGAAATCAAAAAGAAATTGATGTAAATGTTTTATGTATTCTGATAAGGGTCGAATTACACTAGGACTCTTATTGGATAAATCCTATCATAACCCGAGTTCTTCGGTACAAGACTTCTAATGAGTTAAGGAGTTCCAATCCTACTGGAACTCTACAAGGTACAATTCTATAAAAGTAACTTTATTATCTCCAGGTAGGGGGTTACACACTTACGATCAACTTTTACATTACGCTTATTGCTCATACACGAACTGACTTAGGCATCGGAGTATACTCCCCGGGGACAAACCTGGGAGTATTTCTGACGCGTGTATTGCAGGTCTTCCGGGTTTAGGCGACAACAACAGGAGCTCGTGACCTCAAGAGGACTTCATATTGTTTGGTGAATTCAGATTTCATCAAATTGGCGCCGTCTGTGGGAATCGATAAATAAGCCATATCGAAGACACTCACTCGTTCACAGCGGAATGCTACCGATGGCCCTAATAATCAAGCTACTACCAGTAGACCTCCGCGGGGAGCAACTACTGGTAATGGAGGAAATATTGGTGCAGATCCACCGAATACGCAGACTCAGCATGACCCTCCATTGTTGTTGGGTGGAGGTACTAATATTCCGCAACGTGAACCAAATCCTCCAGTGCACAACGCTGGGTAAAACAATCCTCTAATAGATATTCACTCTCCGGAAATGATCAGATTCCTTACCGAGAATTTTGAGCATATTAAGTCTATTGTTGAAGGACCTGGTCGGCGACCTGGAAAGGAGTCGGAGCGAGCTTCGGATATGTATGACCGAATGCATGTATCTTCATCTTATAGTTCGAAATCTCAAGGAGATAATGATCCGGAACGTCGCCGACCTTTAAACCGATCTCCACGTCGGAATCAGAAAAATAACAGTTTTGGAAATCGGCACTTGAATCCTTCCCCACCTCGGGATAGAAGATTCCAAAACCTGAGTCATCGCGATGATCAGGATGATCATATTAATAATCGCATTCGCGATGAAGTTCACAATATTCTTGGAATAGGAGCTGGAGGAGCTTACCGAACTGTAACCCCATTTGTGGATGCTATTAGTCGTTTCCCGAAACCCCATAAGTTTAAGATTCCATCGATGGATATGTACTCCGACGATACAGATCCACGAGATCATCTGGCACGCTTTACGTCGCTTATGAAGTTTGAGCAAGCCCCGGAAGCGACTATGTGTCAAGCATTTGAAACAACTTTAGTGGGAAAGGCACGTGGTTGGTTTGAAGGTCTTAAGCCGAATTCTATTTCTTCCTATGAGCAACTTTCTCAGCTCTTCTATCAGAGATTTTTGCAAAGGAAGAAATTTGACAAGTCTTCAGCGGAGTTATTGAATATTCAGCAACGTGACAATGAGTCAGTTCGGGAGTATATAGATCGGTTTTATGACGAAAGCGTACAAGTTAAAACCCGACCTGAGGATGTCGTGGTCGGTGCCTTCATCAACGGCTTACGAGCAGGGAGGCTTTACAGAAAACTTGTCACTGATCCGCCTAAAGACATGCATGAGCTTATGGACCGAGCTGATAAGTTCGCCAAGAGGGAGGATGCTGACCGAACCAAGCGCGATATACACTGAGGTCCGGAGAACAAGAAGGACAACCTTAACAACCGATCCGGAATGGGGAGTAAGGGTCATCCAGTATTCGACAGATTATCTTTCGGAAAACCTCAAAATCAGGGTTCGGTTGGACAAAAGAACTCTTCAACTCCACGCAATCAAACTGAAATGTTAGCTATCATGGAAAAGAAAAGTTTGATTAAGTCCTATTCGAAAATGAATACTCCAGAGGGCAAAAGGAATAAAAATCTCTTTTGTAAGTTTAACGATCAGACGGGACATGATACTGAAGAATACCGAGACCTCAAAAGGGAAATTGATGAACTCGTAGCAAGTGGGCAGCTACGTGAATTTATGCAGCATGCTTATCAAAAAGGTCGTCGTAGAGGCCGATCTCAGGATAGAGGACGACCTGAAATGATAAGAAGCCTAAGGAAGATGGGTATGCTAAACCCAATGAGGAGGAAAAGAATGTCACGGGAGTAATTCATACTATTGTGGGAGATCCGATTGGCGAATCTAGATCGGCACAAAAAACATCGTCACGAAGAATTCCCGAGCAGGAGCCGGTACATAAGCGTTTCAAACAATTCGAGGTCATTACTTTCTTAGAAGAGGATGCGGTACCGAGTAAGTTTCCTCATTGTGACGCTTTATTAATAAAGGCTATTGTCGCAAATAAAGAAGTCCACAGAGTATATGTGGACGATGGCAGTTCTTCAAATGTCATTTATCGTAATGCATTTGAAAAGTTGGGAATTCCGCGTGAACAATTACAGAAGTGTCCTGGTCCATTGATCGGATTTTCGGGAGAAGCGACACAACCAATTGGCACGATTACTTTGCCCGTAACCTTGGGGAAAGCCCCAAAGGATAAACTAATATACACTTCTTTTACCGTTCTTGATATTACCTCCCCATACAACATTATCCTTGGAAGACCAACAATGGTGGAACTTAAGGCAATTTGGTCGCCTTATCATCTGGTGATGAAATTCCCTACAGCTGGGGGAATTGCAACCATCCGGGGTGATCAGAATATGGCAAGACAATGTCATATTATCGCTTTGAGGGATGTGAACAAAAACACCAGTGCATCGAAAGTTAATTGTATTGCTGGAGCTTTACTGCCTACAGAAGGAGAACCCGAAGTCGGGCTAGATTGGATGAACTCCGGAGATCATCCAAAAATGACTGATGATCTAGAAGATGTAATACTAGATGCAGCTCTTCCGGATCGGACAGTAAAGTTAGGCGCGGCTCTGCCACATGAGGTCAAGCAATCTCTCATAAGTTTACTTCAGCAGTATAAAGATGTTTTTGCGTGGGGACCCGAGGACATGAAAGGCATTTCGCCGAATATTGCAGTACATAAATTAAATGTGGATCCCGAAATACCACCAGTTCGGCAAAAGAAACGACCGTTTGCCCCGGATAGGAATAAAGCTATCGGCGACGAGGTGGACAAGTTACCCCACGCTAAAATTATTCGGGAAGTTTTCTATCCGACCTGGCTTTCTAATCCAGTCATGGTGAAGAAACCCGACGCAGGACTTCGAATGTGTATCGATTATACAAACCTGAATAAAGCATGTCCAAAAGATTTCTATCCCTTACCTGTTATCGACCAGAAGGTAGACGCAACTGCGGGATATGAGGTACTTTGTTTTCTAGATGCATATAAGGGATACCATCAAATTTTCATGGATGAGGAAGATGCTGAAAAAACCGCATTTATAACTGAAAAAGGCATTTATTGTTATGAGAAAATGCCTTCCGGGTTAAAAAATGCGGGGGCAACTTACCAGCGAATGATGAATAAAGTCTTCGATTCTCAGATCGGACGTAACATGGAAGTATATGTTGACGATCTCCTCATCAAGAGTCGAAAAGTGGCACACATGATAGCCGATGTCAAGGAAACCTTTGAAACTTTAAGAGCAACAGGTTTAATGTTAAACCTCAAGAAGTGTACTTTTGGAGTAAGTTCGGGAAAATTCTTGGGATACATGGTTTCAAAGCGTGGCATTAACGCTAATCCCGAAAAGGTGGAGGCCATTTTGAATATGACCTCACCTCGGAGTGTTCATGAAGTTCAAACCCTCACTGGGCGTCTGGCCGCGTTATATCGTTTCCTTTCTAAATCAGCTGAGCGTTGCTTGCCATTTTTCGCCACACTGAAGAAAGCAAGGGAATTTTCATGGACAAAAGAGTGTCAGAGGGCCTTTGAAGACCTCAAGAAGTACTTGTGCACCTTTCCATCCCTAGGTATTCCTGTTCATGGCGAGACTCTTTCTTTGTACTTAGCGGCCTCAGATAATGCGGTAAGTGCGGTTTTGACTAAGGAAGATGGTGACGTCCAAAAACTGGTGTATTATGTTAGTAGGGCATTGCAAGGAGCTGAGCAGCGATAATCCGGCCTTGAGAAGCTGGTATTGGCGTTAATTATCGCAGCTCGGAGGTTGCGCGCCCTTACTTCCAAGCTCACCCTATTCAAGTTCTCACGGATAAACCGTTAAAGCAAGTGCTGCATAAGCCTGATCATTCAGGTCGCCTAATGATATGGGCTATTGAGCTCGGCGAACATGACATCACGTTTGTGCCCAGGTCCGCAGTCAAGGGACAAGTACTCGCTGACTTCATCGTCGAGACACCACAAAGTTGGGATGTACATACCCAGATCAACCACACAAAGTCAAGGAGTTTGTAGCGAACACAACTCCAAATGTGTGGGTATTGTTTGTCGATGGTGCTTCTAGCGAAGAAGGATCTGGGGCAGGTCTTATTTTGAAGAATCCTCAAAGTCAAGAATTCACCTATGCTCTTCGTTTCGATTTCAACTAATAATGAGGCGGACTATGAAGCTCTTATCACAGGTATGAAATTGGCCAAGGATATGGGAACCCGGGAGTTACAAGTTTACAGCGACTCGCAACTCATTATAAACCAGGTAAGTGGGGGATATGAAACTCGTGATTTAGTGATGAAAAGATACCGAGAAAAGGTGGAAGAAATCGCTAAGGAATTTGATCTCTTTACAGTTGATAAACGAGCTGATGCTCTCAACAAGTTAGCATCGTCGGCTTATGCACACCTGACTAAGAAAGTGTTAGTAGAAGTGCTGGGAGCTCGGAGCATTGATGAACTGACGGTTCAGTTCATCGAAGATGAAGAAAACTGGATGACTCCAATCATTAAATACCTCACCTCGAGAGAAGTTCCAAACGACAAAGTGGCAACTCGGAAGTTGAGAATCCAAGTTGTGAGGTATGAAATGAATGACGGAGTTCTTTATAAGAAAGGATATTTAACGCCGTGGCTGAGATGCGTGGGTTCGAACCAAGCAGAGTATGTGTTAAGGGAAATTCATGAAGGATCATGCGGCAGCCATGAGGGAGCTCGGAATAGCTAAAAAGCTATCCGAGCAGGATATTATTGGCCTACTATTCACCGTGATACGCATCACTTGGTACAAAAATGCGTTAAATGCCAGCAGCATGCAAAAATCCACCACGTACCTCAGGCCGGACTGGTAACTATGCAAAGTCCTTGGCCGTTCTTGCAATGGGGGATAGACATCGCAGGTCCCATTCCAGAAGCTCCAGGACGAGTCAAGTACTTGGTGGTGGCAGTGGATTATTTTACTAAGTGGATCGAAGCTGAACCATTGGCGACAATAACCGGGAAGAATATACTTAAGTTCTTCTGGAAGAATGTTGTTTGCCGATATGGGATACCAAAGATCATAGTATCTGATAATGATACACAGTTTGCAAGCAATCCATTTAAGAGTTGGTGCGAAGAACTCAAAATCCATCAACATTTTACTTCCGTAGCTCACCCACAAGCTAATGGACAAACCGAGGTAATGAATAGAATCATCATCCAAGGGATTAAGACTCGGTTACAGAATGCTAAAGGAGAATGGATTGTACAACTTCCGAATGTATTATGGGCTTACCGAACTACGCCAAGAACGGCCATGCAAGAAACTCCATTCAGTTTGGTGTATGGACCGGAAGCAGTTATTCCAGCTGAAATTGGCATCCCGAGTACCAGAGTACTCAATCATGAGCAAGACAAGAACAATGAAGCCTTACTCCTCGATTTAGATCTGGTGGAAGAAAAAAGAGAAGCGGCGTTTATCCAAGAGGCAAAGTACAAATCTGATATGACGCGGTATTACAACAAACGGGTCAGGGGTACTTATTTCCGACCTGGAGATCTAGTAATGAGGAAGAATGAAATAAGCAAGGCTGAAGGAACGGGGAAGCTAGGCCCTAATTGGGAGGGACCATATCAAGTGATCGAGCTGGAAGAGCTGGAAACTACAAGTTGTCCACCCTGGATGGAAAGACGATTCCGCGAATGTGGAACATCTCTCATTTAAGAAAATTTTATACCTGATCATTTTTATATATTATGGTAGCAATAAAAGCTGTGTAGTTCGGTTGGAACCGATTAGCTAGGAATATGCGCAGCTCGGATTTTTATTTTACCAGTTATTTTTGTTTCAGAATGTTAAAACGTTTATTTGTTGAGGATCTTTTTTATCTCATCAAATTTGGTTTATTCTCATTTTTGCAGAACCGCCAAATACTTAGAATTCCGAAAAGAAAACAAAAAGCATGCTAACCCAATCTCAAAATGTTTATGAGAATTACAGAACGGAGTTGAACACATTCATCTCTGAATCACAATTCCAGATGTTCTCGGGAAAGTTAAAAACAGAAAAATGAGCATCAGCTCATTTATCAGCTCGAAAAAATTCACGAAGGATCCTGAGCTCGGAAAAATCCACGAAGGATCCTGAGCTCGGAAAAACCCAAAAAGGATCCTGAGCTCGGAAAAATCCACAAAGGATCCTTAGCTCGGAAAAATCCGCAAAGGAACCTGAGTTTGTAAAAATTCGCAAAAATATCAGCAATATGCAAAGTTCCGAACTCGGGCAAACATTGACCAACCTCGTTTAAAGAACTCCAGTTCTAAAGACGCGGTAGTCAAATATACAAGAAAACCTCGGATTGGTTAGTTAATAATAATGTTATCCAAGCCGCATTGAATGCTAAAAACATCACTTTGAAGAACTTATGTTCTAAGAAAAGTGATAGAAGTTAAAAGCCGAACTGCGGAGGTCAGTTTAAATTGGTTAATGACGAAGACAAGTATTAAGAATAAAAGAGACAAAAGTGACTCAAGCACTGAATTGAAAAATAGTTGGTGTTGAAAGCAAAGTGAAAGATGTCTTTGAGATGTACCCAAAAATATCCGAATTACATCATTCCAAATGATAGTAGAGAACCTAATCACTATTACAATTACCAACTCAAAGTTGGGTATCAGTGTCTTCAGCTCGGGAAGTACCCTCGGCATCCTCTGCTCGGGAAGTGCCCTCAGCATGATCAGCAAACACTTCTTCATCTGATATCCAGTCGATCGAGGTAGAATAAGGAACGAAGGACTCAATGGGAATAGCTATCTTCCCTGTTTTTAGCTCTTCTAGCACCTCGTCCATGTCGGCGTCACATCCTGAGTCATAACTAGGCTCCATCTTTAACCCGAGGTCGGGATATTTGTTGTGCAAATTTGCCAGGGCAAGATGATAACCATAATCCTTGGCTGGATCCATAATCTTGCCAAGGAACTTCCCGAACTCAGCTGAGCAGAACATTCGCTGAACAAGCTCCGAGGCACCCTCCCTCTTGAAATATGCTTTCTTCGCTTGCTCGGCTTGCAGTTGATTGTTCGTCTTAACTCTCTCTGCCTGCAGCTCAGCGATTACCTCTTCAGCTTTCTTGAGAGCCTCCTGACACTTCCCAAGCTCGGTTTTCAGGTTTTGTTCTCTATATCCGAGCTCTTGACTGAAGGTTTCCAGGTCGTCTCGGCTTTTCTCCGCAGCTCTCAGGTCGTCAAGAAGTTTGCTGTTCACAGCTTCGTCATTCTCTGAACGAGCGATCAGCTCCTCGATCAGAGCCAGAGTCTACGGATTCACAAAAGATATATAAGTGCATACACAAAAACATACATGGATATATGATATTAATTGAACATATACGGTTATTCATCTGGGAACCTCCCAAAGTAGTTCGTCTCCTCAACTCATTCTTTTCGAAGCTACGGAGAGCTTCTTTATCCCGAGGTTGGATTGATTCCTTCACGAACTCGAGAGATGTGTCGACAGAGAGCCGATCATTACCAATTAACCCCCAGTTCGGGAGCAATTGGTATTCTGGAACTTCAATTATGTCGTCGCCAAAGGTCATCCTAGGCACGACCAATTCCCCGAACAGAGAGGGGCCCTGGAATTCAGCGATCGTTTTCATCTTCTTGTTAGCCTCAACCAATGTATCTCGAGTTCTTTTCTTCTTCTCTTGAGAAGTGTCGACCAAAGTAGTTGGCGGATCAGAAACTTTGGTCTTTATTTTGAAACCTAGAGGTTTGTCCAATCTCCCAAACGTAGCCTCCGAGCTCGGTTGAGCTTGATTGACGACCTCGGAGGTGGTAGCTTCCTTGGGAGCATTAAGTGGTGGAGCAACAGGAGACTCCAGACCCAAAATAGCTTCGGTTGGGTTTTTCTTCGAAGCTCGGTTTTTCTTGTTGGTCTTTACAGGACCAAGCATATCTTTGAGCTGCATGACTGCAAAGAAGATGAAGAAGGATAAAAAATAAATAAATAAATTCATACAAGTATTAGGTACAATATGAAAACACTCAAAATGAGGCATGTACCCTTATGACCGAGCTTGTTCACTTCATCTTCATGATCAGGCCCCAGCTCGGCGGGACTTAGTCTTAGAGATGTTAGTGAGGCATAGTCTACCGTTTTGGTTTATGAAGGTTTCTAATTTCGCTAAGGATTCTTTGATAGCCTTTGTACATTTTGGGGACCGATCTGGTAAACCCTTACCAGAACGCCAAAAAGTTTCCCCCCACTGCTTCAACTCCAATGAAAAGGAATTTATCTTTCCAATCATGAATGGAGCTCGGATTTCCTACAAACATTTCTACCCTATCTCTACGACAGGTGAAGTAATACCACCCAGGGTCTGGACCTGAAGATTTTATGTTGTATATATATCTAAAAAGAGTAGTATTGCATGAGATGTCTAAGTGTTGGCAGATCATCTCAAATCCTCTCAGAGTTCGGATGGCGTTGGGGGTAAATTGAGTGATGGAAATGCTGAATTCAATCAGAATGGATTTCAAGAATTCGGTAAGAGGAAACCTTAGTCCGCAGACAAAGTGCTCTATGAAAACGCTAACGAAACCTTCCGGAGGTCGGCTAGCGACCTCACCAGGCAACGGAAGTCGAGCTCCAATATCAGATGAAATGCAAACTCGACGAACTAAGTTCTCTACCTCTTCACATGACAAAATTGAATCTAAGATATCTAATTTGGATATGGGATTTACAGCAGTATTAGAAGTGTTCCCTAGTTCGGCTTTTTTACGTGTGGGAGAACTAATTGTATGAGTACGGAGTTCCTTAACATCATGACAAGAAGATGCGGTATTGGGATCCGCAGCTCGGTTTTCTATAGCACTAGGTTCTCCTAAAGTATTACTAATGGAGTTCGGTGAATTAAGACTACCTAATTCACCTGACCTAGTTACGGAATTAACAGCTGAAGATGAATTTGAATGTTCAGAGGCAGACATACTTACTTGGCAGTTAAGCTGAGTTCAAGAATAAACTTCTGGTTGAAGGTGTTCAATTCCGAGCTAGGGAGTTACACCAACTGGAAGACAGTAGTTTGTGGGAGTAGTTTTTTATTCCAGAATGGAGCTATTTATAGAGGTTTCATGGGCTCGTGGGATTGGTAATCTCAACCGTTGTACCGTTTCGAGATGCGTACAAGTACAGCTGGAAACGGTCCAGTGGTATTATGGCAAAGTTTGGAGTTCGGCCCGACTTTTATATTTCTTTTAATCGCATAAAACTCCTCCGAACTGGGGCTATATGTGACGAATTCCGGAGGTCGGCAACTGAACTAATATGTGTACATATGTGGCAAATTCCGGAGGTCGGATACAATACCAAAAGACACAGCGTAAGGTCTTTAAACGTCTGGGGCTTCACAAGTCAGACACATTAATCAGACCGGTTAAGATTTGAAGAATCACAACCGATCTGAGGGGCTATTGATAAGGGTCGAATTACACTATGACTCTTAGTGGATAAATCCTATCATAACCCGAGTTCTTCGGGACAAGACTTCTAATGAGTTAAGGAGTTCCAATCCTACTGGAACTCTACAAGGTACAATTCTATAAAAGTAACCTTATTATCTCCAGGTAAGGGGTTACACACTTACGATCAACTTTTACATTACGCTTATTGCTCAGACACGAACTGACTTAGGCATTGGAGTATACTCCCCGGGGACAAACCTGGGAGTATTTCTGACGCGTGTATTGCAGGTCTTCCGGGTTTAGGGAGACAACAACAGAAGCACGTGACCTCAGGAGGACTTCATATTGTTTGGTGAATTCAGACTTCATCATATTCTTCTCTCCATTCTATTCTAATTGTTATTTTTAAAGAATTTTACAACAAACAAAAAGAAAAGTCATGTAATTAAGTTATTGTATTCTTCTCCATTCTAATATTTATATTAGATTTCTAAATATTTATTCTTTTATTTTTAACCTTGGTAGTTAATTAATTATAGTTTTAGCCTTGCTTAGTTTTCACTTGGAGTAGTCAATAAAATAAATGTTTGGTATTTTACAGGTCATACATGTATATCAAGCATGAGGTAGTTTTTTATAAAACAAGTTCATATTAGCAACCTACACGACCATGTGGGTTTTTTTTTTTTTTGCGTATCACATTTATATTGAAAAAGAAATGTTCTTGAACAATAATTAATTTTTGCAAAACATTCATGTAACACTTTTATGTTAAAACAATAACACAGACAAAAATAGTTTCTAGTGTTTTATTTGTGACCAATTTAGGACACTTCGCGAATATTTTTAAGCCATTAACAAAAGTGCTGACGTGACTTAATTACTCGTGTTCGTTAAGAAGTGCACACATAGCATACACTCATTTAATAAACAAAAAGAAAAATATATTTTTTGTCCCAAAATTTAAAACTGTATCACTTTGGGTCCCAAATTTATACACATGGAAATTTTGAAGGAAAATTAACAAATGATCACTCACCGGTCCAAACATTCATGGATTTTCCAAAAAAAAAATGTAATTAATGAGTAATAAAACAATAAGAAAAAGTTAGTAAAGAAAACCGAATAAGAGTAAATACACATTCAGATTCCTATGGCTACAATTTTTAAATCCATATGTGTGTTTGTAATTTTCTTCCTCCTTCTTAACAAACTCCCTCCATATTTATTTGAATTTTAACTATAACATTTGAAAGATATCCACCAGATCAGTCAATCATTTATCAATACGTGGTAATTTGTTATTGGATTAAATTTTGCTTCGCTAACAGAACTTTCATTAACGTCAAATATTTCTTTCTCAAATTGAAACATTTGACATTAAACACTGGTATGCTGCTGCTTTTTTTTCTTTTCTTAGTTTTGGATTCTTAGAATTTGAGAAATAGAAAATAAGGCACCGATTTAATTTTTTTTGCCACTTTTTCTTTTTTTTCAGAAGAATTGATTGAATTACGAACTATGATGAAGGATTAAAAATGAATATAAATGGAAGACAAACAATACAAAAAATATATAATATATTTAAATATAATTAAAAACATGTATATAAATAGGATATGATGGCAAAAAATGAAATCGATTCATATAATGGAATAAACGTATAGTTGTAGTAGTAGTAACATTTAAGAATTACCATTGGATCAGAAAAAAACTAGTAAGTGAAAATGAGATTAAGAGCAAATAATTTTGATTATTGAGAAAAATATAAAGAACCAACAAAAACAAGTCATTAAAGTAAAAACTATTTTTTGGTTTACAAGAGTTTGAACGTCCAAAATCGTTGAGACCAAAAGTGATACAATACTAAAATTTAGGCAAAAATGCATTTTTCTCTTGATTTATTAAATGAAGTGTACGCTATGTCTGCACTTATCAATGAACATGTTACTTTGTCCACAAATTGAAACATTGGAGACTAATTTTGTTGGTGCGAAATTATTAGATACCAATCAAAAGTAATACAGTTTAAAACTTTGGGGAAAAAATGCATTTTTTATTATTTTATTTTAGTGTATTGCCGTGGCGTATTAAAGCAAATATTTGACAATGGGCCAATTGGACACTAGTTACATTGTAATTTCCTAGCAATTACGTACGTGGCACAAACAAAAACAAGTTTGTGTTTGAGTGAAGATGATGAGAAAGAGACATCACTCATTGCTTTCATCTATGATTAGTGTTGAATAATTTAGCAAATTAATGTTTCTGTCGATGACTAAATTGTCTTTTCCATGAATGGATTGGATCAGCTTTGGGTTTTTGTGCAACTACTGTGTGTTACGTCATTAAAGAATTAAAGGATGCGAGGTGTTATTTTTAGTTAGTTATTTAATTTAAAATTAAATTAAAATTTTAATCAATGATGAGTGAATTTCATTTAGTAACATAGAAAATCTATTGCCCATTAGATCTCTATTTTCAAGATATGTTTCATATTTGACAGACTTTTAAACAATTAATATTGTTGTATGTACATAAATGTACGTGAAGAGTTTTGGCCAGCAACTTCCGGTGTAAAGTAGAGTATGCTCCGCTCTTGGACAGGATCACATCACAGATCGCTCTATGGAAGGCTTCCTCACTCTCCTATGCGGGCCGGCTTGAGCTTGTCAAATCGGTTCTATAGGGCATTCAGTGTTTCTGGCTATCTGTGTTACCAGTTTCGGAGCTAGTTATTGATAGACTTGTCGCGCTATCCAGGAAATTCTTATGGGATGGAGGCCAGGCGAGGGTGGCATGGGATGATCTGGCTCTACCAAAGGAGGAAGGTGGCTTAGGACTTATGGATTTGAAGGCATGGAATACAGCACTGTTGTCCAAGGTCCTTTGGAACATACACCACAAGAAGGATACCTTGTGGGTCAAATGGGTTCATCACTACTACATAAAGTAGAGTATCATTTGGGACCTCCCCCAGCATCGGGAACAGTCCACTCTTATACGGAGACTTCTCACCATAAGGGATCGGATCATAGAGAAGGAGCAGTTGGTGGATCAGTCAGAGGCGAGGATGGAGGACTGGAAGCAGCCTGGCCTCACAAGGATGGCTTACCACTATTTCCGTTCCTCGGCCCGGAAGGTACCTTGGGTGACGACTGTTTGGACTTCCTATATCCCGCCTAAGTACTCCATCACACTATGGTTGGGAATTATGAAGAATTTACTCACCAGAAACAGGCTTGGCCACCTTGGTATTAATCAGAGATGTGGCTTTTGCGATGCCACAGTGGAATCTGTTTAGCATCTCTTCTTTGAATACCTCTTTGCCAGGGCACTCTGGGATGAACTGCGGGTGTGGTGTGAACTATGGAGATGGATGTCCACTTTGGATGCGGCATTGAAGTGGTTGAAGAAGGAAAGCAAGGGGACCTCATGGAAGGCTAGGAAGAGTAAGCTGACTTTTGCTTATACAGTTTACTATATTTGGCTCACTAGGAATAGGTTTATATTTGAACGTGTTCAGCCTATTCATAGTGATATTGTCAAAAAGATAAAGACACACGTGTATAGGATAAGCGTATCATCGTACCCTAGTGTCTCTATCCTTGACTAGGCAGAGGTTTTCCTTTATGTAATTTTCATGTTTTGGGCTATCGGACTCCACGTCACGACGTCTGCATTATCCACATCGCGACGTAAGAAAATCCACGTCGCGACGTGTAACATGTGGATTTAATGGTGGATTTTTGGTGTAATTTTTGGCGATTTCTGAAAACATCCAAAGAGTTACGTCGCGACGTCGGAACCCCTCTGACGTAGCGACGTGCCTTCACGTCGTGACTTGTGGCTGTGCACGTTTAATTGAGTGTTTAGCTATTGACCAATTCTTATAGAATTAAAATTAGTATTGTATGTATTCAACAATTCTAACATAATCAAAATTACTTTTCTAAGTATTTAGCAATTCTAACATCATTAAAATTATTTGAACTCCATCTCTGTCTTTTTTGAGATCAGATCCTCTGTCCAAGATTATCTGTGTCTTATTCTGTCCAATGTCCAAAACGGCGTAGTTTAACTAAAATTAGGGACTAACAGTATAAATATCATTAAAATTACTTTATAATTATTAGACCCTAACCAAGAAATGAGTGAACCCTACGACGTAGTTTAATATTAGACACGATAAGACAGAGAGAATCTTGGACAGAAGATCCCAACTCGTCTTTTTTAAGAATTAATTAGGTGTTGTAAATATTGGAGAATTCTAACAGGATTAAAATTATCTTTTTATTAACGGTCTTTAATATTTTTTTAATTTAAAAAGTTAAGGGAGTTAATTATTATAATTAAAACCATAGGGAATAAAGTTAAAATAGAGCAATTGGATAAGAGAGTTTAGTATATCTTACAAGATGGGACTTCTGTCAAGATTACCCTGTCTTATGATGTCTAAAATTAAAACTACGACAGTTCACTCATTTTTTGGTTCGGGTCTAATTGTAAAGTAATTTTAGTGATATTTATGCTTGTAGTCCATAGTTTTAGTGAAACTACGTCATTTTGAACGTTGGACAAAATTGAACAAGATAATATTAGACAGAGGATTTAGTTTCATATTTTTTCCTAATATTTTATGAATTTATTTTAGTGGAAGGATGTGTAAAGTAGAGTTGTTTATTATTAAAAATAAATTCAAATTTAAATTTAAATTCAAATTTAATATTTTATTTGTAAAACTATTAAAAAAAACATGGTATCAAAAATAATAATTGTATCATTGTTTTTTGTTTTAAATTTTTTTTTATAAAATAGTAGACAAAACAAACAAGTCAATTTGAATAGGTGACAAGAAACTACTAAAACTTAAATAACCAAACATAGCATAAACGACGACTTGGGTACAATAATTCAACGACGACTTTGATCACAAGCTTTTGTTCATTTCCAACAACAAAAATGTAAATGCTTAAT
Organism: Ophiorrhiza pumila; assembly: GCA_016586305.1. Classification (NCBI taxonomy): domain Eukaryota; kingdom Viridiplantae; phylum Streptophyta; class Magnoliopsida; order Gentianales; family Rubiaceae; genus Ophiorrhiza; species Ophiorrhiza pumila. Next base: position 6,552,021 of record BLIW01000008.1, on the reverse strand, counting down.
AATTAAAACAATTTTGAAAATTTCTTACTAATAAACACGTTACACTCTATATGCAAAATTTAAATTAGGATTTAATAAAGTATAGTTTATGAACAATATATGTAGTAGTAAGATATGTGTAGTATATATAAAAAATATATATATTATGTGTAAATTTGTATCGCATGAAAAGAAAACAAGATGAGAGTTTTTTTTTTATAAAAAGAAACGATTGATTAAAGAAGGAAAGGTACTTAATTAAAATATTTAAACTCTATTTTTCGAAAAGTATAAATAAAAGTGATTAAGGAGTCATTTCTATTGGCTACCTCTATTAACTCAAACAAACACTGCCTGACTCTCAAGTTCCCAATATTTGTCTATTTCAACCCATTCATTTAAACTCGGTACCCCACCTGTCTATTTATCACCTTTAGTATTACACTAGTGTGGGCAGAACGCAGAAGACAATTTTAATATCATTCCTGTAGGGACAATTGGTAATGGGAATTTATGGGCGAGCAATGCGCGATAAGGGGGCTTTGGTACAAACAGAAGTCTACGAAAGCGCGGAGCGTTTTTCATGCCTTTTAAAAGTCGGTTTCAAAAGGGGAAAAAATACAGTAAAAACGGAAAAAAGTCCACACTTGTGGGAAGACACACTTGGACGACCATAAGGCTCTTATACTATATACTTAATAATGCAAGACATTGATTTCAAATCTAACCATAGCCTCAAAAACTGCAATGGCCAAGAAATTTTTATTGACTTTTAATTATCTCAGGATGTGTTTCATATTTTGAGAGACTTTTAAACAATTAATATTGTCGTATACATTGTTGTTAAACCCGGACCAGACCGGCCGGTTTGGAACCGGCAAGATGTTCGGTCCAAGTTAATAAAAAAAACCGAAGTTCAAAAATCGGTCAAACACAGTAAAAAACCGGGTTCAACTGGGAAAACCGAAAATCGGTTAAAACCCAGTTTTCGATTTTCAGTTTTTTTTTCAAACCTATTTCATCTTTTTCCATTACAATCTTTTGATCCACCGCTACGGCCCTACCCTCTAAAAACGAGAAGGACCAAAACCAACTGAAGGAGATTGTGAGCCTAGAAGAAATAAGGAAAAAGAGGACAATATTAAATTAGATCAAAACCTTCAGATTCCATTTTCTTTTCCCAAGCTGATCAGTGGAAGAAGATGAGAATGCACTACCATCAACATCGCAAGCTATTTAATGCTTTTCCATTAATAGTAGTTAATAGTTTTCCATCAATACACCTAATTGTCATTAATGATTCAAATTTACCATATTTTAATATATTAATATTTGAATACATCCAATTGTCATAAATACTTTAATTTACCATATTCAATATTTTTAATTATCATTAATGATTTCAATTTAATATATTTTAATATTTTAAAATTTGAATACATTCAATCGTCATAAATACTTTAATTTACCATATTCAAGATTTTTAATATCTTTCAATTATCATAAATGCTTTCAATTTATCATATTTTAAGATTTTTAATAAATTCTAATTGTCATAAATACTTCCAATTTACCATATTTTAAGATTTTGAATGAATATGAAAATTATGTTTTTCATCAATATTTTCAATCAATCACATTCATACAATTTAAATAAATATGAATTTTAAATTTTATCATATAATATTTATAGTTTTTTATTTAATTAATATTTTATAGCACACAAAATTAAATTCAAAGTATGATATATCATTAATTTTTTTAATTCACAAGTTTAAGTTTTGAAATAAATAAAATGTATATTGAGAACTATATTTTTTAACTTATTTTAATATGATCGATTTGATATTAAATTAATTAATATTTTATTATATCTCGCGTATTTTAATAAAATTTTATTAAATTATAAACAAAATAATTATTAGCATTATTAAACAAAACGATTTATAAATTTTTTATTGATGAAAAACTAAGAACTTAATTGAATATTATTTTTTTTTTTATAATTTGGTCATTTTATTTTGACATAAAAGGTGAGATATGTTAATATTTAATTAATATATTTATATTAAATATATTTACGACGTCATCTGGTTCTTGACACCGGTTCGACCAGTCAGACCAATTGACCCCTAACCCATTAGCTCTACCGGTTCGCTGTCCGCTCCGAATTTTAAAACACTGGTCGTATGTACCTAAATGTACGTGAAGAGTCTTGGCCAGCAACTTGCAGTGAAAGTAGGGCCTCATTCTGTTCATGGGATGAAACATTTCTCCAAGTTGACTCCAATAATACTCATTAGTCTTTAGTCATCACTCACCTCTCTCATTTGGTGAATTATTCAAACAATGGCCTCTGAGTTAGACATTTCAGTATACCACATGCACATGTCCTTCTCACCCTTAAATTTTCCCATGCATCCGAGGGCCTTCATTCATTCAAGCTATATGTATTAAATTTCTATCGTGTTACTTGAGCAGTTGAGCCTACATCAATCTCGTGATTTGCTTCCTCAAATTTTCGAATTATACATTTGGTATGTATAGGTAAATTAATTATAATTCCTTCATCTTCAAATGTTTTCAAAATTCTAAACATATAAACTTTCAGCTGTCTCGTGTGAAATTCGATTCATCTATGGAACAATGGCAATTAATCACAATTTTAATATATAATAAAAATAATAAAAAATTAGAATCACAATTTCAACAGTCATTTTCATATATTTACATGTGTCATAGGAGTTTTTATAATAAAACTTTAATTTGTTCAGTTAGATAGGAAATAGGTTGATAATAGTTAACTCTTATTATATAATTTTTTTTTTCAAAAATAAGACCAAAACATATTTATTTCCAAATTGAGGAATCATTTGGTCGTCTAACCAAAATTTATCTTTGCTCAAAATTTTCTTGGAAAGTCAAAGAAATTTACGGCTGTCATTATAAATTACCAAAACATATCAATTTGATCCACGTAAAAAATCCTACTAGCATTTGATTAGTTGCCATATATAGTGCATCGCAGCTGCTCCAAATAAAGGTATTAGGAAAAATTAGAAGAATCGGCATTTTGGGAGACAGACATTAAAATTTTGGAAAAGCTTTAAAAAAGCTAAAAGGAATATACTAGTTTTAACAAGAGAATGGCCTGACAAATTCACCTCCGATAATTAAGGATTTATTTGGATAGGATTTTTTTTAATTTTTAATAGAATCCTTTTTTTTTTAATTTGTTATAAGAAAGAAACATTTTGAGGATGTTTGGATATGTTTGTTTTGGTTGAAACTTTTATTAGAAAATTTTTTAGGGTAAAATACACTAACCCCTTTTATACTATTGCTCCGTTCTACATTCACCTCATGTAATTTTAATTACAACAATTAAAACCCTTAATTTTTTAATTTAAAACTAATTAATCTAATATATTAATTGCCATCAATGACTAAACGGAATTGAACACCCTATTTTAATGTAAGATAATAAAATGACAAAATTAACCTTAAAATAAAAATTATAAATTCAACATAAATAAACAACTCAAATATCAATTTGGAAAGCAGCGTGAAAAAAAGTTGTAATTTACCATCACATTAACGCATCCAATCTAACCAAATCTCAATAAAAGTTAAAAAATAAAACATCACGAATAATCTTTGAAATCATATTCTTAAATGCCTATCAACAGTCGATAAAATCAAGAAAGACAATCTTTTCAGGATTAAAAAATTAGAAAAAAATAAAAAAAATATCAAACTCGTTAGTTTAAAAAAATTACAACAAAAGCAAAATTCAATTATAAAACTTCATCTAAGATTAAAAAATTAAAAAAAATGAAAAATTAAAGTCATGTAAATATTTATTCTTCAAAACTTAAAAGTACCTTGATATTTGCATTTGAAATAATATTTTGTATTTAAAAAATCAAATGTCTACGAAATAAGATACAACATATTTTATACTTTTGTAAAAGAAAAGATGATCATGGCCTTGAAAAACTTCTTTATTACTAGCCAATCAATTCCATCCCTCATTTTTTGGGTTAATTGGATAGGTATATATTGTGCAATTATATCCCACCTTTTTAGGGGTTAATTGGGTAGTATAGATATGTAGACACTATAATATAGTTAAAATTATCTTTTTATTAACTCTTTTAACGCATTATTAATTGTTTTAGTTTTAAAAAGTTAAAATGCTAACTGTTGTAATTAAAACTAAAATGGGTAAATGTAGGATGTAACAATAATATAAGGAGGTTTAGTGTATTGTAACTAATTTTTTATTAATAAATTTTGAAATTTCAAATTTGAATTAATATTTTATGAGTTTATTTTGGTAGAAGATTATGTAAGGAATAATTGTTTATTATCAAAAATTAACATCTTGACCGTTTCGAATTCGAAATTTAGGGAATGCATATGAGGGTGTGTGTTAAAAACAAAACAAAAACAAAACGAAAAGAATTAAAAATGAAATTCATACTACAAAAATAAAATTTAAATTTAATATTTTATTTATAAAATATATAAAAAAACGGTTGCAGCAAAAATAATTATTGTAATATTATTTTTTGTTTTAAAAATTTTGTTAAAAAAATTAGACAATACAAACAAATCAATTTAGATTTATGAAATAAAAATTAAAACTCAAACAACCAAACAGAGCATAAACGGCGAAATTGGTCCAATAATTCAACGACGACTTTGAGCAAAAACATTTTGTTCATTTCCAAGGACAAAAATGTAAATGCATAATTATTAAAACAATTTTGAAAATTTCTTTCTAAAAACACACTTTAGTCTTTACACTGTCTATGCTATTCAGGGGCAGAACTAGAAATTATTTTATCGGGGGCTCACTTAAAATAAATTTTTTTGCGCGATTAAATAAATTATTTAATAATTAGTAAATGCAACTAAATTAATAAATTTTTAATTTTTTATAGATAAAATAGAGTTTTTTAAATTTTGGGTATCATAAATGTTACAAGTGTCATTCTCCTGTGAGACTGTCTCATATAAGAGACTTGCGTATAAATTTCACTTTAGCATATAAAGTATAAAAAATTAGGATGTAAAGTATAAAAAAATTAACGTATTAGCGTATAATGTATCAAATATTAGCATATAAAGTATAAAAAATTAACATATTAGCATACTTTTGTAATTCGCATATCACGTCTCATATATGAGTCACGTCTCATATATGAGACGGTTTCACAAGAGTTTTTGTAATATTACAATTTGCATGTCACTTATGTAAAATATTTTAAAATATGAATTTTAGGGTGTAGATGAGTTTTTTAAGGATATAATTTTTATAACAACAATGATAAAACAAATAATTATTCAAACCGCTAAAATCCATATGAAATCATATCATTTTTCAACAAGAAAAATAAACAATAACAAGAAAAAAAAATCAAAATCAAATTATGCCCAACAACTTAAAGAACTAAACTATATTGTTGGACTAAAAAATCTCATGAAAAACACATGAATTGTTTAGTTTAGAATGTTTTTTAATTTGTTAAATTTTGAAAAATTTAGTGAGGGCTAAATTAAGTTATTTGGCCAAATTTAGGTTGAATTTTAATTTTTCTAACCTATTAAATTTTGATTTATTGCTTTTGGGGGCTGGAGCCCACACTAGCCCCCCTTGGTTCCGCCTATGAATTGCTATCCGTGCCTTTCTGTGCTGCTTCTTTGGTGCGTTGAATATCAAGAGGTTAAAAGCCCATCTGAACAATTTTAGCTCCTGCTCTTTAGCGCATTGATTGATCTTCCATAAATGGGTAAGTTCTTGATTAATTATCAAAGAAATGATTCTTTTCTTTTGATCCCAAAATATTAGAAGTTTTTTTTTTAAAAAAATGATGGGTTTTATCATATGTTAGTCCATAATCCAATTGAGCTATTTCAAGATCAGGAAAAAAAAACTTTCATCTCAGTTTTGGAAGAAAAAAAAACAAACTTAGAGCATAGCTGACGATCATCAGAATAAAGAGTGATTCGTGTTGTTGTCATGACTTGAACTGAATTTGGATTGCCGATTTATCTATGCAGGAAGCAAAAGTTCTAAATTTAAAGAAAATGTTAACAATTCATGTGTTCCTGCTGAGCTCATAGATTGCAATGGAAACTTCAACATCGATAAGTTTAGCAATCTTGCCAAGAATGTGAAATTGTATTATGCGGTTGTTTCCATCGTCGGTCCACAAAGTAGCGGTAAGAATGTTTTTAATTCATATGACCGGCCCTTTGATAATTTACGAGTTACTTTTATTCATGGAGAAATGATGCAATAATAAGTTAAAAGGGTAAGTTATCATAATGGTATCTTAATTTAGAGATAAGTATAGTTTTGATATATGATTTTGAAAAAGTTTTATTTTATTAATTAAATTTTACTCATTTGACAAGTAAAAGTGTTTATTATGTGATATTGTTTAATATTTAAAATGATTAATATTTGTGTAAAATGATATGCAAAGTCACTTGTGATGTGAACAACAAATGACATCGATTTGTGTTAAATGATAAACAAAGTTACCGTGATATGAACAACAAATGAGACCATAGTTAATTATGTTACAAAATTTAAATTGAGAATTGTAAACTAAAATTATGTTTTAGTTTCAAATTAAAAAACTTTTAGAGCAAGATGAATTTAATAAGGTTGAACAAGTTATGGTAAAGTAAGTTTTGTTAAAGTATAATATCTCACATCGGTTAAATAAGAGCTCTTGAACTAATATATAATATATATGGGCCACTCCACTCCTTGCCAATTAATTTATAATTGGATGCACACGTGTTCTTTAACATTGTATCAAAGCGGCAGGTTTGAATTTGAGCCTTTCAAACATGACTATAATTTCTCTCATCTCTCTTCAGTATTAAATTTGGGTTAGTCCATGATCCAATTGAGCTATTGTATCGGTTTAGTTTGTGCCTTTCAAACATGACTAGAGTTTCTCTCACCTCAATACTAGTATTAAATTTAGGCTAGGTTCAGAGTTAGGGTAGCATTTGGTTTAGTTTACAATTGTCAATATTTCAGTATCAGATTTGGGTTAGTCCAGGATTTGTACTAACATTGTATCGGTTTAGTTTGGGCCTTTTAAACATGACTAGGGTTTCTCTCACCTCTATTCTTTCAGTATCAATATTAAATTTGGGTTAGGCTTATGATTGGGCTAACATTCGGTTTAGTTTAGAATTGTCAGTATTTCAGTATTAGAATTGGGTTAGTCCAAGATTTGGACAAGCATTGTATCGATTTAGTTTGGGCCTTTCAAACATAACTAGGGTTTCTCTTAGCCTCTTTTGCTTTAGTATCAGTATTGAATTTATGCTAGACCTAGAGTTGGGCTAGCATTCAGTTTAACTTAGAATTGTCTGTATTTGGGCTAGGTCCAGAATTGGGCTAGCTGTCGTTTAGTTTAGATCTGTTCGTCCTAATCATATTTGAGAGGGGGTGTTAAAGGATAATATCCTGCATCGATTAAGTAAGAGTTCTTGAATTAATATATAAAATATATGGGCCGCTCCACTCCTTGTCAATTGGTTTGGAGTTGGATGCACATGTATTTTTTAACAAGTTTTGGATGGGGGATATTGTATAATATTAATCGTAAAATTACATTTTAATTTTTTGGAGCGCAAATTAAAACTTAATTTTATTAAAGATTTAATTAATTTTTTTTAATTTTTTATTGAAGAAAAAGTAGAAAATTTTAATTCATGGTGGTGGGAGGCATTTGCACCCCCGGTCCTAACTAGGGTTGGAAAGGAAATCACTTGATTGGAACAGGGTTAAGAAATATTTGGGATGTATATTTAATATCTGAGATGTGCATACGTACAGTTCGAAGAGGTTTAAAAAAATAAAGTAAAAGATGGAATTTGAATTTTCACGTATGATTAATTTACGCATCGAATGTTACACTTATATATGAATTGTTGACATATGATTAATTTATGCAGGAAAGAGTACACTTATGAATTGCAGCTTTGATACTGAATTTAATGTGATGGATGCTGAAAAGGGAAGGTAAGAGTGAATTACTTTTTCGTTATTTAGTTGATAAATGACTTCAACATCCCTTACTAGTTGTTGTTTTTTTTTTTTTTGGCTAACCCCGTCCGTCGAGGAGACCAGATCATCTGTCTAATATTTATCATGTCTTATTCTGTCTAACATTCAAAACGACGTAGTTTCATTAAAACTAGGGACTAAATACATATATATCACTAAAATTACTTTACAATTAGTAGACCCTAACCAAGAGATTAGTGAACCCTACGACGTAATTTTAATTATGACAGAATAAGGCAGATAAAATATTGGACAGAAGATCCCGTGTCTCCGTTGAGGGGGAGGGGACGGAAACGATACTCTCGAATTTTATTGGGAGAATTTGTATTAAGGGCGCATCTCATACTCTTATTATTAAATTGAGTATAAGTTTAATGTATTTATTATAAGGGCGTTAAAATAACTTTATTATATTATATAATTAATAAAAGTATTTAGTACTATTCTTATTAATTATAAGAAATATTACATTAACTTTCTATTTTTTACTATCTAATCTTTTATTAGTTATTTTTATTTTTTTTGTGGATAAAATTTGACAGTATCAAACTATCTTAAATAATAAAATATACTTATCATCAAACTCTTTTAATTTTAAGATTTTTTGTAATGTCTTAAATGACAAAATATAATCATTGTCAAAATCTTTCAAAACGTAAATTTTTCTTGTCATGAATATATTTATTACTAATTATCTTAAATCATAAATATTTTTTCAGGAATATATTTAAAATTAAAAAAATGATTAAATAACACAACATCGAAAAATACAACAACTTTAAATTTCAAAATTAATAATAAATAACTGTACGTGCTTTCGTGTTTATCAAATAATTAAGTTCATTGAAAATATACCAAAAAACTTAAAATTTATTAAAATTAATTATGATTTGTGATAGTAGTTTGACAGATTCTTGTGTATATTTTAAAACTTAATTTTGTAGTATAACATAGTTTAATTATGATTAAAATTTACATGAAAGTTTATGGATAACAATTAAGTAAAATTAATATTAAAAGTTATTGATAACATATATGAAACAGTAAATGATAAAATAGTTTATGCTTAGATTAATGTGTTTCAATAATAAAAGAATAAAAGAAGTAACTTAATATGAAAATTTGTTGATAATAATTATAAAATAGTAAATGATAAAAATTTTTAAGATATAGTTAATGATTAGATAGATATATTTTAGTAATAATAAGATAAAGAAAAATAAGTGTTTTGATCGTGATAAATTGTTTAATTGATGAAAAGGATAATAAAGTCATTGGTTAATTATTTAAACTAGTATAGATATTTTAACGTCCTTAATAATAAATATATTAAAGTTGCGCCCTATTTAATAATAAAGACATGATGCGCGCTCTTAATACAAATTCTCCCAATATTATTAGATTAAATAATTGGAGATGACATATATACCCAAAATCATTAATATAAAAGAGAATGCATAACAGCGATAAAATAAAGAGTACACCTCCATTACAAAATATGCCTATATCTAGAGGATTTGTACCTATAAAAATACATAGGTGAGAAAGAAGTGAGAATGCTAATATGGTAACTGCCAACAAGCAACAGCTTCATATTAGTTTTAAACTTGTTTCCACCCTACCAAAAAACTTTCTTTATAGATATTCTATAATTATGAAGAGTGACAAAAAAAGGTAATAGATCTTCTATATTACTTTTGTATATATATTGCTCCATAAAACTTTAATACATTTACAATCACTTATCCTTAAGGTTTCACTTGATAGGGTTTTAGTTTTATCTCAAAGAAGTCGCATTTATAAAAAATGAAATAAAGAGTGATATACCAAATGATACAGAAGATCTAAAGACGACAAAAAGGCAATGAAATATGCCAATGGATCTTTTGTATCATTTTTGTATATGAGTTTTAATATCACTCTATAAGATTTTGACATGTATATAATCACGTATTCCTTACGGTTCACTAATAACTTTATAAGATTTTAGTTTTATTTAAAAAGATACATGTCACGTCTAAATAAAGTGTTACACAAAATTATATAACAAATGATAATGAAAATCTCCAAAGCCATGAAACATTGTTCACAATATGTACAATACAAGCCTAGGGTAATAGTCCATCACAATTGAGGGCACAAAATATTAGACTGCCCAACTAGATTTTTTAACATAAGAGAGACCTAGTCTTTCCGCTCGAATGGATCCTTTGACAATTTGGGGAAGGCTAATTTCATTATCGAAATTACAGTGCTTGATGGGCGATCTTCGTTGATTGACTTGGCCAAGAGAGCAGCTGTGAAGTTGGCACAAAAAAATAATAATTAATTTATTTTTCATCAGTCAGACAAGTTTGTCAAAAGACCTTGTTTAACAATTAATCAAAACGATCTGGTTTTGTATCAAATAAGTAGTAGTAGCATCGCTTCTTGTTGAATAGATGAAAAATGAGTTAAACACCATTTCTTTGACAATATATAAGTTGAGTGATAAAATATAACTTTTTTTAAATTACAAACAAAAATTATACTTAATCATATATTGATTATCGAGGATTATTGGGATCATTTACTCTTATTTAATTTAATTAATGCATCTGCGTTTTGTTTGTTTATACCGAATTAACTTCTGTTATTATGGCCATCATATTTATATTCTTTGAAATATATATATAGGTATCCGGCAACAAAAGGTATTTGGGTGGCAGAAAAAAGACTATCGGAAGGTGGAATTTTTGTGATTGACACAGAGGGCAGTGATGGACAAGAACGAAAAGTAATTGGCATTAATTTTATCTTCTTCGAATATGATTCTCTTAAATATAAATGGTTCATACAAATGAAAATAAAATAAAAGATCGTTAATGTGAAAAATGGAAGAGGAAGATTAATTAATGTTACTTGAATTTAGCTATTATATTCCTTCCAAATTCTTATTTTTAACTAATGGTTTGTAGCTATACCGTTTTGACTTTTGAGAATTATACACTAATTTTTTTTGTTTTACTGACTTGTTCCTTTTTCACTTTTCTTTGACAATTTGAAACCCAAAAACTTTGGCATTAAGTTGCAACTTCTACTGGTAAAATTATAATAGAATTAGACTGTAATTTAATTTCTGGAGTTTAGATTAATTAGCATGAATGATTTTAATTTTCTGAATTGCATATGCAAAGCAACTGTGATATGCATAAATGTATTGATTGATCATCAAAAACTAGGTCTAGGGATTTTGTTCCCATTAAGTTAATGATTTGTTTGTAAATCTTTTTAAAATTAATTAATTTCTGAAATGTGTATAAACATTAAAAAAAAAAAGAATTGAAGATATTTGCTTTCACTCTCTTGTGTAGGATGATGCATCATTCGGGAGACAGACGATGGCTTTTGCCTTGGCTACATCGAATATCATGATAGTTAACATGTAAGCTATGTTTTCTTTTACTTTAATAATAACTATTTGGGTAAATTACTCCATTGGTTTCAATTTGCCAACAAATATAATTTTTATTTCTAATTTTGAAAAGTTTCATTTTAATCTCTCAATTTGAATTTTACCACATAAATGGTTATGGTGTCATCTCCCGACCATTTAACAAGTAACATCATGTGATGTTATTTAACATTCAAAATAATATCAAATGACAAGAAACGTTGTTTTTCAAATGGTCGAAAAATAAAACTAGGACTATTATTTAACAGATGACATGCATATTAATGGAAGACAAATAACTTTTACAAGACACAAATTTCGAAAAACTTGAAAGGCTTTATTGAATAGTAATAATGCCGTATCATAAAAAATAAAATTCTACAATAGTTTATATAGTTTTAATAAACCCGAAACTAAATTAGAAAAGAAGTCCACATTGAGTAGGAAAATAAAACCGTATGAAGTTAACAATGTGATTTCGTTTTTTTTTTAATTTGACTTTTTCCTTTCTTGTAATGATCATGTATGGACGCATTTACAACTCATTTCACGACGGTCTCTTACCCTTTAAGAACTCATCCTTAATACCTAAATTCATGTATAAAATTGCATCTATTTTATTTTAAATATTATTTTAATTTGAGAAACTATTTTTTTATGTATTTCAAAATTGTTATCGTTATAAATAAAATGTATTTCTTGTCAAAATTATGAGATAGTTCATTTACACCTACCCAACGTTAGATTTTTGAATCCATTACTGCACGTAACATGCTGTGATGTAAATTCTAAAATCATAAGACTCTTCATATAGAGCTTTTCCATTTCATTTGACATATGATGAAAGAATTTTAGTTGTAGATCCGTGGGATTGAATCACCATCCTCATAATTTATTTGAATTTCACACCCTTATTAATGAAAATATATAATATAAATATCTTTTAAGCTTTGAAGGGATCAAAATCTTGAATATATAATGGACTCATTTGAAAATTTCTTAACTCTTAAGATGTAAAAATGAAGTTTTTATTCCGTTTATAATTCGAAAGAAATATTTTGAGATTGTGCAGAATGTGTTACGATGTTGGTCGACGGTTGCCGCTTATAAAGACTGTCTTTGAGGTACTCACACTTTGATTAATTATAGTTCAATTTATGGCTATATATATTCACTTGATAATTAATGTACTCAGGTTAGTTTTATTAGTGGACATTTGAATTATCAAAGATTGATAAATATTAAATAATTTTAGCATATGTTTAATTTGCTGTTGCCTTTTACTATTTCAACAGTATATTAAATACGAGTTTTCATACATTCTCATGCATAGGATTGTAAATAAAATTTAGGGAAAATACTGAAAGAAGGCTATGCTCAAATCATTATTATCAAATAAGGCGTAGTTTTAACACACTTATTACTAAGGCTCAAATCATTATTATCAAATAAGGCGTAATTTTAACACACTTATTATTAAGGCTCAAATCATTATTATCAAATAAGGCGTAACTTTAACACACTTATTACTAAGGGTATTAAAATAACTTTATTATTTTATATAATTAAAAAAATACTATGTTATCCTCTCCAACACCGATTCAGTAACCTCTATCTTAAACTATTTTTCTTAATGTTTTTATTGCTAATTTTAAACTCTTTATTTGCAGGATTTTATTTTTGTGTGGTAAAAATTTAAAGAAAATTGTATTTGAGGATGAATTACTGTACAGGTGTTTGAGAGGATAACAATTTTTTTTTCAATTATGCAAAACCATAAAGTTATTTTAACTCCCTTATTAACAAATATATTAAGTTATTCTCTATTTTATAATAATGACTTTAGATGCGTCTTTTTTCAAAATATTCAACCAAAATGAAAATTTATTATAAAGTTAATAAATAAAATATAAATATAGACAGTTTAAATAAGAATTTAATAATTATAAAATTGAATATTAAAACATAAATATTGATATAAATAAAACTAAAATATATGTCCACAATATTTGTAAGGAAATCAACATAGTAAGAATGCAGCGAAAAACAATATATTGCAATTGATTTTAATAGGACCTTTAATCATAATCTATATAAAATATATTTCGAGAGATGTTAGAGAAATTCTTGAGTAAGGTTTAATCGGCCAACAAGCCACACAAATGTCCGGCCTCTAACGGTAATCTACGTGAACTACTTTCGGGATCCTCAAATGATTGATTTTGTTAGATTAATAAGGTAGATCCCTCTAAATAACACTTTAAGAAATCTAATAAGAAAAACTCTTGTTCTTATCTACGTGATTTTTTATTGAGAGAGTTGTGTTGTCTTTGAACTAACATTAAGTATCTATATATAACAATATAACTTTTTAGAAAGGTTGTCTTGTCAAATAAGAAACGAATTATTAACAAACTCTATTCACTTTTCAAAAGTGATTAAGAGTATAATAGATGCCATAATTATCATATAATTATGTAAATCATTTTAACCCAAAAAGTAATTCTATTGTGTGTGACCTTTTAGGTTCATAATCATTTGGTAATAAATATAAATAATAATCTTGGAATTAAGTTGGCTTTTGTACAAAACCAACAAACGCCCACTTGGACTAGAGACAATTTAGTCATGGAACTTCTAAGATATGATAAATTAAACAACTTTAATCTATCATTAATTCAACAATTAATTCATTTATATTTATAGATTAAGAACGGCCTCTAGCTAAGACATGATGACCACCCAAAAGTTAGGAAAAATCAATTGATCAACTTTACTTATCCATGAACTAGGTACCATATAATTATCATCATTTCACCATCCTATATCCATATTAGTAGTAAAGTATATGTATCAACTCTTTATTGCACTAATTATTTCTTTCTTGTACTGAAATTCAACTCATTGTAAATAAATTTAGAACCTTTCCAAATTTACTTATTAAATATGCGCATTTTGAGTTGAACTTCAACAAGTGGAGCTAGAAAGAAATATACTCTCATACTATTAGGAGTGGTGAATCCTATATCAATCATAAACTATCAATCCGTACTTCTTGTTATATCCAACGTCTATCACTCATATATCCAGTTACGGTTATGGACAAACAGAGTTAAAATATAACATCCACACTAAAGATACTCTTATAATTTCAAGTCAAAGGATTGCTTACACTACTGTCACGTAGAGATTATACCATTGGCACTCAAATAGTTAACTATATAGAAATCTCTAAGCAGATCATTCCAGTGAAAACATTTTCCAATGATTCACCCATATATCACTATATATACTAGCCTATCCGCGTATACTAGCCTAAACATTTTCCAATGCTACTAGAGCCTGTCACACCCAAACCCAACTTAATTTAGCTCGTCCTCGCTATGCCAAAATGGATATCCCAAGTTGAACTTGGTTGCTAGGCTCACACTTATATCTTGGTCATCATCCTTATATATATTCGATGTGGGATTGGGGTATCACATTCACCCCTCCTTAAGGCCTTAGCGTCCTCGCAAGGCCCAAATAGGATCCCAACCAGGCCCACCTCGGTGGTGAAGGATTCTAGAGCTGGATCCCGTCCTTAGGTCGACATAGCACTTAGTTCCACCATTCCGTGGGTGAAGTCTGACCCATTCTCTGATGCTATTCTGTCACGCCCCGAACCCGCGAGCCCAGTGAACTCGTAGGCCCACATACGCACGCAAGCCCGTGACGCTACTAGAGCCTGTCACACCAAGACCCAACCTAATTTGGCTCGTCCTCGCTATGCCAAAATGGATATCCCAAGTTGAACTTGGTTGCTAGGCTCACACTTATATCTTGGTCATCATCTTTATACATATTCGATGTGGGATTGGGGTATCACACAATATCCCTTAAATTGATTCAAAAATTTTCACAAAATTATTAGTGGTTAAGATCTCATTTTAATTATTTTTAACCTTGAGGTAACTCAACAAGTCAAAATAATCTCAACAAGTAGATAACAATTATCAATTACAACAAATTGCAACTCTTAGATAGTTAGGCCATCAACTTTTAATAGACATATGTCATAGTCCCCAAAACTCTTTACCTTAAAAACATTTTGACCTTGAGATAACCCAAGAATACAAAATTTGTTGTTAAATCAAACCCATTATTCAGATATCAAATCTCATAGTATAAACATATTTAAAGTAAAACAATCTTGAGGTCACTCAACAAGTTGTTCTAATAAAAATTGTTTAAACTATAATAAAGGAAGGCAACTAATCATGATTTAATATTTAATTAAGGGATTAATTTATGGTCTCATCATACATACATATCATATGTGAAAAATATTTGATCAATTGAACATACAATATGCAATTAATAAATCTATTATTTTATCAAATATAAATAACATATGACATGTTATTCAAATAACTATATTAAGTGAAATTTATATTAAATATAAATTATATATGTCATATCATTCAAATAATCACATTAAATGAATATATAATTTTTCTGTCATCTATATGTATATTATTTCTAATCATATTAGAAATCATTTAATTGAATTATTTGAAACTATGCGGGTCAAAATATAATTTCATAAATTATAAGGCCAACTGATTTGAATAAGCAAATATTTGGTGTCAAAACAGAATTAAAGAAAAGTCTTTGCTTTTAATCTAGAAGGCGTGTTTCAGAAAACAGGCCTTCATTCAGATTTCTGTTTTTTTTATAAATAGTCATTAATGATGACGTTAGATGATGTCATCATCTTCTTCATGCCAAGACGAAGAAGCAGAACTTTGCTTATGTTTTCAATAAAAAACTTTTTCAACAACAACACTAACGGCAAGATCATATCTTGCGGTTTTCTAGTGAGGAAGAAGCCACCGGTGGAGATGAAAACACCAGTTGTGAATAAAACAAAAGGGAAAATTTGTATTAAGGGCGCGTCTCATGCTCTTATTATTAAATGGGGTATAACTTTAATGTATTTATTATTAAGGGCGTCAAAATAACTTTATTATATTATACACTTAATAAAAGTCTTTAGTACCCTTCTTATCAATTGTAAGAAATATTACGTTAAATACCTAACTTTCTATCTTTTACTATCCAATATTTTAGTAGTTATTTTTAATAATTTTTTGTGGATAAATTTGATAGTAACTTAGATCATTATCAAACTATCTTAAATAATAAAATATACTTATCATCAAACTCTTTTAAATTTTAAAATTTTTCGTAATGTCTTAAATAACAAAATATAATCATTGTCAAAATCTTTCAAAACATAAATTTTTCTTCTCATGAATATATTTATTATTAAATTATCTTAAATCATAAATATTTTTCATAAATATATTTAAAATTAAAAAAATGATTAAATAACACAACATCAAAAAATACAACAACTTTAAAATTAAAAATTAATAATAAATAATTGTACGTGCTTACATGTTTATCAAATAATTAAATTCATTGAAAATATACCAAAAAAGGTAAAATTCATTAAAATTAATTATGATTTGTGATATTAGTTTGACAAATTCTTTTGTATTTTTAAAACTTAATTTCACAATATAACATAGTTTAATAATTATTAAAATTTACATAAAAGTTTATGGATAATAATTAAGTAAAATTAATATTAAAAGTTATTGATAAAACTTATTAAACACTAAATGATAAATTGTTTATGATTAGATTGATGTGTTTCAGTATAAAAGAATAAAAGAAGTAATTTAATATGAAAACTTATTGATAACAATTATAAAACAGTAAATGATAAAGACTTTTAAGATATAGTTAATGATTAGGTACATATATTTTAGTAATAAAAAGAAAAAGAAAATAAGTGTTTTGATCGCGATGAATTGTTTAATTGATGAAAAGGATAATAAAGTCATTGGTTAATTATTTAAACTAATATAGATATTTTAACGTCCTTAATAATAAATATATTAAAGTTGCGCCCTATTTAATAATAAAGACATGAGGCGCGCCCTTAATTCAAATTCTCCCAAAACAAAATTACATATTTGATCCATCATATGTACAAACGAAGTTTTAAATACCAATTAAATCAAATATTCATATATAACATAATTTATCATTAATGACTTGGCATATTTATATAGATAAATCAAAGGGTAAAATACATTAAACCCTATTATATTATTGTTTTGTTCCACCTTTATCTCATACAGTTTTAATTACAACAATTAACTCATTTAACTTTTCAAGTTAAAGAAAATCAATAACGTTAAATATAATTCACGAAAGATAATTTTAATCCAACAAAAACTCTTTAATACATATGACAACCAATTAATTTATGAAAAAAATGAATAGAGCCCATGTAAATATAATTTTAACCTTATTAGAATTGTTCAATACCTACAACACTATTGTATTCCTATCAGAATTGTTCAATATTTAAAATAGCCAATTAAAATTTAAAAAATATAAAATATAATAAATTGATATGAAACTAACCAGCAATGAAAGATATTTTTCAAGATATATCTTACAATATTTGTTATGGTTTCTTCCTTAGAAAAGCATAAAATGATTCCTTCTTATTCTTTTGATAGAATTTTAGAATTTCAGTTATTGATTACTTTTATTAAATAATTCTTTATTTTGAAGTTAATCTTTTCATTTTATTATCTTATAATAAAGTCATGTGTTCAATTTTATTTAATTATTTAAGTACAATTAATATATTAAACTAATTATTCTAAAATTAAAAAATAAAGGGTGTTAAATATTTCAATTAAAACTATAAGGGGTAATTGTGGAACGAAGCAATATTATAAGGGAATTTAGTGTATTTTACCCTAAATCAAATTAGACTCTAATACCACAGTAAGGAAATCAATACACAACGGAAAATATAACAATTATATTGCAATTGATATCCACAAGACCTTTAATGATAATGTATACAAAATATATTTCGAAAGATACTGGCGAAACGATAATCCACACGAACCACCTTCGAGATCATCAAAGAATTGATTTTAATGTTAAGTTAATAAGGTAGATCCCTCTAAACAACACCTTAAGAAATCTAATAAGAAAAACTCTTTTTCTTATCTACGTGATTTCTTATTGAGAAAGTTGTGTTGTCTTTGATCTAACATTAAACATCTATATATAATAATACAACCTTTTGGCAAAGTTGTATTGTCAAACAAAAAACAAATTATTATCAAACGATCCATTCACTCTCCAAAAGTGAATAAGAGTATAATAGATGTCGTAATTATTATATATTTATGTAAATAATTTTAATTCAAAAAGTAATTCTATTGTGTGTGACCCTTTAAATTCCTAATTACTTGGTAATAATTATAAATAATAATCTTAGAATTAAATTAACTTTTGTAAGAAACCAACAATATTCACGAATAAAACCTATATATTATGTTTATTAAATACTTATTAATTTGATTCTATCATTATAACATTCATGAATGAAAACAATAATCATTACTCAATAATTTGATTTCATTACCTAATCTCACCACTACCAGTTGCTTCTCTTTTAAAATCTATTACCATATTTTAACATAACAAACACTGTACGTGCTTTTTCTTAAAAAAAATGTTGTAATTGACTCGTAAATCAAACGTACAACGATCCCGATCAATGAATTTTAGCCAAAGAACTTGTAAATTAATGTTTTACAACACCAACGAAAATTCAAATATTTTAGAATGGAGGAATGATCCAACAACTACAATAGATAAAAAAAAAATAAGTTAAACTATTTGTTGTATGTTGCTTCTCTTATTGTATAGGTTATAATGCAAGAGAGTGAAATTTTAAGTGGATTGAAACTATTAATTCAACTCTAACAATTGGTTTTTCTCAGGTCAAGGTCCGACAATTTACTACTACACATAAAGTAAGTCTACAGTTTGTTTTGCGCGATAAAACAAAGGTAAAGATTGATTCCTTCTATAATGATTAATGTATATAAATTATTTCACGTTTTTTTTTGAATATTTATTAATTAAGCTTGATCCCAATTGTTTGTTTGAACGTTTCGAACTTTCGATACTAGACACCGTTGGATAAATTAGAAAAGCAGTTGAGAGAAAATCTCGAGAAGGTATATTATAAGTTTATTTTCAATGACCAACTCTTGTAATTAATTTAGTGGCGTTTTTTGTCGTATTCTTGTTGATTTTATAAATAAATAAAATTTGAATTGTCATTTCTCTCATGTACGAGGTGTTGTCATCCAGTCACAATTTTTGTGCTGGTGATACTAAAATTGCAATTCTATTAATCATTGTAGATATGGTGCAGTATACCTATGCCCCAAAGTCAAGCAAAGATTGCTCTTGGTGATCATTTCAATGTGAGACAATTTAATTGCGTCCAATTCATCATATTTTATCACACAATGGATTTTCTGTTGTATTTTTTACTTGAATTTATGTTTAAATTTATGAATACATAAGTTATATTTCTTTAATAGAGCAAACTGTCCAGATGGTCACTAAACTTTTTAGAAATCCGTCTTTTGGTTACTAAACTTTTAAACTAGTCTAAAAGTTCACCAAACTATTCAAACCCGCAACTTTTGATCATTTCTTCCAATACCTCCGTAAGTAGAGACGGAAATCACCTTTTTGAGGGGTATTTTTGTCTTTTTCTTCTTCTTCTCATCTTCTTCTCACTTCTTCTTCTTCTTCTATGAAATCTTCTTCTCTGAAATATTCTACTTCTTCTCTGAAATCTTCTTCTTCAAAACCCACTTCTTCTTTCAAAACCCACTTCTTCTCTTTATTCTTCAAAACCCACTTCTTCTTCTTCTTATTCTTCAAAACCCACTTCTTCTTTCAAAACTCACTTCTTCTTCTTCTTCTTCTTCTTCTTCTTCTTCTTCTTCTTCTTCTTCTTCAGAACCCACTTCTTCTTATTTTTCTTCAAAACCCACTTCTTCTTCTTCTTATTCTTCAAAACCCACTTCTTCTTTCAAAACCCACTTCTTCTCCTTCTTTTTCTTCAAAACTCACTTCGATTATGGGCAGCTAAGGAAAGAGTTAAATCCACTTTTCTTTGTCTATATTCTGGTCTGACTTATTATGTGCCTTAAATGCATTGACTGGTAAGATTGTTGATTAAATATACGTGATATATATTTATAAATTAAAACATAATTAAAACAAGAAACGTAAAAGAAATACTGAGTAATTTTATCATCTTCATATATACGTGATTAATTTAATAGTGCACGGTGTATTCTCTCAGATTGAAGTCATGGCAATGTCAAATTATGAGAGTGACGAAACTCAATTTAAACTGGAGGTAACTATAATTCTTTAAACATGAATTTAAATAGTTTGTCTTTTTTTTTAAACTTGATTATACATTTTGTTTTTCTATACTGGGCTGGGAGATTCAAACCTTGCACATTTAAAGTTTAGGTCAATTACTAGGAATATATAAATTTAATTAGATCGAGTTTGGTGTTTATGAAAGTATCAATGTCTTATGTTTACTTAAGCTTGTTAATTAATTATTTTTAAGAAAAAAAATAGAATTTTGATCTCTAAACTTTTGAACAATAGCACTTTTAGTCTCTGAACATTTTATACTAATGTTTCAATTTGATACAATATATGTAAGACAATTGGTGACCTTATATTGTTTTTTTTTTTTTTTGCTCAAAGGTGACCTTATATTGTTGATTGATACAAGGTGACCTTAACACATTTATGTTAGTAGTCAATTTCCTAAAATTTTTCTTATAAGAAACAAAAAAAATTCTTTTTTAGATAATAAAAAAATAAAACCATTACTCTAAAATTAGTTTGAATAGTATAGATTAACACCCAGCTTCTAGTAATTAGAAAAGAAAATTTGTCAATTATCTTATATTGGTCACAAAAAATCTAGCAAATCAGTTTGGATAGTCTAAAATCATTAGGGACTAAAGTAATACGGTTAAAATTTTGCAAACCAAAATTATTTTTTCCTTATTTTTATTATTGCTTTTATACTACGGGAGGACCGAGTCGAATCGTATTATATGGTTCATATACCGTTTACCAACTCTATTAAAAATGTTGCACAAGTATTACTAACATTATATCTCTCTCAAAAATCTTTTATGCACAATCTCTTTTGCTCTCCTTCTGCTGCCACCCATATTTTTTCCTTCATTCTTCTCATAAATCGATATCTTTCTTTTCCTTCAAAATGGATACTTTTGGGAAAACATAGCAATTTCACTTATCTACTTTTCACCACACATAAAATTTTGGAAAAACGAGCATAGAAGTTTCTCATATTTCACGTTTTAATTTGTTTATTCTTTCACATCTAAAGCAAATTAAAACAAAGGATACAGTTTTTCATATTTCCATCATCATGGTTTACTTTTGAAATATGAAAGAGTATTTTCTCTGGTTTTAATTGTGAAGAACCAAATAAATTAAAAAGTGAAATGGGAGATATATACTTCTAAGTTATTTTCCCTAAAAATTTCGCAAATGAAAATTTTGATTTGCCTTGAACATGGAGGGTAGATTGTCTTCTATTAATTATTAATGGTTTTTCATTCTCCACAACTCAGAAAATTTTTGTTTAAGATCTTGTATTCTCAAATTAATGAAAGTTGCATATCTATCTTGTGCTTGAATTTTGAAAGGTGGATAAGCTAAGAGAAGGAATTCTCCAGTCTTGTAAAACTGGTGAATATGGTTTTGGTTGGGCTTCTGCTTCAGATTTTATTCAAAATGCTCAGAGAATATGGGATGACATTAAGAAGAATAAGGACCTTGACCTACCACGCTCCACGGTAAAACCAAGGAATCTAATTATTATCATTACCTATGTTCTCTATTTTTTTTAAATTTTTAAATACCCTAATAGTTTAGTTGTTCGAAAAAATAATTCTTTCTATTTTATTTATATTCAATGATAAAATATAGGATAAATTACTCCAATAGTCTCTTAAATTGACGGTTTATTCGTTTTTGCCCTATTCTTTAAAAAATTCTATGTTCGTCCCTCATGTTACACTTTTGGTTTTCGATTGTCATTTTTAAATTTTTCAAGTTAGAAAATTTTAGCTTAATTTGATTAACTTTTGACATATATATGTCTAATTCTATCAATTTTTATATCCTTCTATTTGTCATATTTATGTTAAATAGTTGTTTAAATTGGATTTTAGGTGAAAAAAAACCTTGAACGAAGGACGATTTGGAACCAAATTGTAATATAAGTGACGAAAATAAAACCTTTTAAAAAATTAGGACAAAAGCAAAATGAACCCCTAAATTAGAGATGGTTCTAGTAATTTAGGCTAAAATGTTTTTTTTTTAAACTTTTATCTCTTGATTAAATTATTCAATGATATACTTTTAATTGTTACTATTCTAATATTGGTTTTAATTTGCTTACTCATTTATTTAGAAGTAGTATATTAGAGATTATTATGTCAAATTCAACCCTCACTTTTAAATTCTTCCTTTAATTTTAGAGATTTTTATAAAAAATAATATTGTGTCCATAAATGAGGGCAACTGATAGAATTTAAAGTTTTTGAGAGATTTTTTATTTTCTTAAAATAATATCGATTCTACAAATGAGGATAATTATTTGATAGGATTTAAGGTTTATGAACGATTAAATTAAAACTAAAAATATATCATTTAAATAATTTAAATTCCGACCTGTACCAAAATTAATTACTTACTGTAAAGATAAAAAATAGTAGAATAAGAGTAAGGTTGATCCCACGAGGAACGGAAAGACTATCCTTCTTTCAGTTAATTCAAAGAAAGATGTCACAGATTATTATCAATAATTAAGAAAACTAATTAAAACTAATTAACAAGAAAGATTATGAAAAATACATAAAATATAAAATCCCAGCAAACAAGTAAATTCATATTAACTAATTATTCATCATTCATTGGCTCAATGATTAATTAATATTATGAGTCAACTAGTTATAGGACACCAAGAATCAGATCCAACGTAGCCCAATTCCTCCTTAGTTATTCGGTAATTAATAAGAATCAGATTAATTAATTACTTCCCTAATTAAAACACAAGTAGTCTAGAATCAGCCAACACTCAATTTAATGCCTTAACAGCACAATTTATTAGACTAAAATTTCCGTCTACCGAGACAGTAGATTCGTCACTAATTAATCCTATCTACTAGATCCAGTGAAATAATAGGAGATTAATTGGCACTATTCAGATTAATTAAACATGGTCAGTATATAAAGAATCCAAACAATTAACGCTATGAAGAGATAACTTTTGAAACTCATAGAATATTAAATGGATTAAAACAATTAGGTTTCACGAGAAAATAACAGTTAAAGCTCCATTACTTATGCCGGATAAACAAACTAATCACAAAACTTAATTAATGACGAACAAATAACGTAAAGGAAAAACATAATTAAACTAAAAAATAAAGTTAAGAAACACGATAATGTATGGAATTAATTAACCATCCTTCGATCGAACGACGGCTAGGTTTGGAGCAGCAAACCTAGACGAACTAAAAACGATAAAACTACGAATTTACTATCTAAAGCTACCTACGATTTGTTGACTAGGGACTTGCTCTTCTTATATAGGAAAAGCAACCTTTATTCTCAAGTAATAAAAACAACTAAAACCTTCTAAAAGTCTAATAAAGAAATAACTTATTTCCAAATAAATATGCCACATGTTGGCCAATAATTAAATCATGCAAGCTTTCTTCTTTTAGTTTCCTACTCTTATTCTCTACTTCCTTATTTGATTCAATAAGTTCTTAATCTTCCAAAAGTCTTCATTATTTCCAAATTAGATTAAGAAAATATTTTCTTCCAAATTTTGCTCTTCCACGCTCCAAAAGATCCAAAAACCTAGAGGTGACCAAAATGGCGGTTCCGGTTCTAGAACCTCCGGTTCGGAACCGGCGGTTCCGGTTCCAGATTTCGTGGAACCAGAACCGAAACCGACCAGAAAAAAATTATAATTCTATGAATATTTCTATACCACTTTATTTTCATCACATAATTTCTTAGTTTTCTAATTTTTATATTGTAAGTTTTAACGTTTATAGTTTAATGTTTAGGGTATTATGAGCATTTATATATTTTTCTTTCTCACTTATCTAATCCTTCATAATTCTATTTTTCTAAAACCTCCATATATTAGTTCAATTTCAACTATTAATCCAATTATATTATGTATCAACTTAATTTTTTAATTTATATTATCCTAATTCTATTATTATATTATGCTAATATACTATTTAAATTTCAATTAATAGTTCGATCATTCTCTCAATACTCTTATTCTTTCTATATCTTTCTTTCTCACTTATCTAATATTCATAATTCTATTATTCTAAAAAATTCATATATTAGTTTAATTTTAACTACTATTCTAATTATGTTATTATATTATACTAGTTGAATTGTAATTAATAATTCAAATATTCTTATTAGTTTTATATTCTTAAATCTCATTTATCTAATTCTTCCTAGTTCTATTATCTAAAAACTATATTAATTAAGTTCAATTGTAATTATTATTATTCTAATTATGTTATTATGTTGTATTATTTGAGTTTCAATTAATAGTTTAATCATTATTTCAATAGAAATCAAATTTAAAAGTGGGATTACAATCGAAATTCGAAACTAAAAATCGAAAAAAAAGCGGAAATGGAACAAAACCGAAAGCGGAACCGGATGGAACCGGAACCGCTGGTTCCGGAACCATAGCCATAGCTACAAAAACCTTTCAAATTCCTCTTTTATTTCTTTCGATTGCTCCACATCATTAATTAATTCAAACCAGCAAGATATTCTCAATTAAGTGCGATGCCATTTAATTTCAACCACAAAATAACACAAGATAAATCATGTTATTTGTGTCTATCACACCTTATATAGTTTACCATTCCTTTTATTTTTCATGCAACAATGTTGGTTTTTAAACTAATGTTAGATCATGGAAGCTGAAGTTCGGTGTAAACAAATTTTTGAAGAAAACTATAAGAGTTTTCTCGAGGATCAGGTAACTTTTTAAGTTATTAGTTTCTCAAGAATTTCAATGCTTTCTTGAATTAATTTAATAACGCTAGCCATAGTGAATAATATCATTTGCTTCTTAAACCATTTCGTACAGTCTTTGCTTCAAATACAGAAGGAGATCAAATCAGGTGCAGTGCAAGAGTTTGGAAAGAAAGTCAATTCACTTATTGGGGCTTATTTATCCAGGCATGTGCAATAGTCTTAAGGTTTTAGCCATTAACTTGCTCCTAAAGAACTTGTTTGACAAGAGAAAAAGAGCGGACGAAAATTTAACTTTGGTCCGAGACAAAAAGAAAGTAATTAAATCACTTCAGTTGTCTCTCAAATTAGAAGTTCATTTGGTTTTATTATCATTTTTTAAAATCACTGGTGTCATGTGAATCAGTTTCATATATGTAACAGCGAGTTAATCGCGATTTCAATACGTGATAAAAGTTACAGAAAATTAGAACTATAATTTCAGCAACGATTAATAGTCCATTTCTTATATATGTAAATCAGTTTTACAGTAATTTTTTTTTTGTGTTTTTAAATAGTTATGGTTGTTTCTTATAAATAATATTAGTACTTGTTTTCTTATAGGTATGACAAGGAGACCCTAAATTTTGATGAAGCTGTAAGAGATGCAAGAAGGGAGCAGTTGATTGAAAAATTGTTAAAGGTACAATATTAATTGAGTGATAGTACTGTTTCACTTATTTTCTCATTTGTAATGATAATCATAATAATGAAATACCTTAAAATTGTGGAACTTAGATATAATATATATATTTTAGCACAATTTCATTTGCTAATTTTATCTCCAATCTGAATTAGTTTATTTTACTAGATTCTATCGGCTTTAAGAGTTAAGAATATGTTGATGCCCTCATATATTGATAGCAAATGATTTCTTTTTATCAACTTTAGTATATCATTTTTTGTATTACTAAGCAATATTTTAGTATGTGCATATTCATTTATTGTTTGGTGTCCAGTGAAAATTGGATGAAAATCAACTCTTTTTTTTTTAATGAATAATTTTTTTTTATAACAACGCTATATATATGTGCCAGGCAAAATACGGTGAAAATCAACTCTGTTAACAGAATGTGTATGAGTCGTGCACAGTTGTGTGCATGTGTGATTTTCCAGCATGCATTAAACAGTTTTGGTCTTTTCAAATTACCCAAATCTTATACGATGACAACTTATTGATTGTGTTTTTTTTTTTCCAAATTATCAATGCTTAATTGTCTAAAACAATTTATTTATTAATTTCTTATTAATTATTTCACTTTATATGGTTGGTGATTTTGCAGGAACTTCCTTTTTACTTGTATTATTCAAACTAAAATAAAATACAAATATGTACATAGATGGAGAGAAGTTATAATAAGAGCATTAAGTAAAGCAATTTATTTTAATCTTTAATTAAATTTGCTCTTATATATAAAACTATTATATATTGCCTCCAAATCCAAACCCTTTATTCATTGCATATTATTCTTAAAACTATTAGGTTATTGAGCCAAGCCACGTGATTGTGTTGGAACACATGAGCAATGCAACTCTAGAAAAATTCGAGAAAGTAGATTACAGCGATAAATTCCTCCTCGAACTGAATAAACTTTTTACAGGTACATTCTTTAATTTAGATATAAATCCTTTCCCGTAGCGGTTTATTTGTTTTATCATTCACTGGATTAAGTTTTTTGAACTTTTATTATATTTTTTTTAGGGATTTGAACTTTGCATGCAATTGTATTTTGGACATATAATTACGACTCTAAAATGACCAACAATTATTACTCTAAGTCTAGAATAATATTTAATTAATGCAAGTAGATGAAAAATATGTAAATATTAGCATAAATCTTTAACAATTTAAAAAAATTGTGTGCATCATAAGGCTTTCACCAATATTGTTGTTGAGCAGTGTGGGAAATTAGAATATTTCTCGATATATATGAGTTATATTTTTAATTGTCTTTCAACTTTAAGTTTCATTTCACTTTTCTCCAATTATTTAAAAAGTTCAATTTCCATATATGATGTTGGAGTAATTTCCTAAACTATGCTGGTTTTGAGATTTTATTCGCAAAATAGGGAGATTTTGAGACTTATTCTCAATTTGGCCTAAAATTGTTTAGCCTTTTTGATTTTAGTCCTTCATCTTTTAGAATATTTTACAAAAGCATGAATATTTCAAAATGCAATTAATTTGATTGATTTTATATTTCCTAGGTACTCATATAAGCATAATAAAAGAAATATTTATTGTATCTTAGTAGTTCAAATTTGTTAGGTCTTACCTCGCTTCCTTTAAGCTGTTTGTTTTCCTTCTTAAAACCTTATCACCCGCTTGGCTTCACCTTTTGGGTAATGATTAATGGCAAAATGTCAGAATCTTCACACCTTCGGACTTCTTTACAGCTAACGGCCTCCTGCCTCAATGCCTTTTCGTCCTTGATAGATTCTTCTGACTGCCACAGCTCCTCCCTTAGGTACAGAAATTAATCTAATTTGGGTTTTAAAAATTTAAACAAAATATATGGCACAATTTCTAAAAGGAAACGTTCTTTTATTAAATTTGAACAAAGTAATGTACAATAGAAAAGAGCTTAAATCAGCTCATCCCTATGCTTATATTTTCTCTATGGGAAAGAAGAAAACTTAGAAACTCATTCTTTTTCTAGTAATCTAGATTGAGGGTACTCTGATAGATTTTTTCGATGCCCTTCTTCCTCCAAGATGGTTCCTTTATATAGGCTTCCAAGCGTTTGAGAATCCGCGTAAACAGATAAGCCTCCTCTTCTATTGGTTGATTCGTTATAAGATTTTATTCCACTAGATAAAGTTATCTTAATTATCACATGGATGTGGGTCATTGATGTTATTTTCCAGCAATTGCTTCCAATAGTGGTAGGGACCACTCTTAACATGCTCTACTATGAGCTTAGTGGTATGGGCCGCTCTTCACATGTTGTTGTAATTTGGAGAAGAATCTTTTGAGTGCATATGCTGACTCATTTTGCATGCCATTTGCAGAGTAGTGCGTCTGCCATAAAACTTGTCGGTTTTGAATTCTTTTACCTTTTCTTGCAATGTTGGTGATCTTTTATTTCCTCCTGTCATGATTATCCATCTTTCTGAACTGTTGAGGACTTGGAAATTCTTTATAGAGAAAGTCTCCATTATTCCTGTTATGGCTTTGATTCCCATAGCTCTTCTGTATTGTTCCCATTTTTTATTGAAGAATGGAACCTTTACTTTCTGTTCATTAACTTTCTTAGACTCATATCTCCTTTGAGCTTGGCGATATGAACTAGGTTAAAGCAAGAGTATTTTTCATCCTCATCATATTCGGGTGCAATGCTATACACTCGAATGAAAAGCTTTTTGCCTTCAGCATATTTTTCAAGGCTCTGAACAAATATTGGGTCAAAGAATCGAAACTCCTTTAACTCTATGCTTGGATAAATTCGATCACAGAAATAGAATTTGAACAACTGATATAGGAATTTTGCTAGAACTCTTTCAATTGTTGTTATCTTTGGATATATACTCGACCCTTCAAATCTAAAGAAGGTTTCGCCATTATTTAAATTGTATACCTGCAAAGCAAATTCATAATATCCTTTTTCTTTTAAGTTTTTTGAATTCGAAGATCCTTTTATCCGAACAACTTTGTTTTTTCCAGTATCAGAAGAACTGGGTTGCTCGTTGTGGATTTTGAGATTTATATTCTCAAGATTCTCCATGTGAATGGTAGAATCATCATATGCTGATTTGAATTCAACATTTTTATTTTTAGTGGATTCACCACTATAAGTTGATTTATCATCCAACATTCCATGAGAGTCCGAAAACTTTTCTACCAGTTCATAAAGATCTGCAAATTCTGTCAGTATCTCTCCCTGTTGTTCAACAAGACTATTAATCTCTTGCTGTAGTTGCTTTTGCTGATCCACAAGATTTATTGTTTGTTCTCGAATGGAGAATAACATATTGGATTTTTCCACAATGCTTTCATCTAGCTGAGTTATTTTTGTAGCCAAAGTGCTGCAAAGTTATAACATTTGCTGTTTTTTACCCTTCTCCATGTTCGGGGTTCCTGGATAGGAAGTCTGCATAGAAATTGTCAGTTCCTTTTATATAATCAATTTTAAAAGTATAATAAGACAACAAAGATTTTCATCTCAATAATCTTCTAAATTGAGGTTCAGAAGGTAATTTATTAAAAATTAAACTACCAACTTGAGTATTATCTGTTTTTACTATAAAGGGTTTTGGTAGTAAGAAAAAAGAGAATTTTCTTATTCCTTTTATTATAGCAAATAATTCCTTTTTGTTTGTAGAATAATTGACTTCTGCTGTTTTAAAAGTACCACTTGTGTACCTGTATATCTCATTGATGTCTGTTTTTAATATAGTTGCCCAATGTAAATCAAACGCGTCAGTTTGTAAAACAAGATTATCTTCAGGTTCAGGCATTCTGAGTTTAGGAAGTTTTTTACATTCTTCCTTTAAAGATTTTATTACTTCAGTGTGATCGTCTGACCATCCACTAGTGTTATTTTTTCTTAATAATTTTTGCAAAAATGATCTTTTCTTTGCAAGTTGCGGTATAAATTCTCCTGCATAATTTAAACATCAAAGAAATTGTTCTATTTATTTTTTAGTGTTTAATTTATCTAGAAAATTACATATCTTTTGAGATATATGACTTTGTAATTTAATACCATTAGTAGTTATTATCATACCAAGAAATTCTATCTCAGTTTTACTAATTTCAGCCTTTTTCTGACTTAAAATTATTCCGTTTTGCATGCAAATTTTTGCAAATTCTTTTAAATGGTCTATGTGTTCTTGATATTCATTAGAACAAATTAGAATATCATCAACATAAACAAGCATGTATGAGAAAATAAAAAATATCTTATCCATTCTTCTTTGATATATTTGTGGTGCATTTTTTAATCCAAAATGCATCACTAACCATTCATACTGTCCATTAGGTGTACTAAAGGCAGTTAGAGGTATAGATTTTTCAGCACGTTTTATTTGTCAAAATCCTGATTTACAATCAAATTTAAAAAAGTATTTCTTTACTTTAGCGAAATTGATTAAATTATTTTTATTTGGAAGAAAGTATCCATAAAAAATACTATGTTTATTTAACTCTTTATATTTAACAACCATTCGCGCTTTTCCACGTTTTCCTTTAGCATGGTTTCTAACCATAAAGGCTGGTGAACTATGAGGGCTATTACTTCCTCTAATTAATGTTAAATTAAGTAATTCTTTTATTTGAGTTTTAAACTCGATTTTATCTTCTTCAGAATGTATCATTAGTTTAACTCTAATGATAACATTTGGATCTTTTAGCTCTATTATAGCTAATTCTCGTTTTATTTCCCATTTTGCTATAGGATTTTCTCCATAATTGCTAGCTATTAAATCTTTAACTTTGTCTATATCTAGTATTTTAACATTAAACTTTCTTATCT
Source organism: Ophiorrhiza pumila (assembly GCA_016586305.1). NCBI lineage: Eukaryota > Viridiplantae > Streptophyta > Magnoliopsida > Gentianales > Rubiaceae > Ophiorrhiza > Ophiorrhiza pumila. Next base: position 6,520,949 of record BLIW01000008.1, on the reverse strand, counting down.
GGTTTTTATGTAACCAAATTTTGTCATATCCATCACTACGCGGTACTGGCTGAACTCTATAAGGGGTATGAATTCGCGAAGTGCGTATCTAGTGTCCACGAGGGGTTTTTAAACTAATCATATAGATTGTTTGGTTGTATGACTGAAACTGTTGGACAAAGTCATTTTCTAACAGTATATCAACATCTAATCCTTCATAAGCATATAGTTGCTGTATAGCTACTATTTTGTTTCCTAATATAATTTCAGATTTAAAACATACCTTGTCTAGAGATTGCTTATCACCTGTTACTCCTTGTATTGAAACTTTTATTGGATTAGTTATCCAATTCTTGAATAAGAATTCTTTTCCTAAACTTATTTCTGCACCTGTATCAATCTGAGCACAAGTGAGAATTTTCTTTTCATAACAGGTAATTTCTACGAAAATACTTACAGAAAATCTCTATTCACTAGGCATTTTCTTTTCTAGAAAAATGGTTTTTCATGCAAAAGAAATCTCAATACCATATTTATCAATAGTAAAATCATCTAGACTGTCTAGAAATGATTTTCCTAGAATTATATGATGGTTTTGTCTTCCATCTAAAGCATCTAAATAACAATTAATGTTAAATTTAATTTCTTGAAAGGTTATTGGGACTTTAACTATCTCATTAATCTCATTTACCTTTCCATCATTTGATACATATTTATATGTGTCTTTATACTTCTTTGTTAATCCTACATCAAAATAACTATTAAAGTGATTTTGCACACTTTTTGTATCTATAAGAATGTTATATCATTCTATATAACATTTGTCATTAAAATATTTACCAAAAACTTTTAAGTTATTTGATGAATTTTCTTTCCTTTCTTTTATTAGTAGATTAAGTGAAGAATAACTTCTTCTACCCTTTTTTTATCACAATATTATTTTTATTGTATGAGACTATATCTCTTGAGGTTCCTTCTTCTAAATTTTTAAAAGTTCCAAACTCAATTGAATAACTATCTGGAATAGTTAAATTATTTCTAGTTGGTTCTAGAATTCTTCTTATTTCTAGGCATTCTTTATCTAATTCAACTGCTGATTTTTTATCGAAAATGCTTCCATAGTTTGAATTAGTAAGACTATACAATGCACAATAATATATGCTCATTATATGATTGCCTGGTTTGAAAAATCTTTTTCTTAAAATTTGAAAATATAGACTCAAGGCATCATTGAAATCTTTATCTTTTAAAGATATACAATATTTTGGATAATATGTGAAAAGTAGCTTTTTGTAGGCTAAATTGCCTTTTACTATTCCAAGATTTCCATCTGAAGCATTTGTAATCTTTCATCAGATAAATTGATGACTAAAGGACAGACAATTCCTTCTTGAAAAGTTGATTTACAAAGTATTTGTATGCCTGCAAGATAAACATATTGCATTTTATCTCTCTTTTCTTTAGGCAGTTTATTTAACAAATCTGTTACTGTCTTTTTTGTTAATAAATTCAATTTTCTGTTTCCAGAGGTTTATTGAATAGTTATAACCTTTTCAATTTCCATATATTCATAATAAACGTATTTCTTTCTTTTGAAAGCATTTCCTATTTGACTTAACATGTTTTGATTAGGTCCTCTTAGATTTAACTCTAGATTTCTAATCTTTTCATACTTAGAAGGATCAAATGATGCTTTAAGTGCATATCCTTCTATAGTTTCTTCTTCTTCTTGTATGAGGATACCTTCCTCTTCTTTTTTATTGATTTCTATTTCACTCATTCTGATTCAGATTCAGTAAATATTTCAAATATTTCTGTCATTACAGAATCAAATGATGACACAGTTTCTAAATCAGATTCTATGTCTTCTATGTCAATTATTGAAACTTTGACTTTTCTCTTAGTGCATTCATAGGACTTATGTCCTTCTTCACCACAGTTATAGCATCTACAACTGGTTTATTTTTTCGTTTTATCTTTATCTTTTTTCTCAGATTTATTTTTTCTGTAATACTTTCTATCTTGTTTTTTATTCTTTTTAAAGAATTTTTTATATTTTTTGTAAATCTTATTTTTAGATTTACGTTTTTTAGACTTGTTGGTGGATCCATGACATCCCCAATTGCCTTCCTCATCTACTTCTTTGCAACATATAGTTTCATTAACCTTTTTAGCCTCTGAAAGTATTCTTTGTTGTGCACAAATATCAGATAACTTTTCTTTTAAGAAAACTATTCTTGCTCCTAGAGTTTTCGAATATCCTTCTGTTTCATAATTTTTTGAAAATTGAGTTAAAAAATATGAACTCCATATACCTGGTAATTTTTGATATAGCATATCAGCTATTTTAGTCATATCTTCATTGTACTGATAATAATATTCTTCAAATTCACACATATATGAATTAATATCACACATGTTACATATTTGTAATTGACTAAGCTTCTTGTTTTTCAGCTATTCTAGATGAATCTAATTTTGAATTCCAATCATATTCCATGAATTTATCTGCTATATAGTTAATGAATGTACTAATTCCATCTGTTAAGGAAGTGTCCATATGTCTGATTACATTAACTCTTATTGTATTTCTGGTTGAATCTGACAATCCTTGATACCAGTTTTTAAAATTTCCATCTAATGTTGCTAAGCATATTTTGTATTTTTCTTCTAACGAAAAGTTGGATGTTTTATCAGTAAAAAAATAGAGACCTATATCTTGTCCTCATTGTTGTAAAGTTTTTGACGCACCTACCTTACAGTCAAGGTTTAAAAATCTAAATCCAGAACTTGTAATTGCTGGCATATGTCTATTTGGTATATACTTTCCACTAGATGAATAAGTATATTCTATGGCTGCTTTATCAGGTTGAACTCTACGGGTTCTTCCTTGATCTAGGTGAATAAGTATATTATATGGCTGCTTTATCAGGTTGATGTATCTTTATTCATTTTTACATTTACATGTTCTTCTATTACTAGTCTTCTAAAGAATATATTAATTCTTCTATTTCGTTATCCATTTATTCTTTCGAATCTATTTCTTCTTCTGAACTTGGATTTATTTCTTCATTTGAAACTTTCTGTTTCATTTTTTCTTGTTTAATTCTTTTCATTTCTTTTAAATGAAATCTTTCATCTAAACTATCCTTTTCATATGGCCTATATCCTGTTGGAGCCTTTTTCATCCAAAATTCTTCAAAAACCCTTTGTTGGTTTTTTTGGAATTTTTTACTATCTTTTACTTTATTAAGTATCTGATCTTCTACAGATTTAACCATAATTTCTATTGTATTAATCCTTACTTCTAGTCCTTTGATTAGCTGGATTAACTTTTCTATTTTTTCTTCTTGTTTAAGAAGAATTAGCTCTATTGATTCTAGTTTACTCAATTTATCCATGAGTTCCATGAAAGTTTACTTTTTCTTTCATATATAGAATCTCAGATTCTAATTCTTTTATAACCCTTTCCTGCTGTTTTAAAGCTTCTTGGTGCACTCCTGCAATAAGATTTTTTTGAAATCTTTCTTTTCTTATTTTTAATTCTTTCTTAGCATCTTGTATTTTTTTCATAAGATCTATGCAAATATAGCATTTTTTATTTGATTCAAAAATTTTTGAAGCAGTTCTTCTATACATTAAAGTTTATTTTATTAATCTGTATCTGGCCATTCCTCTGAATTCCATTCATATTCTGTTTCAGAATTAATTTTTTCTTCAAATTCTATTATTTCTATTTCAGAATTTGTAGAATCAAAGTTTTTTATTATTTTTTCATAAATGATCTTTATAAGATCTTGTACTATATTCATATTCATTAATTCCTTCAATATTCCAATAATAATTGGAGTTTCTATAGCCTTCCATAATTATAATTCTTTATTTATAAAATTAAAATTATGCATGTTATTTTCTTCATAGAAGAAAAGCAGTTTATAATCTTTTTCCATTCAAAAAATTATAAAATTTTTATGCGCACATGGCTCTGATACCAAGTGTGGACAGGTTTAAACTAAGGTTATACTTAGCCTCGAAGGGATCGGTGCGGAATTATATTTATTAAAAATATATGGTCTTTATATGAACCTTTTAAAAGTTCTGGGGTTAAATTTCTATTTATAATCTTTATGTGAACCATATATGGAAACTTATTTTGGAAATAGCATAAAACTGGGAATATGTTTTGAAAATCGGTATATTTTGAGAAACTCCTCCTCATGTTGCAATTTTGATTTTTAGTGGTTCTTTATTCACTTTTCAAGCAAGAAAAAAATCCAATTCCGATTTTGACATGCATAATTTTTGGTCATCAAACTATTAAAGTAACAAAAAAAGTTACAAAACACTTTAAACCCACGTATTCAGGTTATTCTGTCCAATTCATCTGTTATCTTCTTTAAAACCGTTAAATTTAAGTGCATTTATGTCTTTTATCCTCTTTCTCTTTCCCCCTTCATTTGTGTAGTCCTAGCCGAATATTTCCAATAATTTTGTCGAAAACTTGAGGGACACTTGCAAATGACTCATTGAAAGTTGCCTCGACTTGCACATAAACTCTTTTTCCAAAATTTTCAAGAAATTCTCAACTCTCAATTCTCTAGAGTCCTTAGATCCTATTCTAGTTGTAAGGATTTGAGTAAAATGAGTCCCCATTGATTCGGTGATGGAGCTAATAGGTGGTACTCAAGAAAGTGTGGTTTGTCCGATGAAAACTTTAGCAAGAAATTAGCTAAAATTTTCAAATCCAATGAATTGAAACTACCAAATCTAATTAAGAAATATTTGATTTGGGTTTTAATTGTTAAACACAGCTAAAAAAATATTTGATATAGGCTTTAGTTGCAGGGCCCAAGATTGATTCTTGTGGACCATTTGCAGTTCTGAATTTTCATTGGGATTCTTTTGTTATCACTTGTGCCATTTGCAAAAAATTGCTATTGTAATTCAATAAACAACAGAGTAAAAACTTATTGATTGAAGTTACGGGTGCTAGGCAAAATTGATGCTTCATTATCATCGTCTCTCTTGTTTCCAAACTCAGAAATCTCCTTTAAGCGAATTTGATTGATATCATGGGTATTTCAACGTCAAAACAATCTTCTTCTTAATGATGTCTATTGAAAAAATAAAATTCATAATTTCTCCAAACCCCGTGTAATCCACAGTTTCGCCATTTTTTTAATGATTCTTGAGCTTTATAGGACCAGAAAATTATTGTTGAACCCAGATCATAATTTATACTGGCAAAGGCTTGATCTTTGACTCTTGACATAGTAATTCATAATGGATCACAACTTCCTTTTCCTCAATGAGTAAACTTTAATTTTTCAGAACATCTGTGAAAACAATTGGTGGTGGAAAAGGAAGGTGGCGGAGAAGGTGGGAAGAAAAGAATATCCCGGTGGTTGTGGAAAATATTATCCTAACTTTGTGGTGTCTAGACAAATTTGCCCTTAAAAGAATGAATTTTCATTGCACTCACGGATGAATTGGACGGGATGATCTAAATATGTGGGTTTCAAGAGTTCAATGACTTTTTTGGCTACTTTAATAGTTTGATATCTAAAAGGCGGATTTAGAAAAAGGTCATTGACCATCTGGGCAATTTGCTTGAGTAATTTATCCAACATTTTTTTTATTCAAACTTGTATTGTATAAAGTTAAGTTTTTATAATTAAAAAAGATAAAGCAAGAAACAGAGCACACAACCTCTCAGGAGAGAGATACCTTTGCTAGCCAACCACAAAAAGAAGCTAAAGCTTGGAACCATTGTCTTCCTGCAAACCAAATGAAACCAGCAAATTTAACAGGAAGAGCAATGGGCTGTAAAACTCAAAAGCTGATTTCAGAGAAATAAACACCTCAAGATGAAGGCAACGATTGTAAATTATCATTCACTTCAGGATTAGAGAGATTTATGAAGGATTAGCATGCATGAAGTTAGTTATGAGAAATGTCAGAATATTAAACTAAACTTAATTAATTAGTAGTTCTTTAAAAAAAGAATTTTTTTTAAAGTATAGGTTAGTTTCTTAATAGGTTTTGTGTTTTAATTAGTTCTAATATGAATTTAGAAATTTTTTTATCCTAAATAGAGGTTGGTAGGAGCTTTTATAATTTGGAGGAGTGTGAGATAATTAGAAGAGAGATTCATAAAAAGGTGTGAGAAAAGAAACTATATGGCTTGGAGAAATTTCGCAAATTAGTGGATGATGTTGTTGATGGTATTGTTGCGCGGCAGTTGTACTGTAAATGTGATATTATTGTTAAATTTCTCTAGATCCAAACATATTTTTGTAATAAATAAATATATACCTTCCGTGTGTATTTTCTTTTATCAGAGTTTTTTCATCTCTAATAATTGTATTAGAGATTTTCAATTTTAATTTAACAAAAAACCAAATAGTTCTTATAATTTTTCATGATTTAATACAATTATTAGAGATTTTCAATTTTAATTTAACAAAAAACCAAATAGTTCTTATAATTTTTCATGATTTAATAATAGTATTGCTTAATTTATTTAAAGTAAACCAGGTAAATCTCGTTTTATTTTTTAATTATTACTTTTGTATTCTTGAATAATTTTGGCACTAAATCATAGCAATTTCAAAATGTTATTCTGACATAATGCAATTCGATTTGATAGATTTAGTTGAAAGGAACCTTCTGTTATTTTAATTAATTTTATTTTCTAAAACAAAATTCCGAGAAGGGCATTTGTTTTTCTTTATTTATTTTGGTATAAATCTTATCCGTTTTCGTGTTTTTATGTTCTTGAATAATAAACAAAAGTCTACGAATGGATATGCCCATAGTATCCCATTTTAACTTGAAAAAAAAAAAACTAAAACAAAAAATTATTTGCTTACGAAAAAGAAAATTAAGAATTCTTTGGCGAGTTATGTCTAGATCTTCAAGACGTAATCACAGGTGAGATTTTATGAGATGTTATTCTACAATTGGCTGAATCGTTAGTTTCAAAAAAAATTTCATTGCAAGTCCTAAAAGATTAATTAAATATATTAAACCATTCAATAATAGATAACTTTAAGTTTTGTACATCTCTATACAAATTTCATATGCCAAATTTCAATTTTATATATATATATATATATATATATATATATATATATATATGCTACTTTGATAATTTCTCGTATAATTTAGTAAATTACATTGACCTGTCTTTACAGATGCTAAAATCGACCATGCTGACTGGAATCACGAGACTGTAGAACGCAGTAAGTTTCAGCAGGATGTCAATGCTTACAAAGAGAAAGTTCGAAAGATGAATGAACCATTTGAGTTTTTTGACCCTCTAAAGGTACGTACAAAAAATATGTTCCATGACCTTGAAAGTACTGCTCGTGACTTATGACCATGGTGGGAATTCCTTTTTTCCAATATATCTTGCATGTTTTAAAACTTCGCTTCCTCATAAGTAACTTATTTGTATATAGGTAGTTGATTTTAAATTGAAAAAAAGAGAAGAATTGCGTCAGCATGTCAATGCTTACAAAGAGAAAGTTCGAAAGATGAATGAACATTTGAGTTTTTTTGACCCTCTAAAGGTACGTACAAAAAATATGTTCCATGACCTTGAAAGTACTGCTCGTGACTTATGACCATGGTGGGAATTCCTTTTTTCCAATATATCTTGCATGTTTTAAAACTTCGCTTCCTCATAAGTAACTTATTTGTATATAGGTAGTTGTACAACCCAACATAAGAAGATGTAGGCGTGGTTAAATATTTTGTTTGCTTAATATAATTTTGGGGGATTTAATTCAAAATCTATGAGAAGTTATTTTTTTTTAGGTTTAATTCCACTTTACCCCCTTATGGTTTGGAAAAATTCCTTTTTTGTTACCTCGTGATTTCATAATGTCCTCATAACATCCTTGTGTTTTGAACTAAAGTGAAAAACAGACGAAAAATATCTAAAATGTATAAAATTACTACATAACCTTTAAATAAAAGTAAAATAACAACCTATTATTTAATTATTTTTCTTCTCTTTTACTTCATCTTATTTGTCTTTCTCTTTCCTCCATTTTTTTCTTTTTTATAATCACGTTTTTTTCCTTACCTTAACTTTTTTATCTTTCTCTCTTCACTTTATCTCCAACATCATATTCTCTCTCATCTTTATCTCAAAAACCATCTTCTCTCTCCTCTCCTCTCATCCGTTTAGACGATTTTCGTGCATTTTTCACTTTAGTCCAAAGCACAACAAGAACATTATGAAACTACGAGATAATAAAAATGTATTTTTTCAAACCACTAGAAGGTAAAGTGGAATTAACCCTTTTTTATTAAGGAATATTGATTCAAATCTCACCCACTCTAAATCGAATGTTAAGAATTTAAGAAAGTTGTCTATGATTAAATTTGATTTTGGGTGCTCTGTTTAAATTTTGAATAGCTTTGAAATTCATGATGTTTTAATTTTCAAACTGTGGAAAGTATGAAAGTCTATAAGATTATGTATGGGCATAATATTTTATATACATGTGAGCAAAGTTATTTTGTAATCGCATTTTTAGGTGTTTTTTCTATGCTCTATATTTATTGTTTATGAACTGCTGTTTTTGCTCCTTAATGTTATATGTTGAATTTTTGGAATAACTTTTGAAAATATTGGTGTAGCCATGTAAACCTTATTGATTAAAAATCCATTTTTCAAACATAATTTTTTTAAGAATGAACTTCATATTGAACTGGGAAATAAATTGTGATAGAAAAGTGTGCTCTATGAACTAAATACTGGAGCTGAGGTGAATATTCATGTCTATTGGAATTTTGAAGCATTATAACGGCGCATATCACATGAATGGGATGTATTAAGGTTGATACTGATTTTTGAGCAAGTGGAACAAAGAATTTGGAAATTTGTGTTCAACAATAATTTTAGCACTCTGAATCTAGTTTTATATGATTCTGATTTCTCACGTTTTGAATTTTTGGTTTCCAAGTTATGACCAATTGAAACAATCTTGCCATAACTAAATTCTATTACGGAATTTTAAGTTCTTAGCAGTTTTCAATATTTTTTTTAAGCACATTATAGGCAGAATCTCGAACTACATAACACATAATAATTTTAGTATCTTGAGTCTATTTATATAAAATTTTGATTTCATATCATTTGGATCTTTCTATCCAAAGTTATAACCATTTGAAGCCATTATGAAAAGATTGAAACCTAGTTATAGAACTTTTAGTAATTTCAGCCACTTCGTACAGTTTTTACACAAATTTATATAATGAATTTGGAGTTTTACAAAACATAAAAGTTTTAACATTTTGATCCTAGACTTATATAGTTTTAATTTCGTATTATTTAGATGTTTGGTTACAAAGTTATCACCCTTTGAAATCACTATCGTAAAACTGAAATCTATTATGGAATTTCAGTCTTACATGATGTTTGAACAAATTTTTACAGTTATTTGTAGAATGAATTTGAGATTTTATAAACTCGAAAAGTTTAGAATCTTAATTTTGATTTATACAGTATTGGTTTCATATTATTTGAGTTATTGATTGAGAAGTTATAGCGATTTGAAACAGAAATGGTGAACCAAATTTCTATCACTGAATTTTACATTATTATAGCAATTTTGCATAGTTTTTCTCATACATTGTAAACTGAATTTTGAAAGTCATGAAACATAAAAATTTGGTTATTATGAGTTCAGTTTTATATACTTTGGTTTCACTAACTTTGGATTTTTTGTTATAAAGTTATAACAGTTTAAATCAAGCATGAGAGTACCTTGTGATGTAAACTCTATTTTGTCTTTTAAAATGGATTTTCAAACACTTTTCATGTTTTATTTGGAGTTTTGTAAAACATGAAAATGTCAGAATTCGAAAACTAGTTTCAAATGACTTTTATCTCCACATCGTTGGGATGTTTAAATATCGAGTTATGGTGATTGAATTGAATATGTTAGAATTAAATCTTTGTTATGGGGTCTTAAAGCCCTTGCACATGTTTGACTGTTATTCCAACACTTTCAATGCAGAAATTGAAATTTCATAAAATATAAGAATTTTTTTAACTTGAATATGGTTTTATTTGGTTTCGAATTCACAAACTTAATAATATAAGGTGATATGAGCACTATTTGAATTGCGGACACTCTCTCGTCTTGCATTAAAAGTGCACTTTCTGATGAATGAGTTTTTCTAGTCATTTACCAATTGGCACATATTGTAATTGATATATCGATGTATATGTGGAACTTCATGTTCAAAAAATATGTATTGATAAACTAGGTGCGTTGGAACTAAGTGTTGTGTGGAACTAAGTGTTACACTATTTTAAAGACGGGAGCCACCTCTAGAATCCATGTGAGTCACCTCTAGAGTCCAATGTTACTAGTGGCTAGTGAATAATTTTGGTATGCTTGGTGAAATTGATTGTTATATGATTTTCGGATTGTGTGAACGTTTTATATGCATATTGTATTTGATTGCATGGACCCTAGTAGGTGTTGACTTGGAGTGTGATCGAGACGGTATCGGATCGACGATTACGCCAAGACTATACCGGTGACCCCCGTCACACAATTAAGGATATTTTAATCCTATTGACAGGAATTGGAGTAGTGAATTTGGATGCCACGTTAGGCTTGCATGGCCTTAGTAGTCTCTAACCACAAGAAAGAATAATATAACTTTCAAGTTGTGCACGTAACAATGAATTGCTATGAGAGATAAGGTTGGTAAGATCGGCAAGGCCGATCATTATAGGTGCTGATTATATGTCTAATATTTTTATATGGCCATTCATGGCAAAGTTATGTGATTCATGGATATGTGCAATGTACAATCTTTTATACGATTTTTGCAGTAAGTCTTTATGACATATTGTTATTAGCATTGGAAAAATGTTTGCCATATGATTATTTGGATTGAAAAAAATATTTAATTGAAATTTTACTTTCTTAAATTTAAATTTTCTGAAAATTGCCCTTTATTCCCTCACTTAGCTATTTTGATCTTACCTTTCTATAAAACATTTCAGAGCGACTCAAGATGGATTAAATGGTGAATTGGATTCTGAATTTTCAGACACACTTAAAGAATAGAGGAGTAGAAGGTTAAAGTATTTTAATCATTCGGATTTAGATTGTATTCGCATTGATAAATGGATTTAATATTTTGAATGGTTTGACTTTAGGGATGTAATATATGGTGATTATTGTGTTCGAAAATTTGTTTTTAATTTTGAGGTAATTTGTTAATGTTTATGGTTAGAGCCTATACGTGACTCAAGCGTAATCTAATATTTCCGTCGCATTTCCATTAAGGGAATTGAGTGGGGTGTTACATATAGTATGTGTCAGTTTGTGTATGGAGAGGAGGATAGGAGTTTTCAGTGGAATTTAGCAACAATTTAACAACAAAGATCACAAGATAAAGAATCTATACAACAATAACTAAGTATTTTATATCCTTATAAGGTGTTGGTTACATAGATCATTCTTTATCATTGTATTCTATATATGACACGTTTTCATTTATATTTTAGTATATCATATTTGTTTTATAGTTTCTTTTCAATTCTTTTTAGACATCCTTATTCTCCTTTTAATTTCAGTTAATGTTTCTCCAATTTCTATACATCATTTAGAAGTCTCCTATGTAAATCTTAAAAATATAGTAAAGAATAAGATTTTAATTGTATAAAAATCTTAAAAACAAAACAAATAAAATCATGAATCTTGAGATTCTGTGTCATCTACTAGTTCATGATCATCACCGTTAATAAGGAATGAAAAATCAGTCATTTTAGAGAAGCAAAAAGCGATAATTAAACGTGTAGTAATTTTGTTGTTAGAGAGGTCGCATATTTGTTTGGTTGGATAATTTTAGTGGGTAATCATTTTAACCGTTTTGTTTTGTTGTTAGAGAGGTCGCATATTTCTTTGGTCGGATAATTTTAGTGGGTCTTTTATCTCTATTTTTTCAAAAAGTTTTACTTTTATCCCTTATTTTGCAATTTTAGTTTTTAATGATCCTTTATTCAGTTTTTATTCTAGAAAAAAATTCACTTCAGTGACCATTTGATATGTATATGTTCAATTATGTCAATTTTTATAAGGAGATAAAATGGACAAACAATGATTTTAAACCAAATTGTAACTTGAGAAATAAAAATAAATTTTTTAAAGAATAGAGATAAAAGTGAAATGAATCCCTAAATTGAAGGACTATTAAAGTAGTTTATACTATTTTTATCCTTAAAAATGTTATATATTTTTTGGCTCAAATGTAGAAAAGAGAAGAAATAATCAAACGTCTGTCAATTTAGAAGAACAATAGCGACTAATTTGACTAAAAAAAAAATAGTATAATAACTAAAGACAAAAATGATAAAAACGAAATGAATGATTTTTTTCAAACTGTTGTTCCAAATAATATGGGAATAAGATTGTAATAATATAGAAATGTGAAAAAAACAATAGAGGGTAAATGACCACAGTCATGGTGGTCATGAAAGCAATAACTGTGTGGTTAACGAACAATTTTGTTGGCTGATTGTGATTTGGAGTATTTCTTTTAAATTCACTATGCTAGTACTTCATTCAGATATGTGTGTAATTTCTAAATCCCTTTTGCAACACATTAATACATAGTCTCTTAAAATTTTCCCAACAATTTTGGAATCTAGCAAGTTAAGAAATAAAAAAGAGAATAAAGAATAAAATAAAATAAAATTAAGAAATAGGGATATGTATTTTGTATATTTGGATAAATTATGATGATGAATGTGGTAATTTTTGGAAGAGATCAGAGCCCCCAAAAAAGCCACTGTATTGCCGGAATTGTCTCAGTCATGGACATGGATTCGATGATTGCAATTTCCCAAACAAAGGCGATGAAGTTCAAGACACCAATAAGTTCCGTTAAAAAGTTGAAAGCAAAGGTACTACTGATCAACTAGCAAAGGCACAATCTTTGCAATAGAATGGAAGTGGGAAGGAAATCATTTTGGAGGAAAAACCATCCAGCTGTTTGATGGGAAATGCTATGATTACTACCCAGGTAAATGCCAATGTGGATTTTAATGCAAAGGATGATAATTTTGATAGTAGCATGGTGATAAAAAAATTCATCAATTCAGCAAAGGATGGATAGGTGCATTGAGATGACTCCTAATATGGATGAAAGCTCAATCATACATCATTTTCAATCTGATAAGTGCATTGAAAACTCATTCCACGAGATTATTGGGCAGAAAATGTTGGATGATACTCTTGAAATTTTGAGTATTGAAGGGCACAAGAATTTGAAGACTATTGAGGATAAAGATCACTACTGAATGGAAAAGATGAATGGGGAATCTTCAAGAAAATCTCTACAATACTCAAAGGATGAGAAATTGATTTCGAAACTGTCGAGATGGGATGAAGATAGTCAGTCAATTGGATTGGAAATGACGAAATTATATAGTAACACGGTACAAAGTATGGAAGAAGAAGAATTTATACAAGTTATTTCCAAAACAAAAAAAAATGAAAAAGTGCAACAACAATCCTATCCTACGAGAAATAATGGTTAAATGACAAGATACAAGATAAAATATGGGATTGGTAGTTTTTGGATCTTGCCATAAGTTCATCCAATTTGAAATTCATGGTATGATATGTGATGCTTATTAAAATTTGGGAAAGAGGTAACATTTATTATAAATCTTTTGCAATTAGTTGTGAAAAATTTCTACACAAAATACTCTCTCTTTGTCTGCTAACTTTTATTCTCTATATTTTGGAAATTGTTTATGTAAGTAATCAATACGAGAGATTCCCTTTTGTACATTATATTTTACTACCACTAGGCAGGTAGAGGTCTGTATGCCTAACTTCCCACCATTATATTTTATTGTTCAAAAAAATATTTATGTTGTACATTTTTTCCATTATTCAGAAAATTATATTTAATTTGTTAAAGAAAAATTAGATTAGGCAGCAACTGTTGGATCATTTTTATATTTACAGCAATAATCCAATGGTGCTTAATTTTACTTTACAATGACTGTATCAAAAATAAGAGAATTCAATTCAATAATAAAGTCATATATACCTTTTCTAAAGTATAATTTAATTCCAAATAAGAAGGCTTTTGATTCAGCCTGTAAACTCGAATAGTTTTGAAGATTACAAGCAAAAGCAAAATACATAACACCTTTATCATCACGCAATAGTGTTCGACATAGTTTTTTATGTGACATTACACAACAATATTTGAATACTAAATCGTATGAGATAACAAATAATGTTATTTATAATATAGATAGAAAATGAGATGATATTTACATGACAAAATTAAAATTAACGGTGAAAATGAATATTTTTCGAGATTAAAAATTAAAATTATACTCAAAGATGAGTGCATAATCTGTCTACTTGGGTACAGACGAATCAAGGATAGACACATAGAGGCATTCCGATAACATCATAGTATGAGCAGCGAAGTGACAAAATCGGCGAGGTGACGATTGCGGTGATTTGACGTGCTCGTCTGACGATGCCGAGCAGCCTATACCTATCTACTGTTCCCGAGCAGTAGCCACCAGGTTTGGGGTTTCATTCTAAGTATAAATATTGGCCTCATTCCGCTTTGGGGATTTTTAAAAATAGAACGATGAAATTATTCTCAACTTTCTCTCATTGAGCCATTGGAGCTTCCCCGGGAAATATCTCGTGGAAGTTAACAATAGTGTTTCTTTTTGTGGTTATAGTTAGGCTTCGGCAGAAAAGGTGGACACAAGCCGGTCAGTTGGTGCAGGGGAGTTCGGCCTCACATCCAGACTTATCAATTGGCACCCACCGTGGGGCTCGAAAGTTAAGACCAGCTCTGACCTATAGTCATGTCGTAGCATTCTAGGATAGGTTCTAACGCTCTGAAAGATGACCACAAAGTGACATCGCAATTCCGACCTTCTCGAGAAGAGGAGCAGAAAGGCTAGAAGGGGCGATGGGATGAGATGATGCTCAGGATGGGAGATCTGGAGCACATGGTGCGTCGCTTGAACTAGCATCTGCGCCAGGACCCCGATGACCATTATGAAAACTACCGATACGTGGATCTTCGCACCAGGCGGAGACATTGCCAGGAAGAGGGCTTAGAGAAAAGGCAAAGTAAAGGCAATGAGGCAGGACAAGAGGGAAGAGCCGAGGGAGCCATTTGTCAACCTGACAAGGGATGAACCGAACATGCAGTGGCACGGGCAGGATGAGGTCAAGCGTCACCTGGATGAGATTACCAGGCGCCTGGACGAGATAAGGTACCCAACCTCGGTCAAACGAAGGTCCCCCTTGTCGGAGGTCATTCTGGCTACGGATATGCCTCAGCACTTCAAGCCGCCGAGCCTGAAGACTTTTGATGGTACAGGAGAACTCGGAGATCATCTCTCATATGTCAACTCAATCCTCATGATATACAATCTAAAAGATGACCAAAAGTGCTTAGTCTTGCCCTCAACATTGTCTTTAGCGGCCAGAAAATATATTCTTGTGACACTCCCCTTTTGTTCGCAATTTCGCATACCTTAAGAAAGTTTTGCAAAAAATTATTAGGTTCCTCCTCATCATCTCCATTAAATTTAGGCAATAGATTAAGATCAGATGCATTCAATTCATAATCAGTTGCAAGTGCAGGCAAAACAATGCATGATGGCTTATAACTAATCACTCGGTTAGTGGACTTTCTTAGAGGTCGATCATGCATCGGAGCTTGAATTGCAACTAAAGCATTAATTGCCGGGATACGCGGATCCTGTGTAATTATAGGTTGTGGCAAATTTCCATCAGGAGGTGGAATCACAGGTGGTAGTTCAGCCATGGACGTTTCATCAGTCAGCAAAGCTGGTTTTGAGTTTGTTCGAGACGTTGTTTGGGTAAACGACTGGACGATTTCAGAACCAAATTTAGTTCTTTGGTGATGTTCTCTCGTCTTCTTCTTTGGATCAAAAAGTAAATTAGGGTTAGACGATCTGGACTAAACCAAAGAACAAAATAAATTAACTAAATTAAAGAAAATAATTGATGTTCCCCGACAACGGCGCCAAAATTTGGTATGTCGTTTTTGTACCAAAATTAATTACTTACTCTAATGATAAACGATAGTATAACAAGAGTAAGTTCGATCCAACGAGGAACGGAATACTATCTTTTCTAGTTAGTTCAATAAAAGATGTCACGAATAATAATGATTAATAACTAAGAAAAATAATTAAAACTAATTAATAAGAAAATTTATGAAAAAATACACAAAATAGAAAAGCCCAACAAACAAGTAAATTCACATTAACTAATTATAAATCGATCATCAACTCAAATATTAATTAATATCAATTAATCAACTAGTTATAGGCTACCAAGAATTAGCTCCGACATAGCCCAATTCCTCCTTAGTTATTTGGTAATTAATAAGAATCAGCTTAATTAATTACTTCCCTAACTAAAACTCAACCAGACTGGAATCAACCAACACCCGATCTAATGTCTTAACAACATTAATATATAGAGGAATCCAATTCTAACAAATTGTAATAAGTATTAGCATGTCACAATTTATTAGCCTAATATTTTCGTCTACCGATACAGTAGTTTCGCCACTAATTAATCCTATCTATTAGATCCAGTTAAATAATAGTAGATTAATTGGCACTATTTATATTAATTAAATATGGCCAGTATCTAACAAATCCAAACAATTAACGCTATGAACAGAGAACTTTCGAAACTCATAAAATATTAATTATATTAAAACAATTAGGTTTGACGAGTAAATAACAGTTAAACCTTCATTACTTAATTTCCAGATAAACAAACTACTCACAGCACATAATTAAAAAAGAAATTAAATTAAAGAAATAAAAGTAAGAAATAAACTGCTAACTAATCTACTTCCTACGAATTTAACCCAACTTACTTGCTATCCTTATATAGGAAATGCAAGCTTTATTCTCATGTAATAAAAGCAACTAAAACCTTCTAAAATTCTAATAAAGAAAACTCTTTTGTTTACAAATAAATACGTCACATGTTAGCCAATAATTAAGGCATGCAAGCATTTTCCTTTTAGTTTTCGAATTGCTTATCCTCCAAATTGGCAAAGGAAAGAAGTTCTTAATTTTTCCAAAGTCTTCATTATTTCCAAATTAGATTAAAGAAATATCTTCTTCCATGTTTTGCTCTTCCATGCTCCAAAAGATTCCAAAACCTTCCAAATTCTTCTTTTCTTTTTTTCGATTGCTCCATATCATTAATTAACTCAAACTTGTAAGATATTCTCAATTAAGTGTGATTCCATTGAAGTTCAATCCCAAAAGATCATAAAATATTGGTGTGTCGTTTTGTACCAAATTAAATTACATACTCTCAAACAATAAATCAAGTAAAGTGTGAGTAAGGTTGATCCCACGAGGAACAAATCTATTTTCTAATTCAATTAATTTGCCAAAAGTAACCACAATTTAATCAATGATTTAAAACAATTAAATTAAAGAAATCAATTACGGAACAAGCAAATAACAAAATAATAAAATGCAGAAATTAATTAATCAAAAGAAAGATCCAGCTGTAAATAAATCCACACTAATCAATTCTTAATTGTTCATCGACTCAAAGATAACAATCTCTATTTAATCAGTTAGTTATAGATTACCGAGTATCGGCTCTGACATAATCCAATTCTTCCTTAATTATTCGTTAATTGAAAAGATTACCGAGTATCGGCTCTGACATAATCCAATTCTTCCTTAATTATTCGTTAATTGACAAGTATCGGCTTGACTCAACTAATTCCCTATTTATAACACAACCCGGCCGGAATCAGTCGAACACCAGATTTAATGTTATAAAAGCATTAAGAAGTGAAGAACCCAACTCTAACAAACCATATCATGAATCAGCATGCAACAATTTGTTAACCAATTATTTCCGTCTACCGAGACAGTAGCTTCGCCACTAATTAATCTTACTTATTAAATCCAGTGACTTAACAAGGGATTAATTGGCTCTACCTAATTAGATTAAAGGTGGCCAATCTTTAATTAAATTAGATAATTAACTTTAGGCTTAGAAAACTCTTGGAACTAAATATGAGAAAGTTTAATTAAGAACAATTAGGTCTCACAAGTCATGCATCGATTAGAGCTTCATTACCTACAGCCAGATAAAGAACTACTCACTAAACATAATTAAAAAAGACAAGAATAATATTTAATAAAGAAAACTAAATTAAAAACTGAAAATTATCAAACCAGTCGCCAGTCGTATGGGCATACGACAAGCTCTGAAATTCCGGGCTGCAGAAATTCTGCGAACCCAGCTACTGTTACTAACTTCAGAACGTAAAAACTAAAGCTGTAAAGCAAAAATCGAATACTTAAACCTTAAATAATCTTCTCCTTATATAGGAGAAGAGAATAAGACTTCCTAAACAACTCAAATAAGGAATCTTCCTTGTTTCCAAAATCATTAAAACCACATGCGGCAATAGAAAGTAAACTTCCTAATTGCTTCAAACACCAATTTGGTAATTGCCAAGACTCTTTCTTCTTGCCAAATCTCTCTAACTTTATCTCCAAGTCTTTGATCTTCTAGAAAACTCCAAATTAGTCATCTTTCCTCACAGCAATCTCCTCCATGGAATCTCCCAAATTCTGCAGAATTTAACGCCATTAAGCACATGTTTCACCACATAAAGCACAATAAAACAAAGATAATAAACTGAACATTTATGTGCTTATCAAGATCCCTACACTTGAATCATGCTTGTCCCTAAGCATTTAAACAAAAATCGAAAACAAACTAAACAAACAAACAAATAAACATTCTCACTAAATAAGCATCAATCCAGCCAAACCAAATATCTTTCCAAAATAGTTAGGTTTAATTCAAGTAACAAACTCATGCATCATCAAGTCCTCCAAGTCCAACTACAAAATTCTAAGTAACTCTCAAAGCTCACTCCAAGCACTCATAAGATATATAACATTGGGTTAAACCACTCAATAAGATCACACACGGAAAACTTCAGCAAACTTGCAATATTGTCACCAGACAATCATAGTATTAAAATTAAACAAGAATCAAAAGGTCTTTAAAAGGTTGTAATGGGGCTTGGGCTTACAATGTATGGTTTAAGATAGTCTAAAAGGCTTAAAAAGAAAACAAACAAATGTGTAAGCAACACACTCAAGTACATCCCCACACTTGTATTGCACCAAGTCTCAAAATCAATAAATTCTTAAAGTAACTTCAGCACAACAAATACTTTTCATTCCTTTTCTACTTTTTCTTTCTCTTTTTGCATCAGCCAGCAGATTTGTCTCTTTTTTTTATTTTGCTGCTGCTCTTGTCTTTTCCTTGCCACAGTTAGGCATAGAACACATGAATATCACAAATATTTTCTGTTCTCATTTTCTTCCTTGCTGAATGTTGTTCAAGAAAATTCTGGATTCCAGAATATCAGTCAAAGCATACTGAACTTCTTCATTCATAGAGACTTAATTTTGCACTTCTCTCATATTGCTTACTCAAGGGAACATACATCATAACAAATTAGTCACTTACACCTTTAGGGCCAAAAGAAAGCTAAAAAGTCTTAGGTGAAATTTTTAGATGGTTTAAATACAAAGAAAGGTTCAAGGCTCAAAGAGGTTAACTAATGGTCAAATGAAGGAAGGAAAGAAACTAAAAGTTAAAATGGGTGAAATCCTAATTGCCTTTATCATTTTCAAGTTTAATATCAACATATGACATCCATGCACAACAAAGCAAGTTTAAGAAATCAACTATGCGCGATTTGCACTCATTCAATGAATAATTCATATAAGCATGAACAAAGTGGTCATTCAATGCTTGGCTCAAAAACCTCACTTTAAGGTGGGCAAAAAATACTCAGAATCAGTAGTCATCATACTTGGAATCATACTCAACTATCACAACCCATTACAATGAATTAAAGCATAACTAAACCTTCCGTATTCACAAACTGTTTGGCTAAACAATGCTTATAAAGTGAAAATAAGTTCAACAATAACAAATCCTAAAACAAACTAAAATGACAAAACTATAAATTGAATTTTTTTCAAAGAATTTCTGATTTCCTATTTTTTTATTTAATTTGATAAAAGAACAACATAATGAAAAACAAACCATAACTACACCCTCCCCACACTTAAACAATAACATGTCCTCATGTGATTACGGATGAAAAATAGGCACTGAAACACAGAAACTAAACACAGAAACTAAGAATAAAAACAAAAATTAAAAACATAGAAACAAAAAAGAAAAAGAGACAGCATGATCTTGTAGGGGTGGCGGTGGAGTCGAGGTTGCAGGAGCTGAAGGATGGCAGCAGCTCTCGGCGTCAGAGAAGGTGTTGGTCACCCGCTTGTCGGATCGGTGAAGCTCGCATAGGGTAGCTCGCTCATGGAGGGCAGTGGCCGTGGAACTCCCGAAAGGAAAATCGCAGTTTGCCGTTGTCATTGTGCAGGCGACGGAGATGGAGATAGCGCCATACCCGTGGGGGTGTTTGCGAGTGGTGAGCAACTTCGGGCGGCTTGGTGGCGAGGTCGGTGACAAAACCACCGCTGCAAAGGAGTATTCCGGAGGTGGTGCAAAAGCGAACTCCACCTTGACCATAGTAGTGTAGCGACTGGCGACGAGATGGAGCCCGGATGATGGCGCGTGCGGTGGTGGCCGGCTGTGGTTGGATGTTGGGAAACAAAGTGAAACTGCTAGGGTTGTGGGGTAAAGACAAGTGGGTAAATGGGTTATGGGACCACTTGAATATGGGTTGAAAATGGTGGGCCTTTATAATAAAATAAAGGAAAGCTTGGACTGGGCTTGAATTCCATAGACAAAGACATGTCTCCACTTCCCTTAAATTAAGGCCTCTACTCCATGTCTGCAAAATTCACTCCAGTCTTTAAGCCATAATTCAAACAATATCTGGAACAAAAAGATAACTTATTAATTGGAAAGAAAAACAATAATAAAACTAATAAAATAAAACTAACAAAATAAATTCGCAAAACTAAAAGAAAAATGGGTTGTCTCCCACAAGCGTCATTATTTTACGTCTTAGACTAGACGGTGCCTTTAAAATCAAGGAATGTTGGGAAAAAACTTAAACTCCTTTACCACTGCAGATAATTGAGATTCATAAAATGGTTTCCCAAAGATCTTAAAAATCTTCACCATTTTAATTCCTTTTAATTCAATGGTCCCGTTCGGGCAAACAACAAGCCCATGAAAATTTCTAATTCCCTTGGACTGCAATTTACCGTCCATGAAATTCAACTTAGACCTCTTACTAGTCGAGATTGGAAAAATGAAATCCAATTCAAGCAACTTGACTATTTCCTTGAGAACTAATGCATTCTTGTTCTTATGTTCTCGAAGAATTTGGAGCATTTTTTCCTCTTGGGATTGTGTGAGTTGCTTATTAATGACAACAGGTGACTGCTTTCCAGTATCTTGCTTTGCATTATTCTCTAGAACTTTGACCTCGATTTCAGTCACACTTCTGTTGACATCAGCCTCCAACTTATCCTGCACAAGATCAGTCTCAAGATGTTCTTGGACTAAGGGCTCAAACACATCAATTGAATTAGCATTTTCTATATCACTTGGAAGTTGCATGGCATCAAAAATGTTAAAAGTTACATAATCTCCATTGAATTCACATGTGAGTGTTCCTTTATCTACATCAATCTTAGTTTTTGCAGTTTTCATGAATGGTCTACCCAACAATAATACATCCAGTTTCCTTTCATGAGAATTTCCCATGTCTAATACATAAAAATCAGCTGGGTATACAAAATCATTGACTTTAATCAAAATATTTTCAAGAACCCCCAATGCGTAAGATAAGGACCTATCAGCTAATTGGATAACAACTTGTGTTTCGGATAATGGTCCTATATTCAAACCTTGATATGTGGAGAGTGGCATGACATTAATGGAAGCACCTAAATCCAACATGCATTTTTCAATTTTTTTCTCACCAATAACACAAGGAATAGAAAACATACCTGGGTCCTTGCATTTGGGAAGAAGTTTTTGTTGTATTACAGCCGAAACAGTTTCGCCCACAATGACTTTTTCCTTTTTGGGAAGCTGAATTTTTCTTGCAATGAAATCCTTTAAGAATTTTGCATACTTTGGCATCCTTCGAATTGCATTTAGAAAAGGAATATTGATTTCAACATTGCTAAAGATGGTCAGTATGTCATCCAAATCCTCATCTTTGGCGTTCCTTTTCAAACTGTTGGGAAAAGGAGGAGGAATTTTAATTTCAGAAGTGGAAAAATTCAATTTTGGACTAACCTCGGGTTTCTGCCCAGTCGTCGTATGGTCGAACGACGCGGTCTGATTTTTGTGTTCTTCAGCCTTTGCGTTGGTGACTGGTTCTTCAAGTTGCTTCCCACTTCTCAAGGTGATTTGACTTACGTTTTCTCGTGGGTTAATCTGCACTTGAGAGGGCAACTTTCCTTGAGATCCTTGTGTTTCATTGAAGTGTTTCGCCATTTGGGTCATTTGGGTACTCAACCTATTTATGGCTGCCCTTGTCTCTTGCTGAAACTTATGAAAATCCCCTTGGTGCTGTACTTGGGTGTTCTGCATTAAAGTTACAGAATTCGTCAGAGCACCAATCATTTCCTCAAAAGGAACTCCTGACCTTGCCGTTGGTACAAAGTAGTGATTAGTTTGGGCCAAAGGTGCTGGCTGTCTCAGCTGGGTCTATTGAGGAGCACGATTCTGTTGAAAATTCTGTTGGTTGTAAGTGCCCCCATAAGGATCGTATTGCCTTTGTGGATATCCTCCCAAAGCATTAACTTCAGCAGCCTCAACTTCTTCTTAGGTTCTTTGACATTGATCTGTGGAATGTGTTGGGCTGCGACAAATTTCACAAACTTGTTCCATCTGAACGGGACCTCTTCCATTGATCAACTTTTCTACACTCGTTGTCAAAGCTTCCAGTTTACTCTCAATTGAAGAACTCGAGATTCCACCAACTTGCTTGGCTGACTGACGAAGTGGTTGATATTGCTGGCGCGACTCACATGTCTTGGTAATCAAGTTTGTGGCTTGAGCCGTGTTATTATCCATGAATGCTCCACCACTTGCTGCATCTAGTGTCCTCTTCTCCTCTTGTTGCAAACTTTCATAAAAGTATTGGATTAAGAGTTCGTCAGAGATCTGATGTTGAGGACAACTCTCACACAATCTTTTAAATCGATCCCAATAGGCAGTTAAGGATTCATCATATTCTTGCTTAATTCCTACAATTTTCTTTCTACCAAATGCAATCTTAGAAACTGGGAAATAATTCATCAAAAATATTCTTTGCATACCTTCCCATGATGTAATTGATCTGGGAGTGATAGTTTTAAACCAAGCACTAGCTTGCCCAGTTAAAGACCATGAAAAACTAGCTAGTTTTATGTATTCTTGCGTGACTCCTCGATTGTATACTGTTTCACAAACCTTAATAAAATCATGCAAAAAACTATGTGGGTCTTCACCTACATTCCCATTAAATTTAGGTAATAAATTCAAAAAGGATGCTTTCAACTCATAGTCAATTGCAAGTTCAGGCAAGATAATGCAAGAAGGTCTGTAATTAACAATTGGGTTAGTAGACTCCCTTAGAGGTCGATCTTGCATTGGAAGTGAAATTGGAATCTGAGCACCCGGATTAATCAAATGTCCTGGTGGCTGCTGGTTGCCTCCAGGTGGTAGCTCGTTACCTACAGGTTGCTGATTTCCAGGAGGAAGATCAGCCATCGAAGTTTCTTCAAACAGAAAGTCTGATTCAGCTGGGTCTTCAAAGCTGCTGGTCGTCGTTCGGGCAAACGACGAGTCTGCTGCTGAACCAGAATTGGTTCTTTGGCGTTGTTCTTTCGTCTCTTTCTTCAATCTACGCGCTGTCTTTTCAATTTCTGAATCAAAAAGTAAATCTGGTTTAGACGATCTGGACATAAACCAAAGAACAAGAACAAATTAATTAAGAAGAAAATAACGCCGTTCCCCTGCAACGGCGCCAAAATTTGGTGTGTCGTTTTGTACCAAATTAAATTACTTACTCTCAAATAATAAATCAAGTAAAGTGTGAGTAAGGTCGATCCCACGAGGAACAACACTATTTTCTAATTCAATTAATTTGCCAAAAGTAACCACAATTTAATCAATGATTTAAAACAATTAAATTAAAGAAATCAATTACGGAAAAAGCAAATAACAAAATAATAAAATGCAGAAATTAATTAATCAAAAGAAAGATCCAGCTGTAAATAAATCCACACTAATCAATTCTTAATTGTTCATCGACTCAAAGATAACAACCTCTATTTAATCAGTTAGTTATAGATTACCGAGTATCGGCTCTGACATAATCCAATTCTTCCTTAATTATTCGTTAATTGACAAGTATCGGCTTGACTAAGTTAATTCCCTATTTATAACACAACCCGGCCGGAATCAGCCGAACACCAGATTTAATGTTATAAAAGCATTAAGAAGTGAAGAACCCAACTCTAACAAACCATATCATGAATCAGCATGCAACAATTTGTTAACCAATTATTTCCGTCTACCGAGACAGTAGCTTCGCCACTAATTAATCTTACTTATTAAATCCAGTGACTTAACAAGGGATTAATTGGCTCTACCTAATTAGATTAAAGGTGGCCAATCTTTAATTAAATTAGATAATTAACTTTAGGCTTAGAAAACTCTTGGAACTAAATATGAGATAGTTTAATTAAGAACAATTAGGTCTCACAAGTCATGCATTGATTAGTGCTTCATTACCTACAGCCAGATAAAGAACTACTCACTAAACATAATTAAAAAAGACAAGAATAATATTTAATAAAGAAAACTAAATTAAAAACTGAAAATTATCAAACCAGTCGCCAGTCGTATGGGCATACGACAAGCTCTGAAATTCTGGGCTGCAGAAATTCTGCAAACCCAGCTATTGTTGCTAACTTCAGAACGTAAAAACTAAAGTTGTAAAGCAAAAATCGAATACTTAAACCCTAAATAATCTTCTCCTTATATAGGAGAAGAGAATAAGACTTCCTAAACAACTCAAATAAGGAATCTTCCTTGTTTCCAAAATCATTAAAACCACATGCGGCAATAGAAAGTAAACTTCCTAATTGCTTCAAACACCAATTTGGTAATTGCCAAGACTCTTTCTTCTTGCCAAATCTCTCTAACTTTATCTCCAAGTCTTTGATCTTCTAGAATACTCCAAATTAGTCATCTTTCCTCACAGCAATCTCCTCCATGGAATCTCCCAAATTCTTCACAATTTAACACCATTAAGCACATGTTTCACCACATAAAGCACAATAAAACAAAGATAATAAACTGAACATTTATGTGCTTATCAAATATATCATATAATATGTGTCTATCAATGTTGTACTAGGTTTGTGTGATTTATTTTGTCTCTTCTTATGAGAAATGACATTTTGTTTTCCACAAAATTAAATTTTAGACTTTTATTTTTTTAAAAATTTTAAGATCTATCTATCTCAATCCTATATACAAACGGATTTAGGGTATCTTTTAACTTTGAAAGAAATATTTTTTTGGGTTGGAGTTACTTACAAATTACCAACCAAAAAATATATATACTTTCATACAAATTAAGGAACTATTGTTGTTATTATATATTTTAAAATAAGTTTGACCCTAATTTTTTCTACACTATTAATATGTACAATGTTTTAGTTTAAAATTTTGTCACAATTTCTCTTTTTTCAAAATCCATTTTGATGTTTGGGGTGTTTGATATGAATTTATCACTTTTTTTATCGAAAAATTCCGTACACTGAATGAGGATGTCCACCTCAATTATATATATATATATATATATATATATATATATATAAATCTTAAATAACAACGCAATAATGTAAAATTATTCAAATTGTCTGAAGGTATCATGAGGTGATGACAATATATCAAAATATACAGTCATCCATCAATATTAGTGTTAAACTATTAGATCTAGACTATCAATTCCGATAACTCCTCTTACTCTAGGAGGAAGATAGGCTTCATTCCTGTAGCAAATAGGTGAGTGTAATTGTTTTGCTAGTTTATTATGCTATCTGGTAGAATGCTTGCTACCCTAAAAACAGTATTGGACTTTCATATTAAGAAGTAACGTTTGGATCTATTCAATGCATGTCTAGAGAAATAATTTGGGGGTGGTTAATTTTGTCATGCAATGACTATATTAGAACAAGCAAAATCCATTTCAATCACAAAATTTTTTATCCCATTAGATAAAATTCCATGGAGTAAAGCCTTGACTTCTGCTTGTAAATTATAACATACTCCAAATTGCATGTAAATGCAAGAATCATAATCCCCTCGCTATCCTGTGATAATCCGCCCCCTCTGTTAATACTAGGAGTACCCTTACCACTTCCATTAGTATTTAGTTTTACTCCACCTACTTTAGGTGGTAACTATTTCACCAGTTTAAATGTCATTGAATCTCTATTTTTGGGAGTAAAAATTCTCTCTATAGGAGTTGGTGGGTCTCTAGTTTAGGAGTGTTTTTCAAAACTTTCAAATCAAATATTGGGCAATCTCAGTCCAAATGCTTTTACAATATCATCTCTATCCTGTCAAAAAATTCGTTTACAACCACAGTAGATTTTCAAACAAAGTTACCAGTTGTCTTAAATTGTGAAAGAATATTCAACACTTTGTGAAGTCTGGTAAAAGGAAACTATAAACACAAAATTAGAGTAGCAGAAGTCACAAAATAGTGAAAAAAAGTTCAACTTAGCTTTGCTGATAGAATTGTTTTTTTTTTGTGCAAGTTTGGTTTCAACTAGATTGGGATCCCTGGATATTGAAGTAAGAGAAACTTCTGAGATAGAGGATGAAGTATTAGGTAGACTCCAAGAATTCAATCTTTCAGCCTCAGAAGAAAAAGGAATTGTTCTTGAAACCCAGGATTTCTTAAAGGGCATAGAAGAATGTGAGAGAAGTCTGGTGAGAAAGATTTGGGGATCTAGGGTGGCTATCTTCACAGGTTTTCGAAATGCCATGACGGCACTATGGTGCAGAGAAGGAGTACTGGAGCTAAGGGAGTTGGGTATAAATCTCTTCTAATTTATTTTCTCAAAAGATACAGACAAATACAAAGCTCTTGAAGGTAGACCTACCTTTGAGAATCAATTCCTTGTATTGGAACCATAGAGAGAGATGTTTGAGAAGTAAAAATATGCCTTTAACAGAACCCCAATGTGGATTCCAGTATGCAATCTTCCTACACATTGGATCACAAAAGAAGCTCGAATTAAAATATGGAGGGCATTTCAACAAGTGTTAGATGTTGTGACACCTATATCAAGTAAATAAGGGAATTTTCTAAATCAGTACCTTATGCGGGGTACAATGATTAAACATCAAGAGAAATAGGTTTTGGTTGAATTTAAGTATGTACAATTACCTATATTTTTCTTTTATTGTGGTATTGTTGGACATGGCTGTAAGGAAATCAATATAGTAACAACGCAGCGGAAAATATAACAATTATATTATAATTGATTTCTACAGGACCGTTAATGACAATCTATATAAAATATACCTCGAGAGATGCTAGCAAAATCCTTGAGCGAGGTTTAATCGATCGACAAGCAACAAGTGTCCAGCCTCTAATGGTAATCCACACGAACTACTTTTGAGATTCTCAAAGGATTGATTTTAACATAATGTTAATAAATTTGATCACTCTAGACAACATCATGAAATCTAATAAGAAAAACCATTTTTCTTATTTATGCGATTTCGTATTGAGAGAGTTGTGTTGTTTTGACCTAAAATTAAACATCTATTGATAATAATATAACCTTTCAAAAAATGTATTCTTGAAACTCAATTCACTTTCTAAAAGTGAATATAAGAGTATAACATATGCCATAATTATCATATAATTATATAAACCATTTAACCAAATAAGTAATTCTATTGTGTGTGACCCTTTAGGTTCCTAATCAGTTGGCAATAAATATAAATAATAATGTTAGAATTAAATTGGCTTTTGTACAAAACCAACAAACTCCCACTTGGACCAAAGACAATTTAATCAAGAAGCTTCTAAGATAGAATAGATTAAACAACTTTAATTTATCATTAATTCAATAATTAATTCATTTATATTTATAGATCAAGAGCGTCCTCTAGCCAAGACATCATGAGCAACCAAGAGTTAGAAAAAGTCAATTGATCAACTTCACCTGTCCATGAACCAGGTACCATGTAATTATCATCCTTTCACCATCCTATATTCCAATTAGAACAAGAGTAAAGTATAAGTGTCAACTCTTTATTGTACTAATTATATTTCTTTCTTATACCGAATTTAACTCCTTGTAAATAAATTTATAACTTTTCCAAATTTATTTACTAATTATGCGCATTTTGAGTTGAGGTTCAACAAGTGGCGCCGGAAAGGAATATACTGTCCCACTATTAGGAGTAGTGAATTCTATATCGATCATAAACTATCAATCTGTGCTTCTTGTTATATCCAACGTCTACCGCACACATATCCAATTACGGTTATGGACAAATTGAGTCACAACATAACATCCACACTAAAGATACTCTTATGATCTTAAGTCGAAGGATTGCTTACACTACTGTCACGTAGAGATTTACTATTGGCACTCAAATAGTTAACGATATAAAAATCTCTAAGCGAATCACTCTAGTTAACACATTCTCTAATGATTCACCCATATATCAATACATATACTAGTCTATCCGCATTAACAACGTCATTCTTAGTGTTAATACTATGACCAGGGAAATTTAAAAATAATAAATATTATTCTAAGGACTTTATAATATTTGTATGTATATCGATATATATGTGACAAAATGATAAATATTCCATATCTTTATTGCATAAAATTACATAATTATTCTTCCATTACGACTCAAACCAATCATTCAGTACTTCAAACTAAATGAATAAACATGACCATCATGTTTCTTTTGGGACAATGGTTTAGTCAATGAATAATTATATTATCCTTTGCAAGAATCTCTTTAATCTATAATTAAATTCTATCAATGATTACTCTAATCAAATGATAAAATTTTAGTACATGTTTGGATTATTGATTAGACCTTAGTTCCTCAACTTTGAAGGAACTATTTTCATCCAAACAATGTTGTAGCAACTGTATACTTAATCTCTGTTGTAGAATATGTTGTTATAATCTATTTGGAACATTTTCAGATAACAACATTTATATTTAGGATAAATACGTATCTATCTTGATACTTGCAATCATCTTTATAAGATTGAAAACTAGTATCTATGAATCCACACATATTAAGCTCAACTTTCAATAATAGATCATTAATTCTTCTCAAGTATTTAAGAAAATTCTTAACCACTTCTAGTGACTCTCACTGGAATTGGATTAAAATATGCTCATAACACTTATAGCGCATGAGACATTTGGACTTATATAATATACATAAACGATCTTACTTCTTAAGAATATTTTGCATATTATATTTCTTAATATCAGTCTTTGAACACATGTCCTAAGGTAAATCTCATCAAATATATGAATGTAAACCTTGTAAAATGATTCATGCAAGTTAAACGTCTTTAACATCTTATCATATATATATATATATATATATATTGACTGTATATAACCAAATAACTTATCAAATCTATCTCTATATACTTTTTTCTAATGCATAAGTTGTTTCTTCAAAAATCTTTTATTGAAAAGGTTTTTGAACAATTTCACCTTAACTAATTTAATAGTAGTTATGTAAATTCTCATTATTAATATATCATCTAAATATAATATGAGAAATACAATAATATTGCCAATAATCTTTTGTAAACACAAGGTTCATTTTTGTTTTTTGATAAATTCAAACTTTTGATTATCTCCTCAAAACAAATATTCTAACTCTTAGAAGTTTGCTTTAGTCCATAAATAGAGTTTTATAATTTGCATACTTTGTTAGGGTATTTAGACATAAATTGTATCATATACGAATCCCTTTTGCAAATTATAGCAAGTAAAAGCTTAATGGATTTCAACAAGGTAATTGGTAAAACGGTTTTATCATAGTCAATACTATGATTTTGTGTAACTTTTAGTGACCAATATTCATGCTTTATGGGTAACAATATTACCATCAATGTTTGTCTTCTTTTGAAGGCCCATTTTCACCTTTGGGTTTTATCCCTTTAGGTGTATTGACTAAGGTCTATACCTTGTTGTCATACATGGAATCCATTTTAGATTTTATGGTTCAAAACTATTTTTACATTTCTTATCAAAAAAGATTATTTTTTAGATAATAGGTTTATCATTCTTAATGATAAACAAATCATCTCACGTGGACGATTTATCCTACTAAATATATAGTTTACTTGTGTATTGAGAGCTTCATGTCCTACCATATCACCATGAGGTACAAGCTCTAATTTCATCTTCTTTTCAGTTTTCATTACTAAATTATGGTTTAAGAACTTCATCAAGTTCTATATGCTCCCACTTATCTTTTCTAGAATAGACTATTCTTCTAGAAATAGGACATATTTTAAGACAAACATTTTGTGTTCATTGAGATTATAGAAATAATATCCAAAACTTTGTTTTGGACATTCCACAAAATAGTATATATGAAAATTTTGTATCAAACTTATCAGATTTACATTTTATAAAATATAGGAAACTCTCAAATATTTTGGTTATTGCTTATACCATATCTCATATGAGGTAGAATCGATAGGTTTAAATAGAACATAATTTAAAAGATCAAATGCAATAATATTTAGGGTATATTCTCAAAATAATTTTGAGATAATTGTATGGCTCATCATTAATCGAATAATATCTAATAAAATTCGATTATTACTTTAATAAAGAAACAAGGTCATTTTTATTAAGATAATTATAAAATTCTTGACTCAAGTATTCCTATTTCGATATAATCAAAATGTTTTAATACTTTTATTAAGTTGTTTTTCAACTTCAATTTTGTATTCTTTGAACTCTTCAAAGAATTTAGTTATATACTTCAATAAGTACATATATTACCATATCTAATATAATCATTTGAAGTATGAAAAACTTTCTCTAATTAGAATTAACATAGGTCTACATACATCAATATGTATTAGACTTAGTAATTTAGTAGATCATTCACATTTTCAAGTAAAAAATGAATTTCGTCATTTTTTAATAAATAAGATTCACATTTAACAAATGATTTATAATCAAGTGATTCCAAATAAACATCTTTATGTAATTTGACTATATGTTTCTTGTTTATATAACCATATCTATAGTGTTAGAGATAAAATTATCAATTTTTTGTTTCGTTGTGTTTATGTTTGAAAACTGGATTATCCAAATTAAATATATAAAGTTTGTTATTCAATTGACCAGTGCCATAAAATATTGTCACAATAAAAAGAATAATATTTATTATTTTGAATTATTGTAAATCTATTCATGTCAAACATGAAATAAAAATAATATTTAGTTAGTACTGATAATAACAATCCTTTATATTAATGATTAATCTTCTTAATAAAGAAAACTCTATATTCCTATGGTTAATGTAACAATTTTTGCCGCATTCAATTACCACATATAAGAATATATTTTCTTTACCCAACTTTCTAGTTATCCTTAAATCTTTCATATTTATGTAAATATGATATCCAAATTTTGTATCTAATACCCAAGATTTTATTTACAAGCAGAAACATTTATTTCAATCATAAACATACTTGAAGCAGAAAGTACACCAAGTTTCTTCAACTTCCAAATTTTGATGAACCTTTTAAATCTAATTCCAGTGTCTATCTTAATAGACCATAGAAGAATTTAATACCATTTAAACTTTTATCCTTATTATTTTGTGTTAAGTTTGAGCACACTTTTATTGATTTTCTTAAAATCATGGTCCAACTTCATTTTCTTGGAAAACTCAACTATTAACACAATTTCCTTTTTCTTCTTGATTGAATCATTTATTGTCTTATTAAGCAATTCAAGCATTATTTAGATCTCAACTTTGTTCATAACAAAAATTAAAAAATTTATTTTTTTAGTGAGACTAATCACCTTTAGCACATTAGATGATACTAAAAATTATTTTCCATTTTGCTCTAAATGAGTTCGTAAGAGAGATATCATATATCTTCATCTATGAACAATGATTTCATGAACACCCAAAAAAAAGACGAAAAATGAAATTAAAAAAAAAGATATGCAAACTTGGTCTAGAACTAGCTCTGATACCAAATGATAGAGAACCCCGACCTGTAATTGATGAAACCCAATATCAAAGTGAGATCCTCGAGCTTCCATGGCTTGGTCTTCGCAGACTTAGGCTCCATTTCATGCCCTCTTGAGTCTCAAAACAAAATTCAAGTCAACCTAGGCAGTAACACATCACGAAAGCTGAAAACAATGCAAAAGCATCATGTTTGGCAGAATGCATTGGAAATGTAATTTCCTTGCTGCCACCATCTTTCTCAATTTAACCTCTTTTGTCTTTCCAATAGCTTGGGAATTAATATCAATGGCTTTGAAAGTGTAAACTTCAGTAGCATTGCATTGGAAACACCTTGAAAAGCCATTAATCCTTATAAACTTCATGATCAAGCAATGTTTTGCTATCTTGAATTTTCAACCTCTGAAAATGTATTTGAACTTTTTGGAGCCTTCATTGAAATCATATCAATGTGTGAGTTAACTAATGTAACGTGCGAATTAGCTTTCGATTTTGTAGCTTTGGGTGTTTAACTTAGGTATATGAATAAGTTAACTAACAATGATTAAGGCATGAATTAAAGTATACAAACACTCCATTAATAAATAACAAAGCAAACAAATGATAAACTCTCAATATATAATAAATTTATATCAAATGTAAATTACATGTCATATTATTCAAATAATCACATTAAATGAATATATAATTTTTCTGTCATGAATCTATATGTATATTATTTCTAATTATTTTAGAAATTATTTAATTGAATTTTTTAAACTTTTATGTGTCAAAATATAGTTTCTAAAACTCTAGGGCCAACTGATCAGAAAAATAATAATGATCAGAAAAATAATAAAGATATGGGGTCATTATTTAATTAAGAAAATGCTTTTCTTAAAACTCTAGATTTTGGTTTAAAAAAAACACACTTTCAAGATTTGTTATTATTATTATAAATAAAAACATATGACGATGTCAGATCACATCATCATCCTCTTCTCCAAAAAAAAATTGTAGAGACAACTTTTGCTTTACATTTTTTTCTCTGATCAATCTCTACTAGCGCAACTCAATCTGGCCAAGTTTCGTTGCACAGACTTTCCAACCAGCATCGCACATCAATTTAATCAACAACAGCCTCAAGTTTGCCGGATTTTAATCAAATAGAACTCCAATCGATGTGACCGGCTATTTTCGCCTATCTTTTCAGCTCCAGCCGTGAGTTGCTAGCCAAATCAATTTTCAACTGTGGCAAAACTATTTTGGCAGCAATTGAGGATCTTTGGTCGCAATCCGACTTGCCAAACTATTTGGCTTGATTTGTATCTGACTTAGCCCTTTTCATTTTTTTTTAAAATTTCAAAATCAATTTTGAATAAAACAAAATTGCATATTTGACCCATAATATGTAAAAAACAAATTTTTAAACAAATAATTTTTCAAACAAATCAACTAAATCAATATACATACAAAAATAATTTATCATTCATGACATAGTATATATTATATATAGATAATCAAATTAGGCTCTCATACTACTGTAAGAAAATCAATATAGTAACAATGCAACGGAAAATATAATAATTATATTATAATTGATTTCGATAGGACCTTTAATGATAATTTATATAAAATATAACCCGAGAGATGCTAGCAAAATCCTTGAGCGGGGTTTAATCGACCAACAAGCCACACAAGTGTCCAACATCTAATGGTAATCCACACAAACTACTTTTGGAATCCTTAAAGGATTGATTTTATCGTTAGGTTAATAAGTTAGATCCATCTAGACAACACCTTGAAATTTAATAAGAAAAACCATTTTTTTATTTACGTAATTTCTTATTGAAAGAGTTATGTTATTTTGACCTAACATTAAACATCTATTTATAATAATATAACCTTCCAAAAAATGTATTCTTGAAACTCAATTCACTTTCCAAAAGTGAATATAAGAGTATAATAGATGTCATAATAATCATATAATTATATAAACTATTTTAACCCAATAAATTATTCTATTGTGTGTGACCCTTTAGGTTCCTAATCAGTTGACAATAAAAATAAATAATAATTTTAAAATTAAATTGACTTTTGTACAAAACCAACAATGACGAGAAAGATTGTGAGAAGAGAAGAGTGGTGTTTAGAAATGGAAAAAGTGTGGAAGGACAATTTGGAATCTGGCTAAAAGTTGCCACAAGAGGTATGGTTGGAAAAATAGAGACAATGAGTGGGCAAGATAAGTATATAGGAGATAAACAAAAGAGTAAAGCCCAAAAACACATAACTCTAGCAATAGAGGTTATATCAGGTAGTGCCAATCTGCAGATTTTAGAGGGTGCAAATGTCGAAGTGGTTGAACTAATTCCTAGTGAACAGAGAGAAGCTGAAAATATGACGGTGATAGCTAAAAAGATAGTTTAGATACGAAGGCAGAGGCATTGAAAAATAATGATTTTAAAGGGATAAGAGCAAACACAAAGCAAAATACAAAGAGGAGTGTGTTCTTTAGAATAGAATATTTGGATCTTGATAGGACTAAGGGGGAAGATGAGAAGAAAGACTTGGAAGAGCTAATCAATATTCCAATTGTTATGAAAAATCCAAAAACTCCCCTGCAGGAAGTTTTACAACCAGTTCAACAATTGAAGATTAGCGATAGGAAACAGAACCAGCCAACAACAGGTAGATGGAAAAAGGAGGGTAGGTAAGGAAAATGTGGTGAGATAACAAAGAGCCTAAGCACTGAAACTCATAAGAGACCATGGAAACCGACTAATGAAGAACTGGATGAGGAATGTCAATGAGGAAAGCCCAAAGAACTGAGAAGTTTGTCGGTTGACACAATCACATCATACCTGAAGATAGACGAAGCTTGCCTTAACTAGCTCCCAAGTTCAATATGAAGATGTGTATTTGGAATTGTAGAGGTTTGAGAAGGCCTTTTACAATTTCTCAGTTGAAGGAGTTAACACAACTCCACCTTCCCAATTTGGTCTTCTTAAGTGAAACTAAGCAGACCAAAGGTTTTATTCAATTTGTAAGTAGGAATTTACAATTTAGTCAAAGATGTATGGTAGTTCTATCAGTTGGAAGAAATGGTGGTTTAGCTCTATTTTGGAGTCAGGAAATACAGGTTCACCAAGTGTTATCCTCTAAATTCTACATAGAGGTTGAATTTGAATCAGAGAAGACCAAAGGCAAGTGCTTGGAAATTTTTATGTATGCAAGTACTGACGAGAAGACTAGAAGGGGTCAATGGGAAATGTTTAAGGAAAGAAAACAAACATGGGGGACAATTGGTTTCTGGGAGGAGACTTTAATAACATAACCTGCAAAGAGGAAAAGAGAGGAGGGAATTTGAGACCATAATGGACCTTTAAAAATTTCAAGAAATTTATGAGAGAAATAGGGATGAAGGAACTGAATCCAGCTGGAGAATGTTGGACATGGAAAAATAATAGGGATAGGGAGGGATATGTTGAGAAAAAATTAGATAGAATTTTTGCTTCACCTCATTGGTTACTCCAGTTTGATAAAGTGAGGGTAATTAAGGAGGTTAAAGATTCATCTGGTCATAAAATACTCATTCTTGAGACCAACGCTACTACTCCTATGGTAAAAAATATATTTTCATTTGACAATATGTGGATAGAGCACAAAGAGTTTGAGGAAATTATTCAAGATGTATAGAATACTCATTGTGACGGTTGTAGATAATTCAAGGTGCAATAGAAGATAAAATATTGTAGACTACAATTATTGAAGTGGAACAGATCAAAACAGGACAATTCAGGAAGAGAGATAAGAAGGATCAAGGAAAAAGTAGAAGGATTGAGAAATGAAGGTAGAAAGAGAGACTGGAAGGAATGGCAAAACCTGAAAACTGAATTGGATAGAGCTTACCAAAAAGATGAACAATATTAGTTTCAAAAAGCAAGAATGAGATGGTTGAGAGAGGGAGATAGAAATACAAAGTTCTTCCATCTATCTACTATTCAGAGGAGAAGGAGAAATGCCATTATCCAGCTATGGAGGGATGATGGTAGTGCATGTAACACAGAGGCTGAAATGGTGGATAAAATACTGGGACAATGCAAGAGTTTGTTTAATACTTCGAATCTAATCATCTCAGAAAAAGTTTTAGAGGGGATTCCTTGCTCAATATCCAATGCCATGAATCAGGCTTTGATCAAACTTGTTAAAAGCTTTGAAATCAGAAAGGCTCTCTCAGCAATGCATCATAATAAGTCCTTAGTCCTGATGGTATGTCTCCCTTATTTTATCAAAAATTTTGACATATTTTGGAATCTTATATAGTTGATGCAGTTCAAAGTATCTTTAAAAATGGTGATATCTTACATGCTTTTAATCACACCTTAGTGTCTCTCATTCCTAAGATTAAACATCCCACCTTAGTTGGACATTATAGGCCAATAAGTCTCTGCAATGTGATTTATAAGATTGTATTTAAGATAATTTCAGAAAGATTGAAATCATGTTTACATTTGTGCATAAGTAGTAATCAATTAGCATTAATTCATTCCAGGAAGATACATTCTAGATAATGTAGGTATAGCTCATGAAATGTTTCATCATCTGAAAAATATGAGAAATGGGAATGAGGTTTTTTTGCTCTAAAACTTGATATATCCAAAGTTTATGAGAGGATGGAATGGAAATTCTAGGAAAGTGTGGGAAAAAATTAAGATTTCACAAAAACTTTATTAACTAGATCATGAATTGTGTCCAAACTTCTTCTTTTTCCTTCAATGTTAATGGAGCCTCGCATGGCTACATTAAACCTAGTAGAGGCGTTAGGAAAGAAGACCCCTCTCTCCCTATCTTTTTTTATTTGCTCAGAAGGTTTCTCAGGTCTTATCAAGCGTGCTGTGAAAAATCACTGTTTAGAGAGCTTAAAAATTAGTAGAAAAAGTCCCACAGTGTCCCACATATTGTTTGTAGATGATTCACTCTTATTTTGCATGGTAGATGCCCAACAG
The DNA here is from genome assembly GCA_016586305.1 of Ophiorrhiza pumila. Classification (NCBI taxonomy): domain Eukaryota; kingdom Viridiplantae; phylum Streptophyta; class Magnoliopsida; order Gentianales; family Rubiaceae; genus Ophiorrhiza; species Ophiorrhiza pumila. Next base: position 6,483,613 of record BLIW01000008.1, on the reverse strand, counting down.
ATGAAGGTGGTGAAAAAGATACTAGAAACATATGAAAGGTGCTCAAGGCAAAATATCAACCCGAAGAATCCTCTATTTTTTACAGCAAAAACACTGTAGATGAAGAGAAAAAAGAAATAGAAAAGCTACTTTCAAGAGTGAGAGAAGAAAAAAGTGGCAAGTATCTGAGCTTAGCATTAGTGATTGGGAGATCGAAGAGACAAGTATTTCAGTTCATCAAGGAACAAGCAACAAAGAGGATTCTCAACTGAAAAAACAAATTTCTCTCAAAAGATGGTAAGAATGTGTTGATCAAGTCAGTGATGTCAGTGTTAGATATATTACATATTTAGTCATAAGGATAGATTAGTCATTTCCCACTTGTATATATATATGTTTGTAAAACCTAATTCTATCTGAGACTTGCCACATTAGCTTAAGGCCAAAAAAGAACAGAAATGTTTCTTGGCCACCCAATTGCTTCAGCTGCTGCTGTATTAATCATCTTTCTGTTCCTTCTGGAAACTTTTGTTTCCGGAGTCTTCCTTGTGCAAGATGAAGTATATAAATCTTAACATGGTATCAGAGCTTCTAATTAAATCCACAGCTTTCGCGGTGAATTAGCGGTCGTAAATTAGTACTTGATTTTCGGCAGTCATAACTTAGTATTTGAAGCGGCTATTGGGTTTCTTGTGTTGTTTCTTCTACTATCGAATTGGTATTTGTTTTCTTCCCTTTGCTATTTATGGTTGCTGCCTTCTTGAATTGATATTTGATTTCTTTGATATTTATTACAATGGCTGGTGAAAAGGATGATTCACTTCAAGCTATTAGTGTGCAATTAAATAGACTGAATTATTCTTATTGGAGTAATGTGTTGAGGAATTTCTTGAATGGAAAAAGAATGTGGGGTTATGTTTCTGGAACCATGGTTAAGCCTCTAGATGAAAAAGATGAAAAATTTGCTGAGAAAATCGAAATGTGGGATGAAAACAATTCGAAAATAATCACTAGGATTAATAACTCTGTTTTGCAATCAATAGAAGTACAACTAGCCAAATATGAAACTGCCAAAGAAGTTTGGAATCATCTAGAAAGGTTGTATATGCAGTCAAATTTTGCAAAACAATATCAGTGAGAGATAGATATTCGCGCTCTTCAGCAAAACAACATGAGCATTCAAGAATTTTATTCTTCCATGACTAATTTGTGGGACCAGTTAGCTCTCACAGAATCTGCAGAGTTGCGAGCTTTTGTACCATACATTGCTCGTAGAGAAGAACAACGTTTGGTCCAATTTTTAATGGTTCTTCAGGATGATTTTGAAGGACTTCAAGGAACGATTTTACATCGCAATCCCCTACCTACAGTTGACTCAATGTTTAATGAGTTGCTAGCTGAATAAATTCGTCTTAAGTCTCAGACTGGAAAAGAAAATATAGACAAAGAAATTCTTCGGATTCCTAATGCATCTGTCTTGGCTATTCCTTCTAAACCATTCTTTAACAATCAGAACAAATCTGATGAATGTAGATTTTGCAAGCAGAAGGGACATTGAAAAGCTCAGTGTCCTAATTTGTTAAACAAATCACAGTAGTTGAAAACTCCTTATCAATTTTAACAATGAAGTTTCAGACCACTATCACCAAATGTTACTGCAGTTGTTCCTCTAGTGGACTCATTCGATATTGTACATGCACCAGTCTCTGGAAATGCATCTACTTCTAATCCTACAGTAGCCACACTTGCAGAGCAATTTCAAAAATTTCTTGCTACCCAACCACATGCCATAACGGCCTCTATAAACAAAGGTTTACCTTCCTTTGGTTTATTAGGTATATCTTCTTCTACATGGATTCTTGACTATAGAGCTTCTCATCATATATCATCTGATTTTAATTCCTTTGTAAATTTACGTTCTAATTTATTGGTGTCTGTTATGACTGCTGATGGCACTCCCATGCTTGGGTTTATTTCTACACCTCATCTCTCTCTCTCAAATGTCTACTATATTCCTAATCTCACATTAAATCTTGCTTCTGTTGGTCGATTATGTGACTCAGGTTTCTTGATTTAGTTTTCTTCCCATGCTTGTTATGTGCAGGATCTACAATCCAGGAAGTTGATTGGGATTGGCCGTAGGCAGGGGTACTTTATATTTTGGATGAGCTAAAAGATTCACATGTTGCAGCATCTAGTGTTGATCTGTCATCATTTCGTTTGAGTTCATCTTCTTCTGATTTCTATTTATGGCATTCACATCTTGGACATATTTCTTTTTCTCGTTTAAAGTATTTAGTTTCTACAGGAGTATTAGGACAATTGCAAACTCATAATATTTCTGATTTTTGTGGTTGTAAACTTGCAAAATTTTCTGCTTTACCTTTTCACAAAAGTGTATCTATTTCTGTTGCGCCTTTTGATTTGGTTCATTCTGATGTATGGGGGCCATCACCCGTTCTCACCAAAGGTGGATCTAGATACTATGTTTCATTTATTGATGATTGTACTCGTTATTTTTGGGTCTATCTTTTGAAACATTATTCTGATTTTTTTTACTGTTTATCAAATGTTCCGTGCTTGTGTAAAAACTCAAAATAATGCTGTTATTAAGTGTTTTAGATGTGATTTAGATGGTAAATACACATCTACTAAGTTTTCTGAGTTACTTGCTTTTGATGGAACTCTCTTTTTGAAACTTCTTGTAATGACACTCCTGAACAGAATGGAGTTGTTAAAAGAAAACATCGTCATCACATTATTGAAACTGCGCACTCCCTTCTCTTGTCTGCCTCTGTTTCTCGTGAGTTTAGGGGAGAAGCTGTCCTTACTGCTAACTATGTTATCAATAGAATTCCATCATCTGTTACTTCTGGATTGTCTCCTTTTGAAAAATTGTATGGTCATACTCCTAATTATTCTGTATTGAAAGTAATTGGTTCTATTTGTTTTGTTCTTCATCCTCATGTAGAACGTAATAAATTATCTTCTCGTTCATCAATTTGTGTTTTTCTTGGTTATAGTGAATGTCAAAAGGGATATCATTGTTATGATCCCAGTGCACAAAAACTCTATGTCTCATGTCATGTAGTATTTCTTGAACATATTCCATTTTATTCTATATCTTCTACCTCTCACAGTCTTACAAAGACAGATATCATTCACATTGATGCTAGTAGATCTGCTGATCCAGGTACCTCTTTTGATAATGTCCCTTCTGCTCCTACTGCTTCTCCTGAATTTCTTGTGATTGTGGATCATCTTCCTGTATCTTCACCTCCACCATCTCGTAATCCTCACCGTAATCGTAAGTTCACTTAATTGCTAGACTTTGTTTATTCTAATTACTCAAATAGTTTTGCTTCTTTCTTAACTTCTATTCACAATTTGTCTGATCCATCTTCCTATCAAGAGGCTGTTCTTGATCCTCTTTGGCAGCAAGCTATGGCAGAAGAACTTTCTGCATTACAGAATACGGATACTTGGGATCTTGTCTCTCTTCCTCCAACAAAATATATTGTTGGTTCTCGATGGGTATATAAAATCAAAACCAAGTCTGATGGGTCTGTTGAATGATATAAAGCTCGTTTGGTTGCTAAAGGATTTTCTCAACAGTATGGTATGGATTTTCCTAAAACTTTTGCCCCTGTTGCCAAAATGACTACCATTCGCACTCTTATTGCAGTTGCTTCTGTTCGTCGATGGCATATATCCTAAATGGATGTTAAAAATGCCTTCTTAAATGGTGATCTTCACGAAGAAGTTTACATGGTTCCTCCATCAGGTGTTCCACATAATCCTAGTGAAGTCTACAAATTAAATTAAGAAGGCTCTCTATGGTCTCAAACAAGCTCCTCGAGCTTGGTTTGAAAAGTTCTCCATTGTGATTGCATCCCTTGGTTTTCATTCTAGTTCACATGATTCTGCCTTATTTTTAAGGTGCACTTCTCATGGGCGTATTTTTCTCTCTTTGTATGTTGATGATATGATTATTACCGGCGATGATGTTACTGGGATTGCAGAGTTGAAAATGAAATTAGCCACACGCTTTGAGATGAAAGATTTAGGCACACTTCGGTACTCTCTAGGGATTGAAATTGCTCACTCTCCTAGAGATTATCTTTTGTCTCAATCTAAACACATTGCCAGTATTCTTGATCAAGCTCGTCTTACTGATAATCCGACAGCTGACACACCTCTTGAGCTTAATGCTAAGTATACTACATCTGATGGTATCCCTTTGTCAGATTCCACCTTGTATCGTACTATTGTTGGCAGTTTGGTATATTTCACTATCACCAGACCTGATATTGCTTATGCTGTACATGTCGTCAGTCAATTTGTTGCTTCTCCCACTTCAGTTCATTGGGCAGCTGTTATTCACATTCTTCGTTATCTTCGTGGCACTCAATTTTGGAGTCTTCTATTTCCTTCTTCTTCATCTTTAGAATTGTGTGCATTCTCAGATGCTGATTGGGCTGGTGATACTAAGGATCGTAAGTCTACTACCGGGTTTTGTATTTTTCTAAGAGCATCTCTTATCTCTTGGAAGAGTAAAACACAGGATATTGTCTCTCGCTCTTCCACTGAAGCTGAGTATTATGCTATGGCCTCAACCACTGCAGAAATAATTTGGTTGTGTTGGCTACTTACAGATATGGGTGTATCTCTCTCTGGTGCGACTCCAATGTACTGTGATAACATGAGTGCCATTCAAATTACACACAACTCCGTCTTTCATGAGCGCACCAAGCATATTGAGATTGATTTTCACTTCACTCGACATCATTTTCAAAATGGCACTATTACTTTACAATTTGTGTCATCATCCCTACAGATTGCAGATTTGTTTACCAAGTCGCATCCTACTTCACGCTTTCGTTTTCTCACTAACAAACTCTCGCTGCTCTCTCCTGATGCATCGTGAGTTTGAGGAGGGATATTAGATATATTACATATTTAGTCATAAGGATAGATTAGTCATTTCCCACTTGTATATATATATATATATATATATGTTTGTAAAACCTAATTCTATCTGAGACTTGCCATATTCACTTAAGGTCAAAAAAGAACAGAAATGTTTCTTGGCCACCCAATTGCTTCATCTGCGACTGTATTAATCATCTCTTTCTTTTTCTTCAGGCAACTTTTGTTTCCAGAGTCTCCCTTGTTCGAGATGAAGTATGCAAATCTTAACAGTCGGCTCTTCTAGTCTATAGCATGCCGTGCTTCAAACTTCCAAGGAAACTACTTAAAGAACTTTTATTTACTATGTCATCATTCTGGTGGGGGAGAAAATGAGATGAGCAAGAAAATTAAATGGGTATCATGCAACAAAATGACAATAAAAAAGGAAGTTGGAGGCCTTGGATTTAAGGATTCAAGAGTATTCAATGATGACATGCTCGCAAATCAGCTATGGAGGATAATCACTAAGCATAATCTTTTAAGGAGTAAGGTCCTTAAGGGGAAGTATTATCAAATACTTCACTACTGCAGGCAAGAGTAGGATCCAATGCATCATGGGTTTGGAATAGTTGGTTAAGTGCCAGATACTTGATTGAAAAATGGTGTAGATAGATGGCAAGTTGGAGATGGAAAAGAAATAAAAATTTGGGAGGATAACAGTCTACCTAGCTAATCTGTTCTAAAACCACTCACACTAAACCCTAAAGATAGTTTTCTACAGACTGTCAACCAGCTTACCTTGGGTTTGGAACGAGGATGAAATGTACCTTTAATAAAAAAAACGTTTGATAAGCAAGAAGATGGTTTGATCCTATAGTAACTAGTGAGCAGATTTGGTAGAAAGACAGATTAGTATATGTTAAAGAAGCCTTGTGTATCCCAAAACCAATTGGCAATTAGTGGAGTAGCCCAAAGATTTAACCTTGTGCATCCAACCCAAAACCAATTGGCAATGAGTGGAGTAGCCCAAGGATCTTATTAATTAGTTCAACTTCTTTTATTTAACCGATGTGGGATATCCCCAACAGTATGGTTTCATTCGAATCATAGTGAGTATGATGTCCAATCAGGATATTTATTGGGAAAGCATATTCATCAAGTTAAAAAAAGGAGAGGCAGGACCAAGCTTTGGGGCTAAGGAGGAAACAAAAGCATGGAAAATAATTTGGAGCTTAAAGATAAAGGTGAAGTTGAAATTATTTTTGTTGTAGTGCTTGCACAATGCTTTACTCCCATTAGACTATTTTAATTATGGTGATGACTGCAAATTGATTAAATAAAAGAAGTTGTTGTTCCTCGTGGGATCGATCTTACTCCCATTAGACTATTTTAATTTTTAAGAGTAAGAATTTAATTTGGTAGTAAAACGACACACCAAATTTTGGCGCCGTTGCCGGGGAACGGCGTTTGGTTAATTTGCTTTTTGGTTAATGTCCAGGTATTCCAATCCAGATTTGATTTTCGACCAAGAAATTGAGAAAATAGCAAGGCGGTTAAAGAAGGAAACAAAGGAAAAGAGCCAAGGAAAAAATTTTGATTCAGCACCAGGTATGTCGTTCGACCATACGGCGACAAGCAGAATCAAAGACACAGCTGAATCAGACTCTTCTTCTGACGAACTTCCTATGGCTAATCTTCCCCTTGGAAACCAACAACCTGGGATTGATGATCCACCGCCTGGATTCGAAAATCAACAAAGAGATCGAGTGATTGATCCAGCTGGACGGAATCCAGTTCCACCTCCAATCCAAGATCGACCATTAAGGGAGTCTACTAATCCCATCATAAATTACAGACCTTCCTGTATTGTTCTGCCTGAGCTTACCACTGATTACGAATTGAAAGCCTCTTTTCTAAATCTTTTGCCTAAGTTTAATGGAGATTTTGGGGAAGACCGACATAGCTTTTTGCATGATTTTATAAAAGTTTGTGAAACTGTGAACAATCGAGGAGTCTCACAGGAATATATCAAATTAGCTAGCTTTTCATGGTCTTTAACTGGAAGTGCAAATGCATGGTTTAAAACTTTAACCCGTAGATCCATTACTTCATGGGATGGAATGCAAAGAGTATTTCTGATGAATTATTTTCCAGCTTCAAAAATTGCATTTGGTAGGAAAGAAATCGTAGGCATAAAACAGGAATATGATGAATCTTTGACTGCCTACTGGAATAGATTTAAGAGGTTATGTGAGGGATGTCCTCAACATCATATTTCTGACGAGCTTTTAATTCAATATTTCTATGAAGGTTTACAGCGAGAAGAAAAGAGGACACTTGACGCAGCAAGTGGTGGAGCCTTCATGGATAATAGTACTGCTCAAGCTACAAGTTTGATCACAAAAACTTGTGAATCCCGCCAGCAATACCAGCCCTTGCGAAGATCAACAAAACAAGTTAGTGAAATAACCAGTTCCTCTCTAGAAAGTAAACTGGAGGCCTTAACAGCAAGTGTGGAGAAATTGATTAATGGAAGGAGTGGGGGACAGGTGGAAAATGTTTGTGAAATCTGTAAAAGTCCCAACCATACCACTGATTTATGCCAAATGACTCAAGAGGAATTGGATGCCCAAGTCAATGCAATGGGTGGATATCAACAAAAACCATATGATCCTCATTCCAACACCTACAACCCAGGTTGGCAAGACCATCCAAACTTGAGCTACAGAGCTCGAGCATCTCAGCAAAATCAAATTCGACCAACAGCTCCTACCCAACCAAATAGGGGGTTTATAGCCACTTCAAAGTCAGGAATTCCTCTTGAGGAGATGCTAGGTAGTTTAGCCACTTCTGTCACTATCATGCAGAATACCCAAATCCAGCACCAAGGAGAGTTTCATAAGTTTCAACAAGAAACAAGGGCTGCCATAGGTAGTTTGAGCACTCAAATGACCCAATTGGCAAAACACATCAGTGAGACTCAAGGACCTCAAGGTAAATTACCTTCTCAAGTGCAGGTCAACCCACGAGAAAATGTAAGCCAAATAACTCTGAGGAGTGGGAAGAAGCTTGAGGGAACAAATGTTGAAGAAAAAGTTGATGAACAACAAAATGATGCAGTGTCGTTTGACCAAACGACGCAAGCCCAGAAAACCGAGGTAACTTCTAAAATAAATCTGTCAAATTCTGGAATTAAAATACCTCCCCCTTTTCCTAACAGGTTGAAGAAGAATGCCAAGGATGAAGATTTGGATGACATCTTGACAATTTTCAGCAAAATAGAAATCAACATTCCATTTCTTGATGCCATTAGGAAGATGCCTAAATGTGCCAAGTTCTTGAAGGATTTCCTTGCGAGAAAGAACCCTTTTGCAGCAAAGGATAAAGTTGTGGTGGGAGAAAATGTTTCAGCGGTTATTCAACAAAAATTACCTCCAAAATGTAAAGACCCAGGTATGTTCTCCATCCCTTGTGTGATTGGTGAAAGGAAAATTGAAAAATGTATGCTAGATTTAGGAGCTTCCATAAATGTCATGCCAATGTCTACTTACCAAAGATTAAATATTGGTCCATTAGCTGAAACTAGAGTCGTTATCCAACTTGCTGATAGATCATTGGTTTATCCAAAGGGAATGTTGGAAAATGTGTTAGTTAAGGTTAAGGACTTTATTTATCCAGCTGATTTTTATGTTCTTGATTCACACAATCACCAAGATTCGAATTCTACAGTTCTGTTATTAGGGAGACCATTCTTGAAAACTGCTAAATCAAAAATTGATGTGGATAAGGGTACATTGACATGTGAATTTAATGGGGAACAGCATACCTTTAATATTTTTGATGCAATGGATTATCCTTTGGATGTGGAAAATGTGTATTCACTTGATGTTATAGAATCTCTTGTCCAAGAACATCTTGAGACGAAATTTGTGCAGGACAAACTCGAGTTAGCATTAACCAGGAGCTGGACAAAATCTGAGATCAACCAGCACGCTAATGAGGAGGTTGTATCTGCAATAATGTCGCTTCATTCTTTGGAGGAACAAGCAACCAGATTTGAGCCTCATTGTTTGCCCAAACAGGAAGCACAGAATAATTTTCTCCCTTCTATTTTTAAAGCTCCTGCACTTGAATTAAAGCCGTTGCCTAATGATCTGAAATATGCTTATTTAGGTACTGAAGAAATCCTTCCAGTAATCATAAACAAGCACCTAACTCAAGGCCAAGAAGAGAAATTGCTAAGAATTCTTCGTGAACGAAAGGAGGCCATTGGTCGGACACTCGCTGATCTAAAGGGAATCAGTCCCACGATTTGTATGCACCAGATTTTATTGGAAGCTGATTCAAAACCATTTCGTGATTCGCAAAGAAAGCTCAACCCCAACATGAAAGAGGTAGTTCTTAAAGAGGTACTTAAATTGTTAGAACTTGGCATAATATTTCCTATTTTTGACAGTCAATGGGTGAGCCCAGTTCATGTTGTTCCTAAGAAATCAGGTTTGCAAGTGGTTAAAAATGAGAAAAATGAATTAGTACCTATGCGCCTTCAAACAGGATGGCGTATGTGTATTGATTATCGCAAATTGAATGCAGCTACTAGGAAAGACCATTTTCCTTTGCCCTTCATTGATCAAATGTTAGAAAGGTTAGCTGGTAAAATGTTTTTCTATTTTCTTGATGGCTTTAGTGGTTATTTCCAGATTTATGTGTCTAAAAAGGATCAAGAAAAAACCACTTTTACATGCCCATTTGGAACATTTGCATATAGACGCATGCCCTTTGGATTATGCAATGCCCCTGGTACTTTTCAACGTTGTATGATGAGCATATTTTCTGATATGATTGAAAAATGTATCGAAATATTTATGGATGATTTTACTGTGTACGGTAATTCATTTGATGAATGTCTTTCTCATCTTGATAATGTGCTTGTTCGTTGTATTGAAAAGAACTTGGTTTTGAATTATGAAAAGTGCCATTTCATGGTTAGGGAGGGTATTGTTTTGGGACATGTTGTTTCGAATAAAGGCATTCAAGTTGATAAGGCAAAAATTGATTTAATTGCTCAATTACCTTATCCAACTAAGTGCGAGAAGTTCGTGGATTTTTAGGTCATGCAGGTTTTTATAGAAGATTTATTCATGACCTTGCAAAGATTGCACAACCAATGACAAAGCTATTGCAGCACGACATCCCGTTTGCCTTTACAGCTGAATGTAAAGAAGCTTTTGACAAGCTAAAGAACAAACTGATTTCAGCTCCCATAGTCCAACCTCCTCAATGGGAGCTTCCTTTTGAATTGATGTGTGATGCGAGCGATTATGCTGTTGGAGCAGTACTTGGTCAAAAATTCGGCAAAGAGAGTCATGTTATTTATTATGCGTCGAAAACTTTAAATACGGCACAGTGCAATTACACCACCACTGAGAAAGAATTGTTAGCAATTGTTTTTGCATTTGAGAAATTTAGATCTTACTTGCTAGGTTCTAAAATCATTGTTTATACGGATCATGCGGCATTAAAATATCTTTTTTCTAAGAAAGAATCAAAACCAAGATTAATTAGATGGATTCTTCTTTTGCAGGAATTTGATTGGGAGATAAAAGATAAAAAAGGTGCAGAGAATCATGTAGCTGATCACCTAAGCAGATTGGTTTCTGATGATGACCGTACGCCAATACGGGAGACATTTCCTGATGAAAAATTGTACAATTTAGCAGGTAATTCAGGTAAGGATCCTTGGTTTGCTGACCTGGTCAATTATCTGGTTACAAAGGAACTTCCTAAAGGTATTCCACATGCAAAGAAATTAAAAATACAAAGTGATGCAAAGTATTATTTGTGGGATGATCCCTATTTGTGGCATATTGGAAATGATCAAACTTTGAGGAGATGTATTCCTGAAAATGAAGTTAATGACATTTTGCATCATTGCCATTCATTTGCTTGTGGAGGACATTTTGGTCCTAAAAGAACTGCACGAAAAATTCTTGATAATGGTTTTTATTGGAAATCTATTTTTCGTGATGCCTATTTGTTTTGTAAGAGCTGCCCAAGATGTCAACAGCTAAGGAATATTACTCAACGTAATGAAATGCCTCAAATACCTATTGTTGTATGCGAAATATTTGATGTGTGGGGTATGGATTTCATGGGTCCCTTTCCTAGTTCGTTTTCTAATTTATACATACTATTGGCTGTTGATTATGTTTCGAAATGGGTGGAAGCTAAAGCCACACGTACTAATGATGCCAAAGTAGTTGCAGGTTTCTTGAAATCAACCATTTTCAGCAGGTATGGAATTCCTCGTGCAATCATCAGCGATAATGGCACCCATTTCTGTAACCGAACAGTTGAGGCTTTATTGAAGAAATATGGAGTGTTTCATAGACTGACCATACCTTATCATCCACAGTCGAATGGCCAAGCAGAGGTGTCGAATAGGGAAATCAAACAAATTCTGGAGAAAACTGTGAACACCTCCAGGAAAGATTGGAGACTTCGCCTTGATGATGCCTTATGGGCATATCGAACCGCCTTTAAGACACCAATTGGAATGTCCCCTTATAGCCTAATTTTTGGTAAGATGTGCCATCTTCCAGTTCAAGTAGAGCATAAGGCATATTGGGCCATCAAGCAGTTCAACATGGATGAAGCTAAGTGTGGGGAAGAAAGAAAGTTTCAACTCCAAGAGTTAGATGAAATCAGATTGGAAGCTTATGAAAATGCAATGTGGTACAAGGATCGAACTAAGCTGTACCATGATCGAATTTTGAGAAAGAAAGAATTCCAAGTAGGACAGAAAGTTCTATTATTTCAGTCTAAGTTAAGGCTTATGGGAGGAAAGTTGAAGTCTAAATGGATTGGTCCATTCGAGGTAGTAACCGTATGCCCAAACGGTACTGTGGAGATTAAGGGGATTGCTTCTGGGAAAATCTTTAAGGTCAATGGTCAACGACTTAAACCTTTTTATGAAAATATTCTAGCAGAAGAGGTGGAAGAATTGCAGCTCTTTTTACCCAGATCTTGAGTTATCAGAGATTGTCTAGTCTAGGACATTAAACAATGACGCTCTTTGGGAGGCAACCCAATTCTATTTTATTTTATTTTCTTTTATTTTATTTCGTAAGCAATTAATAAGTTATTTTTCTTTTCCAGGTTCCTGATGATTGTCAGAAGATGGAGTATGATACAGACTTGGAAAAGTAGTACTTAAGTGATGGAAATGTGTTTTGTTTAGGATGCACTCTCATTGATAGGGATTTGGGCCATTAGATTTTTGTTTGAAAGTGATATGGACAGGCCCACAGAACTATTCTTTTCTTTTCTTGTCAACCCAAAGTCATGTGGCCCCAGACAATTATTCTTCTCAATTGTCGTTATCGCTAAAACCCTACTGTCATTTTCTTTGGTCCACAAAATCTTCACCATCATTCCAGTTGCCAATCGACACTAATACCCCAATCCCTTCGTCGATCAGCGTCATCAACTACAATGGTCATATTAAAGTTCGCATCTCCATCTCATCAGGAGGATCCTTCTTCCCCAATCATGTCATCTCCTTCCAATGACCCACCACCAACAGTGGCAAATTCACCGCCAATACAATCACCACCAGTGGATGAGCACTCATCACCCCAACAACTGCCACCCAAACGAAGAAAACAAATGGCCATTAAGAACGCCATGCCTGCCATCAGTTTTTCCTCTTCGCATGAGTCAACAGAAGATTCTGCGCCGCCAACACCATCTTCACCGACTGCCACTGCCACACATGTCGCTGAATCAACAACAGTGAAAGATTCACCATCGAAGCAAGAATTGGTTGGTCAACCTGAACCAACACAACCACCGCCTGCAAAACGGCGAAAGCAGTGGGCCGTGAAGAGAGCCATGACTGCCGTCCAATCTCTTTCTTCGGATGAATCTTCCGACCAAGCGGAGAATTCAAGCGACAATGAGAAAACAGAGTCCGAACCGATGGCGCAGGACTCTCCAAATGACGAGACACAAACCCCGATTCAAGTTCCATTCTCACCATCAAGGACTGGAAGACGGCAATCCAGTCGACTAGCTGCTCAGAACATTGGTGGTCCAGTCCCACGCACAGCCCCTGCTTCATCCCCCAAGAATGCTAAGGTAGAAGAGAAAGGTAAAGGTTCTGCTTTATCTTCCACAACAAACACCACTTCTGTTGGTAATGTTATTTATCCAAAATTAAAGCCATTTACTAATGAATAATTGCGTAAGAGGTTTGAAGTGGTTTAGACTCAATCGGTGGTTTATTATAAAACCTTTGATTTTCAAAATCTGGCTGTATTGAATGTGAAAGAAAAAATTCGTGAATATTTTGAAAATGTTGGTTGGGCATGGCTATTGAATTTCCCTGAACACAAATTGCCAGTTAGATATTTAAGGGAATTCTATGCTTCTTTTTCCTCTAAAGTTACTGAGTCTGCTGTTAAGATTCATGTGCCTTTAATCAAATTTCTATTGTTGAATGAATTTTATCATTGGTCCTTGAAAGAGTTGGGTGTTTATTTGGGTATTGAACCTGATGATAATGAGTCTACTGAAGGTTCTTTGTCTAAGATTACAAGGGTACCAAAGAATGTTCCGTATTCTGAATTTTGGAAGGAAATAGCCTCTTCTGATACTGAATCTTACAGGCCTTCTAGGTCGGAAGCTCATTTAATAGATGATCCTGCATTACTTTTGTGTCATCGTTTTCTCGCTTATACGCTTTTTGGTAGGAATGACCAAACTACAGTCGTGTCATCTAATGAGCTAGCTATTTTATGGGCCATAAAGAATTCTCGTCCTTTGAGTCGTCCATATTGGATTTCCTTAGTTTGGCAACGAGTTTCCAAAAATCCTAAAAGAAATTTAGCTTTAGGACATATAGTTGCTATTTTGCTTGCAAGAGTTCCTTTGTATGCAAAATTTAGTTCATCTTGGCCAAATGATTGTCTTTCATCCAAACTTGATATTCTGTATTTAAAGAGTGCTGGTTTGGTTATTGAAAATAAGGATGGTAATCTGCACTTCAATGAGCCGAAGGTTCCACCTTCGAGCAATTTACCCATTACAGGAATAGCTGATTTAAGACAAGATGTGAAAGACCTTCATTTGTTGGTTTCTAAGATTGCAGCAGGATATGTGGATACAAGGGAACAATTTCAAATTCTAACAGCAGACATCACTGAAATCAAAAATAGTCAAGCTTCTACCCTCCAATTTTTGCAAGAGAGACTTCCTTCACCACCACCTCCACCATCGACTTCATAAGGCTGTTCTGCTCCCTCTTTCATTTTATGTTATTTTATATTATGTTTTCTTGTTAGTTTATGCATTTTCTGTTTTTAATTGTGTTTTCTTCACATGAGGACATGTGAATGTCTAAGTGTGGGGAAGTTGTTAGTTATTGTTTTCATTATTGTTTTGTTTAAATATTTTGTCTCATATATTAAAATTTTCAAAAACAACAGAAAAGTTTCAGGAAAATTTTCACAAAAATATGTTAGTGTTTTTCTAGTTTGTTGTTTGTCCTAGACTATTTCATTTTTATAAATACTGTTTGGCCAAACTGGGCACATGAAACTTGCTTAGATCAATGTGATAAGTGTATGTGTTCACTTGGATGACTTCGGGTATGACGAATACAAGATTCTAAGTTTGTTTTGCCTACTTAAATGTGAGGATTTGAGCATAAGCACTGAATAACTACTTTATTAGTGCTTAACTGAAAAGTCTCTTTGAATGAGTGAAAATTATGCATGGTTACTTATGAAGTTTGCTTTGTTGTTCATGGATATATGAACAACAAATATGAGAAGAGCACAAGAAATAGAATGATCAATGTGCTAAAATTACTTTGAAGTGCTTTTGGAATCAAAAGATGAGACTTTGTGCAGTTTAAGTGTGGGGATGTTTTTACAAGTTTTGCTTACACCTTTGTTCACTTTATTTTAAGCTTTTTCGACTATCTTAAACCATACCTTTTAATCCCTAGCCCCATTCCAACCATTGAAAGACCTTTTGATTCTTGTTTTGTTTCGATATTATGACTATCTTGTGACATATTTGAAAATTTGTGTTAAGTTTCATGTACAATTTGGAATGAGTTATTGAACCCAGTTATACATATCTTTTGAGTGCTTAAGTGATCCTGGAAAGTTGCTTAGGATTTTGTATTCTGACCTGGAAGACTTGATTATGCATGGACTGGTTACATGAATTAAGCATGAGTTGTGTTTTGTCAAGAGTTTCTCGGTTTGGCCAGATTAGTGTTTGTATAGTGAAGTAGTTAGTTGTGTGTTTTGTTATTTATTTTCTGTTTAAATGCTGAGGGACCAGCATATTCTAAGTATGGGGATATTTGATGAGCATAAAATAGTTCATAATTTTATGCACATAATGATGTGTTTGGTGGGTTGAATTCTTACTTAATTGGTTTATTTGCTGCAGAATTATGGAGATTTAGACAAAGGATAGGCTGCTGAGATAGAGCGGGTTTGAAAGATTTGTTGGGAGAAATTTGAAGATTGCATTGGAAGATTTGACAACAAGAGGAGTTTATGGAAGGCTGTCAAGAGAGAGAAGAATATTGGTAGTTACCAAAAGTGATAAATCAGATTTGAAAGAGGATTTGTAACAACCCAGTTGGTTGATTGATTTTTGGAAAGAGGAAGATTTCTTTGTTGAGTCAAATTAGGAAAAGGAGTTTATTCTATTCTATTTATAAAGGGAAGACAATAGATAGAAAGGGATATGTTTTTGATTGGGAACATCTTTAGTTCGTTATTTTTCATCTTTTAGAGCGCAGCTTTCTGCAGTTTGGTTTGTAGCAAGAACAGCAGTACCGTCGTTTGCCCAAACGACGGACTGGTTTGAATTTCTATTTCAGTATTAATTTAATTTCCTTTTCAATTATTATTCTATTTTGTTTTAATTATGAGTAGTGAGTAGTTTTCTTATCTGGTAAAGTAAGTAAGAAACACTAATCATGATCAAGTTGTGAGATCAAAGTGTGTTCATCAATAATTTTCAATTCAATTCCAAGAGTCTTCTGTGAAAAACGTTTATTACTTAATTGAATTAAAGCTTGATCAACTTTAATAATATTAGGTAGAGTCAATTAATCTCTAATTAAATCACTGGATTGAATTAGTAGGATTAATTAGTGACAAAGCTGCTGTCTCGGTAGACGGAGACAATTGGTTAACAAATTAATATATGCTGATCATAATTTAATTTGTTAAAGTTGGGTCCTTTTAATAATTAATGCTTTTCTAATGTTGAATTGGGTGAGCGACTGATTCCGACTTAATTGCATTAGAAATAGGGAAACAATGGATTAAGCTGATTCTCGTCTATTGTCAAATAAGTAAGGAAGGATTTGAACACGTCAGAGCTGATTCTCGGTGTTTTATAACTAGCTGATTGAATTGGAATTAATATTATTGCATCAATGATCAACTTGTAGAAATTAGTGTGGATTGCTTACTTGCCAGACTTTTACATATTGAGTAATTTAATTTAGTATTTTATTGAAATTCATTGTTGGATTATTAAATTGAGAATTTGTCTATTTCTTTTTATATTAAATTCTTCTTAATTTTAATTATGGTGATGACTGCAAATTGATTAAATAAGAGAAGTCGTTGTTCCTCGTGGGATCGATCTTACTCCCATTAGACTATTTTAATTTTTAAGAGTAAGAATTTAATTTGGTAGTAAAACGACACACCAAAAGATCAATGTAACCTCCTCAATTAACCAGGAGACCGGAATGTCAGCATGTGAAGTAGTCATTAAGAATCCAGTGATAGCTGAATTGGAAGCCGTCCAGGAAGGTTTGTTATTGGTTTTACATGGAAATTGAAATATGATAGTTTTACAATTAGATATTAAGGTTATAGTCTCTTCTCATGTTTACAACTTAGAAAGAGAATTCCCTCAGCCCAGTTAATTACTATAGCCAATGATATCTTCTTGTTATCCAACTTATTTGAGAAGTGTAATTTTGCTTATGTCCATGGTTGAGCGAATTCAGCCACACAAATGTTAGTTTAGAGTCCTTGAATGCCTTAGGCACCAAAAATTGGGATAACAATTTCCCAGATTGGCTGCAAGCAGCAGCATACAGGGATGAACAACCGATTGGTTGAATGTAAATTCTTTTTGATGAAATAGAAATATTACTTTTGAGAAAAAAAAAAAAAAAAGGCTACTATCAAATATAGAAGTCCAAAAGTCAAACCATTTGTGTGCACTGTGCACAATACTATTACTTAAATGAGATGAAATCATAGAAGTAAAATTAAATCATTTACAATACCATTTCTAATGTAAAATGACTTTCCGCAACTTCATGAAAATCATTTGAATGTAAACTATTAATTAACAAGAAAAAAAAACAAAACAAAGAAAAGAGAGGCCAATTACAACACTACTTGCTCAAAGAGTACTTTGGATACGTGGATGTTAATAGTTTCCTTGTCACAATAGGCATTGTAGTAGAAAGCTTTTGCAACATTTAGAAATGCCATCTTGGCATTTTGAGTGATGATGTCTGAGGGCTTTATTTGTAGTACTAATTGCATGAGTTCTTGCATGCCTGTTTCAATTTCCATGGAGTTGATGCTGCCCATGTTTCTCTTTGGCCATCCAGTTGTATTTACCTAAAGTTATCATTCATATGAGGTTTAGATTATGAATGGCAGATGCAAACAATACGATTTATAGACCGTTAATGCATAAAGGAAATCAACCAATTAAATTATGTAAATCATCCAGTCCTCAAACTTTGTTAGATGAACCAATCAAGCCCCGATCATCAATAGAAAATTAATATTTAGGTTTCAATCAAGATCATTGATATCCTAGAGAGAGATTCTTTAAAAAATTTCTAAGCTAAGAGACCTTATTTGCTTATGATAAATTTAAGCAATGAGTCACTAGAAGTAGCTAGAAGATTAGACTAGGTTTATGTCAATTTAATGAGATGATATTTCTTGGACATGATTATAGAAGGATAAAATACTCTAATAGTCTCTAAATTTGGAGGTAAATATTGTTTTAGTTCTTAATTTGAAAAAGTTATATTTTCTAAACTTGAATTTTGTCATATAAATATTCATCAACTCATTTCTCTATTCATTTAACTAGTAACGTTGCTTGTTATGTGATATAAAACAACATCATTTTAAATGTTAAAGAGTGTTACCTGACAAACAGTGTTACTCGTCATATGGATGTTGATATAGATATTGAACTTTGGCAACATTTTAGGACTTTTAAGGTTAATGCATGTAGATATAGATTATTATTCTTATTATATCCATTAAGAGTGACTATTAATATATTTGAGGATCATTCAATTTGAAAGTAAATATTATTTTAATTTTGAAAAAGTTATATTTTGATACATGAGATCTTCTGTTCAAGATTTTTCATGTTTTATTCTGTCTTAATTAAAACTACGTCGAAGGGTTAAGTCATATCTTAATTAGGGTCTAATAATTGTAAAGTAATTTTATTGATATTTATGCATTTAGTCTCTAATTTTAGTGAAACTACATCGTTTTGAACGTTAGACAGAATAAGACAGGATAAATATTTGACAAAGGATCTGGTCTCACATTTTGAGTCATTCTCAATTTGGATTTTATTGCATAAATAATTTCAACTTATTTTTTTTATCTATCTAATAAGTAACTTCATTTGTCAGGTAACATTGTTTAACATTCAAAAATGACCTTATTTAGTGCTACGTGACAGACAACGTTATTTATCTGATAGATAAAAAATAAGTCAGAATAATTATGTGACAAAATTCAAATTGAGATAACAAAATGTAACATTTTTAATATTTGGAACCAAAGTAATACTGACCATCAAATTGAGAAACTATTGAGATAGTGTACCCTATATTCAACTTTTACAATGAGCAGATGATACATTTCTTTTTTTATATCTATATTTTGTTAATTGATTTTTTTTTTAATCTGATAAAGGCAAATATTGTTAAAATGGAAGTTGAGAAATGAAATTAGCATGCTTATGAAATAATTGAACAACCATACCTTCTTCGTTTGTTCGAATTGACGAAGTTGATGACAAACTTTGTTTGTGAGGTTAGAGATGTGTTCGTAGTCCTCATCATGGGATAAAAATTCAATTGAGACTGTCACATTTCCAGCGAAAAGGTTTATTATGTTGGCTAAAAATGCTGCTTCATTTGGGTAATTACAATATTGAATATCTAATGTCGTTTCCAACCATGAGTCCCACTGTGGAAAAGAAAAAGAAGAAATTAAGGTTTCTAATTAATAAAATCTTTGACAAATATGATTTTGACAATGACATCAAGGACAGTTTATCATACATTATGTACTAAAATGAAAATTTAAATATTAATTTCAAATCAATATAATACTTAGAGTAATAATAGAGACCACGTATTTTTTTAAAAACTATACTTACATGCAATTTTGTTTTCATTCATTCACTTAACCATCCACAATAAATACTCGTTTATTGAGTAATAATAAAATTTTAAAGTTATTATACGTGTTAAAAAAGTCGTTACCCTTAACATATTACTCATTTTTTTAATGCATGGTATCGCAGCCACACGTATAGTTAATGCACAATTCTTTAGTTTTTTTTATTAATGGGGTCCAATATTTGAGAATTTTTCGGTTCTCAAAATATGAAAATGCTGACCAGATTAGTCAACTGTCGAGATATATTTCTTTGCAGCCCTTGAAATCTGTCATTTGAAAGTTGATATATGAATTGTTGGATGATCAACAGTAGACTCTTCCCCATACTGCCGTTTAAATAGGAAAAAAAAAAACAATATAAGTTGTGAATCTTGACATAAATATCATTCTCAATTTTGAAAAAGTTAAAATTTAAATTTTGACACAAAAACGATCATCGCATAATTTTTTATGCATTTAATAAGTAAAGTCATTAGTCAAGTGACGCTATTTCTCATTCAAAGTAACTTTGTTTTGTACTATAAGACTAAGAATGTTACTTATATATCAAATTGATGAAAAATGATTAAAAGATAAATTGCTTGACAAAATCTAATTTGATAAATTCAAATCTAAACTTTTTTAAAATTTGAAATTAAAACAATTTTTTACATCTAATTTAAGGAACAATTGGGGCAATTTACCCGAAAAGAAAGAAGCTTGGTTGAGTATTACTCACTCATCAATTTTGTTTAGGGGGCCACCTTTAAATGCTGCCATGAAAGCACACCTTTGCTCCTTTGATGTTGCAACTTTGTCAAAATAAATTCCAAGTATTTGAATAATTACCCAAGATTTTGCCCATGCATCTCTCTCTCTTGACCTTCCTTGTTCAAATATACTTGCAGCAGCTAAAAAATAAGTTACAAGAAGGCTCTCTCTTCTCAATCCATGCTCTTCAAGGCTGAATTTTTCCCACCACCTTCATCAAGTAATATATATATATATATATAAGAAGTCTTAACAATTAAAAATTCATAAACAAGAAAGTGCCAACTATATATATTTTTGTAGCTACATTACTTCAGCATATTAATCCACTCGAGTTGATGCTGAGTCTGACATTCATTGAAATCTACTTTGGCTAGCTCCAGATAGTGATTGTTGCTAATTTCACCCACCCTGCAGGAATAAAATTCACAAACTATGCAATTATGAGAGCTTATTTTTCAGAAATCTAAAATGGAAATACACAACATGATCATAATCTTGAATCTTATATATATATATATATATATATATATATATATATATTGTTTGCATCAAAGTGGAATGAATTCTACATATTCAATTTCTTTTTTATTTCGTGTTCTTCTTTTATGCAATCTAATCAAAGAAAAATTTTCTAACTAGGGTAAAAATTATTTCAACCGTCCCTTAAGTTGTAGGTTCATTTCATTTTTGTCTCTATTCTTTACAAAATTTCATTTTCAGTAGTCCTTTTTATTCGCTTTTCATATTAGAAAAATCCAATTATGATGATTATTTAATATGCATATGTCCAATTTCACCAATGTTTATGCCCTTTTATTTGTCACATGTAAGTTAAATAATTGTTTAAGTTAAATTTTAAGTAAAAAAAAAAAAAGAAGACAAAGAATGATTATAAATTAAATTGTAATATGAGAAATGAAAATGAAACTTTTATGAAATGGGGATAAAAGCAAAATGAACCCACAAGTTGAATGTACCGTTGAAATAATTTACCCTTCTCACTTTCTAGTAAAAGATACTCAAAGCACCTGTACAATGTTTTGCCAACCCATACATCATCAGCGCCACTATATTGTTCAATGTAGAACCTTGCTTCAACACGAGGTAAGCAAGCATACAATGGTATTTCAAGTCCAAATTTTAACTGCAATTTTTTCAATTTTACTAACAGTTATTAGTCAAAATGCAATATGAAATTGTAAGAAATTTATGTATACTTTTTCTTTGATTAACAAACTGCAGTTCCATCCATAATTTACCTCTCCAGAAGTGTCCTTGGATCTTACCCATTTATCCATAGATTCATTATTTAGTATTCTTTCTTTGAGAAAGTTGTAGGAGAAGTTTTTGGCATCTTCAAGAATTTTCTCACCAGGGAATTTAACTTGGGAAGCCTTATAAAGATTTAGTAATGTTGTTGGAGATGCATTTAGCTCACCACCAAGGCAATAGAACTTGTCGTCTGATGACTTGAAATTCTTAAAAACATCTGCAATGCAAACAACTTTTACATTGTTGAAACAAAAAGACATGGAAAAAACAAGTTCAGTTGTTCCTCCTCTGTGAAACTTGATCAAATCAAAATATTCACATAATTATCATTCTTGCCATCAAGTAATTTAAAGTTTCTTATGAACAAGAAAATGGCCCTTTCAATAATTTAAAGTTTGGATCCAGCAAATGTTCATGAATCACTGGTTTGTATATCATAGGAATGTAGATTTCATGCAAATGAATGATCAACAATTAAGAACTTACCTGGACTAACATTGTAGCCTCGTAATCTTAGAAGCCTAAAACCCATGGAAGTGTCATCCAAATCACACACTCTTGCATTTCTTCCACTGAATACTCCATTTGCAGTCCAAAATCTGAGGTTTCATTAAACTTTAATTTCTTAAATGGGTAAATATTGTAGCTTATTTTTTAATAATTAATTCTTTATCCAGATATTATTTCATAGTCAAACAAGGGCTTAAAATTAGAAACTAGTGCAACTTCAAAACAACCTAAAATAACAGCATACATGGGATGCTTAGAGTACATGAAAAGGCCCGTGTTTCTCCCTTTTTGTTTTCTTTCTTTATGTTTGTTCTTAAAAGTTACAATAACCGAAAAAATGCGAAATTGCACTGTTAACTTCAAATTATCTAATATATTTGGAGTTGTTAAATGATAATATCCCACATCGGTTAAATAAGAACCCTTGAACTAATATATAAGGTATATGGGCCACTTCACTCCTTGCCAATTGGTTTTGAGTTGGATGCACATGTATTCTTTAACATGGTATCAAAGCATTAAGTTTGAATTTGTGGGCCTTTCAAACATGATTGGAGTTTGGGTTAACATTTGGTTTAGTATTTGGGAATATCCCACATCGGTTAAATAAGAACCCTTGAACTAATATATAAGGTATATGGGTCACTTCACTCCTTGCCAATTGGTTTTGAGTTGGATGCACATGTATTCTTTAACATGGTATCAAAGCATTAAGTTTGAATTTGTGGGACTTTCAAACATGATTGGAGTTTGGGTTAACATTTGGTTTAGTATTTGGGAATATCCCACATCGGTTAAATAAGAACCCTTGAACTAATATATAAGGTATATGGGTCACTCCACTCTTGAACTAATATATAAGGTATATGGGCCACTCCATTCCTTGCCAATTGGTTTTGAGTTGAATACACATATATTCTTTAACAGGAGTGACACCCCACCTTAAAATAATAGTTATGCCAAATAAAAAAAATTAAAAAAAAAATTTCAAAGGACATAACGTTCTACTCTGAATTCAGAATTGCTATAGTAAAAAGTGTGGTTATAATAGCAACCTTGAATTCGGAGTTAAAAGTTATATCTGTTTAAGGTTAATAATACAATTTTACCTATTTTTCTGATCGTGCAACTTAATACCCATCCGCAACTTGTTTCACATCAAATAGATTAATAAAGTTGGAGTTGAAGTATTATTTCATATTCAACAGTTTTCTTATCCTTTTGCAAATCATAATTAAACTACTTCCCTCTCTAACAACTTAATGGATTTTTCATCTCATAATTTGTTGCAAAAATTTGCACGCTTTTTACTTTTTGCGAGCTTTAAAAGCATGGAGAGGGAACAATAGTTGAATCTGCCTTTGGTAAGCTTTTGACATAGAAAATTCGACTTAAAAATAGCAGTAAATTTTACTAATTTACCTGTGAACATAATTCAAGCACTCCATAATCTGTTCCTCGAAGAAACGAGAAATTCCAAGGCGTTGCAGACGGTCGACGGCCCAAAGTCTTGCGAACAAGTCAATCGGGTAAACTGTTGGTACTGAAAATTGACGAGAAATGCATTAGATTTAGAAGAACAAAATGAGATATGCAGTAAATTAACTTGGAAGCTTGCCTTCCAAAAAAGGGAAATCATAAATTTATTACCCCAATCCTTACACTAATTTCTAGTACCCAAACTATGTGCCCATTGAGTGAAATCATTACTTAGGTTGAAAGGTTCGGATTTCCGAAGATCGTTGTAAAAGATTTTGTTTAGTTTAATCTTCATCTTAATTTGAGTTTTATCACATAAATAATTTTCATCTCATTTTTTATCAATCTTACAAGTAATATTTATGTGACACTTTTTTGCATTTAAAATAGCGCAATTTAGTGTCTGATGAAGAACGGTTTTGCTTGTTAGATTAAATACACAGAATGAAATGAGGACTATTTATGTGATAAAATTCTTGAGAAATTAAAATGAAAAATTTTAAAATGAGGGGTTGAAACGATTAGAGGGACTAGTGGAATCATTTATACAAAATAAAAGGCTGCAGTTTCACAAAAGAGCTTCAACATTTATCTGGAATTCAAAGAGATTTACCTCCACCATTGAATTTTGTGACAATGTTGTTTAGGTACGTCAAGCAATTCTTATCACCAGTTTGCATTAATGCAAATGCAGTTGCAGATGGAGATGTTAAGAAAGACCCTTCTTCTGTTTGTAGCTTCAATATCTTTTCCCAATTCAATTCCTTGATTCCTTCCAAGTTGTAAAGTATTGGTGTCGGTACTTCATGCATAAGATCCCTGGGAATCCTAGAAAACAGTGAGAGTAATTAAATACTACTATGGGTAGATTAATGTTTTTCCAAGAATTATATATGCAAAAAAAAAAAAAAAGGATATATCAAAATTATTGAATCAGAGAGCAACCTTTAATTTATTAGTATAAATTAACTTAACAAGGGAAAATGTTCATATTTTTCAGGAAAAAAATATAATTTTGTTTCTTAAAGTTTTAACTTGTGGCACTTTTAATCCTTAACAATTTTGAATTCTATCCAATCTGATTCATCTAATTCTCAAAATTTTAATTTATGACTAATATAAGATGATTGAGAGATTTTCTTTCTATCAAGAAAGAAGTTGTCATGTGTTTACATGTCGGTTAAAGGTCAACCTCCCACAAATTTTTCTAATAAAAAACATAACTCTTCATTTCTATACAATAAAAAATAGGAAAAATTTGTATTAAGGGCGCGTCTCATGCTCTTATTATTACATGAGGTATAACTTTAATGTATTTATTATTAAGGGTGTTAAAATAACTTTATTATATTATATAATTAATAAAAGTCGTTAATGCCTTTCTTATCAATTATAAGAAAGATTACGTGAAATACCTAACTTTCTATCTTTTACTATCCAATATTTTATTAGTTATTTTTAATAATTTCTTGTGGATAAAATTTGATAGTGACTTAGATCATTATTAAACTATCTTAAATAATAAAATATACTTATCATCAAACTCTTTTAATTTTTGAGATTTTTTGTAATGTGTTAAATAACAAAATATGATCATTGTCAAAATCTTTCAAAACATAAATTTTTCTTGTCATGAATATATTTATTATTAAATTATCTTAAATCATAAATATTTTTTCATGAATATATTTAAAATTAAAAAACGATTAAATAACACAACATCGAAAAATACAACAACTTTAAAATTAATAATTAATAATAAATAACTGTACTTACTTACGTGTTTATCAAATAACTAAGTTCATTGAAAATATACCAAAAAACTTAAAATTCATTAAAATTACTTATGATTTGTGATATTAGTTTGATAAATTCTTGTGTATTTTTTAAAACTTAATTTTACAGTATAACATAGTTTAATAATGAATAAAATTTAGATGAAAGTTTATGGATAACAATTAAGTAAAATTAATATTAAAATTTATTGATTAAACAGTAAATAATAAAATAGGTTAGGATTAGATTAATGTGTTTCAGTAATAAAAGAATAAAAGAAGTAACTTAATGAAAATTTATTGATAACAATTATAAAATAGTAAATAATAAAGAGTTTTAAGATACAATTAATGATTAGATCGATATATTTTAGTAATAAAAAGAGAAAGAAAATAAGTGTTTGATCTTGATGAATTGTTTAATTGATGAAAAGGATAATAAAGCCATTAGTTAATTATTTAAACTAATATAGATATTTTAACGCCCTTAATAATAAATATATTAAAGTTGCACCCCATTTAATAATAAAGATATGAGGCGCACTTTTAATACAAATTCTCCCTAAAAAATGAAATATATGACAACTTCATAAAAAAATTAGAAGTTACAAAGTGAGGGTTTTGTTTTTTATTGTATAAAAAGAAGACTTTTATTTTTTTTTATTAGAGAAAATGATAAAAGGTATACCACTAACGAGCAAGCATGTGTTAAACATATAAATACTTCTGTTAATCAACCAAAAAAAAAAAGTCAATAGTCTTATATAGTTTATAAATTGAAAGTTTGGAGATCAAATTGGCTCGTATGAAATCATTTGAAATCAAAAGTGACACTATTTAAAACTTTAATATGATCAAAATTATATTTTGTCCTTTCTTTTACCTTGCAAACTTTATGTCTCTTAGAGCAAAGATCTCTCTCATAAATGAACCATCATATTGAATCTCAATGCCCAAATTTTGAGCTCTTTCAACAAGAGCAGGAAATATGATCTCAAATCCACAAGTGAAGCTCTGTAGATTTGCACTGTCAAGTTTAGACAACTTCTCTTTCACAAACCTTATTCCTAAATCAACACAAAAGTTCAGTTATATATTCAGCAGCTTTTGGTGGAATTTTCATTTGGAAAAAACAAAACAAAATAAAAAAAATCCCAATGAATTTTCTGTTACATTTTTTGTTCCATACCTAGTTTTAATTTATAAATACAAGCCACGTGTATTTAACATTTATCCGTTAAGGTTCACTAATCATTTGATAGGGTTTTAGTTAAATATACGTGGCGTGTATTCAAAAATTAAAATAGGTATTAAAACAGGGAATGAAACAGAAAATCGTGAGTGCAAAAAACAAGAAGTTAATTTTCCCTTAAGAAAAATGGTTTAATTTTCCTAACAATTAATGTATATTACCTCTTTCACTCTTGTCTTGATGTATATTCCATGATCTAAATGAAACAACACAAGCTAGAGTATTCAACAGTCGATCATACACACAATATTCTTGTGCATCACCCCATGAACCATCTGAGAGTTGATTTTGAGCAATCCATTCAAGTGAGGATGGAAATTGTGGGCCGCCATTTCCATCTATACTTTCAACAAGAGCAACCCATGCTGTGTCGTAAGGCGATATGCTTATTCTTCCATCATCGAAGGTGTTCAACATCCACTGAATATAAGCAATAGAATCCCTTTCCTTATCTATTAATGATTTTGCCTTTGGAAGAACACCATATTAAATCAAAGTTAATTATACGAAAAAAAATCTACAAAAATTTTGGAAATGATCAAAGAAGAAAATAGTTTAAAATGAATATATATTAATTGTTTTTACCTTTAGAGGTTCACGTAGTTTAATATCATTATCAAATTGTGTTTGTGATGCATTCAAGCGATCTGCAATCAAATTAATTTTCCACATTAAATAATGCATAGATGATAATTATATTAACAAACATTTGGTTTCAGCAAGATAATACAGTAATAATGTTTGAAGGCAAATTAATTCCTTTTGCCAATTTCTTTAAGGCTTGTGATATTGGAAGAACATGAATTTAACACAACAGTTTTTTTTGACTTGCCATGATCATGATTTTGTACATGATTTTGGAGGGAAAAAAAAGAAAAAAATAATTATTTCTTTTCAATTTATTCAAACTATAGTTCAAAAACCTTTTAATTCAATGTTTTTTTTTCTTTATTCAAAACTTTGGATAGTTCTACGTACAAGAAAACAAATTTTCTTTAGACTAACGATACCTTGACGTCCAGCTCTACACAAGTTTCCTTTATTCCTATTGAAAGGGGATTGCTTTGTTTCCCAAACTAGAATACCTGAAACAAAAACAAAAAAAAAAAGTTTATCATTAATTTTTATAAACTTTGTTGTTTTAAGTTAGTTCTCCAATTTTCATAAAGTTTAAGGTGAATTTATTTATGCTTCACAAGGCACTTTTTTTGCTCCCATTCCAATTAGGAATACCATAACTAATAGCTAGATACATTGAAATTAAAAAGAAAAAAGGAAATTTCAGAACATGTCCATTTGTGTGTGCTATATTAACTTTTGGATTCCTTATGAGATCTCTAAAAAGTAAATTGTTTGTAATTTAAATGGTCCATTTTTCGCTCTCTATTTAATGGAAAATATGAAAATTAATACTTAATAGATTATGAAGAAAAAAAAATATTCAAATAGATTGTTAAAAGAACAAGTACTTTCATAGGCATGATATTTTATGAAATGATTGAAAGTACTCATTTTAAATGGTCAAGGTCAGGCTATAACTAGCTTTTGCAGTTCTAAAAATTTCTTCTTCTTTTTTTTTTTGAATAAAAGAAATAAGAATAACAATCTCTCTCATATTACTAGAACTAATTAATCAAAGAAAATTGCATGCTTTTGTGGAATTTATACATAACGATATATGAAATGATTTAAGTAATATTCTTGAAAAAAAATTAATACTATTAGTTGACAAGAACAAAAAATACATTTTAGATAATACTGTTTTGGATTATATTCATTTTTGTAAAGTTATAAACAATTATAGTAAATCCAAAAAAAAAATTATAGTAGTGTTTTTTCAATGGAAGTAATATTGACAATTTGAAGTGTAAAGAAAAAAGTGCTCAAAACTTTGTTAGAAATATGTTTGTGAAAATATGACCTTTTGTCTTAGAAAATTTTGTTGTCACATAATTATACTTTATAATCTAAAACATTAAACATGAACAGCTGCTGATTTTGCATGGTTATTATTAACCTTCCCAATCATCTTTTCACTAGTAATAAAAAAAAAAAATCATTCTTTCAATCCAATATGCAGACAGAGACTCATGTTAATGATACAATTTATTTCCTATTTTCTTCCCTATCATGTGTTCAATTTTCTGTGTTTAATTTCATAATATGGAAATAGAGAACTTACGTATGGTAGTGAAATATCCCCTTGAGTAACTGTGGCTTCGATATATTAATGGTTTAACGTGAGACTCTGAAATGTAGGTGGGATGAAAAGTCATGGCTGCAACCATTTCTGAGATCTTCAATTCTGCAAATCAATCAAGAAGAGGAAATTCTATATGTAGAGAGCCTGTCAACAAGTGGTTTTTTATATAAATATATTCTATTGTCATCTCACATTTGTTTCTTTCTAAACAAGATTTTTTTTTTTTTTTTATCTAAGCAGCCATTTATTCGGGCTGTTGGGCTTGGCTCCCTTTCATTAAAAAACAAAACAGATTACAAAGTGAGGGGGGCATAATGACCTGACCTCATAAATACTTATGCTAATTGAATCATCGAACTCGTAGATATGGCATTTCTTTTTGATTATTGTTGAATCTGACAATAAAACCTTGGTGGATATGCTGAATGGCCGTCTACAGTGGCCCTGGCGATACAAGAATTTACTGCATCAAATTAAGGAAAGGATACACTCATGTTCACTAAGTCACATCTTTCGTGAAGCTAACTCTGTTGCTGATGCGTTAGCAAAAATGGGTAGTTCAAGGGTTTCGAGTACCTATGGAATGCAAAATCTGAAACAAGATATAAACTAATTAATAAGATTTTTGAGTAAACTAACTTCGATTGATTTTGAGTTAGATCCATAAGATTTTTAGTATGGTATTAAAAGTTTGGGTCGTTGGGCATGTTTGATAAAATAATACAAATTTAAAATTAATTGATTTGAAAATGAATCAATTAAATTCGTTTAACTAAGTAAATCTTAATTGACTAAGAAGATATGAAAAGTAGCTAAGCAAAATGATGGGAGAATTTTAAGCTATAAATTTGAGCATGTATGATTAACTGTAGAGTTTTAAAATATTTTTTGATATGACTTAATTAACACAATTTACATTTTTTTCTTTACATATAGAATTACACATACTATGCATATTTACATATACTTAGGTCTTTAAACCAACTACATATTTAAATATGCTACACACATTTTCACGCACTATACATATTTACACATATTATATATATTTTCATACAATACACATATTTGTATATACTATATACATTTTACACACCACATATTTACAAATACTACATACAATTTTATATATAATTACACATACTGCATATATGTTTACATATATACTATACATATTTTTATACACTGCACATATTACATACGTTTTTACATACCATATATTTGCTCATATTATATAAATTTTTGCATATTACGTATTTTAGTATATCATATTTTTCAGATATGAAAGTCAATTAGATTATCAACGGATATAATTAATGAATTCAACTATTTATTCTTATCAAATTTCGTATTTCAAATTCAATCAATTTTTAATTTTATCAAATTGCCCTTAAACTTTTCAAATATGATTCCAACATTTGGCTTGAATTTCTCTTTACAATTTGTGAATCTGAATTTGTCTCATTAATTTAGGTTGGATTTCTCTTTCTAACATTGAGTTTAAGTTGTCTTATTAATTTGAGTTGAATTTCTTTTTCCAACATGGAGTTTACATTTGTCTGACTAATTTTTGTTGAATTTCTCTTTCTCACATTGAATTTAAGTTTGTCCAATTAAATTGGGAGAAAATTTGGAAATATTACTGTTGATACTATACTTTGTATCAATTTCTACTCATTGTCAATTAATTTTTAATTAGATACACAAAACTCTTAAAACCAAGCAAATGAATTTTAATTAATTTATACCCATCATAGGTAAACATGTATGCAACTTCACTTTGAATTTTCTATTACGGTCAATGCTTCATTCTCTATTTTGTTCTATAAATATAAATAATATGTCTTTAACTAACACCCTATCAAGTTATTAGTTAATTCTAAAAGATAAATTACGTTAAAACTATGTGACCTGTATCAATTCTGAAACAAAGAATAAGAAACTAAATGTAAGATTCACTCTAATGCAGTTTACGCTTTTGTATACAAGCAGAGACGGAGCTTTTCATGGGCATGTAGGGGCCATGGCCCCTACAAAAAAAAAAAAAAATTTATTATATATATTTAATTGGGCATAAAAATTAAAATGGCCCCTCCAAAAGTTAGAATAAAAAACTAAAAGAAAGTAATACTTTAATATTCTAATCTCATTCCCGGTTCCCTCTAACTTTTACTTTATAAATTTTAACTTTTCTTTTCTTTCTTTATAATTTTGTGATTTTTGTCCATCTTTCTCCAATTCTCCCACTTTCCTCAATTCTCATATTTCTCTTCTCTCGGTTCTGCAGTATAGTTTTAATGCATCATTCGTCTTATTTTGACACTTCCTGTTTCTACGGCTACTTCAGAACGAGCTTTTTCAGCTATGAAATTAGTTAAAACGAGACTTCGCAACAAAATTGAAGATGAGTTTCTTGCTGATAGCTTAGTCGTTCATATTGAGAAAGAGATTGCTGAAAAATTTGATTCTGATTCTATTATCAAAGATTTCAAGTCATTGAAGGAACGTCGAGCAGTACTTTAATGTAAGCATTTTGTTATCTTGTTTCTTTCTAACTCTTTTAGTTAATTGAATATGAATATGATATTGTTTGACATGTTTTTATCTTATACGAAATGTTAGAATTGTTAGGCACTTAGTTGTTTGATTAAGTTTAGTACTAGTTACTATAAAGTATAAACTAATGTTGGCCCCCCTCATAAATTTGTTGAAGCTCCGTCACTGTATACAAGTCTGCATATACATGGACAAGCACACGCATAATTAGATTTACACTTACAAGTTAATAGGAAAGGTTGTGAAAAATTTGATTGAACACTATTGCATTTCATCATCTTTTTCTGCATTTCATCATCTTTTTCCAAATCATTGAAATACGACAATCAATCGAATTCTCCCTTATCTAAAATCGCACATGGCTTAGCATTCATCATCTTTTTCTGCATTTCATCATCTTTTTCCAAATCATTGAAATACGACAATCAATCGAATTCTCCCTTATCTAAAATCACACATGGCTTAGCAACATCACAGAGATTTCTTTATTCAAACAGCAAAAAATAATATATCAAGAAAAATTATTAATTTCTTGCCAAGTGCCACTGAGTTGGACGACTATTATTGCTTCCAAAAGAATGCAGTATTTAATGATGAACTGACATTACCCGGCACACTGGTTTTCATTGGATTTGCAATGGATTTTAGTGTGCAGAGGTATATTGTTTAAAAAAAAAAAAAAAATCTTTCTTCTGCTCTTCGTTCAAGCATGTCAATGGTCATCTTGTGATTCCAAACCATTCAAATACGACAATCAATGCTCTACCAATCAATCAAATATTCCATGTCGGCAGGCATAATGATCTATCAATTATTCATGTCTTCTAACCTGATTCTTAGAAAATGATCTTGGCTATCCTTTTTTTTTTTTTTTGGAAAAATGAATTATTGTCTGTATAGGATGCGACTAGTGATGGCCACGGTTCCAGAATCGGCGGTTAACCGAACTGCCCCTAGGCGTTTTTGGTTCCGGTTCCGTCCCTGTTTTGGTTTCGTCCCGGTTCCGATTCCGATTTTGGTTCCGGTTTTGTTCCAATTTCGATTTTTAGTTTCGAATTTCGATTGTAATCCTACTTTTAAATTTGATTTCTATTGAAATAATGATTAAACAATTAATTGAAACTCAAATAATACAACATAATAATATAATTAGAATAATAATAGTTACAATTAAACATAATTAATATATAATTTTTAGATAATAGAACTAGGAAGAATTAAATAAGTGAGTCTAGGATATAAAAATCATAAGAATATTTGAATTATTAATTAGAATTCAACTAGTATAATATAATAACATAATTAGAATAGTAGTTAAAATTAAACTAATATATGAATTTTTTAGAATAATAGAATTATGAATATTAGATAAGTGAGAAAGAAAGATATAGAAAAAATAAGAGTATTGAGAGAATGGTCGAACTATTAATTAGAATTCAAATAGTATATTAGCATAATATAATAATAGAATTATGATAATATAAATTAGAAAATTAAGTTGATATATAATATAATTGGATTAATAGTTGAAATTGAACTAATATATGGAGGTTTTAGAAAAATAGAATTATGAAGGATTAAATAAGTGAGAAAGGAAAAAATATAAATGATAAGAGCATTGAAAGAATTATTAAACAATATAATAATATAATTAGAATAATTAATTAAAAAAATTGTACCCTAAACCGTAAACTATAAACGTTAAAACTTACAATATAAAGATTAGAAACCTAAGAAATTATGCGATGAAAATGAAGTGGTATAGAAATATTTATAAAAAAAAAAATTTTTGGCCGGTTCCGGTTTTGTGGACCCACAGTTCCGGTTTCAAAACCGGCCATGTGGCCATCTCTAGATGCGACCTTGTGCTTTGATATGATAGAGTTAGGTTGGATTTGGTCGGAGTTAATAGAGATGGCTAATAAGGATAACTCCTCGATTAATACACTTCAAAAACAAATGAGGAAAAAAAAAAAGAAAAAAGCTGAAGGCACAACAATTAACTACCAAGTTTAAATCTACCTAAAATGTCATATGCAATAACCAAAATCAACGGTTATATTCCCATTCATTAAGTACTCCGTACCATATCAAATGCGAAAAATATTTGTTAAATTATTTGAATCTATTCTTAGAGAGAAATATTAAATTATTGTACTTATTTTGGTGTATTTTAAAATTGTACATTGATGGTGGTGGCAAAGGGAGAGGGGGAGGGGGGAGATGGTGGTAGTGGTGGCGGCGGCAGAGGGGAAGTAGAAGAATTTTTTTCATAAAAAGTCATAAAAATTTAACTTTTAACATACATGTGAGATGCACGTGACCATTTCCGTTACTTACCCAACAAAATCCGTCAGTTATACTAAATTGGTCACAAAATAGAATATTGGGAACCGATTGGCTACTTCCAAAATATTGGAGACTAAAAGTGCCACAGATCTAAACATTAGGGATCAAAATTGCCATTTTCTCCATCTTAAAATTATAAACTCATATATGCATATAGCATATATATGGTTCTTTTAATTTTGCAAGTTAGGGACGAAGCTCATGAGCAATTTGTCTAGTGGATTAGGGAAGGTTCAACTTCTTTTTGGACAATTATGGATCTCTTACCAAAATTAGCTCACAATAAATCTTTTAGTTATTTCCCTTCCAGTTCAATTTCGATATCTTATTTGAGAAGTTCATCTTGAATTTGGTTTTGCAGAATTGAATGGTAAGGACATTCTTGAAAAGTTATTTTATTCTATAAAGTTAAAAATTAAAAGTAAAAAGAATTTTTTTTTGGTAGGTTGTGGCCAACTATGCATTGATTGTCGACGGGCCAAATTCCTGTCAAATTCTGGGAAGTCATGAAAATTTGACCATTCGACAAGCTGTCAACAACATTAACGGTTAACAGTCAATCATTAATTATTGTCGGTCAATAATTGTTCATTGAATATTCAACTCTTCTAGCATCTGATGTGAATTTCTCTCCTTCCGACCTCCTTTACTCAGTTGGGTCAGGTTATAGAATATTGTAGGTTATGATAGAATAAAAGATTGTATCGCTAATGATATTAAAAAAAAACATTCAACAAAAAAAAATGGAAAAGACAAAAAATACTTTTATCTCCGTATTTTTTTATAAAGTTGGAAATTTTTATTTTGAAAATCATAACTAACAAATAGACACTTTGTTTTGAAATAAGAATTGTCCAAAAACTCAAAGAGACCATAATTTAAGGGCAAGTGGATCTAAGGACTCGTTTGAATTTGTGTTTTGTTTTGAAAATTAGAAAAAAATAAGGTCTCGAGTTGCGCTTTATGAAAGGTATATTTTTTAGAATAGAATTAAGTGTTTAGATAGATAAGTTTTGTTTTTATTGATTTATGTGTACAATAATTATTTTATTAAATAAAGTTTAAAATAAGATTTTTGTTTTTATTTTTAATTTTTGGTATTGACCGGCGGTGGTCAATGCCATACCGCCTCCAGTCAACGGTGTTGACTACCGGCCGACCATCGGCCGGCCAGCGATTCCGGCCAAGTGGCTGGAAACCGGCCAACCGGCAGTTAACATTGTTGATCGGTGGCAGTTCGACATTAACCATCGCCTGTCAACGATAACCTATTTTTTTAATACAAAATTTTTAAAAAATCAAAAGACTAAAATGCCCTCACTTTTTGTTTTGAAAAAGTAAAAAATTGGTGCAAAACAAACAAACCGTTTTGAGAAGAGTTGAGAAATGGGAAAAAATTGAATAACCAAACAGACCCTAAATTTTGTCATACAAATGTTTGACAAGTAAAGTCGTTAGTTATGCGACATTGTTCATCCTTTAAAACGATATTGTTTTGTACCGTATGACTAACAATGTTATTTTTCAAATGGATGAAAAATGAGTTAAAAATCATTTGTGCAACGAAATTCAAATTGAAAGATCAAAATATAACTTTTTAAATATTAGAGACCAAAATGTTACTTCAGATTTGATGGACTATTGAACTCATTTACCTTATATTTAATATAAATGAAAATATTTGTATAAATAGAATGTGATGGCAAAATATCATTCATATATCCGGTCATACATGGTAAGAATGTGATATAAAGATTTATTTGTTGTTCTTTTTATTTTTTTTTAAACTACTTTAATAAATCCCTCGTTATTCTTTACCAAGTTATTTTCACCAACCAATTTATCTGCTTTCAATCCTATCCTATGGCTTATAAATTTCTTCTAATCTTTCACATAGTTTTATAGATCGACTTCTAATCTTTGAAATCCAAATTCAATCACACTTTCCTTGAACAAATCCAAATACAATTTAGGGTTATCTTCAATTTACCCCCATGAAAGATGATCTTTAATCACTTTGCCCCCATCAAAGATTTTTATTAGCACTTTGCACCGATAAGGATATTCTGTTACTATATTTAAATGAAAAGTTTAAATTTTGCCTTAAAAAAGTTGTTTTTTAATTTATTTTTATATTTTAGACTATTTTACCCTTAAATTTAATTCTCAAAATCTTGTCCTACTTTATCATTATTTTATTTTCTTTTTGCTTCATATATACTTTAACAAATTAAATTTCTTATTATTATTTTAAATAATAGAATAATATATATAATCTTATTAAAAAAAATTAGATTTTGGATACGGTTTACTATTTTTTATAATTTTTTAACTATTTTTAATGTACTTAATCAATAAAAATCTCATATAAATTATTTAATTTTTTGGAATGTAATAAACTAATACATACTTTGTCCAATTTTTTTAATTCTTTAATAAAAAATTAATGAAACATTTTATTTTACCACTCTAATATCTATGAATTTTTAATTTAGAGTGAATGAATTTTTTATTAAATTTATTAAGTATAAAAGATATCTCTATTAGAAAAATATATTTATAATAAATATACACCTTACAACTAATAAGTAAATAATTATTTTATTTATTCATTTTGTCATTATATAATTTTATTATGTTGATTAGATTACTTTAATATATATAATAATCTAATAAAAAAATTAAGCTATTAAATCAATGCTTTAAATTGTCAATAATACAAATAAGATAAACAATCATATTATAAAGACACAACAAACTAAAATGAGTAAAAAAAAATCATAAATTACAAGAAACTTGACATATTTATTTATATAAAAGAAGATGAAATAAAAGGAAAAGAAAAAACGATGAAAAAACAAGTATCTTAATTTGTTAAAAAAATTGATCAAATATTTTATGCCTCAAACTAATAATATTTAAGCATTAATACAAAATTATGTAGTAGATAAATTGAAATTTATGTTTAAATATAAGAGGGACAAATATAATTTAATTTATTTCTTATTGATGGATAAAATTGTCATTTAAAATTAATAATTAATTATGTTATCAATTAGCATTTTTAATTGATAGTCAACGGTGCAAAGTGTTAATAAAAATCTTTTATGGGGCAAAGTGATTAAATGCCATCTTTCATGGGGGTAAATTGAAGATAACCCTGCCTACAATTTTAATTAAGATGCTAGATCACAAAGCATGCTTATTAATTTTTTAAAAAAAACTTATTCTTACATATAACATAATCTTTTACAGCAGCCCCAATCCCCAATCTTAAAAGAAGAACATAAAAGGTTAAAGTCTAAAAGTAATTGATATGAATATGGAAAGTTCTGACTTTCTGTACAAATTCCTTTTGTCTGGGGTTGGGGGTGGTGGTTCTCCATGGCTGGATTTAAAACTTAAAAAAATAAAATTGATTTCCAGGTTGAGAATGAGGGTCAATGGAGAAGGAGAAAGGTTGGAGTCTAGCAGCAAGGAAGGAGGGGAAAAGTGGGACTGAAGAAGAGAGGTAGGGAAGAGGAGATGGAGTTGTCTTCCACAAAGAGGGGCTAGAAGAAGGAAGGAAACAGTTGCATTAATCAATGAGTATAGGCCAGTTATTCTATTCCTTAATTTTCATACCCTCCAATAGTACACCCTCTTAATCAATGATTACATTGCTCTAATTGAACCCAATTTTGATAAATCATAAATGCTGATGGAAAGGTATGCGGGACCTGATTAACTGCTTTGAGTTTGGAGATTTTTCATGAAACCTATTATTGGAAGGATCATATGCAGTTGCCACCAAGAAAAGGTTGTATTTTCTTGTTGCTGTCATCCCACAACTCTCTGTCATATCCAAACAGCTTGATTTGATGCCATTAGGAAGTTCCCAGTCAAAATGGTAGAGAAGTAAAGCTAAAGGAAGCTCCATGTTGGCTAATGCAAATGACATCCCTGGGCAGATCCTCCTTCCTGCACCAAATGGTAGATATTCAAAGTGATTACCTGCAAAATCAATGGAGCTGTTAAGAAATCTCTCCGGTATGAAACTCTCAGGATCATTCCAATTCTCGTGGTTTCTTCCGATTTCCCAGACATTAATGAGTACTCTTGTTTTGATGGGGATAATATATCCATCAATCTCGCATTGCTCCCTGCATTCTCTTGGGACTAGTAAAGGGACAGGAGGATGCAACCGTAGAGTTTCTTTGATTACTAACTTTAGGTAAATCAATTCCTGAATATCATCCTCTTCAATTGTTTTCTTTCCCATAAACGCTTTTCTTACTTCACTCTGTGCCTTGGCCATCACATTTGGATTTCTAATCATCTCTGACATTGCCCATTCCAATGTTGTTGATGCAGTTTCCGCTCCCCCCGTGAAGATATCCTGCATAAACGTCAAAAATTCTTGTGTTAAAACATTATCTAGATTATGAAAAAGGAATAAATTCATTGACCTAATATATTAGTACTTACAAATATGACAGCTTTAATGTTGTTTTTGGTCAGTGGAAATTGAAGATCGCCACTTTCTTTAATTCTTAGTAGAACATCAAGAAGATCTTCATGGGCGGACGACTCACGGTTTCTCTCTTTTGTTTTCTCTAGATTCTCAGTATGCTGATTGATTATGTTGTCCAAAATCATGTC
Organism: Ophiorrhiza pumila; assembly: GCA_016586305.1. NCBI lineage: Eukaryota > Viridiplantae > Streptophyta > Magnoliopsida > Gentianales > Rubiaceae > Ophiorrhiza > Ophiorrhiza pumila. Next base: position 6,445,423 of record BLIW01000008.1, on the reverse strand, counting down.
CAACTTATGCTGTACCTTCAGCAATTTAGGCTTCAGTGGACTGAGATAATGAAGAATTTTCAGAGATGGAAACAAATCAGAAACATCAAAGCCACCTGTTAAGGGCACTGCTTCCCTTATTAGCTGTACAAATTTAACTTGTTCATCAATGCATACTTCACCAAAGGCCGCTCTAGAAACCACAGAGCTCATGAACGACGAAATTGCTTTTGTTAAATTGAGTTGTATTCCACCTTTTGCCTGAGCCCGAATAGATGAAATGAGTTGCAAAGCCTCATCTTGCCTAATTGAACAAAACGATCGAACACGTTTGGCAGTAAGGAGTTCCAAGGTGCATACTTTGCGCATTTGTCTCCAATACTCTCCATACGGAGAGAATACAATATCGGAACTGTTGTACGTTAGGATCTTGCTCACAAGAAGTTCAGGTCGATTTGCAAAGGCAATATCATGAGTTTTGGTAATCTCTTTTGCTAAACGAGGCGATGAGACGACGACAGCAGAGGTTTCCCCAAGCTGAAGATGCATAAGAGCTCCATGTTTCTGAGCTAATTTTTTAAGAGCATGATGGGGAGGGCAACCTATCAAATGATGCATGTTTCCTATAAAAGGTATCTTCCATGGCGATGGTGGCAGTTTCTGGATTGAAATATGTTCTTTTGATATCTTCCATTTCTTGAATGATGTAAAAGTAAGAAGTAGGAAAATGAAGAAAGCAATGAAATTGAAGGGGAGTTGGTCCATGATCTTTCTTTCACAAGTTCTTTGCTCAATTCAATCCACCTATTGAGTGTTATTAAACCCGAATCCAACTGTCAAAATAATCTCTGACATTAAAAAAAAAATTATTTTGTCATCCACATTAAAAATGATGCAATCTAGTTATTGACATTTAAAAAATGCACCAAATTAGCCACTCTCACAGGGAATTTAATGAAAGAATATAAATTGAAAATCGATTTATCCTTCCAACAAAACCCTTCAATATAATCATTTATTCATTATTCGCCGTCTTCTATTGGTGGACGGTTTCTCTATTAGCGACAAAATGTGAATAAATCATAAAGAGTTTTGTTTGAAAAATAAATCGAATTTTCTTTTTACCCATTTATCGAGTGGTACATGATGTGAAAGTGCGTTTTCTTTGTTAAAAAGGCTAACAAAGTTTGGTTGGTGACTAATTTGGTGCATTTTTTTAATAACACTTAATAACAAAAATGCTTTATTTTTTAATGTGGATGATGAAATAAATTTTTTTGTAGAATGTCAATGACCATTTTCCCTAAAAATTAATGTTTCAAGAATCGATATGAACTATTATTGCTTTTGGGGAAAAAAAAAAAAGAATCGATATAAACTTGGTCAAAAATCAGGTTTAACTCGAAACATAGAAAATCAGTCCAAATCCGATTCTCTCATTTTTATTTAAATCCAATGGTCTTTTGTTTACTAATTGTTTGAACGTGAAAATTTTGGGTCTAATTCTAATCAAGAAATTAAACAATAGCATACTATTATTATTCTGAGTTTATAAATTAGGTTTAATCAAGAAATTAAACAAAATAATGTTACCATTATTTTGGCCTAAAAATTAGGCTTAATGAGAAAATTAAACAAAAGAATGTTACCATTATTTTCGGATTGATCTCATAAGTTTCAAACATCTTGTTACTTTAATCATTAATTTCTTGCAATGTTAATTGGAAATGGATATATATATATATATATATATATATATATATAATTTAGAATACTACCTCTAACAATATTTATTTCGGATAATCCACTCATGACAAGTAATTTGAACTTTTCTCTTTTACTATAATTTTCTTCTTCAAATTTTGATTTTGATAGTTGAAGAAACAGTGTGAATTTAACATTGGTAGTTTAAAAATATGATGCATTAACAAAAATTATAGGAGAAATTGAAAGTTTGGTATGATTTAACCACTTGAGAGGAAGAATACAACAACTTGGCATGCTTTGTATCTACCCAAGAAAAGAATTTCAATCGTTCTTCATTCCCAAGATTTTGTTTGTTTTTTTTAAAAAAATTCTTTTAAATTTTTGGCTTGTAAAACATTTTGTTTGCACTTTGATAACTGAAGGCACCTCAATCAACTGGAGTAGTGATCACCATTTTGCTTTCTTTGAATGCCTTTCTTGGATTTGAGTAATTACAATGAAAAATATTCTCAAGTTAATACTGATTAGCTCATTTTTTCTATGACTAAATTAAGAACTAAGTACGTTTGCTGTCTTTAAAATCATGAAAATTAAAAATACGATCTATAGTGGTGGGATTTGAGAATGGCCCAGAGTATTAATTAGCTCTATTTTATTTTATTTTGTTTTGTTTGTGTAAGCAATCCGTGGAAGGTGCAGTGGCAATGAGTTAATTCCTCACCATACAATGTTCACAATCAAATCTACAAAACGACGAAAAATAACATAAAGAAAACAAAAGGCTATCTTGTTGGCACTGTGTACAAGATTATAATTATTTGCTCTGGAGTCTGGATCAGGTGTCTCATGTAGTATTTACAGGAGTTGATGAAGAATGAATTCTAAACATTTGTAGGTTTTTATTATCAGTATTACGATTTTATAATTATTTAACACAATTTTAAATGTTTTAGAATTTGTATTTATTTTGCAAAGAAAGGGTGTTTTTCAATATTAATTTGCCCTATGTTATACTTTTTCCTCTATATTATAACCTCAATGCTTTTGCACATTGACCATTATGAGAAGGGAAACAATTACCTTGATACTACTACAGAAATTTTGTGTTGATGGAATTGGTGCAAGAAAAAATTAAGCACTCATGGAAGATCCCTAGAGGTTTAAGAAGATTCCAACAACTGCTGATAAATCAAAAATTCCAACATTGCTGGAGGGAAGCAAACATTCTGCTTATCGGTGTAATAAATCAAGATATCTAAATTCAATCATGCTCATTGATAAAGCAGAGTTACCATCAAAAGTTATGGGTAGTATTTGAGTTGACAGGCACTGGCGGAACTAGAACAAAATATGAGGGGGGCTCAATTGTATTTGAAAAAAAAATCATGGCTAAAGGTGAACAAAGGTGAACAACAACAGTGAACATCAACGGGGGAGAAGGGGGCGGCAGTGGTGGGAAGGGGGAAGTGGGTTGGAAGGTGCACTCTTTCAGATTTGAACTTTTTTTTTTTTTTTTGTTTTTGCAGTAAGTGAAACGACGTCGTTTTACTTACTGAGTTTTTTTTACTCTTAAATAAAACGACGCTGGTTTACATAAGATTTAAAAAAAAAAACTTCAAAATCTTAAGTTTTTTTACTCTTAAGTAAACGACGCTGGTCCCACAGCAAGCGGCTTCAATGGGAGCCGAGCTCGCCGGCTGGAGACAGGAGCTCCCAAGACAATAATGCTCAGAACTCAAACACGGGAGCTCCACATCTTTCAACCGGGAATCTCAAAGTTACGATCTTACCGAGATCTTCATGCTCACAAGCTCTTCTCAGTTCTCAGCTGTAGATCTCAGCTGAAGAACTTCAAAAACAGCCAACGGAACAGCCCCAACCCCATGTCCCCAACTCTGAACTCCGCACCCTAACAAACTCTGCATACGGGGTGCGTAAAGACAAAAATATATATGTTTACCTTGTTCTACAAAACGAAGGGTACGGCTGCCCCCTCTTAGTTCCGCCACTGTTGACAGGTTATGATTACCATTATTATAAGAAGATGTAAAAAAAAATCTTAATTATGGATGACTGTATATTTTATTAGTAATTAAGGTATCAATATTATTCATAGCAGGATTACAATGTACTTTGCAACTTTAAACCTTATCATTAATAAAATTGAGGCTGATATCATTTTTTGGAAATTTGTCGAAAAAATAAAAGGATTATTGATATCATTTACCCAAGCATATATTATAATATATCAGGTTAGATGAGGAGAAACTCATAACTTGCAACCATTGAGCACCTTCTTGGATATAATTCATCCTTTGTACTCAAGGGGGAAAAAATTTTCAGCACCATCTTTGCTGTGGAAATGCAGCTCCCCTTAGGCTTCATTGCTTTCTTTCTCCTACTATCTTTCTTGTTCTTGTTAGTTAAGGCACTCAAAGGACAAAAAGATAACCATGAAAAAACTCAAAAGTTGCCTCCAGGTCCCAAGAAGCTACCATTTATTGGAAATTTGCACCAATTGGTAGGTTCACTCCCTCATCACTCACTCCAAAGATTGGCACAAAAATATGGTCCTCTAATGCATTTGCAACTAGGGGAACTTTCAACTGTTGTTGTATCATCGCCTAAATTGGCAAAAGAAGTCCTACAAACCAACAGTCTTGCCTTCGCAAATCGACCAAACCTTACCGTGGCCAAAATAATGTTGTACAACAGCTTGGGCGTTACTTTTTCTCCCTATGGTGATTATTGGAGACAAATGCGTCAAATTTACATCATGGAACTCCTGAATCCCAAGAGTATTCAATCCCTTTTCAATATTATGGAGGATGAACTTGCAAACTTGAGTATGTCAATTGGTTGTTCCCTAGAGGAAAAAACAATCAATTTAGGTGAATTGATTTTGTCTTACTTAAATTCCACAATCAGCAGAGCTACAGTTGGGAGGATATGCAGTGATCAGGAAGCATTGATTATGGCAACAAGAGAAGCAGCATCACTTGCTGGAATTTTCAACCTCCAAGATCTTTTTCCTTCAATGAAGATTCTTGGGTTTTTCAGTGGATTGAAATCGAAATTGGAAAAGCTATACAAGAAAATCGATGACATCCTCGAAGATATCATAAATAGCCATGAAAAGAGCAAGTCCAACAGAATGGAGGAAGATATTCTGGATGTTCTCTTTAGACTTGAGAAGGACAATGACTTTCAGTTCCCTATCACCAAGAACAACATCAAAGCCATCATTTTTGTAAGAGATCTTATGCATAGCAAACTTGATTTAACAGTTTTCCTAAAACACAAAACTGATTTGTAACTCTATTGACCCTTTTTCACTTACCTCTACTTTTTTCAAGTTGATTTTTGAAATTAAAGCTCATTCTTGAAGATTTGTTGAAAAAGTTCAAAGTGTGTTTTAGTTTAAACGTTTCAATATTGAAAAACTGTTTTTGTAATCACCTGAAATGCTTCTTCTGAATCACTCAAAATAATATAAAATCAGTTAATAACACCTCAAAAAAGATTGTAGGTTTTTGATAAACTTTTTTTTTATTATTTATTTGGTATAACCTCATCCACGAAGGGCATTACTCCCAATTTTATTAATTAAAAATTTAAAGATGGCGGAAGTATCTAACACTGTCGTTGCAAAAGTCAAATGCATAAATAAAGAACACTCATCCCTTGCATCAAATATCTAGATAGAGCTAAACTACATTTTTTAGATGATGTGTACTACTACTTTATATATAGAAATTTGCAATAAACAATAAAATCTATATCTGCTGATTTTAACCAGTTGAGGGCAGATCTTATCAATGGTGATGATACAAATCTTGAGGACATGATTTACAAGCATCTTGTGGGCACTAAGGCTAGCTAAATATTTACATTGTTGTTTCTTCCTATTCCTTTTTGTTTTCTTTATTGTTGCTTTGATTACCATCCAGGAACTGTCTGTAGCTGGAACTATAACTTCATCAGTTGTAGTAGAATGGGCAATGTCTGAAATGATGAAGAATCCAAGAGTTATGGAGCAGGCACAAGCTGAAATTAGGCAAGCTTTTAAAGGAAAGAAAAGAATCTGTGGAAATGACATCCAGGGATTGAAGTACTTAAAGTTGGTGATAAAAGAAACATTTAGATTACATCCTCCGGGGCCATTGTTAGCCCCGAGAGAAAGCAGAGAACAATGTGAAATTGCAGGTTATGTTATTCCAAACAAGACAGTAACTATCATAAATGCATGGGCAATTGGAAGAAATCCTGAATATTGGAATAACCCTGAAAAGTTTGTGCCTGAGAGGTTCATTGATAGTTCCATCGATTTTACAGGAAACAATTTCGAGCTTATACCATTTGGTGCTGGGAAAAGAATGTGTCCAGGCATAGGCTTTGGTGTTACCAACATTGAGCTTTTGCTTGCTCATTTGCTCTACCATTTCAATTGGGAACTTACTGGAGGAATCAAATCTGAAGAATTGGACATGACTGAGAAGTATGGTGCTGCTGCAACAAGAAAAAGTGAATTGCGATTACTGGCAAGAATATATAATCCATAATAATGATGGTCTGAAAATTTACTATAGAAAGTATGTTTAGTTTTGCATAGTTGCTTTGCTTTTGGGCCTTATGATTTGATGTTTCAATACAAATCTTTGTCCCTCTTGTGTTTTTTGTTAATGGATTGAATACCAATAAAACTTTTGTTCAAATATGTCAACCTCCAATGTAGCTGTTATTCCGGTGTGATTAGTATGCAAACAAATGTAACACTATTGATAAGAATGTTACATTCAATATAAATGATGCTGATTGATTGGTGATTAATGCTGTCATTATGGTGATTGATGATTGAAATTGTCATTATGATAATTGGTGATTGATGTTGTCATTATTGAAGATTGATATTATCATTATAATGATTGGTGATTGATGTGAATTATTATGGTAATTGAAGATTGATATTACCATGGTGATTGATGTTTTCAATTATGATGATTGATCATTAATTAGATTGATTGAGTGATTGATCAATTTAATTAACGTAGCAGATTTAGATATGCTTTTATCATTTTACTCCACCCCTATATAATGGGGTTCATTGTAAGAGAATCAAATTAAGAAAATACAAACATCCTCTTTCTTTACTTCTAATTTTCTTCATGGTATCAGAGCCTTCTAGTTGTTCAAATATTAGATCAACTATGAAGGAACCCAATCTTACCCTTCAATCTTTTCATCAATGTGTCAGTTTGGTATCAACCAAATTAGGCTCAAACAATTATCTTATGTGGAGATCACAAATCCTCCATTTATCTCACAGCCTAGGAGTTCTTCGTCATTTACAAAAAGATGGTGAAAAACCAAAACCACTGCTAGATGACAATGAAAAGGAGAATCCGGAACATCTTATTGAAGATTGATATTATCATTATAATGATTGGTGATTGATGTGAATAACTATGGTAATTGAAGATTGATATTACCATGGTGATTGATGTTTTCATTTATGATGATTGATCATTAATTAGATTGATAGAGTGATTGATCAATTCAATTAACGTAGTAGATTTAGATATGATTTTATCATTTTACTCCACCCCTATATAATGGGGTTCATTGTAAGAGAATCAAGTTAAGAAAATACAAACAGCCTTTACTTCTAATTTTCTTCATGGTATCAGAGCCTTCTAGTTGTTCAAATAGAAGATCAACTATGATGGAACCCAATCTTACCATTCAATCTTTTCATCAATGTGTCAGTTTGGTATCAACCAAATTATGCTCAAACAATTATCTTATATGGAGATCACAAATCATCCATTTACAAAAAGATGGTGAAAAACCAAAACCACTGCTAGATGACAATGAAAAGGAGAATCCGACATATCTCTTGTGGTTGACAAACGATGGACTTCTTATCTCATGGTTACTCAGTACAATAAAGGAGGAAGCTCAACCCTTAATTGGTGAAGAAGCCATTGCCTATGACGTATGGAGTTCATTGGAAGAAAAGCTATTGCTAACTACGATTGAAAAAGAAGGACTTCTGAAAAGTGTGTTGATGACTATCAAGAAAGGATCAAAATCCTTAGATGAATATTCAAAAGAATTCAATGCAATCTGTGATAATCTTGTAGCAATCAAGAAACTAGTTGATGATCTTGATAAAGCTTTCCAATTTGCTTGCGGATTAGGAGCAAAATATGAAGGATTTTTTCTTGCTATGGTAACAACCACCTTATCCAACATTCAATCAATTTTTGATTTCTCTGCAGGGGTACGAACAAACTATTGCTTCTCAAAAAGAAGAAGAGAAAAGTTACATTGAACAGAATCAAGTTTTCTTCAATCAACGAGGACGAGGTAGAAATGGTGGTGCAGGTAGACGAGGCAGTTTTAGTTCCAGAGGTAGAGGATTTACCCCAGCAGGACGATATAACAATTTTGATTCGAGTTCAAACAACCTTACAAATGGAGGAACCAAAGAACTCGAACGACATCAAGCAAAAGGTGACAAACCTATTTGCCAAATTTGTAGTAAAATGATTCATGTTGCTCTTGATGTTGGTACAGGTTTGATTGTTCATATCAGTCAGCAGATATACCACAAGCTTTGGCTGCTTTGACCTTAAACAACAATGATCCATCTCTCTATATGGATTCAGGAGCAACATCGCACATGACCAATGATGCAGGTATCTTGTCTCATTTAAAATCATACCAAGGAAATGATGTTGTTTATGTTGGTGATGGAAATAAATTGGCTATAACACATACTAGTACTACATCTGTTGGAGAAGTGAATTTAAAGGATGTTCTTGTTGTTCCTCAATTGAAAAAAAAAAATTAGTTTCAGTAGACAAGCTTACTACTGATAATACTTACACAGTTGAATTCACACCCTCTGATTTTGTTATTAAAGATCAACACAGGAGACAAATAGGGAAGGGGCATAAGCATGGGCAACTCTATGCCTTGGATTCAAATTTTCAAGAAGCATTGTCAGCAATAAAGAATGGTGACTCTTTTTCCTTGTGGCATCAACGTCTTGGACATCCAAGTGCGAAGATACTTTCTTTATTAAAAGGAAAAAAATTATTGATTTTTGGTAAGCTAAACCATCCATTTGTGTTAGTTATCAGTTTGGAAAAAGTTGCAAGCAACCTTTCAGCTTGAATAATAAAATTTCTGATTTTCCTTTAAAAAAGGTGCACTGTGATCTCTGAGAACCAGCCCCTAATGTTTCAAATCAAAGTTTTCGTTTCTATGTTATATTTATTGATGATTTCTCAAGGTTTACTTGGCTGTACCGATTGAAACAGAAATCAGACTTCTATTCTTGCTTTCTAAAATTTCAACGATTGGTTGAAAATCAGTTTGATAGAAAAATCAAGATTTTTCAATGTGATGGAGGTGGAGAATACAACTCTCTTGAGTTTCTTAATCATATTGGTCAGTGTGGATTTCAACTACAAATTTCATATTCAGGAACACCAGAACAGAATGGAGTTGCTGAAAGAAAGCACCGACATATTGTTGAGACTGGTTTAACAATGTTGTTTCATGCTAATTTGCCTTTATTTTTGTGGATTGAGGCTTTTCTTGCAGCCACTTATTAATTAACAGGATTCCGTCACAAGTTCTCAAAAATCAGTCTTCTTACACTAAGTTATACCAAAAAGAACCTAATTATAAAAGTTTGCGGGTTTTTAGATGTCTATGTTTTCCTTTTTTGAGACATCAAGGAAGAAATAAATTCGTTAAGAAAACTTATCCATGTGTGTTTCTCGGATATAGCCCAGTTCATAAGGGGTACCGATGTTATGAGCCTTAAACAAAAAGAGTTTATCTATCAAGACATGTGTTTTTTATGAAGGCAAATTTCCGTACAAATCAATTTCACAGGAATCAACTTTCATGTCTTTATCTCTGGCTGAATTTCCATCACTTGATGAATGGTTCAAAGCAAAAGAAAATAGTGATTCTATAAATGTTCAGCAAGAAAATAGGACTATGGACAACTCTACAAATGTTAATGTTGATATTTGTTGCACTAATGATTATTGTGATACAGATAGTGGTGGCTCTCCTCATAATCTATGCAACTCTGTTCCACCTGTAAATGATGAAGACCAATTCATTTAGAAAGAAGTAATTGTTGATCCAGGTGACAATGTTAATAATGATGCTCAGATGCATTCGCAACGACTTTGACAAGCTCCAAGTTATTTACAGGATTATGAGTGTTATTCAATTCAAACACCATTATCCGTTGAACCTCAACATTGTCTAATTGCACTCAAAGATTCTTGATGGATGGCTGCTATGAGAGAGGAGTTAGAGGCACTTCATTCAAACAAAAGTTGGTCACTAGTTCCTCGACCCTCTGATGCAAATGTCATTGGATCTAAATGGGTATATAGCCTAAAACAACGTGAGGATGAATCCATTGATTGATTCAAAGCTCGACTTGTTGCTCGCGGTTTTTCTCAAATTTCAAGTAATGATTTTGATGAGACCTGTAGTCCAGTTGTTCGTCATACTACAATTAGACTTGTTATTGCTCTCTTTACCTCTCAAAATTGGTGTATAAGACAACTAGATGTGAAAAACGCATTTTTTCATGGTCATCTTAAAGAAACAGTGTATATGGAGCAGCCACCTGGCTTTGAAGATCTAACCAAATCGGATTTCGTCTGCCTTCTTCATAAGTCACTTTATGGTTTGAAACAGGCTCCTTGCGCTTGGTTTGATCGTCTATCTCAATTTCTTCTTTATCTTGGTTTTTATTGTAGTAAGGCAGATTTATCATTATTTGTCTATGATAAAAATCTTATCAAGATGATGCTTCTTATCTATGTTGATAATATTTTGGAGACTGGAAATAATGAAACAACCATTTCAGATTTTATTTTGTAGTTGAGTTCAGAATTTACCATCAAAGATCTTGCTTCTCTGAGTTTCTTTCTAGGTGTCGAGATTAAATACTTTCCTGGAAGTGTAATTCTTTCACAAGAGAAGTATATTAAAGATCTGCTCGCCAGCACTGGCATGACTAACTGTGCTTCCGCTGCCACTCCAATGGTTTTTAAGGATATATCTTATGAATCAAATGAAATATCTGTAGACGTCACTTACTACAGAAGTGTCGTTGGTGCTCTTCAATATCTTACATTTACTCGTCCAGATATTCAACATGCAGCGAACAAAGTTAGTCAATTTTCTCACAACCCTACTGCAATAAATCTTCAAGCCGTCAAGCGTATTCTTTGCTACATTAAATGCACGGAAGATTTTGGATTATATTTTATTTCTTGTAGTCCACTTTCTTTATATGCATTTTCAGATACAGATTGGGCTGGATGTCGTTGGATTCGACGAAGTACAATCGAATTTTGTGCCTTTTTAGGTGCAAATTGCATCTCATGGTGTTCTAAAAAACAACCTATAGTTGCTCGCTCGAGTTCAGAAGTGGAATATAGATCCATGGCATCTACTGCTGCTGAATTAACATGGCTTGCATTTTTATTGCTGGATATTGGTATCCGTCTTCTTCAGCCTCCACAATTATTATGTGATAATATTAACGCGCTTCATATGTCTGTTAATCCATTATTTCATGCTCGAACAAAACATGTAGAAATTGACTATCATTTTGTTCGGGAAAAGATTGCCATGGGAAATCTTGTCACCAGTTTTGTGCCTTCTAATCAGCAACTAGCTGATATTTTTATTAAACCTCTGTCCAAATTCTCAATTTTCTACTTTCGAAGCAAGATGGGACTTGATTTGCTTCCCGTCTCCACCTTGAGGGAGGCTGATAAGAATGGTACATTCAATACAAATGATGCTGATTGATTGGTGATTATTGATGTCATTATGGTGATTTATGATTGATATTGTCATTATGATAATTGATGATTGATATTTTCATTATGATAATTGGTGATTGATGTTGTCATTATTGAAGATTGATATTATCATTATGATAATTGGTGATTGATGTGAATAATTATGGTAATTGAAGATTGGTGTGTCGTTTTTGCACCAAAATTAATTCTTACTCTAAAAGATTTAAAATAGTCTAATGGGAGTAAGGTCGATCCCACGAGGAATAGCAAATCTTCTAAATAGTTAACTCGCAATTTGTCACAAAAATTAAAACTAAAAATAATACGAAGGAAACTAGATAAATTAACAAATTAATAACCAAAGCAATTAATATCATATCAATCAGTCAGTTATAGGACACCGAGAATCGGCTCCGACGTGTCCCAATCCTTCCTTACTTATTCGATAGTGGATAAGTATCAGCTTAGTCCACTATTTCCCTATTTCTAACATAACCAGGCCGGAATCAGCCGATCACCCAATTCAACGTTAGAAAAGCATTAATTCTTAGAAGGACCCAACTTTAACAAACTAAGTTATGATCAGCATACAATAATTTGTTAACCAATTGTCTCCGTCTACCGAGACAGCAGCTTTGTCACTAATTAATCCTACTAATTCAATCCAGTGATTTAATTAGAGATTAATTGACTCTACCTAATTTTATTAAAGTTGATCAGGCTTTAATCCAATTAAGTAATGAACGCTATTCACAGAAAACTCTTGGAATTGAATAGAAAATCATTGATTAACACAATTTGATCTCACAACTTAATCATAATTAGTGTTTCTTACTTAAAGTCAGAAAAGAAACTACTCACTAAACATAATAAGAATACAACATGAATTAAAAGAAATAAATTAAATTAAGAAAATCAAACCGAGCCGCCCGTCGTTTGGTCAAACGACGGGCTGCTGTTCTTGTTCTCTGTAAAACTGCAAAACTTCAAATCTGAAAACTGCGCCTAATGTGCTAAAAGAATAAAAGATAAAAGATAAAAAGATATCCCTGCCTAATTATTGTGTTCTCTTATATAGAAGAGAACAAACTCCTTTTCCTAAATTTACTCAATAAAGAAATCTTCTCCTTTCCAAAAATCAATCAACCACTTGCGGTTATAACAAATCATCTTCCAAATCAGATTTATCACTTTTGGTAACTGCCAATCTTCTTCTCTCTCTTGATAGCCTTCCACAAAATCCTCTTGCTGCCCCAAGTCTTTAATACTGAATTTGCTCCTTCATATCTCCCAAATAATCTCTTAAAAATCATCTTTATCTCCAAGTCATCCTCCAAGATGGAATTTCCAATTTCTGCAAAGATAACAGCCCATTAAGTACATATTCTACCTCATCAAGCACGTAAAATTGTACATAAAAATATGAATATTCTGTGCTTATCAAATATCCCCACACTTGAACTATGCTGGTCCCTCAGCATTCACACAGAAAATAACAAGCAAACAAACACACAAAAATAAACTAAACCACTTCACTAAATAAACACCAGTTCAGCCAAACCGAAAAAGGAACTCTTTCAAAAATTCATGCTTAGTCCAAGTAACAAATTAAAGTACAATCAAGTCCTCCAAGTCAAAATACAAAATTCTGAGTAACTCTCCAAGTTCACTCCAAGCCTCATTAATGTTTACAATCAGGTTCAACCACTCATCAAAATTGAGCATGGAAACTTATAACAAGTTTGCAAATATGTCACAAGATAATCATAGTATCAAAACTAAACATGAATCAAAGGTCTTTTAATTGGGTTGGAATGGGGCTAGGGCTTACAAGGTAGGATATAAGATGAAATAAAGGCTAAAATTAAAACAAAGGTGTAAGCAACACAATTAAAGATCATCCCCACACTTAACTTGCACCAAGTCTCAACTTTTGATTTCCAAAACAATTCAAAGCACAACATGTATTTTTTTGTGCTTTCTCACATATTTTTCTTTCTTTTCTTTCATTTCTCTTTTTACTGCTGCAGTTTGGGCAGACAGTACAGACAAAATTTTGCAGATTTTTCTTTCTCTTCCCAGTACTGTATGGTCGAACAACAGATTTCAATATTTCATTTCAGTAGCACAAATAGGAACTACTTAATGCATAGAGACTTAAATATGCAACTCTCTCTTTTGCTCAAGCAAGGAAAAACAATTTAAAACTACGTACACCTTAGTGGGCCAAAGAAAGCTAAAGAGGTTTAAGGTTCAAATTTTTAGTGGGTTTAAACTCAAAGAAAAGGTTAAGGCTCAAAGGGGTTAACTAAAGGTAAAATCAAGGTAGAAATGAAATTAAAGTCAAAATGGTTAAGTCCTAAATGCCTTTATCACATTCAAGTTCAATTTTAACACTATAGCATCCATGTACAACAAAGCAAATCCAATAAGTTATCCATGCACAATTCACACTCTTTCAAAGAATTCATTCAATTAAGCACCAACAAAGTGGTCATTGTGTGCTTGGCTCAAATCCTCACTTTTAGTGGGCAAACACTCAGAATATATATTTGTCATCCTTGGAGTCTTTCAAGATTATGCAAAAATAGTCACATTAAACTAAGCAAGTTTTAATATCATTTGGTTTGGCTTGACAATGTTTATAAAGTAAAACAGTTCAAAAACAACAAACAAACTAAAACAAAACTATTTTTTGTGAAAATTTTCATGATTTTCATGATTTTCTGATTTTTCCTTTTTTCTTTTTAATAAACTATATATGAAAAGACGGAACAAATAACACAACACATAAACAGTCTCCCCACACTTAAACACTTACATGTCCTCATGTGAGTAAGGAAAGAATTTTAAACAAAAAATTCAATATACGAAAAAAAAAAAAAAATAAAAGAGGGAACAGAACAGCCTTATCAAAGTGGTGGTGGGGGTGGTGGAAATCTATCATGCAGAAACTGTAGAATTGAAGCTTGACTTGCTTGAATTGCTTCGAGTGCGACAGTCAAAGAGTGTACATGGGCATTTGTATCGGCATATCGGGATGCAAGAGATGAAATCAACAAACTCAAATCCTGAACCTCTTGTCTTAAAACTGCTACACCTGCAGATTGTAAATTGCTCGAGGGTGGATCCCTCGGCTCACAAAACTTGAGAACTTTAAGTACATCAGTCAAATTCAAACAAAATATTTGCAAGTACATCAAGACAATTGGGTTAGATTTACAAATATTATACCAAAATGATCTCAAAGAAGTTTTAGAATGTCAAACGAAGATCAAGTGACATAGAAAATATGATACCACCAAGTGATTATGAAAAAGGAAAAAATTTTTAAACAACCCACTTGGTCAAATCGTGTAAAATCAGTCCATTGCTGAAAACAATCGTTAAAATCACTACGGAGGAGCTTGTAATGGAACTTTATTCAGCCACAAGTGCATAATTAACCTTGAACAAAAACAAATTTATTAAAATAGTAAAAGAAAATTAAAAGCAAAACTGGAAAGAAGAAAATTAAAAAGAAAAGGGTAATTGGTTGTTGGTGTGGAGTCTTCTCCGCCAGCGTAGACTGTGGTTGGTGAAGATTTCTCCGGTGAAGTTGGAAGCACGTATGGTAGCCAGTAGGAATGAAGAAGATGATGGCCATGGCTGTTGAAGGAAGGAAGAGAAGAAGATGGTGATGGCAATGGTTTGAGATAAGGATAAGTGAGGGAATTGGGACCACTTGGGCTCTTTTGTGTAGAAAATTAGTGGGCCTCTTAATAAAATAATGTAAGTCTAATGGGCCCAAATTCTTATTTTAAAAGTTTTGTCTCCATTTCCCATTTTTGTAGCTCACCCACTCCATTACTGCAACAAACTCATCTTTACCTTCACATAAAAATCATAACTGGGCACAAAATCTTTAAAAACTTTTCCAGTAGCAATTCCCTTTTATTTCCATAGTGCCGTTTGGGCAGACAGCCACAATCACAAATGTGCCAAATTCCCAATTTACACAGGCTATGACTCCACTTCCCATTTGTGTAATCCATCCACTCTATGTCTACAATTGAATTAACTTCACAACCTTGCCCACGATTGCACACAAATCTGAAACAGGAAGAAACTTTATTAATTGATAAGAAAATTAAATAAATAACTAAAAATTAAAAATCTTAAAATTGGGTTGCCTCCCAACTAGCGCCTTATTTAATGTCTTGGCTAGACCAAGTATGTGTCAAACTCATTAACCATTGGAGGAGGCTCCGGAGGTGGTCTTGGAGAAGGTACATCTTGAATGCAAATCAAAGTTTTTCCTACAGTTCCCTTGTATCTTCTTTGGCTCCATGTCAATTTGATCAATAAGCTTTGAGTGAGATTCTTGTTGTTGATAGTGGGCAGCGCCTTTTCCTTACTCAAAAACACAACATTCAGATGTTTAATCAATTATCTAAATTATAAAATCGGAACTTGCAAAATATAAGGAAAAAATGTTTCAGCAGTATCTTGTTTGGACAAACGGAAACTTTCTGGGTTGCTTGAAAACACTTGTATCAGATTCAATGACATTGTTTCATCTCCAATCTCTTCATCCTTCAATTCTTTAATGTCAGAATCTGGTTCTTTACATTCATGTGACAGTGGATCCTCAAGAACAACTAGCATGTCATCATATTCCACCACCATCTCCTTTTTTAGATGTTGGTTTCTCTTGGCAAGAAACTCTTTTTCAAACTTTGCAACCTTTGGCATTTTTCTAATTGCTTCAAGGAATGCGTCTGTAATCTCCACCTTGTCGAAGATGGTTAAGATATCACTTATGTCATCATCCTTTACATCTCTAGTTAACCTGCCAGGAAAATGAGGAGGTATTTTAAATTCTGAAGTAGGCAAATTCAATTTAGATTGTACCTCAGATTTCTGCTCCTGCATCGTTTGGTCGAACGACGTGGATGAAATTTCTGGGCTGATGGGTTGTTGAATTTTGAACTTTGCCTCTGGTTCTTCAACCTTTTGTCCATTTATCAATGTGATTTGGTTGACATATTCCATGGGGTTTACCCCCACCTGTGAGGGTAGTCTTTCTTGATATCCTTTCAATGCATTGATAGATCTTGCTAAGTGAGTGACTTGAGTGCTCAAATCATCAATGACTCCCTTAGTCTCTTGTTGGAATTTTTGAAAGTCCTCTCGATTATGAGTTTGTCCATGTTGCATCAACGTCACAGAAGTTGCCAAATTCATTATCAAATGTTCAAGAGGTACTTCTGATTTCGTGGTGGCTATGAAATTGGAATTGGTTTGGGCATACTGTGCTGCTGATTTCTGCTTTTCTGTCTGAATTACGCCCCTTCTTGTAACCAACTTCTCCACACATGCTGTCAAAGCTTCCAATTTGTTTTCAAGAGAGGAACTGAAATTTTCACCAACTTGTTTTGTCGCACGACAAATGGGTTGATACTGTTGGCGAGACTCACAAGTCTTGACAATCAAATTTGTGGCTTGAGTTGTATTATTGTCCATGAATGCACCTCCACTTGCCGTGTCAAGTATCCTCTTTTCCTCAGATTGCAACCCTTCATAAAAATATTGAATTAGTAAATCATCGAGTATTTGGTGTTGAGGAAAATTTTCAAATAAGTTTCTAAATCTTTCCCAATATGCAGACAAAGATTCATAACAATTTTGTTCAATTCCAACAATTTCTTTTCTAATTGATGCAATCTTAGATGTAGGGAAAATTTTTTGAAGAAATACATGTTGCATGTTATCCCAAGAGGTGATAGAATTATGAGTCAAGCTATTAAACCATTTATTAGCTGTTCCAGATTGAGAAAAAGGAAAACTAGCCAATGCAATATATTCTTGTGATACCCCTATTTTATTTATTGTCCCACATACTCTAAGAAATTCATGCAAAAAATTATATGGGTCTTCCCCATCTAAACCATGAAACTTGGGCAAGAAATTCAAATATGATGCTTTTAATTCAAAATCAACATTGAGTTTAGGCAAAACTATGCAAGAATATCTAAAATTGATCAAAGGACAAGTCAACTCCCTTAAAGTGCGTCATCCCTTCTGGTTCTGGTTTTGAACACAATTCAAATCAGCCATATTTATCATTTTTGTGGCTGTGTAAAATTCTGATTTTGAATCTGATATGAGTCCTGTATGGGCAAACGGCGACTGCCCCAGAATCAGAAATGACTTCTTGGTGTCTTTCCTTCAATTCTTTTCTCAACCTGTGCAATTTTTTTCAGTATTTAAAGATAAACAGATTGCAGTTAGAAAATCTGGAATTCAACCAAAGAACAAAACAAATTAACTAAAAGAAAATAATGCTATTCCCCGGCAACGGCGCCAAAATTTGGTGTGTCGTTTTTGCACCAAAATTAATTCTTACTCTAAAAGATTTAAAATAGTCTAATGGGAGTAAGGTCGATCCCACGAGGAACAGCAAATCTTCTAAATAGTTAACTCGCAATTTGTCACAAAAATTAAAACTAAAAATAATACGAAGGAAACTAGATAAATTAACAAATTAATAACCAAAGCAATTAATATCATAAAAATACTGAATTAAATTACTTAAGATAAAATTCTGGCAAATAAGCAATCCACACTAATCTTTATCAGTTGTTCATTGACGCAAAAATAATAATATCATATCAATCAGTCAGTTATAGGACACCGAGAATCGGCTCCGACGTGTCCCAATCCTCCCTTACTTATTCGATAGTGGACAAGTATCAGCTTAGTCCACTATTTCCCTATTTCTAACATAACCAGGCCGGAATCAGCCGATCACCCAATTCAACGTTAGAAAAGCATTAATTCTTAGAAGGACCCAACTTTAACAAACTAAGTTATGATCAACATAAAATAATTTGTTAACCAATTGTCTCCGTCTACCGAGACAGCAGCTTTGTCACTAATTAATCCTACTAATTCAATCTAGTGATTTAATTAGAGATTAATTGACTCTACCTAATTTTATTAAAGTTGATCAGGCTTTAATCCAATTAAGTAATGAACGCTATTCACAGAAAACTCTTGGAATTGAATAGAAAATCATTGATTAACACAATTTGATCTCACAACTTAATCATAATTAGTGTTTCTTACTTAAAGCCAGAAAAGAAACTACTCACTAAACATAATAAGAATACAACATGAATTAAAAGAAATAAATTAAATTAAGAAAATCAAACCGAGCCGCCCGTCGTTTGGTCAAACGACGGGCTGCTGTTCTTGTTCTCTATAAAACTACAAAACTTCAAATCTGAAAACTGCGCCTAATGTGCTAAAAGAATAAAAGATAAAAGATAAAAAGATATCCCTGCCTAATTATTCTGTTCTCTTATATAGAAGAGAACAAACTCTTTTTCCTAAATTTACTCAATAAAGAAATCTTCTCCTTTCCAAAAATCAATCAACCACTTGCGGTTATAACAAATCATCTTCCAAATCAGATTTATCACTTTTGGTAACTGTCAATCTTCTTCTCTCTCTTGATAGCCTTCCACAAAATCCTCTTGCTGCCCCAAGTCTTTAATGCTGAATTTGCTCCTTCATATCTCCCAAATAATCTCTTAAAAATCATCTTTATCTCCAAGTCATCCTCCAAGATGGAATTTCCAATTTCTGCAAAGATAACAGCCCATTAAGTACATATTCTACCTCATCAAGCACGTAAAATTGTACATAAAAATATGAATATTCTGTGCTTATCAAAGATTGATATTACCATGGTGATTGATGTTTTTATTTATGATGATTGATCATTAATTAGATTGATAGAGTGATTGATCATTTCAATTAATGTAGTAGATTTAGATATGCTTTTATCATTTTACTCCACCCCTATATAATGGGGTTCATTGTAAGAGAATCTAGTTAAGAAAATACAAACAGTCTCTTTACTTCTAATTTTCTTCAACTATTACTTATGCTGGTATGATGATGATATATTCTCTTTTTAATCATCTTAATTGTTTCGTTTCGTTTGGTTCAATCTTATCTCTGTCAAAGAAGCCTTGTGCATCTAACACAAAACCAATTGGTAATGGGTGGAGTAATTCAAGGATCTTATTAATTAGTTCAAGAACTTTTATTTAACCGATGTGGGATATTATCCCTTAACATCCCTTCTCAAACATGACTTAGGATTTTCTTTTTGTTTTTTTATTCTAGTCATGTTTGAAAAGCCCAATTTCAAACCTGCTCTGATACTATATCAAAGAAGTCTTGTGCATCCGACTCAAAACCAATTGGCAATGGGTGGAGTAACCCAAGGATCTTATTAATTAGTTCAAGAGCTTTTATTTAACTGATATGGATATTATCCCTTAACAATCTCTTTCACACATTATTACATTTTTTAGAAAAGCAATAAAGGTGTGCAATAGGAAGCTACAATTTTTTTTATTAAATATAATACGTGTCAGATTGATAGAACACAAACAATATTAATAAAGAGGGAAGAATTTCGGCATCTATTCCGATCGCCACCAGTGGAAGTCGAATATGGTCGATCGGACACCGGATCTTGATCTATACAATTCGCTTGTGTTGTTACAAAGGTTTCATTGAAATCCAACGGTCGGATTGGGAGATATTATTAATTGAAGTTGGAATATTTTGGGCAGTCGAATTGTGAAGAAAGTGCGGCAGCTAGGGTTTCTGTAGATTACACCACATGTCAGCGCCGGACTATGCGACGTGTCAGGGCAGGATTGTGACACATGT
The DNA here is from genome assembly GCA_016586305.1 of Ophiorrhiza pumila. Classification (NCBI taxonomy): domain Eukaryota; kingdom Viridiplantae; phylum Streptophyta; class Magnoliopsida; order Gentianales; family Rubiaceae; genus Ophiorrhiza; species Ophiorrhiza pumila. The sequence continues at coordinate 6,425,147 of BLIW01000008.1, read as the reverse complement.
CAGTCAAGTCAACAGTTGACTAGACAAAGTCAACGGTCAAAATGCCAAGTCATAAAATTTTTTCGACAACCCTACCCCTAGTTTTTTATGTGCTACGTTCGTTTTTGGTGTTGGTTTTACCAAATTCAATTTTTTTGTCGTGTTTTGATTGTTTTGATTGTTTCTGAGGTGGTTTTTAGGTTTGTGAAGATGTTTGGAACATATTTTGTGATCCCTATCTTCGACGGGAATACAGACTTCACTATGTGGCAATGTACGATTCAAGATTTGCTTATGTGTGATAATCATGATTCAACACTTGGTGAGATGAAGCCGAAGATATGACAGAGTGTAATTGGGCTTTGGTTAAGAAAATAGCAGGTAGTACGATTCGAGTTGCACTTGCTCTTGAATTTAAATATAGTTTCGTAAAGGAAAGGACACCGAAGGGTATTTAGGACAAGTTGGTGAGTATTTTTGCGTCGAAGTCGCTAACCAACAAATTATGCATGAAGATGGACCTCTACACACCGAAGATGGATAAATGAGGTAATTTTTATAATCATGTGAATGTGTTTAATCAGCTAGTATATCAATTTCAAAATATAGGAGAGGAAGTTAAAGATGAAGAACATGTTTTATTGTTATTGTTTTCTTTGCCATTGTCTTATAAGCTCATAGTGTAAACTATGTTAGGATTCTAATCGAGAAAGGAGATTGATGATGCGGTTACTCAGTTTAGGGAGAATAAGAAGATAATGGGAAAAACAAATTTGCCCTGTGGATAATAAAGACTAGCTGTTGTTGAGGATTCTAATCGAGAAAGGAGTCATTCACGAGGAAGAGGTGACTTGCATGAAAAATCTCGGCCGAGAAACTACAACAATATAGAGTGTTATTTCTGTGGAGAGAAGGGTCACATCCAGAATAGATGCCCTATCATGAGAGATGATTTGAAGAGTTTTAAAGCACTGAAGATGAAGGGGAAAGATAATGTTGAAGATAACGACTTTACTAATGTAGTTGAATATGATGATGAGCTATATATGGTGACGAAGATTGAGTTATCTGACTCAGGTTGGGTGATGGATTGTGTAGCTTTTGTGCACATTTGTAAAGATAAATCTTTATTTGATACTTTGCAGATTGATGGAGATTTTGGACACGTTGTTGTGGGGAATGGTGAGAAGATGAAGAATAAGGATGCCGGTACCACACATCTCAAAAACCACAATGGCAATGTGAAGAGATTGTTTGATGTGAAATATATGCCTACGTATGGTGATAACATAATTTCATTACGTAATTAAGTTCTCATGGGATCAGATTTACTGGTGTAGGAAATGTCTACCAAGTTTTCAAAAGGGATGAGCTAATTTTGCAAGGGTTGAGATGTGGTCATCACATATTTTATGTTGGTGATTTGAAGAATGGGCCTTGTGATTCTCTTGGCATTCAAAGGGAGGAGTTGAAGCCAAAGAAGAAATCAGTCTCATTTTCAGAAGATGTTGTTATACTTAGAGCTTCGAGTCGAGAGAGGATTTGTTAGGATATCTCCTCAAAGCCCAAGTCCAATTTGAAGAGTAGGCCTAATAGGGTTTTAGGTTTAGTATAAATATATTGTTTGTACTAAATTTGGTGTGGGAAAGATTGTGGAAAAGACCTGCATAGAGAATAGAATTTAGGTGGTGAGACTTTGTATGTTGAGAGAGAACATACTTTGTGTAAATCTTTTATTCTTTTAATGAATTGGAATAGACATTGTTCCCGTAAATTAGGTTTGTTGAGATCAAACCACGTTAAATATTATGTTTTGTCTTTTATTGTTTTTGTTGACGTGTTTTTTTCCAACGAGTAGTATTTGGGATTGAAGGTTGTAATCCCAACAAAAATAGTGTTTATCATGGGTTTAAATTCATTGTGTCTTGCACATTTTTGTTATTCCATTCAAAATGTCTAATTATAATAGCAATTATGAGTCCAAAGCATCATGGATTTAAATTCTTTTTTGTCTTTTTTCCTTTTTTGAACTCATTCTACATAACTCAAATACTTTAGCGGTCTAGTTTTAACTGGAACTGAAATAGTTGTTCAGCCCTTGCCAGTTCAGTTTCAATTCCTAAAAAAATGGAAATGGAACTGGAACCGACAATTTCGATGCTCGATTGCATAGAGTCCACAAATGCGGTGGGTTAAACTCATTGTGTAATCCCAACAAAAATAGTGTGTATCATGGTTTTAAATTCATTGTGTCTTGCACAACTTTGTTATTCCTTTCAAAATGTCTAATTTTAATAGCAATTATGAGTCCAAAAGCATCATGGGTTTAATTTCTTTTTTGTCTTTTCTCTTTTTTAACTCATCGGTCTAGTTTTAATTGGAATTGAAATAGTTGTTCAGCACTTTCCAGTTCAGTTTCAATTCCTAAAAAAAATGGAAATGGAACTGGAACCGAAAGTTTCGATTCGGTTCCGAATCGACTAGGAAAAAATTATTGTTTTTCATTGTTAGAAATCTATAATATTTTGATATTTCTTAATTTTCAGCATATAATTCATTTTCTAAAAGTATGTCTTACTTTTCTAATTTTATATTTTAGATTTAGATTTTAGGATTTAGGTTTTGGGTATTACGTTTATAATTATATTATTATATTATAATGATATACTATTTGAATTCCAATTAGTAGTTTAATTATTTATTCAATATTCTTATCTCTATATCTTTCTTTCTCACTTATCTAATCTTTCACAATTCTATTCTTTTAAAAATTCTATACATTAGTTTAATTTTAAATATTATTTCAATTATTTCATGTATTAACTTTTCTAATTTATATTATTCTCATTTTATTATTATATTATACAAATATACTATTTGAATTCCAATTAATAGTTCAATCATTTTTTCAATACTGTTATTATTTCTATATCTTTCTTTGTTAGTTATCAAATCTTAATTTTACTCTTCTAAAAAATCTATATATTAGTTTAATTTTAACTATTATTCTAATTATATTATTATATTATACTAATTAAATTCTAATTAATAGTTCAAATGATCAATTATTTTTTAATATTTTTATTATTTTTATATATTTGTTTCTTACTTATCTAATCCTTCATCTTTCTATTATTCTAAAAACTGTATATATTAAGTTCAATTCCAACTATTAGTCTAATGATATTGTTATATTGTATTATTTGAATCTCAATTAATAGTTCAATCATTATTTCAATAGAAATCAAAATTAAAAGTGGGATTGAAATCAAATTCGAAACTAAAAACTTGAACAAAAACTGAATCCATGATAAAAATGTAATCAAACCAAAACCATAAGTGCCCACCTCAATTTGGTTATAGTTCCCATGATCACAGAACCGAGAACCGGCAGTTTCAAAACTGTGGTCATGTCTACAATACTTTTGGCTATCCATTCTATGTCACAACATCATTTTATGGAAATGCAACAAAAGAGAAGTTTGTATATGTTGGAATGTTAAACTAAAATTAATTAATTAGTAGTTTTCTAATAGAATTTGTTTCTTAAAGTTTGAGTTAGTTTTTAATAGGTTTTTTTTTCTTTATTAGTTCTAACATGAATTAAAAAAAATTTGGGAGAAATACCAAAATGGTCATCCAACTATGCTAAATTATGACTTTTAGTCACTAAACTTTTTTTTAGCTGAAAAGATCACTCAACTCTTTTTTTTTTTTTTTTGGCAAAAAAGGTCATTCTATCAATTTGGTCCGTCCAAGCAAATGTAAAGATAGTCATGTGACCTGCACGCTATATTTTTATGAGAAAATTTGTCAAAATAATATCAATTAAGAACTTCAATGTATAATAAAAAATTATTCATCACCTTTGCACAACAAAATAAACTAAAAGATCTTAACAGAAAATTCTTATGTTTTCTTTCCACATATTCATCTTCTTCACGTCACTAATGACAATACACAATCCAAATGTACTCAAATTCAACCCATAAACCCCACTTCAAATAAAAAATATTTAAATTTATCTCTAGACAAATTAAGAATTAATTGAGTAGACCCACCACCAAAGAACAAGACATGGGCACTATAACGTAATGAGGGCTGATCCGTGGCCACCAGTTTTGTTTTCCTGCTGAGTAATCGAGTTATTTATAAGATTCGGATCAAGTTTCCAGGTTGTCCATCAAAGACTCAGATTTTTTTGGTTGTTTATCATAGAGCCGGTATACTTAAATCGTCGATGACGGTACGTATCTAGATAACACAAGATCTTGTCGGATTTATTTATATTAATTGAAATAACACAAAATAAGATAGAGTTTGTATTGAACCCCGGTATGTTTGGATGGACCAAATTTTATGATATATTGCACAATTACAAAATGAGGTGTTTGTTTTGTTCAACTTTTTAATCAAAATTTTTAAAACATAAAACAATGTTACAGTAATTTTTATAAATAAAATATTGAATTTGAATTTTAAATTTTAATAATAAACAATTCATCATAACACAATTCCCACCAAAATAAACTAATAAAATACTAATTCAAATTTAAATTTCAAACTTTTATTAATAAAAAAATCTACAATACAAATCCCAACAAAATAAAATCATTCATTTCAAACACTCCCAAAATATTCTTTTTCTCATAACAAATCTCAAGGAAAAATATTTTATGATATAATCCAAAAATAGCTCATCCAAACGGAGCCAATTGGTTTATAAAGTATAATTTTCTTTTTGTTAGAAAGATGAACAAGAAAGACAATCAAACCCGAAGAAAAGAGAAAAAGAAAGAAGATTCTCCAGCAACATTGAGATGAATTATACATGGAGTTTAAACAAAACTTTAAAGTCGAGTTTGTTGGAATATTAAACTAAATTTAATTAATTAGTATTTTTCTAATAGAATATATTTCGTAAAATTTAAGTTAGTTTCTTAATAAGTTCTATTTTTAATTTGTTCTAATATGGATTAGGAAATTTTTTATCCTACGAATAGAGAGTGGTAGGAAGTTTTGGTAATTTGAAAGAGAGTGAAATAATTAGAGAAAATATAGATGTCTTAAAAGAGGCGTGAGATAAAAAATCATACCAAATTGGATAAATTCAGAACAATGATGGATAGTGTTGTGGCGGTTGTGTTATAGATATGATGTTGTGATTGTATTTTTTTCTTTTCCAAACATATTTGGGTGATAAATATATATATATAGCTTTTGTGGGTTTTGTCAGTTATCTAATTGTTATCAGAGCTTTTTATCTTTAAGAGTGGCATCAACGATTTTGATCTCTTGACAATATAAGCTACCAATGGAAAAGCAAAAATCTAATAAACTCTTAATATTATAATGGGTTAATTACATTTACCACCCTCGAGATTTGGTGAAAGTACCAAACGATTCATGTGATTTCAGAAAATTACAGTAATCTCCTGCTGTTAAAGTTGACTAAAAAAATTGATGAAAAGACCAAAATGCAATTACTTCTTTTGTTAAAAAAGTAACAAAAATATATAAGTAAATATGAAATGACAATAAATACTTTTTCACTTTTTAATTCTTTGTTATAAATTATCAATTTCATATTCTTTATTACAAATGGGTTTATCAAATTAATCAAATTTTAATCAAGAAATATTTTTCGATATAAATTTTAAATTTTTTAAAGAAAAATAATTATTTTTGGAGAATAAAATAGTTAGTTTGATTAATTAAGAAAGAATATTTTTCTTTTTGAATTTTTTTAAGTAAAAAAAAATCATTTGATTTTATTTTAATATTTAACATATGTATTTAGTTAACTAAAATAATATAATTATTATAGATAAAGTTTTAAGGGCATATTAGATAATACACAAATATTTTTTTTGAAGGTGAAGTTGATTTGTTAAAAATTTGCTTAGTCAGGCGTGATGGTAATTTAAAATTACAGGATTTGCTTGTTACTTTAATAAAATGTAAATAACCCTGTTATAATTGAACACGACAACGGACAACCGTACATTATTCTTGCAAAAAGAAAATCAATCTTATTAGACCTAATACGATCATATCATGAATGTGATGAATTATGAAATTTTCTGCTGACAGTTGACTGCCAACTTGTACATGAATCATCTTATCATCATCGATAAAAAACAAAACAAACATGGGCAGCTGTTACACCGCAATCTTGTCGGATATAAAGAACTGCGACATTATTTTTGTTTGACAATAATGTAGTTCAATAATGTCATCAATATTATTTTTTTTTGTTATTTTTTTACTATTACATTATTGTGATTGAGTTGCCCCACTCATCGCACGTATTTGTTTTTCTGTTGTCCGTTGGTGCAGAATGATAAACATTAATTCCGGAGTCCGGACAAAACAATTCACTATTACTTTGGCAAAACTACGAAAAATGACATGCATGCAAAGAAAGGCTCCATCATCCATGGGTGGTGCAGAATGATATAAGCATTAATTCCAGACAAAACAATTCACTGTTACTTGTGCAAAATTATTACTCCATCCATGTTTAGTGGATTGGGATCACTCAAGTCTATTCCGACTTCTTGATGGAGAATTCAAGACTTGGATTTGCATATGTTGTACAAAAGTGGGTTAAAAAAAATACATATTCAAGGAAAACAAGAGAAAACTTTTGAGGATTTGGTGGGTTGGGATTACTTTAAGTCTATTCCGATTTCTAGGTGGAGAATTCAAGACCTGGATTTGCATATGTTGTACAAAAGTGGGTTAAAAAAAAATACATTCAAGGAAAACAAGAGACTACTTTTGAGGAATGATCATATATTTTTACATAGAATTATTAGATTTGTAATTTTAAAATTTATTTTGGTACCTCTTACTATTGATTTGTAAGGTTATCTTTTTTACTTTGACAACATTTGACTCCTTTCTAGTGGTGTTTTTAATCAGAATGTCGGTCGCTAACTCCACAATAGTAAAAAAAAAAAAATTTACTTATATTTCCACTTATTTTTGTAATCACTCTATGATTCAGTCAACTTTTTAATCAAAACCCATACGCAAAATTTTTCTAGTAGAATAATTTCTTTAACTTCCAAATTTCCAAGTAATTTTTGGTATTTGTTGATTTGACCTTTAATTTCTTTCTCATTTGTTATCTGCAATTCATAAAATTTTTCTACCACAAATTTTTGCTTTGTAACATCTTCAGCAATAAACTTTGTAATTAATGCTTCTTAAATAATTTTTATTTCTTTATAATTACAATACACGCCAAATAATTCATTGCAAATGCTTTGTAAAATAGTGTGACGACATAATTTATTAAAATATTGTCATAAACATTTGAATTAAATTGTGGATTATCTAGTCCATGGACATCAAGTAGAGAAAATACACATTCTTGTCATCTCTTGAAATGTAATTGTAAATACATTAGGGAAAGGTTTGACATATGCACTAGATAAATGGGAGTACAGGGGAGATGTGATCTTGAGTACAAGATTATTATGTCTTATCATGTTAAATATTAAAACTATGTTGTAGGGTTTATTCCTTTTTTAGTTAAGGTCTAATAATTGTAAAGTGATTTTAGTGATATTTATTCTTTTAGTCCCTAATTTTAGTTAAACTACGTCATTTTGAATATTAGACAAAATAAGATAGAAGAATTTTCGACAGAATATCTTTTTTCATGGGGTGCGATTGCCCCCAAAATTTGAAAATTTGTATCTTATACTTATAAAAAATTTAAAATTTTCAATTAAATCCTTTATAAAATTAGAATTTCGCTTCCCAAAAAATTAAAATTTAATTCTATTGCTATATATTAGTATACAATTTTGCCCTCTGAAATCCTACTTTCTAGATTCTGAGTATGAAACTGACTGACACAGTTGAGGAGCATTAAAAATAGTTGTAGTATCACTAAGAGTTGTGTTAACATTAATTGTTGGACGTCATTAATCTCGTCTGTTTGGACATGCATATTTTTGTGATTTATTTCACAATTGCAAAATGGTGTGTGATAGTGTCGTTACGCCACCAAAATTAAAAACCTACTCTTCACTAGTATAGTAACGGAGTAAGGTCGTCTCCCAAGGGAACGGTTGTAACTTTTCTTCGGACTTGTCACAAAAAGAGATTAGAAACAATTAAATAAAATAAACTATTAGAGAATTTAATCAATAAGAAAGAGAACCCGGTTAAAACATTGAATCCACACTAATTAATAACTTGATCCTTGATGCAAATATTAAATCTGTTTGACAAATAAATCAGTTATAGTTATCGGGAACGCCACTGACATAACCTAATTCCTTCTTACTTGTTGGTAATTAAAAGGACGCCTTATTAATTACTCTCTAATTAATAAACAACCTAAGAGGACGCCTCATTAGATTTAATTCATTAAAAGCATTAAGATAAAAGAAACCTGATACTAATATGCCCACATGGACGCCATATGCCCATACTAGCCCCTATGCCTACTGTCGATGAATGACAGCTTCACCACTTATTAAAACTAATTGGACAATTACGGATCCACTGTTTTAATTGGCATTAGAACTTCATGCAATTAATTAAACATTGTACACTATTTAACAATTACATAAAATTCATAAACTATTTATCACAAGACATAAAAGGTACTTGTCTAACAAATTTATTTAAATTCAATTTAGATCTCACAAGAATTTTAATTAATGCTTCATCAATATCTTAACCGGATAAATTAATTTAGCTAGAATACATAATTAAATAAAAGAAATAAGAATTAAGAAAAGTAGAATTCATATTAAAAGACAAAGATTAACTTACTAACTATTTAAACTAAGACTCACTATAAATATGAAACCACGAAAATTGATGTTTATATTGAAAACAATACTTGACGTAATTACTGAGCAACAAAATATATGAATCAAATTGGAAAACTGGACTAAATTGAAAACAGTGAACGAATCAAAAGAATTTGATTAAAATAGTGAACGAATTCTTGAACAAGTTACTAAATACTATTTGAATCAATATTCAGACTAAAAGCCAATTTAATCAGAATTCAAAGCAAAGAAATTTGACCTTGCAACTGGACTCAAAGACGAATTGGAATCAAATTCTTGTAAACATGAATCTTAACAAAATCCTAACTTTTATTAACTGAAATCAAATCTACGAAATTCCTACAACTAAAACTTGACTAACAGTACAGAAAACTAACTCTTAGAAAATGAAAGACTCCTTGACTCTGTAGCGTGGTGCTCTATTTATAGAGCTAATAAACAATTCCCTAATATTAATCTAATTCCCCAAAAGTGGGAATTATCCCTAAATATTGAAATTATCCTAAAAACTATAATTATCTAATTATCTCAAGAGATAATTATTTGGAATAAATCCCATAAAACTAATGTCAACCCAATCTCAATCTTCACACGTCTTTGACAGAATTTCTCCAAATAAATAGGAGACTTTTTCTCCAACTTCTTTGCTTGACCTTTTGTTCTTCAACTCAACTTCTTCAATTATCCTTTAAGCACATGTCTTGAATCTTCCCAAAAATATGTCTAGATCCATTTTCCACCATTCTTGCACATTTATTGCCCAACAACTTCTTCCAGATAAATCTGCAATTATCAACACTTTTTACTATTAATAATACCAATATTATCCAAAATAAATATAGATAAGTGACAAAATATTGGTATTATCAACTCCCCCACACTTGAATCATGCTTGCCCTCAAGTATGGTTAACTAATTAAAACTACAACGACAAACAAGACTCTTAAAAGAAAACAGAAATTTAAATGATACATTTAACTAACATGAATAACAACTTGGACTTGAGCACTTCCATCTTACCAACAAACCCTTCTCTATTTCAAAAATAATTCAAACACCCCTTCATTCCAGTTAAAATAAACAAGAATTAACTTCCTCTCAATTTTCACTCATGATATCACTCATTGATGAATAGGAAATTTCACACCTCACAATCAAATGACATTACCATAAGTTTGCAATGAGGTCATATCTCCACCACATAAGAAAATGATGTTATGCATAAATCAAGAAGGTCTTTATATGGTTGAAACGGGGCTAAGGTTAAGGGAAGGATAAAAGGATATTAATTGGCTATAATTTATCAAAGAATAAGTAACCAAATCAAAGTCTTTACAAACTTCAAAAACTACTCCTTGAGCTCTTTTTTACGATGCTTCTCAATCAACTTTTCAACCAACAACAATTATTATGCCTCTTTTTTTTTTTCTTTTTCTTCTTTCCTAAGGAGATTTCTTTCATTTTCTTCTTTCTTTTCTCCTTTTCTTTTTCTCTTTTTTTTTTTATTTCCACAACAAGGATTTCATAACTTGGAACACATATACCCAAGGAGTATTAAATAAATTCAAGACTTAGCCAACATATTCTTTGACAAAATGGGCTGAACAAGAAAGTTAAATAATAAGGTTTATGGCTGATTTTTTTGTAGTTTTTAAAAGCAAAGAAAAGGTTTAGGCTCAAAGTGGTTCACTAGGGGTCAATTTAAAAGGTAGGAGTATTTAGAAAGTTAAAAGGGTTTAATCCTAGGTGCCTTAATCATTTTTATGCATAAATCACAAATAATTTCAACATGTACCTCAAAGCAAATTCTAGAATGTCTATTTAATTATGACATACTCTCAAAAAAATTCATTAAGTACCAAGAAAGTGGTTCTTGTGTACTTAAGTTCAAAACTCACCTCAATAATTTACGAAAAATTAATTCTTGAAATTCATCATTCCGGAATACATACAAGGTATTTAAATTATTCCAAAATAGAGACTACAACCAAACTTCCCAAACCATGCTCAAATCCAATCGTATGTTATTCACAAAGTTTCAAGGCATCATTTAAACAAGACAAACAAAATCCAAACACTAAACACTAAAATTAAAAGAAAATCAAACAAAATCCCCCCACACTAGAAGTAGACATGGTCCTCCATGTATAAACTAGGAAGGAATCACAAACAACATATGAAAAAAAACACATAGAAAACACAAGACAAACACTTTAACAGTAATATAAAAATAAAAAAGAAAAGAGAAAGGACTCATTCTGGAGGGTATTTAAAACCCTTATGCTTGAAAAAGGCAAGAAGAGCAGCCTCCATTGAATGAACGCGTGAATTCAAGGTATCAATTGAAATTTGAAGGGAGGTGATAGTAGCATGGTCAGCAGGAGCTGCCTCTTTTGGAAAGTCCTCACGAGTACCTGTAGAATGTGGAATAGAGCTACTCGGTGGAGATGTCACCGGTTCACAAAATGTAGGAACGCCATCAGTAGAAACTGAAATTAAATTCATTTTAGCTAAACAAGATATGTCCAGAGGTGCAGGTTCAAGAGCTAATGATAAATCAGTTTTAGAAGGTTTAAAAAGTTTCAATCGCTCAGCCAAATGTGTGACCCAAGAGCCTAAACAAAGTAATCGGGAATCACTATTAGCCACTGATTTTAATTGTGCAGCAAGGAAAGAACCAAAGTTAAGACGGGTACGATGGACCATTGACCAAAGTATATATAATTCAATCTGTTGTACCACATTAGAACCATCGTTACGTCCAAATAAATTAAATGCTAGTAGTCTATGACATAAACGAAGGGCTGGATCCTTGAGTTCTATGGCTTTAGAATAGCCAGAATTATAGTTAAAACCAACTGACAACTCCATCCAAGCATTTTCAACATCAAAGTTTGCAGGTTTAACACATACAGAATTCACATAATCTGGAGAAATTACATCCGCTGCCAAAATAGATCCTATGTGAACATTCAGATCATTGAGAGACCAATAAAAAGGAATACCCTTAAGTTTAAAAGTAACGACTCCAATGTCAGTCAATGTAGAAATTGTTGGGTTTTGCAAATCATTGGATTTTTTAAACTTAAAGGTGGCAAAAAATTCAGTAATCAAATCTCTAAACACAAGAGAAGGAGGTTCAATAAAGAAGGACCAACCAATATTCTGGAAATAAATTTGAACTTGGGATTTAATATTCAAAACAGAGAGCGAATCCCAGTCAAAAAATTTACCTGTTACAACCTTACGAAGCAAGCATTGGCGATATTTTTTGGTGTGCTCCGGGTCTGAAAAATGTTTGTCCAAAAACTGAGAAGGACCACACAATTTCTCCGATTTTGTTTCTTGGTCAGCAGTAAATTGAGTGCTATTTTTGAAGTTTTTGTCTAGTGGTCACCACTTATTAAAACTAATTGGACAATTACGGATCCACTGTTTTAATTGGCATTAGAACTTCATGCAATTAATTAAACATTGTACACTATTTAACAATTACATAAAATTCATAAACTATTTATCACAAGACATAAAAGGTACTTGTCTAACAAATTTATTTAAATTCAATTTAGATCTCACAAGAATTTTAATTAATGCTTCATCAATATCTTAACCGGATAAATTAATTTAGCTAGAATACATAATTAAATAAAAGAAATAAGAATTAAGAAAAGTAGAATTCATATTAAAAGACAAAGATTAACTTACTAACTATTTAAACTAAGACTCACTATAAATATGAAACCACGAAAATTGATGTTTATATTGTTTTCAATATAAACATCAATTTTCGTGGTTTCATATTTATAGTGAGTCTTAGTTTAAATAGTTAGTAAGTTAATCTTTGTCTTTTAATATGAATTCTACTTTTCTTAATTCTTATTTCTTTTATTTAATTATGTATTCTAGCTAAATTAATTTATCCGGTTAAGATATTGATGAAGCATTAATTAAAATTCTTGTGAGATCTAAATTGAATTTAAATAAATTTGTTAGACAAGTACCTTTTATGTCTTGTGATAAATAGTTTATGAATTTTATGTAATTGTTAAATAGTGTACAATGTTTAATTAATTGCATGAAGTTCTAATGCCAATTAAAACAGTGGATCCGTAATTGTCCAATTAGTTTTAATAAGTGGTGAAGCTGTCATTCATCGACAGTAGGCATAGGGGCTAGTATGGGCATATGGCGTCCATGTGGGCATATTAGTATCAGGTTTCTTTTATCTTAATGCTTTTAATGAATTAAATCTAATGAGGCGTCCTCTTAGGTTGTTTATTAATTAGAGAGTAATTAATAAGGCGTCCTTTTAATTACCAACAAGTAAGAAGAAATTAGGTTATGTCAGTGGCGTTCCCGATAACTATAACTGATTTATTTGTCAAACAGATTTAATATTTGCATCAAGGATCAAGTTATTAATTAGTGTGGATTCAATGTTTTAACCGGGTTCTCTTTCTTATTGATTAAATTCTCTAATAGTTTATTTTATTTAATTGTTTCTAATCTCTTTTTGTGACAAGTCCGAAGAAAAGTTACAACCGTTCCCTTGGGAGACGACCTTACTCCGTTACTATACTAGTGAAGAGTAGGTTTTTAATTTTGGTGGCGTAACGACACTATCAAAATTTGGCGCCGTTGCCGGGGAACGGCGCTTTGTTAATTTTTCTTCATATTTTATTTCATTTAATTTAATTTGTAAAATCTTTGTTTGGTTTATGACACGTTCTAATCCTACAGGACAATTGGAGTACGATCCTGAAATCGAAAAGTCTGCAAGGATAAGAACGAAAAAGACAAAAGAGGCAAAACAAGCCTCTAGTTCAAACACTGTGGTTGAACAGGAGGGCGATTTGGAAAATCAGCATACAAGCATAACAACTCCACCAGAAGAAGCAGTTATGGCTGAACAAGAACAAGAACAAACCCTCAGGGAGTTAGCTAATCCTCGCATTAATTTCTTACCAATGGGCATTACACTCCCTACTACTACTGAGCAATTTGAATTGAAATCTGGTTTAATACAAATCCTTCCTAAGTTTCATAATTTGGCTGGAGAAGACCCACATAAACATTTAAAGGACTTTCAACTTGTGTGTTCAACTATAAGGAATAATGGGAATTTGGCTGAATATGTTAAACTATTAGCTTTTCCATTTTCTTTACATGATGATGCTAGGGACTGGTTGTTTAGTTTGCCTGCAGGGTCAATTACTACTTGGAATGAACTTACGAGAAAATTTCTTGAAAAATATTTTCCTGCATCTAAGGCTGCTAACATACGAAAGGAAATTTGTGGCATTAAACAGAATAATGGAGAGACTTTTCATAGTTACTGGGAAAGATTTAAAAAATTGTGTGCAAAATGCCCACAACATCAAATTTCCCAACAGTTGCTAATTCAATACTTTTATGAAGGTCTATTGTCCACAGCAAGGGACATGATCGATGCAGCCAGTGGAGGAGCTCTCATGAACAAGACGCCCACAGAGGCACAAGCATTAATCTCCAACATGGCAGATAATGGACAACAATTTGGCGAAGATACATCACGTCGAATGTATGAGGTAGGCATGGTTAAAGATCCTCGTGTAGATGATTTAATCAAATCTATTGAAAAATTGGTTACAGGAATAGGAAAAGCTCAACAGGTACAAGCTTGTGGGGTCTGTTTGAATGAGCATCCAACAGACACATGTCCAAATATTCAGGATGATATGACCCAGCAAGTAAATGCTATAGGCCAACAAACACAGAGACAATTCCCCAACCAATACAATCCCAATTTTAGCTATAAACCACCAGGATTCCAGAATGCCCAACCCAACCAATTTCGCCATCCTCCTCCACAACAATACCAAATGGTTTTACCAAATGCACAACAACCACTTACACTTCCAGCGCCCAAAACAGGCCCAAATCTAGAAGATATGATGAAGTATATGGCACAGGAGAACATCAAATTTCAACAAGAGAACGTCAAATTTCAACAAGAAACACGTGCAGGATTTGTCAATATGGGCACACAAATTACTCAAATGGCCACAGCAATAGCAAGGTTGGAAGCTAATCAGGGTAAGTTGCCATCACAAGTGGAAGTCAACCCGAGGGAGAATGTAAGTGTTGTAACACTTCGGAGTGGTAGGGAACTAAAGGATCCTGAACAGAAAGTAAATGATCACAAAATGCCTATTTCAAATTCAGATTCGGAAGACTCAACTCATTTGCCCATATCAGATTCAATGCAAAAATTCGAAGTAAGTAGTGAACCTAAAGTTGATAAATCTGAAGTTGTACTAATACCACCTTTTCCTGGCAGGTTCGCTAAAGAAAAGAAAGAAGAGGAAACACAAGATCTCCTGAATATTTTTCGAAAAGTGGAAATTAACATTCCACTCCTTGAGGCAATTCGTCAAGTCCCCAAATATGCCAAGTTTTTAAAAGAACTCTGTACTAAAAAGATAAGGCATAATGATGATGCAAAGGTGATAGTTGGTGAGAATGTCTCTGCGGTCATACAACGTAAGTTGCCACAAAAGTGTAAGGATCCTGGTATGTTTACTATTCCCTGTTTAATTGGTAATAAGAAAGTTGAGAAAGCCATGCTTGATTTGGGCGCGTCCATCAATGTGATGCCCTTGTCAATTTACAAAGAATTAAATTTGGGACCCCTTAAAGAGACCAGAGTCATAATTCAATTGGCTGACCGTTCAAATGTCTATCCGGAAGGAGTAATTGAGGATGTATTGGTAAAAGTTAATGATTTAATTTTTCCGGTAGATTTTTATATTCTTGATATGGGCATGTCAAGTTCCACTAATACTTCTGTTGTTCTTTTAGGAAGACCTTTTATGAAGACAGCAAAAACAAAAATTGATGTGGACAAAGGAACATTGACTTGTGAAATTGATAGAGAAATTGTTACTTTTAACATTTTTGAAGCCATGAAATGCCCATATGACCAAGAGTCTGTTTTTCACGTAGATATTATTGAACCATTGATTAATGAATTTGTTCAAAGAACTTTTGTGCAGGATGCCCTTGATTGGACCATGACTCAAAGCCAGACAGACAAAAACGCAAGAGAAGAAGAAGATGATGAGATAAGGGATGCTATCATGAGCTTATATGCCTTGGAAGAAATTTCAAAGGAGGTAACACCATCCCTTATACCTATTTCAGTTAATAATGAGAAACTTCTTCCTTCTGTTTTGCAGGCACCAATATTAGAGCTAAAACCCCTTCCTACTCATTTAAAGTACGCTTACTTAGGAGATGGGGAGACACTTCCAGTAATCATCAATAAGGACCTAACTTTGGCACAAGAAGAAAGGTTAGTGAGAATGTTGAGAGAGCACACATTAGCAATTGGATGGACTTTGGCAGACATTAAGGGCATAAGTCCTACGGTATGTATGCATCGTATTTTATTAGAAAATGACTCCAAACCTGTCCGTGACCCTCAAAGGAAGCTCAATCCACCAATGAAAGAGGTAGTTTTAAAAGAAATTTTAAAATTGTTAGAGTTAGGCATAATCTACCCTATATCTGACAGTAAATGGGTTAGTCCCGTTCACGTTGTGCCTAAGAAATCTGGTATCCAAGTTGTGAAAAATGAAAAAAATGAGCTTGTGCCCATGAGACTTCAGACTGGATGGCGGATATGCATTGATTATAGAAAATTGAATGCCGCCACCAGAAAAGACCATTTCCCATTGCCCTTTATTGATCAGATGTTAGAACGTTTGGCTGGAAAGTTATTTTTTTGTTTTCTTGATGGTTACTCAGGATATTTTCAAATTTTTGTAGCACAGGAGGACCAAGAAAAGACAACTTTCACGTGCCCATTTGGCACATTTGCATACCGTCGTATGCCGTTCGGACTCTGCAATGCCCCTGGAACCTTCCAACGATGCATGATGAGCATTTTTACAGATTTAATTGAGCAATGCATTGAAATATTCATGGATGACTTTACTGTTTATGGGGATTCATTTGATCAATGCATTCATCATTTAGAGTTAGTGTTAAAGCGTTGCATTGAGCATAACCTTGTGCTTAATTATGAAAAATGTCATTTCATGGTAAGAGAGGGGATTGTCTTAGGGCATATTATTTCTGAAAGGGGCATAGAGGTTGATAAAGCTAAGTTAGATATTATTGATAAATTGCCATATCCTTCAACAGTTAAACAAATTCGTGGTTTTCTTGGCCATGCAGGTTTTTACAGGCGGTTTATCAAGGATTTTGCGAAGATTGCTCAACCACTAACTCGTTTACTCCAAAATGATGTTACATTTGAATTTGGAGATCAGTGCAAAGAGGCATTTGATTTGCTCAAAACGAAATTGACCACTGCCCCCATCATTCAACCTCCAAATTGGAGTCTACCTTTTGAACTCATGTGTGATGCCAGTCAATATGCCGTAGGAGCGGTTTTGGGGCAGAAAATTGGGAAAGAAAGTCATGTCATTTACTATGCCTCCAAGACATTGAACCCTGCCCAATGCAACTACACCACAACAGAAAAAGAACTACTTTCTATAGTTTTTGCTTTTGAAAAATTTCGTTCATATTTATTAGGTTCTAAAGTAGTTGTCTTTTCTGACCATGCAGCATTGCGATATCTACTAGCAAAAAAGGAGTCCAAACCAAGGCTGATCAGATGGATCCTTTTGCTCCAAGAATTCGATTGGGAAATCAAAGATAAAAAAGGAGCAGAGAACTTTGTTGCAGATCATCTAAGTCGCATCATCAATGAAAGAACTGACGAGATGCCCATTACAGAGACATTTCCAGAGGAGTATTTATACTCAGTGACAATCCAAAATGGAAAAGAACCATGGTATGCCGATATAGTCAACTACCTTGCAATGGGCATTTTCCCAAAAGGATTCAGTACACATCAAAGAAACAAAATCAAGAATGATTGTAAGTATTTTATTTGGGATGAACCATATTTATGGAAAATTTGTTCTGATCAAATCATACGAAGATGTATCCCAGATATTGAAATACAAACAATTATAACATATTGTCACTCTTATGCCTGTGGTGGACATTTTGGACCTAAAAGAACAGCAAGAAAGGTTTTAGATTGTGGTTTTTATTGGCCAACTCTTTTTAAAGATACTTACATATTTTGTAAAAGTTGTCCTAGATGCCAACAAGTAGGGAATATTACAGCAAAAGATCAAATGCCCCAAATGCCCATAATGGTTTGTGAGATTTTCGATATTTGGGGAATGGATTTCATGGGCCCCTTTCCAAGTTCCTGTAGTAATTTATATATTTTGCTTGCTGTCGATTATGTTTCGAAATGGGTGGAAGCCAAAGCCACCCGTACTAACGATGCTAAAGTTGTTGCAGGGTTTCTTAAATCTAATATCTTTAGCAGGTTTGGTGTACCACGTGCCATTATTAGCGATCAAGGCACGCATTTCTGCAACAAGACTATTCAAGCACTTACGAAAAAGTATGGCGTGCACCACCGCGTGGCCACGGCATATCACCCACAAACCAATGGTCAAGCAGAGATTTCCAACAGAGAAATCAAGGGCATTTTGGAAAAAATGGTAAATCCAAAGCGCAAAGATTGGAGTTTGCACCTAGAAGATGCCCTATGGGCATATCGCACTGCCTACAAAACACCAATAGGCATGTCCCCGTACAGGTTAGTTTTTGGAAAACTTTGTCATTTACCTGTTGAACTCCAACACAGGGCATATTGGGCCGTGAAGGCATGCAACATGGATTCAACCTCCATTGAACAGACAAGAAAACTCCAGCTCCAAGAATTGGAGGAAATCAGAATGGAGGCATATGATACTTCCTTGAACTATAAAGAACGTACAAAATACCTCCATGACAAGCATTTACGCCATAAAGAATTTGTGGTAGGACAAAAGGTATTATTGTTCAATTCTCGATTGAAATTTTTGGCAGGGAAGTTACAATCAAGATGGTTGGGCCCCTTTGAAGTCACATCTTCACTGCCCAAATGCGTAGCCACTTCGAATGCACAACATGTCTGTGAAACTGGCAAGTACATCTAAAGTTAAAATTGGTCATAGCCTAAACGGTATTTACGGTTGTAGATGATTTCCTTACGATTGGCATTAGTTGGAAGAGGTCCCATTTCGATGTATTCCACCAATCGACTGAGCGTCACATGCAATCGTCTATTGCCAAAGACTCATTAAATAAGGCTGCTAATGGTTGAGGCAAGCCCATATTATATTTTTTATTTAGCGGGAAAGTTATTTCATTTATGTTATTTTATGATTCTCAAAAAAAAAAAAAAAAAAAAAAAAGAAAACAAAAAAAGGAAAAAAGAAAAATTAAAAATCCTTTTAATTCAATTTTTAATCTTAGAGTTGAATTTCTTTAGTTACCATATATCTTTTTGTGTTTGTTTCGTTTCGGATTCAAATTTCGTATTAGTCTAGGAGTTCTCTTTCTTTTAGGATTTACATATCCATGGTAAAAATTGTCTTCAATAAAGAGAGGAGAATAACACTTCACACACATCTACTACTACTAGAATTCAATTTGTTGTTTTATGTTTATCTGTGTTCCATAAAAGTCCAGGCAAAATAATTATAATTCTTCCAATTAATGAATTATTATCGACAAATGGGACCCACATGGATCTAAGACTTGTAATTGCCTGCAAATTGTTTTTGACATTTTTCCTTGTTCCATTCAAAGTCAAAGTCCATCCTTCATTACTTTTCCTTATCAGTTTTTCAATCTCCATTCCTTTCATTTATTCATCATTTAATAAAAATCCAAACACTGCACCACCTACTCTTCTATTGAATTCCACCACGGTCCACGGTCTTTACTCTCTCACCATTATAATACTCCATCTCCTTTAACTTTATTTTATTCTCTCTACAGGCCCCCTGCTTCCAAATCGCAGTAACATTCTTCTTTTTTTTGTTTCTTCCACAGCAGAATGCCCTCAACACTGATCACAATTTCACATAATTCCACACGGGACTTTCATCAATCTGGAGGAAGAGAGCTCAAACCCCCTCACCACTTGCTATTATTTTTCCCAAACATACAAAACCTACCATGGCGCCGACAGTTCCACGACGAGGTGGCCGTATCAAACAAACAGCCCGGAAAAGAGTGCGTTCTCCCCTGGTGCGCGAGTCTTCATCTTCAAGCTCCTCTGCCACCTCTCAATCTTCTTCAGGCGAAAAATCATCAAACGACACAGACCAATCGCGCTCGAAATCGCCATCCAAAAAGCGAGTTAAGCCACTAGACAAAAACTTCAAAAATAGCACTCAATTTACTGCTGACCAAGAAACAAAATCGGAGAAATTGTGTGGTCCTTCTCAGTTTTTGGACAAACATTTTTCAGACCCGGAGCACACCAAAAAATATCGCCAATGCTTGCTTCGTAAGGTTGTAACAGGTAAATTTTTTGACTGGGATTCGCTCTCTGTTTTGAATATTAAATCCCAAGTTCAAATTTATTTCCAGAATATTGGTTGGTCCTTCTTTATTGAACCTCCTTCTCTTGTGTTTAGAGATTTGATTACTGAATTTTTTGCCACCTTTAAGTTTAAAAAATCCAATGATTTGCAAAACCCAACAATTTCTACATTGACTGACATTGGAGTCGTTACTTTTAAACTTAAGGGTATTCCTTTTTATTGGTCTCTCAATGATCTGAATGTTCACATAGGATCTATTTTGGCAGCGGATGTAATTTCTCCAGATTATGTGAATTCTGTATGTGTTAAACCTGCAAACTTTGATGTTGAAAATGCTTGGATGGAGTTGTCAGTTGGTTTTAACTATAATTCTGGCTATTCTAAAGCCATAGAACTCAAGGATCCAGCCCTTCGTTTATGTCATAGACTACTAGCATTTAATTTATTTGGACGTAACGATGGTTCTAATGTGGTACAACAGATTGAATTATATATACTTTGGTCAATGGTCCATCGTACCCGTCTTAACTTTGGTTCTTTCCTTGCTGCACAATTAAAATCAGTGGCTAATAGTGATTCCCGATTACTTTGTTTAGGCTCTTGGGTCACACATTTGGCTGAGCGATTGAAACTTTTTAAACCTTCTAAAACTGATTTATCATTAGCTCTTGAACCTGCACCTCTGGACATATCTTGTTTAGCTAAAATGAATTTAATTTCAGTTTCTACTGATGGCGTTCCTACATTTTGTGAACCGGTGACATCTCCACCGAGTAGCTCTATTCCACATTCTACAGGTACTCGTGAGGACTTTCCAAAAGAGGCAGCTCCTGCTGACCATGCTACTATCACCTCCCTTCAAATTTCAATTGATACCTTGAATTCACGCGTTCATTCAATGGAGGCTGCTCTTCTTGCCTTTTTCAAGCATAAGGGTTTTAAATACCCTCCAGAATGAGTCCTTTCTCTTTTCTTTTTTATTTTTATATTACTGTTAAAGTGTTTGTCTTGTGTTTTCTATGTGTTTTTTTTCATATGTTGTTTGTGATTCCTTCCTAGTTTATACATGGAGGACCATGTCTACTTCTAGTGTGGGGGGATTTTGTTTGATTTTCTTTTAATTTTAGTGTTTAGTGTTTGGATTTTGTTTGTCTTGTTTAAATGATGCCTTGAAACTTTGTGAATAACATACGATTGGATTTGAGCATGGTTTGGGAAGTTTGGTTGTAGTCTCTATTTTGGAATAATTTAAATACCTTGTATGTATTCCGGAATGATGAATTTCAAGAATTAATTTTTCGTAAATTATTGAGGTGAGTTTTGAACTTAAGTACACAAGAACCACTTTCTTGGTACTTAATGAATTTTTTTGAGAGTATGTCATAATTAAATAGACATTCTAGAATTTGCTTTGAGGTACATGTTGAAATTATTTGTGATTTATGCATAAAAATGATTAAGGCACCTAGGATTAAACCCTTTTAACTTTCTAAATACTCCTACCTTTTAAATTGACCCCTAGTGAACCACTTTGAGCCTAAACCTTTTCTTTGCTTTTAAAAACTACAAAAAAATCAGCCATAAACCTTATTATTTAACTTTCTTGTTCAGCCCATTTTGTCAAAGAATATGTTGGCTAAGTCTTGAATTTATTTAATACTCCTTGGGTATATGTGTTCCAAGTTATGAAATCCTTGTTGTGGAAATAAAAAAAAAAAAAAGAAAAAAAGAAAAGGAGAAAAGAAAGAAGAAAATGAAAGAAATCTCCTTAGGAAAGAAGAAAAAGAAAAAAAAAAGAGGCATAATAATTGTTGTTGGTTGAAAAGTTGATTGAGAAGCATCGTAAAAAAGAGCTCAAGGAGTAGTTTTTGAAGTTTGTAAAGACTTTGATTTGGTTACTTATTCTTTGATAAATTATAGCCAATTAATATCCTTTTATCCTTCCCTTAACCTTAGCCCCGTTTCAACCATATAAAGACCTTCTTGATTTATGCATAACATCATTTTCTTATGTGGTGGAGATATGACCTCATTGCAAACTTATGGTAATGTCATTTGATTGTGAGGTGTGAAATTTCCTATTCATCAATGAGTGATATCATGAGTGAAAATTGAGAGGAAGTTAATTCTTGTTTATTTTAACTGGAATGAAGGGGTGTTTGAATTATTTTTGAAATAGAGAAGGGTTTGTTGGTAAGATGGAAGTGCTCAAGTCCAAGTTGTTATTCATGTTAGTTAAATGTATCATTTAAATTTCTGTTTTCTTTTAAGAGTCTTGTTTGTCGTTGTAGTTTTAATTAGTTAACCATACTTGAGGGCAAGCATGATTCAAGTGTGGGGGAGTTGATAATACCAATATTTTGTCACTTATCTATATTTATTTTGGATAATATTGGTATTATTAATAGTAAAAAGTGTTGATAATTGCAGATTTATCTGGAAGAAGTTGTTGGGCAATAAATGTGCAAGAATGGTGGAAAATGGATCTAGACATATTTTTGGGAAGATTCAAGACATGTGCTTAAAGGATAATTGAAGAAGTTGAGTTGAAGAACAAAAGGTCAAGCAAAGAAGTTGGAGAAAAAGTCTCCTATTTATTTGGAGAAATTCTGTCAAAGACGTGTGAAGATTGAGATTGGGTTGACATTAGTTTTATGGGATTTATTCCAAATAATTATCTCTTGAGATAATTAGATAATTATAGTTTTTAGGATAATTTCAATATTTAGGGATAATTCCCACTTTTGGGGAATTAGATTAATATTAGGGAATTGTTTATTAGCTCTATAAATAGAGCACCACGCTACAGAGTCAAGGAGTCTTTCATTTTCTAAGAGTTAGTTTTCTGTACTGTTAGTCAAGTTTTAGTTGTAGGAATTTCGTAGATTTGATTTCAGTTAATAAAAGTTAGGATTTTGTTAAGATTCATGTTTACAAGAATTTGATTCCAATTCGTCTTTGAGTCCAGTTGCAAGGTCAAATTTCTTTGCTTTGAATTCTGATTAAATTGGCTTTTAGTCTGAATATTGATTCAAATAGTATTTAGTAACTTGTTCAAGAATTCGTTCACTATTTTAATCAAATTCTTTTGATTCGTTCACTGTTTTCAATTTAGTCCAGTTTTCCAATTTGATTCATATATTTTGTTGCTCAGTAATTACGTCAAGTATTGTTTTCAATATAAACATCAATATAAGCATTGGCGATATTTTTTGGTGTGCTCCGGGTCTGAAAAATGTTTGTCCAAAAACTGAGAAGGACCACACAATTTCTCCGATTTTGTTTCTTGGTCAGCAGTAAATTGAGTGCTATTTTTGAAGTTTTTGTCTAGTGGCTTAACTCGCTTTTTGGATGGCGATTTCGAGCGCGATTGGTCTGTGTCGTTTGATGATTTTTCGCCTGAAGAAGATTGAGAGGTGGCAGAGGAGCTTGAAGATGAAGACTCGCGCACCAGGGGAGAACGCACTCTTTTCCGGGCTGTTTGTTTGATACGGCCACCTCGTCGTGGAACTGTCGGCGCCATGGTAGGTTTTGTATGTTTGGGAAAAATAATAGCAAGTGGTGAAGGGGTTTTGAGCTCCTCTTCCTCCAGATTGATGAAAGTCCCGTGTGGAATTTTACTGTGAAATTGTGATCGTGTTGAGGGCATCTGCTGTGGAAGAAACAAAAAAAAAGAAAGAATGGTTACTGCGATTTGGGAAGAGGGGCCTGTAGAGAGAATAAAATAAAGTAAAGAGATGGAGTATTAAATGGTGAGAGAGTAAAACCGTGGACCGTGGTGGAATTCAATTAGAAGAGTAGGTGGGTGCAGTGTTTGATTTTTATTAAATGATGAATAAATGAAAGGAATGGAAGATTGAAAAACTGATAAGGAAAAGTAATGAAGGATGGACTTTGACTTTGAATGGAACAAGGAAAAATGTCAAAACAATTTGCAGGCAATTACAAGTCTTAGATCCATGTGGGTCCTTGTCATAAATAATTCATTAATTGGAAGAATTATAATTATTGCTGGACTTTTATGGAACACGATAAACATAAAACAACAAATTGAATTCTAGTAGTAGTAGATGTGTGTGAAGTGTTATTCTCCTCTCTTTATTTGAAGACAAATTTTTACCATGGATATGAAATCCTAAAAGAAAAGAACTCCTAGACTAATACGAAAATTTGAATCCGAAACGAAACAAACACAAAAAGATATATGGTAACTAAAGAAATCAAACTCTAAGATTAAAAATTGAATTAAAGGATTTTTAATTTTTCTTTTTCTTTTTTTGTTTTTTTTTTTTTTTTTTTTTTTTTTGAAATCATAAAATAAAATAAAATAAAAACTTGCTAAATAAAAATAATAATATGGGTTGCCTCCCATTAGCGCCTTTATTTAATGTCTTTGGCTAGACAGTGCATGTGACCTCAGTCGATTGGTGGAAACACGAAATGGATCTCTTCCACAATGCCATGTGGTATCTCATAAAAAGTCTTTAGTCTATGACCATTTACTTTAGATGTCTTGCCAGTTGCAAGACTTTTGATTTCGAATGCTCCATTTGGGCATAAAGATGTGACTTCAAAGGGGCCCAACCATCTTGATTGTAACTTCCCTGCCAAAAATTTCAATCGAGAATTGAACAATAATACCTTTTGTCCTACCACAAATTCTTTATGGCGTAAATGCTTGTCATGGAGGTATTTTGTACGTTCTTTATAGTTCAAGGAAGTATCATATGCCTCCATTCTGATTTCCTCCAATTCTTGGAGCTGGAGTTTTCTTGTCTGTTCAATGGAGGTTGAATCCATGTTGCATTCCTTCACGGCCCAATATGCCCTGTGTTGGAGTTCAACAGGTAAATGACAAAGTTTTCCAAAAACTAACCTGTACGGGGACATGCCTATTGGTGTTTTGTAGGCAGTGCGATATGCCCATAGGGCATCTTCTAGGTGCAAACTCCAATCTTTGCGCTTTGGATTTACCATTTTTTCCAAAATGCCCTTGATGTAGTATAGACATTAACTTTTACCAATACATCCTCAATTACTCCTTCCGGATAGACATTTGAACGGTCAGCCAATTGAATTATGACTCTGGTCTCTTTAAGGGGTCCCAAATTTAATTCTTTGTAAATTGACAAGGGCATCACATTGATGGACGCGCCCAAATCAAGCATGGCTTTCTCAACTTTCTTATTACCAATTAAACAGGGAATAGTAAACATACCAGGATCCTTACACTTTTGTGGCAACTTACGTTGTATGACCGCAGAGACATTCTCACCAACTATCACCTTTGCATCATCATTATGCCTTATCTTTTTAGTACAGAGTTCTTTTAAAAACTTGGCATATTTGGGGACTTGACGAATTGCCTCAAGGAGTGGAATGTTAATTTCCACTTTTCGAAAAATATTCAGGAGATCTTGTGTTTCCTCTTCTTTCTTTTCTTTAGCGAACCTGCCAGGAAAAGGTGGTATTAGTACAACTTCAGATTTATCAACTTTAGGTTCACTACTTACTTCGAATTTTTGCATTGAATCTGATATGGGCAAATGAGTTGAGTCTTCCGAATCTGAATTTGAAATAGGCATTTTGTGATCATTTACTTTCTGTTCAGGATCCTTTAGTTCCCTACCACTCCGAAGTGTTACAACACTTACATTCTCCCTCGGGTTGACTTCCACTTGTGATGGCAACTTACCCTGATTAGCTTCCAACCTTGCTATTGCTGTGGCCATTTGAGTAATTTGTGTGCCCATATTGACAAATCCTGCACGTGTTTCTTGTTGAAATTTGACGTTCTCTTGTTGAAATTTGATGTTCTCCTGTGCCATATACTTCATCATATCTTCTAGATTTGGGCCTGTTTTGGGCGCTGGAAGTGTAAGTGGTTGTTGTGCATTTGGTAAAACCATTTGGTATTGTTGTGGAGGAGGATGGCGAAATTGGTTGGGTTGGGCATTCTGGAATCCTGGTGGTTTATAGCTAAAATTGGGATTGTATTGGTTGGGGAATTGTCTCTGTGTTTGTTGGCCTATAGCATTTACTTGCTGGGTCATATCATCCTGAATATTTGGACATGTGTCTGTTGGATGCTCATTCAAACAGACCCCACAAGCTTGTACCTGTTGAGCTTTTCCTATTCCTGTAACCAATTTTTCAATAGATTTGATTAAATCATCTACACGAGGATCTTTAACCATGCCTACCTCATACATTCGACGTGATGTATCTTCGCCAAATTGTTGTCCATTATCTGCCATGTTGGAGATTAATGCTTGTGCCTCTGTGGGCGTCTTGTTCATGAGAGCTCCTCCACTGGCTGCATCGATCATGTCCCTTGCTGTGGACAATAGACCTTCATAAAACTATTGAATTAGCAACTGTTGGGAAATTTGATGTTGTGGGCATTTTGCACACAATTTTTTAAATCTTTCCCAGTAACTATGAAAAGTCTCTCCATTATTCTGTTTAATGCCACAAATTTCCTTTCGTATGTTAGCAGCCTTAGATGCAGGAAAATATTTTTCAAGAAATTTTCTCGTAAGTTCATTCCAAGTAGTAATTGACCCTGCAGGCAAACTAAACAACCAGTCCCTAGCATCATCATGTAAAGAAAATGGAAAAGCTAATAGTTTAACATATTCAGCCAAATTCCCATTATTCCTTATAGTTGAACACACAAGTTGAAAGTCCTTTAAATGTTTATGTGGGTCTTCTCCAGCCAAATTATGAAACTTAGGAAGGATTTGTATTAAACCAGATTTCAATTCAAATTGCTCAGTAGTAGTAGGGAGTGTAATGCCCATTGGTAAGAAATTAATGCGAGGATTAGCTAACTCCCTGAGGGTTTGTTCTTGTTCTTGTTCAGCCATAACTGCTTCTTCTGGTGGAGTTGTTATGCTTGTATGCTGATTTTCCAAATCGCCCTCCTGTTCAACCACAGTGTTTGAACTAGAGGCTTGTTTTGCCTCTTTTGTCTTTTTCGTTCTTATCCTTGCAGACTTTTCGATTTCAGGATCGTACTCCAATTGTCCTGTAGGATTAGAACGTGTCATAAACCAAACAAAGATTTTACAAATTAAATTAAATGAAATAAAATATGAAGAAAAATTAACAAAGCGCCGCTCCCCGGCAACGGCGCCAAATTTTCTTTTTTTTTTTTTTTTTTTTTTTTTGAAATCATAAAATAAAATAAAATAAAAACTTGCTAAATAAAAATAATAATATGGGTTGCCTCCCATTAGCGCCTTTATTTAATGTCTTTGGCTAGACAGTGCATGTGACCTCAGTCGATTGGTGGAAACACGAAATGGATCTCTTCCACAATGCCATGTGGTATCTCATAAAAAGTCTTTAGTCTATGACCATTTACTTTAGATGTCTTGCCAGTTGCAAGACTTTTGATTTCGAATGCTCCATTTGGGCATAAAGATGTGACTTCAAAGGGGCCCAACCATCTTGATTGTAACTTCCCTGCCAAAAATTTCAATCGAGAATTGAACAATAATACCTTTTGTCCTACCACAAATTCTTTATGGCGTAAATGCTTGTCATGGAGGTATTTTGTACGTTCTTTATAGTTCAAGGAAGTATCATATGCCTCCATTCTGATTTCCTCCAATTCTTGGAGCTGGAGTTTTCTTGTCTGTTCAATGGAGGTTGAATCCATGTTGCATGCCTTCACGGCCCAATATGCCCTGTGTTGGAGTTCAACAGGTAAATGACAAAGTTTTCCAAAAACTAACCTGTACGGGGACATGCCTATTGGTGTTTTGTAGGCAGTGCGATATGCCCATAGGGCATCTTCTAGGTGCAAACTCCAATCTTTGCGCTTTGGATTTACCATTTTTTCCAAAATGCCCTTGATTTCTCTGTTGGAAATCTCTGCTTGACCATTGGTTTGTGGGTGATATGCCGTGGCCACGCGGTGGTGCACGCTATACTTTTTCGTAAGTGCTTGAATAGTCTTGTTGCAGAAATACGTGCCTTGATCGCTAATAATGGCACGTGGTACACCAAACCTGCTAAAGATATTAGATTTAAGAAACCCTGCAACAACTTTAGCATCGTTAGTACGGGTGGCTTTGGCTTCCACCCATTTCGAAACATAATCGACAGCAAGCAAAATATATAAATTACTACAGGAACTTGGAAAGGGGCCCATGAAATCCATTCCCCAAATATCGAAAATCTCACAAACCATTATGGGCATTTGGGGCATTTGATCTTTTGCTGTAATATTCCCTACTTGTTGGCATCTAGGACAACTTTTACAAAATATGTAAGTATCTTTAAAAAGAGTTGGCCAATAAAAACCACAATCTAAAACCTTTCTTGCTGTTCTTTTAGGTCCAAAATGTCCACCACAGGCATAAGAGTGACAATATGTTATAATTGTTTGTATTTCAATATCTGGGATACATCTTCGTATGATTTGATCAGAACAAATTTTCCATAAATATGGTTCATCCCAAATAAAATACTTACAATCATTCTTGATTTTGTTTCTTTGATGTGTACTGAATCCTTTTGGGAAAATGCCCATTGCAAGGTAGTTGACTATATCGGCATACCATGGTTCTTTTCCATTTTGGATTGTCACTGAGTATAAATACTCCTCTGGAAATGTCTCTGTAATGGGCATCTCGTCAGTTCTTTCATTGATGATGCGACTTAGATGATCTGCAACAAAGTTCTCTGCTCCTTTTTTATCTTTGATTTCCCAATCGAATTCTTGGAGCAAAAGGATCCATCTGATCAGCCTTGGTTTGGACTCCTTTTTTGCTAGTAGATATCGCAATGCTGCATGGTCAGAAAAGACAACTACTTTAGAACCTAATAAATATGAACGAAATTTTTCAAAAGCAAAAACTATAGAAAGTAGTTCTTTTTCTGTTGTGGTGTAGTTGCATTGGGCAGGGTTCAATGTCTTGGAGGCATAGTAAATGACATGACTTTCTTTCCCAATTTTCTGCCCCAAAACCGCTCCTACGGCATATTGACTGGCATCACACATGAGTTCAAAAGGTAGACTCCAATTTGGAGGTTGAATGATGGGGGCAGTGGTCAATTTCGTTTTGAGCAAATCAAATGCCTCTTTGCACTGATCTCCAAATTCAAATGTAACATCATTTTGGAGTAAACGAGTTAGTGGTTGAGCAATCTTCGCAAAATCCTTGATAAACCGCCTGTAAAAACCTGCATGGCCAAGAAAACCACGAATTTGTTTAACTGTTGAAGGATATGGCAATTTATCAATAATATCTAACTTAGCTTTATCAACCTCTATGCCCCTTTCAGAAATAATATGCCCTAAGACAATCCCCTCTCTTACCATGAAATGACATTTTTCATAATTAAGCACAAGGTTATGCTCAATGCAACGCTTTAACACTAACTCTAAATGATGAATGCATTGATCAAATGAATCCCCATAAACAGTAAAGTCATCCATGAATATTTCAATGCATTGCTCAATTAAATCTGTAAAAATGCTCATCATGCATCGTTGGAAGGTTCCAGGGGCATTGCAGAGTCCGAACGGCATACGACGGTATGCAAATGTGCCAAATGGGCACGTGAAAGTTGTCTTTTCTTGGTCCTCCTGTGCTACAAAAATTTGAAAATATCCTGAGTAACCATCAAGAAAACAAAAAAATAACTTTCCAGCCAAACGTTCTAACATCTGATCAATAAAGGGCAATGGGAAATGGTCTTTTCTGGTGGCGGCATTCAATTTTCTATAATCAATGCATATCCGCCATCCAGTCTGAAGTCTCATGGGCACAAGCTCATTTTTTTCATTTTTCACAACTTGGATACCAGATTTCTTAGGCACAACGTGAACGGGACTAACCCATTTACTGTCAGATATAGGGTAGATTATGCCTAACTCTAACAATTTTAAAATTTCTTTTAAAACTACCTCTTTCATTGGTGGATTGAGCTTCCTTTGAGGGTCACGGACAGGTTTGGAGTCATTTTCTAATAAAATACGATGCATACATACCGTAGGACTTATGCCCTTAATGTCTGCCAAAGTCCATCCAATTGCTAATGTGTGCTCTCTCAACATTCTCACTAACCTTTCTTCTTGTGCCAAAGTTAGGTCCTTATTGATGATTACTGGAAGTGTCTCCCCATCTCCTAAGTAAGCGTACTTTAAATGAGTAGGAAGGGGTTTTAGCTCTAATATTGGTGCCTGCAAAACAGAAGGAAGAAGTTTCTCATTATTAACTGAAATAGGTATAAGGGATGGTGTTACCTCCTTTGAAATTTCTTCCAAGGCATATAAGCTCATGATAGCATCCCTTATCTCATCATCTTCTTCTTCTCTTGCGTTTTTGTCTGTCTGGCTTTGAGTCATGGTCCAATCAAGGGCATCCTGCACAAAAGTTCTTTGAACAAATTCATTAATCAATGGTTCAATAATATCTACGTGAAAAACAGACTCTTGGTCATATGGGCATTTCATGGCTTCAAAAATGTTAAAAGTAACAATTTCTCTATCAATTTCACAAGTCAATGTTCCTTTGTCCACATCAATTTTTGTTTTTGCTGTCTTCATAAAAGGTCTTCCTAAAAGAACAACAGAAGTATTAGTGGAACTTGACATGCCCATATCAAGAATATAAAAATCTACCGGAAAAATTAAATCATTAACTTTTACCAATACATCCTCAATTACTCCTTCCGGATAGACATTTGAACGGTCAGCCAATTGAATTATGACTCTGGTCTCTTTAAGGGGTCCCAAATTTAATTCTTTGTAAATTGACAAGGGAATCACATTGATGGACGCGCCCAAATCAAGCATGGCTTTCTCAACTTTCTTATTACCAATTAAACAGGGAATAGTAAACATACCAGGATCCTTACACTTTTGTGGCAACTTACGTTGTATGACCGCAGAGACATTCTCACCAACTATCACCTTTGCATCATCATTATGCCTTATCTTTTTAGTACAGAGTTCTTTTAAAAACTTGGCATATTTGGGGACTTGACGAATTGCCTCAAGGAGTGGAATGTTAATTTCCACTTTTCGAAAAATATTCAGGAGATCTTGTGTTTCCTCTTCTTTCTTTTCTTTAGCGAACCTGCCAGGAAAAGGTGGTATTAGTACAACTTCAGATTTATCAACTTTAGGTTCACTACTTACTTCGAATTTTTGCATTGAATCTGATATGGGCAAATGAGTTGAGTCTTCCGAATCTGAATTTGAAATAGGCATTTTGTGATCATTTACTTTCTGTTCAGGATCCTTTAGTTCCCTACCACTCCGAAGTGTTACAACACTTACATTCTCCCTCGGGTTGACTTCCACTTGTGATGGCAACTTACCCTGATTAGCTTCCAACCTTGCTATTGCTGTGGCCATTTGAGTAATTTGTGTGCCCATATTGACAAATCCTGCACGTGTTTCTTGTTGAAATTTGACGTTCTCTTGTTGAAATTTGATGTTCTCCTGTGCCATATACTTCATCATATCTTCTAGATTTGGGCCTGTTTTGGGCGCTGGAAGTGTAAGTGGTTGTTGTGCATTTGGTAAAACCATTTGGTATTGTTGTGGAGGAGGATGGCGAAATTGGTTGGGTTGGGCATTCTGGAATCCTGGTGGTTTATAGCTAAAATTGGGATTGTATTGGTTGGGGAATTGTCTCTGTGTTTGTTGGCCTATAGCATTTACTTGCTGGGTCATATCATCCTGAATATTTGGACATGTGTCTGTTGGATGCTCATTCAAACAGACCCCACAAGCTTGTACCTGTTGAGCTTTTCCTATTCCTGTAACCAATTTTTCAATAGATTTGATTAAATCATCTACACGAGGATCTTTAACCATGCCTACCTCATACATTCGACGTGATGTATCTTCGCCAAATTGTTGTCCATTATCTGCCATGTTGGAGATTAATGCTTGTGCCTCTGTGGGCGTCTTGTTCATGAGAGCTCCTCCACTGGCTGCATCGATCATGTCCCTTGCTGTGGACAATAGACCTTCATAAAAGTATTGAATTAGCAACTGTTGGGAAATTTGATGTTGTGGGCATTTTGCACACAATTTTTTAAATCTTTCCCAGTAACTATGAAAAGTCTCTCCATTATTCTGTTTAATGCCACAAATTTCCTTTCGTATGTTAGCAGCCTTAGATGCAGGAAAATATTTTTCAAGAAATTTTCTCGTAAGTTCATTCCAAGTAGTAATTGACCCTGCAGGCAAACTAAACAACCAGTCCCTAGCATCATCATGTAAAGAAAATGGAAAAGCTAATAGTTTAACATATTCAGCCAAATTCCCATTATTCCTTATAGTTGAACACACAAGTTGAAAGTCCTTTAAATGTTTATGTGGGTCTTCTCCAGCCAAATTATGAAACTTAGGAAGGATTTGTATTAAACCAGATTTCAATTCAAATTGCTCAGTAGTAGTAGGGAGTGTAATGCCCATTGGTAAGAAATTAATGCGAGGATTAGCTAACTCCCTGAGGGTTTGTTCTTGTTCTTGTTCAGCCATAACTGCTTCTTCTGGTGGAGTTGTTATGCTTGTATGCTGATTTTCCAAATCGCCCTCCTGTTCAACCACAGTGTTTGAACTAGAGGCTTGTTTTGCCTCTTTTGTCTTTTTCGTTCTTATCCTTGCAGACTTTTCGATTTCAGGATCGTACTCCAATTGTCCTGTAGGATTAGAACGTGTCATAAACCAAACAAAGATTTTACAAATTAAATTAAATGAAATAAAATATGAAGAAAAATTAACAAAGCGCCGCTCCCCGGCAACGGCGCCAAAATTTGATAGTGTCGTTACGCCACCAAAATTAAAAACCTACTCTTCACTAGTATAGTAACGGAGTAAGGTCGTCTCCCAAGGGAACGGTTGTAACTTTTCTTCGGACTTGTCACAAAAAGAGATTAGAAACAATTAAATAAAATAAACTATTAGAGAATTTAATCAATAAGAAAGAGAACCCGGTTAAAACATTGAATCCACACTAATTAATAACTTGATCCTTGATGCAAATATTAAATCTGTTTGACAAATAAATCAGTTATAGTTATCGGGAACGCCACTGACATAACCTAATTTCTTCTTACTTGTTGGTAATTAAAAGGACGCCTTATTAATTACTCTCTAATTAATAAACAACCTAAGAGGACGCCTCATTAGATTTAATTCATTAAAAGCATTAAGATAAAAGAAACCTGATACTAATATGCCCACATGGACGCCATATGCCCATACTAGCCCCTATGCCTACTGTCGATGAATGACAGCTTCACCACTTATTAAAACTAATTGGACAATTACGGATCCACTGTTTTAATTGGCATTAGAACTTCATGCAATTAATTAAACATTGTACACTATTTAACAATTACATAAAATTCATAAACTATTTATCACAAGACATAAAAGGTACTTGTCTAACAAATTTATTTAAATTCAATTTAGATCTCACAAGAATTTTAATTAATGCTTCATCAATATCTTAACCGGATAAATTAATTTAGCTAGAATACATAATTAAATAAAAGAAATAAGAATTAAGAAAAGTAGAATTCATATTAAAAGACAAAGATTAACTTACTAACTATTTAAACTAAGACTCACTATAAATATGAAACCACGAAAATTGATGTTTATATTGAAAACAATACTTGACGTAATTACTGAGCAACAAAATATATGAATCAAATTGGAAAACTGGACTAAATTGAAAACAGTGAACGAATCAAAAGAATTTGATTAAAATAGTGAACGAATTCTTGAACAAGTTACTAAATACTATTTGAATCAATATTCAGACTAAAAGCCAATTTAATCAGAATTCAAAGCAAAGAAATTTGACCTTGCAACTGGACTCAAAGACGAATTGGAATCAAATTCTTGTAAACATGAATCTTAACAAAATCCTAACTTTTATTAACTGAAATCAAATCTACGAAATTCCTACAACTAAAACTTGACTAACAGTACAGAAAACTAACTCTTAGAAAATGAAAGACTCCTTGACTCTGTAGCGTGGTGCTCTATTTATAGAGCTAATAAACAATTCCCTAATATTAATCTAATTCCCCAAAAGTGGGAATTATCCCTAAATATTGAAATTATCCTAAAAACTATAATTATCTAATTATCTCAAGAGATAATTATTTGGAATAAATCCCATAAAACTAATGTCAACCCAATCTCAATCTTCACACGTCTTTGACAGAATTTCTCCAAATAAATAGGAGACTTTTTCTCCAACTTCTTTGCTTGACCTTTTGTTCTTCAACTCAACTTCTTCAATTATCCTTTAAGCACATGTCTTGAATCTTCCCAAAAATATGTCTAGATCCATTTTCCACCATTCTTGCACATTTATTGCCCAACAACTTCTTCCAGATAAATCTGCAATTATCAACACTTTTTACTATTAATAATACCAATATTATCCAAAATAAATATAGATAAGTGACAAAATATTGGTATTATCAGTGTGTTTGTTTTGTTAAACTTTTTCATCAAAATTTTTAAAACATAAAACAATGCTACAGTAATTATTTTTGCTACAATAATTTTTATAAATAAAATTTTGAATTTGAATTTGAATTTTAAATTTTAATAATAAACAATTCTTCCTAACACAATCCCCACCAAAATAAACTACTAAAATACTAATTCAAATTTAAATTTCAAACTTTTATTAATAAAAAAATCTTCAATACAAATCCCAACAAAACAAAATCATTCATTCCAATACTCCCAAAATATTCTTTTTTTATAACAAATCCCAAGAAAATTTTTTTCATGATATAATCCAAAAATAGCTCATCCAAACGTAGCCTAGTGATTGAATTTATAAGAATTCTACCCAATGCAAAACATGCATAACATAGAGTAGAATGTAAGTACAAGTCTTATATTGAAAGATGACTGATTAACACAATAAAAACTTTTCGTAAATGAATTTCTTCAAGAGTCCAAAAGAGATAAGCATTTTACTTTAGTAAATTGTTTTGAAATCAGAATAAATAATGTTTAACATTTTGCTTCACTAGAATTCTTTTAAAATCCGAATAAATAATATAGCAAATTCCAAAATGGTCACTATATTTTGTTAAAGTCTCACTACTCATCACTATTTTTTTTTTTATCAAAATAAGTCACTGTATTTTTTAAAGTACACTATTGAGGTCTACCCTAATAGATTTTGTTTTGATGGCATAATAGAGTTTGAAAACTGAGAGAGTTTAGAGAATTATGACACATCTTTCTCATTGATGAGTATTACATATATATATATATATATATATATAGACTAATTATAGAATAATTAAATAATGACATAATTACAATTGATACAATTAATATAAATCACTTGATTCTCTCCATTGATTGTTTTAAGTGATTGATATCCATTGATTGCCTTGATTGATTGGATATCATAAATCCCTTCATAATTGTCGTTGATTGATTTGATTTAATTTCCTTATCACGTCTCCGCAAGATGGATGGCTGTGAAGAAATTCAATCTTGATCTTGGGAGAGTCAAATAGTGATTTAATTGAATTTTCTTATTATACCCATCCATTTTATTAGTTGAAACTAACGAATTGCCAAATCAATTTTATCAGTTAAAATTTATTGAGCCGAGTCGAGTTCGAGTACACCCTAATCGAGCTCCTCGAGCTCCAAAGGGGTGCTACTCGATCTCGAGCTCGATCGAGCACCAACTTTTGAGCTCGAGAACGAGCTCGAATTTTTTAATAATTTATTTTTTATTTTTTAAATATTTTAAATAATTTTAATTTTAAAAAAAAAGTTAAAAAAAATTTAGGGCGTATATGTAATTTTTTAAAGTTTTATGTGGTCAAATTATAATTTAGCATAAAATTAAGGACTAAAATATAAATATAAGTAAGTTAAACTGTAATATATCATAATTTAGGGACTAAAACTTAAATATAAGAAAAATATATGTACTCGAGTAGCTCGCGAGCTACTCGAGCCTTCCGAATAGGAATTCGAGCTCAACTCGAGCTCGAACTCAAGCCGCTGGAGCTCGACTCGAACTCGGTCAAAGCGAATTCGAGTCAAGTAGTTGACTGAGTTACTCGCGAGTAGCTCGCTCGTTTAGCAGCCTTATTTTAATGACAGAAAAAATACCCTTAAAACGTAGTATGGGTAAGTCACGTGCTATTAAACTTACCCACGGACATTAATTGAGTTACCTTAATGATACACTTTAAAATGTATATTTACTTTTTAAAAGAATAAAAAGTTTAGTGATGAACATTAACATTAAAAAAAAAAGCATGGGTCATTCTCATATGAGACTGTATTATATATTAGAATTGCGTATGGATTTCACTGTAACTTATAAAGTATAAAAAAGTAATTTATAAAGTATCAAAGATTAGCATATAAATTATAAAAAAATTAGGGTATTAGTGTATAATGTAACTATTATTTGCATATAACGTATAAAAAATTAGCGTATCACAGTTTAAAATATGATTCACATATCACATCTCATATTTGAGACGGTCTCGAAAGAGTTTTTACGAAAAAAGTATATATGACTTTTGTTTTTATATTTTACTCTAAATAATGATCTTTTGAAATAGCGTTTGTCCACAAAGAGGATGCTCTGTACACACACTTAACATCGATGTTTACAATGGTAGTTTTGAAAATGTACCAAGATATCTTTTACTTTAGATTCGCATGGATGGCAAAAATCAAAAGAAAAGAACATGAGCTGATTGATGAATAATTGTACAACTTTTCTTGTTTGGCTTGATTGAACAAGGGATCAGTGGCAGTTGCAGGATGTATGTCTAGTCAGAGAAGAGACCAGTAAACGAAATGTCCAATCATGCAAAATCTCCATCGTCCCAATACAGTCTTCACGTCTAGATCTATTCCAATCTGCCCACTGTTTATGACTTTCATGCCTGCAAATTCTTTCCTTGTCTATTTTCTCCTAAAATTTGCAAACTTTGAACAAAATGTTGCTCCATCTACACCAAAAATTCAATCTACTCAAATGCCCATTTGGTACCAATTTAAATTAAAAAGCCATATATCCAGAACTTAATTTTAATGCAAATCAATAATCATTGTCATTCTCATTTTTCCTCTTTAATTATCTCAATTGCAGATAGGGATCCTCCTCCTAGTAGATTGTTAACATGCAGCCTCAAACTTTCATCTGTAAGAAAATTTTGGAATTTTTGTTAATCATTAGTTACATATACCCAATGCTATGATAGTAACAACGAAGCGATTTTTCCATTCATGGATGAAGGATATTGATCAAGGGTCTGTACAAAGAATAAGAGAAATGTTCATCAATAAAGTGGAATTATCAGTGTCAGCTTATGACACAGCATGGGTTGCCATGGCTTCATCAAGGGAGTTTCCAAACAAGCCATGTTTCCCAGAATGCTTGCATTGGATCATGGAAAATCAGCAGCAAGACGGGTCCTGGAGTGGCCTGCAGCCAAGCCATAGGCTACTTGTTAAAGACGCGCTTTCATCCACTCTTGCGTGCTTACTTGCTCTTAGAAAATGGCGAGTTGGTGAGCAACTTTTGCAAAGAGGTACTACACACTCGTATCTCTCTCTAATCTACATTGGTTTTTTTTTTTTTTTTTTTTGCATTT
Source organism: Ophiorrhiza pumila (assembly GCA_016586305.1). Lineage (NCBI taxonomy): Eukaryota > Viridiplantae > Streptophyta > Magnoliopsida > Gentianales > Rubiaceae > Ophiorrhiza > Ophiorrhiza pumila. Next base: position 6,387,241 of record BLIW01000008.1, on the reverse strand, counting down.
TATTGCCCTGCAATCAAAAACCTCCATCCTCCATTGAAACTCTTGTCAGTATAGAGCTACTTTACTTGATTTCTTTTGACATTTTGGGAGTTTCAACATGAATTTACTTGTTTTATTGCAGAACATGCACATTGGAGGTAGAAAGTTTAATTTTAATATTTTGTATAGAAAATATAGCAAAATGTTGGTGTATTAAACTACTACAATAAAAATTTAATCCTTTATTCAACTAAATGGAATCAACTATATAGATTACATTTGGCCATTGTGCACAATCTAGACTCGTTTGCTCATTGGAAAGTATCCTAACCTTTTACAAGAATTTTAATGTAGTCTTTATTATAAGATTTGACAAAATTTTATACTCTAATCTGTCGCAATATACCCCTTTACTCGGATTTAGAACTGGCTTAATTATAAGCAACCAGCCTCTTTATAACTACTAGTTTCCCAAAAGAATTTAAAGTATAATTAAATTAATTTCTTAATAAATTTTGTTTCTTAATTATTTGTTGATAAGGATTAGGAAATTTGTTAACCCATAAATAAGAAGTGAGAGGCACTTTTGTAATTTAATAGAAACTGAAATAATTATAGGATAAATTTTATAAAGAAATGTGAGAGAAAAAACCATTTGATTTAAAGAAATTCCTCATACTATCTAGAGGATAGTGTTGCTCCGTGACAATTGTATGCTGTGATTATATTCAATATCTTCTTAAATATATTCTTGTGATAAATAAATATATATCGCTTCCATGTTTTTTGTTTTATCAAATTGGTATTAAGAAACTTTTAGTTCTAACAAACAAGGGTAAATTACTTCAATTGTCTCTCAACTTGGGAGTTCATTTCATTTTTGTTGATAATAGTTAAAAAGTTTTATTTTTATCACTCATGTTATAATTTGATTTAAAATCGCCATGCATCCATTTTTTCCTACTTAGAATTCATTTTAAATAAATATTTAACACATATATGACAAATAAAAGTAAATACAAATTGATAAAATTAGACATATACATGTTAAATGGTCATCGTATTTTAATTTTTCTAACATAGAAATGTAAATAAAGGACTAATGAAAGCTAAAATTTCAACGTGAGGGACAAAAATAATTCTATTTAAAAATTAGGGATCAAAATAAAATAAACTCTCAAATTGAGAGAAGTTGAAATAATTTACCCAGCAAACAATGATATTTTAGTATAAGGCTTATTTTATTTAAAGAGTATCACATTATTAATAACAATAGATGCAATATGGGTTGAGAACTTACTTGTATGTCAAAATTTCAGTTCAAGAACAAAAATTTAACTTTTGAAAATTGGGGATTAAAGCATTATTACTTACTTCGAAGTTAAATGAGTATCCGGGTTCTCTATTTTTAGAGCAGACTCCATCTAAGTAAAAAATGATCAAAATTCTTTGAGATAGATTATCAATAAAGGATTAATCGATAAATGACTCCAATAGTCCCTCAACTTTGAATAAATATCGTTTTGATTTTTAATTTTGAAAAAATTACATTTTACTCAATCAACTTGAATTTTGTTAATAGTCTTCAATTTATTTGTTATACATTTAACAAATAACATCCTTAGTTATTTGACACAAAACTACGTCATTTTGAATGATGAATAATGTCATATGACTAACGGTGTTAATTGTCACGAGAATGAAAAATGAGTTGTAACTATTTATGTGACAAAATATATATATTTTTTTGGTACAAAAGCGAGAATGAATACTTCATTAATATGAAAATCTTACAAAGCAGCCAACTGATTAGAATATCTCAGAATTGCTATTCATAACTGCACACTGCAGCTGAAAATTCAGTTCTGCACAATCAAAATTCATCTAAACTAAACATTGAAAAGTCAATTTTAAAAGAATAAAAAATTCTAAATGTCACTAAAAACACTAGAGTTTTGATATATTTTTTAATAAAATGATCATAAAGAAAGCAAAAACTGATCAAGAACCAATTATATCTTAATTTATCTACAAACTTGTTGATCTTTATCATACATATGAAGAGTACATTCTAAACTACTTAGCATCCGTTTAGATAGGGTATTTTTTTAGTATTACGATGGATTTTTTTTTTTTGTAATTTGTTATAAGAAAAAAATATTTTCGAAGTGTTTGAATTGATGAGGTTGTTTTGTTAGGATTAATATTGAATATTTTTTATTAATAAAAGTTTGAAATTTAAATTTGAATTAATATTTTATGAATTTGTGTTAATTGGAAATTGTGTTAGAAAGAATTGTTTATTATTAGAAATTCTGAATTCAAATTCAAAATTAATATTCTATTTATAAAAAATACTGTAGCAAAAATAATTATTGTAACATTATTTTTTAAAAAAAGAAAATTGGTAGAAAAAATGAGCAAAACAAACGAGTCATTTTGGATTTGTGAAATAAATTACTAAAACACATGCATTCTAACATAGCCTAAATTACTATTTTTTTTAACACTATTCACTATATTGCATATTGGTGCCGTTGCCGGGGAGAGGCAAGGTGTAGGAATTGATTTGTGATAGTTTTGAGTTTTGTGGTTTTTGTTATTTGTTGTTAGTATTTACTGTTTTGAGTTGTGACTTTCAGTGAGTTTTGAGATTACGTTGTTGAAGTCATTCATTTCATTTCTTCTGTTGATTTTGTTCTATTAATCTCTCTCTACGTTGGAAGTGTTCCTGATTTGCATAGGCAGCCCAGTTTATGCAAAAGGGGGCACGAATTCGTGGAATAGAACCGGAATTTGAACTTAATCTTGAGCTTCAAAGAACTTTAAGACAGAGAAGAAGAGCTTTCTTGAAATGACAGAACACGAAGAGGAAAGACCTAGACTTCAACCTCTACGGTTTGGGGATCATTTTGCTGTGAACTTTGAAAGGAGAAACAACCATCAAGGGATAGATGTTGAGAGTTATCAGATACCCACTCAGATTATGTCCATGATAAAACAGGGGCAGATATTTCAGGGGCTGAGTAATGATGATCCTAATGAGTACCTTGATTGATTTCTGGGGTTATGTAATATCTTCAAACTCCAAAGAGTACCACACAATGAAGTGCGGAGAGTACTCATCCCATTGTCCTTAAAAGGGAAAGCCAAACACTGGTATAAATCTATTGGAGGACCTTCCATTGCCACATTTAAAAAGTTGGAGAGAAAGTTCCTAACAAAGTATTTTCCCCCTGCCAAGTTGGAACGAATGAGGTTAGAGATCAGAAACTTTCAACAACAAGATGGAGGAACCTTTAAGGAAGCTTGGGACAGATTTAAAGATCTACTTAGACAATGTCCCAACAATGATTTGGGAGAAGTAAGGGAATTGAATACATTCTTCAAGGGATTGTCACCTGAATCATCAGTTATGGTAAAAGCTTGTGCAAATGGGGTTTTAAAGGATAAAAGTGCACAAGTAGTGAGGGAATAGTTTGATTCAATAGCTGATGACGAGTATCTATTTCCAGAAGCAAGAAAGCTAACCATGAGGAGACAGAGAGGAGTTCTGGACTTAGATGAGGAAACATCTTTGGAAGCCAAGATAGAGGCCTTGACTAGGCAGGTTCAAATGTTGAAATCAGCTAAAACCACCCAAGTGCTATCTTGTGGGCTGTGCAAATGTGGCCATAGCTTTATGCCAATGCCTCCGTGACCAAGTCCAAGGAAATTGCAGAGAAGGGAGTGTATATAAGGGGAAAGTATCTGAAAATCACGAGTCAAGTAGTGAACAGACACTACGGTTTTCCAGACTACTCGGTGGACGAATTTATGGAATTCTCTCAGGTGGGAAACCCGGAAACATTCATGCGTTCTTTGGGACTTCCAAGAGAAGACTGGGGGCGGAATTCTTATGGGGATTCAACACATGATTTTCTAAAGCAGCTGACAGCAGAAACGAAGATATGGCTTTTATTCATCAACTCCATACTGATGCCTACCACCCATAACACAAAAATTATGAAGGATAGACTGTTCCTTATCTACGCCATAAAGAATCGACTTACTGTGGATGTTGGGAAATTCATTACGACATACATCAATCAAGCACTGAACGAAGAAAATTTGGCTATTTACTTCCCACAATTTTTGATGGAGTATGTAATACAACAAGGTCTCTTTAGGTGAGGATGTCGAACATCAACGGGTCCTATACGGGACTCCCAAGTGAGAAACTACCAAAGAATGGAGCAGGCCAAGCGATAGCATATCGAAGAGAATGCAAGGAGCAACACCGAAAAAAAGGCGCAAGCAAGAGAAGAAGAGAACAGGGGAAATCCCCAGCCAGTTATAGCACAACTAGATATAGCCAATCATCCGCCACCACCTCAGGCATTCGAAAATTTCCACAATATGCACACTGCCCTGGAGAACCTTCAGACGTCCTCACAAGAACAACACAACTCTGTCATTCAGCATATGGATGCTATGGAGGAAAGATGTAGTGGGTTTCAAACAGACTTAGGGACGAGGTTGGACTCAATAATACAGGAACATACTTCCCAGTGGACATCAATGGATACCAGACTAAACCAATGCCAAACAGAGGTCCACAATCTCAACTTGAAGATAGTATATCACCACCAATCCAGAGGACCAAATTCTTACTTCCCTCTATTGAAGGAAATGGATACTCAAGCGCAACGAATGATTGTGGACACATCAAGTAGAAGGGTGGTTATGCAACAGGAGATGAGTACACATGCTGGAACTATTGCTCCAAATTTCAGAGGTGTCCACCCTACTTTTCCTGATTTTTCCCGGTTCTCCAACCATCCTCCTCCACCGGGAACTTAAATTAGGGCAGTTTCTTTTCCCTTTTCTCACAATGGGGACCAGTGCTTATGTTCCTGTATCATTGAGCCCAATCTCGTCCCTAAGTCTATTTGAAACCCACTCTATCTTTCCTCCATAGCATCCATATGCTAAATGACGGAGTTGTGTTGTTCTTGTGAGGATGTTTGAAGGTTCTCCAGGGCAGTGTGCATATTGTGGATATTTTCGAATGCTTGAGGTGGTGGTGGATGATTGGCTATATCTGGTTGTGCCATAACTGGCTGGGGATTTCCTCTGTTCTCTTATTCTCTTGCTTGCGCCTCTCTTTCGGCGTTGTTCCTTGCATTTTCTTCGATACGCTGTCGCTCGGCCTGCTCCATTCTTTTGTAGTTTCTCAGTTGGGAGTCCCTTATAAGACCTGTTGATGTTCGACATTCCTCGCCCAAAGAGACCTTAACCCCTTGTTGTATTGCATTCTCCATCAAAAATTGTGGGAAGTACATAGCCAAATTTTGTTCGTTCTGTGCTTGATTGATGTATGTCGTAATGAATTTCCCAACATCCACAGTAAGTCGATTCTTTATGGCACAGATAAAGAACAACCTATCATTCATGATTTTTGTGTTATGGCTGGCAGGCATCAGTCTGGAGTTGATGAATAAAAGCCATATCTTCGTTTCTGCTGTCAGCTGCTTTAGAAAAGCATGTGTTGGATCCCCATAAGAATTCCGCCCCCAGTATTCTCCTGGAAGTCCCAAAGAACACATGATTATTTCCGGGTTTCCCACCTGAGAGAATTCCGTAAATTCGTCCACCGGGTAGTCTGGAAGACCGTAGACGTTCACTACTTGACTCGTGATTTTCAGATACTTTCCCCTTACATACACTCCCTTCTATGCAATTTCCTCGAACTTGGTCGCGGAAGCGTTGGCATAAAACTCCTTTGCTATGGCCACATTGCAAGTCTCAGGGGCCACTGTAAGTATTTCCCAGTTGTGGAATTTGATTACATCACAGTATGATCGCTCAGTTATGGAAAAGGGCCTCTCCACATGTATATGTCTCATTGCGAAGTTACAGAATTTCTCTTGTGCGAGATCACTAATAAAGCATTGCACAGAAGCTTGTGGTGGAGCCTTCCTCTTATTTTGGAAGACCGTAGTGTCTGCTCTTCTAGGATATATTCATCATCAGACCCAGAATCATCCGATAGGATGGTAAACATCGCGAATTTAGTTTTTCCCTTCGATGTTTGTCCTTTTTGGCCTGATGAAGAAGCATTGGGAGTTTTCTTTGGAGGCATGGTCCTACAAGGCAAAAGTGGCCATCAATATTGGTCTAACTAAATTCATCTTTCGTCAGACATCATTTCAAAGCATACGCACATCTCTCCACCACACTTGAATCTTAATGTGTACACTCACAAGTGAATACAGTGCAAGTGTGTAAGTAGAGCACTTTTCACTTTATTGTGCATGCATCCAATGACATAATTCAAGTCCAGTCAATGAAAATAAGAACACTTCAGATATCTCAAAAACGTGCCCTCTACTTACTTCAAGAATATATATTAAATAAACAAGAATGCATAGATAGCTGTCGTTGCAATTTGTGTTCATTCACATGGCATTAACACATCTTTGAAATGTACACGTATGATTCATGATATGATGTATTTCATGGAGTGTCCTTCTCAGTGTACATTCATGTCTTAACATCCAAATGTTCGAACCTTAATCCACTGTATCGACCAAAATATACATGGTATAATCATATCAATTCATTTTAACAAAACCTGGGATCACATTCATCACGAAGAAGTCAAGCATGTGAAGCATTTGAGTTGAGCATGGTACACCAAATGAACAAGCAATTACAGTTCTCATGCTCAAAATTTTGGCTTCAACAATACGATTATGCTCAAGAAATCAACTCAATGGAGGGATTAGCCATTACGTTTTACACATTGGGCATGGAATTTGCACGAGATATTCAACTCAGCAAACCATTCCATTCATGCTCATGCATTAATCATCAAAGCTTATCAACACAATCTCAAAGAGGAAGAATTTTTCGGCATTCATGAGTGAGTTAAAGAAGCTGAGAATGACTTCACTATTATACTCATATTTCAGCATGAAAGTTCAACTCATGACTACCCCATTTAAGCATCACCAATTCGGCAATTAATCTAGCAGTACCGAAAGGCACACAAGGGCCACATATTTCCATGTTAACTCAATGGACATGCAAGAGAAGAGTGCTTACTTGGTTGGGGATTAACACAATTAATATGCAAAATTAGAAAGAGATTTGCACTTTCAATCCAATGAGATGGCTTCTCCCTTCTTGTTTCCTCCAGTCGGCCGATACTTCAAAGTGCATACACAGGATACAAATTTACTGACTCTCACAAAGCTCAAGCAAGGAATGCAATTGTTCATGCATGGTTTAAAGTATTTATAGAAGAAATCTCATGCATGATTCGGCTGACCAAAAGCAAGAAAACAAATGGCATGTGATCCTACTAGAAGACAAAACGCTAGCTAGCTAAAACACATGCAACCAAACTTATGTCTAGTCTAATCAAACACTTTTTCAAGAACCGGCCATTCCACCATGTTCCTAACTTTCAAATAAAATTGTGGGCCCATGTTTTGTACAGTTATCCTTACAAAATCATGTCATGTAATTGCACTTCTTTTCACTCTCGGCTAGTTCTCATTTCTCATACTAATGAAATGTCTACAATGTAAGTGCATGAAATGAAATTGAATTCACATGAGTGCTGAATTTGTGCAGCCTTATATCACTTTTGCCTGTCTCCTCAATCGTGATTGATCACGATTTGATTCTTCACTGCACAACTCAGAGAAAATGTTCAACTCAAAATTTCCTTTACATCAATAAGTACAGTCAAAACTCAAAGCATGGAAGTTCAGAAGAATCAAATATTCCATGTCTACACTTGATGTCAAAACCTCAGATTTTATTCGTTTCTTTTGTCAGTGCAGAGAATATTCTCAACACGTTTACCTTTTATGGCCCGTGACATCCGGAAAAAATTTCCAGCTTCTTTGGATAATTTGTAATCAGTTTGTACGCACTTCCACTCGAGTTGCTTCAGCTTTTATTTTTTTTGTTATCATCAGCTTTTTCTACACATGATCACGCAAGGAGAGGGTGATATTCAATCATTTATTGGAATAACCTAGCTACTATAGGAAATACACAAAAGACAAAAGACAGAAATTAAAATAGTTGGGTTACCTCCAAATACAGCACTTGATTTATTGTCCTCAGCCAGACATAAAGGAATGTGATCAAGAAGAGGGTCCATCAAGGAACTGAGCTTGTCCATTGTCTTCCACAGCAGGCTTGAAGATTTTCACTCTATGCCCGTTGATATTCCAACATACTTCTAAAGACTCACTTTGCACTTTAACAACCCCATAAGGAAAAATCTTGGTGATAGTGAATGATCCATCCCATCTGGATTTCAATTTGCTAGGGAAAAGTCTCAACCTGGAGTCATACAATAACACTTGTTGTCCCACTTCAAATTCCTTCACTTTGATTTTAGCATCATGCCACTTTTTTGTACGTTCCTTATAGAGGCTTGCACTGATATATAAATTCCACCTGAATTCATCCAATTCATTGAGCATCATCATTCTTGCTTCTTGAGCCAAATTCAAGTCCATGTTAAGCTTTTGAACTGCCCAGTAGGCCTTGCGCTCCAATTCAACTGGAGGATGGCATTCTTTTCCAAATACCAGACTAAAAGGTGAAGCTCCAATTAGAGTTTTATAGGCTGTCCTGTAAGCCCAGAGTGCATCATCTAGTTTCAAAGACCAATCTTTCCTTCCAGGGTTTACCACATTTTCCAATATCCTATTGATTTCCCGGTTGGAAACTTCAGCCTGCCCATTAGTTTGGGGGTGGTATGCTGTGGAAACTTTATGCTGTACCCCATACTTTGCCAAAAGGGTCCTTAAGATCTTCTTGCAAAAGTGACTTCCTCCATCACTGATGATCACTCTAGGAGTCCCAAACCTGTTAAAGATATTTCTCTTGACAAACCTCAGTACACTCCTACTATCATTATGAGGCATAGCTGCAGCTTCTACCCACTTGGACACATAGTCCACGATAACCAGTATGTATTCATTCCCACAAGAATGTGGAAATGGTCTTATGAAGTCCAAACCCCATACGTCGAACAAATCTATCTCCAGTACATTGTTGAGAGGCATCTCGTCTCTACAGGAGATGTTTCCAACTCGTTGGCATCTTTCACATTGGCTCACCCACAGCTTTGAGTCTTTGAAGATATGTGGCCAATAAAAACCAATCTGTAGAATTTTATACCCAGTTCTTGTTCCTCCAAAATGGCCACCGAAGGGTGATTCATGGTATGCTCTTAGAACTCCCCATTTTTCTTCTTCTGGCACACATCTTCTAATGACTTGGACATTACATCTTTTATACAAACTTCCACTCTCCCAGAAATAGTATCTAGCATCATGTCTCAATCTTTTTCGATGCTCACTGGAGAAATATTGTGGTATTTGCCCAGTGACCACAAAATTTGCTATCTCAGAGAACCAAGGTAGTGCTTGAGTGTGAATCTTAAAGACTTGCTCATTTGGAAAACTTTCCTGAATCCATATATTGAACTGATCTTCATTCAATGCTCCTACTTCCAATCTGGACAAATGGTCTGCCACTACATTTTCACAGCCTTTTCTGTCTCTGACCTCCACGTCAAACTCTTGTAGCAAAAGAACCAAACGGATAAGCCTAGGCTTGGCCTCCTTCTTTGACATGAGATACTTGAGTGTCGCATGATCTGTATGGACTAGAAACCTTTGATCCCAACAGATAGGCCCTGAATTTATCAGAAGCGAACACCACAACCAACATCTTTTTTTCTGTAGTGGTGTAGTTCATTTAGGCTCCATTCAATAGCTTACTCGCGTAGTAGATGGCATGAAAAATATTCCCTCTCTTTTGGCCCAGTACAGCTGTCACTAGCGTCGCATATTATCTAGAATGGTTCCCTCCACACTAGTGTTACTATTACCAGTGCCTCCACTAGCTTAGTTTTCAACATCTCGAATGCTTCCTTACATTTCTCATCAAAAACAAACTGAGCATCCTTCTCTAGTAGCGCACACAAAGGCTTGGCTATTTTTGAGAAATCTTTGATGAACCGTGGTGTGTCGTTTTTGCACCAAAATTAATACTAACTCTAAAGATTAAAAATAGTCTAATGGGAGTAAGGTCGATCCCACGTGGAACAGCAAATCTTCTAAATAGTTACTCGCAATTTGTCACAATAATTAAAACTAAAAATAATAAGAAGGAAACTAGATAAATTAACAAATTAATAACCAAAGCAATTAATATCATAAAAATACTGAATTAAATTACTTAAGATAAAATTCTGGCAAATAAGCAATCCACACTAATCTTTATCAGTTGTTCATTGACGCAAAAATAATAATTCCCATTCAATCATTCAGTTATAGGACACTGAGAATCAGCTCCGACGTATCCAAATCCTTCCTTACTTATTCGATAGTGAACAAGTATCAGCTTAATCCACTATTCCCCTATTTCTAACATAACCAGGCAGGAATCAGCCGATCACCCAATTCAACGTTAGAAAAGCATTAATTCTTAGAAGGACCCAACTTTAACAAACTAAGTTATAATCAGCATACAATAATTTGTTAACCAATTGTCTCCGTCTACCGAGACAGCAGCTTTGTCACTAATTAATCCTACTAATTCAATCCAGTAATTTAATTAGAGATTAATTGACTCTACTTAATTTTATTAAAGTTGATCAGACTTTAATCCAATTAAGTAATAAAAGCTATTCACAGAAAACTCTTGGAACTGAATATAAATCATTGATTAACACAATTTGGTCTCACAACTTAATCATAATTAGTGCTTCTTACTTACTTACCAGATAAGGAATTACTCACTACTCATAATAACAACAAGACAATAACAAATTAATTAAATAAAGACTGAATTAAATAAAAGAAATCAAACCGAGCCGCCCGTCGTTTGGGCAAACGACGGGCTGCTGTTCTTGTTCTCTGTAAAACTGCAGAACTTCCAATCTAAAAGCTGCGCTCCCAAAACTCTAAAAAGATAAAAGACATCTGCACCTAATTATCCAGTTCCCTTTTATAAAGGGAAAAGAAATCATATCTTCCTAATTTAACTAAGAAAAGAAATCTTCTTTTTAACAAACCCAAAACAACCACAAAGCTTTCCGCTACAAATCAGTTCCCTAATTCAGATTTGGAATCAAATCCAGCCATACGTGGCTACAGATATTCAGCAAACAATAACTGTCCAAATTTGTTTGTTCAGCTTTTGTGGAAGCTTCCATATATTTTCTTCTTTCCCAAAATCATTGCTGTCCTCTTCCCTTCTTCAAGTTCTCCACAAATTTCTCTTGCTGCTTAATTTCCTCAAATCTTCTAATCAACTCTCCAAATCATCTTTTTATCACCACAATATACTTCATCCCATAAACTTAACATTCTGCATTAAATACCAACAATTAACCACAACTTTACCTTATAAAGCACATTAAAAAGATATATTATAAATGAATAATTAGTGCTTTATCAAGATCCCCACACTTGACTAATGCTGGTCCCTAAGCATTCAAACAAAAATTGAAAACAAACTAAGCAAACAAACAATAAACCAATTTCACTAAATAAGCATCAATCTAGCCAAAACAAATATCCTTCCAAACAGTTAGGTCTAATTCAAATAACAACTCATGCATCATCAAGTCCTCCAAGTCCAACTACAAAATTCTGAGTAACTCTCAAAGCTCACTCCAAACACTCACAAGATATTCAAGATTGGGTTCAATCACTCAAGAAAATCGCACATGGAAAACTTCAACAAACTTGCAATTATGTCACAAGACAATCATAGTATTAAAATTAAACAAGAATCAAAAGGTCTTTAAAAGGTTGTAATGGGGCTAAGGTTCACAAGGTATGGTTTAAGATAGTCTAAAAGGCTTAAAATAAAGTGAACAAAGGTGTAAGCAACACTTGTAAGAACATCCCCACACTTGAACTGCACCAAGTCTCATCTTTTGATTCCAAAAACACTTCAAAGTAATTTTAGCACATTGATCATTCTATTTCTTGTGCTCTTCTCATATTTTCTTCTCTTTTTTCTTTTAAAGATCATTCATCATTTTTTTCTTTTTCTTTCTTTGTTGCTGTTCTCTTTTTTTATATATTCTCAAGCAAACAACACTAATCAAATTCTATAGAATTTTTCCTTTCTTTGCCTTTTCTGTCCAGTGTCGTATGGGCAAACAATGAGCTTCAAAAAATTCTATTCAACAAAGCATGCTGGAACATTTCCATCATAGAGACTTATGCACTTCTCTTCTTGTCAAACCCAGGGGAAACAAATCACACTTAAGTTACTTACACCACAGTAGCAAAAAGAAAGCTAAAAGTGGTCTAAAGCAAGAATGTTTAGTGGTTTCATCACAAAGAAAAAGGTTAAGGCTCAAAAGGGTTGACTAAGGGTAAATGTATGGGTAGTTAAGAAAATTAAAGTCAAAAAGGGCGAAATCCTAAATGCCTTTATCATTTTCAAATTCAATTCCAACACATGACATCTATGCACAACAAAGTAAGTTTAAGAAATCAACTATGCGCGATTTGCACTCAATTCAAAGAATGATTCATATAAGTATGAACAAAGTGGTCATTCAATGCTTGGCTCAAAAATCCTCACTTATGGGTTGGCAAAAATGCTCAAAATCAGTAGTCATCATACTTGGAATCATACTCAACTATCACAACTCATTACTATGAATTAAACCATAACTAAACCTTTCTTATTCAAAACTGTTTGGCTAAAGAATGCTTATAAAGTGAAAAAGTTTTGCAACAACTAAAGTCCCTAAAACACACTAAAAATGTAAACTGTTTTTCGTGAAATTTTCATGATTTTCTGATTTTTTTTTTTTAAATAAAGTAAGAAAACATAACAACTAAAACACATAAGAACCCTCCCCACACTTAAACAACGACATGTCCTCATGTGATAAAGGAGTAAAAATAGGCACTGAAACACAGAAACTAAGAATAAAAGACAAAAATTAAAAACATAGAAACTAAAAAGAAAAAGGGGACAGCCTGATCTTGTAGGGGTCCGTCGCTGGCGGACGGCACGTCGGTGGTCGTGTGGAGTCGCCGGCAACAAAATCAGAGTCAGCCGCTGTAAATCTTCCGGAGGGAGACGCGCAGAAGGGTGGCGTTGGATGCTCAATCGTGGCCTGCCGTGGGCATTTAGCAGGCGGGGGAGGGGGGGCGTTGTCAGCCGGCGTGAACTCAATGGCGATGAAGAAGCCTCGGGCGAAGAAGAATGCGCCGGTGTGGGGCTTGCAAATGTCAAGTTCACCATCCTGCAATTGGCTGTTGGCGATGAGGAGGCTGCGGTCAACTAAGAAAGGAACGTGGATAGGGGCGCGTGGTGAAGGGCTGGCTGACGGTGGAGTTCGCCGACGGCTGTTTGCTCGTTGGTGACAAAGAGGGAGATACGGCTAGGGTTGGGAAGACAAAAAGAAATGGGTAAATGGGTTAACTTGAATATGGGTTGAAAAATGAAATTGGTGGGCCTTTGTAATAAAATAAAGGCATGCTTGGACTGGGCCCGAATTCCATGGACTAAGGCATATCTCAATTTCCCTTAAATTAAAAGCTCCACTCCATGTCTGCAACTAAACCATCCCACTTTGTAAGCCACGTTTTTTTAAAAACATCTGGAACAAGAAGACACTCATTAATTGGAAAACAATAATAAAACTAATAAAATAAAACTAATAAAATAAATTCTCAAAACTAAAAGAAAAGTGGGTTGCCTCCCACAAGCGCCATTGTTTTAATGTCCTTGGCTAGACCAAGTATGTGTCAAACGCATTAACCATTGGTGGAGGCTCCGGAGGTGGTCTTGGAGAAGGCACATCTTGTATGCAAGTCAAAATTTTTCCTACAGTTCCCTTGTAACTTCTTTGGTTCCATGTCAATTTGATCAATAAGATTTGAGTAAGATTCTTGTTATTGACAGTGGGCAACGTCTTTTCCTCACTCAAAAACACAACTTTCAGAGGTTTAATCAATGATATAAGTTGTAAAACTGGAGCTTGCAAAATATAAGGGAAACTTATATCAGCAGGGTCTCGTTTAGGCAAACGGGAACTTTCTGGATTGCTTGAAATCACTTGTATCAGATTCAATGACATTGTTTCATCTCCAATCTCTTCATCCTTCAATTCTTTAATGTTAGAATCTGGTTCTTTACATTCATGTGATAGTGTATCCTCAAGAACAACCAGCATGTCATCACATTCCACCACCATATCCTCTTTTAGATGTTGGTTTCTATTGGCAAGAAACTTTTTTTCAAACTTTGCAACCTTTGGCATTTTTCTAATTGCTTCAAGGAATGCGTCTGTAATCTCCACCTTGTTGAAGATGGTCAAGATGTCATCTAAATTCTCATTCTTGGCGTTCTTTTTCAACCTGTTTGGAAAAGGTGGAGGTATTTTAATTTCAGAATTGGAAAATTTTAATTTAGGACTTACCTCTGATTTTTGCTCCTTCGTCGTTCGGTCGAACGACGCGGATGGAATTTCTGGGCTGATAGATTGTTGAATTTCGTCCTTTGCCTCTGATTCCTCAACCTTTTGCCCATTACTTAACATCATCTTATTGACGTCTGCCCTTGGATTAACCAACACTTGGGATGTGATTTTTCCTTGATTACTAATCAAGTCATTGAATTGAGTAATTTGTTTACTCAATTCTTTAAAACTTACCATTGTGGCTTCTCTTTCTTGTTGCATCACATTCAAGTGTGGAAAGAATGGAACCATCTCTTGTTGCCATATATCATCTTGTGTTGGCACATTGTTTTCCTGCATAATGTTAACTGAGTTAGCTAAATTTGCAAGTAAATCTTCAAGAGATGTACCTGAACTTGTGGTGGGTATTGCACTGTTTTGGTCAAAAGAAACCAGTGATTGTTGTTGCTCCCATGTCCATGGTGATGGCTATTGCTGCACCACATTCCTATCAATGTAGTTTGGGTAGTTCCACCACTCTGAATTGTATTCATTAGAATAAGGGCTGTAATGATATTGTGGATAAAAACTCCCAATTGTATTGAATTGTGCCCCTTGGATAATCTTGAACGAATTGACACCTAGCTGTAGGATGACCAAGATTTCTGCGTTTTCCACATGGTCTTTTTTGTTGAACAGCACCTAAACCTTCAACTAATTTTTCCAGTGAAGAGATCAGTGCATCTAATTTATTTTCCATTAAAAACATGTTTACCTCTTCAACCGTTTGGGCAGACAACTGTTCAAAACCAGAAATTGTTTCTTGGCATATTTCCTTCAATTCTTTCCTCAACCTGTGCGCTTGTTTTCAGTATCTAAAGATAAACAGATTGAAGTTAGAAAATTTGGAATTAAACCAAAGAAAAAAAAACAAATTAACTAAAAAGAAAATAATGTTATTCCCCGGCAACGGAGCCAAAATTTGGTGTGTCATTTTTGCACCAAAATTAATACTTACTCTAAAGATTAAAAATAGTCTAATGGGAGTAAGGTCGATCCCACGTGGAACAGCAAATCTTCTAAATAGTTAATTCGCAATTTGTCACAATAATTAAAACTAAAAATAATAAGAAGGAAACTAGATAAATTAACAAATTAATAACCAAAGCAATTAATATCATAGAAATACTGAATTAAATTACTTAAGATAAAATTCTGGCAAATAAGCAATCCACATTGATCTTTATCAGTTGTTCATTGACGCAAAAATAATAATTCCCATTCAATCAGTCATTTATAGGACACCGAGAATCAGCTCCGACGTATCCAAATCCTTCCTTACTTATTCAATAGTGAACAAGTATCAGCTTAATCCACTATTCCCCTATTTCTAACATAACCAGGCCGGAATCAGCCGATCACCCAATTCAACGTTAGAAAAGCATTAATTCTTAGGAGGACCCAACTTTAAAAAACTAAGTTATGATCAGCATACAATAATTTGTTAACCAATTGTCTCCGTCTACCGAGACAGCAGCTTTGTCACTAATTAATCCTACTAATTCAATCCAGTAATTTAATTAGAGATTAATTGACACTACTTAATTTTATTAAAGTTGATCAGACTTTAATCCAATTAAGTAATAAAAGCTATTCACAGAAAACTCTTGGAACTGAATATAAATCATTGATTAACACAATTTGGTCTCACAACTTAATCATAATTAGTGCTTCTTACTTACTTACCAGATAAGGAATTACTCACTACTCATAATAACAACAAGACAATAACAAATTAATTAAATAAAGACTGAATTAAATAAAAGAAATCAAACCGAGCCGCCCGTCGTTTGGGCAAACGACGGGCTGCTGTTCTTGTTCTCTGCAAAACTGCAGAACTTCCAATCTAAAAGCTGCGCTCCCAAAACTCTAAAAAGATAAAAGACATCTGCACCTAATTATCCAGTTCCCTTTTATAAAGGGAAAAGAAATCATATCTTCCTAATTTAACTAAGAAAAGAAATCTTCTTTTTAACAAAACCAAAACAACCACAAAGCTTTCCGCTACAAATCAGTTCCCTAATTCAGATTTGGAATCAAATCCAGACATACGTGGCTACAGATATTCAGCAAACAATAACTGTCCAAATTTGTTTGTTTAGCTTTTGTGGAAGCTTCCATATATTTTCTTCTTTCCCAAAATCATTGCTGTCCTCTTCCCTTCTTCAAGTTCTCCACAAATTTCTCTTGCTGCTTAATTTCCTCAAATCTTCTAATCAACTCTCCAAATCATCTTTTTATCACCACAATATACTTCATCCCATAAACTTAACATTCTGCATTGAATACCAACAATTAACCACAACTTTACCTTATAAAGCACATTAAAAAGATATATTATAAATGAATAATTAATGCTTTATCAACCGTCTATAGAAGCCAGCATGACCCATGAAGCTCCTTACTCCTTTCACATTGGTTGGTGTTGGGAACTTGGCTATCACTTCCACCTTGGCCCTATCAACTTCCAACCCAGGTTTGGAAATTTTGTGTCCCAGTACAACACCTTCATTCACTATAAACTGGTATTTCTCCCAGTTTAAGACCAAGTTAGTGTCCACGCACCTCTTCAATACCAGTGACAAATTTTCCAAACATCCTTCAAAAGTTATTCCAAAAACAGAGAAGTCATCCATGAAGATTTCTATGATATTCTCCACCATGTCCTGGAATATAGCCATCATGCATCGTTGGAATGTGGCTGGAGCGTTGCAAAGACCGAAGGGCATCCTCTTAAAAGCGTATGTTCCAAAGGGGCATGTGAAAGTGGTCTTCTCCTGGTCCTTTGGGTCGATGGTAATCTGATTGTATCCGAAATATCCATCTAGGAAGCAGTAGAATAGAAATCTAGCTATTCTATCCAAGAGTTGTTCAAGGAAGAGCAAATGGAAGTGGTCATTTCTGGTGGTATTGTTCAATTTTCTATAATCCATGCACACCCTCTAAGCATTGATGATCCTGGTGGCCAGCAACTCATTTGCTTCATTTGTTACCACAGTCACCCCTCATTTCTTGGGTACACACTATACTGGGCTGACCCACTCACTGTCAGATATAGGAAATATCATTCCAAAGTCAAGAAGCTTGTTAATCTCCTTTTTTACTACTTCCATCATTTGTAGGTTCAGTCTTCTTTGCTTATTTTGTGCATATAAATACTGGGGCTTATTCCCATGATATCTATTATTGTCCAACTAATTGCCTCCTTATGCATTTTCAAAACTTCCAGCAATTTTTCTTCTTGCCACTTCTCCAAATTGGATGAGATAACCACTGGAAGAGTCTCATTCTCTCCCAATAATGCATATTTTAGATGGGGAGGAAGAGCCTTCAACTCTAGTTTGGGGGGTTTCACAATTGAGGGCATAAGCTTCTCATTCCTGTTTTCAAAAGTCTCAGGCCTCACCTCAGTGGGCGCAACAACATAATTCTCATTAGTTTCAATAACAGAGGTTGACAAAATTTCACTCGATTCATCCTTTTCAGCATTTTCATCAAATTCTCTCTCAAAATTCATTTCTAATATAGACTCATCTATCACACAACATTCAATCAAATTCTCCAGTTCATGCAATATCACATTTTCTTTATCAGTTAAAACATTCTCACATTCATTATGCTTTTCATGCTCACATGACTTAAGTAATGCAAGAGAAAATTTATGTTTATGCCCCAGTTCAAACAAGTGATGGTTACCTTCTATAGGGCATGCAAAGTAGCATTGCTCTACTGTATTGGGGTATTTCATTGCATAATCCACATTAAATACTACCTGTTCTCTATTCACTTTAAATGTAATGGTCTTACTTTTGACACCTATAACAGCATCTCCAGTAGCTAAGAAAGGTCTGCCAAAAATTAGAGGCACCTCTGGATCTTCTTCCATGTCCAAAATAATGAAATCAACTGGTAATACGAATTTGTCTACAGACACCAGCACATTTTCAATCATCTCTGTGGGTTGCACAAGAGATCTATCAGCTAACTGAAGGAACATAGCCATTGGTTTGATTTTATCACCAAGTCCAACGTTCTCTGCAATGGAGAGTAGCATCAAGTTTAACCCCGCTCCAAGATTACATAAGGCCTTGCTAAAGAATTTGCCCCCGATTGTGCACGGTATTGTACAACTCTCAGGATACTTCAACTTTGGTGGTAACTCATTGTTCATCCATGCCTGACCTTCCTCTATGAGTGGAATTGGTACTTCACACTGAAGGATTTGTTCCTTGTTAGCAATCAGGTTTTTCAATAACTTTGTATATCTGGGCACAGCAGTAACCAAGTCCAGTAGTGGCACATTTACGTTCACATTCTTGACCATGTAAAAAAATCTTGTAAACTGAGCTCCCTCTTTGGTTGGAGGTGGGACTCTTAATGCTTCCAGCGTTGGTCTCTCCCATGACTTCCTTTATTGGACTTTCTTCCATCTTGTCTTTCTTGTTCCCACTAAGTTCCTTCTCACATCTTAAGTTATAGCATTACACATCTTCTTTCCTTTTGGGTTAGGTTCAGTGTCACTTGGAAGGGTTCCCTAGGGTCTTTGATGAAGTGCCCTGGTCACTTGGCCCAACTGCACCTCCATATTTTTCATAGATGCTTCACAATTTTTTGCTTGAGTTTCCAACACCGAGGTTCTCTTCTCATACGCTTCCATCTTCTCCAAAATCTTTTGGAGCATTTCTTCCTCATTGGTACTACTAGGTTCTCTGTTACTTGACTCTCCTACTTGAAAGAATTGTCTATTTTGGTTGCCTTGCCCCCAAGCACCTTATCCATTCTGATTTCTGTACCCACCATATTGCTGCCTATTGTTGTAATTGTTAATGTACTAGACAGACTCTTTTGTGAACTGACATTCAACCGTATGGTGTTCACCTTTGCACAGCCCACAAGATAACACCTGGGTGGTTTTAGCTGATTTCAACATTTGAACCTGCCTAGTCAAGGCCTCTATCTTGGCTTCCAAAGATGTTTCCTCGTCTAAGTCCTGAACTCCTCTCTGTCTCCTCATGGTTGGCTTTCATCAGCTATTGAATCAAACAATTCCCTTTCTTTTGATACACTTTTATCCTTTAAAGCCCCATTTGCACAAGCTTTTACTATAAGTGATGATTCAGGTGGCAATCCTTTCAAGAATGTATTCAGTTCCTTTACTTCTCCCAAATCATTATTGGGACATTGTCTAAACATATCATTAAATCTGTCCCAAGCTTCCTTAGGTTTCTCCATCTTGTTGTTGAAAGCTTCTGATCTCTAACCTCATTCGTTCCAACTTGGAAGGGGGAAAATACTTTGCTAGGAACTTTCTCTCCAACTCTTCAAATGTGGCAATGGAAGGTCCTCCAATTGATTTATACCAGTGTTTGGCTTTCCCTTTTAAGGACAATGGGAAGAGGACTCTCTGCACTTCATCATGTGGTACTCTTTGGAGTTTGAAGGTATTACATAACCCTAGAAACCAATCAAGGTGCTCATTAGGATTATCATTACTCAGCGCCTGAAATATCTGCCCTGTGTTATCATAGACATAATCTGAGTGGGTATCTGATGACTCTTAACATCTATCCCTTGATGGTTGTTTCTCCTTTCGAAGTTCACAGCAAAAATGAACCCCAAACCGTGGAGGTTGAGGTTTAGGTCTTTCCTCTTCGTGTTCTGCCATTTCAAGAGCTATTTTTCTCTGTCTTAAAGTTCTTTGAAGCTCAAGATCAAGTTCAAATTCCGATTCTATTCAACGAATCTTTGCCCCCCTTTGCATAAACTGGACTGCCTACGCAAATCAGGAACACTTCCAACGTAGACAGAGATTAATAGAACAAAATCAACATAAGAAATGAAATGAATGACTTCAACAACGTAATCTCAGAACTCACTGAAAGTCACAACTCAAAACAGTAAATACTAACAACAAATAACAAAAACCACAAAACTCAAAACTATCACAAGTCAATTCCTACACCTTGCCTCTCCCCAGCAGCGGTGCCAAAAATTGTTGGGAAGCCATCGCAAGCTTCCCAATTTACCCAGTCCACTAAATATATAGTAGTGGTGAATGGGATCGTTTCCACGGAGAGAGGATTATGTCAAGGTATTGATCTAGTGATAGAATAAAACAATCAAAATGCAATAACTGAAGAAATGCACGAAATTGAACACTAGAAAGGAGTTGTATTGTCTTGAGGCGGAACAACTAGTGCGGATCTCTATCTATTATCACTGACTCGTGTACATGCATGAGGGGACTATTCTGCTAGCGTCATGGAATTGATTAACCTGGTGGTTCTAACAATTCCACTTCACAGACTCCTCAAACTTCCCTTGGTAGGGCAAGTTCGTAGCACAAATTAAGAATTTAGGTCCCTCCTCCGTACAACAATTCTAGTTCAATCCCCAGTCAACTCCCTTGATGGGGAAACTGACTAACTCAAGTGTTCAAATTGTTCTACCAGAATGATCTCAAGTCTTTTCTATGAATTTGATCTCAATTGTCAGTGGGTACCACACAAGTAAAATCACAAGACAATCAGATCTTTAAGACTCATGCAAGAATGTTTCCAAATTCAATTCACGTTGGATGCAATTTTCTTTAGTAGATCCACAACGATCTCAGTGGGTACCGCAGATCAGATATAGATTTAGGCGAAATCATGCAAGCCCATTGAATCTAAACATGTAATGAACAGAAAACAATAATGAACACAGATCAATTCAACTCAATTGTCTCAAATAAGTTAAGATCCGTATATATGAAACCCTCAAGGCAATACTCTAAATTTAGCCGATCATGTTGATCGGCTCAGATCAAGTAATTATAAAGAATAGAATATATGTGTGAGCTATGGTGTTCCGTTCTCTCTTTGCAATGTTGTTCTGGTTGTTTCTCTCTGATTGATTTTCTCTAATTCGGTCTCTTCCAGAATCCCCCTCCAAAAACTCCCTAGGGGCTCTCTTTTCTTTAGCCATTTTTCTTTGGCTTTTATACTTTCCCTCCCATGACGTGTCTCTATCATGGTAGCTAAAAGCTTCAACTGGGAATGAGATTTCTCCACGTATCTGCAAGAGTCAGTAAGCAAATAAAGTGAGGTCATCTGATTGAGGCGTTCGCTTAGGTATTAAGCTTTCAATTTATCAAACATGTGGTGTGCCTTTGAATGGCTGTGTTTGAGTGACTTGTGTTGCCGTACGTGCTAAGTGCATGAAAGGGTGTAAGTGTAGTGAAATGAATTCATGACTTGGTGTGTGAGTATGCCGGAGCGAGTGTGAGGTGAGCTAGAAGTGGGTGTGAGGTGAGGGCGGGCGCCTTTGTGTGCTTGTGCGTGTGTGCGGTGTGTTGGATGTGTTTTTATGCTAAGTGTGAGTTATATATGTGCATATGAATTGCGTCGTTTGTGCTTGTGTGCTGGAACTGATTGAGACTTTGTGAGGCACAATGGTCAAGTGTGTGCTAGTTTCCAAATTCATACAAAAATCATATCAAATTGCATAATGTTCTTAGACATTTTCCACATCTGTGAGATTATGAACATTCATGCACATAAGTCATTCATGAAGCACTATTTCTGCTAGAATTTCATACAAACGATCAAGTAAACAAAGCAAATAAGTCAGTACAAACTCGACTTATCAGATATTCCGAACTCGGATGAATACAAAAGGTCGAAAAGAGTTTCGAACAATTAGTTTTTGACTCTTGCTGTTTTTAGCTAAAATGCGTGTATTATAACTCAAAAAAATGTCTAATTTTTAAAAAATTTAAAATTCTTTTTTTTTCACACATTTACTAGATTTCACATTTTAAATTGGGAAGAATAAAAAATGGCAGGAAAAGAGCTCCAATCGGCTAGTTTTTGAGTGTTCCCATTTTTTGCTATAAAAACATATATTATACATATAACTCATAAAA
This sequence comes from Ophiorrhiza pumila, assembly GCA_016586305.1. NCBI lineage: Eukaryota > Viridiplantae > Streptophyta > Magnoliopsida > Gentianales > Rubiaceae > Ophiorrhiza > Ophiorrhiza pumila. The sequence goes on along the minus strand of BLIW01000008.1, from coordinate 6,364,841 downwards.
AATAGATATTTTTCAAAAATTCTATTTTTTTTTTCATACTATTCACTAGATTGCACATTCTTAACTAAGATGGGTACAAAAAATGGCTTGAAAAGAATTCTGATCAACTAGCATTTCAATCTCGCCGTTTTTTGCCAAAATGCGTATTATAGCTAAAAAAAATTCCAATTTTTTAAAAAATTTAAAATTTTTATTTTTTTCGCACATTAACTAGATTTCACATTCTTAATTGGGAAGAATAAAAAAAAGCGAGAAAAGAGTTAACATTGGCTAGTTTTTGAGTCTTGTCGTTTTTCGCCAAAAAACTTATATTATAGCTCACAAAAAATTAAGAATTTTGAAAAATCTAAAATTTTCTTTTTTCACACTATTTACTAGATTGCACATTATCAATTAGGGTTGGTACAAAAAACTACTCAAAAATAGTTCCGATCAACTAGTTTTTGAGTTTTACAATTTTCGGACAAAATGAGTGCATTATAGATAAAAACAAATGTCAATTTTTTAAAATATTTAAAATATTCTTTTTTTTCACACAGTCACTAGTTTTCATGTTCTAAATTAGAAAGGGTGAAAAACAACTGCAGAAAAGAGGTTCCATCGGCTAATTTTTGAGCATTGTCGTTTTTTGCAAAAAAAATGTGTATTATACATCACCAAAAATAGAGAAATTTTCAAAATTTTAAATTTCTATTTATCCCACACCAGTCACTAGATTGCACATTCTAAACTAGGATGGGTATAAAAAACGACTCGAAAAGACTTCCAATCAAATAGTTTTTGAGTTTCACCATTTCTTGGCCAAAATGCGTCCACTATAGCTAAAAAAATGTCAATTTTTTAAAAAATTTAAAATTTTCTTTTTTTTTTCCACACATTCACTATATTTCACGTTCTAAAAACAGCGGGAAAAGAGCTTCCATTGATTAGTTTTTGAGTCTTGTCATTTTTTTCCAAAAAAACGTGTATTATTGCTCACCAAAACTAGAGATTTTTTTTTAAAAAATCTAAATTTTTAATTTTTTTTTCACACAATCTACGAAATTGTATATTCTCAACAAGGATGAGTACAAAAAAATGAATCGAAAAGAGTTATAATCAACTAGTTTTTGAGTCTTAGTGTTTTTGCCAAAATTCGTGTATTATATAGCTAAAAAAATATGTCAACTTTTTTTTTTTAATTTTTTTTACACACTCACTAGATTTTACTTTCTAAATTTTGAAGTGTAAAAAAAAATCTCGGGAAAAGAGCTTCCATCGGCTAGATTTTGAATCTTGCCGTTTTTTGTCAAAAAAAATGCATATTATAACTTATAAAAATGGAGATCTTTTCAAAAATATAAATTTTGATTTTTTCCACACTATTCACTAGATTGCATATTCTGAAATAAGATGAATACAAAAAATAGGTCGAAAAGAGTTTGAAACAACTAGTTTTTGAGTCTTGCAATTTTGGCAAAAATGTGTGTATTATAGCTCAAAAAAATGTCATTTTTGAAAAAAAAATTAAAATTTCTTTTTTTTTTACACATTTACAAGGTTTCACGTTCTAAATTGGGAAGAATTAAAAATGACAGGAAAAAAGCTCCTATCAACTAGTTTTTGAGTCTTGCCATTTTTTGCCAAAAAAAAACATGTCACAAAAAATGTATATTTTTTTTAAAAAATAAAATTTTCTTTTTTCACACTATTGACGAGATTCTCAACTAAAATAGGTACAAAAAATGGCTCGAAAGCAATTCCAATCAACTAGGTTTTGAATCTCGCAGTTTTTGACTAAAATGCATGAATTATAGCTCAAAATTTTTTTAATTTTTTTAAAAATTTAAATTTTTCCTTTTTTCACAAATTCACTAGGTTTCACATTCTAAATTGGAAAGAATAAAAAATGGAAGAAAAAGAGGTCACATCGACTAGTTTTTTTTTCTTGTTGTTTTTTGCCAAAAAAACATGTATTATAGCTCATAAAAAACAAAGAAATTTGAAAAAAATCTAAACTTTTCTTTTGTCCACACTATTCACTAGATTGAACATTCTCAATTAGGATTGGCACAAAAAACTGCGAGAAAAGAGTTATGATCAACTAGTTTTTTAATCTTGCCGTTTTTGGCCATGTATTAAATATCAAAGCAAATGTCAATTTTTTAAAAAATTAAAATTTTCTTTTTTAACACAGTTACTAGTTTTCACGTTCTAAATTAGGAAGGGTGAAAAACAATAGCGGTAAAGAGCTTCTATCGACTAATTTTTTAGTATTGTTGTTTTTGGCAAAAAAAAATGTATTGTAGCTCACAAAAAATGGAGATATTTCCAAAAATCAAAATTTCTATTTTTCTTACATTATTCACTAGATTGTACATACTCAAATAGGATGAGTATATAAAATGGCTCGAAAAGAGATACAATCAACTAGTTTTTTAATATCGCCGCTTTTGGCCAAAATGAATGCATTATAGCTCAAAAAATGTCAATTTTTTAAAAATTTTAAAATTTTCTTTTTTTTCACATATTCACTAGATTTCACATTCTAAATTAGAAAGAATAAAAAACAGTAGAAAAAGAACTCCCATCGTCTAGTTTTTGAGTCATGCTGTTTTTGGCCAAAAAAACATGTATTATTGCTCACCAAAAATGGAGATTTTTTTCAAAATATAAATTTTTATTTTTCCCCCACACTATTCACTAGATTGCACATTCTCAACTAGGATGTGTACAAAAAAGACTCGAAAAGAGTTATGATCAACTAGTTTTTTAATCTTTGTCTTTTTTTTTACCAAAATGCGTGTATTATATGGCTAAAAAATGTCAACATTTTTTAAAAAAATTTCATATATTCAATAGATTTCATATTCTAAATTGGGAAGGGTAGAAAAAACTTTGGGAAAAGAGCTTCTATCGACTAATTTTTGAATCTCATCGCTTTTTGTCAAAAAACCGTGTATTATAACTCACAAAAAATAGAGATCTTTTCAAAAATATAAATTTCCATTTTTTTCATACTATTCACAAGATTGCACATTCTAAACTAGGATGAATACAAAAAACGGGTCGAAAAGAGTTCCGAACTAGTTTTTGACTTTTGCCGTTTTTGGAAAAAATATGTGTATTATAGCTAAAAAAAATTAAAATTTCCTTTTTCCTTTCATACATTTACTAGATTTCAAATTCTAAATTGGGAAGAATTAAAAACCGAGGGAAAAGAGCTTCCATCAGCTAGTTTTTAGTCTTGCCGTTTTTGCCAAAAAAAAATGTATTATAGGCTTATAGCTCACAAAAATTGGAGATTTTTCAAAAAATCGAAATTTTTCTTTTTTTTCACACTATTCACTGGTTGCACATTCTCAACTAAGATGAATACAAAAAATTGCACATTCTCAACTAAGATGAGTACGAAAAATGGTTCAAAAAGAGTTCCGGTCAACTACGTTTTGAATCTCGCTATTGTTTTGCCAAAATACGTGTGTCATAGCTCAAAACATTTTCAATTTTTTAAAAGATTAAATTTTTTTTTCATATCTTCACTAGATTTCACATTCTAAACTAAGTAGGGTAGAAAAAAACCTCGAGAAAAGAGCTTCCATCGACTAGTTTTTGAATCTTGCTACTTTTTTTGTAAAGAATTAAATGTGTATTATAGCTGACCAAAAATGGAAATCTTTTAAAAAATATAAGGCTCCGCTTAGATAAGGTATTTTTTTAGTATGATGATGCAATTTGTTTTCTTGTAATTTGTATAAGAATGGAATATTTTGGAAATTTTTGGATTGATGAGGTTGATTTGTTAGGATTAATATTGAAGAATTTTTTATTAATAAAAGTTTTAAATTCAAATTTGAATTAATATTTTATGAATTTGTGTTGATTGAAAATTTTGTTAGGAAGAATTGTTTATTATTAAAAATTTTGAATTCAAATTAAAAATTAATATTTAATCTATAAAAAATACTGTAGCAAAAATAATTACTATAACATTGATTTTTGTTTTGAAATTTTGGTAGAAAAAATTAGCAAAACAAACAAGTTATTTGGAATTTGTGAAATAAATCATTAAAACACATGCATCCAAATAGAGCCTTAGATTTTTTTTTCAAAATTCTCCATTTTTTGTGAGCTATAATATATTTTTTGGCCAGAAACAACAAGATTAGGAAACTAGCCAATGCGAGCTCTTTTTCTGCTATTTTTTTATTTTTCCCAATTTAGAATGTGAAATCTAGTGAATATGTGAAAAAAATTTAAATTTTTTTGAGCTATAATACATGTATTTTTGCCAAAAACAACGAGATTCAAAACTTAATTGATCAGAACTATTTTTGAACCATTTTTTGTACCCATCTTAGTTGAGAATACGAAATTTATTGAATAGTGTGAAAAAAAAGAAAATTTTAAATTTTTTTGAAAAATCTCTATTTTTTGTGAGTTATAATACATTTTTTTAGCAAAATCCAGCAAGATTTAAAAACTAGCCGATGGGAGCTTTTTTTCTAACCATTTTTATTTTTTTTAATTTAGAATGTGAAATCTAGTAAATGTCCGAAAAAAAAGAAAATTTTAAATTTCTTAAAATATTAACATTTTTTTTGCGCTATAATACATGCATTTTGGTAAAAAATGACGAGACAAAAAAATTAGTTTTCGAAACTCTTTTTGACACGTTTTTTTGTATTCATCCTAATTCAAAATGTGCAATTTAGTGGATAGTGTAGAAAAATAAAATAAAATAAATTTCTGAAAGTTTCAGTTTTGTCGGCCATATGTTTTGATTTCATGAATTTTTATGCCTCTATGTATGTTATATACTTATCAAATAACTGTTCAAATTAGATTTTGAATGAACAAAAAATATATGGACTATTTGAATTTTAAATTGCAATATAAGTGACCAAAATAACATTTTTTTTTAAATAGCAGAGATAAATCCAAACGAACCCATCCAATTTAAGAAGCAATTGAAGTAATTTACTCCAACTTAATACAATGAACGTTTATTGATCATATCATAGCCCATCCAATTGACTCATTCATCTTTTTTACTCAATTAGTAGACATATTCTTACTGTAATGCAGATTTCCAATTCTAGAATGGATAATTCAAGATATTTGGCAAGATGTTTCTCTTGAATAATGTTGAAATGGTTAATATTTACTATCATCCAACTTTTGCTCCAGGACTTGACTTTATACGATCAAATATTAAGGCTGCATGTGATGCTCATCAGCTTTCTCCAATTGGATTTGATATTGTGTTTCCTGGAATGATCAAATATGCAAGAGAACTCGACTTGGATCTACATTTGGATGAAATTTTGCTGGATAAAATTCTGCATAATCATGAGCTGGAAATTGAGAGGTTCCATTTAAAGAAACATGGAGTACAAAAACTGTTTTCCTTTGGTAGATTATATGGACATTTCTTCATAAATTAAACTGTGATTTTCCTCATAGAATTCAGGGAAATGAAACAGCTTTAGCATATTACGCGGAAGAATTTAGAACATTACATCGGAAAGAGATAATGAAGCAACAAAGGATTAATGGTTCGCTTCTAAGTTCACCAGCTGCCACTGCTGCTGCTTTAGATCAGCACTATGACAAGAAGTGTTTTGCATACTTGTGCTCAATCTTAAAGGAGTATGAAAATGGCGGTACTCCCAAATAACTTATTCGATCAATATAGAACTGATTATTGCTTTCTAATCTTTTGAAATCCATGCAATAGTTTAGTTTCTTCACAATATTGATTTTCTTTTTTGTTTTTCTTGTTTGGTTTTTGGGTTTAATCTCACAGTACCAACCATTTATCCATCAAACATATATGTTCGTCTGCGAATGGTTGATGAGCTTGAAAAGCTGGGAATAAAACGGCATTTTAGGCGTGAAATAGAAAGAATTTTGGATGAAACATATAGGTAACTTCAAAGTAGATTTCAGGATGCTATTTTTAAGTACTGATAAATTTTGCAACTCTATGCTAAAAATACAAACTTGGAAACAAAAATATATAGGTCATGGAAGCAAAGAGATGAAGAGATCTTTTCAGATGTCACCTGTTGTGCCATGGCATTTCGACATTTACGATTAGGAGGGTATGACGTTTCTCAAGGTGAGGAGGAAGTTAATTAGATAAACTAAAATTGATCCTTTCTGATCATAATGCAGAATCAATGGCTAAGTTCAATTTCTGGTGCAGATGAATTGGTGGGATTCATTGATTCAGAACGTTTCTTCAATACAGTAAGCCCACAATTTACTGGTGTGACTACAGTGCTAGAGCTATACATAGCTTCCCAACTGATTGTTTGTGAAAATGAAGACATTCTTGAGGAAATAAATGCTTGGACGGGAGCTTATCTGAAGCAGCAGTTGTTAAATCAGTGCATACTTTGCAACAGATTACGTAAGGAGGTAGTAGCAAACTAGAATCAATTAATGGTAAATACATTTGTAGATAGCAATGCGATTGACTCTTTACCATGCACATAGTAAATGGAGGCAAACATGTCTATTAAGTATTTACATTATCAGGAGTACTGTTGGTTATAGCTGGAAGTTTTTCTGTATCATCCCATACCTTCAAAACCAAACCTTGACTGATTGATGTGACTATGCAGGATAGTACAAGAAGGGGGAAAAGGCTAAATTGCTCTATTAATTTTAAACTGTAGTAGATTCACAATCGCCTTTATAATATAACATTTCTAATCTCTGGACGAAATATATAAGACTCATAGGGCTTTGTCTCATGATATGTATCATTTTCAGACAAAATTCATTTGTTTAGATTACTTTGGGGCTATTTGAGTTTTTCTAATTATTTACAATTTATTTTATATTTTGGTTTAGTTTAATTTTACAATTATATAAACGTATGTAAACCTTTATTTTTATTATTACGACTTCTTAATTATTCAATACAACTTTCAAATTCACTGAAATTTGTCTTTTGTGCTCTTTGCCAAGAATGTATGTATTCCATTCAAAGAATTTTGATCATCTTTACTTAGGTGGAGTCTTCTCTAAAAAATTATCATGGTACACTAGCACGAATTGTAAACAGGGAATGTATAGAGCTATACAACATAGATGAAGTTCAAATTCTTAAGACAGCTTACAGGTAAAGATTCTTAAACTTAGCATTGGTATGGAAGTGTTGGTGTAATGGTTGCAAACACTATTAACTATTGCATTGTATTTTTTATTGTTTCAGGTGCATCAACACATCCAACATGGACTTTCTTACTTTATCAATACAAGATTTTAATGCTTGCCAAGCCCTACACAAAGATGAGCTCCAAAAACTTGAGAAGTACATCTACAAAATTGTTTGACCAAATCCTCATTACACCAACTTGTTTTATCAGTTGTTATTTGATTAAGAAATCATCAAATTTTGTGCAGATGGTTTGAAAAGAATGGGTTGTACCATATGAATATCCGGAGGCGTGCTCTATATTCTAGTTATTTCATGATTATGGCTGATGTTTTTGAACCTGAACTCTCAGAAACAAGAATTTCATTTGCTCAAAATGTTGTCCTCATAAGAGCTGTAGATGATTTGTTTGACAATTGTGCATCTAGAGAGGAATTAGTTAAAATCGTTGAATTGGTGAAAAGGTTGGTTCAATTCCCAGTTTATATTCAAAATTTCTCTCTTCATAAAACTTTTTTCTACATTTTTAAAAGATATTATCATTCATCTTGCTTCATTTTGATAACTCTTATATAGGTGGGACAAGAATTCAACAATTGGTTACTGCTCTAAAGAAGTTTGGATTTTCTTTTTGGCACTTTACAACACAATAAATGAGTTTGCAGAGAAGGCTTTTGTTCGTCAAGGGCGATGTGTTAAGCAACACTTAATAAGCATGGTACTCCTATCTCCTTGCATGCAATATATTACAATTTGCAAGTGATGTGGAACCGATTGAGAATGCATATAAAAAACAGAAAAAAAGCTAAATCACGTCGTTAATTTTAAACAAAAGTAACAATCTCATTCGGATTTAAAATTGCTGTTGTAGTATAGTATTCGAACTTTTCGACGAGATCTACAATACTCATCAGGTTTTGCCACATGATGTGTACCATTTTTTTCAAAATTCTTTTAGTTTTCTTTTTTCAGACAATTTAGACATTTTTTTTCCTGTTTTGGCTTCACATTTCTTAAAACAATATACTTGTAGAATTCATTTTTAGACTTTATAATTATTCAACACAACTTTTCAAGTTTTGTAGAATTTGTGCTATTTGAAGATTGTTGTCTTCCCTTAATCTGTCCCGTGTTAGCCAGACTTTTTTTATTTTTTTTTATTCTCACAAACCGATTATCATAAGCAGTGGCAAGAATTGTTGGAGGGGATGATGATAGAGCTGGACTGGTGGAGAGAAAACTCAACACCAACCATGGAGGAGTATTTATCAGTGGCATGCTCAACTATTGGCAGTCATGTCTGTATTCTTACAGGACTTTATTTTCTTGGTCCCAAGTTATCGGAAGATGTTTTAGAAAGTGAAGAAATCAGAAGCTTGTGCAAGCATGCCTCTATGGTTGCACGGCTCCTAAACGATCTTCAAACATTTGAGGTAAATTCCTTTATCTTCAAGTGTATGTCTTGTTCAAACGATTTTGCTTTAGACCCTAGTTCTCTATGACTCCAAATATTACCATCCAACTTCGAGGTTTGATGAGACAGCTAAATGCACAGAAAAATGATTTAGGATTAGTATTGTTTTCCTCTTCAAACTTGTGAATCATGTGTTGCATGCTTCACTAGACTGTGTTCACTTGGCAAAGACTGTAGGAGAACTAGGCTGGTGCAACAAAGGATCACAACTAGCCCTTTGTCAACAAATATTTGGTAAAATTTTTGTATCCTTGTTTTGGCTGCCTATAAGTGTCCGGTTGGCAACCGGTATAAAAAACTTTACCGCCCAAAGAACATGAATCATATTAGAAATCGTATAAAGGTTAAAATAAAAACAAATGTAATAATAAAATACGATGTCACAATATAATCAATGTAACTGACCCCACATAGTGGAATAAAGAATTAGTTGTTATTGTTTTGGCTAAGCTAATTTTTTGATACTCCATTTTATTTATCCAATGGAAGGATGATAATTAATTATGGTCTCAACAAGTAAGTTTCACCGGCAAGCCAAGGTAGGTTGGGTGGACTGGTTAGAGAGTAATTACTTAACCGGATATATGAGATGTACATGTGATGTAAAAGTATATGAGTGTAAAAATAAAAAATGGGTAAATTACTTCAACCGTCCCTCAATTTGGAGGTTCATTTCATTTTTATCCCTAATGTTTAAAAAGTTTTATTTTCATCCCTCGTGTTGCATTTTAAGTTTTCAATGATCATTTGTTTACTTTTCATGTTAGAAAATTTCAATTTCGATGACCATCTAACACGTATATATCTAATTCTATCAATTTGTATACAATTCTATTTGTCATATATATGTTAAATATTTATTTAAGTTGAATTTCAAATGAAAAAAATGAATGAATGACGATTTTGAATCAAATTGTAACATGAGGGACAAAATAAAACCTTTTAAAGATAAAAACAAAAATGAAATAAACCTCAAAGTTGAGAGACGATTGAAGTAATTAATTTACGCTAAATTTAAAAAAAAATCACCAACAAGTTCAACAACAACAACAACTAAACATTTATCTCACTAAGTGTGATCGCCTATATGAATCTGATGTCATCACTTCTAATGTGGTCCTATTATTGGATTTGACAAAAGTTTTACGCGGCCTGCCAACCTATCACAACTTTCCTTTATTTCCAACCTCAGAATCATTAGATCATTTTCCTTCTTCTTGGTTTTTAATATGGTGTTTGGTGGCCTCAAAGATACTTTTTTATCCGTACTACTATGTCTTAGCCTTAAGAGTATAAAGATTGTAGAATAAATAAATATATTTTGTAACTTGAAAATTGTGTTTCTTTTCAGTGTTGTTTCACATTTGTTCTAAATATCTCTCCATCAAACAATTTGTAATAATTTCCTATTCAACTTATTGGCATTTTTCAGTTTGGTCATGAAATATATATATAGCATTATTGAATCCAGGTTGTTGATTTATTTTCCCTATATTTACCCATCTTAATGGTCGACTGTCATCATGTAGTTTCTTACTATCAAAATTCTTTTGCATTACTTTTAGTATCTGAATAGAATTCTTTACACATTGCTTGTTATCAGAAGGAACTTGTGGAAAGAAAGCCAAATAGTGTGTCCTTACAAGTTGTTAGAGATCATGGGGCCATAGCAATGGAAGAAGCTAAGAGAAGTCTAGAAAGGATGGTTGAAAGGAGTCGAAGGCAACTGCTAAAGATGGTTCTCCAAAGAAAAGGAAGCCTTGTACCAAGAGAGTGCAAAGATCTGTTTTGGACAACCAGCAAAATTTCCTTCTATTTATACAAGTTTACTAATGAGTATGATTCTCCAAAAGAAATTATTAATGATACAAAATTAGTGATATTTGAGCCCATTAAAATTCCCATTTCACATTAGTTGATGTCAAGAAAGAACTTGAATGGGAAAAGAAAAGGCAAAGAGGAATGAAATGGCATTAAAACCAAATATGACTCACTATGCCAAAGCAATTAGTGTGTACTTGGAACAATGCTTCTTTGTTTGCATGTTTATATTGGATTTTGAAAATTCTTCATCAATAACTTGCGAATTGTTGCATCCATGGTTTCTTACTTGAATCAAGACAGGCATGTGCCTGTAAGGATAACATTGTTGATTGTTGAAAATAGATGTATGTGGTTTAGATATGTTAGGATACAAATGACACAAGTTTGTCAATTGTTTGGCCACTTGAATGGATTTTGATAGCCAAGTGATCCAAAAAAAAAAAATTCAATAATTCGAACCTTGTTTTAGGATCATCCTATATACCTACTTAAAGAAGTGGAGAATTTTTTTTGTCCCATGCATATATATTTTGATGAACTTGTTTTTGATATTTCCTTTATGTTCTTGTGTGCAACAAGATTTGGTTACTCAAGAAAAAATTATAAAGAGGCCAAAGAGAGAGTTTTTGCAAAAGGTTAATGAATAATCACTCCCATCCATCCTTGTGACAATACATTCAATAGCATAAGGCTGGGCTACTTGAATTTCAGTCATTCAACCAGCAATTAAACTACCTTAATTCCTTGTCTTTTCATAGCAACTACTCCTTTAGGAAGATCATTACTGAGACTGGAACTCAAAAGCCTGCTATGGATAGAAGATTAAGCCGGGATTTGAGCTAAAACATGTGCTATCCATAGAAGATTAAGTCGGGATTTGAGCTAAAACATGTGCTATCCATAGAAGATTAAGCCGGAATTTGAGCTAATACATGTGATATCCAAAGAAGATTAAGCTGGGATTTGAGCAAATACATGTGCAATTCACCAAGTAGAGGTAGCCTGCTATATATCAATAGAATATTAAGCTGAAATTTGAGCTAATACATGTGCTATCCATAGAAGATAATTAAGCCAAGATTTGAGCTAATACAGATGCAATTCAGCCATTAGAGCCAGCGATTCACAAACAATAATATTCAGCCTCTAAGAATAGAAAATGTGGCTGGTTTTCACTCATTTTTTCACTTGTGGGGTATATTGAGTCACGAAAGTCTTCTAGATTTTAGTGGTTAATGTCTCTATGCTGCCTTAAATGATTTCTAGTATAGAGTTCCCAAAAATAGGTGAACTCAGCGGTCACACCAATTATTTACTAGTATAGACAGATATAATGAGTAAGTTGAGGAATAAAGTAAGAAACGTCTTTCTATCATGTGCGAGTAAGAGATGTTTGACTGTTTTTGCAAAGCTTGGTCCCGTTGATTGTCCGTTTTTTTGTTTTTTTAGTCGACAAATCCTGTACACACAGGGAATCATTCAGAGTTCTATAGGTACCATAAGATAATAGCACCCATTAAAATGTGTAATAAATGCCATGGGACCCTCAAATTATATGTTGACTCTGCTGCATGATTTGAAAAGGAAAGTTTGGTAGTTTTAGAGTATTCAAACATTTCGGCTGCGTGAAAGATTGGTATTTCGGCCGCATGCAAAAAGAATTTCAGCTGCATGATTTTTCTACAGCAAACCAATCTATAAAACTTCCTATAAATACTACGCATTCAAAAGTTCAATGGCATCCCAAACGAAAAGGCTTAAAAGCTTTTTTCTATTCCTCTCTTTTCTTTCAATTTTTTGCTTAAAGCCTTGAAAATATTTGGTATTCCACTTTTGTAAATTGCATCCACATAATAGTGACTTTTGACACAGCCTCCGATTGTGGACGTAGGTCACATTGACTGAATCACGTAAATCTTTGTGTCTATTGTCTCATTTATTTTTCTCGTTACTATCCTTTATTATTATTTTGGGCTATTAGATACAACGTGAGATCCGTTTGTCCCTAACAAATTGGTATCAGAGCCATATCTCATTTTAGATCTTTTAGCCACGATGACAGTAACTAAGACCTATGTTGAAAGATTTGATGAGAGTATCAACTTCGGTATATGGCAACTCAGAATGGAAGCCATTCTAATTCAGGATGGGTGTGAGTTAGCTCTTGAAAGGGTAGAAACAAGCCATCAGAAATGTGGACACAAAGTTTCTTGAATCTAGATAAAAAGGCTAGATCGGGTATTGTATTAAATCTCTCTAATGAGGTTTTGCAGGAAGTTGCTGGTGAAAAGACATCCAAAGGCATGTGGGACAAATTAAAGTCCATGTATATGAAAAAGAAGGTGGAGAATCGGCTTTATTTGAAGCAAAAGTTGTACATGTTAAAAATGACTGAAGGTACATCTATTATCTCACATCTTGATAAATTTGATTCCATTATTTTGGATTTGGAGAATGTAGATGTTAAGATGGAAGATGATGATCAAGCCATTTTGTTGTTATGCTCTCTTCCCTAGTCATTTAAACATTTTCGTGATACCATGATTTATGAGAAAGATTCTGTCTCATATAGTCATAAAAAATCTGCATTAAAATCCAAAGAGCAGATTGATAGGGATATCACAGGAGAGACTAGTGAAAGTCAGGCAGAGGGATTGGTGGTACGGGAGAGACCTGAAAATAAAAATTTTGAAAGTAGTAGATCCAAAGGCAGGTCTAAATCCAGATATAAAAATAAAGTTTGTAATTATTGCAAGAAAAGGGGGCACATTAAGGCTGACTGCTACAGATTGAAAAATAAAAAAAAATTAAAAATGAGCAGAATAACAGCAACACTGCCGAAGCTAGTGTAGTTGCAGATGAGAATGATGGAACTTTGTTTGTAGCAACAACAAATAAAGTTAGGTCTAAAGATGAGAGGATTTTAGATTCTGATTGTTCTTACCACATGAGTCCTGAAAAGGATTATTTCTCCACATATGAAAAAATATGATGATGGGTTGTTTTGATAGGCAATAATGCTCCATGTAAGGTTGTTGGTAGGGGAACAATCCAGATAAAGATGTATGATGGAATTGTTAGAACACTCACAAATGTTAGACATGTTCCAGATTTGAAGAAAAATCTCATCTCGTTAGGTACCCTTGATTCTCTTGGGTACAAGTATTCGGTTGAAGGTGGAGTTTTAAAAATTTCACGAGGTGCTCTTGTATTGATGAAAGCTTGCAAGTCTGGTAGTTTGTATATCTTGCAGGGATCTACAGTTTTAGGTGCTGCATTAGTCTCTATATCATCATATACCGACATCACCAAATTGTGGCATATGCGATTGGGACGCTTGAGTGAGAAAGGGTTAACGTTGTTAAGCAATAGGGGCCTACTTTGTGGACAAAGTACTGGTAAGATGGACTTTTGTGAACATTGTATTTTTGGGAAATAGAAAAGTGTCAGTTTCAGTTCACCTGCAGTCCGTAAAACAAAAGGTACTTTGGATTATATCCATTATGATCTTTGGGGGCCTTCTCGTATTCCTTCTAAGGGTGGTGCAAGGTATATGTTAACCTTTATTGATGATTATTCAAGAAAGGTTTTGGTGTATTTTTTGAAGAATAAAAATGATGTTTTCCTAACATTTTAACAATGGAAGGGTTTTATTGAAAAGCAGACAGGAAACATATTAAGCGGTTGTAGACTGATAATGGTTTGAAATTTTATGGAATCGAATTTAATGAATTCTGCAAAAATGAAGGAATTTCTTGATATCGTACCGTTAGAATGACGCCTCAACAGAACGGTGTGTTTGAGCGTATGTACCGGACTCTTTTGGGAAGAACTTGGTGTATGATCTCAAATTCTGGGTTGACTTCAAATTTTTGGGCGGAAGCCATCACTACAACTTGTATATTGTTAACCGTGTTCCGTGTGCTCCTCTTGATTTCAAGACTCCAGAGGAAGTGTGGTTAGGTACTCCTTCTAATTACTCAAATTTAAGAATATTTGGGTGTCCAGCATATATGCACATTAATGGGGAAAAGTTAGAGCCTAGGGCTAGAAGATGTATTTTCCTCGGTTATGCTTCAGGGGTGAAAGGACAGAACAACGATAAACACAGATTAATCAATTCAATTGTCTCAAACGGATTAAATCAATACATTTGAACCTAAATGTCTAGGCGATCATGTTGATCGTCTTTGAAAATGAATTTGACAAAGCCAGAACAACTTGATCCATTACAGAGAAATGAATGAATATCTTTACTATGATCTTCTTTCTATCAAAATCTAATTTCTCTTGTTCTTCAATTTCTTCTCCTGCGCTCTCCGATCTCTTCTCTTTGAGTTCTGCAAGCCCTTTTATAGTTTTTCCTCATTCAGCATTTTGTCTGCTTCCTGGAAACTTCCTTCCTCGCTGGGAAGATGCCACATGTCTACAAAGGTAAATCATAACGGAGTGAGGTCATCTGAAGTCAATGCTTGCTTAAACATTAAGTCCTCAATTCATCAAACAGGTGGTGCCTCTCAATGGACGTGTTTGAGTGACTTACGATTGTTGCGTATGCTAATCGAGTGCGGGATCAGGAGTGTGATGGAATGCATACAAAATGGAAAAGTTGTGCAAGTGTGCAAATGAGTGCATGAAAATGTGCATGAGGCTAGACGTGAAAGTGTGTGCGAATGAGTGTCGAATGTGCATGTGCTTGTGTGGGCGCCTTGTGTGTGGGTGTTATGCAGGAGCATAGGCGCACGCACAGCTGTGCGCGGTGTGTGTTGTGCTGGCTCTTAGGCACCCGTACAAGTGAGTGTGTGTGTGTGTTGTGCGGGCACTTAGGCGCCCGCACAAGTGTGTGTGTGTGCATAAGCGCCCGCACAAGTGTGTGCATGTGTGTGTTGTGCGGTTTTGTGAGTTGTGTGCTGTGCTTTGAATGTGTTGTGTTGTGCGAGTTGTGTATGCTGGGACTTTCATTTAGTGATGCTTGAAGTTCAGTGATATGCAAATCAAAATTATACACTTTCATATCATTTCACAACACTTAAGCAAATATCAACACCTCCCAGAATATGAACATTTTTGCACAAAAGTTATTCATCAAGCACCCCTTTTCACTATAAGCCTACACAAAAGACTAAGTAAGTAAAGCAAATAAGTCGGTACAAACCCGACTTATCATCCATACCTTGTTGAAGATGAACCGGTAGAAGAATAATATTCCATAGCCAGAGATAGACCAAGACGAGAGATTCGACCACCACAGAGGTATGCAAATTTTGTTGCATATGCTTTATCAGTGGCACAAGAAACATGTGGAGACGGAGAACCTTCCACATATATAGAGGCAATTTTAGGTGTTGATTCAGATAAGTGGGTGGTGGCCATGAATGAAGGAATGGAATCTCTACACAAGAATGGTACTTGGGATCTTGTGACGCCACCGAAAGGAAAGAAAATTGTTGGTTGCAAATGGGTTTTCAAAAGAAAAGAAGGTAATTCAGGTATTGACGATGCAAGATATAAGGCACAATTAGTTGCAAAGGGCTATAGTCAGGTACAAGGTGTTGATTTTAATGTTATTTTCTCACCTGTTGTGAAACATAGCTCTATTCGTGTATTGCTTGCATTAGTAGCCATGTTTGATTTCGAATTGGAATAGCTTGATGTTAAGACAGCGTTCCTACATGGTAAATTAGATGAACAAATCTATATGAAACAATCTGAAGGCTTTGAATTTGAAGGTAAAGAAGACCATGTTTTCTTATTGAAGAAATTCTTGTATGGATTAAAGCAATCTCCAAGACAGTGGTACAAGAGGTTTGATTTATTTATGTTAGGTCATGATTTCTTTAGGAGAGACTCCTCCTCTGAGTCGCCCACACCAACCGTTGCTCCTCTTATACTCCCACCGCAATCCTCCAAAACTATGGTCGGCACCATCTTTCGCTACCATCGCGGAGGCCACGTCTATTATTAAAGGCTTCAAGTAGTTCAGGTTATTAGAAGTATTATAGGTCATCTGAATATTTCAACCATTGAAGATGATTGGATAGATTTAATTTTTTAGTTTCAGTTGAGGATTAGGGTTTTTTGTACAAAAAACAAAGGCTGGCGTCGACTTTCATCTTGGGTGGGTGTTGTATTTCGTCAAAGTCATAAATTCCTTGTTCATCGCTGGAGCAATAAAATTGTGCCTGTTGCCTACTTTCTTGGAGCAAGTTTTGTTGTGTTGAGTTTTAATTAATTCGATCCATGGGATTAATGTATTTGTTTGGTGGATTTTATTTCTTATACAATTATATCATTCTTGTGGGATTGATTGATTTTTTTTTTTTGAGATTTTCCAACATCAATTGTGGTTACCGGTGGTATTTAAAGAAGGCCGGGGTGGGTGGTAAAGGGTGAAATGAGTTGCAGAGAACTAATATTATGTTTTTACATTTTTGTCCCTCTAATTTAACAATTTTAGGAAAGATAACGAATTAAATGACGGACTGACCCAAATACATTCATTTAAAGATTTTAATGACTTTTTTTACCACTTTAAAAGTTTGATGACCAAAAGACGGATTTATAAAAAGTTGAGTGACCATTTGTACAGTTTGCTGTAAGTTCAAATTTGAAATTCAAAATTTTCAAGTAAAAAGAGTGAACAAAAGGAATAATATCACAGCCAAGTTCATATTTTTAATTGGATTCTCAACAAGTGACAATCTTTTGGGACAGAGGAAGTTTTATTTGCGTATAAAAAATTCCTTGCAATAAATCTCAAAGTGCAGCCTTGATTTTCTCAAGAAATGAAGATGCTGCAGTATCCTTTCCTCTTCTTAATTTTAGTTTTCGTTCTTTTGTTTGTTAAAGAAGTTAAAAGAAGACACAAAAATCATTGTTATAAGAAAGAAAAATTGCCACCAGGACCATGGAAGCTGCCTTTGATTGGAAATTTGCACCAATTCATGATGACAAGTTCTCAACCAGCTCATCACTCTCTCAAGGAATTGGCAGACAAACATGGAACTCTGATGCATTTGCAGCTCGGTCAAATCTCTGTCATAGTCGTATCGTCCCCCAAGATGGCTGAACAAGTCCTCCAAAATCATGGTCATGCATTTGCAAGTCGGCCAGATCTTACTGTCTCCAAGTATAATGGCAGTAATTTAGGCATCTCATTTTCTCCTTCGGATGATTACCTGAAAAAAATGCGCCAAATTTGTAGCACAGAATTCACACATAGAAGGCAAAACGTTGCTATAATGGAAGATGAGGTTTTGAATCTAGTCAAATCCATTGAATCTCTGGAGGGGCAAGAAATTGTTTTGGCTGAAAAAATAATGGGATATTTAAATGCCACAATTAGTAGAATAACTGTTGGGAGAATATGTCTTGAGACAGATGAACTGCTAATAACAAAAAGAAAATCAGGATCACTTTCTGGAGTTGCAAGTTTTGCAGATCTCTTGCCTTCATTGAGCCATATTCTTCCATTTTTTGGTGACATGAAGCCAAAGCTACTCATGCTATATCCAAAACTTGATGATATCCTTGACAATGTCATCATTGAGGAGGAAGAAAAGATGGTGAAGGGTTTGTTGCAGGATGAGGATGTTCACATACTTCACCTTCTGCTGCAGCTTAAGAACAAAAGCAATGGCCTCAAATTCAGCATCACTAACAACAACATCAAGGCTGTCATATTTGTAAGGCTAAATAGTAGTGCACATTTTACTTCTTTTATCTATTTCATCATACATGTTGTTATAAATTGTTTGTTTCATAGGAATATTTTGTTTCGAAAACTTAGCACCAGTTTTTCAAAATGTTCCATATGGTCTTTAGACATCTTAAACATAGGATTTAAATTACAATTCATTACAAAACTAATATACATGATATTTTGACTCTCTAAATCTTTATAGTTTATAACAATTAAATTCTTTTGAAACATCCTAAAAGTTTGGGTAAATGATTTCAATCATCCTTTAACTTGGAATTAAGTATTGTTTTGGTTTTTTACCTTGAAAAAAAATTATATTTTGATCCATTAACTGGGATGTTGTCATAGAAATGATTTTCGACTCATTTTCCATCTGTCTGACAAGTAGCGTATTTATTGTGTGATAATATTTAGCATTCAAAATTGACGACATCATTTTATGATATATGAGTAAATGACTGACGATGTTAGTGGTTAAATAAATGTTATATGAGTGGACAACCATTTGTGTGACAAAATTTAAGCAATATTATTAAAATTGGATCGGACTGGCCAGTTCGACTAATTGGACCGAGGATCTATCTTTGGTCCGAACCAATTATCCTCAAAAAATCAAAAATTATAAAAATTGGTTAAAACTCCAGTTTGACCGGCTAACCTAGTTAAAAGAGTTTGATCAATTTGACCGGTTGGTCCTTTTTTTTTTTCTTTTGTCCTTTTACTCATTTGAGCCTTTAACATTGGACTCTATGTTTACTTTAAATTTGTATTTCGTTACTCTAGGGTTTAAGGTTTGTGTTAACTTTAATTTTTGTTTTCTAAACTACTAATATAAGGGCCTATTATGTTTATAAAATATATATTTTACTTTTGCATTTTAGATCCAATATCATTATATATATATATATATATATATATATGACCGCTATTTTGTATGAATAAAACTAAAATTTTCTCTTAATCAACTTAAATTAAATAAATTAATACATAATAGATATGTGATTTATTATATTTTGAATCGTTTGATGATAGAATAAATGCTCAAATAAAATAAAATTTCAATAATTTAGAAACATTTTCTATCTTTTTTTTTAAATTTTGGAATTATTATATTTGATATTAAATAATGCTAATATTTAGATGAATTAACAGTATTTGATTAATTTTATGTATTTTAGTTATGATTGAGTAAACATTTATAGTTGGGTATAGATTTTTTTTCAATTATTAATATATTTATAATTTAAATTTATTTATGACGTTATAATGACGTCATTCAATTTTTTTTTCTAGTCCGAACGGGGTAACCTAGTGACCCAATAGTTCGTCCAATTCGTATTCGGGTTCGATTTTCAAAACATTAAATTTAAGTTGAAGGACTAAAATGTCACTTATTCAACATCAAAAACCAAGACGATATAGTGAAAAGGATATCATTTGATGAATAATTAAATAACTGTCAAGATAGTTTACCCAAACATGTAAGATAGCAAACTTATTTTGCATTTTTCACACCATATTTGGACTAATATCAAATTCTTTAATTACACTTGAAAGAAATAATTTGATTGATGCCGAATTGTAAATATTGATTATTCAAATACTAACTAAAATTTCTGCCTGGATTTACAGGAACTAATCCTAGCTGGAACTATAACTTCATTAAGTTTCATAGAGTGGGCAATGTCAGAGTTGATGAAGAATCCAACAGTGATGGAAAAGGCAAAAAATGAAGTGAGGCAAATCTTCAAGGGAAAGAAAAGAATCAATGCACAAGATGTTCAGATGTTGAGATACCTTAAACTCTTTATTAAAGAAACTTTGAGATTACACCCTCCTGGACCTCTATTGGTTCCTAGAAAATAATGCATTGAACAATGTGAGATTGATGGGTACAATATTCCTTTCAATACCATGGCAATCATAAATGCTTGGGCTATTGGAAGAGATCCTCAATATTGGCATGATGCTGAGAAGTTCAACCCAGAGAGATTCAACAATAACAGCATTGATTTTAAAGGAAAACATTTTGAGTTAATACCCTTTGGTGCTGGGACAAGGATGTGTCCTGGATATTCATATGGAGTCACCAACCTTGAGCTTTTGCTTGCCACATTGCTCTATTATTTTGATTGGAAACTTTCTGATTTCCATGGTATCAATGCTGAAGAATTAGACATGGCTGAGAATTTTGGTGCTGGTGCATCTAGGAAAATTGGTTTAAGACTAATCCCCAGCATATTCATTCCATTTTTTGGCTGATCATATTGGATCAAAGGGATGAGAAAATGTGATATAATTAGTCAAAAAAGAGAGGGAATGGCTGTTTTTTTTTTTTTTTTTTGACAATGACTATACTTTTTCGTATTCACTTTGTATTTTGAACAATTCGTATTTAAATTGTGTGTTACTTTGAGTTTTGCTATATGTAAAATATGGAATTGATATTTTTCCCGTGTACGGGATTTGCAATAAAAATAAAATAAAAGAGAGAGCAAAACAAAACATTTCTATCAATTAATTCCTTTTTGTTTTAGGAATTGCAAAAGAGAAAAAAAAAATGTAAGATGTTGTTTAAGAGCACAAGAATTTCATATGCATGCAATGATGCAATGATTGAAGGTAAGGTATATATGTTGCCTTCATTTTTGCCTTTTGTTTAAAGTAGTAAACAACTACCCAATGGCCACTTGAAAATGCCTTAAGGCACTCTGACGCAGGAGGTTAGGGGTTCGAACCTCCCCAACAACATTTCTCCTCCCGTTTGTTCGAACGCTCTGTCTCCAATATTTCAATGTACTTGCAAAGGTTTAAAGTTTACGGGAAAGGCGTTAGCAAGAGCTAGTATTCTAGCGCACCTGCAACAGTTCCTAATCTACGTGAAAGGCCTCAACAAGAGGTTCTGGATCCAGAACGGTTCCACATTGTGGCATAAAGTAGGTCAGCAAGAAGTCTCGAATTTAGAGCTATCCCAAGTTGCGACATAGAGTAGGAAAGAGTGTAATAGTATATGATTCATTTGTAATAGATTAGGAATTGGAATGAGAATTTGCCCTAAAAAAGTACTAACCATAAATGACCTTAATAGTCACTTATGGCCTTGATTTCCAATTTTTTTTAAAAAAATTATATTTTGACTCTTACATTAGTCATGTAACACTGGTGGCAGAACTAGGCTACACCAACCTAAGATCGAATTTTCTATCTAAAATTATATTGTCTAGCTTATTCTATTTAATGATCAAAACGACATCATTTTGCTAAAATTAGGAACTATAAGCATTAATATCTCTAAAATTAAATTTGCAATCATTAGACTTTAACCCAAATATGAGTAAATCATACCATGTGGTTTTAATTACAGTTTTAGTAAAACGACAAGATTTTGATTATTATACAAGAAAATATAGGATAATTTTGAATAGATGATCCCATCTCCACCAACTCCCACTAAATTCCCTAAATCAACATCTAATAAATTAAAAATCAATCCAAATTAAAAAGTCCATATGTTTTTTCAGGAGGTGTTTTGGCCCAATAATTTAGTTCGGGCCCATCAAATTTTCCAATATTTTTAATAAATTCAAAAACATTCTAAACTCTATTTTTCATAAGATTTTTTGGTCCAATGACATAGTTTAGACCTTTCAATTGCTGGACATAACTTGATTTTGATTTGAATTTTCGTTTTACTTGTTCTTGCTTATTCTCCTTGTTGAAGAATGCATTATATTATATGAGCTTTCGAATGGTAGTCTAAGTAATTATCTATTTTATCATTTTTATTCCAAAAATTATATTTTTAAAAAACTCTTTTACATCCTAGAAATCATATTCTTAAAAAAGTTTATATAAGTGACATGCAAATTATAATATTGATAATACTCAAAATTTAAAAAATTCTATTTTACCTATAAAAAATAATTTTTTTATTAATTTAGTTGGATTCATAAATTGTTCAATAACTATTAAAAATAATTTCTTTAATTTATTTAATCACACCAACAAATTATTTTTAAGTTACCCCCACTAAATTTTTTTTCTGAATTCGTCATGACGCTGTTTATTATTCAAAATGACATTGCTATATATTATGAATGATGATAGACATAGTGACATTTTATAGTTAAATCCCATGGTAATTGACGTGATATGTATAAAAAGATAAATTTGGGTCTTGTGTACCACTTTCATACAGCACTTTATAAAAAATTGATGCACGTCATTTTAATTAGTTATTTCATTTTTAAAAATTAAACTAATACCCTAACCAAGTGAACCATAAGGGATAAATGATTGTGCATGTGTCAGTTTTTTATAAGTTGGTATATGATTTTGTCTTTTTATACATAATTGATGATTTTGTCTTTTTTACATGTCACGTCAGTCACTATAGGATTTCACTATAGAATTTCACTATGTTTATCATTATTCATATTATATATAACTAACATCTTTACTTATTAAATGGATAAAAAATAAATTGAGGATCATTTTTGCAATAAAATTCAGATTGAAAGATCAAAATATAACTTTTTCAATATTAGCCACCAGAACAAAAAATAAAATAAAATAAAGCGATCAAAATGATATTTACTCCCAAATTAAAGGACTATTGGAGCCATTTTCTTAATTGGTTTTTTCTTTATTTATTTATTTAATAATTTTGTAAATAATTCTAAAAATATATATATATAATTCTTTTAAAATATATCAAGAACAACAAATGGAGAGCATTTGTAAATAATTTAAAAAATAAAACAGATGATGATGATTGAGAAGAACGTTGATTTTTTAAACTAAAGAAAACAAACGGTTAAAGTCATACTAAACCATTTTCGAAAACCGGATAAAAGTAGGAATATTTTATTAAAAAAAAACTTGAATGCCTTATTTATTGACATTACATAATTTTTCTTTATTTATTGATAGTTAAAAGAATACCTTATTAATTAATCTCTTACAAACAAACAATCCAAACAGACGCCTCATTAGATAAACGTAATTATAATATACTCAAACAAACCTCGTATATACATACCACCTTATACCCACTGCGGGTAAATAATAGTTGTATCACTACTTAAAACTTGATGAATTTTAGATTCACCATGTGGTATTAGACTTTTTATAGTTAATTAAATACTGCAAATTATCAAATAACCACATGACCATAAACTCTTTATTGCATGACATAAAAAGGTACTTATTTTAATAAATTTGTTAAACTATATTAGATCGCACAAAAGTTACACAAGTGTTTCATTAATATATACTTCATGTCGAAAAAATTATTTAGAAATAAAAACACAATTAAATAAGCAACAAAATTCATAATTAATTAAATGATGAATATAAAATTAAGACAAAAACTAAAACCAAGGCTATTGAACTAAATTTGAAAAATTAAAAAAAACTAAAATTAATTAAAAAATAAATTTGAAGTAAGACGGAAAACTGAAAAGAAACTAAAAGCTACTACTCTACACGTCCATTTTTTTTCCTCTCCTACTTTTATAGAGCCAATAAAATTACCCAAAAGTTGGGATTGATATCAAAATAAGATGCACCACACATTCCTTCTTTCAATTTTCCTAAAAAATGCCCAAAGGTCTCACATCTACCCTACGCGGATGATCTAATCATCTTCACATCAGCTCACCCAAAATCCCTTAAATATATCATGAACATCCTCTCGAATTATGAAAGAACATCAGGCCAAAAAATCAATACTTCGAAAAGTTCTTTCATGATTCACCATTATTGTCATAGAGCTGTGAAACATTCTATCTTCAAGATCACAAAATTCCATCAAGAGAGGTTCCCGGTTAAATACCTAGGACTTCTATTGTATTATGGAAAAAATAAAGCTGCATACTACGATCCATTAATTCAGAAAAGCCTTTTTAGAGTTAGTGCATGGAGCACAAAATGGTTATCTAGCGGAGGAAGATTAACTTTCATTAAGTCCGTTCTCTCAGCTATGCATACCCATATCTTATTGAGAGCTAATCTTCCAAAAAAGTGTATACAAGCCCTAGAAATGGTTTTCGCTAATTTTTATAGGGCTCACACAATCTTAAGCCAAAATATCACTGGATATCTTGGAATTGTACAACATTCAGAAAGCATCCTCCTTCAAACTTTGGTGGCGATTTAGAGAACAAGAGTCTCTATGGGCACAATTCATACATAGTAAATACTGCCACTCTTCTCATTATTCCAGCCAGAGCATAAATAAAAAACTCTAGAACCTGGAATAGGCTGCTATCCATTAAGGATGAGATAGAACCATACATTCTGCCACTTCCTCAGTCACCTAATGGCATTATTTGGGCCTTAACAAGTAATGGTATTTTTTCATTTAAATCAGCTTTTCAACTGACACATATAGCCCAACCGGAATGGCTCTTTGCAAAATTTATCTGGGACTCCCACATTCCTCTAAAGATGTCCTTTTTCATGCCGAAACTAAGCAAGGCTCTGATTCCAATAGGTTCAGCCTTACATAGATTCAATTTTCATGGACCTCACAAATGCACACTTTGCACACAGGATGAAACCATTAATCATGCTTTCTTACAATGTGAAGTAGCTACTAAATTATGGAGTGCTTTTGGTTGCGAACTTAAAATCCATTTCCCTCCATACCACTAACCTCTAAATCATTTTCTGAATTACTGGTGGTCTCAACCTAGCAAAAATGAGAAACACAAGTTTCTCACTAAGATCACTCCTAATGTAATCTGCTGGCAAATTTGGAAAGTAAGAAACAAATCGTTTCATGATGAAGAAAAATGCACTTTTGAAAGACTAAAAAACAACACATTTGAAGAAATTAAAGCTATCACATTAAGTAAGTTTCCAAAAATTTCTGAAAAATGGACATGGAATCAACTATGGGATTCAGACTTTGCCACAAGAATGAAAATTTCTTTCATCAAATGGCATCCACCAGACATCCTTTTCTATAAGTTTAACATTCATGGTTCTATTAATAGCAATGCTGAAGGTTTTGGAGGTGGAATCATAAGGAATAGCCAGAGTATTATGTTACTTGCTTTCACATTGCACTCTACAAACAATTTTGCATCAGTTGATTAGGTGCTTGTTGAAACAGTTCTACAGGGACTCCAAATGCTCCAAGACAAAGGTATTTCATCATCCATCAACATCGAATCCAGCTCTTACTTTGACCACATTTTCTTGTAGGATATAAATCAATGTCCCTGGAGAGTCAGAGACAGAATTCTCAAAATACAAGATCTCTCACCAGACATTTCATGTACAAGATGCCCCAAACAAGCAAATTCTGCGGCAAAGCTGCTAGCAAAACTAGCCCCTCTTCTCCTCAACAAAACCTTCCATGAAGAAAAGCAACTGCATCCCAAAATTCAGAATGCTATCAGATTGGAAAGACTGAACATCCCATATATCAAAAGATCGAGGCAGCAAAGAAGATCTCAGTAAATCATGTAAGTTTAAATAGCCATGGCTGCTGAAGTTTAAGCCATCTTGCCAGTGTACCTTAGAACCCATGCTAAGTGAATCTCTATTTTCAGTCCAGCCACTCAATTTCTATCAAAACTGGTCAATAGCTGCTGATGTTAATCTATTTAACCATATCACAAGTTCAAAACAGCTCTATGTGTATGTAATGCAAATAAGTGCCCTCATTGCAGTGTTTTGTTTTATAGCAAGAACCTTTGAATGGAGTTTGAAAAAGAGTAACTCATTGGTAGTAAGATGATAAGCAGGGATTTGTTACTATATAAAGGTTATTAGTCCAAGGACGGCCGTTATATAGTTACAAACCACTGCAATTCATCTCACACAAAACGTTGCCTCTCAGATATATCTCACTGTAACTCAAGAGCTAAGATGTAGCATAGGATCTTTATTGTAAGGGAGGAGTCCTAATTTACGGCTTTTTAATTGTAAAATAATGGTGTGGTTATATCTGCCATTAACTTTTATAATATTTTCTCTTATTCAATAAAATAGGGAGTGCGCCCCCTCCCCCTCTCCCCCCCCCCCTCCCGCAAATGGGATGAATAGCCAACCAAAAAAAATATATCAAAATAAGATGCTACTCAGCAAAAGTCAACTCTATCTTTCTGGAATATGATACGGGACAAGACTTTTAAGCTTTTACGAAACTTAATTACTTTTCTTTTGTTTCCTAATTAAATACTTTTAGTTTCTTTTCTAATTAGAAATAGAAAATTACTCTTCTGTTTTTTAAATCGAATTAAGAAACTACTAGCTACTAGTCCTATCTATACTCTTGTATGCCTTTAGAATTACACACAACTCTTATTATTCAGATTTTGATATTTTAATATCCTTCAAACTCTATGAAATTTGTGTCTTTTGTGTTTTTACGAAGACCGTGTTTCTTTCACGTATCTGTCCCGCATTAGGTGATATCAAAGATCAAGGTATTTCCTTGTTTGCGATGGCCAATCAAATCAGAGAAGATGTCATCACCCTTTCTAACAAGCTCAGGGAGGTTCGAAATATATCAATTGCATTTCAAGCGTTATCTGTTCGTGTAGAACGATGAGAAGCAGCACAGGTTAATATAGGAAATATGGAAGGTGAAGATGGGGCCAGGAGAGTTACTCACGGATGTCAAGCCAATCCTGTATTACCCTTACAAGTTCATAGGAATTTACCTATAGAGGATAATTCCTCTAATGAAGAAGTTGCAGAAATTATGCATCAGGATCCTAATCCTAGAGCACCCCATCAATATCGACGGGAGAAATTTAAATTATAGGTTCATATTTCTTCCTTTAATAGAAACTTGAATGTCGAGGATTTTTTCGATTAGTTGCAGAAGTCAAAAGATTTTTAGAGTTTGCAGAGATTCTAAAGGAGAAACAAGTGAAACTGGTGGTATTTAGATTGAAAGGAGGAGCTTCCTCATGGTGGGAACAGATTCAAACCCAACGACGACGTTTAGGTAAACAACCCATCAAATTATGGTCAAATATGAAAATGATGTTGATGGCCAGATTCCTTCCACTAGATTATGACCAATTTCTATTTAATCAATATCATAATTTGGTGTATGGGCAAAAATCTGTAGCGGAATATACTGCAGATTTCTTACGATTGGCATCTCGGAATAATTTAATAAAGACTAAAGGACAGCAAGTGGCGAGATATATACATGGATTAAAACCAGTGATTCATGATAAAATTGGCTATCAATTAATTTTTAACTCTCAGTGATGCTCAGAACATGACGCGAAAGGCCGAATTTATAGGGAATAGAGGATACCGCGGAATTGAAGGTGTTCATAAAAATTTTGGAGAAACATCCAAACCCGCCCCAAAAGTCGAGGTGGGTTCCAGTTCTGACTCAAGTAATAGGGGTATTGTAGAAAGGGAGCCAACTAAGAAATCAGTGACTAATCCTTATGCGAAACCAACAGACGATAAGTGTTATAGGTGTGGAAAGTTTGGACATAGATCTAATACTTGCCCTCAGCGTCGCCAAGTAAATTTGGCGGAACATGAAGATGATATCGATGACTTTCTTAATGATGAAGATGGAGTTTGCTCACCAGATGGAGATGAGGACGAGGTACAGACTTTTGTGGTTAGAAAAGTGCTGTTGAGCCCGAAACGAGATGATACGCAACGAAACACATTGTTTCGAACCAGGTGCACAATTTCCAATCATATTTTTTATTTAATTATTGATAGTGGTAGTTGCGAAAATATTATTTCTAAAGATCTGGTTAATGCTTTAAAGTTGTCTGTGGAGAAACACCCTCAGCCTTATAATATTGTTTAGATTACTAGTATTGAGGGAATTAAAGTGAATGAAAGATGTTGTGTTCCTTTGTCTATTGGTAAGTATTATAAGGATGAAGTATGGTGTGATATCGTTGATATAGATGCTTGTTCATTATTGTTTGGTAGACTTTGGTAGTATAATCTGGACACTACTCACAATGGTAGGAAAAATATTTATCAATTCGTAAAGGAAGGGCGAAAAATCACTTTACTACCTTTGGGTTTGAAACAAAAAGTTGAGCCACGTAAAGTAGAGAATTTTTTGACAATTACTCATGGAGAATCTGATTTTGTATCAGATGTTAAAAGTTCTAAGGAAATTTATGCTTTGGTGGTTAAGCCATTTCTCTTAACAGGGGTAGAAGAACAAGGCAATAAGGTTCCGAATTTGATTTGTGAGTTGTTGTTGGATTTCCAAGAATTGACAACTGATGAACTTCCACCAGGACTTCCTCTAATGAGACATATTCAGCATGCTATTGATTTAGTTCCTGGAGCTAGTTGGCCTAACTTGCCACATTATCGCATGAGCCACAAGGAGAGTGAGATTTTACAACAAATGGTAGAAGAGTTGCTTAATAAAGGAATGGTTCGAGTTAGTATGAGCCCTTGTGCAGTTCTAGCCTTGTTGACACCAAAGAAATATGGAAGTTAGCGTATGTGTGTTGATAGTCAAGCAATTAATAAGATCACAGTGCGATATAGATTTCTTATTCCCCGACTTGAGGATGTGCTGGATAGGTTATCAGGTGCTAAGGTAATTACAAATATCGATTTAAGGAGTGGGTATTATCAAATACGAATTAGACCGGGAGATGAGTGAAAACGGTCTTCAAGACAAAGGAGGGTATTTATGAGTGGCTTGTCACACCATTCAGGTTATCCAATACACCTAGTATATTTATGCGAATGATGACTGAGGTACTGAAACCATTTATTAGAAAATTTGTTGTGGCGTATTTTGATGATATTCTAATCTACAGCACGAATGAGGCCGAGCATATGGAGCACTTGCGACAGGTATTGACTGTTTTACAGGAAAATAAGTTGTATTTGAATTTGAAGAAGTGCAACTTTATGTGTTCTAGTTTTATTTTCTTGGGATTTGTTATTAGTGGAAATGGAATTAGTGTAGATGATGAGGAAGTAAAAGTGATTCGAAAATGGCCAACTCCAAAATCAGTGCCAGAAATTCGCAGTTTTCATGGGTTAGCTACATTTTATAGGCAGTTTATACGCAATTTCAGCACTATTGTAGCACCTTTGACAGATTATTTGAAGAAAGGACAGTTTCAATAGAGTGGAGAATAGGATAAGAGCTTTGCGATGATTAAGGAAAAATTATGTACAACACCAGTCCTGGCACTTCCTTGTTTTGATAAACTGTTTGTAGTGGAGTGTGATGCTTGCGGAGTTGGGATTGGAGCAGTTCTTTCTCAAGAAGGTCATCCAATTGCTTATTTTAGTGAGAAGTTAAGTGAAGCAAGACAACAGTGGCCGACTTATGATCAGGAATTCTATGCTGCTGTTCGAGCTTTGAAGCATTGGGAGCCTTATCTCCTCCAAGAGCAATTTGTTCTTTATACAAATCATCAGGCTCTAAAATATATTAATAGTTAGAAAAATATCAATAAGATGCATGCCCGATAGATTGCTTATTTGCAGTAGTTTCCTTTCACTTTGAAGCACAAGTCGGGATATCAGAATAAAGTTGCTGATGCCTTGAGTAGACGTACGACTTTATTAGTGACCTTAACTAATGAGGTTACTGGTTTTGAGGTTTTTCGTGACTTGTATATTGATGATGATGATTTTGCATATGTGTGGAGTAAGCTTCCTTTTGAGGATTTTTATCGGCATGATGGGTACCTCTTTAAGGGTAACAGATTGTGTATTTCACGCACCTCATTAATGGATAAGTTAATTCGAGATTCACATGGCGGTGGTTTGAGTGGACACCATGGCCACGAGAAAACAATAGCCAGTTTGGAGGAACAGTATTACTGGCCTCAGTTAAAGAGGGATGCGGGAAAATTTGTGAGTCAGTGTTACACTTGTCAGACAGCAAAAGGTCAATCGCATAATACTGGATTGTATACACCACTGCCAGTACTTGAGGGTATTTGGGAAGATCTGGACTTTGTTCTTGGGTATTTGGGAAGATCTGTCCTATATATACTCTTGTATGCCTTTAGAATTAAATACAACTCTTATTATTCAAATTTTGATATTTTAATATCCTTTAAATTCTATGGAATTTGTGTCTTTTATATTCTTTACAAAGAACGTGTTTATTCCACGTATCTATCCCGTGTTAGAATATTTACATCCATCACAATCTACTATTCAACAAATCTCAACTGTATCTTTTTGGAATATTTCCATCCATCACAATCTTCCTCCATCACACTCTATTAATTAATTAAGAATATTTCCCTAAAACGTAGGAGTCTTTCCTTCTAAATCATGTTATTTGATTGTTGTCTCCTCCAAATTGAAGTCTTTGTTACCTGTTTGGTTAAAACTCACTTTTAAATTGTTCCCAAAAAAAATTGTGGCTACTTATATACAACTTCTCATCATTCTTGTAATTTCAGGGGCTCTCAAACTCTCACTAGTAGAAAAATGACCTTTTACACCGGGTAAATCGGTATATATACACCGGTTTTTTTAAAAATGAACCGGTGTAAATATAGGCGAGGTAAAAAATGCAAACTTTTTAATCCGGTTCAAACAACCGGTGTAAAATTTTTAATTACACCGGTGTAAGATCTCTTAAGGCAAATCTGCAATTATTGTCAAACTCAACACTTATTTTTAATTTTAGTGCCAATATAATTCAAATCGGCATTTTCACTTTGTCATTAAAAGAAAATATAATGTGCAACAAGATTTGTTTACTCAATCAGAAACTGTAAAGAGTGCAAAGAGAGAGTTTTTGCAAAGGTTAATGAATAAACACATTACCTCCCATTCATCCTTCTCACAATGCATTCAATAGCATTAGGCTGGGCTAATAGCCTTTCAATCTTTTAAAATATTCTTTTTTTTTTATAATAAATTCAAAAAAAATGATTTTATTATAAAATTAATTAAAAAAATATCTTATTCAAACGGACGACCTTAATCCCTTGTCTAGCCATAGCAGCGGCTCCTTTCGAAAGATCATTACTGAGACTGGAACTCAAAAGCCTGCTATGGATAGAAGATTAAGCGAGGATTTGAGCTAATACATGTGATATTCATAGAAGATAATTAAACCGGGATTTGAGCTAATAGAGATGCAATTCGGTCAGCCGAGGCAGCGATTGACAAACAATAATATTCAGCCTCTAAGAATATTAGGAAATGTGACTGGTTTTCTTTCTTCCTTCCTTCTATGATAGCTTTGACTGTTATGGCAAAGTTTGGTCTAACTGATTGTCCTTCATTTGCATAATCGATTGTAAAAATAATGAGTTTAGATTGGCAATCATAAACTCGAAAGAAAAAGAAAAAGAAAAAAATGTTACATGCAGTCGTGCACAAGTAATTTTGTTTTTTTTTTTCTTGGTTTTTCATTTGGGATGAGTAATCTGTCCTACACATATTGTTTGTCCGAGGATTGGAGAATTATTTTTAGGAAAAAAGAAATAAAAAGTAAAATATTGTGGATATAATAATGTAAAATAAAAAAAACAAAACTTAGATTAAGATTGTATACAACAAGCTCATTTTCATGTTAGAAAAATGAAAATTCGCACTGCATGTCTTCAAAATTTCGAACTTTGCATGCACAAAAAGAAATAAAAAGATGCTATCTTGGAGTACGTGCACAATTATTATCATTCCACTTAGATGAAAATTTGCTAGGAGTTGTTGCTATCAGATCAACGTGAAGATGGATAAAAAGGATGCAATAAAAGACCGACAACACAAAACTACTTTATGAAAGTGGAATGGATTGCACTGAAAGACAGCCATTTCCATTTACCACTCAATAAATGGAGCAACTTAAGTTGTCGGTTTTTATTGGGACAGTGTCACTAGTTTTTTAGGGTAATTATTTCAATGATTCTCAAGTTAGAGACGGAAGTATATTTTTACTTTTGAATTTTAAAAATGTTATATTTTGATTTCTTAATTTAAATTTTGTCGCAAAAACGGTTATCAACTAATTTTTCATCCATCTCACAAATAATGTTATTTGTCATGTGATACTATATTTAACATTTAAAATAATATCGTTTCATGGCACATGACAAATAACGTTAGTTATCAGATGGATGAACAATGAATTTAAAACAATTTATACATAAAATCTAAATTGAATGGCGTTGCTTGTTAGATAGATAAAAATTTATTGAGTGCTATTTCTGCAATAAAATCTAAATTGATGGAACAAAATGTAATTTTTTTCATAATTGGGGATAAAAAATAATACTTACCTTCAAGTTAAGGGATTATTAGAGTTATTTATGATATTTTACTCCTTTAATCCCCAAATATTTTTTTGACATTAGCAATACTCTTTAGTATACTACTAATTTACCTACCTACCAACTACTCTAATTTACCTCCCTTTCAACTACTTGTGGTGGATCTAAATCAGGTCAATTGGTTTGGAACCAGAGAACTTACATATCAACAACTTTAGCAAGACCGAAATTGGATTAAGGGAGTTGGATGGAGAGAATCCCACATTACATATTAGATGGGTGACTGATACCTAACTGAATTTTAAAAGTCAAGATAAATCTAAAGGAATTTAGTGATAGAGAACCTACCTATCAACTATTGTAACTTACCTCTGCTCCTAATTTACCTAACTTACATACCTACCAATTTCTCTAGGCGGACCCGAATTAGGCAAAGATGGATGGAGGGAAGGAACTCACCTACTAACTACTCTTGGGCGACTTGAACCGGATCAAGGTATATGAAAAACGGGTTGAAAGAATAGAATCTCACCTCATAGATCATATGGATAACTAATATCCAAATAGATTTTAAGAGACAAGATAAAAATAAAAGAGGTTGGAGGGAGATAACCTACCTACAATCTACTCTAAAGGAACTAGAATCAAGCTCAAGGGAACTGCCTACCATATTTTCTAACGTACTTATATTCCTAACTTAACTTACTTACCTATGAACTACTTTAAAAGGATTTGAATTGGGTAATTGATCCAACTGAATTGGATTTTAAGAGTCAGGATAAATATAACCAATTTAGCAGGTCTTGAGTTTCAAATACATATGACATGTCGCGAACACTAAAAACTATACTTCCTACTGCCAACTTTGCAAGATAAGTTGGTTCTATTTGAGACCTATTAATAGTGTGTTATATTTGTGTTTTTGAACATTTTAAAATATTTGTCATTTTAGAAAAATCAAAGCATCTTTACGACTACTTTCTCATTTTATCTCTTGTTCTTGCATTATATTATAACATAACTTCAAATTAGAAATTCAACCTTTTCAAGTAAAAGAGTAAACAAAAGCACTAATATCACAATCAAAATTACTCCTTTTAAAAAGTTGGATTCTCAACAGCTGAACAATCTTTTTGGGACAGATTATGTTTTATTTGCGTATCAAAAAGTTCTGACCAAGCCTAATTTGCCTATTAATAATTTATCAATATTTTGAAAATCGAACCGAAATATGAATCAGATAAGCTACTAAGTCATTGGGTCAAGCCGATAGGTCCGGCGACAAAATCGGATGATGTCATCATGACATCATAAATAAATTTAAATTATACATATATATATTAATAATTGAAAAAATCTATACTCAACTATAAATATTTACTAAATCATAACTAAAATACATAAAATTAATAAAATATCGTTATTTCATCCAAATATTAGCATTATTTAATATTAAATATAATAATTATAAAATTAAAAAAAAAAGCTAGAAAATGTTTCTAAATTGCTGAAACTTTATTTTATTTAAATATTTATTCTATCATCAAATGATTCAAAATATAATAAATCACATATCTATTATTTATTAATTTATTTAATTTAGGTTGATTAGGAGAAACAGTTAATTTTATTCATAAAAAATAGCAGGAGAGTCTAAAATGCAAACCTTAAAGCCCATATATAGCAATAGTTTTATTAAAAAAAACGCAACCAGTCAAACCTAGGTTTTAACAGGGTTAGCTAGTCAAACCGAGATTTTGACCATTTTTTGTGATTTCTAGTTTTTTGAGAAAACCGAGTTGGACCATAAATCGGTCTCCGATCAGAGCCGGGGGCCGATTTTAATAACACTGTAATTTATGGCCTGCAACCGTAATCTTGTTGTATAATTCCGTTCAATAAATCTCAAAGTGCAGCATTCATTTTCCCAAGAACTGGAGATGCTGCAGTATCCTTTCCTCTTCTTAATGCTTTTGCTCTCTTTAGTTTTCGTTCTAATATTGTTTGTTAAAGAAGTTAAAAGAAGACACAAAAATCATTGCCACAAGAAAGAAAAATTGCCACCAGGACCATGGAAGCTGCCTTTGATTGGAAATTTTCATCAATTCATCATGTCAAGTTCTCAACCAGCCCATTACACTCTCAAGGAATTGGCAGACAAACATGGACCTCTGATGCATTTGCAGCTCGGTCAAATATCTGTCATAGTCGTATCGTCCCCTTGGATGGCTGAACAAGTCCTCCAAAATCATGGTCAAGCATTTGCAAGCCGGCCAGATCTTACTGTCTCCAACTATAATGGCAGTTTAGGCATCTCATTTTCTCCTTCAGATGACTACTTGAAACAAATGCGCCAAATGTGTAGCACAGAATTCATACATAGAAGAAAGAATGTTGCTATAATGGAAGATGAAGTTTTGCATCTAGTCAAAACAATTGAATCCCTGGAGGGGCAAGAAATTGATTTGGCTGGAAAAATAATGGGATATTTAAATGCCACAATTAGTAGAATAACTGTTGGGAGAACATGTTTTGAGACAGATGAACTGCTAATGACAAAGAGAAAATCAGGATCACTTTCTGGAGTTGCAAGTTTTGCAGATCTCTTGCCTTCATTGAGCAATATTCTTCCATTTTTTGGTGAAATGAAGCCAAAGCTACTCATGCTATATCCAAAACTTGATGATATCCTTGACACTGTCATCATTGAGGAGGAAGAAAAGATGGTGAAGGGTTTGTTGCAGGATGAGGATGTGCACATAATTCACCATCTGCTGCAGCTTAAGAATAAAGGCAATGACCTCAAATTCAGCATCACTAACAACAACATCAAGGCTGTCATATTTGTAAGGCTAAATAGTGCACTTTTTAACTTCTTTTATCTATTTCATCATGATCTTAATTATTTTTAATTTCTTAGGAATATTTGTTTCCAAAACTTAGTACAAGTGTTACTCTAAATGACCTTCAAGTTTTTAAAATGTTGGATATGGTCTCTTTAGACATCTTAAATATAGGATTTAAATTACAATTCATTACAAAATTGATATACATATTTTGAGTAGTACTCTTAAGTCTTTAGTTTTTAACTTTAATTCTTTTGAAACATTCTAAAAGTTTTTTTAGGTAATATTCTTTAATAATAACAAATATTCCACTTAGAGAGCTATTTGGCAAGTATTTTGCTTTAAATAAGATAAAAGTTCAAAGGTAAATAACCCTTGGATTGTTAAACAACTCAAATGGGATATTTTTTTTGTTACTATTCTAAGTTTGGTATTATTAGTTTGGTCACCCATCTATAAAAGTACTAGACTAGCATTCATTCATTTTGATTCAGTCCTTAGCATCATTGAATTGTTTCAATTAATTCAGTTTTTTTTTTATAAATTTTTTAGAGTATAAATGAAAACAATTTAATAGAGTTTATGGTTTAGGGTTTATATTTAAGGAAGTTCGAACCCCTAACCTCCTCAGATAACCAGACAACCTCGAGTGATTTTCATAAAATATTTGGACTAAAATCAAACTCTTGAATCACACTTATTTCCTAATTGATTCAAGAAACTTAAAGAGATATTATTTTGATGCCGAATGGCAAATATTCATAATTCAAATATTAACTAAAATTTTGTCAAGGATTTACAGGAACTAATCCTAGCTGGAACTATGACTTCATTAACATTCATAGAGTGGGCAATATCAGAGTTGATGAAGAATCCAACAGTGATGGAAAAGGCAAAAAATGAAGTGAGGCAAATCTTCAAGGGAAAGAAAAGAATCAATGCACAGGAAGTTCAGATGTTGAGATACCTTAAAATCTTTATTAAAGAAACTTTGAGATTACACCCTCCTGGACCTCTATTGGTTCCTAGAAAATGCATTGAACAATGTGAGATTGATGGGTACAATATTCCTTTCAATACCATGGCAATCATAAATGCTTGGGCTATTGGAAGAGATCCCCAATATTGGCATGATGCTGAGAGGTTCAACCCAGAGAGATTCAACAATAACAGCATTGATTTTAAAGGAAAACATTTTGAGTTAATACCCTTTGGTGCGGGGACAAGGATGTGTCCTGGATATTCTTATGGAGTCACCAACCTTGAGCTTTTGCTTGCCACATTGCTCTATCATTTTGATTGGAAACTTTCTGATTTCCATGGTATCAATGCTGAAGAATTGGACATGGCTGAGAATTTTGGTGCTGGTGCATCAAGGAAAATTGGTTTAAGACTAATTCCCAGCATATTCATTCCATCTTTTGGCTGATCATATTGGATCAAAGGGATGAGAAAATGTCCTTTAATTTAATCAAAATGAACAGAGGCAATGATTGTATTTTTTAGTATATAGCAATGTGTTGGTAATGCGCATGCATAGAAATGTCTCTTCGGTTCTAGTGAAAAATCAGATGGAATAAATTGTTTAGTTTGTCAAAATAGTTTTTTGGTATTTCTAGATAATTAAGTGTTGTTGTTATCTAGAGGTCCTTTAGTAATTTTAAGTGTCCTTTGGTATTTTGAGGAGTTCTAGTGTATTCTATTAACTCCATAAATATGAGTATAATGTTATGTATTTCATATCAGAAAAGAAATGGAATGAAAAGAGTCTGAAAAACTCTTGATTTGTCAACATAAATTAGTATCAGAGCAAGGTTCAAAACAAAAAAAGGGGTATGGCAAATCATAATAGTGACAGTCCTCAATTCCTCAGTTTAGTGGTGAGCACTATGATCATTAGTGTGCTAAGATAAAAACAATTATGAGATCACTAGATTTGTGGGAATATGTTGAAGTTGGATATGAAGATTTGGAGGTATCAACATTGGGCGTTTGGTTCAAATTCTTCAATGGCAATAACAATGGGTTTGATTGAGGGGTCAATAGCAATGGGAATTATAATTGCATTATTAATGTTTGGTTCAAATCCTATAATGGGTATTATTGTGATTGATGTTGTTTGGTTCAAATCAACAATAGTAATAGGAATCAGTCAAAATTTCTATTTTACTGTTATTAGAGTTCGTATCTTTATTATTATTATTAATCTTTATTATTATTATTATTATTATTATTAATCAATAATAATAATATTATTATCATTATTAGTTATTAATACTATTATTATTATCATTATTAATTATTGCTATTATTATTTATTATTAATATTAATATTAATGATTAATATTATTAATTATTAATTATTAATATTATTATCATTATCAATTATTAATATTAATCATTACTAATATTAATATTATTAATTAATAATAATAATTATTAATTATTAATATTAATAATATTAATATTTAATAATAATAATTATTAATTATTAATATTAATATTAATATGAAATAAATAATATTAATAATAATTAATATGAATTATATTAATAATATTAATAATAATATTATTATTTAATAATAATTATTATTAATATTAATTATAATAATAATATTATTATTAATGAATTATTATTAATATTATTTATTTAATATAAATATTATTAATATTATTTATTTAATATTAGTATTATTATTATTAATTATTAATATAATAATAATATTATTATTATTATGATTATTATTACTATTATTATTTTAATTAATAATAATAATAATAATAATAATATTATTATTATTATTATTATTAACGTACATATTGGAGTAGGGAGTTATTTGGTAGAGTTGGGTAAAATCGATTACCCAATACAGGGTAATGGATAATTAATGAGGGGAGACTAGGGAATCATTCATTGACTCATTTAAAGTAATCGATAGTCATTCCAATTACCCCTTCCCAAACATTAACAATGGCAATCACTTTTGTTGATTACCATTGACCCCTTCTATTCCCCCTTACCAAACGCCCCCTAACTCTCTCCGATCAACAAAGAAGAACTCTTAAAGGACACAGAAGGAAAAACTTAAGAGCACTCTCAATCATTCAACAAGTGTAAGTCTAGATGTATTCTCAAGAATCTTGGCAATAGAAAAAGTGCAACAATCTTGAAAAATTCTACAAAAAGAGTTCAAAGGAAATGATAAGGTAAAGAATGTCACTCTTCAAACTCTTAGAAGAGATCTTGAAAATTTAAGGATGAGTGAAATCGAAAGTATTCAAGACTACTACACAAAGATCACCAAAATTGTTAATAAAATGAGAACATTTGGTGAAAACATCAATGATGAAAAGATTGTAGAGAAAATTCTTATTAGCTTGCCTTTGAAATTTGATTTGATGGTGTCAGTAATTGAAGAAATAAAAGAAATCTCTTCAATAAGTTTGCAATAAGTGTTGGGATTATTGAAGAAACAAAAGATATCTCTTCAATAAGTATGCAATAAGTGTTGGGATCATTGAAGGCCTATGAGGGAAGGATTTCTAGACATGAGCAATCTACTGAAAGTGCATTTAAATCAAAGGTGAACCTCAACCCCACTACTCATGGGGAATAGTCCTCTAGTCATCAAAGGGGAGGAGATTCACAAAGAGGTGGAAGGCAAAGTCACGATAGAGGTCACAGCAGAAATGCAAGAGGAAGAGGCATAAGCAATTCTCAAAGATTCTGCAATATTTGTGATAAGAATAATCATGTTGAAAAAGATTTTTGGTTTAAAACCACATTGTTACAATTGCAAAAAATTTGGTCATGTTAAGAAGAGTTGTCCATTGATGAACAATCATCAAGCACAATTTTCTGAAGAGAAACAAGGAGAAAGCAACTTTTTTATGCTTGTCACATGGCATCCCAACTCAAGAACTATGTATGGTATCTTGATAGCTGGTGTAGCAATCACATGTCAAAAGATAACTCTATTTTTGTTGATGATGATTTAGTCAAAACACAGGTGACAATGCACAAAGATTAGGAACTGTTGGTGTCCAAATAAGAAGAGGCATGAAACTGATTCATGATATCTTGTATGTACCCGATTTGGATCAAAATTTGCTGAGTCTTGGACAGCTTATGGAACATAAATATGCACTGAGTTTTGAAGATAATGAATGTTGTGTCTATGACAAGAATGATGGTAGACAGCTGATTATCAAGATTCAAATGGAGAAGAACCATAGCTTTCTGATCAAGTTTGATTACGTAGGAACTCAAGCTCTCAAAACTCAAGAAATCGATGAGTCATTGTTGTGGCACAAAAGATATGGACATTTTGAATTATCACAGCGTTAAAGTTCTTCAACAGAAAGGCATGGATTATGGATTACCAAGAATTGAAGAAAAACATGAAGTTTGTGAAGGGTGTGCTCTTGAAAAGCAACATCGACAACCAATCCCAAAAGGTGTTGCATGGAGAGAGAAGAAAATTTTGGAACTAATTCATACAGATGTTTGTGGTACAATGAGAACAACATCTCATGGAGGTAACAAGTATTTTATCCTTTTTATTGATGATTTTTCAAGAATGACTTGGGTTTATTTCATGAAAGAAAAAAATTGAAGTTTTCTTTGTATTTAAGAAGTTTAAAAGTCTTGTTGAAAATCATAGTGGCTGTAACTGATAGGGGAAAAGAGTATACTTCAAATGTTTTTCAAGAATTTTGTGAAGATGAAGGTGTAGAAAGGCAACTCACTGTTGGCTACACACCTCAATGAAATGGCGTCGCCGAAAGAAAGAATCAATCTGTGATGGAGATGGCAAAGTCAATGTTGCACGACAAGGGACTGCCTAAAGAATTTTGGGTTGAAGCCGTCTATACAGCGGTATATTTGCTGAATAGAAGTTCAACAAAAGTTGTGAGGAATCAAACTCCAATTGAAGCATGGAGTGGAAAGAAGCCATCTGTGAAACATTTGAAAGTGTTTGGAAGGAAATGATATGCTCAAATCCCAAAAGAAAAGATATCCAAACTTGATGAAGTGATTGGAAAATGCATCTTTATTGATTACAGTTCTAAATCAAAAGGCTATTGTTTATATAACCTAAAGACTAACAAAATGATCATTTCACGAGATATTTTGTAACGCCCTGATCCACCCCCTAGTTGGAAAGTGAATCGGGTCGTTCAATCAGTCTAACATTCCTGAATAGTTCGAAGCATATAGTGAAACCTCAAGGAATTTTTTCTATTTTTTTCTATTTCTTCTAAACACCAATAACCATAACAAGTAAAAGGTAACCCCACATTTACAATATTGGATTACAACTTAAACTCGACGGCAGGGTTCAGTGTCAAATGTCTCACATCACTGACGGTGGCACCACTTGTCTTAGCTATTCCTACATGCTGCCCTCATCGGTCTTTCACCTTGCTCGCCTGAAAATATTTAGAGAAAATAGGGGTGAGCCTTTATTGCTCAGTGGGTGGAGAATTGGGTATAATGTTTTTCGAAAACGATGAATAATTTAGAACTACATTTGCAGAATATCGAGTGCCAAAATAATTTATACATTCCAAGAGAAATCCACAATAAAAGTCACAGAGATACTAACAATAAACACACTGGTGGTTTGGTCTTTATTCATTGACCTTTAGTTGACAATGAGCACAATATAAGATAAACTGTGAGCTTGAACCAATGAAACATATCTGCATGCGAAAAGAATTTTTATGGATAAATGAAGATGATATTGAAAGTGTTGATGGTGAAGGAAATGAAAATGTGTAATTGATTGCTTTGCTCGGGACTAGCAAAGGTTTAAGTGTGGGGGAGTTTGATAAGTTGGTTTTATACCAACTTATATATCTTATTTCACTTAGCTTTTGACTTGTTTTTCAATATATTTATGTGGTGTTATGTGTTATGTTGTGCATTTATGTGGTTTGCAACTTGATGTTCTAAAATAGTGAAAAAGACAAAAAATGATGATAAAATGAGGCAAATGTGTGTTTGATGTTAAATGACAAGGAAAGAGTTTAAAAAGACTTAAATGGTGTTTGAGAATTTGAGGGAAACCTAAATATGCCTATTTTGCTTAGTTGAAGTTGGGCAGAATTGGTAGTGTTACCTCTTTTGAGTGTAACTTTCCCAATAGTAATCCAAATGAGGAGATCTTGGATGTTCCGGAAGCTCTTTGAGTGTACTTCATTTCTTATGTTTTAACTTTCTTCTAATTCTGTGTACAAGTAGGAGAAACGGGGGCATATTTGCAATTGCTCCTTCAGGTTTTCATATTTGACTTCATATTGCCACAGTTTGGTAGATTGTCCATAGCTTGAGCTACAGACCTCCCAATTTGATGCTTCTTGAACCTATAGAAAGGTAAGAGAGAGATATACATTTCTTATGTTTACCACAAAATCCAATTCTCAGCAGAAGGCCTTCTAAACCCCGAAACAATCACTCATGGCTGGCTGGAGACCCTCAAGCTCGCCACACTTCACACACATTCACTCCATTCACTCAACACTCACACAAAAACACCATGGCTGGCGCCACAACACACAATAGCACACACTCAAACACACGCACATCACAAAAACACCATGGATGGTGCCACAACACACACTAGCACACCTTAACTCACACACACATCTCACGCTACACTTGCACTCACTGCACCTATGCATTCTTGCATACACTTGCACTCACCTCTCACGTATGCATTGCATAAACCACACAACACAAACTCACACACAAACACAAAAAGGGCTTGGCGGGCGCCAAGCCTAAATGCAAAATCACCTTGGCGCCCGCCACCCAACACACCAACACACACTCAAAAACACACACATTCTTGCATACACTTACACCCACTTCACATATCCATCCCTTGCATACACTTACACTCATTTCACATATGCATCGTTAACCAAATACTCATGCACTCACTCATTTACACACACACAAGAACAAAAAGGGCTTGGCGGGCGCCAAGCCTAAATACAAAAACCCCATGGCGCCCGCCACCTCACACACTAATACACCTCACAAAACACGCACTACACTAACATCACTCACTCACTCATGCATTCTGCATCACACATGCATACACTTGCACTAAATTCATCACTCACGCTTTGCACTCATCTCACACACTTGCACACTTTCACCTCACAACACATAAACACTACACAACACACACAAACACAAAAAGAGCTTGGCGGGCGCCAAGCCCAAACACAAAATCACCTTGGCGCCCGCCACTACACACACTCACACACCACGAAACACACACTCATGCACAAATGCATTAACAATTCATACACTTCTTCGCACACACAAGGCATAGACACGACTAATTCATATGGCCACAAGGTGTTCGTAGTTTTGCATTGCTAAATCTTAATGCTTAAGTCATGGCTAAAACACGTGCCTCACTTGTTCCACTTATTATCTGAATGCCATTTTTTCAGGGACAGGTGGAGGAATCATAGAGCGAGAGAAAGAGCTGAGCGGTCACGATAAAGCTACAGGAGAAGGAGAAAGTATAAAAGGAAAAAGGAGGCAACCCTAACGGATCCGGGGGGATCGGAATCAAGAGGGAGGCAACACAAGACACACAATAGGATTAGGTTCCTAGTTCATAGTTTAGATTAGGATTTTCTCTCTCTTTTCCCTTTCACACATTTTGCTGTCTTGAGGGCTCGACTGTACAGATCTCGACTTATTTGAGACAATTGTTTAGAAATTTATCCGTGTTATCTATGTTCATGATTATGTACTTGTTGTGTTTGATGTTCTTTATTAGCTTAACTTCACATTAAATCTGCGGTACCCACTGAGATTGATGTGGACGTACCGAAGAAAATTGATCATACCATGAACTGATCGTGAACATGCATATGTGAGTCTTAGGTCTTGTAAACGTTGTGATTTTGACTGTGCCGTACCCACTGACAGTTGACATCAATCCATAGGAAAGGTCTAAGAGTGTTCTTGTGTTGTGGGTCGAGGTTATGAACTGGGTAGCTGCCCTACCAATGG
This sequence comes from Ophiorrhiza pumila, assembly GCA_016586305.1. Taxonomy (NCBI): domain Eukaryota; kingdom Viridiplantae; phylum Streptophyta; class Magnoliopsida; order Gentianales; family Rubiaceae; genus Ophiorrhiza; species Ophiorrhiza pumila. The sequence continues at coordinate 6,321,573 of BLIW01000008.1, read as the reverse complement.
AGATAGTCAGGGATTGAATTAGATTCATTATAGAGGAATAGGGATCTGGGAATTCAAATCGTGCCAAGAACTTGCCCTACCAAGGGAAGTTCGGGGAGTATTGTGAGATGGGGTTGTGAGAACTATCAAGTTGATCAACCCCAGTCCACTAGCAGTTTCATCTCCTCATATATGTTTACACAAGTCGATTATTTTAGGGAGAGATCGGTACATGTTGAAATCCCTCAAGGCAGTGTTTTGTATACTAACCCATTCATTCTTATTTTGCATTTCTTATACTTAGCATGGATTTGCCTTATTTTATTCTGTTAATTTCATACATTTGTAGTGTTGAGTGAGCAATTGGTCTCCGAACAACCAACCCTTCTCTGTGGGAATGATCCCTCTCACCGCTACTATAGTAGTGTTAGGATTAAATTGGTGAGCCTACGACAGCTCGAACCAAGTTTTGGCGCCGTTGCCGGGGAAGGCACGGTTGTGGAGATCGTTTGTTTTCCTGACTTGTGATTTTTTGTGATTTTGTCATTCTGTTGTTGTGTTATTTTCTTCCTTTTGGTGTTTTTTTGTTCTTTGCTTAGTCTACTGTGTTCTGTGTGGTAAGTAAAGTGGAACTTTTGAACTTAACTTGAAATTGAATTGTGCACACCACAATAGACCAAGTATGTCTAGGTGTTTTGGGGACTTTGTTGAGCCTTGTTATGAGTACCCACCAGATTGGACGGATGACACACGACCAACACCTGGAGTATTTGGAAATTTCTCCCCACCGAGATACTATGAGCCATGGCATGACCAGCAAGGTAATGAGTCTTATCAAGAAGAAAAGCGAACAATGGAAGACATGTTGTCTCAGATTTTGGAAAGACTTGAAAGAGAGGAAACAAGATTGGCTCGATTGGAAGAGGAGGCTCACAGACAACAATAGAGATTTGATGGGAATAATGCCTTAAGGGGTAACTTATGGGAACAACTTGAAATACCAGTTCCAGATGCTCAAGACCACTCAGAAGGTATATCTCTCCCTACTAAAACACCAACTCTTGAGGAAAATTATTTTGATATGAATGCAATTGATGACTGTGGTTCAAAGAGTCCAAGGGAGTTAGAGTCTACAAATGTTGGAGATGTTATACATGAGTGCTCTGTGGATGAATCTTATATGCATGAACATTTGAGTCCTTCTTATGAAAATAATGTCTCTTGTGATGAGTTTACATATGAAAAATTTAGGGCCTTTTGGTTTCTTACTGCTAAAATGGGGAGGTACTTTCATGAGCAAAATGATGCGGTTAGACTATCTTCAGATACTTTTCCTTCACTTAAGCGCCCTATGAGATGTACAGAGACAACTCTCATTGACCCTTGTGTGAGCATAAATGAAACCAATTTTGCACTGATTAATAAAAATGACAACATGACCCTTGAGCATTTTGTTGAGACACCAAATCATGAAATTGTGAATGAATTTGAAACTGTAACTGGTGACCAACAAATAGAGAAGCATGAAACGCTTTTGTTAGATGTGCATAATGACCTATGTTTTGATAACAAAGGAAAGGCCCAAAATAGAACCCCTGTTAGTCAGTGTGATGAGGATTTAATTCTTTGTAAGGAAATTTCTTACATGGTGGAGAATTGCTTTGTTGATGCATATATTTTTGAAATTACTGATGAATTTGTTGAGACTATGGATGCACAATCTGTGGTTGAGCCTTGCAGGGTTTCAAAGCATAAGTTGGTGGGAGAAGTGAAGGAGGTGTTTTCTATGGTGGAACATACATGGTTTAAAATGGAGTTTATTGAAATTGTTCCCTATGTGCATGAGCTCTCACACCTCTTTCCTAAAAATACTTGTCCAGTGTCCTACTGGAGGAAGAAGAGTGCTTATGAAAGAGCATTCTTCTGGTACAGAGATGGGTACTCTGAATCTTGAAGAAGGAGGCTTCATGAATAAATTCCAGCTAGAGACTGAATAAATCCAGAACTACTCATTCTACTTTGCTTATTCTACTTTGCTTGAATAAATGGTTGTTTGAATTCCTAGTTCATTGTTGTTTTTGCTTTGCCTTATGTAGGGTGTCTTCTCTTTGTGTGCATGAGCTCAAGAAAAAGCCACTCCAATGCCAGGTGTGGGGGAGCTGTTCCAAAGTGCTATTAACAGAACATATTATACACCACCAAGACCAAGTAGAAGGATTTATGAGTCCAAGTGTGGGGGTGTGCAAGTGCAAAGGCTGACCATAAGAGAGCAAAAGCTGTAAAGCATGGTGCATGTGGAATTTAAAGGACTACAGTCATGGAGGAAAAGATGAGGACAAGGGCATTCAAACCAGCAAACATCGGATGTTACAGTCTACAAACATAAGGGAGTTCCTGAACCTATGGTTCTTCTTTTCATTAAGAGCCATGTAATTTCTAAGTGTGGGGGAGGGAGTGTTTGCTTTGGATTATGCCTATGAAGATTCATATGCTTATTTCCCTTCATAAAATTTTTTATGTTATGTGCTTGCTTGGTGAGCTTGTTTTTACATGATGAGGTGTTATGTTGTTGTGCTAGGTGTTGTGCCTTTGATTTTAATTCTGATGTGTACTTATGTGTGCCAAAGGAAAATGATAGTGGTGTGTTGTATATTAATATTCATGTAGGAAGTGTACTGTGTGCTGAGTGTTGAGAAGAAAACAGGCAGTGAATAGCACTAGCCTTGTTGTATGCTTTAAAATTTTGTGTTTTAAATGTGAAAGGTGTGAGTTGGGTGAATCTAGTTCTCAATCATATGCACATTAGCACTTTCAATGAAATCGTTCATTCCATCCAATATCCATTTGTGATGAATGCTAAATTTCCTTTAAGTTTGCAGTTTCATTTGATTTGTGCAAGTTGTGAGTTAAAGTTCAATGTTAATATAAGATGGAAACACCAGTACAAGCTTGACATAGGAGAGTATTTATGCAACTCTTGACTTGTTTATACTCTCTACTTGTAAACACTTATTCCTGTATTTTTTATATATAGTCCATTGAAGACACACACGAACATGGAATGCTCGAAAATTGAGATGGGAACAGAAAGAAAATCCAAATGGCGAATAAAGGGAAAAAATAGCCACAAAACCCTGGCGGCCAAGCACCAAAGTGCGGCATCAATAATAAGCACCAATGTGCATTGAATAAGGGGGAACAGTAAGCTTAGCATAGACAAATTATAGCTCTTATCTTTTAATATGAAGTGTTTGTGTGTGTGTGGACAAAGGGATTGTAGTGCAGGAATTTTTGTTAAGTGTTTACTTGAGTACTTTGTATAAACAGGGTAAAGAGGCATAGGCCACTCTCAGCACACACAACACACTGGTGGTTTGGTCTTTATTCATTGACCTTTAGTTGACAATGAGCACAATATAAGATAAACTATGAGCTTGAACCAATGAAACATATCTGCATGCGAAAAGAATTTTTTATGGATAAATGAAGATGATATTGAAAGTGTTGATGGTGAAGGGAAATGAAAATGTGTAATTGATTGCTTTGCTCGGGACTAGCAAAGGTTTAAGTGTGGGGGAGTTTGATAAGTTGGTTTTATACCAACTTATATATCTTATTTCACTTAGCTTTTGACTTGTTTTTCAATATATTTATGTGGGGTTATGTGTTATGTTGTGCATTTATGTGGTTTGCAACTTGATGTGCTAAAATAGTGAAAAAGAAAAAAAATAATGATAAAATGACGCAAATGTGTGTTTGATGTTAAATGACAAGGAAAGAGTTTAAAAAGACTTAAATGGTGTGTGAGAATTTGAGGAAAACCTAAATATGCCTATTTTGCTTAGTTGAAGTTGGGCAGAATTGGTAGTGCTACCGCTTTTGAGTGTAACTTTACCAATAGTAATCCAAATGAGGAGATCTTAGATGTTCCGGAAAGCTCTTTGAGTGTACTGCATTTCTTATGTTTTAACTTTCTTCTAATTCTGTGTGCAAGTAGGAGAAACGGGGGCATATTAGCAATTGCTCCTTCAGGTTTTCATATTTAGCTTCATATTGCCACAGTTTGGTAGATTGTCCATAGCTTGCGCTACAGACCTCCAGCTTTGATGATTGTTGAACCTGTAGAAAGCTAAGAGAGAGATCTACATTTCTTATGTTTACTACAAAATCCAATTCTCAGCAAAAAGCCTTCAAAACCCTGTAACAATCACTCATGGCTGGCTGGAGACCCTCAAGCTCGCCACACTTCACACACATTCACTCCATTCACTCAACACTCACACAAAAACACTATGGCTGTCACCACAACACACAATAGCACACACTCAAACACACGCACATCACAAAAACACCATGGCTGGCGCCATAACACACACTAGCACACCTTCACTCACACACACATCTCACGCTACACTTGCACTCACAGCACCTATGCATTCTTGCATACACTTGCACTCACCTCTCACGTATGCATTGCATAAACCACACAACACAAACTCACACACAAACACAAAAAGGCCTTGGCGGGCTCCAAGCCTAAATGCAAAATCACCTTGGCGCCCGCCACCCCACACACCAACACACACTCAAAAACACACACATTCTTGCATACACTTACACCCACTTCACATATCCATCCCTTGCATACACTTACACTCACTTCACATATGCATCTTTAACCAAATACTCATGCACTCACTCATTTACACACACACAAGCACAAAAAGGGCTTGGCGGGGGCCAAGCCTAAATACAAAAACCACATGGCGCCCGCCACCTCACACACTAACACACCTCACAAAACATGCACTACACCAACATCACTCACTCACTCATGCATTCTGTATCACACATGCATACACTTGCTCTAAATTCATCACTCACGCATTGCACTCATCTCACACACTTGCACACTTTCACCTCACAACACATAAACACTACACAACATACACAAACACAAAAAGAGCTTGGCGGGCGCCAAGCCCAAACACAAAATCACCTTGGCGCCCGCCACTACACACACTCACACACCACGAAACACACACTCATGCACAAATGCATTAACAATTCATACACTTCTTCGCACACACAAGGCATAGACACGGCTAATTCATATGGCCACAAGGTGTTCGTAGTTTTGCATTGCTAAATCTTAATGCTTAAGTCATGGGTAGAACACGTGCCTCACTTGTTCCACTTATTATCTGAATGCCATTTTTTCAGGGACACGTGGAGGAATCATAGAGTGAGAGAAAGAGATGAGCGGTTACGATAAAGCTACAGGAGAAGGAGAAAGTATAAAAGGAAAAAGGAGGCAACCCTAACGGATCCGGGGGGATCGGAATCAAGAGGGAGGCAACACAAGACACACAATAGGATTAGGTTCCTAGTTCATAGTTTAGATTAGGATTTTCTCTCTCTTTTCCCTTTCACACATTTTGCTGTCTTGAGGGCTCGACTGTACAGATCTCTACTTATTTGAGACAATTGTTTAGAAATTTATCCGTGTTATCTATGTTCATGATTATGTACTTGTTGTGTTTGATGTTCTGCATTAGCTTAACTTTACATACGAAGAATTTAGGGCCTTTTGGTTTCTTACTGCTAAAATGGGGAGGTACTTTTATGAGCAAAATGATGTCGTTAGACTGTCTTCAGATACTTCTCATTCACTTAAGTGCCCTATGAGATGTACAGAGACAACTCTCATTGAACCTTGTGTGAGCATAATTGAAACAAATTTTGCACTGATTAATGAAAATGACAACATGACCCTTGAGCATTTTGTCGAGACACCAAATCATGAAATTGTGAATGAATGTGAAACTGTAACTGGTGACCAACAAATAGAGAAGCATGAAACGCCTTTGTTAGATGTGCATAATGACCTATGTTTTGATAACAAAGGAATGGCCCAAAATAGCTGTTAGTCTGTGTGATGAGGATTTAATACTTTGTAAGGAAATTTCTTACATGGTGGAGAATTGCTTTGTTGATGCATATATTTTTGAAATTACTGATGAATTTGTTGAGACTATGGATGCACAATCTGTGGTTGAGCCTTGCAGGGTTTCAAAGCATAAGTTGGTGGGAGAAGTGAATGAGGTGTTTTTCATGGGGGAACATACATGGTTTAAAATGGAGTTTATTGAAATTGTTCCCCATGTGCATGAGCTCATACCTCTTTCCTAAAAATACTTGTCCAGTGTCCTACTGGAGGAAGAAGAGTGCTTATGAAAGAGCATTCTTCTGGTACAGCGATGGGTACTCTGAATCTTGAAGAAGGAGGCTTCATGAATAAATTCCAGCTAGAGACTGAATAAATCCAGAACTACTCATTCTACTTTGCTTATTCTACTTTGCTTGAATAAATGGTTGTTTGAATTCCTAGTTCATTTTTGTTTTTGTTTTGCCTTACGTAGGGTGTCTTCTCTTTGTGTGCAGGAGCTCAAGAAAAAGCCACTCCAATGCCAAGTGTGGGGGAGCTGTTCCAAAGTGCTATTAACAGAACATATTATACACCACCAAGACCAAGTAGAAGGATTCATGAGTCCAAGTGTGGGGGTGTGCAAGTGCAAAGGCTGACAAGAAGAGAGCAAAAGCTGTAAAGCATGGTGCATGTGGAATTTAAAGGACTACAGTCATGGAGGAAAAGCCGAGGACAAGGGCATTCAAACCAGCAAACATCGGATGTTACAGTCTACAAACAAAAGGGAGTTCCTGAACCTATGCTTCTTCTTTTCATTAAGAGCCATGTAACTTCTAAGTGTGGGGGAGGGAGTGTTTGCTTTGGATTATGCCTTTGAAGAGTCATATACTTATTTCCCTTCAAATAGTCATAACTTTGTAATCAAAAATCCAAATGATGTGAAACAAAAACCATGTAAATCTAGGCAAATATTCTAAATATTTTATGTTCTGTAAAACTCCGAATTCAGTATCGAAAATAGTGTAAAACGGTATATGATTTCTATAGTTACTGAAATCCGATAACATATTTCAGTCCTGGCATAGTAATTTGAAATGGTCATAACTTTGTAATCAAACCTCCAATTAATATGAAACCAAAAGCATATGAAACTAGATTTATAATATTAAAACTTTTATGCTTTATCAATCCCCAAATTCATTATAAAAATAGCTTTAAAAACTATTCAAACTTCATGTAGGACTGAAATCCCGTAACAGATTTCAGTTCTGCCATACTGATTTCAAAAGGTTATAACTTTGTAACCAAATATCCAAATAATGTGAAACCAAAACTTTATAAAAGGTGAATCCAAAATCTAGAACTTTTGAGTTCTATAAAATTTCAAATTCAATACACAAGATAGGTAAAAACAGTTCAAATCGCTACAGTAGCTTGAAATCTATAAGCAGATTTTCACTACCAAAGTAGGTTTAAAGGGCTATAAGTTTGTGGTAACATATCCAAATAACCTAAAACCAAGACCGTATAAAATTAGGCTTAATATCCAGAATTTCTTCTTTTATAAAATGTTTAGAATTATGCCTAAAAAGTAGAAAACAAAACCAACCAAAATCGTTAAAGGCGTTAAGCTTATGTCAAGAAATTCTATTTCTGGCAGCGATGCTTCAAATAACCATAACTTGGCAACCAAATGTCTAAATAGGATGAAACTAAAACTATATAAAATTGGGTTATAATCCTAAAACTTTAATGTTTTAATCAGTCACAAATTATGCACACAATTGAGTCGGAAATCAGTTTGAAATAGCAGGTATGCAGCTCTACTATGAATAAACTTTGAAATTCAGCTCACACTTCGTTCAAGCATTACACCAAATGGGTTAAAGGTACTGTAAATGCGCATATGAAGATGGCATTCATTAAATTGGCATAAGGATTTTTGGAAAAAAGGAACGATCATAATTGGCAGCAGGAATCAATTAAATCAATCTATGCAAGGAAGATTGATTTGGAGATTAATGCTATCTTGATAATTATGGGACTTATCTTGGTATTTTTGGTAATTATCATTGGAGGATTATCTTTGGAAAAGATAAGCTTTGAAGGCACATTGTTTCCATCTTTCTATGGGATTTATATGAAAGTAATCTTGGAGATAAACATGGAAGGAGTTTGTACACTCTATAAGGATCGTTTCGACCGCACGGTTTTCTGTGTGGAGCTTTGATGTTTATTTCGGTCTTCATTATACTGTGAACAAGCTTCTTTGTTGGAGGTCTTTGATCAAAGTGTGTTGGCTGAAGCATCTTAATGCAATATTATTGAAGATGCAATCCTTGTGTTCTTTATTATAACCCAGCCTCGGGAGGAGGTTGTTGAGGAGCTCGAGAGAGTTCAAACGTGGGCAAGGGGATCTTGCATTAACCACGAATTCCGGGAGGAGTCGCCATTGATAAGGGGATCTTGTCTTCATTGTGGGCAAGGGGATTTTGCATTAACCATAGATTCCGAGAGGAATCAACACAAGTCGAGGGGAGCTCGCACAATCTTGTTCACACGAGAAGTTAGGAAGAGGCGGCGTCAAAGATAAGAGGGAGTCTTACTTTGTGTCAGACCGAGTGTCTTGTAACTTGTAAACTTAGTGGATTGTTCTTTCTGGGCATAGCCCCGCAGACGTAGGCAATTGCCGAACTGCGTTACCAACCTCCTGTCTCTTTAATTTCTGCATTTTATTATTGTCCATTACTGTTTTTATTAACAGTGTCACATCTAGTGTTCCACCTCACTAGGACACTACGCATCTAACCTTGATATTTCAATTGGTATTAGAACGGGTCATCTTTGTTTCTTAGACGGGATCCATAGGACTTGATCTTGGTTTTTGTACGATGGACTCTATGAAGGAAGGAGGTTCAACAATACGTCCACCATTATTGGACGACAGCAATTATGCTTATTGGAATGCCAGAATGAGAGCATTCATCATAGCCATTGATGAGAAGGCTTGAAAATCAATCCTAACAGGATGGGACCCTCCAATGACTACTGACACAACTGGTGTCAAATCTCCCAAGCCAGAAGAAAGCTGGTCTGCTACTGAAGATGCATTGGCAAACAGTAATTCAAAGGTGATGAGGTGAATTTATTCACCTTTTATCTGTGGTTTTATACTTGATTCTTTGGTCGTTCTTGTTCTTTTTGATTCGTTTTAGTGTTTTATTTGTAGGTTTGTCGACCATGGTGTATGCTTGGAAGAGGAAAATCACACGAGAGTCGAATCGGATCCAAAATGAGAGGAAAATATTGAGAAAGATCAAGAAAGACGTGATTAGGCCATAAAGGTGCATTTCGTCACAAAGAAGCTGGTTCCGTGTTTCACAAGATGTTCAAGGTATTAATTCCAATTGTTGATGATCAATCCTATATTAAAAGACCTTGGATAGAGTGGAAGATAAGTGCCAAGTTGATCCCATTGAGGTTCGAGACTCCAAGAAGGGTTAACATCGCGAAACACGAGGAGAGGTGATGAAAAACAAATGCTAAAGAAATATGCCAGGTTTTGGTATTGTGATAATATCTCTCTCGCTTTAAATCCAAATCGGATGAGTCAAGTGCCATTGGAATGCTAAGAGATAGAGATACAACTTTCATGTTTTGGATTTTTCCAAATTCGGCCGGGATCATGGAGAAACATGACCATTTCTGGACGTCACGACGTGGGAGAAGATCCACGTCGCGACGTGGCTCACTGTTTTGTTTTGTTTTAGAAATTTGTGGACGTCACGACGTGCGACCGTGCACGTCACGACGTCGGGAAACGACGGTTTTGCGCTCAAATTTTGGAAATTTGCGATTTTGGCCCACTTTGAGTTTCCTTTTCCGACAAGACTTTTGTAAAGGACTTAGTTGCAAATACTTTCATAGAATTACTATATATAGGGCTAGGGTTTACAGATTTTGGGGGTGACATTATTGGGAGATTCAAGCAAGGGTTTTCCTTTGTAATAGCTAGGGTTTTTCTACCTCTTCTATTACTTGGAGAATAACATCATCTCTTATTGGATTCATGTTTTTATAAGACGAGGTCACATCTAAGGTGTCTTCTTTCCTTATAATCATGTTTCAATATTGTGCTTAATTGTTAATAATAAGATGATTGATCTAGCCATGCTAGGCTAAATCTATTGTGCTCCCGAGATTATGAATAAGGGTTTTTGTGCTTAATCTACATTTTAAGTTCTATTCTATGGTCTTTGTAAATGAGTTTTACTGTGTTCTTCATAATTATGCATGATTTAAGGCCTTAATTATGTATGATGAATATCTTCATAAAGTGCAGTAAATTGCTTAGAGATAACTTGTTTTAATCTGTCCTACCGCTATATAGGAGGGTTAGAGTAAGTTGTTTGGAATCTATTGGGGGTTGGTTGTGAATTTGTTAGATTGATTTACCTTAATTCTCACCTATCGCTATATAGGAGGAATTTGGGGGGTTAGTTTGGCATTAGCGTGACTGGTTCCGGCGTTGCCTCGGCCATAAAGGAGCGGTTGAATTTGAGGGTTTGGTTGAGTTGGTAGTTGCAATAGATTCCGGGTTAATTAAGAAAGTGAACTGTACCTACCGCCATATAGGAGTGTTCAATGAGTTATTTAATATCTAAGTAGTTAAGTACATCAATCACTCCTTTCCTACCGCTATATAGGAGGGTGTGAGTATGCGTGTTTATCCTTATTTTGCATGACCATAGATAGAATGAATGTGTATGTCTTTATGTAACCCTATCATATAATCTCGGGAGTACACTTGCTTGAATTGCGTTTTAAATCATATCACCATCTTTATTTTAGTTAATTGTTGTTCCTTTTGTTACTTTCAGTTTGTCAATTATAAGAACACAAAAATATTTACTTTAGAACTTCAACATAGTCCTTTCCCTGAGAGAACGAACTCGCTTTACTATCACCTTCATTGGGTTTGTTTAAGTTTATTTTTGTGTATGGGTGGATAGCAACCACGATCACATTTTACATACATATTTGCCCCCATCAAAAGGCCCTTAATGCAATTTTTAATGGTGTTGATCATGCTCAATTCAGACTTATTGCTACATGTGTGATAGCCGAGCAGGCATAGAAAATTCTCCAAACTACCTATGAAGGAACGTCAGCTGTGAAGTTATCAAATATGCAAATACTTACTACAAGGTTTGAAAGTTTAAGGATGCATGAAGATGAGAGTATTGCTGAATTTAATGCAAAACTCTGTGACATTGCTAATGAGGCGTTTGCACTTGGTGAAAGTTTTTCTGAAGAAAAGCTTGTAAGGAAAACTCTACTATCTCTGCCTCAACGATTTGCTTATAAAGTTATGGCTATTGAAGAAGTAAAATATATCTCATAGATGAAGCTAGAAGAACTGATAGAATCTCTCAGAACATTCGAGATGAATCTTAGAGTAGATTTGGAAGAAAAGAAAGTCAAAGGGATTGCCTTAAAAGCTGAAATGCAGAAATCAGATAATCCTGATGAAGATGACCTTGAAGAATCTCTCGCACTGCTGTCTAAGAATATTGGCAGAATCATAAAGAGATTCGGCAGAAATAATCCAGGTGTCAATAACAGTGTCAGTAACACCAGGAATGAATTGTTAAGCAATAAGACGTACAGAGAAGAAAATCATACATCTGATCAACCTTTCAGGAACAGAGAAATTCAGTGTAGAGAATGTGATGACGTTGGGCATGTTCAAGCGGAATGTGCTAATACTTTGAAGAAAAAGAAGACTTCTCTCAACACATTCTGGAGTGAAGATGAATCAAATAAAGAAGATGATTTTCATAATAATCATTTGGCTCTTGCTTCTAAAACTGAACATTCAGATGATGGTGAGGTCAAGAATGTTACATGTAGTGTCACTGAAAATATGTCAGCGTATAGTGACGAAGATGAAGATGAAATCACAGAAGAAGATATTCTTGTTGAATACAAGATCCTCTCTGAGAAATGTATTGAACTTGTTAGAGTAAATCAGCATCTTCTAACTCAGATTGGAGGTTTGAGAGATGAGAAACAAAATCTTCAAAAATCTGCTGAAAAGCTGAAAGTCAATCTGAGAGCAAGCCAAGAAAAAATGAAGAGTCTGACCAACGAGCTAAATCATATAATGAAAAATGTCAAAATGCTAAATTCGGGTTCTTCCAAGCTGGATGACATTCTTAAGACTGGTCAATCTAGTGGTGATCACTTAGGATTGGGGTATAAAGGAGAAAGCTCAGTGTCACAACCAGTGTCACAACCGGTGTCACAACCAGTGTCACAATCAGTGTCACTACCAGTGAATACTTCCAAAGTGAAGCAAGTTGCTGTGAATACTGCAAAGAATACAAATAAGGCAAATCCTCATTATTCTTATCATGCTCCTAAAGGAAGAGGTAACAAATTTATTCCTATTTGTCATTATTGCAATCGTCGTGGACATATTCGTCCTAGATGTTTCTTTTATCTTACTGATTTGAGACAAGGTACTGCTAGAAAGTCTTCTCTTTGTAGGAATTCACAACAGAATCGTGTAATGAAGTACAATTTAAGGTGCAACTTCACATATACCTCACTAAAGGCTGCCACAACTGATGAGTGGTACTTTGATAGTGCATGTTCCAGACATATGACTGGTGATGAGAAGTTTTTGAAGAACACTGTATTCGAAAATATGGGAAAAGTAACATTTGGAAATGGTGTCACGGCTCGTGTCATTGGAAAAGTTACTCTACATGTGTCATGGTTACCAAAACTAGAGAATGTTCTTCTGGTAAATGGTCTGCAAGCAAATCTAATCAGTATTAGTCATTTGTGTGATCAAGATCTGAATGTGAACTTCATTAAGGGAAAGTGCAAAGTGATTGATCATAACAACATGTGTATCATGGAAGGAGTAAGATCTTTGGTCAATTGTTATCTCATCTCTGCCTCATCTATGTGTCTTCGATCAAGCATGGAAGATTCTGTCATATGGCATCGAAAGTTGGGTCAAGAAAATGTTATAGAATCTCTGAATGTTCAAGTCGATGATTCTCAGGAAATAGCTGATGGTTCTCAAGACGATATTACAGGATCCTTACATGAAGTAAGCTCCAGTGTTCCTGGTAGTGTTTCGACTAGTGTCACAAGTGGTGTCACTGATCAGAGTACAAAAGTTGATCATGTGGAAGATGTAATCTCACCTCGCAGTCAACCATCCACCGTGTTCAGAAGAACTATACTATTGATAAAGTTATTGGAAATCTGGCTGATGGTGTTCAGACAAGAGAAAATCGAAGAGTGAACTATAGCGATATGATTCAAATGGCATGTTTTACTTCATCTATTGAGCCTAAGAATGTGAAAGAAGCCTTATTAGATGAGTATTGTATATATGCTATGCAAGAAGAACTTGGTTAATTTACTCATAATCAAGTTTGGGATCTAGTTTCGTGCCCCCTAATGTAAATGTCATTGGCACAAAGTGGATATACAAGAACAAGAGTGATGAGCATGGACATATCATTCGCAACAAAGCTCAATTAGTTACACAGGGGTATACACAAATTGAAGGCGTTGACTTTGATGAGACATTTGCTACAATTGCTCGACTTAAGTCTATTCGGTTATTGTTAGCCATTGCATGTGTGTTGCAATTCAAATTATATCAAATGGATGTGAAAAATGCTTTCCTCAATGGTTTTCTTAATGAGGAGGTATATGTTGCTCAACCAAAGGGTTTTGAAGGCCCTCATAATCCCAAGTTTGTCTACAAATTAAAGAAGGCCTTATATAGGCTCAAACAAACTCCTCGGGCATGGTATGAACGGTTGACGCAGTACTTATTGGCCAAGAGATATGAGCGAGGGGGAGTAGATAAAACCCTTTTCATTCGCCGTGCTAAAGGTCAGTTTTTACTTGCTCAAATATATGTTGATGACATAGTGTTTGGCTCAGTGTCACAGGCGATGGTGGATGAATTTGTTGCTCAAATGACTGAGGAATTTGAGATGAGTATGGTTGGTGAGCTTAATTACTTTCTTGGACTGCAAATTCAGCAACGAAATGATGGGATTTTCATTTGTCATAGCAAGTATGCCAAGAATTTGCTAAAGAAGTTTGAATTGGAGAATGCTCGTCCAAGGCGCACACCTATGGGAACTCATGAGAAGATCTCTAAAGATGAGAAGGGAACTTCTATTGATGCAAGGCTATACCGGAGTATGATTGGTAGTCTTTTGTACCTAACAGCTAGTCGTCCAGATATCTGCTACAGTGTTGGTTTATGTGCTAGATTTCAGGCAAATTCACGGGAGTCACACCTGGTGTTAGTCAAGCGAATTCTCAAATATGTTAGTGGACAACTGACTATGGGATCTGGTATTCTTTTGATACAAATATCAACTTAGTTGGCTATTGTGACGCTGACTGGGCTGGAAGTTCAGATGATCGAAAAAGCACTTCTGGTGGATGTTTCTATTTGGGGAACAATTTGGTGTCATGGTTCAGCAAGAAGCAAAACTCTATTTCTTTGTCTACTGCCGAGGCAGAATATATTGCAGCTGGTAGTTGTTGTACTCGGCTTCTCTGGATGAAGCAAATGCTGAAAGATTATGGTGTCACGCAGGATGTCATGACACTCTACTGTGACAATATGAGTGCTATCAATATTTCTAAGAATCCTGTTCAGCATTCTCGGACAAAACACATTGATATTCGACATCATTTTATTAGATCCTTTGTGGAAGATAAAATTATTGCTTTGGAACATATGGTGACAGAAAAACAAATTGCTGATATTTTCACCAAAGCTTTGGATGGAGCAAGATTTGAAGAACTAAGGTCTGCCCTAGGCCTTTGTGTCATGTGAAAAGGTTCTTCAAGTGTTGTAAGTTTTATTTTTTTGTATTGTAATTGTATTTACAACAATAAAAAATGAAAAACACAAAAATATGGTAGAATAGCTGTTTTGTCTTTTCTGTTTTCCCGCCACATGCTTTTAGTCGAATTTGTAGTTGTAGATTTCGTATTTTGTAGATTTTGATCGTCAGCACCGCAAGTGACACGTGGCTTTTTGGGATGTCTCGGCTGAATATTTGGAATTGAAGAGTTGGTTTCGGTTACGTAAACTCTGACTGCAATAATTTCGGCAATTATTTCTCTTTTTGATATTCCAAGGGTTTCTGGTCTTCTGAATATCTACTAAACCAGTGTTGGACTATTCTCAGCCGTCTTCATCAGTGTGCACATAATCAAAGTCTCTAAAATTTTTCATGAGTCAAGTGATCCAAAATTCTCAAGATGTCGCAATCAGGGTCTTTGTCTCAGGCTAGAAAGATTATTGAAACTATGGATGATGATGAAATTCATGTAGTTGTCACCCCTGCATCTCCAAATTCGTCAAGTGAAGATGGTAATACTTCTCACTCAAAGGAGAAGTCTTCAAGTTCTGAGGTTGACTTGCCGTCAGAAGCGGAGATGGCCACTCCCATTCAATCAGTAGATCCATCCGGTGTGAGAACTAGGTTTGGACAAGCAAGTGGTGGACAATTTAAGACAAGTGCTGTACTTCCTAAAGCACCTGATGCTTCTAAGGTTACCGTGGAGCCTCAGAGAAAGAGACTTCGAATTGTGGATGAAGACTCTTCAGATGATGCTTGGACTGGAGAAGAAGAAGATGTCAAGGGGGATGTCCCATCTGATGATGTTGATCAGAGTCTTTCCGATCCAGATCCTGTTCACTCCCCAAAGCCAAAAGCGCCAGAAGAGTACTCCGATTTTCGAATTTCAGCGATTCACTCGCTCAAAGGCAATGTCAAAAGGAAAGTCACCTGCTGCTGCAAGTAAGTCATCAGATCTCTCTGTTAATCTGGATGATTTTAAGTCTGAATATAATGCTGGTTTATGGAGTAGAGTATCTAGGAGGAATATTTGGAATAAAAGGAATATTCATTATGATGATTTTAAAGATTACCAAAAACTTGTTGATCAATTGATTAGCCAAGGGCTAAGACGGACAATTAAGGGGATTAAGCCCTATGTCAGGAGAGTGGTACAAGAGTTCTATTGTAATTTGGACTCTACTGTGAAAGATGTAGAACATCCCGACGGTGGTCATGTGTATGTGAGGGGTAAGCTGTTTAAATTTTCTCCGGATGTGATTAATATCTATCTAGGTAGGCACTGGGCTAATGTGGAAGATTTCAACCCTGACTATAGCATGATAATCACTGATATCACTGGCGGTGTCAGACGGGTATGGCAGAGAGGAAAAGACTTTCCTGCCTCTCAGTAGTCTGTTAAATATGCAATTCTGCACAAGATTGCAATGAGAAATTGGCTACCCACGTCTCATGGAACTGGAGTCAATAAGTCAATGGCCACTTTGCTGTTTAAGATTGGAAACTTTGTTGAGTTTGATGTTGGGCAGTTTTTGTTTGACCAAATTGTGAAGCACGCTGACTGCAAAAACGAGAGGCTAGCTTATCCTTTTCCATACCTGATTTATGCAATTTTGTCCTCTCAATATTCGGTCATTCGCTCAAGGGAGATTTTGGAGACAGATAAGGAAGAAATCAGGATCAGTTACAAGTTACTGAAGGGAGACAATGTCAATGACATGGAAGATGTCTCAGATGGTGTCTCTGACACAGAAGAGCTTGGTAATATTGTGTTGCTATCACGCACCATTAAGGTGCTGGAGGATGAGTTGAAAGCTTTGATGGCTCAGCAAACTGACATTGAGAAGAGAATGAAGGAAATCTCCTTGATACTTGATGACCTGGTAGCTTTAAAGTTTGATGCCCAGGCAACAACTGCAGCTGATGATATCCCTGGATCTTGAGATGTCCCACCTGATGTCACTCTAGATGTTACTGCAAGTATACTTCAAAATTTATCTCCTATTTTTACAGAGTCTGAAATGGATCCAGGCAATCCTGTCATTGAAGAACATGTTCATTTTGATTCTGCTGAGGAAGCTGTTGCAAAGGACACTCCTGTTCCTTTTGCTGTTTCTGGTGAGGGCACTTCTGATGTCACTCCTGGTGTCACGTCTGGTGTCACTGATAGTCCTGCCCCTTCCAACGCCTAATATGGTGGGTTTGATGCTGGTAAAGATTATAATGATCCAGAAGCTGATGCTGGTGTTCATCTAGTCGCAGAATCAGTTGGCTTAGTGGCTTATGATGCAGAGGATTCTAATTGATATAACTTTGATATTTGGTTATTTTACTCTGCTTAAGACAATATGTTATGTTTTATTGTTGTTTTTGTGCCCTTTTGTCTTTTTGTGGCAAAAAGGGGGAGTAATTTGGATTTTGTTTTGTAATCCCTAAAACAATGTATGCTGGGAATCTTGGTGTCTTTTGATGTGTCATGCACAATGTTTTGTGCCATGATGTTTCTTAGGGAACTCGGAGTCTTTTGCTGTGTCATGCACGATGTTTTGTGCAGATGTTTCTTTACTAAGTTCCTGTTCAGGGGGAGTTTACAAGAGCTTCCGATTCAGCATACAGGGGGAGTTTGGATTTTGCCAAAAAATGCAAAAGGGGGAGATTGTAAATGCGCATATGAAGATGGCGTTCATTAAATTGGCATAAGGTTTTTTGGCAAATAAGGAACGATCATAATTGGCAGCAAGAATCAATTAAATCAATCTATGCAAGGAAGATTGATTTGGAGATTAATGCTATCTTGACAATTATGGGACTTATCTTGGTATTTTTTGTAATTATCATTGGAGGATTATCTTTGGAAAAGATAAGCATTGAAGGCACATTGTTTCCATCTTTCTATAGGATTTATATGGAAGTAATCTTGGAGATAAACATGGAAGGATTTTGTGCACTCTATAAGGATCGCTCCTACCGCACGGTTTTCTGTGTGGAGCTTTGATGTTTATTTCGGTCTTCATTAGACTGTGAACACAGTTTTTTGTTGGAGGTCTTTGATCAAAGTGTGTTGGCTGAAGCATCTTAATGCAATATTATTGAAGATGCAATCCTTGTGTTCTTTATTATAATCCAGCCTCGGGAGGAGGTTGTTGAGGAGCTCGGGAGAGTTCAAACGTGGGCAAGGGGATCTTGCATTAACCGCAGATTTTGGGAGGAGTCGCCATTAACAAGGGGATATTGTCTTCATTGTGGGCAAGGGGATTTTGCATTAACCACAGATTCCGGGAGGAATCAACACAAGTCGAGGGGAGCTCGCACAATCTTGTTCACACGAGAATTTAGGAAGAGGCGGCGTCAAAGATAAGAAGGAGTTTTACTTTATGTTAGACCGAGTGTCTTGTAACTTGTGAACTTAGTGGATTGTTCGTTCTGGGCGTGGCCCCGCAGACGTAGGCAATTGCCGAACTGCGTTACCAACCTCCTGTCTCTTTAATTTCCACATTTTATTGTTGTCCATTACTGTTTTTATTAACAGTGTCACATCTAGTGTTCCACCTCACTAGGACACTACGCATCTAACCTTGATCTTTCAGGCACAAATAAGATTACAAATCCATAGAGCATAACCAATTCTGCAACACAATCTGTTCCAAGCATAAATCAGTTCAATCACCAAAAATTCCATGACCAATTTACAGTTTAAAACCGTGCACGTAAGTAAGGGAAAGGCTTAGTTATCAAACATGACCAAAGCTTGACAACTATTTTATCTTTGAATTGAGCTACAACTCACAGCAACCAACTAAACAAAAATTGGAACTATCAAAGTTTCCCTCAATCAGAAAATACAAATAATTATAACCTAATCACATCCTTGGTTAGCGTAAGAAAATTTTATTCACATCCAAGTTCTAAAACACATAAATAATTTGATACTTGAACTGAAAATACATTTAAGGAAACCTCTTCACAAAAAAGATCAAGTTCTCCATACAAATTCAGCCAAAGTTTTACAAATTAAAGCACACCCACCTCTTACAGATTTCCAATGTTTTCTTGGAATAGTCAAAGTTGGATTCAAAGCGTCTTCTTCTTCTACCGTTTTCTCCTTCCTCTTCTTCTTCTTCTTCTTTCGTTTCTTTTCTTCCTTCTTCTCCCATTCTGTTCCAGTCTTTCTTTTCCTTTCCTTCTTTTTTTGAGGGCTTCACAAAGGTCTTGTCATGATATACCAAATTTTAGGCTGCCAAGCGTGTAGTCTTTAATGATTACATGTTTGTTAGCCAGTTTTTTTTTCTTTTTTTTTTATTATTTTTTTAAATTTTCCCTTTGGTCCTTGAAGTTTCGTAAAAACTGATGAACACCCAAAATTACTATTAACTATGCACTTAAATTCACTCGTGAGATTGTAAAATTGTAACCAAAATTCTAAAATTTATAATTGATTAAAGTGCTTAGTTACGTCATCTTAATTTTCACAACAATACTTTTCCAAAACTTGGGATTCTAATTTAAAAACTAAAATGACTTACACGTATTTGGTATTAGTAAGATTGTTATCACGTTAAATTTTTATTTATTTTTCTTTTTTTTTGGGTCTCACATATTTTGTTTGATGAAAATACTACATGGAATTGGAGGGATGAAAATGTGGAAAAATAAAATATTTTGCAGTATAATTGTGGTGGAGATGTCGGGATGAAGAATTTCTTAACAGTCCATCATCATCTTCAAAACTTCAAATTCTCCAAACTCCTAATTTTGCAGTATAATTGTGGTGGAGATGTTGGGATGAAGAGATTAATGCAAGGTGCAATTTTTGTGTTATTGAACCAAAAAGTTTTGATAAAGCAAATGAAGAAGAAGATTGGAGGAAGGCAATAAATGATGAGATTCATGCAATTGAAAAGAACAAGATATGGAAGCTTGTTGACAAACCTCTAAACAAGGAGATTATTGGAGTAAAATGGATTTACAAAGTGAAGATGAATCCGGATGGTTTAGTTCAAAGGAAGAAAGTAAGACTATTGGCTAAAGGCTACTCACAACCGGGAATTGACTACAATGAGACATTTGCACTAGTTGCAAGACTTGACACAATTCGTGCCTTGACTGCTATTACAGCACAAAAAGGTTGGAGCCTTTATCAACTTGATGTCAAATATGCGTTTCTGAATGGAGAATTGAAAGAAGAAGTTTATATTCAACAACCACAAGTTTTTATCAAGGAAGGAGAAGAAGATAAAGTGTACAAGTTGAATAAATCTTTATATGGGTTAAAGCAAGCACCAAGGCCTTGGTATAGCCAAATTGATTCATACTTCATGAAGCAAGGTTTTCATAAGAGTAAAAGTGAGCCAACCTTATATGTCAAGATTCAAGGTAACTCAAACATTCTCATTGTTGCATTATATGTTGATGATTTGATTTATGATGGATACAATGGAAAAATGATTATTGAATTCAAGAGAGACATGATGAAAAGATATGAAATGAATGATATGGGAATGTTACATCATTTTCTTGGCATGGAAATCTATCAACAAGAGGATGGAGTCTTTGTTTGTCAAAAGAAATATGTTGAAAATATTCTTGAAAAGTTTGGCAAGATGGATTGCAAGGTTTTATCCAGACCTATTGTTGTGAACAAAAAATTTGTAAAAGAAGATGGAGCAAAGAAAGCCGATTCTACTTTGTACAGAAGTTTGGTTGGAAATTTGCTTTATCTCATAGCTACAAGACCGGATGTTATGTATGTTTCAAGTTTATTATCAAGGTTTATGCACAATCCCGTCCAAATACATCTTGGAGCTGCCAAGAGGGTGTTAAGGTACATCAAAAGGGACAATCAACTTTGGTATTAAATTCAACAAAGGAATTGATACAGTTTTAATTGGTTATTGTGATAGTGATTGGTGTGGTTGTCATGATGATATGAAAAGAACTTCACGTTACTTTTTTTCATTTGGTTTTGGAGTAGTTTCATGGGTATCCAAGAAACAACAAACTGTTGCACAATCATCTGCTGAACTTGAGTATGTCGCAGCAGCGCTCGCGACATCACAAGTAATTTGGTTGCGAAGGATTATTGAAGACATGGGTGAAAAGCAAACTAAGGTTACCATATTGTTGTGTGACAACAAGTCAGCTATTGATATTGCAAGAAACCCAGTTTTTCACAGCAGGACTCGTCATATTGCTATCAAACATCACTTTATTAGAGATGCTATTGAAGAAGGTGAAATTGAGTTGAAGTATTGTAAAAGTGAAGATCAAGTAGCTAATATTTTTACCAAAGCAATTTTTAGAGACAAATTCATCAAATTTAGGGAAATGCTTGGAGTTCAAGAATTGCACATTACAGGGAAAAATTCTATTGGTAATACGCATGCATAAAAGTGTCTCTTCGGTTCTACTGAAAAATTAAATGGAATCAATTGTTTAGTTTGTCAAGATAGTCTTTTGGTATTTTTAGATAATTAAGTGTTGTTATTTAGAGGTCCTTTAGTATTTCTAAGTGTCCTTTGGTATTTTGAGGAGTTCTAATTTATTCTATTGACTCCATAAATATGAGTTTAATGTTACGCAATTCATATCAGAAAAGAAATAGAATGAAAAAAAGTCTGAAAACTCTTGATTTGCCAACACAATGACTATACTTTCGTATTAGCTCTAGTATTTTGAACAATTCATATTTAAGTTGTGTTTCACTTTGAGTTCTGCTTTCTATAAAATATGAAATTGACATCTTCTCGTGCACGGATTTGTCAATAAATAAAAAAAAACAAAAGAAAGAGCAAAACAAAACATTCTATCAATTGATTCCTTTTTGTTTAAGGAATTGCAAAAGAGAAAACCTGTAAGATGTTGTTTTAAAGCATGAGAATTTCATATGCATGCAATGATAGAAGGTAAAGTATATGTTCCCTTCCTTTTTGTTTCTTGTTTAAATTAGTAACGCTAAATGTTATAGACCCCATAATTTTTCTAGATTCCCGTTTTAATGCTTTGAAAATACTTAACTGATCCTACCTATGTGATCAACTATGAAAATCTGACCTTAAGAAAAAACTTATCATGCAAAGAAAATCCTATACATACGGAGGACTTGAAAATTGAGGGTATGCTTGGTTATGATATTTTTGTCTTCTCATCTTTTCTCAAAATGTTGTGTTTGTTTCGGCCACTAGGGGTGTAATCGAGTCGAGCCGAGCTCGAGTACATCCCTATTCGAATAGCTCGATTTTAAAAAATAGCATACTCGAGCTCGATCGAGCTTCATTAATCGAGCTCGAACTCGACTCGACTAAGAGTGATCGAGCTCGAGAGTAGCTCGATCGAGCTCGAGCTCCAAACGATCCTAATCGAGCTCGAGTATTTTATTTTATTTTTTTATTTTTTTATTTTTTTATAAAAATTATAGGATGTATTTGTAATTTTTTAAAATTTAATGACGTCAAATTATAATTTACTATAAATTAAGGACTAAAACATAATTATAAATAGATTAAATTATAACTTATTAAACTATAGGGACTAAAACATAAATATAAATATTAAAAATATAAAATATATATATATACTCCAGTAGCTCGCGAGCTACTTGGGTATGCGTATTCCGAGCTCGAGCTCGACTCGTGATCGAACTCGAGCTGCTCGAGCTTGACTCGAACTCGGTCAAACCGAGTTTGACTCGAATAGTTGACCGAGCTACTCGCTAGTAGCTCGCTCGTTTACCACCCCTATTTTGCACTAATTCTTAAAACAAAAATTTTCAAAATTTTCAAAACAAAAAGTTAGTGCATTTTAGTCTTTTTATATTTTAAAAAAGGGAAAATTGCGAAAATCGTCACTCACATTGGGCGAAAATATTTATCTTGTCACCCACATTAAAAATGATGCATTTTAGTCACTCACATTTGAAAAAGCACCAATTTTATCATCGAACCAAACTCTGTCAAATTTTTTAACAGAAAAATGGACACGTGCTATTTATATAAGGGTAAAATTGGAAAATCATAATTTTGTTAAGGGAAAACTGCCAAAATAGTCACTAACATTACATCAAAAAAATTATTTTATCATCTAAATTAAACATTATGCATTCTAGGCATTAACATTTGAAAAACGCACCAAATTAGTCACTCAACCAAACTTTGTTAACTTTTTTAATTGAAAAAATACACGTTCACATCACGGGCGACTTAATGAAAGATTAAAAGTAAAAAATCGATTTATTCTTTAGACAAAACCCTTAAATACAATAATTTATTCATCATTCGTCACCTTTTATAAGTGGTAGGGGTGTGCAATATTCGAGTTAAACCAAATATCCGACCGAATTTTAATTCACCGAATTTGAATTAGAATTTGATTTCGGTAAACCGCTTGAAAATATTTAAAACACTCCAAATCAGCCACTCAACCAAACTTTGTTAGATTTTTTTAACAGAAAAAACACATGTTCACACATGTACCACTTAATAAATGGGTAAAAGAGAAAATCAATTTATTTTTTCCACTTTTACTCTTTAATTAAGTCATCCGTGATGTGAATGTGCATTTTTTCTGTTAAAAAAGTTAATAGAGTTTGGTTGAGTGACTAATTTGGTACATTTTTAAAATGTTAGTTTCTAGAATGCATCATTTTTAATGTGGATGACAAAATAAATTTTTTTTGTATAACAACGGTGACTATTTTGACAGTTTTTCTTAACAAAAATAATAATTTTCCAATTTTACCCTTACATAAATGACACGTGTGCATTTTTATGTTAAACAATTTGACAGAGTTTGGTTCGATGATAAAATTGGTACGTTTTTCAAATGTGAGTGACTAAAATGTATCATTTTTAATGTTGGTTTTAAAATAAATATTTCCGCCCAATGTGAGTGACGATTTTCACAATTTTCCGAAAATTTTCTAGTTTATCCTTTTTGTTTCTTGTTTAAATTAGTAACGCTAAATGTTAGACCCCATAATATTTCTAGATTCCCGTTTTAATGCTTTGAAAATACTTAACTGATCCTACCTATGTGATCAACTATGAAAATCTGGCCTTAAGAAAAAACTTATCATGCAAAGAAAAACCTATGCATACGGTGGACTTGAAAATTTAAGGGTATGTTTGGTTATGATATTTTTGTCCATTTCTCATCTTTTCTCAAAATGTTTTGTTTGTTTTGCACTAATTCTCAAAACAAAAATTTTCAAAAATTTTCAAAACAAAAAGTGAGAGCATTTTAGTCTTTTTACATTTTAAAAAACTTTGCATTAAAACAAATAGGTTGGTGTTGACCGGACGCGGTCAACGCAAGACCACCATCGGTGAACATTGTTGAAAATCGGCTGGCTAGTAGTCAACGCCGTTAAGTGTCAGCGGTCCGACGTTAATTGCTGCCGATCAACAAAAAAATGTAAAAACATTCTTATTTTAAACTTTATTCAATAAAATAATTATTTTAAACAAAAACCAATAAAAACAAAACCTATCAATCTAAATATTATATTTTATTCTCAAAAACATACCTTTCATAAAACTAACATGTGACCTTATTTTTTTCAATTTTCAAAACAAAACACATCTAAACAGACCCTATTAAATTTCACTTTTTTGACAATATTGACTAGAATGCATGTTTACAATTGAGGTGGGGTAAAAAAATCACAAAAAAGTCAAAATTAATGCATTTTTGAATTTTGCGATACTTGGTTAAAATACGTGTGTTATAAACCCATGAAAAATAGACATTTGGTAAAAAAAAAATCTAAATTCCACTTTTTTACAATATTCACAATTAAGGTGAGTGAAAAAATATTAGGGAAAAAAGCCAAAATCAACAGTTTTTTTACTTTGCCATTTTTTTTACTAAAATACGTGTGTTATAACCTATGAAAAATAGAGTTTTGGTGAAAATTTTAATTTTCACTTTTTTGATAATATTCACTAGAATAGATGTTCACAATCAGGATTGGTGCAAAAAACGGTAAAAAAAGTCAAAATCAATATGTTTTTGAATTTTTTTTCATTCTGGTTAAAAATCTTGTGTTAGCCCCTAAAATGAAAATTTAGTAAAAAAAATTAAATTTCACTTTTTTTTGAAAATGTTCATAATGATGCATGTTCACAATTGAGGTGGGTGAAAAAACAGTAGGGAAAAAAAATCCAAAATCAACATGCTTTTTCTTACTTTGCCTTTTTTTTACATAAATATATGTTTATAACCCATTGAAAAATAAATGTTTGGTGAAAATTTTAATTTTCATTTTTTTTGACAATATTCATTAGAATGCTCGTTCGCAATTGAGGTGAGTGCAAAAAATGGAACAAAAAAAGTCAAGATCAACGCATTTACGGATTTTGCCATTTTTTCCTACAAAACATGTCTACGAAAAATGAAAAATTGGTAAAAATCTAAATTTCACGTTTTTGGCACCGTTCACAATGATGCATGTTTAAAATTGATGTGGGTGAAAGACAGAAGGGAAAAAGTCAAAATCAATTCGTTTTTTTTTTTACTTTGGCATTTTTACCAAAATATGTGTTATATAATCCAAGGAAAATGGAATTTTGGTGAAAATTTTAATTTTAATTTTTTCAACAATAATCACTAGCTTGCATGTTCACAATCAGGGTGGGTGCAGAAAATGGCACAAAAATCAAAATCAATGCGTTTTTGGATTTTGCCATTTTTGACTAAAAAATGTGTATTATAAACCCATGAAAAATGAAAAATTGGTAAAAATATAAATTTTAGTTTTTTTTACACCGTTCTAAATGATTCATGTTCAAAATTGAGGTGGATGAATAAATAGAAGGGAAAACGTCAAATTCAATACGTTTTTTTACCGTGATTTTTATCAAAATACATGTGTTATATAACCCATGAAAAATGGAGGTTTAGTGAAAAATTTTTATTCACTTTTTTTTTGAAAATATTGACCATAATACATGTTCACAATCGGGATTGGTGCAAAATATGGTATAAAAAGTCAAAATCAATGCGTTTTTAAAATTTTTCATTTTCGATTAAAAATTGTATGTTATAGACCATGATAAATGGAAATTTGGTTAAAAAGTTAAATTTCAATTTTTTTTACACTGTTCATAATGATGCATGTTCACAATTGAGGTGGGTAAAAAAATAATAGGGAAAAAGTTAAAATCAATACGTTTTTTGATTTTGTCAAATACTTGTGTTATAACCCATTAAAAAATAGTGGTATAGTAAAAATTTTAATTTTCACTTTTTTTGACAATATTCAATATAATGCATGTTCACAGTAAGGGTGGGTGCAAATAACGGTATAAAAAAGTCAATATCAACGCATTTTTGGATTTTTCGTTTTTGGCTAAAAACGTGTATTATAACCCATGAAAATTGGAAATTTAGTAAAAAAAAAATTAAATATCACTTTATTTGAAACCGTTCACAATTATCCATGTTCACTATTGAGGTGAGTGAAAAAATAGTAAAGAAAAAATCAATATCAACACTTTTTTTTTACTTTGCCATTTTTTACAAAAATACGTATGTTATAACCCATGAAATTAAAGTAGAGGTTTGGTGAAAATTAAATTTTCATTTTTTTAACAGTATTTAGTAGATAGCATGCTCAAAATTATTATGGGTGCCAAAAAAAGTACAAAAAAGTCATAATCTACATGTTTTTAAATTTTGTCATTTTTGGTTAAAAAAATGTGTGTTTTTTCCAATGAAAAATAGAAATTTGGTAAACATCTAAATTTCACCCTTTTTTAACCTTGTTCAAATTGATGCATATTGACAATTAAGGTGGGTAAAAAAAAAGAATGGAAAAAACTAAAATCAGCATGTTTCCTTACTTTGCCATTTTTGACAAAAAATATGTGTGTTATATAAGTCATTAAAAATGGAGATTTTGTGAAAATTTGAATTTTCACTTTTTTTTTTCAAATATTCACTAGAATGCATGTTCAGAATCGAGGTGGGTTCAAAAACGGTACAAAAAAAGTCAAAATCAACTCATTTTTGGATTTGTCATTTTTAGCTAAAAAACATGTGTTATATCAATTATGAAAAATAAAAATTTGGCAAAAAAAACTAAAATTTCACTTTTTTACCCCATTCAAAGTGATGCATGTTCACAACTGAGTTGAGTGAAAAAACAGGAAGGAAAGAGTTAAAATCAATACTTTTGTTTTTTTAATTTGCCATTTTTTACCAAAATAAGTGTGTTATAATCTATTATAAAATGAAGCTTTAGTGAAAATTTTAATTTTCACTTTTTTTTTGACAATATTTACTAGAATCCATATCACAATCAGAGTGGGTGCAAAAAATGGTACAAAAAAGTCAAAAGCAACGCGCTTTTGGATTTTAAAATTTTTTGCTAAAAAACTTTTGTCATAGCCTATGAAAATCAGAAATTTGGTAAAAAGAAAATCTAAATTTCACTTTTTTGTACACCATTCACAATGATGTATGTTCACAAATAAGGTGGGTAAAAAACAATAGGGAAAAAGTCAAAATCAATACGTTTTTTGACTTTGCGGTTTTTGACTAAAATACGTGTGTTATATATGACACATGAAAAATGGAGAAATTTTCACTTTTTTCGCAATATTCACTGGAACGCATGTTCACAATTTAGGGTGGGTGCAAAAAACATCTCAAAAAATGTCAAAATTAACGTATTTTTACATTTTTAATTTTTTGCTAAAAAAGTGTGTTATAGGCAATTAAAAATAAAAATTTGATAAACAAAAATCTGAATTTAACTTTTTTACACTAATCATAATGGTGCATGTTCACAATTGAAGTGGGTGAAAAAAATCAAAATCAACACGTTTTTGGACATTACCATTTTTTTACCAAATATGTGTGTAATAACCCATTAAAAAATGGAGATTTCGTGAAAATTTTAATTTTCACTTCTTTTGACAATATTTACTAGAATGCATGTTTAGAATCCGGTGGGTGCAAAAAATGGTACAAAAAATGTCAAAATCAATATGTTTTTGAAATTTTCCATTTTTAACTAAAAAACGTTTGTTCTAGCTCATGAAAAATGAAAATTTTGTAAAAAATCTAAATTTCACTTTTTTTTAGAACCATTCAACAACCTCTAGCATCCATCCCTGTAAAGGAAGATGTAATCCTTGACTCAATGGTAGTGTCGTTTTTGTATCAAAATAAATTACTTACTCTAATGATAAACAATAATATAGTGAGAGTAAGGTTGATCCTACGAGGAACGGAAACACTATCTCTTCTAGTTCACGAATAATAATGATTAATTAATAAAAGAAAATAAAATTAATTAATAAGAAATTACAATGGAAAAATACACAAAATAGGAAAACTCGGCAAATAAGTAATTCCTCACTAATCAATATTTCATTGCTCATCGACGCAAAGATAACAATTTCATATTAACCAGTTAGTTATAGGCTACCAAGAATATGCTCTGACGTAGCCCAATTCTTCATTAATTATTTGACAATTGACAAGTATCGGTTTAATCAATTATTTTCCTATTCATAATACAACCAAGCCGGAATCAGCCGAACACCCGATTTAATGTTACAAAAGTATTAAGAATTAGAAAAACCTAACTCTAACAAATCATATGATGATCAGCATGCAACAATTCATTATCCGATTATTCCCATCAACCTAGACAATAGCTTTGCCACTAATTAATCTTACCTATTAAATCCAGTGACTTAACAAGGGATTAATTGGCTCTACCTAAATCAATTAAAGATGATCAAGCTTTAATAAATCTAGATAATAAATATTAGGCTTAGAGAACTTTCAGAATTAAATATGAAATAATTTAATTAGAATAATTAGATCTCACAATTAATTCATCGATTAGTGCTTACTTATCATTAGAAAAGTAACTACTCACTATACATAATTAAAAACAATCACAAGAATTAAAAATAATAAAATTGAATTAAGAAATTCAAACCGAGTCGACCGTCGATTGGGCAAACTGCTGTGCGTCTATTCCTGTGCTGAAAACTGCAAAACTGCAGAAAACTACAAACGGGAAGACTCTCAACCCTAATCAATCTGTTCCCTTATATAAGAGGGAAAATAATACTTCCTAAATCAACTAAAAGATGTGAATCCTTCTTGTTTTCAAATTCCAAATTGCCACATGCGGGCTATAAATATAGCATATAAGCTAGTTTCCTAATTCTATTCTTCCACCAGTATTGTATCCAAGAGAAGTCCTTGTACTACCAAATTCCTTCAGCTTTATTCTCCAGCCCATTCCTTCTAGAAAACTCTCCAAATGTGTCATCTTCCCTTCTCCTTTCTACCATCTTGGAATTTCCCAAAACCTGTCATAATTATCATCATTAAGTACAAATTGAACCCTTTAAACACGTAAAAGAATATACAATAAAATGAATATTTTGTCTCATCAAGATCCCTACACTTAAACCATACTTGTCACGCCCCGAACCTAAGAGTCCAATGAACCCATAGGTCCATATGCACACGCAAGCCCGTGACGAAACTAGAGCGTATCGCACCCAAAACCAACTTAATTTGGCTAATCCTCGCTAAGCCAAAATGGATACCCCAAGTTGGACTTGCATGCTAGGCCCTACACTTATATCATAGTCATTATACTTATACATATTCGATGTGGGATTGCGGTATCACATTCACCCCTTCTTAAGGCCTTAGCGTCCTCACAAGGCCCAAACAGGATCCCAACCAGGGCCACCTCGGTGGTGAAAGATTCTAGAGGTGGCTCCCGCCCTTAGGTCAACTTAGCACTTAGTTCTAACACTCCGTGGGCGAAGTCTGGCACATTCTCTGATACCACTAAATCTAACGCCCCGATTTTCGAGGACCGAAGAACACCGTAACCTCAAGATTTAGTTTCTATAATCTCGAGGTCACAAGACACCTCTTACTGTCATTACTCAATAATAATATAAAACTAATACTTTATTAATCATTCTTGCAAAATAATAATTATTAAATATCCATCATAAATACTCAAAACATAATCATGGATCTAAAACCCATAAATTTATTCAAAAGTTCCTATAATAAGTACTTGATCCGTTTATCTTTTACCATTCCCACACCCCAGTCTCGTCCTTATCTACTCCATCAACTTCATCTGTAAAATATTATATATATATATATATATATATATAAAAGAATGAGCGAATCGCTCAGCAAGTAAACCCTAGATCATTTAAACTAATCATACTTAAAAATAGTATCTTTTCAAATTAAACATTTAATCAAACAACAACTTCAGTAATCGACTTACACAATAACGTAACTTATTCGTCACTTATACTTTCATATGGGTCGTACTTTCACATATAAATAAAATAAAAAAATGTTCACGTAACATATCTTAATGAATGTATTACCATAACATACATGCATTCACAGTTTACTAAGTACTCAGCCTAGCTGTATTCCCGCTAGGTCGGCCATTAGGCCCTTAGGCCACATACATGACATACATAGATCCCCCTTGGGTCGAGGATCTTCATTACATAATTAAAATCCCCCTTGGGTCGAGGATTAATTATGCCATGACATACATGTTCGGAACACATGTTTCTACCATTAGGACATGTAAGTCATAGAACTATTCATTAAGTTTTCCACATAAAACATGCATGTTAATCCTCTATTATCTATAAAGGAAAATAACCCAAACATATAATTCTTTATTAAGGAAAATTAGTTATACAATTAATATAATAGTATATTTGAATCAAGAATCTAATGATTTGACATGGAGAAGAATTTCGTTTTAAAAACAGAAACCTACCAATCCATTTTAATTGCATATTGCTCTTGTAAAATATGATGTTATGTCAACATATCTTGCGTGGATGGATTGTAAAATGTAAAGCAGATGGCATATTTTGCTAAGTAACTTATGTTTAATGAAAACAAGACATCAGACCACTTTTTAAATATTTGAAAAATATAGTTTAATCAACTTTTCATAAATCATAAGCATATTTTGGTACGGAACTTATCATGCATGTTTAATGAAATAAACACATCAGACCACAACTCCTATATTCAAAATATAGTTTAATCAACTTCCCATAAATCATTATATGCAAATTTTTATAGTTTTCACACATTGCAATATATGTTTAGGTACGAAGACATATTAGTATATACTATTTAAAATCTTTTAAATAAACCAAAACATGATCCAGGAAGTATAAGCACGTCATGATCTATTCTAGTGAGTTAATAAATACACGTAATTTTATGTGAGAGCAACAACAGTATATGAAGTTCTCCAAATTCTGTTAGTGAAAGAAAATTTGTAAATAAAACATCCTTATGGAGTTGACTCACTTTGCTCAATTGTTTAACAACACTGGACCCACCAAGGACAAAACATGCACTATGACGTATAATTCTTTACATACATGTATATCATGCGCATATTCATAACATGCATTTCATTTGCTGGAACCAAGTTCAGATACGCATTCAACGAAATCATAAATCTGAAAGAATTTAACTTACTATCACACCATAAATACTATCTGATAGTTATCCTAAAAGATTATATATGAAATCATGATATATATATATATATATCCAATTTAATAACGAAAATCCTAGATGTCAGTACATATTATTTGCAACAAAAGATGTATACATATTAATTGTATAAAACGTATTACATATATTACGTAACTCATTCAAAAAACATAACATAGATTTAAATAATACATCTCAAGTTATAAAATATATAAATATTTAATATAGTGGAAGGGATCTAGAATTTGCTTACTTGCTATTGTGATTGCTATCAGCCTTTCCTCTTGCTCCAAAAGTCTTTACGTGAATTTTCTGATGTATGGAAGGGTCCTATTTATAGTGTTTGATTAGGGTTTACATGTACCAGTTTCCTTATACCTCAAGTATTATATTCCTAATTTTTAGCCTTGTTTCTCTAGGGTTTTCATGTGTTAGTTTCCTTACACATAAAGTATTCTATTCCTATTTTTCTTGTACGTAAAGTATTTTATTTTCTTTTTTTAGGTAAAATTCCAACAATTTGTATCTTATTCTATTTATTTTAAATAATTCCCTAAGAAATTTAAAACTATTTATTTTCTCACTTATTATTATTACTATAAGCATAACCTATTAAATAGTTTTCTATATAAAATAATACATAGATATTTTAATTTTACTAAAATTTTTGGGTATTACAATACTGTTCCCTTAGCATTCAAAACAAAAAAAATCAAACTAAACACCAAACTAACCTAAACTAGACGTGAAAAATAAAAACATGTAAGGATAGACAACTAATTCACGTAAATCAACACCTAGCCACAAACAAAAAAATACCAAAACATCCTCACACTTAGAGCTTACTGGTCCCTAAGCAAGGAGAAAATTAAAACACAACAAAAACATAAAACTTAGTAAAACAAATCACAATTATCCAAATTTTTACAAATTAAGCATTACCCAAACAAAGCGGAACATCAACCTTCAACCCTCATTCCAAATCCATTATATCAAAGTCATGCATAAGCAATTTTTTCAAGTCAAAATACAAAGAATATGAGCAACTATCCAGATCACTCTAAAGCACTCAAAGATTTTAGAAGTTCGGGTTCAACCACTCGAAAGTAATTGTACAAAGAAGCATTACCATGACTTTGCAAATATGTTAAAAAAATAACCATAATATCAAAAGTAAACAAGAATCAAAAGGTCTTTCATCGAGTTGTAATAGGGCTAGGGGTTACAAGGTAAGAAATAAGACGAAATAAAGGCTAAAAATAAAACCAAGGTATAAACAACTCACAAAAGAGCATCCCCACACTTATCTTGCACCAAGTCTCAACTTTTGATTTTCAAAACAATTCAAAGTAATTTCAGCACAGTAATCATTCTTTTTTTTCCCGTGCTTTTTCACATATTTTTTCTTTTTTTCATAATTTTTTTACTGCTGTTCTTTCTTTTTCCTGCCACCGTTTAGGTAAACAGCACAGACAAAATACTGCAGATTTATATTTTTTTTCGTTTTCTTTCTCTTTTTGCCCGGTGTTGTTTAATATTGAGCTTCAACATTTCAATTAAATAGCTTATACTGAAATACTTCTTTCATAGAAACTTAATCCTGCAATTCTCTCTTGTTCAATCAAGGGGAAACAAATCATAACGAACTGAGTCACTTACACCTTAGTGGACCAAAAGAAAGCTAAAAAAGGTCTTAGAGAAAAATTTTAGTAGTTTAAACACAAAGAAAAGGTTTAAGGTTAAAAGGGGTTAACTAAGGGTCAAATTAAAGGTAGAATTTGAAAAATGAAAGCCAAAGTTAGGATAATCCTAAATGCCTTTATCACATTCAAGTTTAATTTCAACACATGATTTCCATGCACAACAAAGTAAATTCAATAAGCTAACCATGTACAATTCACACTCATTCAAAGAAATAATTTAATTAAGCACCAACAAAGTGGTTATTGTGTGCTTAGGCTCAAATCCTCACTATAAGTAGGCATAATAAGGTCAATTCCATGTATTCATCATACTTGAAAACATACAAATTTATACATAAATCTAACACAATGGATCAACCAAACCTTTCATACAAATTCCAATTTGCTTAAGTAATCCTCAATAAGTAAAAAGTTTGGAAACACAAAAACACAAATATTTTGAAACAAAAATTTGAAAAATAAAATATTTTTTTGATTTTTTGATTTTTTGATTTTTTTTATTTTTTAAAAAGAAACTAATACTATTAAACACAAAAACCTTACACAAAGAGTGAAAAATAAAATACTTTCTAAACATAAACACATATAATTTTCCCCACACTTAAACCGAGTGAAAGAGAAAAACAAAATAACATAAAAGACACCAAATAACAACATCGATAAAAACTGAAAATAAAATAATAACAAAGCTTAGGGAGACAAGAAAGTGGTCTGATTTAGAAAGTCGGGGGTCGTTTGGGCAAACAACGAATGCAGAACTAGAGAATATCAGAATGTGAAATCTTGATTGCTGCGACTTTAGAGGAATTTCAGAAACCATGGCAGACACCAAGAAACACGATCAATCACCTCCTCTTGAAGATCAAAAACACCTCATATCGGCAAATCACGGACTTCTTCAAAAAAAGCTTGAAGTCTGGGTAGATAGCTCCACCGGCATCGCGATCGGCAATTGTTGAAGTGGCCGGAGCTTTCCCTTTTTCAGCAGCAGTAGCACGAAACGAAGAAAACGGTGGTGGTTGCGGGACAGAACTGTCATGCCCCTGAGTAACTAGGCGGTGCGATTGACGGCGGCCGGTGGTTATTGGTGTGAAGTCTCTTCCGCCAACGTGGACTGTGTGGTCAGTGAAGATTCCTCCGGTAAAGTTGAAGATTTTGGCGAGGGAAAGGAAGCAAACTTCATATTCACCATTATGGTGGACTTTGCCGGCGATAATAGCAGAGTTGACGGTTGTGGTAGGGGTGATGACGGCGGCACAGGGTTTGGTAAGGAAGATGATGATGGCGGCTGGTAGGTTTAGAAAATGACAATTTAGAGGGTGTTGGACTTGGGACCACATGTGACTTTTGTGTATAAAATTGGTGGGTCTCCTATTATAATAGTGGGGCCCAACACTGATTGTTAAAAAAACTTTTTCTCCTCTTCCCCATGTTTGTAGTCCATCCACTCCATTACTGCAACTGAATCATCTCATATCCTTAACCACGAGTGCAACATAAATATGGAACAAGAAGAAACTTTATTAACTAACAAAAAAATAAATAAATAACTAAAAATTAAAAAATTTAAAATTAGGTTGCCTCCCAACAAGAGTCTTTGTTTAATGTCGTTGGTTAGACCAAGTATCTATCAAACTCAGTAAACCATTGGATGAGGCTCCGGGGGTGGTCTTGGAGAAGGTACAGCTTGTATCCAAGTCAAAGTTCTTCCTAAAATTTCCTTGTATCGTTTTTGGTTCCAAATCAATTTGATCCATGAGTTTTGAGTAAGATTCTTGATGGTGATAGTCGGCAGCATCTTTTCCTCACTCAAAAACACAGATTTTAGATGTTTAATCAAGGATCTAAGTTGCAGAATCGGAACTTGCAAAATATAAGGAAAAAGTGTATCACAGGGTTTCGTTTGGGCAAATGATGACTCTTTTTCTGGGCTGGTGGGTTGTTTAATTTCAATATCTGCCTTTGGTTGCTCTAGCTTCAGTCCACTTATCAATGTGATTTGGCCGACATATTCCTTGGGATTAACCTCCACCTGTAAGGGTAGTCTTCCTTGATATCCACTCAATGCATTGATAGTTTTTGCTAAGTGAGTGACTTGAGTGCTCAAATCATTAATAGCTCCCTTAGTCTCTTGTTGGAATTTTTGAAAGTCCTCTTGATTCTGAGTTTGCCCATGTTGCATCAACGTCACAGAAGTTGCCAAATTCATTATCAAGTCTTCAAGAGGCACTCCAAATTTCGTGGTGGCTATGAAACTAGAATTGGTTTGAGCAGACTGTGCGGCTGATTTTTGTTGAGTTTGTTGTTGGGTGTGTTGTTGAGGAGAATTCTGTTGAGATATTTGATTCCTATAGCTCAGATTGGGATGGTCTTGTCATCCTGGGCTAAAAGTGTTTGAATAAGGATCGTAGCATCGTGGATAACCTCCCACAGCTTTAATTTCAGCATCAAGTTCTTCTTGGGTTATTGGGCATTGATCGTCTGTATGGGCTGTGTTTTTGCAAGTTGTGCACGCCTTTTCTATCTGAATTTTGTCCATTCCTATTAATAACTTCTTCACACAAGCTGTCAAAGCTTCCAATCTGCTTTCCATTGAAGAGTTGCTAATCTTGCTTACTTGTTTCGAACGACGACCCACTTGGTATTGTTGGCGAGATTCACAAGTCTTGGTAATCAAATTCATGGCTTGAGTTGTATTATTGTCCATAAACGCACCTCCACTTGCAGCATCAAGTGACGTCTTCTCCTCAGGTTGCAACTCTTAATAAAAATATTGAATTAGTAAATCATCGGGTATTTGGTGTAGAGGACAATTTTCACTTTAACTTCTAAATCTTCCCCAATATGCAGATAAAGATTCATCATAATTTTGTTCAATTCCAACAATTTCTTTTCTAATTGATACAATCTTAGACGTAGGGGAAAATTTTTGAAGAAATATGTTTTGCATGTTATCCCAAGAGGTGATAGAATTATGGGTCAAGTTGTTAAACCATTTATTAGCTGTTCCAGTTTGAGAAAAAGGAAAATTAGCCAACGCAATGTATTCTTGTGATACCCCTATTTTATTTATTGTCCCACATACTCTAAGAAATTCATGCAAAAAATTATAAGGGTCTTCCCCATCTGAATCATGAAATTTTGGCAAGAATTTCAAATATGATGCTTTTAATTCAAATTCAACTTTGAGCTTAGGCAAAACTATGCAAGAATATCTAAAATTGATCGAAGGACAAGTCAGCTCCCTTTAAGTGCGTCCTCCCTACTGGTTTTGGTTTTGAACACAAGTCAAATCAGCTATAATTATCGTTTTCGTGGCTATGTAAAATTCTGTTTTGATTCTGATATGGGTTCTGTTTGGGCAAACGGTAACTGTTCAGAACCATAAATTGTTTCTTGGTGTCTTTCCTTCAATTATTTCTTCAACTTGTGTGATATTTTTTTCAGTATCTAAAGATAAACATATTAGAGTTAAAAAATCTGAAAATATACCAAGTAAAAAAATATATATTTAAAAAAATAAATAATAAAAGTAATAAAAAATTGAATTAACTAAAATCAAACGTATTTTTCCGTTCCACGACAACGGCGCCAATTTTGGTAGTGCCATTTTTGTATCAAAATAAATTACTTATTCTAAAAGATAAACAATAATATAGCGAGAGTAAGGTCGATCCCACGAGGAACGGAAAAACTATCTCTTCTAGTTAATTCAATTAAAGATGTCACGAATAATAATGATTAATTAAGAAAAGTAAATAAACTAATTAATAAGAAATTACTATGGAAAAATACACAAAATAGGAAAACCCAGCAAATAAGTAATTCCACACTAATCAATTATTCATTGCTCATCGATGCAAAGATAACAATTTCATATTAACCAATTAGTTATAGGCTACTGAGAATCAGCTCTGACGTAGTCGAATTCTTCCTTAATTATTCGATAATTGACAAGTATTGCCTTAATCAATTATATCCCTATTCATAACACAACCCAGCCAGAATCAGCCGAACACCTGATTTAATGTTACAAAAGTATTAAGAATTAGAAAAACCTAACTCTAACAAATCATATCATAATCAGCATGCAACAATTCATTAACCGATTATTCCTATCTATCAAGACAGTAGCTTAGCCACTAATTAACCTTACCTATTAAATCTAGTGACTTAACAAGGGATTAATTGGCTTTACCTAAATTAATTAAAGGTGATCAAGTTTTAATAAATCTGGATAATAAATATTAGGCTTAGAGAACTTTCAGAATTAAATATGAAATAGTTTAATTAGAACAATTAGGTCTCACAATTAATTCATCGATTAGTGCTTCCTTGCTTATCACCATAAAAGTAACTATTCACTATACATAATTAAAAACAATCACAAGAATTAAAAATAATAAAACTAAATTAAGAAATTCAAACCGAGCCAAACGTCGTTTGGGCAAACGGTGGTGCGTCTGTTCTTGTGCTGAAAACTGCAGAAAACTACGAACGGGAAGACTCTCAACCCTAATCAATCTGTTCCCTTATATAAGAGGGAAAACAATACTTCCTAAATCAACTAAAAGATGTGAATCCTTCTTGTTTCTAAATTACAAATTGCCATATGCGGCTATGAATCTAACATATAAACTAGTTTCCTAATTCTATTCTTCCACCAATATGGTATCCGAGAGAAGTCCTTGTACTGCCAAATTCCTTCACCTTTATCCTCCAACCCATTCCTTCTAGAAAACTCTCCAAATGCGTCATGTTCCTTTCTCCATTCCCCCATCTTGGAATTTCCAAAAAACCTATCATAATTATTATCATGAAGCACAAATTTAACCCTTTTAAATACATAAAAGAATATACAATAAAATGAATATTTTGTGCTAATCACTCAATTTCTGTAATTCTAGATTGACAATTGTAGAGGAAGAAGTACTCCTGATTTTTATTCTGAAAATTTACATACCTATTTATAGCTTTGCAAGTGTACTAATAGTGTGGTTATATCTGCCATTAACTTCTGTAATCGTATTTTCTATCAATAAAATAGGGAGTGGCACCCCCAAAAATGGGATGATTAGCCAAAAAAAGGACAATTTTCAAAATAATGCATTTCAGAATTGAGGCGGGTGAAAAAATAGTAGGAAAAAAGCCAAAATCATTAAGTTTTTAACTTTGCCATTTTTTAGAAAAATAAGAGTGTTTATAACCAATAAAAAATGGAGGTTTGGTGAAAATTATAATTTTTGCTTTTTTGACAATATTCACAACATTATATGTTTGCAATCGGGCTGGGTGGAAAAAATATCACAAAAAATTAAAAATCAACACGTTTTTGAATTTTTTTTCCATTTTTTGGCCATAAAACACGTGTTATAGCCCATGAAAAATGAAAATTTGGTAAAAAAAAATCTAAATTTCACTTTTTTAAAATTGTTCACAATTATGCATGTTCACAATTGAGGTGGGTGAAAAAACTGTAGGGAAAAAGTCAAAATCAACATGTTTCTTTACTTTGTCATTTTTAACCAAAAAACGTGTCTTATAGCCAATGAAAAATAGAGATTTGGTTAAAAAAAAATTAAAGTTTCACTTTTTTTGACATCGTTCGCAATGATGTATGTTCACAATTGAGGTGGGTGAAAAAACAAAAAGGAAAAAACCAAAATTAACACAATTTTTGATTTTATCTTTTTTACAAATTAATGCAAGTTCACAATCAGGGTGGGTGCAAAAAAGGATATAAGAAAAAGTCAAGATCAACGCGTTTTTGAATTTTCCGTTTTGGCTAAAACAATGCGTGTTCTAACCCATGAAAATTGAAAATTTGGTAAAAAAATGTAAATATCACTTTATTTGATACCGTTCACAATCATCCATGTTCATAATTGAGGTGAGTGAAAAAAATAGTAAGGAAAAAGTTAATATCAACATGTTTTTTAACTTTGCTATTTTTGACAAAAATACGTATATTATAACCCATGAAAAGTATAGGTTTGGAGAAAATTAAATTTTCATTTTTTTTGGAAAATATTCACTAGATTTCATGTTCACAATCAGGATAGGTGCAAAAAATAGTACAAAAAAGTCAAAATGAATGCGTTTTTAAATTTTGCCATTTTTCGCTAAAAAATGTGTGTTATTGCCCAGGAAAAACGAAAATTTGGTAAACAAAAATCTAAATTTTACTTTTTTTTACACCATTCACAATGATGCATCTTCACAATTCAGGTGGGTGAAAAAATAACAGGATAAAGAGAAAATTAATTTGTTTTTAAACTTTTTCATTTTATACCAAAATACGTGTGTAACTCACGAAAAATGGAGGTTTGGTGAGATTTTTTATTTTTTATTTTTTTAAAATATTCACTAGAATGCATGTTCATAATTGAGGTGGGTGTGGTATAAAAAGGTAAAATCAGTGCATTTTGAGATTTTACATTTTTTTGCTAAGAAATGTATGTTATAGCCCAAAAAAAATGTATGTTATAGCCCATGAAAAATGAAAATTTTGTAAAATAAAAATCTAAAGTTTTTTATAAAATACTACAAAAGTTGTAGTATTATATTATGTAACAAATTGCTATTCCACTACTACAAAGTAGAGATATAAATCTTATGTTACAACTACTACTATAAAATATGAAACAAGTATGAAATAGTGCTAGAAAGATAGAGAGTATTGTAGAGCAAGATAGAACAAAATGTAGTAAGAATTCCACATTTCATTTCATTCACATAAGCCTATATTTATAGGCTTCAACTTCACACCTCTACCTTATAGGTTATAATGTCCCAAATGTAAGTTATAAGAGTTACATATGTTACATAGGTAGTGGGTGATTATGAGGAAAAATAGTGTTACATGAGTTACATGAAATAATGTGAAGTAATTGGGGTAGAAAATGGGGTGGACATTCACAATTATTCATAACAAATTTCACTTTTTTTAACACCCTTCAAAATGATGCAAGTTCATAGTCGAAAAAAGCCAAAATCAACACATTTTTTTACTTTTCTATTTTTGACCCAAAATGGAGATTTGGTGAAAATTTTAATTTTCACTTTTTTTAATAATATTCATTATAATGCATGTTCGCTTTCGAAAAAGTGCTACAAAAAATATCATAATCAACGAGTTTTTGGATTTTGTCATTTATGGCTAAACAATTTATGATATAACCTTTTAAAAATGGAAATTTTAAAAAAAATAAATTTTACTTTTTTTTGAAACCTTCACAATTGATGTGGGTGAAAAAATAGTGGGGAAAAAGTCAAAATAAATACATTTTTACTTTGCAATTTTTTACCAAAGTACGTGCGTTATAATCAATGAAAAATTGAGGTTTGCTGAAAATTTTAATTTTCAGTTTTTTTGACAATATTCACTAGAATGGATGTTCACAATCGGGGTGGGTGCAAGAAACGATACCAAAAAATTCAAAATCCACAAGTTTTTGAATTCTGCCATTTTTGGCTAAAACGTTCGTTATATCCCATGAAAAATGGAATTTTGTTAAAAAAATGTAAATTTCACTTTTTTTGACACATTTCACAATGATGCGTGTTCAAAATTGAGGTGGGTAAAAGCACAATAGAGAAAAAGCAAAAAAATCAACATATTTTTTACTTTGCCATTTTTAACAAAAATAGAGGTTATAAACCATGAAAAATAGAGGTTTGTATTTTCACCTTTTTTGGCAATATTAACAGAAATGCATGTTCACAATCGGAGTGGGTGGGAAAAATATCACAAAAAAAGCAAAAATTAATGCATTTTTGGATTTGGACATTTTGGCTAAAAATGGGTGTTATAGCCCTTAAAAAATGAAAATTTAGTAAAAAAATTCAAATTTCACTATTTTTGACAATATTCACAATGATGCATGTTCACAATTGAAAAAAAGTGAAAAAAACAGTATGGAAAAAGCCAAAAATCAACACTTTTTTTGATTTTGCAACTTCTGACCGAAATATGTGTGAGATAACTAATAAAAAATGGAGGTTTGGTGAATTGAACTTTCACTTTCTTTTTGCAATATTCACTGGAATGTATTTTCACAATCAAGGAAGGTGAAAAAATAATCATTAAAAAAGTCAGAATCAATATATTTTTGGACTTTGCCAATTTTTGCTAAAAAACATGTGTTATAGCCCATGAAAATGAAAATTTTGGTAAAAAATCTAAATATCACATTTTTTAACACCATTCACAATAATGCATATTCATAAATTGAGGTGAATAAAAAATTTGTAGGGAAAAAGCCAAAATTAGCACCTTTTTTTACTTTGCCATTTTCTAGCAATTTACATGTGCTATAATGCATTAAAAAATGGGGGTTTCATGAAATTTTTAGTTTTCAGCTTTTTTTCACAATTTTATCTAGAATGCATATTCATAATCAGGGTGGATATAAAAAACAGTACAAAAAAAAGTCAAAATCAATGCGTTATTTTATTTATCAAATTTTGGTAAAAAAACTTGCGTTGTCTCCTATGAAAAATGGAATTTTGGCAAAAAAAATTAAATTTCACATTTTTTGACACCGTTCACAATATATAATGCATGTTCACAATTGAGCTAGGTGAAAAAACAGTAGAGAAAAAGTCCAAATCAACACGTTTTTTAACATTGCCATTTTTTAACCAAAATATGTTTTATAACGCACAAAATTAGAGGTTTGGTAAAAATTTTAATTTTCACTTTTTTACAATATTTACTAGAATGTATGTTCACAATTGACGTGGGTATAAAAAAAGGGTACAAGAAAAAATCAAAGTCAAAACCAAAGCCTTTTTGGATTTTGCCATTTTTGGTTAAAAAACATGTCTTATAACCCGTGAAAAATGGAAATTTGGTAAAAAAAAATTAAATTTCACTTTTTTTGACATCGTTCACAATTTTGCCTGTCCACAATTAAGGTGGGTGAAAAAAAATAAAAGAAAAAGTCAAATCAACAAGATTTTTGACTTTGTTATTTTTTTACCAAAAAACGTGTTTTATAATCCATGTAAAATGAAGGTTTGGTGAAAACTTTAATTTTCACTTTTTTTGACAATATTCACTAGAATCCATGTTCACAATCAAGGTGGGTGTAAAAAATGGTACAAAAAAGTGAAAATCAACACGCTTTTGAATTTTGCCATTTTTTGCTAAAAAAACGTGCGTTGTAACCCATGAAAAATGAAAATTTTGTAAAACAAATTAAATTTTACTTTTTTGACATCGTTCACAATGATGCATGTTCAAAATTGAGGTGGGTGAAAAAAAAAAGGGAAAACGCCAAAATTAACGTGTTTTTTTTATTTTGTCAATTTTTACTAAAAATACATGTGTTATAACCCATGAAAAATAGAGATTTACTGAAAAATTTTATGTTTACATTGTTTTGGCATGATTCACAAGAATACATGTTCACAATCGAGGTGGATAGAAAAAAACATCACAAAAAAGTCAAAGTCAACATTTTTCTTTTTTTATTTTTGGCTAAAAACGTGTGTCTTAGCTAATGAAAAATGAAAATTTTGAAAAAAAAAATCTAATTTTGCTACTTTTTTTAAACCCGTTCACAATGATGCATGTTCACAATTAAAGTTGATAAAAAACATTAAGGAAAAAGCCAAAATCAACATTTTTTTATTTTGACATTTTCTACTAAAATACATGTGTTATAACTCGTTAAAAAAGGGAGGTTTGGTGAAAATTTAATTTTTACTTTTTTTACAATCTTCACTAGAATGAATGTTCACAATCGGGTAGGAGCAAAATACGATAATAAAAAAATTCCAAATCAACACGTTTTTGGTTTTATACAATTTTGGCTAAAAATCATGTGTTATAGCCAATGAAAAAAAAAGAAAATTTCGTTAAAAAAAATCTAAATTTCACTTTTTTTTTACATCATTCACAATTATGCATGTTCAGAATTGTGGTGGGTGAAAAAACATTAGGAAAATTGCCAAAATTAACACGTTTTTTGAATTTGTCATTTTTTTACCAAAATACGTGTGTTATAAACCATGAAAAATGGAAGTTTTGTAAAAATTTTAATTTTCACTTGAATACATGTTCACAATCGGGATGGGTGAAAAAACATCACAAAAAATAAAAATTAATACGTTTTTATTTTGTTTTTCATTTTGACTAAAAACCGTGTGTTATAGCCTATGAACAATAGAAATATAGTAAAAAAATCTAAATTATATTTTTTTGACACCATTCACAGTCATGCAAGTTCACAATTGAAGTGGGAGAAAAAACAATAT
This sequence comes from Ophiorrhiza pumila, assembly GCA_016586305.1. Taxonomy (NCBI): domain Eukaryota; kingdom Viridiplantae; phylum Streptophyta; class Magnoliopsida; order Gentianales; family Rubiaceae; genus Ophiorrhiza; species Ophiorrhiza pumila. Next base: position 6,278,239 of record BLIW01000008.1, on the reverse strand, counting down.
AAAAAAAGTCAAAATCAACACGTTTTCTAACTTTGTCATTTTTAACCAAAATACGTATGTTATAACCCATAAAAATGGAGGTTTGGTGTAAATTTACTTTTGACTTTTTTGGCAATATTCATTGGAATGCATGTTCACAACCGAAGCATGTGAAAAAAATATCACAAAAACAGTAAAAATCAACGCGTTTTGAATTTTTCATTTTTGGTTAAAAAGGTGTGTATAACCCATGAAAAATGAAAATTTTGTAAAAAGTTTAAATTTCACTTTTTTTTACACTGTTCACAATTATGCATGTTCACAATTGATATGGGTGAAAAAACAGTAAGAAAAAAGCCAAAATCTGCACGTTTTTTTACTTTGCTATTTTTTACCAAAATATGTGTGTTATAACTAATAAAAATGGATATTTGGTGAAAATTTTAATTTTTACTTTTTTTGGTAATATTCACTAGAGTGAATATTCGCAATTTGGGTGGGTACAAAAAAAAGTTCAAAATGTGAAAATCAACTCGTTTTTTCGATTTTGCTATTTTTGGTTAAAAAAATGTGTTATAGCCTACGAAAAATTAAAATTTGATAAAAAAAATTTAAATTTCACATTTTTTTATGTCGTTCACAATGATTCAAGTTCACAATTGAGGTGGGTTAAAAAACAGGAGGGAAAAAATCAAAATCAACTTGTTTTTTTGACTATGAACTTTTGACGAAAATACGTGTATAACCCATGAAAAATGGAGGTTTGGTAAAAATTTTAATTTTCATTTTTTTGACAATATTCACTAGATTGCATGGTCACAGTCGGGATGGCTGAAAAAAAAGTACAAAAATTCAGAATCAACACATTTTTGGATTTTTACCAATTTTGGCTAAAATGTGCATTATAGCCCATGAAATATGGAAATTTCTTTAAAAATATAAATTTTACTTTGTTTTTACCTTATTCACAGTTATTTATGTTCACAATTGAGGTGGGTGAAAAAGCAGTAGGAAAAAACTAAAAATTAACACGTTTTATTTTACAAAAAATACGTGTCTTTTAGCCCATGAAAAATAGAGACTTGGTGAAAATTTTAATTTTCACTCTTTTGACAATATTCCCTAGAATACGTGTTAACAATAAGGATGGGTGCAAAAAATAGTACAAAAAAAAGTCAAAATCAAGGCGTTTTTTGGATTTTACCAATTTTGGTTAAAAAACGTATGTTATAGCACATGAAAAATAGAAATTTGGTGAAAAAAAACTATATTTCACTTTTTTACACTATTAACAATGATTCATGTCCACAATTGATGTAGGTGAAAGGACACTAAGAAGAAAGCTAACATCAAAACGTTTTTTTACTTTGTCATTTTTTACCCAAATTCGTGCGTTATAACTAATGAAAAATGGTGGTTTAGTGAAAATTTTAATTTTTACTTTTTTTTTTACAATATTCACTAGAATATATTTTGATAATCGGGGTGGTTGCAAAAAATAATACAAAAAATGCCAAAATTAGCATTTTTTTTTTGGATTTTGTCATTTTTGGTTAAAAATGTGCATTATAATCCATAAAAGATGAAAAGTAGGTAAAAAAAATTTAAATTTTACTTTTTTTACACCATTCACAATTATGCATGTTCACAATTGAGGTGAGTAAAAAAATAAATGGAAAAAGAGAAAATTAACACATTTTTTACATTGCCATTTTATACCAAAATACCGTTGCCCATAAAAAATGCATATTTTGTGAAAATTTTCATTTTTTTTTGTTTTGAAATATTCAATAGAATGCATGTTCACAATTGAGAGGCATACTAAAAGGTAAAATGAATGCGTTTTTTTGGCTAAAAAACGTGTTCTATAGCCCATGAAAAATGAAAATTTTGTAAAAAAAAATCTAAATTTCACTTTTATTGATATTGTTCATAATGATGCATGTTCACAATTTAGATGGGTGAAAAAACAGTAGTGAAAAAGCCAAAATCAACATGTTTTTTTAACTTTGCCAGTTTTTACCCAAAATGGTGGTTTGGTGAAAATTTAATTTTTATTTTTTTATAATATTCACTAGAATGCATATTCACTATCGGGGTGCATGCAAAAGCACTACAAAAAATGTTAAAATCAACATGTTTTTGGATTTAGCTGTTTCTGGCTAAACAACGTGTGTTATAGCATATGAAAAATGAAAATTCAGCAAAAAATCTAAATTTCACATCTGTTGACACCGTTCGCAATGATGTATGTTCACAATTGAGGTGGGTAAAAAAACAGTAGGAAAAATGCCAAAATAAAAAATATTTTTTTGACTTTTCTATTTTTTACTAAAATACATATGTTATAACCCATGAAAAATGGAAGTTCAGTGAAAATTTTAATTTTCTGTTTTGTTTATAGTATTTGCTTGAATGCATGTTCACAATCGAGGTTGGTACAAAAAAACGATATAAAAAATCAAAATCAACCATTTTTTGGCTAAAAAAATGTATGTTATATCCCATGAAAATGAAAATTTGGTAAAAAAAATCTAAATTTTACCTTTTTTTACTCCTTTCACAATTATGCATGTTCAAAATTAAGGTGGGTAAAAAAACAATATGGAAAAAGCAAAAAATCAACACTTTTTTTTGCTTTGTCATTTTTTTACCAAAATACGTTTGTTATAAACCATGATGTTCACAACTGGAGTTGGTAGAAAATATCACAAAAAAGTAAAATTTAATGTGTTTTTGGATTTGGATATTTTTTGCTAAAAACATGTCTTATAGCACTTGAAAAATGAAACTTTGTTGAAAAAAAATCTAAATTTCACCTTTTTTGACAATGTTTAAAATGATGCATGTTCACAATTGATATGGGTGAAAAATAGTTGGAAAAAAACCAAAGTCAACACTTTTTTATTTTGCAATTTTTTACCAAAGTACGTGTGAGATAACCAATGGAAAAAAATAAGGTTTAATGAAAATTTTTATTTTCACTTTTTTTTTTGTAATATTCATTGGAATGCTTTTTCACAATTATGATAGGTGGGAAAAACATCACAAAAAAAGTCAGAATCAACACGTTTTTGAATTTTATATTTTTTACTACAAAACATATGTTACACCCCATGAAAGATGAAAATTTGATAAAAAAAAATCTAATATCACATTTTTTGACATCATTCACAATAATGAATGTTCACAATTGAGGTGGGTAATAAAACTGTAGAAAAAAAGCCAAATCAATAATTTTTTTACTTTACCATTTTTACCAATATATGTGTTTTATAACCGATTAAAAAATGGAGGTTTGGTGAAAATTTTAATTTTCACATTTTTTGTCAATTTTTGCTGGAATGCAAGTTCACAATTGTGTGGGTGCAAAAACGATACAAAAAAGTCAAAATCAATGCGTTTTTGGAATTTTCCATTATTGGTTAAAAAACGTGTGTTATATCTCATGAAAAATAGAAATTTGGTATAAAATTAATAAATTTCACATTTTTTGACACCGTTCACAATAATACATGTGCAGAATTGAGGTGGGTGAAAGAACAATAGCGAAAAAGCCAAAATCAACTAGTTTTTTTACTTTTCCATTTTTTTATCAAAATACATGTGTTATAACTTATTAAAAAATGGAGGTTTGGTGAAACTTTTTTTTACTATATTCACTAGAATATATGTTCACAATTGGGATGACGGTAAAACGGTATAGCAAAAGTCAAAATAACCGCTTTTTTTGCAATTTTGGCTAAAAATGTGTGTTATAGCCAATGAATATTATTAAAACAACTCAATCACCATCCCCATAATCATCTCCACAATTAGAGCAAGAAGAGGATATTGTGGAGTGATGAGGATGTTTCCATGAAGATAAGTTAGAAAAAAAGCAATTATCTCCATCATTCAAAACATGTGAGATCCCGTAATTATGGAAATGATTGATTGCAATCTTATCTCACAATTAATGGTTGATTGCAATCAAGGATTGATTGATTGAAATCCTATCTTTATCTTTCCATGCATTCACACAATTAAGGATTGATTGAATCCTATCTTTACATTTATTGTATTATTTCCTTCATTGTATTATTTCCTTATGTAACAATGCTTATAAATATAAGAAGTGTTGAGCTCTCTTCTCATGTTGAAAAGAGAAATCAATTTCAAATATATTGTTCAGTTTCCAGTTTTCTTCAAATATGAAAATTTCGTAAAAAAAATATAAATTTCACTTTTTTGACACCATTCATAATGGTACTCATCAAGAAATCAAGAAGAAAACAAAAGCATCATTCTGAAATATGGTTTCTAAACATGGGATTCTCTATTTTTTTTTGTTTTGCTTTGTCTATAATCTTAGAATTATAGCCTCTTCCAAAGAGTTTCAGGTGGTTAAAGGTCTAAAGTTGGAGAGGTATGTGGGAAGATGGTATGAAAGATTAATATCGGTGTATCTTCTATCAGTCATTCATTGAATAATAAATAACTATAAGTGAAGGAGATACGTGATTTAAATAACGGAAAATCCAATATTTAAAACTTATATCCGCAATGACTGGAAAAGTGGAAACCAGACCAGATATAATTTCATCATTATGAACAAATTCAAAATGTTTGTAGACAGAGCCAACCACTAGTTCCCAACTGTGGGGTTAATGGAATCCAATACACAAACCCGTTAATAAAAGAATAGAAAAAGCTTTGACTGTGTCGCTCAAGTTATATAGGAATTTCTGGGTCCAAGAGTTAAGAATAACAAGTTCTTCATTACCCAAAATAGAATAACCGCTTAGAATAATAAAACAAATTATATTTGTCGAGAAGTGCAAAATCGTATGGATAATTGCTTCGTTCCCGTCAATATTTGTGCCCACCAATGGTATTGACACAAGGGCAACCTGTTCTTTGAACCCTCATGGCACTCTGAAAGTTTTGAACGAAGTATTTGTTGCTGGTAATAGGAGTTTCAATGAAGGCTTTGCATTCAAAGCAAATCCCAAAAGTGACGAGGCAAAATTCAAACTCAGATTGTTTGGAGTTCCTGCTCTTGGGGATTACTTTGTTCGTTGATGATGATTATCAGTATGCTTTGGTTGGCGAGCCTACTAGGAGCAGTCTTTTTATATTAGCAAGGAAACCCCGCGTGGATGATAAGATCTATAACAATCTTGTTAAAAGGGCTACAAATGAAGGACATGATGTGAGCAAGCTGCGCAAGACACCAGGATGATCCTCCTCACCCAAAAGCCTGATCACGATGCTCCAAAAATGGATCACCATCCTCGATGATTATCAAACAAACATTATGCTGGAGTTATATCAATGATCCTATTATTAACACGTTTAAATGAGAAAGAAAAATAACAAGTACAAGTCAAGTTTATTGTAGTACTTCTGAAAAAGATATTATCTTCGCTATTAAAAATAATTGTGCAATTTGATATATTATGCTTATTCATCTAAAAAATAAATAAATAAAGACACAGTTCATAGTGATGAAGTTCACAATTGAGGTAGGTAAAAAAATAGTAGAAAAAAAGTAAAACTCAACAGGTTTTTTTGACTGAAATATGTGTGTTATAACAAATGAAAAATAGAGGTTTGGTGTAAATTTTAATTTTTTCTTTTTTTACAATATTCACTAAAATGTATGTTCACAATCGGGGTGGACAAATTGGTAAAAAAATATAAATTTCATTTTTTTTACACCATTCGCAATGATGCATGTTCACAATTGAAGTGGGTGAAAAAACAGTAGAAAAAATCCAAAATAAACACTTTTTTTACTTTCCCATTTTTTACAAAAATATGTGTGTTATAACCCATGAAAAATAGAGGTTTGGTGAAAATTTTAATTTTTAATTTTTTTTATAATATTCACTAGAATACATGTTCACAATCGAGGTGGGTGCAAAAAACAGTACCAAAAAAGTCAAAATCAATGCATTTTCAAATTTTGCCATTTTTAGTTAAAAAACGTATTTTATAGCCCATGAAAAATATAATTTTATTTCACATTTTTGGACAGGGTTTATAATTATTCCAATTCACAATTAAGGTGGGTCAAAAAATAGTAGGAAAAATGTCAAAATCAATTCGTTTTTTGACTTTGAACTTTTGACCAAAATATGTATATTATTACCCATGAAAATTTAAGGTTTGGTGAAAATTTTATTTTTCATTTTTTGTTCACAATATTCACTCGATTGCATGTTCACAATCTGGATGGTTGCCAAAAAAAGTACAAATAAAAAAGTCAAAATCAATGCGTTTCTGAATTTTGCCATTGTTTGCTAAAAATGTGTGTTATAGACCATTAAATATGGAAATTTTGTAAAAATAAATATAAATTTAACTTTTTTTTACCCCTTCATAGTGATGCGGTTCACAATTAATGTGGGTGAAAAAACAGTAGGGAAAGAGCAAAAATCAATACTTTTTAACCAAAATATGTTTGTTATAGCCAATGAAAAATGGAGGCTTAGTGAAAATTTTAATTTTTAATTTTTTGACAATATTCAATAGATTGCGTGTTCATAATAAAGACGGGTGCAAAAAATGACGCAAAAATGCCAAAATCAATGCACTTTTTAATTTTACCAATTTTGGTTAAAACGTGTGTTATAGTTTATGGAAAATAGAAATTTGGTAAAAAAAATCTAAATTTCACTATTTTTTACACCGTTCACAATAATACATATTCACAATTGAGCTGGTGAAAAACAGTAGGGAAAAGAGAAAATTAACATGTTTTTTTACTTTGCTATTTTTTACCAAAATACGTGTATTATAATCAATGAAAAAATAAGGATTGTTAAAAATTTTAATTTTCAGTTTTTTTAACAATATTCACTGGAATGCATGTTGACAATGAGGGTGGTTGCCAAAAAATAGTAAAAAAATGTCAAAATCAACGCATTTTTGAATTTTGCCATTTTGGATTAAAAAAACGTGTGTTATAACCCATGACAAATATAAATTTGGTAAAAAAAATCTGAATTTCACTGTTTTGACACTATTTACAATGATGCATGTTCACAAATAAAGTGGGTGAAAAAACAACAAGAAAAAGAGAAAATAAGCACATTTTTATACTTTGTCATTTTATACAAATACATGTGTTATAACCCATAAAAATGAAGGTTTAATGAAAATTTTAATTTTTCACTTTTTTTATTGAAAATATTCACTAAAATACATGTTCACAATTGAGGTGGGTGCAAAAAAGGTACAAAAAGGTAAAATCAACGCATTTTTTTATTTTTTAATTTTGGCTAAAAATTGTGTTATAGCCCATGAAAAATGAAAATTTAGTAAAAATATCTAAATTTTACTTTTTTTTACACCGTTCACAATGATGCATGGTCACAATTGAGGTGGGTGAAAAAATAGTAGGAAAAAAAGCCAAAAATGAAGGTTTGGTGAGAATTTTAATTTTCACTTTTTTTTTTTAATATTCAGTAGAATGCATGTTCACTATTAGGATGGGTGCAAAAAGCGTTACAAAAAAATGTCAAAATCAATGTGTTTCTGGATTTTACCGTTTTTGGCTTAGAACATGTGATATATCATATAGTTAAATGAAAATTTGGTAAAAAAATCTAAATATCACTTTATTTGCCACCGTTCAAAATGATCTATGTTCACAATTATGAGGTGGGTGAAAAACAATTGAGAAAAAGCCAAAATCAATACATTTTTTTTACTTTACCTTTTTTTTACCAAAATACGTGCGTTATAACCCATGAAAAATAAGAGATTGGTGAAAATTTTCATTTTCATTTTTTTGACAATATTCTCTAGATTGCATGTTAACAATAGGAATTGGAGCAAAAATAGTACAAAAAAGTCAAAACAAAAGTGTTTTTGGATTTTGCCATTTTTTACTAAAAAATGTCTTTTAGAGCCAATGAACAATAGAAATTCAGTAAAAACATTTAGATTTCACTTTTTTAATACCATTAACAGTGATGCTTGTTCACAATTTATATGGGTTGAAAAACAGTAGGAAAAAAAAGTCAAAATCAATACGTTTATTTACCAAAATACTGGTGTTATAACCAATGAAAAATAGAGGTCCAGTGAAAATTTTAATTTTTTTCACTTTTTTTTACAATATTCACTAAAATGAATGTTCACAATTGGAATGGGTGAAAATAATGGCACAAAAAAAATTAAAATCAACGCATTTTTAAATTTTGCCATTTTAGTCAAAAAAACGTGTGTTATACCCCATGAAAAATGAAAAAATTGTAAAAAAAATCTAAATTTTACTTTTTTTTACACCATTCTTAATAATGCATATTTACAATTGAAGTGGGTGAAAAATAGTAGGGAAAAAGAAAAATCAACACTTTATTTTACTTTGCCATTTGTTTTTATCAAAATATGTGTTTTATAAACCATGAAAGAAAGGAGATTATGTGAAAATTTTAATTTTAATTTTTTCTTGACAATATTCGCAATAGTGCATGTTCACAATTGGTTTGGGTACAAAAAATTGTACAAAAACATTCAAAATCAATACGTTTTTGGATTTTGTTATTTTTTGCTAGAAATTGTATGTCATAACCCATGAAAAATAAAAATTTAGTAAAAAAAATCAAAATTTCACTTTTTTTATACCGTTCACAATGATGCATGTTCACAATTAAAGTGGGTAAAAAACTAGTAGGGAAAAAAAATCAAAATTTTGGAATTTTTTTGACACCGTTCGCAATGAAACATGTTTACAATTGAGGTGGGTGAAAAAACAGTATGAAGAAAGCCAAAATCAACACGTTTTTTTACCAAAATACGTGTGTTATAACCCATAAAAAATTAGAAGTTTGGTGAAAATTTTAATTTTCACTTTTTTATATAATATTCACTAGAATACATTTTCAGAATCATGTTGGGTGCAAAAAACAATACAAAAAAATAAAAAACATTGTGTTTTTAGATTTTGTCATTTTTGGTTAAAACAATGTGTGTTATAGTCAATGAAAAATGAAAATTTGGTAAAAAAATATATCACCCTTCACAATTATACATGTTTTCAATTGATGTGGGTGAAAAAACAGTACAAAAAATGCCAAAATCAACACATTTTTTTTATTTTGCCATTTTTTTACTAAAATTCGTGTAAACCCATAAAAATTGAGGTTTGGTCAAAATTTTAATTTTTACTTTTTTTTACAATATTCACTAGAATGTATGTTAATAATCTAGTTGGGTGCAAAAAACAGTACAAAATAGTAAAAAACAACGAATTTTTGGATTTTTTCATTTTTGTCTAAAAACATGTGTTATAACTTTTTTTTGACAAAATAAACAAAATCACTTTTTTTGACACCGTCACAATTATGCATATTCGCAATTGAGGTGAGTGAAAAAAAATAGTAGAAAAAAGGCAAAATTAACATTTTTTACTTTGACATTTTTGACCAAAATACGCGTCCATGAAAAATGGAGGTTTTGTGAAAATTTTAATTTTTCGTTTTTTTGGCAATATTCGCAAGTGTGTATATTCACAATCGGGGTGGGTGCAAAAAATGGTACAAAAAAGTCAAAATAAAAGTGTTTTTATATTTTTTCATTTTTAGCTAAAAATGTGTGTTATAGCCTATGAAAAATGAAAATTTGGTAAAAAGTCTAAATTTCACTTTTTTGATACTTTTCAAAATGATGCATGTTCACAATTGAGGTGGGTAAAAAAATAGCAGGAAAAAAGACAAAATCAACACATTTTTTTATTTTGCCATTTTTTACTAAAATACGTGTATTATAAACTATGAAAAATGGAGGTTTGGTGAAAATTTTAATTTCAAATTATAGGGATTAATTTGACAATCTCTCCAACCATAGGGAATTTTTTGTAATTTACCCTAAAATAATTTACTTTTAAGTAAAAAAATGCAAGATTATATTGTAATTTATACTCTCTCTATTCTTAAACTTGATTTGGTTTTGGGAAAATAATTTTTGAAAGAAATATCGAACATATAATAATTGTATTTAGGTCATGAAATGATTAAGAAATTTATAATATAACTCTTAAATTAAAAATCTGTTTTGAAGTGCATTAGTATTTGGGAAAAGTTAATTTTTTAAATTTAATTTTATTTTGTAATTATTAAAAATAATAATGAGACAAAGGAATATGACAAAGACAAAAAATGGAAAGTGAAGAGGCACTAGTTTGAGAATCTTAGGATATGTTTGGATAAGGTTTTTTACCCTATTTCTCAACGCATTCCAAATTAACGTGTTTGTTTATATTCAATTCTTAAAATAAAAATTTCGAACATCGCTAACCACAAAATGAAATTATTTTAGTCTTTTCAACATCTATTAATTTTTTTAGTCTTTTATTTGTTTGATTTGATCAGTGGCAATCAAAGGTTGATCGTCGCTAGTTAACTCAAACAATTTAATAAAAAAATCTTATTTAAACTTTATTTAATATAATAATTCTTCTACACAAAAATATATAAAAACAAAATTTAATAATCCAAACACTCAATTTTCAAAACAATTTTTTTTTTGTAAACGCAATCCAAAATCTCGTTTTTCGCATTTCTAAAAATAAAACACATATCCAAACAAACCCCCAAACAACTACGACGAAGCAAATTCCACTCATCAGGGTTTTATGGAATAACTATGGGTATGAAGAGGCTACTTGAGAAATGGAGGAAGATATGTGTACATGATTTCCCTAACTCTACAAGTCAATAGGGGATAATTTGACAAAATTCTTTTAAGGGAGAAAGAGTGTAAGACCCTATAATTTGTCTAGATTTATGTAAGTAAAAAAATTGTTACCGTCTCATAGTAAAATTTGTCTTCATAAAGTAAATGAAATTTTAGGGGTCAATATATAATATATATTCCTATTAATGGTAACTACGAAGATTTTACTATTCTAACATACTGAGACACCAAATAAAGAAACTAAATTGGAAAAACTTGGAAATCGAGAGTAATTAATTTTTTTCCTTCAAAGGGAGAAATTGTAATAATATAGGTACATGGGTTGATAGGAGGATGAATAAATAAACTAACGTAAAAACTCTTGTAAAACCGTCTCATATATGGGATGTGATACGTGAATTATAGTTATAAGTTAATACCTTAATTTTTTATACGATGCATGTTAATATTTGTCATTCTAATTTTTTGTACTTTATACGCTATTTTTTTATACTTTATACACTAATTTTTTATACTTTATATACTAAAGTGAAATTCATACGCAATTCTCATATATGATACGGTTTCACAAGAGAATGACCATAAACTAACTCCTACTACGTGTTAAGATGTAAAACTTTGTGTATTTTTACTCTACCAAGTGTAGCTGATGGGTAAATAAGAGGGGAAAATAAGTGTGTGAAGTTTAAAAAATAAAGTTGAAACCCTACCTCTTCAATTAGGAGATTTCTCCCTCTGTATTTCTTTTTTTTTTCCTCTTCCTTTTTTCACCGAACAGAGTTATTTGGCTGCTATTGATGCTTCAACTCTAATTTCCAAGCAAGACTAAATTGTCTTAATCTACAATGAGTGAATCCACTCTTGTTTAAAATGATGTAATTTGGTGTTTAAATAATTGAAGGCATTTTCAAATTAGAGGCTTTCAATCCAAATTGGGATTTTGTGAGATTCAAGAAAATAATAATAATAATAATGTTATAAAAATACTACAATATTATGTAACAAATTATTATACCATTACTAGAAAGTAGAGATATAATGTTGTTACTATTCTTATAAGATTAGTAGACTAGAACTAACAAATATGAAACAACTATATTAGCAAGATGGAGAGAAAAGTAGAGCAAAGTAGAGCAAAATGTAGTAAGTATTCAACCATCCTCATTTCTTTTACATGACCCTCTATTTATAGGTTTGAGCTTCACACCTCTACCTTGTAGGTTATAAAGTCCGAAAAGTAAGTTATATGAGTTACATAGGTTACATAGGTAGTGGGTGATTATGAGGAAGAATGGTGTTACATAAGTTACATAGAATAATGTGAAATAATGGGGTATGTATGGACATTCACCATTATTCATAACACTCCCCCTTGAATGTCCATGTATAAGAAAAATATCTTGCTCAAACCTTACTAGAAAAAACCTAGTGGGATAAAAACCTGGTGAAGGAAAAGGGTATGTTTCTCATATATAACACTGCCTCATTAAAAACCTTACCAAAAAAAACTCTAATGGGAAAAAAACCTTGGTTAAGGGAAAAAGATTACAGTGTATAATAACTCCTCCTCTTGAGCACATCATTTGACATTTTTCAATCGATGTATTCCGATCTTATAAACCAACTTTTGAAATATTGAAGTCGGTAGTGATTTAGTAAAAAAATATGCCAAATTTTCACTCCAACAAATTTGTTGTACACAGATTTCACCATTCTTTAGAAGATCGTGTTTAAAAAGAAATTTTGGTGAGATGTGTTTTGTTCTATCGTCTTTGAGCAATTCATGCAGCATTAACTTTGAACAAAACAGTTGGAACTTTCTTGTCTGATATGTGCAATAATTGTTATATTATTTGAGGGCTTAGTATGGAATAATTTGAATAGATTTGCACTAATTAGGTGTTTAATTGCAGGATTCTAGTTGATTGATGGACTTGGAAGTCTTGTGAGAAAAGAATGGAAATAAGTCAATTTTGGAAGGAATTTGAAAATTCTTGGAGAACTTAGAAAATAATGTTTTCATATCTTGATTTGGAAGGAAAATCTTTCCAAGTTGATGGCTTTGAAAACTAAGTCGGTAGAGAGTTATGTAAAGGAAGATTGCTTTGATTTGAAATAATTCAATTATAGAAGAAGATGAAGACTTTCTTGGCAATTTTCAAGCTGAAGAGAAGAAGAATAAGGAAGCTTATATCTAAAAGGCTTGCATGCCTTAATTGCCACATGTGGCATTAACTTTATTTCCTTTCCTTGATTTGGAATTATAAACCAATATTGATTTCCATATGGGTTTAATGTTTTATTAGGTAGCTTAACAAACTTCTCTTCTATAAGAAGAGGGAGTCATTGTTAAGAATAAGGTGGTAAGTAGTGGTAGTTTAGTTTAGTTGTAAAGTAGTTTATGTTGTAGTAGTTCTTGCTTTAGGAATCTCATCTGTATGGTCATACAGAAGACGAAATCTGGGTAGAACGAGTTTACTTTATCTTTACTTCTTTAGTTTAATCTTATTATGATTTCTATACTTGTTATTTATTTTTGTGTAGTTATGTTTACTAAGTAGTTCTTTTCCGGCATAAAGGTAATGAAGCATTTATTCTTATTTAATTGTGAGACCTAAGTGTTCATAATAAATTAATACTTTGAGAGTTCCAAGAGTTCTCTATGCATAGCGTTAATTACTTGGTTTAATTAAATCCTGTGCAAGTTTAGTTAATCTGAGTAGAGCCAATTAATCTCCTATTATTTTTCTGGATCTACTAGATATGATTAATTAGTGGTAACGGTACTGTCAGATAGATGAGAATAATTGGTTAGTAATTTGTGACATGCTGACAACTAATTGCAGTTATTAGAACTAGGTTCTTCTATTTCATAAAGCTGTTAGGACATTAAATTAGGTGTTGGCTGTTCTAGCCTGGTTGTGTTTTGATTAGGGAAGTAATTAATTAAGTCGGATTCTTGTTAATTACCAATTCAATACGGAAGAATTGGAATATGTCGGAGCTGGATTCTCAGTATTCTATAAATGGTTGATTTGTTAATATTAATTAATTATTGAGTTTATGATCAATTGATAATTGGTTAATGTGGATTTGCTTATTGCCGGTCTTTTATTTCTTGTGTATCTTTCATAGTAATTTCTATTAATTAAGTTATTTATTTCTCTTAGTTATTAATCACTCTTATCTATGTCATGTTTTATTGAATTACTTGGAAGAAATAGTATTTCGTTTCTCGTGAGATTCAACCCTACTTTCATTGTACTATTTTCTATACTCTAAAGTAGGTAAATTATTTGGTATAAAAATGACACTACCAAATTTGGCGTCGTTTTAGTTAAATGTTTTTCTTTATTTTTTTCCTTGGTGTTTATCCACAATTTTTTTTAATCCTAATCTATTATTTGACTCAGGTATTAAACAGAATCAGTGCAAAAATTAAGGAGACAAAGAAAAAATACCAAGGAATCAATTTTGATTCTGAAACAGCTAATCCGTTTGCTCATACACGATTTCCATCAGAATCAGATCTTGAGGCTGCCACTTAAGAGGAAAATATGGCGCGCAAGATTTTGGGATCCAATTTATAGGTGCCACTTCACTCAGGAGTATCCATTAGCATAATTCAATGCAGCCGAGAGTTTTCGACCCCAACATCATTACAATTCTTATTCCTACACATATAATTTAGAGTGGTGGGGAGACCACCCAAACTTAAACTATGGGAATAGGCCGCAGCAGTCACCATCACTATGGACATGGAGACTACAACAAACAAGGGATGGTTCCATTGTCCCCTATACCCACTTTTTCCACTATATCAACATCATTTGAAGATTTGATTGCACAAATAAATAACTCTACTAAAGCTATTTAGGAGGATTATCTAAATATGTGACAAGAACTAAGGGAAGACTTCAATGAATTGAATAACAATATTATTCAATTAACTACAAGATTCATTGCAGCAAATCAAGGTTGCCTCCCATTAATCCAGAAGAAAATATCAGTCAAATGACATTGACAAGAGACAACGAACGGGAGGAACTTACAGCTAATGTAGAGGAGACGAAAACCAATAGTTCAAAAATTGTTGCACCGTTTTCTCTAACGGAAGAATCTCAAAGATATGAGGTAAAATATGATTTAAATACACCTATTTTTGAAATTAAAATTCTTCCTTCTTTTCCTCGCAGGTTAGCAAAGGATGGTGATTTGAACGACAACTTGACCATCTTCAATAAGGTGAAGACAAAAGTTTCTTATCTTGAGGAAAATAGTGCAATGTCAAAATGCGCAAAATGTGAAAAAGATTTTCTCATTGAAAGCATTCAACATCAAATTGATGAAAAGATAAAAGAAAGTGAAAACACATCGGCTGTTATTCAGAATACACTCCCTAGCAAATGCAAAGAACCAAATTCTGAAGTCAAAGAACTGAATAATAAGGAAATTAGGGGTGAAATACTGTCACTTCATTCGCCAGAGTTTTGCAAAGCAACCCAGACTACTCCTTTTTGCCTATACGGGACTCTGTTGATAAAATTTTTCCTCATAACTTACTTCCTTAATTAGGTGAACATTTGAAATCCATATTTTTTGGAGGGGTAAAGATACTGCCCATCATGATAAACAAACCTCTCACCCAAAACCAAGGAAACAAGTTGAATTGCTGTCATAGAAGGAATAGGGCAATAATAGGAGGAACTTTGACTATCATAAAGGATGTTCTTTCATCACGACCACCTCCAAAGCCTCCTCCACTAGTTTACTGAAGTTGGTCTTAATTGATCTAGCCAAAGACTTAAAACAAAGGCACTGATTGGGAGACAACACAATATTCTAATGTTTTATTTTTAATTTTCGCTTTTAATGTTTTATTTTTATTTTTAATTGTTTGCATTAGTTTTACTATTTTTTTATTTGTGTTTTAGGTTCAATGTTTACATGCGGTTGTTAGGTCAAGTGGAGTCCACCATGACAGCTTCTGATTTTTATTTGTCTACTCATATTGGGTTACAAACATTAGTTCCCACTTTGGAATTTTGGGTCAAAATTGCTCCTCATGACCTCATTTTTATGTCCCTTCACAATCCAAAGTGCATTTTCTGAGTGACTCTCATCTTATTTTATTCCTAGAATTACTATTAACACCCAACGTCTCTTCAAATTGTCCTTAGAACTTGAAGGCATGCAGTCTGCCCGTACAGTAGGCCGAGACAGAATTGAAGCACAAAGTTGACGTGATCTCTGCTAGTCTTGATAACCTTGGTGCCACCAATCAAACCATTCCACAACTGTTGCATGCCCATACTAACGACCTACTTGACTGGAAGGGCAATTCTTTTATACCCTTGTTTCTTTCTTATTTTTGTTTTTCGTTTCTTTCTTTGTCTTTTCTGGAGGGTTTGTCTTTGTTAAAGCCTACCTATACTTTTTGTCTTGCTTGAGGACAAGTAAGGTTTAAGTGTGGGGATGGGTGGATTATACGTGCTTTATATAAGTGTGTAATGTTTAGGAGTCGTGTGTTATTTTGTTTTTCCCTTTCTCTTGCTTGAAGACAAACAAGGTTTAAGTATGGAGAGAATTATGTATAGTTATATTTAGTGAGCCTTATGTGAGTCTTTGTTTAGTGAGTATCGTTTATTTTCAATTTGTATGTCTACAAAAAAATTAGAAAAGAAAAATCTAAAAATATTTTATTTTTCACATTTTGTGTCAAAATAGGTTGCATTTTTTGGGTTTTCAAGCTATCTTACTTATTGGGTATTACTTAGACAAATTGGAATTGCTATGGAAAGTTTATATTATCTATTGTGTTTGATTTATGTAAATCTTTTTATGTTTTCAAAGAAGATGAATACATGGAATTAAACTTATTTTTGCCTACTTAAAGAGATGTTTTGAGCCTAAGCATACAAGAACTACTGTTTTTGTGCTTAACTGAATATTTTTTTGTTGAGTGTTAATTGAACTTGGATGAATTACAGAATTTGCTTTGTTGTACATGGTGAACCATAGTGTTAAAAATGTAGATGAATATGATAAAGGCACTTAGGAATTACCCATGTTTGACTTTAGTTTTTTTCCCTACCCTTAAATTACCCCTTAATTAACCCCTTTGAGCCTTAATCTTTTCTTTCTGTGTTTATACCACCAAAATTGTTCACCAATACCTTTCCAACTTGCTTTTGGCC
This sequence comes from Ophiorrhiza pumila, assembly GCA_016586305.1. Lineage (NCBI taxonomy): Eukaryota > Viridiplantae > Streptophyta > Magnoliopsida > Gentianales > Rubiaceae > Ophiorrhiza > Ophiorrhiza pumila. Next base: position 6,261,374 of record BLIW01000008.1, on the reverse strand, counting down.
TCCAATATGCATGTAACTAAGTGAAAGTTATGCGTGGATTATTCCCCACTTGATTGAATGAAATGAAACTACGTGTTTAAGCCTCTATGCATAAAGATGTTTCAACATGTTCTTGTGAACTAAAACTGTTAAAGTTCACTGTTTGCCCATACAACACTGCGGCAGTAGAAAAAAAGTGCAATATTCTGTTGTATATGTTGTCTGACCGGATGGTGATAGTAAAAAGAAAAACAAGAACAACAGCAAGATAAAACTAATATAGAAGAGAAAGATTTGAATGAAAAACATGTGATAAGAGCACAAAAGAAGAGGTTTGCTGTGTTGAAATTGATTTGAAAAGTTAAGTTTTGAAATTTAATGCAATCCAAGTATGCAGAAATGCTTGAATGAGTTGCATTGCATTTTGGTTCTATATATTCTTAGTCTTTTTAATCTATCTTTCTTATCCTACCTTGTTTACCCTAACCCCATTACAACCGGAATAAAAGGCCTTTTAATTCATGTTTGGTTTTGATATTGTGGTGAGCTTTTGAAATCTTTGCAAATTCATGGTAATATTTCATTTTATAATCTATGATGAGTGGATGAACCCATATTGTCAAATATTTGAGTGCTTTGAGTGATCTTGAAGAGCTAGCTCAATTTTTATATTTTGACTTGGGAGAAATTAGCTATACATGAACTTTACACATTGGATTGAGAACGTGGATTAAAGGTTGAATTCCAATTTGTGTGGGTAATGCTTGATTTGTAAAAGTTTGAATGGTTGTGTTTTCTTTAGGGTTATCGTCAATTTACCCCCGTGAAAGATGGCCTCTAATCACTTTGCCCCCATAAAAAATTTTTATTAATACTTTGCATCGTTGACTATCAATTAAAGATGTTAACGGATAACATCATTAATTATTAATTTTAAATGACAATTTTATCCATCAATAAGAAATAAATTAAATTATATTTGTCCCTTTTATATTTAAACATTAATTTTAATTTATCTACTCCATAATTTTGTATTAATACTTAAATATTATTAGTTTGAGGCATAAAATGCTTGATCAATTTTTTTAACAAAATAAGATACTTGTTTATTTTATTCATTTTTTTCTTTTTCTTTTATTTCATCTTCTTTTATATAAATAAATATGTCAAGTTTCTTGTAATTTATGATTTTTTTTACTCATTTTAGTTTGTTGTGTCTTTATAATATGATTGTTTTTCTTATTTGTATTATTGACAATTTAAAACATTGATTTAATATCTTAATTTTTTTATTATATTATTATATATATTAAAGTAAAATAATGAACATAATAAAATTATATAATGACAAAATAAATAAATAAAATAATTATTTGCTTATTAGTTGTAAGGTGTATATTTATTATAAATATATAGTTTTCTAATAGAGATATCTTTTATACTTAATAAATTTAATTAAAAATTAATTCACTTTAAATTAAAAATCCATAGATATCAGAGACATAAAATAAAATGTTTCATTAATTTTTCATTAAAGAATTAAAAAAATTGGACAAAGTATGTATTATTTATTACATTCCAAAAAATTAAATAATTTATATGAGATTTTTATTGACCAATTACATTAAAAATAGTTAACAAATTATAAAAACTAGTAAACCATATCCAAAATCTAATTTTTTAGTAAGATTATATATATTATTCTATTATTTAAAATAATAATAAGAAATTTAATTTGTTAAAGTATATATAAAGAAAAAAGAAAAGAAAATGATGATAAAGTAGGATAAGATTTTCAGAATTAAATTTAAGGGTAAAATAGTCTAAAATATAAAAAAAGTAATTTTTTTAAGGTAAAATTTAAAATTTTCACTTCAATATAGTAACAGAATATCCTTATCGGTGCAAAGTACTAATAAAAATATTTGATGGGGGCAAAATAATTAAAGATCATCTTTCATGGGGGTAAATTAAAGATAAACCTTTTCTTTAATGTTGATTGTTATGTTTCTGTTTTGTTTGAATGCTTAGGGAAAAGCATTTTCTAAGGGCATCTCCAACCCAAAACACCAAATTTGGTGTAGTTTTCACACCAAAATGGTGCAATTTCAACACCATCCACTGTTTCAACTCCAACCCATTCACACCATATTTTACACCAAAAAGAATATTCTATAGAATATTATATTTTTCTTTTTATAATCTAATTATCACCATATAATTTAATTTGTTACATATTTTTTATATAATAATTATAGTATTTAAAAATTAATAATTTTACTATATTTAATAAATTCATATTTAACAAATTAGTGAGATTATTGATAAATTTAATTATTTCAAAATACATGAATTAATTTAAAAAATAATAATTATAAATTATAAATAAAATTTTGACATAAATACACAATTAAGAATATATGTAAGTTTAATTAATACTTAATAATATTTAATAATCATAAAAATACATTTATTATGTGTAATGTGATTTGATATTTATGCATTATGAAATTTTAAATGATTAATTGTGTTTTTGTTAAAATTAGTGAGATTATTTATAAATTTAATTATTACAAAATACATAAATTAATTTAAATATAATAAATATAAAATATAAATAAAATGTTGACATAAATACATAATTAAGAATACGTGTAAGTTTAATTAATACTTAATAATATTTAATAATCATAAAAATACATTTATAAAAAGTATAGGAAAAAAAAAGCCTTTGCATCAAATTTGGTGCAATTTGGTGCTGCACTGTTCATTGAACCAAATTTGGTGCAAAAAATGGTGCTACATTGGAGAAGAATGGTGCCAACGTAGCACCAAATTTGGTGATTTGGTACTACGTTGGAGATGGTCTAAGTGTGGGGATTTGATAGGTGCAATAATTATTATATTATTTGAGGGTTTAGTATGGAATAATTTGAATAGATTTGCACTAATTAGGTGTTTAATTGCTGTATTCTAGTTGATTGGTGGACTTGGAAGTTTTGTGAGAAAAGAATGGAAATAAGTCAATTTTGGAAGGAATTTGGAAGTTCTTGGAGAATTTAGAAAATAAGGTTACCATATCTTGATTTGGAAGAAAAATCTTTCCAAGTTGATGGCTTTGAAGACTAAAGCGGTGGAGAGTTATGTAAAGGAAGATTGCTTTGATTTGGAATTATTCAATTATAGAAGAAGATGAAGACTTGCTTGGCAATTTCCAAGTTGAAGAGAAGAAGGATAAGGAAACTTATTTCTAAAAGGCTTGCATGCCTTAATTGCTGCATATGGCATTAACTTTATTTCCTTTCCTTGATTTGGAATCATAAACCAATATTGATTTCCATATGAGTTTAATGTTTTATTAGGCAGGTTAATAAACTTCTCTTCTATAAGAAGAGGAAGTCGTTGTTAAGAATAAGGTGGTAAGTAGTAGTAGTTTAGTTTAGTTGTAAAGTAGTTTACGTTGTATTAGTTCGTGCTTCAAGAATCCCATCCATATGATCATACGGAAGGCGAAATCTGGGCAGAACAAGTTTACTTTATCTTTACTTCTTTAGTTTAATCTTATTATATTTTCTATACTTGTTATTTATTTTTGTGTAGTTATGTTTACTGAGTAGTTCTTTTCCGGCATAAAGGTAATGAAGCATTAATTGTTATTAATTACTCTTATCTGTGTCAAGTTTTCTTGAATTAACTGGAAGAAATAGTATTCCGTTTCTTGTGGGATTCGACCCTACTTTCATTGTACTATTTTCTATCCTCTAAAGTAGGTAAATTATTTGGTATAAAAACGACAGTACCATTGTCCAAATGCAAATTACATGTTTATCAAATATGATGGATCACTGATTTCAACCAAAATTACTCCCGACTTGCTTCATGAATTGCCAATATTTCAGCATGATTTGAAGAAGTGACAGATATAGTTTGTTTCATAGAACGCCAAGAAATATCTGTACCACCACATGTGAACTCATAACCCATTTGTGAACAAGCATAATGAGGACTAGATAAATATCCAGCATTTGCATAGCCTATCAGATCAAATTTGATTGCCTTAGAATAATAAAGACCCATATCTATCGTACCTTGAAGGTAACGAAATATATGTTTTACACCATTCCAATGTCTTTGTATAGGTGAAGAACTATATCTTGATAGTAGATTTACAGCAAATGAGATATCAGAACGTGTATGACTAGCAAGAAACAGTAATGCTTCAATAGCTCTAAGATATGGTACTTCTAGACCAAGTAATTCTTCATCATTTTTGCGAGGTCGGAAAAAAATATTATGCACATCAAGTGATCTTACAACCATAGGCGTGCTCAATGGATGTGTTTTATCCATGTAGAATCTTTGAGCACTTTAGCTGTATACTTGACTGATGCAAAAATATGTCATTCTTAAAGTGCTCAATTTGCAATCCAAGACAAAATTTTGTTTTTCCAAAATCTTTCATTTCAAATTCTTGTTTTAAAGAGTAAACAGCTTTTTCGAGCTCTTCAGGAGTTCTAATAATATTGAAACTATTGATGTAAATTGTAATAATTGCAAACTCGGATCCAGATCTCTTAATAAAAACACATGGACAAATGGGATCATTCATATAGCCTTGTTTCATCAAATATTTACTGAGGCGATTATACCACATACGTCCAGATTGTTTTAATCCATATAAGAATCTACATAATTTAATTGAATAAAGTTCTCGAGAACTTGAATCATGTTTCTTAGGCAATTTGAATCCTTCAGGGACTTTAATATAAATATCATTATCAAGAGAGCCGTACAAATAAGTTATTACAACATCCATTAAACGCATTTCAAGTCATTCATTTGCTGCCAGATTAAGCAAATAAAGAAAAGTTGTTACATCCACCACTGGAGAATATGTCTCCTCATAATCATTACTTGATCTTTGAGAAAAACCTTGTGCGACAAGTCGTGCCATATCGTACGATTTCATTTTTCTCATTCCGTTTCACACAAAGACCCAGTTATAACCCACTAGTTGCACATCTTTAGGTATGCGTATTATTAGTCCAAAAACTTTACGTTTTACCAGCGAGTCTAACTTTGCTTGAATTGCGTCCTTCCATTTTGGTCAGCCATTTCTATGTCTGCATTCATTTACAAACTTTGGTTCATGATCCTCATTTTCATTCATTATACTAACCACTACAGCATAGGCAAATTTATCGTCGACGTTTGTTGTATATCGATTCCACTTTTCTCCAATCACGACATAATTTATTTAGATCTCATAATTATCAAAATTTTTAGGTACCTGAACTTCTTCTGTAAGTTTATTATCTGTCTTGTCGGGAATTTTTATTTTTGAAGATTTTTCTGGAACCTCAATTATCTCGATTTTGCCATCATTATTATTTGCTCATTTTCTCTTTCGAAGATTTTTGTCTTTGGAATCAATTGGTATATCACGCTTCATGGGTGCCTTTAATTGACTACTAGTGGTAGAAGGTCGTTTAGAGACATCAATTCGAATTAAAGCATTAACAGCCGGTATATGTGACTTAGTCACACAGTTTGGGTTAGTAAAAGCATCTGACAATTGATTTGCTAAATGTTGCAAATGAATTATCTTTTGAACTTTCATTTCACATTGATTTATATAAGAATCAAAATGAGATAATGATAATTCATTCCAACTAGTTTTCTTAACTAGCTGTTTATTTTCTCTCCCTATTATTGAGAAAACTGATTCATCAAAATGACAATCAATAAAACGAGCTGTAAATAAATATCCAATTGTTGGCTCAAGATATTTCACTATAGATGAAGATTCATACACAACATATATTTTCAACCTCCTTTGAGCTACCATATTTGTGCATTGTGGTGGAGCAATTTAAAAATAAATCGCACATCCAAAAATTCTAAGATGGCCAATATTTGGTTCTTGATCAAAAATCAATTGTTAGGGAGAGAATTCATGATAATTTGTTGGCCTTATGCGAATTACTGTTACAGCATGCAAAATAGTATGTCCCCAAGCAGTTGTTGGGAGTTTGGTTTTCAAAAGTAATGGCCTTGCAATTAATTGAAGACGCTTAACAAATGATTATGTTAAACCGTTTCGTGTATGAACATAAGCGATAGGATGTTCAATACTTATCCCAATAGACATACAATAGTAATTAAAGATTGGAATATAAATTCATCAGCATTATCAAGACGAATTGTCTTGATATGATAATTTGGAAAATGTCGTCGTAACTGAATTAATTCTGCAAGTAATTTCGCAAATGCCAGGTTGTGAGTTGATAATAAACGTACATGTGACCATCTAGTTGATACATCAATTAAAACCATAAAATATTCAAATGGTCTATAAAATAGGTGAATAGACCCACAAATGTCACCATGTATGCATTCTAAAAATTCGAAAGATTCGGTACAAATTTTCATTGGTGATGATCTTATAATTAATTTGCATTGAAAATAAGCAACACATGAGAATTCATTAAATTGAAGAATCTTATGGCTCTTCAAAGAATGACCATATGAATTTTCTAATATTTTTCGCATCATTTTAGAATCGGGATTGCCCAATCTGTCATGCCAAACAATAAAACATTATGATCAGTAAACTTCTGGTTTACTGTTGCATATATTTCAAATGTAGAAATATATGTATAATATAATCCGAAGAAATAAGAAGTTAATTTTTCTTATACAATTTTCTATCCAAAATTCATACTTGTAATATACAAATATTCATTATTACCTTCATTTTTAGTCTCAATATGATATCCATTTTGGCGAATATCTTTAAAACTTAACAAATTTCTTTGAAACTTAAAAGAAAATAATGCATCTTCAATGCAAAATTTGTTCCTCTTGGCAAAATTATTATTGCTCTTCCGGAGCCTTTAATCAATTTTGTATTACCATATATAACACTAACATGAGTTTTTTTTCATGATTATATAAGAAAAATACTTCTTATCTTTTAGTATGGAATGTGTAATTGCACTATCTGCGAGACATAATTCTTTATCATTGATCATTAAAACATCCATTTTATTCAAAAATGAAAATTCCAAATGAGAGTTGTTTTAATTTTTTTAAGTATAAAAGAAATATTAAAAACTAATACATTAATAATATAACTTTTTAGAACATCTAATGAAGATATTTATTTATTGCATCAAAGTGAGAAACTAAAATTTTTATTCATTACATCAAAATAAGCAACTAAAATACTTATTCATTACATCAAAATAAGAAACTAAAATGTTTATTCATTACATCAAAATAAGCAACTAAAATACTTATTTATTACATCAAAGTAAGCAATTAAAATACTTATTCTTGGACATTTTCATCACCAATCAAGTTACTAGTATCACATTCAGGGAGATTGATATAGAAATCCGTAACATCTAAAGAAGTACAATTACTAAAATCATTGTGAATCAAACTATGGTCAAAATCAACATTATTACTAATAAAATTTGTCCCTATATTTTATCTTTATTCTTCAATGATTCTTGATACAGATCAACAAGATGTTTTGGAGTACGGCAAGTATGAGACTAATGGTCTTTCATGCCACGACGGTTGCACTTGTTATCCACTTTCTTTTTGTTTTGAATTCCATCTTTTTCATCACTACTCTCCCACTTTTGGTAGTAAGTTATACCTCTTGCATGACCACCATTATTATTGTAAGAATTTCAACCATGTGCACAACCATGACCACAATCATGGCCTCAATTTTGTCCTTTATTAGGATGCATAACTGTTATATTTACTTTAGGAAATAGAGCAGCACCAGTTGGATGGGATTCATGATTTTTCAACAAAAGATTATTATTTTGTTCAGCAAAAAGAAGGCAAGAAATTAGTTCAGAATATTTTTTAAAACCCTTTTCACAATATTGCTGCAGCAGGAGCACATTAGATGCGTGAAAAGTGGAGAATGTTTTCTCCAATAAATCTTTATCATTTACTTTTTCTCCACATCATTGTAACTTATAACTGATTCGAAAAATTGATGAATTATATTCACTAATAGATTTAAAATCTTGCAAGTGCAAGTGCATCCAATCATAACGAGCTTTTGGAGGAATAATTATTTTTTGGTGATCATACCCTTCTTTCAAATTCGTTCACAAGACAAATGGATCTTTTACTGTTTAGTACTCAGTTTTCAACATTTCATCAAGGTGGTGATGAAGAAAAATCATTGCCTTAGCCCTTTCGTGAATAGTGGATTCATTTTCTTCTTTGATGATTTCTCCAAGACTATTTGCATCTAGATGAATTTCAGCATCTAGTACCCATGACAAGTAATTCTTGCCAGTGATATCAAGTGCAACAAGCTCAAGTTTTCCAAGATTAGCCATAACTCTAATCAAAATCAAGAAAATAAAACTTACCACACTTACCCAAAGGAAGTGGATCAAAGTGGTTAGAGAAATCGTACTGATAACGTGTTATAAAAATACTACAAACTTGTAGTATTATATTATATAACAAATTATTATACCACTACTAGAAAGTAGAGATATAATGTTGTTACTAAGGGTGTAATCGAGTCGAGTTGAGCTCGAGTACACCCCTTATCGAGCTACTTGAGCTCGATCGAGCACCAAATTTTGAGCTTGAGCTCGAGGTCGACTTCAAGTACCGAGCTCAAGCTCAAGATCGATTATTTTAATATTTTATTTTTTTTAATTTTATTTTAATTTTTTAAAAAATTCTAGGATGTATTTTTAATTTTTTAAAATTTAATAAGGTCAACATATATTTTACTATAAAATCAAGGACTAAAACATAATTATAAGTAGATTAAATTATAATTTATTAAAATATAGGGACTAAAATATGAATATAAATATTAAAAATAAATAAATAAATATATATATATACTCGAGTAGCTCGCGAGCTACTCTAGTATGTTTAATCCGAGCTTGAGCTTGGTCAAATCGAGTTCGAGTCGAGTAGTTGACCGAGCTACTCGCGAGTAACTCGCTCGTTTACCACCCACTAGTTGTTACTATTCCTATAAGATTAGTAGACTACAACTAACAAATATGAAACAAGTATATTGAGAGAAAAGTAGAGCAAAATGTAGTAAGTATTCAGCAATCCTCATTTCTTTCATATAAGCCTCTATTTATAGGTTTGAGCTTCACGCCTCTACCTTGTAGGTTCCAATGTCCTCAATGTAAGTTATAGGAGTTACATAGGTTACATAGGTAGTGGGTGATTATGAGGAAGAATGGTGTTACATGAGTTAAATGGAAGAATGTGAAATAATGGGGTAAAACATGGGGTATGGACATTCACCATTATTCATAACAAATAATAATAATAATAATAGGATAAACTACATTTACCATCCCTAAGTTTTGGTGAAAGTGCCAAACGAACCCTACGATTTTAAAAAATTACGGTCACTCCCCTACCGTTATAGTTGACTAACAAAATTGATGAAAAGATCAAAAAGCCATCATTTATTTTGTAAAAATAATAAAAAAATAGACTAGAAAATATGAAGTGACAATAAATATTTGTTTGCGCTATTTAATTCTTTGTTATAAATTATCAATTTTATATTCTTTATTATAAATGTATTTATCAAATTAATTAAATTTTAATCAAGAAATCTATCTCTATCTAAATTTTAAATTTGGAAGGAAACAAATTATTTTTAAAAAAGAAAATAATTACTTTGATTAATTAACAAAGAATATTTTCTTTTTGAGTTTTTTTATTTGTGTAAAAAATAAAATTTTCTTTGTTTTTACTTTAATATTTAACATATATATTTTGGTTAATTAAGACAATATAACAATTATAGATAAAGTTTCAAGCAAATATTAGGCAATGCACACATATTTTTTTAGTGAAATCAACACATTATTGGATGGTGTTTGGTGGGAGGAGTTTATTTATTAAACGTTTGCTCAGTTAAAGGAGGTGTCCATAATTTTTTTGAAACTACATGGTTTGTTTGATACTTTCTCCAAATCTCATGAGTAGTAAATGTAATGAACCCATAATAACATAATTTAGTTATTTTCTTCTTTTTAAAAATTCTAGTGGAATTCGTTACAAGAAGTTTGGTTCTAAGCTATTGATTCAAGATTTGCATTATGTTGTAAGGTGATCCTTGAAGAAAATTAGAAGTGAAGAAAAAAACTGTTTGTATTTTCTTGACTGAATCTATTACAATGAACCCTATTATATAGGGGTGGATTAAAATGATAAAAGCATATAAAAATCTATTACATTAATTAAATTGATCACTCACTCTATCAATCTAATTAATGATCAATCATCATAAATGAAAACATCATAACTATGGTAATATCAATCTTCAATTACCATAATTATTCACATTAATCACCAATCATCATAATGGCAATATCAATCTTCAATAATGACATATGACAATATCAATCTTCAATAATAACAGCATCAATCACCAATTAATCAGCATCATTTGCATTGAATGTATCATTCTTATCAGCCTCCCTCAAGATGGAGACCGGAAGCAAATCAAGTCCCATCTTGCTTCGAAAGTAGAAAAATGAGAATTTGGACAGAGGTTTCATAAAAATATCAGCTAGTTGCTGATTAGAAGGCACAAAACTGGTAACAAGATTTCCCATGGCAACCTTTTCCCGAACAAAATGATAGTCAATTTCTATATGTTTCGTTCGAGCATAAAACAATGGATTAACAGACATATGAAGCACGCTAATATTATCACAAAATAAGTGTGGAGGCTGAAGTAAACTGATACCAATATCCCTCAATAAACATGTAAGCCATGTTAATTCAGCAGCAGTAGATGCCATAGATCTATATTCCGCTTCTGAACTCGAGCGAGCAACTGTAGGTTGTTTTTTAGAACACCATGAGATGCAATTTGCACCTAAAAATGCACAAAACCCGGTTGTACTTCGTCGAGTCAAATAACATCCAGCCCAATCTGCATCTGAAAATGCATATAAAGAAAGTGGACTTCGAGAAATAAAACGTAATCCAAAATCTTTCGTGCCTTTAATGTAGCGAAGAATACGCTTGACGGCCTGAAGATTTGTTGCAGTAGGGTTGTGAGAAAATTGACTAACTTTGTTCACTGCATGTTGAATATCTGGACGAGTAAATGTAAGATATTGAAGAGCCCCAACGACACTTCTGTAGTAAGTGACGTCTACAGATATTTCATTTGATTCAGAAGATGTATCCTTAAGAACCATTGGAGTGGCAGCGGAAGCACAGTTAGTCATGCCAGTGCGGGCGAGCAGATCTGTAATATACTTCCCTTGTGAAAGAATTACACCTCCAGGAAAGTATTTAATCTCGACACCTAGAAAGAAACTTAGAGAACCAAGATCTTTGATGGCAAATTCTGAACTCAACTGCAAAATCAAATCCGAAATGGCTGTTTCATTATTTCCAGTCACCAAAATATCATCAACATAGATAAGAAGCATCATCTTGATCAGATTTTTATCATAGACAAATAATGATGAATCTGCCTTACTACAATAAAAACCAAGATGAAGTAGAAATTGAGATAGACGATCAAACCAAGCGCGAGGAGCCTGTTTCAAACCATAAAGTGACTTATGAAGAAGGCAGACGAAATCCGATTTGGTTGGATCTTCAAAACTAGGTGGCTCCTCCATATACACTATTTCTTTAAGATGACCATGCAAAAATGCATTTTTCACATCTAGTTGTCTCATACACCAATTTTGAGAGGTAGAGAGAGCAATAACAAGTCTAATTGTAGTATGACGAACAACTGGACTATAAGTCTCATCAAAATCAATACCTGAAATTTGAGAAAAACCGCGAGCAACAAGTCGAGCTTTGAATCGATCAATGGATCCATCCTCACGTTGTTTTAGGCGATATACCCATTTAGATCCAACGACATTTGCATCAGAGGGTCGAGGAACTAGTGACCAAGTTTTGTTTGAATGAAGTGCCTCTAACTCCTCTCTCATAGCAGCCATCCATCGAGGATCTTTGAGTGCAATTAGATAATATTGAGGTTCAACCAATAATGGGGTTTGAATTGAATAGCACTCATAATCCTGTAAATAACTTGGAGCTTGTCTAATTTAAAACCATATTAAGGAAATGATGTTGTTTATGTTGGTGATGGGAATAAATTGCCTATTACACATACTGGTACTACATCTGTTGGAGAAGTGAATTTAAAGGATGTTCTTGTTGTACCTCAATTGAAAAAGAACTTGGTTTGAGTAGGTAAGCTTACTACTGATAATACTGTATCACAAGAATCATCAGTGCAACAAATATCAACATTAACATTTGTAGAGTTGTCCATAGTCTCATTTTCTTGCTGAATGGTTGTAGGATCACTATTTGCAAAACCTTTGAACCATTCGTCAAGTGATTGAAATTCAGCCAGAGATAAAGACATGGAAGTTGATTCCTGTGAAACTGATTTGTATGGAAATTTGCCTTCATAAAAAATAACATGTCTGGATAGATAAACTCTTTTTGTTTGAGGTTCATAACATCGATACCCCTTATGAACTGGGCTATATCCAAGAAACACACATGGATAAGTTTTCTTAACAAATTTATTTCTTCCTTGATATCTCAAAGAAGGAAAACATAGACATCCAAAAACCCGCAAACTTTGATAATCAGGTTCCTTTTGGTATAACTTTGTGTAAGGGGACTGATTTTTGAGAACTTGTGACGGCATCCTGTTAATTAAATAAGTGGCTGCAAGAAAAGCCTCAATCCACAAAAATAAAGGCAATCGATGTTTCCTTTCAGCAACTCCATTCTGTTCTGGTGTTCCTGGACATGAAATTTGTAGTTGAATTCCACACTGACCAATATGATTAAGAAACTCAAGAGAGTTGAATTCTCCACCTCCATCACATTGAAAAATCTTGATTTTTCTATCAAACTGATTTTCAACTAATCGTTGAAATTTTAGAAAGCAAGAATAGAAATCTGATTTATGTTTCAATGGATACATCCATGTAAACCTTGAGAAATCATCAATAAATATAACATAGAAACGAAAGCCTTGATTTGAAACATTAGGGGCTGGTCCCCAAAGATCACAGTGCACCTTTTTTAAAGGAAAATCAGAAATTTTATTATTCAAGCTGAAAGGTTGCTTGCAACTTTTTCCAAACTGACAACTAACACAAATTGATGGTTTAACATGCCAAAAATCAATAATTTTCTTTCCTTTTAATAAAGAAAGTATCTTCGCACTTGGATGTCCAAGACGTTGATGCCACAAGGAAAAAGAGTCACCCTTCTTTATTGCTGACAATGCTTCTTGAAAATTTGAATCCAAGGCATAGAGTTGTCCATGCTTACGCCCCTTCCCTATTTGTCTCCTGTGTTGATCCTTAATAACAAAATCAGAGGGCGTGAATTCAACTGTGCAAGTATTATCAGTAGTAAGCTTAACTACTCAAACCAAATTCTTTTTCAATTGAGGTACAACAAGAACATCATTTAAATTCACTTCTCCAATAGATGTAGTACCAGTATGTGTAATAGGCAATTTATTCCCATCACCAACATAAACAACATCATTTCCTTGATATGATTTTAAATTAGACAAGATACCTGCATCATTGGTCATGTGCGCTGTTGCCCCTGAATCCATATAGAGAGATGGATCATTGTTGTTTAAGCTGAAAGCAGCCAAAGCTTGCGGTATATCTGCTGACTGATATGAATAATCAAATCTGTACCAACAATCAATAGCAACATGATTCATTTTACCACAAATTTGGCAAATAGGTTTGTCACCTTTTGCTTGATGTCGTTCAAGTTCTTTGGTTCCTCTATTTGTAAGGTTGTTTGAACTCGAACCAAAATTGTTATATCGTCCCGCTGGGGTAAATCCTCTACCTCTGGAACTAAAACCGCCTCGTCTACCTGCGCCACCATTTCTACCTCGTCCTCGTTGACTGAAGAAGACTTGATTTTGTTCAATGTAACTTTTCTCTTCTTCTTTTTGAGAAGCAATAGTTTGTTCGTATCCCTGAAGAGAAATCAAAAATTGATTGAAAGTTGGATAAGGTGGTTTTGTTACCATAGAAAGACGAAATCCTTCATATTTTGCTCCTAATCCGCGAGCAAATTGGAAAACTTTATCAAGATCATCAACTGGTTTCTTGATTGCTGCAAGATTATCACAGATTGAATTGAATTCTTTTGAATATTCATCTAAGGATTTTGATCCTTTCTTGATAGTCATCAACACATTTTTCAGAAGTCCTTCCTTTTCAATCGTAGTTGGCAATAGCTTTTCTTCCAATAAACTCCATACATCATAGGCAGTGTCTTCTTCACCAATTGAGGGTTGAGCTTCCTCCTTTATTGTACTAAGTAACCATGAGATAAGAAGTCCATCGTTTGTCAACCACAAGAGATATGCCGGATTCTCCTTTTCATTATCATCTAGCAGTGGTTTTGGTTTTTCGCCATCCTTTTGTAAATGATGAAGAACTCCTAGGCTGCGAGACAAATGGAGGATTTGTGATCTCCATATAAGATAATTATTTGAGCTTAATTTGGTTGATACCAAACTGACACATTGATGAAAAGATTGAATGGTAAGAGTGGGTTCCTTCATAGTTGATCTAATATTTGAAGAACTAGAAGGCTCTGATACCATGAAGAAAATTAGAAGTGAAGAAAAAAACTGTTTGTATTTTCTTGACTGAATCTATTACAATGAACCCTATTATATAGGGATGGAGTAAAATGATAAAAGCATATAAAAATCTATTACATTAATTAAATTGATCACTCACTCTATCAATCTAATTAATGATCAATCATCATAAATGAAAACATCATAACTATGATAATATCAATCTTCAATTATCATAATTATTCACATTAATCACCAATCATCATAATAGCAATATCAATCTTCAATAATGACATATAACAATATCAATCTTCAATAATGACAGCATCAATCACCAATTAATCAGCATCATTTGCATTAAATGTATCATTCTTATCAATCCTATTTGTCTTTAAAGTGTAAAGCTCTTTGTTTCTTGAAAAAAAATAGATTAAATGTTAAGCTTACATATACGAAATTATGAATTTTATTTGTAAGCTGATGAACTTGTGGGGTGGGGTGGGTTCAAGTTCAAGTTGTAGTGAGTATAAAACAAATGACTTACTCTGTTATGGGATGTGCGCTTGTAGAGTGGAAAAATTTTCAGCCTATAAATTTTATACTAAACCCTGACTGAGTTAGAAAAAAAGTAGAGGAAAGAAGGTCACCAACTGGTTTCATGTTGTAGTTGTACATGCGGTGAATTGAACTTCTCTGTTATGTTGGCTTTTGCTATTGGCTCATGAATTTAGTGGGGAATGTTCACAAATTTCCTTATATGTACGTAGTCGCGGAACTGAACATATTTTGGTGTAGAATTCGATTGTATATTAAAAAAAAGACAGTTTTGGTCCCTAATATTTAGGTATGTAGCATTTTTGGTTCTCAATATTTATGTAGTAGTCAATTTGGTCTTCAATATACTGATGTGTAATCAATTTAGGACAATTGACCAATTTTATTAGGTAGGTAACAGAAATAGTCATGTTAGATGCACATGTCTAATTAAAGTTGAATTTTTATTACTTTCTATGAAAAAAATAGTCTTCTTCTCTAATAAACAATTAAAAACTTTTTACTCTAACTAATAAAACAACAAAAACCCTATTTTTATCTCTTTCATCATTTTACTCCAAACTCTAATTTCATCCAGCAAAATAGTTCTCTTTTAAAGAAGTTATGTATCCCAGATTTAGGACCCAACTATGAATAAAAGTTTTTATTTGCACTTTTGTCTAATTTATGACATTGAATATCAAAACTCAAAACTTGCTTAGTTCCATCATATGGGTTTGGCATAATCATATGGGTTTGGTGATAGTTTCAATCATATGGGTTTGCTTAGTTTTGTAAAAAAAAAAAAATCCAAACCATTAGGGGTATATTGCATGTTTGTAAATTATAGGTAGGTAACCAGTCAGTTTCATAAAACCATAGAAAGGTAATTAGCAATTAACCCTTGTATCATTAATTTAAAAAAGTTACATTTTAGTCCTTTACATTAGTTTTGTAACATTGTTCATCAGTTAAAACGAAGTTGTTGTGTACCAGATAACTAATGGTGTTACTTGTTAAATATATGAAAAATAAATTGCAAACCATTTTTGCAACAACATTCAAATTGATGAGTTATTAATTAAATTACTCTCTAACTCACAGATAAATTAAGAGGATATCTCATTAAATTTAATACATAATTTCTTCTTATTTATTGGTAATTAAAAAAATGCCTTATTAATTACTCTCTAACTGACAAACAACATAAGAAGATGCCTCTTTAGATTTAATTTATCGACAACATTTAATACTAGAGAAACTTGATTCTGATATGCATTTATCAAGAACATTTAGTACTAGAAATACCTAATTTTTTTTTTATGTCTCAGGTTCCTAACTCTACAACTCTATGTCTTCCCGCCACTTCACTGTTGTTGAGTCAGACTAATCCTGCGCCTCAAGCCAACCGTCCCCTAGCCAATTGAGGATGTAAAGCGCGGGATGTGCACGCAATGGGTACAAACTTACGGTAGTAGCCCAAGCTGAGTACCAGGGTCAGTCTCCAATCATTGGTCACCAAGTCACACACCTCCCGGCCCAAGGTGTTGACGATGCTCCTCCGATGAATTTCGACCCCACACGGCCTCACTCCTGCGTACAACCACCATCATTGTTCTCCATTGCGTATGTGCCCCGGGGGAACTTGGAGCATCTCACAAATACTCTTTCTCCACCCATTTATGGATAAATGGGTGGAGATTGTTCCAAGTGGGATTCGAACCATGGTTGAATCCCACTTGAGATACCAATTGAGACAAGTTCTCTTGGTTAGAAATACCTAATTTTGATATGCCCATATAGATACCGTATGTTCACACTAGCCCCTTATACCCACTACTGATAAATGATAGCTTTATCACTACTTAAAACTCAATAAACAATTACGGATTTATCAACCTATTTAGTATTAAGTTTTTCTATACTACCTAAGAATCAATGAAGAATTATGAAGTTACCATCCTAATTGATATTACCACTCCCTTAAGACTCAATATATTAAGTTTTTCTATACTACTTAAAATTCAATGAACAATTGGGGATTTATCATCCTTTTTTTTTAGACACACACACACTCACATGCATCTTACAGGAATCGAATAATTGTGCTATTACCACTACTTAAGACTCAATAAACAATTAGGAATGTATCTTCCTAATTAGTATTAAGTTTTTCTATTCTACTTAGTACTCAATGAACAATTACGAATTTACCATCCTAATTGATATTTGGTATTCATATAGTTAATTAAATATTATGCATTACTCCTTCTAATTCTAAATAAGTGTCGTTTAACCACAAAATAATCAATAAATCCTTTAAAATGACTAAAGAATTCCTTTTATTAGAACATAAAAGTTACTCCTTCTAATTCTAAATAAGTGTCGTTTAAGGGATTTGCACACTTATTAAGGAATCATTAAAATGACTACAAAACCTTTAAATTATGATGATTGGAGTTTGTGCATAGAGAGTGAAACTTTTCTCTTTCATCTTATTTAATACAGTAATAATGGTAAATAAGGGTAAAAAAGTAAAAATGAACTAAAACGACATTTAATTTGAAATATGAATACAAATCTAAAACGTCACTTATTTAGAATCAGAGGGAGTACATGTTTTAGCATATTAATTAAACTCAGGTAGATCTCACAAGAGTTAAACTAGTTTTTCATTAATTCTTTAGGCAAGAAAAATTATTTAGAATGAAAACATAATTAAATAAGAAACAAAAGAATTAAATGAAACAAAATTCATGATTAACTAAATCCTAAATATAGAATTAAGTCAAAACTAAAATGTAAAATAAAACTAAGTATATTGAACTGAATTTAAAAAACTAACTAGAGTTCCTAAAATTCTTTTCTAAAGCAAATAAAATTCCCCAAAAGTTGGGACTGACTGACTTCCTAAAATACTTTCGTAAAACAAATAAAATTCCTAAAAGTTGGGATGGACTTCAAAATAAAATACAAACAAAAGGTAAGACCAAGAGAGCTTGTCTCAATTGGTATCTCAAGTGGGATTCATCCATGGCAACCATGGTTCGAATCCCACTTGGAACAATCTCCACCCATTTATGGATAAATAGGTGGAGAAAGAGCATTTGTGAGATGCTCCAAGTTCCCCCGGGGTACATACGCAATGGAGATCAATAATGGTGGTTGTGCGCAGGTGTGAGGCCGGAGACTGACCCTGGTACCCAATGGAGATCAATAATGGTGGTTGTGCGCAGGAGTGAGGCCGGAGACTGACCCTGGTACCCAGCTTGGGCGTCTTCGGAAGCTACAGGCAATCCTTCTTTAAACCAGGTATAGATTCCTCCTTGTAGGTGATACACATTACTATAACCGTTGAGAACTAGCAGGTAAGCTGCTATGAGTGACCTACACAAAGCAAGAAAAGTAGTGTCTGATTAGAAAAATAGTGATTTTTCAAAACTTTTATGTTTCTATTTTTCACTCCATTCAATATATGACACATTACCAATATAGATGGGTGTAAAAAAGGCATGATAATAATAAACAACAGCCAGTTTTTGAATCCTTGCATTATGCTGAAATCTCTTTCTTTCTAATGGTTATTCTAAACTTCTCTTTTGGCAGTGAGGATTGGGATTATCTATTTATTGTCAGGATTTGGAGGGAGCATACTTTCCTCCTTTTTTATGCGGCCGCCCTCTCACACACGCACACACGGCGGCCGCATCGTGCGGCCGCCACACACACACGGCGGTCGCATCGTGCGACCGCCACACATGCACACGCGCACTCCTCACCATTTTTGCACATTTTTCCTTTCTGATGTTTACTTAGTGTTTTATTCCTTTGCCATTTTTCCAGTTTAGTTTCCTTTGTTATATTTTTACTTAGGAATTTTCTCATGCATTTTGTAGGCACTACACTCCACCCTCGACACACATATACTTAGCAAACATGGCCATCAACCTATATGATATTTTGCCTTAACATTCTTATTAGTAGCTACACGTGTCTTCACTCAGTTCTTGGTTTATATCTGCAGGACACGTGTCAACATCCGGGCATAGAAAGGGAAACTTCCTTCACCAAATGATCTGTTGTAAATGCAGGAGCACGTGTCAACATCTTGCTACACAAAGGAAATTTCCAGGAAGCTCACCAAGCTAAGTCGGCAATCAAAGCTATAAAAGCTGGAGAGATCGATCAAAGAAGGAGCTTTTGGGACGGGGGATCAACTGAGAAGAGAGAGAGGAGTTCTGAGAGTCTAGGGTTTGAGAGATTAGAGTGCATCTCAATAATCATAGAAGCTCTAAGGACTCATTGTAAAAGGAGGGATTGCCTGTTTTCCTCCTTATCATATGAACTAGCATTGGAAATAAATCTGCCAGGGTTTAGTATTTTGATCATATCTTTCTCAATTTACGTCCGAATGGAATGATTCAGGTTCCATTAGAAAGCTAAGAGAAAGAGCTAAAACTTTCATGTTTTAGTCTAGTGAATATTGTAAAAAAAGTGAAAATAAAATGCTTCACAGAACCTCAATTTTTTCATAAGTTATAACACACGTGTTTTAACAAGAAAATGGCAAAAATGTAAAAATTAAAAAACGCGTTAGCTCTGAGCATTTTTTGGTCTGCTTTTTGCACCCATCCTAATTATGAACATGCATTCTAGTGAATAGTGTAAAAAAAGTGAAAATAAAATGCTTCACAGAACCTCAGTTTTTTTACTTTTTTTACAATATTCACTAGAATGCATGTTCATAATTAGGATGGGTGCAAAAAACAGACCAAAAAATGCTCAGAGCTAACGCGTTTTTTAATTTTGAATTCGAAACGTAAAGTATATATGAATTATTGTCCATTTGGGCGTGTTAATATTAACCCTGCTCCTGAACCATCATCACTTGAGGCTCCATCAACAAATAAATTTCAAAAACCTTCTTTTTCTTTTAAAGAGAGTTAGGAACCTTAAAAAAAAAAAGGTAAGTTTTGAAATATTTTCCTAAGATAATATCAATTACATTAATTAAGAATATTCTCCTAAAATGTAGGAGTCTTTGTTTCCAAATCTTGTTCCTTTATTGTCGTCTTCTTCTTCTCTAAATTGAAGTCTTTCTTGCTTGTTTGGTTAAAAACCACTTCTGAATTACCCACAAATTATGGTTACATACAACTTCCCGATGTTTTTATAATATTAATGGCTCTCAAAACTTTTCCAAGTCAATCAACCATTATTATGAAACTCCAACATTATCCAAAATTAGTGTCAATATAATCCAATCGGCAATTATCAATTTAGATAAAAATGACTAATTTAGAGTATGGTAGGGCAGGAAACTTCAGATGGAGAGGTGAAAATTGAAATGTTTAGAGATTAGAAAGTACACCATCCGGGAAATCACTTCGTTAGACACGCTAACAAGGAAAGACAAAAACTTATGGGCGCAAATGGGATTATATACCCCAGTAGTGCTAACAGTAAATGATAGATTCTAGGCGTTATGAATTGTAACTAAGGCCTTGAATTTCCCGTTAAATTATATGTTACTTTTAATGCATTTTTTAATTAATTTATGAAATTGGTGAGCGGTTAAACAAGTTTTTATTGCTTTTTTTTTGGTTTAATTATCGAAGAACTCAACTCTTAAAAAGATCGAGTTCCTTATTTTTGGATTATTTTAGAAAGGAGTAGATTCTTTTTTTATAGTGGCACGTAAGAGACTCGTATGTTAAAATTAAAAAAGTATCGAAAATTAATGTATAAAATATAAAAATTTAGCGTATTAACGTATCAATTTTAATTTAAGCATGAGTAAAGCATGAGTAATAAAGTATCAAAATTAATTTAGCTAAAACATTATCATATATCAAATTAACGTATAAAAAAAATATTCGCATTAACGTATAATTTATAAAATAGTACCTAATCAAGTACATTACATTAGCATTATTCACATTAATATAACGTATAAGACATTACCAAATTAAGTACATTACGTTAACATAAAAAAAAATATTTTCATATGAAGTATAAAAAAATTGGAGTATTAGTTTGCATATATGCGCAGGTCCTTCAAGTTTCTGCGATTTAGAAATGTTTTTAAAATATTTGGAATAAAGCAATAATATTTTTGTGAAAATCCCATGGATCAATATCAGCAGCTGGATCAACACGATCAATTTGATCAGTTTAATATACGGTTCTGATTCTTTCCAAGAAAATCAATCTCAATGCTCTGACCCACACTGGAAAACATTGAGTCAGTCAGCTAAAAGAAAGCTCTTCCTTCTTCGTCTTCTCTGATGCTCAAAGTCTTTCTTAGACTCTTCCTCTTTATTAATCCAATCCTTCAAAATCCCGTTAAATTTAGTCCAGACCTATGTCGTTTCCATCCCAAAAAACCCTTCAATCCGTTCTCAAATCAAGCCAATTTTTTTAATCTTTTGTGGTTATCCAAAGTACTGCATATTCTTTTTTTAATTTAATTTATTCTGATTGATATTCATAGATAATTGATTTCTTTAATCCTTGTCTGTTAAAGTGAATCAAAGAAAGATTCTTTCTTTAGCTTCAATTTGTAATCTTGATTAGATTATCGCTATGTCGTCAAGAAAGCCCTCATATTCAACCCCAAAAGAATGCAAGCACCTCACGAATTACAAGCTGAAACATGGTCTTACTGGCTATAATTTGATCCAAGAATTCGTCAAAATCAATCCTTTTGGTAGAACAATGATTGATAAGTCCAAATTAGAGGTGCCCAGATGCAGTTTTTGCTCTGGTTGTCAGAGCAGACTTTACCTGTGTCTGATCTGTTCATCAGTGTCTTGTTCATTTTCTCCTGAATCAAATCACTCCCTTTTGCATTGTCAGTCTTTTAGTGGGCATGAGATTGCTGTAGAATTGGAAACAGCTGAGCTTTATTGTATTGTGTGTTCTGATCAAGTGTATGATCCTGATTTTGATAAGGCTGTGATGTCTAAACATGCGATGGGATTGTCAAGGAATGAAAATGGTGAATTGAGGTTAAGTAAGAGGAAAAGATTGAATTTTGGGATAGATTTGGATATGAAGAATATGAAAAGGTTGATTTCATTGAGGGATCAGTGGTCTAAATCATGTTTTCCTTTGGGTTTGAGGGGTTTGAACAATTTGGGGAATACTTGTTTTATGAATTCTGTGTTGCAAGCATTGCTTCATGCTCCCCCTTTGAGGAATTACTTCCTTAGTGATAGACATAATCGTGCAATGTGCCGAAAAAAATCTTCTGATCGGTTATGTTTGCCTTGTGACATTGATGTTATTTTCTCAGCTGTTTTTTCGGGTGATCGGACACCATATAGTCCGGCTCAGTTTCTTTACAGGTTTGCTTACTGTATAATTGATCCCATTTGAAATCCCTGACTACAATAAGTTTTTGATATTGTTGCTGTTTATCAATTTTGCAAGTGGAGATGTATGTCCTGCTATTTGTTTCAATGAGCTTATTAAAAAACTCCATTAGGATGTCATATTTTGCAATTTGAAAAGTGAAGAAATGCTATATTACTTGTTGGCTGAGTTTATGTGAATTTGGGGCCTAAATTGGTTGGAGCATTTGAAGGCTAAGATGCAAAGTTACACTCCACAAGTTACTTGGCCATATTTCATTTGTGTTGATTGTGGTTGCATCTCAGCTTTGAATTTCCCATCACTTTGAGGCCCCAAATCCTTTTCTTTAGAAAAATCTAACTTGAATCACATTATATCTATTTGAGATGAAAATTTATTTCGAGCTATTATGATTTCTTCAATTTGTTTGAAAACTCTAGAAGGCTTTATTGCTATCTGACTGCTGTATTTGGTTGTAATGCGATAGAAAGCAGATAATGCTCAACATGCTGAACAATGCATGTCATTGTTATTTTTCCTATGCTGCTCAATTTCCAAAACTATTGTACCGGCTGCTCATCTCAGCATATGTATTGCAATTGAATTTTCTGTAGGACGAAGTATTGAATCTAACAGTGGTCATTGTCTGCAGTTGGTGGCGGCAGTCAGAAAACCTTGCTAATTATGAGCAACAGGATGCCCACGAGTTTTTTATTTCAATGTTGGATAGAATTCATGAGAAAGAAGGGAAGGCAAGCAATGCAATTAGAGGTAAATAAATGCCAAGTTTTGGTATTTTAGCTTCTTAAATTTTGGAACACTGGTTCATGGTGGTTTATGAGAATGGTTTGCTGTGATATCTTACATGTGTCATTCAGCAGATGTATGGTATCAGGTTATTTAACTCCGAAAAGTAGCTGCTTTGCCAGTTAGAATGTTGACAATTTTCACACTATGGTGTAATTGTTGTCAAGAATTTGGCGTTTAAAAGAGTGTAGGCAGCTGATTAGAAATGAGTTGGCCAACATTCAACAATGGGAAAGGGATCAAGCTTCAGCTATTGTAAAATTTAATCTCTTTTTGTAACTGATGATAAGCGTTTCTGTTGCACAGATGACGGAGATTGCCAGTGTATTATCCATAGAGCATTCTCAGGCCTATTGAGATCAGATGTAACCTGCACATCATGTGGGTTCACTTCCTCAACTTATGACCCTTGTGTGGACATTTCTCTCGATTTAGATACAAGCACTTCCTATCTCACAGATCTTGGTAAGGCAAGCAAGTTAAATGAGAATATAGGTACTTCGACTCTTGCAGGCTGCTTGGAACTCTTTACAAGACCAGAGAAGTTAGGATCATACCAGAAATTGTACTGTGAAAACTGTCATAAGAAACAGGACACTTTAAAGCAAATGTCCATAAAAAAGCTGCCTTTGGTTTTATGTTTGCATATAAAGCGCTTTGAGCATTCTCTAGTTAAAAAATTGTCAAGAAAAATTGATCGCCATTTGCAGTTTCCTTTCTCTTTAGATATGAAACCATATTTGTCTTCTTCAATTGTCAGAAAAAGACTGGGAAACAGAATGTTTGCTTTTGAGGGTGATGAATTAGATATTAACACAGAATTTGAGGTTTTTGCTGTGGTTACTCATTCAGGGATGTTAGAATGTGGCCATTATGTGACTTATTTGCGGTTAAGAAACCAATGGTTTAAATGTGATGATGCTTGGATAACTAAAGTTAGCGAAGAGGCAGTTAGAGCCTCTCAGTGCTATCTAATATATTATGTGCAAAAAGTGCTATACCATAAAGGGAGCGAGGATGTGAGCTGCCAGCCAATGTCACCTCGTGCAGATGCATTTGTTCCTATCGCAGGTTGTTGCTAGATTAGCCTGAAAATTGGCTGGCAATTTTATTGGCAAGCAAAGAACAAGATACTGGATCAAGATGCATATTTTTTATTTGATGAGGCCGTGCTTGTGAATGAGTTAAGGAGTGAAAAGGCCAGCAATGCAGTGATTCTGTTTGAGCGCTACGACCATTTAAGTTCTGGTCTGCCTCTGCTTCAAACCTTTGATGATGAGTGTTAGTGATGCAAATTCTTTCATATCCCTCCAATTCTTTTCTTCTTTTTTTTATTGACTTTTTTCAGAATGGTGGGAACTGTGGGGGGCTTGGCACATTGTAATTCTGGTCTCTAATACTCGTTTGACAATGTACAAAAGTATATCTTTATTTGATTTCCAGCAAAAGATTTGTTTGATCGTTGAGACATTTGATGTCTTACATCAAATATATCTGATTTTGGTGGATTTGGTTGACCTTTTGCAATTTAGTTTATGTTCCTCGTAGTGTGAATTGCTGATTGGTGATACTTATAGCTGATTTTGATATGTCATGACCCTATGAAGTTTCAACAGAGTGACAAATTTTATGGCCTGCTGATTGGTGATATTGGTACCTGATTTTGATGTGTCATGACCCTATTAAGTTTCAACAGTTTGACAATTTTAACTCAATAGATCTTAGTATCACTTTTGTGTATCACTTCCTGTATTACTATATATAAGATCACTTATCCCTTAGGATTTGCCAATCACTTCATAGGGTTTTAATTTTATCTAAAAAGATACGTGTCATATTTATAGAGTGTTACATAAAGTGATATGCCAAATGATACAGAATATTCAAAACCCAATTTTAATTTTAATGGTATGTTTTTGTCGTGTTGTGACAGGTAAGGTTACCTCAGTGTAAAATTGTCACATGTTATTACATAGATCGTATTAAAAATTGTGTAATTCAGCCGAGTATGGTAAAAATCGTGTAATTCATGTACTGTAGCAAAGTATAATTCATATAGTCGATTCCACTTAATATGATAGATAGAAACATAGTTGTTATCGTTGTCTTTTTCTCTATCGTTCCTCGACCAATCATGAAATGGTTATTTTGCATATTGAATGGAATGTGTCATCACTCCCATCACTCCAATAACAACTAACATTTACACAAAATTCATGGTCCATCATTTGTTGAAATCAGAGAACAACTAAATTCCCTACAAAATCTCTTGACATGCAAATTCCAAAATGCATCCCTCTGAGATCAAGATTGAGGGAGAATGTAGTCTCTGGCTGGTATTGTAAACATGACACTTGTAACCAAATACTAATTACAATCCGAATTGTAATTGCAATGAACTTTTGTACACGTACACACATTGAGTTGAGGATTGCTGTGCCATTCTGAGTACCAAGAAATTTGTTACACGTCCCCTGTTACGATACCAAAGTTGCTAAGTGGATGTGTTTGCAAAAGAAGGATGTTTGCAAACTCATACACAAGAATGATGATTGCAAAGCTTGATATGTAAAGAGAGACAAACTGTTGTTTTTCCCTTCAACTGGTTGTTTTCCTTTCGTAGGCTTTGAGTAAGTAGGACATAATCAACTCCACAAGCTTTTCACCTTTATAAAGGGAATGGTATGTGCATAAATAACTCGACAAAAGCCAGATCAAAATTAGATTTCCATCTAAAAATTACTGCATGATGTAACGAGAAAAAAGGAAAGTTCTCAGGTACACAACTGATTAACTAGGAAAACCAGGTAAAATTTGCTTAGTAGGCTTCTCTGATGTGATTCAGAATCCAAGTGAACTGTCTATTTGGTTGATTTGTCAGGAAATAAAGCAAGAAAATCAATACTAAAAGCTTTCTAATGTCCTATCTTGCTATTAATGTCGAACAATTTGATCAACCTTTGTCCTCCATTTAAGAGAAGGACCTCCACAATCAGTTGCTTCATCAAGCCAAGGAAAGCGGATTAAAGTTCAATGACCTCCAGCTGATTCATCAGAAAATTGCTTAGTCAGCTTCTCTGATGTGCTTCAGAATCTAAGCCAACTATCTCTTTGGTTGATTTGGCAAGAAAATAAAGCTAGAAAATCAATACTAAAAGCTTTCAAATGCAATATCTTGCTACAAATGTCGAACAATTTGCTCTACCTTTGTCCTCCATTTCCGGAAAGGACTTCTATAATCAGTTGCTTCATCATGTGAAGGAATGTTGATTATGTTCAATCACCTCCAGCTGAAATACTCGTGCAGTATGCGCTCAAAAAAATGCTTAGCAGAATTTTCACACAGAACAAGGACTCTGCCAGGTAGATATGTCACTTATCAAATCTCGCAGCTGATCAATTAGAAGTTTGAGATGCTTATTTCTATCAGCAAGCTCCTAGAAATTTCAAAGACAATCCATCATTAGATCCAATCAACCCTAGAAATTTTAACCTCTATTGTTAACGCAGCTTAGAGGTCTTAGAGGTTAAAAATGAAGATCGGTGATGAGGAAACCTATAGATTCAATATAATCATAGCCAGTAGATAAATCAAACAGCAACAGAACAACTAATCAGAAACTGAATCTCCGTGAAAATACCTTTCTCAAGGCGAAGGCCTGCCCCTCTAACTTCTCAATTTCATCTTGGTCAGCAGGAGAACTGGATCCGGATGTTGAAACCATTTCAGAAGCTTTTACCTGTTTTAAATAGGATTTACACAATCAACAACCATAAAAATTTGTGCTTGAACACAGTATAAGAAAAAGAATCTGCAATACTAAACTTCAAAGAAAAAAATAAAGTTCAATGTTCAAATCTACTCTAAAGGACAGCAATTAGCACCAGTCGGCAATGCAGTTTTAACAGAGAGGACATATGGTATATGATGAAATCATGAAAAACAATCAATAGGTTAAATAACATTCCATTAGTTTGCCCCAGAAAGATGAAGTGCACTGCAATCCAGTGCCACTTTATGTATTTTAAGAACTTGACTCGGGAACCCACAGCAGATGATTGTATATATCTGAGATGGGATGTAAATGGCACAAACAATAGCCTGCACTAAGATTCCGAACGTGAAAATCTCTTAAGAACCGCAAAGTGTCTCCTAGACAATGCAGCATAGCTAAGAATGAGATAATGATTCCGCATATATATTAACATACCGAGAATGCAACCATTTCAAGATAGTCCAAAATAAGCAGCAGACAAAAACCTGTCATAACCACTACCACTAATAGATTTTGCATTTCAAAAATAGTCCAAAATAAGCAGTAGACAAAAACCTATCATAACCACTAATAGATTTTGTTGTATAACATCCTCGGTCAAACTTAGCACTTATTTCATGCGACCACAAAAACATCTCCGATTTGCAATAAGGCACAAGAGCAATCCCTGAGCAAATACGTAGAAGCCTGGAATTGTTCAGATTGTGGCTACTAAGGGCCAGACTAGGGATCTACACTTCTCGCCATAGGAAAGTCACTTGCTCTATCTTACTGACTATTAACAATGGCCAAGCACATGCATGTACCGTCAGAGGCACATGGACTTGCCATTGCAGATGTTTACTAGGTAAGATGATTACCACCATGCCTACACCAAACACTGCATTATGTTCATGACTCGAAAGATTCCAACGAAAGGTTAATGAGATAAAGTAAACATGCTTGCACCATTTTCAATATTGGAATTGCATCAAGGGCAGCACCATTGAGACATGGTAACACTCCAATCAGGAGGCAGAATAAGCTCAATGCCTTTCGTACATCTTTGTGCGAACCTTAAGTTAATGTGGGTTGGAGCTAGGAGCAAGAATCCATTATCATGTAGGCCATCCAATTACATAAGTTGCAGAAGGGTTTGAACCCTATACTTCAGCAAAACACCCCCTGACATCTACCATGAGAATTTTTCTTTATTTTGTAAGCCACCTCCACCTCCACCCCCACCCCCTCCACCCCCAAAGAAAACCCCAACAAATAAGATTAAGGTGGTATTTTCTTTTTATCACATCCCTCTCATAGATGCAAAAATTCTTGAAAGCACCAGCAAGAATTGCCACCCAGTCAACAACATAAATAGAACATGGATGAGATAAGAAAGGCCAGCATTTGAACATACAATGCAATAAATTAGGTTAGAGCAAAGTGCTCCACACCAAACATAGCAGTTAAAAAGGATGATATGTGGCAGAAGTAACTGTAAGTTGGGAGAACCTGCTATATCTCCAAACTGCCAACTGTAGAATAGTCATGGAAACTCAAGAGATTCTACTTTTATTGAAGATATAAAAACTGCCCTTGCAGAAAAGATATGTTCATCAGTATGAGACCCTATCTCTCTAGCTACACTAAGAATATACTGCTGCTCCACTAGCTCTTCTTGTTTTTGCAGGGCTCCTGAATCCTGCCTCTCTCTCTTCTGGGCCCCGCCTTGTCTCTTTCTTGAATCCCATTTTCATTCTAGCCTCCGGATCAAGTAATTAAAATATTTACTCATTGGTGAGGCAAGCTCTTATTTTCCGTATCATGGTTTCTCTTGGCTAAATGGTTGATTTCGAACGAAAGTTGGGGGCTCGAAGACGATCAGATACCGTCCTAGTCTCAACCATAAACGATGCCGACCAGGGATCGGCGGATGTTGCTTTAAGGACTCCGCCGGCACCTTATGAGAAATCAAAGTTTTTGGGTTCCGGGGGGAGTATGGTCGCAAGGCTGAAACTTAAAGGAATTGACGGAAGGGCACCACCAGGAGTGGAGCCTGCGGCTTAATTTGACTCAACACGGGGAAACTTACCAGGTCCAGACATAGTAAGGATTGACAGACTGAGAGCTCTTTCTTGATTCTATGGGTGGTGGTGCATGGCCGTTCTTAGTTGGTGGAGCGATTTGTCTGGTTAATTCCGTTAACGAACGAGACCTCAGCCTGCTAACTAGCTATGCGAAGAAACATGTGATTGCAAATATAGGGTACTGTCCTAGAATCAATCATTATTCATTAGACACCCTATCTTGCAGTCCATATGCTTGCTACAAGGAGATGTATAACATTAAAAAAAAGAGTAAACTATAAAAAAGGTCAATATAGTTTCAAAAAGTGTCACTGTACATCACCATACTCTTTTTTTTTTTGCAATTAAGGTCACTAAACTATTAAAAGTGTATCGTTGAAGGTCATTGAGTTAGTTTCAGACGTTAAACCTAACGGGCTATACACCACGTGACCTGCAAATGGCAAACTCAGGGGCTCTTTTGTTCGCTGTACATAGACACGAATCCCTAAATCGAAATAAAAAAACTACCTAATCCCTAGTTCAAGGGCGCAAGCATTAGATAGAGCATTCCAGGCAGCAAGCCTAACAGAAGCTTCAACACATCGGTGTAAATAGACAGCTATTTGCCTACCAAATACCAAGTCACCAAATGCTCTACGAGCATTTCAACAAACGTAACGTAGCTCTCATAAACCTCTGACTGAAATTGCGAAGTTCCACTGGCTAGCCTTTCTCCTGTATGTGTCAATGATAAGACATCAACAACTTGACCATAGACACTCTGCAAAGTTCGATAGACATCCCTACTCTTCTCGTCCTCAAGAACACCCATTACATCAATTAATATCACTGATAAAGCATGCAATTTCCAAACAATTGGTACATTCCGAACAAAAGAGTAGGAATCAGAACTAAGGGACGCAAACATTGCTTCCAGACCTAAAAGAAAGAAAACTCCACCCTGACCAAATTTGAGAAGAGCTGCTTGCTCCTGCCCGAGATTTTGGCCACTAGAAGTGTTTGGAAGAGTAGCATCTCTCTTGTAGTGCATCATTGAGATGGGACTAAGAAACCAATGGGTGGGAAGAGGCAACCTCTGGCAAGCCCACATCTGGGTCAAAGAAGCTGCACCAATCTTGTTCACATATGGTGAATCTTCGTAAATTATGTCAAGTGGAATATTACCATTCTTGAGCGCATTTTCCTTAACATAATGACTTTCTTCTATGGCTTTAGACTTTGTGAGGCTAAAACAGCTCAAAAGAGCTGATAATCCTCTTCTTCATACTTCCACTCAAACGTTTTTAAACCCTGATCAAGACAGAGAAACTGGTATATACCAAAATTAAGGCACTTCAGGACAAGAACACGGAACAGCAGATCAAACAATTTATCTACTACTGCTCTATCCCTAGGCCCTGCAGTTAAACAAACTCCAACAGCAGAATTTATCCATTGCATAAAGAAGTGAAAGCGTTCAATCGTCAACGGATCTTTGACAGGGGAATTCTGAAAATTTCTGCTCTTATGGCTTTTGATTTTGATTTAGGGATTAGGTAGTTTTTTTATTTCGATTTAGGGATTCGCGTCCATGTATAATGATTAGACAAAAGAGCCCCAAAGTTTGCCATTTGCAGGTCATGTGGTGTATAGGCCCATTAAGTTTAACGTATGAAACTAACGCAATGACCCTCAATGATACACTTTTAATAGTTTAGAGACCTTATTTGCAAAAAAAAAGAGTATTGTGATGTACAGTGACACTTTTTGAAAGTATAGAGACATTTTTTATAGTTTACTCTAAAAAAAACATAACAAGGCAATTACATTCTTCAGTTACCATAAGCAATATTCTTAAATATGTCATAAGACATTAAACATGCCACTTAGATTATTACAAACTGATGTTGAGAAATTTAACAAATTTAGAACGACAACTTTTAAAGAAGATAACTACCTAGCAAGACAAGGAGATTTATCCTGTATCAATAAACATTAGGAAAGGAACAAATTTACTGGCGCCATTTGACAATGGACCTAGTCAAATATACATGTATTCAGTGCACCTACACCTAAAAATATGCATCATATCATACAAAAAAAAAAAAAACCATTTTAGAAGTTTTTGAAATCCAGAGTATTTGAGCTTTAACACATTCATGAACAAGCAAAGAATGCTACTTTATTGAACTTTCCAACTTAAAATTTCTGTGTTTAGATAACTAAAAATTCTTTCTTTTTCCTTTTTCCAGTGACAGACAAGAAAGGGAAACAAGGCTGAACAAAATCGTAACTGTCTGTGAAATAAAAACGATAAGAAGGTACAAGAACTATACTTATCACATCCTAATTCAAATATATCATCTCATGATAGAACCCGACATTCTCATTTTTCTACTACCCTCAAGCAACCAGTATAGCAAAGAATTAACCTAAATTTGCAATACACAATAAAAAAAAGTACATGCTTGAGAAAAATAACCAACTTGAATCCCAAAACCAAGAGAGCACTTTTAAAAGATTAGCCATTTGACCTCAACTTTCTCATGATTGCATTTTCTAATTATGTTAAAATGCAAAGAACACAAATTACAACATTTCCTAACAAAAAAAACTTTCAATAAAGAATCAAGAAAGAAAATTCAAAATTTTGATATAGTTAAATAAATAAAAATTCACCAAAAAAAAAACTCGATCAGCAATTAATATTACCTTCTGAGAATTAGAAATAGCAGTGATAACTGTTCGGAGAGAAGCCACGGAAGACTTGTAACGGAAACGAGCATCCTCAAGAGCCCCACCGGCAATTTCCAAGTGATGCGAAGACGAAGAAGAATCCGACGAAACATCGCCATTCGAAGAATGGTGTCCATTACTCATCCCACTAGTGCTTCCGTTACTAACAGGATTAGTTGAATTCGGAGCCGAATTGGCCGTTGACCAAAGACTAGGGTTACAGAGCTCGTCGTTCATGGACGACAGGATTTGAAATGCGGATTCAATTGTGTCATCTAAATACCTTTCGCCATCTTTCGCTAGTTCTTGGATTGTTTTGTTGTGAGCTATTGTTGATATTCCGCCACCGCCGCCGGCGATTCCCGCCTTTTCTTCCATCTCGTTGGGAAAAGTTTCACTCTTGAAATGGGATTTTCAAATTAGGGATTTTTTCGAAAGTTTGATTTTATGAAGTTAAGAGTTTTTACGGCGTCGTATTGGGATTCCACCCGAAAATTCTCAAATTGATCCCTAATATTTTAATAATGTATTCTTAGCCACTAATATTAATAAGTAATTGTTATTGTGACTTGTAAGTTTTGGCAAAACAATATCATACTAATTATGGTACATTCATATTACTTTGGAGTAGACATGACCACGGTTCACGAACCGCCGGTTTCGGTTCGTGAACCACCGGTTTATGGTTCCACGAAGGGTGGAACCTGAACCGGCCCTTGGAGTCATGGTTACGGTTACGGTTCGTGAACCGCCGGTTCACGGTTCGGTCCCGATTCCGGTTCCGTCCCGGTTCCGGTTCCGGTTCCGATTTTGGTTCCGGTTTTGGTACGGTTTTCCCACGGTTCGACTTTTTAAATAGATAACAATATGAAATGTGATATACTTTACAAAATTTACAAGATGAAGAAAAAGAAGTTTGGTATAATTTACAATGTGAAAGTTAAGAGAAGTTTGATATAATTCACAAATTTACAAGGTGAAAAAAAAAGAAATTTGATATAATTTACAATGTGAAAAATAAGAGAAGTTTGATATAATTCACAAATTTACAAATTTATAAGATGAAAAAAAAAAGGAAGTTTAGTATAATTTACAATGTAAAAAATAAGAGAAGTTTGATATAATTCACAAATTTTACAAATTTACAATGTGAAAAGTAACAAGTTTGATATAATAAGTACAAGTTCACAAGTTTGATATAAATGAAAAAATACCTCATTTTATTATTGAAATATAAAATTTTGGCCTAAATATCGAATTTCGAGTTGGCCATTTACATATATGAATAATGAATCAATACAACATTTACTAAAAATAAAAATTTTCATTCATAAAAGTAATTTGAGTACAAGTTAATCTTCTTCAATGTCATCATCGGGATCGAGTTGAACGAAATCCGTGAAATAGGAAACTCCGATTGAAGATCCGCCACTAACATTGCTCGTTTCGGAAATGTCGGTGTCGTAATCTAAATCAATGTCATCCGCCTTGTCCATTTCTTGTGCTCTCAAAAATGCCTTGTGCCAATCATCCACTAATGCTTGGATTTCTAATGATCTTGGTAATAATCGGGACCGGTGCTCGTCTAAAATGATTCCTCCCACACTAAAAGCTTGCTTCACAGCTACGGTTGATGCCGGAATTGCAAGAATATGTTTTGCGATAATAGAAAGGATTGGATAATCCTTCTCCTTTCCCTTCCACCATTCTAACACGGACCACTCGTGAAAATCCTTATCTTCATCACAAACTTCAAAAGTAGTTGTTAAATATCTATCAAGTTCCGTATCATTACCGGATCTTGGTTTTTTGTGTGAAGAATATATAGACTTACCAAGTTTACGTGGTGCTATAGAAAATGATACGAACCCAGAAAGCCTATTATTTGGGTGGTCAATAAGTTGGTGAATAAAATTGAGTTTTTAGCTTTGCTAAAATTCGTGAATTAACTCCTTGAGTTGTACAAAGCCTTTAAGAATAGTTAATTCTTAATTGTACGAAAAAGCCTTTAGCGTGACCTTTAGGTGATTTCGACCAATGTTCTTTAGTTAAAGAACAAGCCGAATTGGTTTGATAGCGACGTGAAGTTATCACTTGCTGATCAATCGTTCGTAATAACGTTAGGGTTGATTCATACTTGAAATCAGCTACGCGTTTCCTTAGACTTCGATTCCGCCAATTGTTTTGTTTGTGTTTTTATCTTGAAATTTGACTATCAACACGATCCACACGCTTGGTATATGTTTGGTCCAGGTGCTCGAGCCTCGCCCGATCATATCAATTGGTATCAGAGCTCAAGGTTGTTCATAAAAAATTCAGGTTTTACTCGTAGGTAAATTTTCGTTTTTTCGGTAGGGGCAATATTGTTTTGCTCATATCTTATTCGTTTGGAGTCGAAATCGAGTTCCGTTTTTTGCGTTGTGATCCTTGTTTCTTCTAGTTACTGGGACGAAGTTTTTATGTTCAAAAAGTGTCATCCAAAGATCGAAAAAAAAAAATTAGTCTTATTTTAGTCTTTATTTTGTCCCGGGCAAATATCAGATTGACTATAACTTTTTCGTTTTAACTCGGAATTTGATTCTGCTTTTTGCAGTGTGTTCCTTGTTTTAAATACTATTAGGGATGAAATTTATTTGGTCCATTCCAGCCCAGAAAATATTCGTGAAAAAAACAAAGATTCTTTGAGTTTTCTTTGCAATTTTTTTTTTTTTGTGTCGTCAAG
Source organism: Ophiorrhiza pumila (assembly GCA_016586305.1). Classification (NCBI taxonomy): domain Eukaryota; kingdom Viridiplantae; phylum Streptophyta; class Magnoliopsida; order Gentianales; family Rubiaceae; genus Ophiorrhiza; species Ophiorrhiza pumila. The sequence continues at coordinate 6,226,757 of BLIW01000008.1, read as the reverse complement.
TTTCAATCTTTTGATTGTTCTTGATTCTTTGTGTCTTCTTAAATCATATTCTTGAGTCTAGTCAAATTTTTTTCCAACAAACATATACCTCTATTCATCAATTATGGCTTTTCAAAGTAAAAGGTATCAAAGGGAACTACGATCTATTGCGAAAGATTTAGAGGAGATTATGGTGATGTTTCAAGAAAAAATTCGAATTGAAGAACAGCAGAAAAAAGCCATTGAGGAAAGCACATTGGTAAAACCAACTTCTTTACCTACTCCCAAAGTTCGTGTTGTTAAATGCTTGAGGTGTTTAGGAGTTGGGCATAGTGCAATCCAATGCCCTCATTGGTATGATGAGCCGAAGGATGAACTTCTAGTGGATCTTCAACCATTAAACATGGAGAATGTGTGTGATGAGGTAAAGAATTCATCTTTTCCTTTAAATTGTCTTGGAGATATAGCACCTTTGGAGGTTGATATGGTTCAAATTGATAATGTCATGGCGGATCCAATTCCAGAAGATGTGATAATTCCAATTATTCCAATTGAAGAAACTTCTCAAACATATTTGTTTTCTTTTGATGTATTGAATATTGTAAATATGTGTGAGAATATAATACCCAATGATGAACATATAAAAAGTGAGGTTGTTGTTGTAAGTGGAAAAAGCCTAGAAGTGAATCTTGATGAAAAAGGCAAAGAAGAGATATCAAATCCCGTTGGAGATATTGTTGTATTTGGTTCTTCTTGTTGTCTAACAGATCATGTAGGTTATGATTTACTTGGTGTCACAACAATCGTTCAAGATTCGAGGTCGAATCTTCTCCAAGAAAGGGAGTATGATACGAACCCAGAAAGCCTATTATTTGGGTGGTCAATAAGTTGGTGAATAAATTGAGTTTTTAGCTTTGCTAAAATTCGTGAATTAACTCCTTGAGTTGTTCAAAGCCTTGAAGAGTTATTTAACTGTTCATTGTAGTTAATCCCCTTTAGCGTGACCTATAGGAGATTACACCAATTGTTCTTTATTTAAAGAGCAGGCCTAATTAACTTGTTTAACTGATTGAATTTTCATAGGTTAAATTAAGTTCATTAGTAATAAAACGTGAAGTTTTGATTTACTCAATTCCTAGCGTTTTTCCTTTGATTTCGTTCCATCCAATTTTGTGTTCTTGTTGTGGATTATCTTGGTAAGAGCAACACGGTCCTATAGTTTGTGTGGGAGATTCGAATTTGGTCCAGGAGTTGGAGCCTCGGCCATACAACATTCGCATCAGAAAACATTGATGGAGTACTAGTATTTTGATGTGATGCACTACTAGTAGAACCATCAATATTAGATCCGGTACTAATAGGAACTTGACTACCATATTTAGAAAGAAATTCATTAAATAAATCACGAAGAAGAAATATTACTTCTCCTATAATTTCCTTAGTATCTTGAGGTTTATAACCTTCATTGCCAAGAAAAAATGAATCTATACAACTATTATATGCAGTAATATATTCTTCTAAAATATTAATTTTTTGACGTGGATAAAAAACAGAAGCAATTAAATATGTAGGTGGAATTCTTCGGTAATAGTTAAGCCATTTGATTAACATATCATATATAGGAAGTGATAAAACAGGGTCATCTTTAAATTGTTGTAAAATACCAACAACATCACATGCAATGTGAATAAATAGATGAGAAGTAGGATAATAAACAGCGGATAAAATTTCAGTAGCATCTTTAAATACCTTTAAAAGTTCTAATAATTTACAACAAATTTCCCACATATTAGGATGCAAAGAAATATTATCTACTTGATTTTGCATAAAAAAAAGTACATAACAAAGTACTATATTGTGTAGATGCATTCAATAATTTATAAGTTGAATTCCACCTATTAGGAACATCTTTACTAAATCTTTTTGGTTTGTGTCCATTTTCCATACAAAATTTTACCCATAGTTTCATTAAATTTGGACGGATCCATAAAAGACTAATTGCCTCTTTAATAGGCGTAATATGGGTATTTAGTGTTTTTAAACCATCTTGTACCGCTAAATTTAATATGTGGCATGCACACCTAATATGAAAAAATTTTCCACCTATTATTGGTTGACAAAGAGTTTTTAATTGATTAATTGAAGCCGTATTAGAGGAAGCATTATCAAAACCAATTGAAAATTTTTTTATAGATAAACCATATTAATCTAAAATAATATTCAACAAATTAGATATATTATTTGCGGTATGTCTTGCTTCAAAATGACGAAAAGCAATAATTCTTTTTTTTATTTTCCAATCACTATCAACCCAATGACAAGTTACTCCCATATAAGAATGCACTTGCCATAAATCACTCCAAATATCGGAACATATAGAAACACTACCATTTAATTTTGAAAAAGTTTCAATTAAAATTTGTTTTTCACCTTTATAAATTTTCTTTAATTCTCTTGTTATTGTTGTTCTAGGCATTCTTTTAGCTTGTGGATTTAATGCCTCTTGACAATAATAATTAAATCCTACTTTTTCACCAAAACCAAATGATAAATGTTCTATGGCAATCATTTTAGCTAATTCTTTTCTATTTTTTTCATCCGAATATTTAAAAGGAGGAGTAGTAGAGGGAACAAACCCGGATAATTGCGATTGGTTGGTAGAAAGGCCGAGTTCGTGTGGATGTTTTTCCTTCAAATGTCGCGCCAAAGTTCCATAGCCCGATCCGTTCTTGAAAGCATACAATTTATTTCCGGGACAATAATTGCATCTCGCCTTGATTGGTTGTTGGTTGGAATCTAAAATCTTTGTGTAATGCTTCTTGAACATATCCGATTTTAGCCTTTCTTCAACGTTGGGGCTTTCGGTTTCTCCACCACCACTAAAAATTTGCTCACTTTGGTTTGCACCAAATTGTGAGCTACCAACAATATCTCTATTATAACTATCCATTTTATAGTAAATTCAAATTAAGTAATTGAATAAATATAAATAATTAGATAAATAAAATTATAACCTTATAAGTGTATAATAAAACTATAAAAGTGTTTAAATAAATTAAAATAATTCAAATAATAAAAATTATTAATGACATAAATAATTTGAATAAAATAAAATAATTTAAAGTAAAATAAATAGCTAAAGATTTGAATAAAATAAAATAATTTAAAGTAAAGAATTGAATTTTGAATATAATGAATTAATGAGTAAAAATAATTTAATGATAAAAAAAAAGTAGATAATATAAATGATAATTGAGTATTGAGAGAATTGAGATGAAGAGAAAGGTGTGAAAATGAATTTAGAAAATTTTAGGTATTTATAGAAGAAAAATCAAAAAAAATAAGTTGTGGTAAAGGAGTTAAAAATCATTTTAGCAATAAAGTGGAATCAAACAATTAAATTTCGGTTGCATATGAGAAAAAGTGGAATTTTCTCCCTTTATCTCCTTTGTTTATCAATTTGTAATATCCCTTAAAATATTTTATAATAAGTTCGCTTAGAAGTAAATTAGATGTTATCAGTGTTATGTCAATAATAATAATAATAAATAAATAGTGTTATGTCATGCCTTGATCTTTTTTTTTTTCTTCATTTATTTCTTGTATTGAATTTTAAATTACATGACTCTTTTTTTTCAACTAACTTGCCTATATATCCATGATCCACACCTTATTCGATAAAGTAATTTTAACATTTAAGAATATACAATACTATTTATTTTACTACTCTCATATTGATAATTATAATAAAACAAGTTTTGATAAGAAAAAAAAATCAAAAATCATTTTAGCAATTTGCCCATAATTGTAAAAAGTATTTTCCCCCCAAAGTATAAAGTTAGTCTTTTTGTACTCCATATTTATGATCATGATAATAGCTTCCAAATGTATTCTATTTAGCATCTGACATGCTACTTTCTTTAGCTTGGCCTCTCAAACATCAAAATTTATTTTAGGAAATTTAAAAATTATTGTAATTTGCTATTATTTTCCTATATAATGATATTGAGTTTGTACTTCAATCAATTGTTTCTTATTGCAAAATTATTATTTTCAGAATATGTAACTATTGAATTATACTTAAAAAGTTATTTAAATTTTTTTCTAAACAAATGAATTTTCTTTATCTCTTTTAACAATTATAGATTTAACTATAACAAACTTTCATGTAATTGTGAGAGATTACAACTCAATGAGATGAAATTTTTACTTGGCATCTAAAAAATAATTATTTATAATAATAATTGCGTAGCATTATTATAAAAAAATATAATATTAGTACATCCTTTGAAAATGTTATTCATAATAAATAGGTTAAAATTGTACATTCTTTTTTTAAAATAAAAAATTAAGTTCAAAGTTAGAGCACACATTTAAAAAAAAAAGGAAAAATTGCGAAAAATATCTCCCACATTTGCTTGAAAAACTTTTTCCGCTAACTCCTAACATTTCAAATTATGCAAATTGATCACCCATATTAAAATAGTGTATTAAATTAGTCATTTCATCCACATTCGTTTCTTTTTTTAACAGAAATAAATCTCTTGCCCATCAAATTGAAAGAATGAATTTTGATTTCAATTTTGCCCTAAAAAACAATCACATGATGTGCACGTAGGTTATTCTGTTAAAAAATAAAAACGGAAACAGATTAGATAGAAAAACCAATTTAGTACATTATTTTAGTATGTGGGTTCATAAAAAAAGTTTTCCAAATAGATGTGAGGGATGTTTTTCGGAGATGGAATCCTCCGTCCAAAATTATTGGAGATGGAATCCCCCGTCCAAGATTATATTGTATTATCATGTTCAACATTAAAACTACGTCTTAACTTCACTCATATAATTCTATCGTAATTTTAGCGATATTTATGCTTTTAACCCATAATTTTATTTAAACTACGTGGTTTTGAATATTGGATGTAATATAAGAGGATAATCTTGGACCGTTTATCACAATTTATTCCCGTTTCTTAATTTTGGAAACATACAAAGCCATTCATGGTCATTACCGAACATGCAACAGGGACAGAAAATTAAAAACAATTTTTTTTTTTTTTTGGTTAAGAATTGGACAGAAAATAATCCAAAATGGGGGCGTTCGTAAGTTGGTCAAATCATCTTTTGATTTTGCTATAAGATAAAGTTAAAAAAGGAAAGAAACGATTCAGCTTACCTTGGAAATTTCTTCTTATTCCTCATACCAAATTTTAGGAAACATTTCAATGTCATCATTCATCATCATAGAGATAAAAAGATCTTGATGAGCAAAGCAAAGTTGACAATGGAAAAAGGGTTGTGAATGTTAGTCTGAATGGATGTTCTGGTCAACCATATTGCATAGAGAACATTCAACATTGCATTAGTCAGCAGATCAGAAACAAAGATGAAAGTTTTTCAGCCAAGTTTACCTCATCCACCACTATCAAAAAGGGATTCTTGAGAGCTTGTTTTTAAGCTGATTCAACCGAGAAATCAAGTCCCAGTTGAGGAAAGTTCTTCACTTTGATAAAATCCCAGACAAAATCAAGATCCCCATTTGTCAAGAAGTTGACTTTCTGAGAATATTTTCACATTATTTTATAGAGAAGGAAGAGTTTTTGAACTGGGATATTGCTGCTGCTTTTGAGGAAGAATCTACTTATCATATATATAGGGAGAGATGGGGGAGGAAGAGGAACTTCCAATATATGCTGCGGAGGTGCAGCCGCGGCAAAAAGAGTATAGAAAAGAGATCTGCAATGACTGCTTTTCGAAACCAGTTGATTGGATTAGAATGCTGGCGAGGGAAATGCATTGGAGTTTTGTATTTGGAGTGGTGGTTGTCTATGGTATTAGCCAAGGATTTGGTGGAGCTTTTGCTCGCCTTGGGACAGAGTATTATATGAAGGATGTGCAGAAAGTGCAGCCTTCTGAATCTCAGTTTTACTTAGGAATTATTAATATTCCTTGGATTGTGAAGCCACTTTGGGGTCTGCTCACAGACGTTGTTTCCATTTTGGGGTATCGTCGGAGACCTTATTTCGTTTTCGCTGGTAACAATTTGTAGTTGCACTTTCCAATCTAGCTTGCAGAATTTAGATTGTTCATTCAGTTGTTCTTTTGTTGTTTTATGTCCCTTTTTCTTGATTACATACTGAATTTATTCGGTAAAAGCTGTTTTTGAGTATTGTTTTAATGACATAATCAGTATGGAAGTAAAAAATTAGGACTTGCAAAACCAAGAATGAAAAACAGAAAACAAGTTAGAAGTGAAGTAACTTTGAAGTGTATGTAGCTTATTTTCTGGTAGAGGAATAGGAAGTTGAATAATTAACTTACTGACTAGAAATTCTGATAGCTTAGAGGATCAGAGAATGATGAGACTTCATTGCCCTTAAACTGCTTTGACAACTCTTTTTTCCTGAAGCTGTTGAGGATTTTTGCAAATTTATTCAATTTGGTAATTGATCTAAAAGAAGTGAAACCGAAAAGGAAGAGCATAATATATGTCTATGAGTTTTTAAGTTCTCGAATTCACTCCACAATTCACATTGCTTGTAACATTAATGCGCTGTTATCTCATCCACATTTTAGCTGTTAACATTGAAGCATGAAAATTCTAGATTTGCAAAAGATTACAATAGCATGGCAATTTGCTAAGGATTGGTAACCAAAAATATCTACTGGAGGGAGGGGTTGATGCACTGGGAGAATAATGGACAACAACTCCAAAAATATTCTGATCCGCATTTGTATGCATTTTTTTATTATTCCCTAGTGTTGTCTTATGTCATGAATCTTACTGCAATGTAGGGTGAGGGACAAATCCCTTTTCATAGTCAAATACTTTATAACATGACTAGCTTTTGCAGTGTATACGGTGATTCGGAAACTGTTGATCTAAAGCACTCCTCTAAGATGGAATCTGCTCTTGATTATTTCAGGTTCTGTTGGAATTATTTCGATGCTTTTCTTGTCATTGCACAAGAACCTGCATATTGCATTTGCACTGTTGTTGTTGACTGCAGGAAGTGCTGGAGTTGCAATAGCAGATGTTACTGTTGATGCCTGTGTGGCACAGAATAGTGGTACCCATCCTTCTCTTGCAGCCGACATGCAAAGCTTATGCGCCTTAAGTTCTTCTATTGGTTCACTAGTGGGATTCTCTTTAAGTGGTGTCTTTGTTTACTTAATTGGTCCTAAAGTAAGCTTTTCTTCTCCACTAGTTCAACCAAAATCTTATTCTTGTAACTTAATTTCTTTATTCATCTTGAAATATTTGTTTTCTTTTTTCCTTATGGCAAAACAAATTGTTAAAAGGGAGTTTTAGGACTGTTGTTGCATACCATCTGCGCTCGTGTTTTCTTGGTTGGGATTTTTGCTCAAGGAACCTCAGACGCCAACATCGCTTACAACAGGTACTGAAAGCCTTCTTTTAAATATGTGGGTTTTGTTAGCTTAAACATATCCGTTCCATCTCAGGTCAGCCTGAAATTTATTGATGCTGCTAAAGCTATGTGGAAAACATTAAGATGCCCAAGTGTGTGGAGACCATGTTTTATATATGTATTTGTCCCTTGCAGTAAGTTTAGACATCTGATGAAGGGATGTCTACTGTTACAGATCCAGAGGCAGGTCCAGCTTTTTTCTAAGGTATGTGTGTTCTCAGCGCATTTGATAGCCTGACTATGATTCAGTAAGCAACGTCCAATATTATTTGATCAATTCAGAAACATTAGCCTGAAGTTGTTCATTAAAAAGGAAAATATAGGGATGGTATTGGCCATTTTTGTGTTATCAACGCTTCCAGCATTTGCTATGAGCCCATGGGTGAAATGCATTGAGATGAATAAATGGTTTTGGTCTCAAAGACATCATTCTTTTTACCCTGGCAGTATAGAAGATCGTTGACAATTGAATAAACAAAGGAGTCCCTGATATCGATATCTTCTGCTGGGAAACACGGGACACTGTTCAATTTTTTTGTTTCCAATTAACATGGCATTAGGTTTGTTTCTGCTTCATCCAAGGCTACCCGACAGTTGGTAGGTCTGAATTCTTAGGCTATTAAGTTTTCTTCACTCAAACTAGACGTCAATGGTTCTTTATGTAATCGTAGACTCTTGGCCCTAGGCTCCTGCATTCTCCTCGTTCTTTTTCAAGTTCTTTTTAAAGAAAGCCACTTGTAGTGGTGGTGGGCTAGGCATATAAAATCATGCTTTTGTTTAACATTTTATAAAATGCAACCATCTCTAGTCCAAAAACAGGATTGCATCAAAATGATGGCCACTTCTTTCTGTCTGAATATGGATGGAAAGCTCATATTTTTTCTTGATCAATATGTTAGGAAGAAAGTTTCTCATACCTTTTTAGTCACCTTATTACCTATATATGCAATTTACTGCATTTTAAGTTCTAATTTGAGGATGCTGTCCTTGCAGGAGGCTATGGGTTTTGTAATGGCTGTTGGCTCGGTTGGATCTCTTTTGGGGGCTGTTCTATATCAGTCGAGGTTAAAAGATCATCCCTTTCGAGACCTACTCTTTTGGACTCAACTACTGTATGGTCTGTCAGGAATGCTGGATTTGGTGCTAGTCCTGCGCTTGAACTTAAAATTTGGCATTCCTGATTACTTCTTCGTAGTAATCGATGCTAGCGTTTCTCAGTTGATTGGACGGCTCAAATGGATGCCACTTCTTGTTCTAAGTTCAAAACTATGTCCTCCTGGAATCGAAGGAACGTTTTTCGCCTTGCTCATGTCAATTGATAATGCTGGACTTATGTCTTCATCATGGGGAGGAAGCGTGATTCTTCATGTACTGAAAGTAACAAGAACACAATTTGATAACCTTTGGCTGGCCATTTTGATTCGAAACATCTTGAGAATAACTCCATTATCTCTACTGTTTCTGGTGCCTAGAGGTGATCCCACCTCTACCATTCTTCCAGATGAAATTACAAGCTCAAAAGAGGGCTCTGAAACTGAAACTACAGCAGCTGAAAATGTTGAACTTGTTAGCCTTGTCAAAAGGGTGGATGGTTAGCCCTTAGCATATATACATTTTAGAACTTGAAAAGGTTCTTCTACTTGACATACACAGGTGAAATTTTTTCTGTGAGATTCTTGCTATTTTACAAAATTCAATGAGGTAATCTTTACTACTTCTTGTGATATTAGTAATGTAAGACCACAGAGGTATTTGTTGTTGTTGTAAACAGGACCGAAATTTCTTCCTATGTTACTTTGTTCAAGGTTGTTTTGACAACTTGAGTAAGAATATAAAGCTGTTTTACACTATTAGGTAATTCATGCAAATTTCTTCCTCTTTATGTTTAGAAAACTGATATTGGACCCATAATAATTTTTAAGGTAAATGATTCCAATGATTCCTCAATTTAGATTTTGTTACATAAATAGTTTTTTAACTCATTTTTCATCCATCTAACAAGTAACGTTGTCTGTCATCAGGTGACACTATTCATCATTCGAAATGATATTGTTTTGTGTCATATAACTAATGGTATTATGTATTATACATATGGATAGAAAATGAGTTAAGAACTTAAGTAATAAAATTAAAATTGAGGATAAAAATGTAACTTTTTCAAGATTGCAAATCAAAATGATACTTACCTTAAATTGAGGGGATGTTGGGATTATTTACTCTAATTCTTAACGTCATGCCTGAAGATTATGTTGTGGAGCCGAAAGGTAGGAACTGGACCTTGCCCGAGGGAATGTAAGCGTGTAGGAAGGCCGACCACTATATAAGCTAAAAAGAGTCCGATGAGGAATCAACATCCCCCGAGGGAATGTAGGCGTGTAAGAAGGTTGACCACTACATAAGCTAAAAAGAGTACGATGAGGAATCAACATCGCTACGAGCAAGACGTAGTATATTTTCTAGGTCTTCATCTTTGGAAAAACGACCCTCCTTAGGAAGCTATTCCCTAAACTTGGACGGATGATAATTTGATTCCGCAAATGTTCAAACAATAATGCAGAAACACAAGCGAATCGACAAGAATTTATTCAATAATAGGAGACAAAATTTACAATTTCACAATAAGACTCTTGAGAATTATATAATTCATTATATAATGCGCTCAAAAAGAACCTTAGATATGTGAAGGTTAACAGTTTCCTTGTCACAATAGGCGCTGTAGTAGAAAGCTTTTGCAACAGTAAGAAATGTCTGCCTGGCATTTGCAGTTGAGATGTTTGAGGGACTTTGAAGAACTAAATGCACAAGTTCTTGCATCTCTTTTTCAATTTCTGCAAAATAATTGTTTGTGCCAATGTTTCTCTCTTGTATTTCCCCTCTTGTTTCCTAATTATCATAATAGTACAAGGTTTGTAAAAATGAGAGGAAAACAGCACAACACCCTTATGTGCACAATTGAGCTAAATGTGTAAATTAAAACAAAGCAACCATTAGAAAAAAAACTATACACATAAATTCCAACAAGAATGTTTATGTAAGATTATATATATATTCTTTAGTAATTTGGTAAATAACGACATAGCTTAGCAAATTTCAGACCAAATGCCTTGATAATTACTCTCACATACAACCATTTTCTGGAAAAGGAGGCAAAGAACACCATTTTTAGCAATATGAGGGATAGTTTTATTGTAAAGATTTGGGGTAAATTACTTCAATTCTCACTTCATTTTGATTTTATCTTAAATTTTTAAAAAGTTTTATTTTTGTCCGTCGTGTTATAATTTTGGTTTAAATTGTTCTTCGTCCATTTTTTGTCCACTTAAATACTAATCTGAATCTGAACAACCACTTGACAGACATATGACAAATAAAAAGCCATAAAAAATTGATAAAATTAGATATATGCATGTCACATTATTATCAAAATTGGATTTTTGTTGCACAAAAAATGTACTAAAAGATCAAGGTTAGATACGCGGTATTCTAGTGAGTTGGAAAACTAGATGGAACACCGATAACAAAAGCAATAATGGACACTATTAAAATGCGGAAAGTAAAGAGACAGGAGGTTGGTAACGCAGTTCGGCAATTTTCCTACGTCTGCGGGGCCACGCCCAGATAAAACAATCCACTAAGTTCACAAGTTACAAAACACTCGGTCTGATACAAAGTAAGACTCCCTCTTATTTTTGACGCCTCCTCTTCCTAACTCCACAGTGAACGTGATTGTGTGAGCTCCTCTCGACTTGTGTGATTCCTCTCGGAATCTGTGGTTAATGCAAGATCCCCTTGCCCACAATGAAGACAAGATCTCCTTGTCAATGGCGACTCCTCCTGGAATCCGTAATTTTGCAAGATCCCCTTGCCCACGTTTGAACTCCTCCCGAGCTCCTTAGCAACCTCCTCCCGAGGCTGAATATAATCAAGAACACAAGGATTGCATCTTCAATATATTTGCGTTAAGATGCGAAAGGCAACACACTTTGATCAAAGATCTCAACAAAGAAAAGTATTCACAGTCTTGCAAAAGACAGAAAGAATAATCATCAACTCACACACAAAATACGTGTGGTTGGAAAGATCATATAGGCACACCAAATCTTCCCATGTTTATCTCCAAGATTATTTCCAAATAATTCGAATGGAAAGATGAAAACCCATGTGCCTTCAATGCTTATCTTTTCCAAAGACAGATCTCCAATGATAACTTCCAAGAATACCAAGATAAGTCCCAAAATTACCAAGATAGCATTAATCTCCAAATCAATTTTTCATTGCATAGATTGATTTAATTTGATTTATGCTTCCAATAAGATCTTTCTTTATCTTGCCAAAAAATCAATGCCAATTAATAAATGCCAACGTGCGCATTAACAATCTCCCCCTTTGGCATTTTTTGGCAAAATCCAAAGTCCCCATGTATGCTGGATAGAAGTTCGATTAAGCTCCCCCTGAATTGGAACTTTCACAAGAAACATCATTGCACAAGACCCATCAAAAGACATCTAGATTCGAACTCCCCCTGCATCGGATCTTACCAACAAAACATCATTGCACAAGCCACTGTGCATGACATATCAAGAGACACCAAGATCCCAGCATACAAATGTTTTAGGGATTACAAAACAAATACCCAAAAATCCAAATTACTCCCACCTTTTTGCCACAAAAAGACAAAAGGGCACAAAAGCAACAATAAAACATAACAAATTGTCTTAAGCGGAGTAAAATAAACAATATCAGAGTAATCAATCAGAAACCTCCGCATCATTGGGCACAAGGCCAACTGAATCTGCTAGTAATTGAACACCAGCAGCTTTTTCTGGAATTTTTTCAGCTGAACCAGTAACATACCCACCAGATTAGGCGTTGGAAGGGGTATGACTGTCAGTGACACCTGGAGTGACACTAGAAGTGCCTTCACTAGAAACAGCAGAAGGAACAGGAGTTTCCTTTGCAACAACTTCTTTAGCAGAATTAGAGTCAACATTGTCTTCAATGATAGGATTGTCTAGATCCATTTCAGATTCTGTAAAAATAGAAGATAGATTTTGAAGAATACCTGCTGTAACTTCCTGAGTAACATCAGGAGGAACATCTGAGGTACCAGCATTATCATCAGCTGCAGGGTCAACTTTAGTAACAAACTGCTTCTTCCTTTCAGCAGCCTCAGCAGTAACATCTCTAGCTGTCTTTACAGCTATCAAATCATCAAGCAATGAAGAGATCTTCTTCCTTCTCTTCTCAATGTTAGCCTGCTGGGTAATCAGAGACTTCAATTCATCCTCAAACACCTTAATTGTGCTTGATAGCAAGACTGGATGACCAAGTTCTTGTCAAAGTTAGAGACATTATCAGAGACATCCTCCATATCATTGACATGGTCGCCCTTCAACAGCTTATAACTGATTCTGATATCTTCCTTGTCCATCTCCAGAGTTTACTTTGCTCGGATTACAGAGTGTTGTGAAGACATAATACCATATATCAAACACGGAAAAAGATAAGCTATCATTTCATTCTTGCAGTCTGCATGCTTCATAATTTGATCAAACAAAATCTGTCCCACATCAAATTCAATAAAATTTCCAATCTTGAACAACAAAGTGACCATGGACTTATTCACACCAGTTCCATGCGAGGTAGGGAGCCAATTCCTCATGGCAATCGTATGCAGAATTGCATACTTAACAGACAACTGAGAAGCAGGAAAATCTTTCCCTCTAGGCCATACTCGCCTGACACCTCCTGTGACATCAGTAATGATTTTACTGTAGTCAAGAGTGAATTCTTCCACATTAGCCCAACGATTGCCTAGATGTGTATTTATCACATCCGGAGAAAATTCAAACAGCTTACCCCTCACAAATACATATCCACCATCAGGATGCTCCAAATTCTTCACATTAGAGTCTATATTGCAATAGAACTCTTGAACAATTCTCCTAACAAAAGGCTTTATTCCCTTAATTGTTCTTTCTAACCCTTGGCTAATCAACTGATCCACAAGTTTTTGACAGTCTTTAAAATCACCATCACGGACATTCCTTTCACTCCAGATATTTCTCCTAAAAACTTTATTCCACAAACCAGCATCGTATTCAGACTTGAAATCATCCAAATTAGCAGTAAAGTCTGATGACTTACTTGCAGCAGCAGGAGACTTGCCCTTTGACATCGCCTTGGAGCGAGTGACTCGCTGAGATTCAGAAACTATAATTTCTCTCTATCGTTTTGCCTTAGATGACTTAATTGGTTCTGAATCAGAGAGATCCTGAACATCATCTTCAGAGGAAACACCATCTTTGACACCTTCTTCTTCAGCCCAAGCATCATCTGAAGAATCTTCATCCACAACTTGAAATCTTCTTCTCTGAGGCTTTTCGGTAACTTTAGAAACAGCAGGTGCTTTAGGAGGTACAACACTTGTCTTGATAGACCAACACTTGATTGTCCAAATCTCGTTCGCACTCTTAAAGGATCAACAGACTGAATGGGAGTGGCCATCTCAGCTTCTGAAGACAAATCAACCTCAGAACTTGAAGACTTCTCTTGTGAGTGAGAAGTACTACCACCTTCACTTGATGAAACTGGAGGAGCAGGAGTAACAACTACATGAACTTCATCATCATCCATAGTTTCAACTACCTTTCTAGCTCGAGATGAAGACCTTGACTGAGAAATCTCTAAGATTTTAGGGCACTTGACTTAATCGATTTCTCAGAACCTTTGATTATGTTCACAATAGTGAAGACGACTGAGATGAGTTCAATACTTTGGATAGTAGAAGCTCAAAAAACTAGAAACCCTTGAAATATCAAAAAGAGAAATAAGAGCCAAAATTATTGCAGTCAGAGTTTGCGTAACTGAGACCAACTCTTCAAATCCATATATTCAAATGAGAATCCCCAAAATGCCACGTGTCACTTGTAGAGCTGAGGATCAAAATTCACAAAACAGAAACCCACAACTACAAAAACTGCCAAAAAGCATGAGGCGGGAAACCACAAAAGACAAAACAACTATTCTACCATATTTTTGTGTTTTTCATATTTTTATATTGTTGTAAATACACTTACAATACAAAAAAAACTTACAACACTGAAGAACCTCTTCACATGACACACATGCCTAGGGCAGACCTTAGTTATTCAAACCTTGCTCCATCCAAAGCTTTGGTGAAAATATCACCAATTTGTTTTTCTGTCACCATATGTTCCAAAGCAATAGTTTTATCTTCCACAAGAGATCGAATAAAATGATGTCGAATATCAATATGCTTTGTTCGAGAATGCTGAACAGGATTCTTAAAAATATTGATAACACTCATATTATCACAGTAGAGTGTCATGACATCCTGCGTGACACCATAATCTTTCAGCATTTGCTTTATCCAAAGAAACTGAGTACAGCAACTACCAACTGCAATATATTCTGCCTCGGCAGTAGACAGAGAAATTGAGTTTTGCTTTTTGCTTAACCATAACACCAAATTGTTCCCCAAATAGAAACATCCACCAGAAGTGCTCTTTCGATCATCTGAACTTCCAGCCCAGTCTGCGTCACAATAACCAACTAGATTGGTATTTGTATCAAAAGAATACCAGATCTCATAGTCAGTTGTCCCGCTGATATATTTGAGAATCCGTTTGACTGACACCAGGTGTGACTCGCGAGGATTTGCTTGAAACTGAGCACATAAACCAACACTGAAACAGATATTCGGACGACTGGCAGTTAGGTACAAGAGACTACCAATCATACTTCTGTATAGACATGCATCAATAGGAATCCCCTTCTCATCTTTATTTATCTTCTCATGAATTCCCATGGGTATTCTCCTAGGACGAGCATTTTTCAATTCAAACCTTTTCAGCAAATTTTTGGCATACTTGCTTTGAGAATTTGAGAATTTAAAATACCATCATTGCGTTGCTTTAATTTGAGAATTCAAACCTTTTCAGCAAATTTTTGGCATACTTGCTTTGAGAATTTGAGAATTTAAAATACCATCATTGCGTTGCTTTAACCAAAGGTGGACGCATTGTTGAATCTCCTTCCTTCATAGAGTCCATTGCACAAAAAAAATCAAGATCAAGTCCTGCGGATCCCGCCTAAGAAGCAAAGACGACCTGATTTGATACCAATTGAAAGATCAAGGTTAGATACGCGGTGTTCTAGTGAGTTGGAACACTAGATAGAACACCGATAACAAAAGCAATAATGGACACTATTAAAATACGGAAAGTAAAGAGACAGGAGGTTGGTAACGCAGTTCGGCAATTTGCCTATGTCTGCGGGGCCACGCCCAGATAAAACAATCCACTAAGTTCACAAGTTACAAGACACTCGATCTGACACAAAGTAAGACTCCCTCTTATCTTTAACGCCGCCTCTTTCTAACTCCACAGTGAACTTGATTGTGCGAGTTCCCCTCGACTTGTGTGATTCCTCCCGGAATCTGTGGTTAATGCAAGATCCCCTTGCCCACAATGAAGACAAGATCCCCTTGTCAATGGCGACTCCTCCCGGAATCCGTGATTTTGCAAGATCCCCTAACCCACGTTTGAACTCCTCCCGAGCTCCTTATCAACCTCCTCCCGAGGCTGAATATAATCAAGAACACAAGGATTGCATCTTCAATATATTTGCGTTAAGATGCGAAAGCCAACACACTTTGATCAAAGATCTTCAACAAAGAAGTGTGTTCACAGTCTTGCAAAAGACAGAAAGAATAATCATCAACTCACACACAAAATACGTGTGGTTAGAAAGATCATATAGGCACGCCAAATCTTCCCATGTTTATCTCCAAGATTATTTCCAAATAATTCGAATGGAAAGATGAAAAATCATATGCCTTCAATGCTTATCTTTTTCAAAGATAGATCTCCAATGATAACTTCCAAGAATACCAAGATAAGCCCCAAAAATACCAAGATAGCATTAATCTCCAAATTAATTTTCCTTGTATAGATTGATTTAATTTGATTTATGCTTCCAATAAAATCTTTCCTTATCTTGCCAAAAAATCAATGCCAATTAATAAATGCCAACGTGCGCATTAACATGTACAAAGGACCATTTAAAATCAATATTTAGATTAAGTAGTAGTAGTAGTTTGCATCACCATACCTTTTTATTTTTGTATTGAAGTAGTTGCTGGCAAACTTTGTTTGTGAGGTTAGAGAGACACTTGTAATCATCATCGTTGCATACCATCTCATTCATGATTGTTATATTTCCAGCACAAAGGTTTATTATGTTCACCAGCAATGTAGCTTCTTCATTTGAGTGGTCATCAAATTGCAAATTCAACCAAGAACTCAACCATTTTTCCCACTGTAAAATTTTGATCAAGGACATTAATCTATGTGATACATATAGTTATTTTTTTTAGAGCACTACAAATTAAATGGGATGATGAATTAATTGGAGCTCACCATATCATTAATTTGTTGATGTACATCCTTTTGCCATGCCTCAAAGATATCATCACATGAGAGTTGGTTAATGAATTCTTGTATTGTCCATAGTAGTCCACTTCCCATCCTATGGTTACAAGTAACATATATATGGAAGAAAACTCAAAAATAATATCTAAATAAATCTTTGGTTAGGGAGGAATTACTTAGGTCTCTCCCGACTCTAATTCTTAAAACTGCATGTAATGTAAGAATGAGTGAGCTCGAAGAAAAAAAAATCTAAATAATCTTGAAAGTTTGGATTTTGCCTTCTTATGATTTCAAGCAAGAAGTAGTGAAAGAAGTCTTTTAATTTTTTTTTTCTATAAATGACCTCAGTAATCCCTCAATTTAAGAGTAAGTATCATTTTAATTTCTAATTTTAAAAAAAAAGTTATATTTTGATTTCTCAACTTGAATTTTGTCACATAGATAGTCTCTAACTCATTTTCCGTCCATGTAGCAAGTAACGTTGTTAGTCATGTGGCACAAAATAACGTCGTTTTAAATGTTAAATAGTGTCACATAACAGACAATATTACTCGCCAGATAGATGAAAAAAGAGCTGAGAACTTTTTTTTTGTGATAAAATCTAAATTGAAAAATCAAAATGTAATATTTTTAAGATTGAGAACAAAAAGAGGCTTATCTCTAATTTGAGGGATTATTGAGGTCACTTAATCTAATCTTTTTAATTGTAGAATAGTTTTTATTACTGAAATCTTCTAATTAATTTACATTTTCCACTGTATTTATAGGGATAATCATAATTACAAAACAAAAGAAAGATAAAAGGTTTGGTTGATTATTGTACTCACTCATCTATTTTGTACAAGGAACCAGTTGCATTGCTTTTGAAAGCTTCCAAGAATGCAGTCCTTTGCTCCATTGATGTAGCAACTTGATCAAGATAAATAGTAAGAGTTTGTGTAATAACCCAAGATTTAGCCCATGCAAGTCTCTCTACTGATCTTTCTGGTTCAAATATGCTTGCAGCTGCTAAAAAATAAGCATGCAGAAGATTCTCTGCACTTAATCCATATTCTTGAAGATGGCAATCATCCCACCACCTTCAAATTCAAATTTTATGTAGCAAGATTCAATCAATTAATCAGCATGCATGGAATTCAAAATTGATAAAATTAATTAGATATATACTTACTCTCGCATATTGATCCACTCAAGCTGATGTTGAGCTTGGCAGTCATTGTAATCTATTTTTGCAAGCTCAAGATAGGCATTGTTGCTAATTTCAGTCACCCTACATGAATAATTTTTTGAGTGCAAATTGTGCAAGTCAGATGTCAAGGTAACATGAAAAGAAAATGGAAAGTGGTAGACAAATTACTACAATTCTTCCTAATTTAGGGGTTCATTTTGATTTAGCTTTTAAATTTTAAAAAGTTCTATTTTCGTCTATTATATTGTAGTTTGGGTTTTAAGTTATACTTCGACCATCTTTTGTCTTTTTAAAATCTAATTTGAATAAATATTTGACACGAATACAACAAATAAAGGGCATAAAATTGAATGAGTTAGACATATGTATATTGCATAATCATTGGATTTAGATTTTTGTTACACAAAAAATTGAACAAAAGACTATTTTAAAATCTAAATTGCAACATAATAGATGAAAATAGAACTATTTTAAAGATGTGAAATCAAAATGAGCCTCGGATTAAGAGATGATTCAAGTAATTTACCCAAATAAAAGCATGCATGCATACCATGAACTTCTTCTTGATATTCTATGTTGACGGTTTGCATTTGAGGATTTTAGTGAAAAAAAATCTTTTTTCTTTTTTTTTTTGGTATGGGAGAAATGGTTTTTCATTTGGTTTAAAGAGAGCTTAATTAAATCAACTGAAAAGTGATAAAGGTCCTCGTTTTTAATAATCATCATCAATCACTTAATCTTCTGCTTACATTAATAAAATATCGAAATATTTCTTGTATTCAGCCTATATTCTGAAATATCAATTTGAACTTTTACGTGACCATAATTTTATTTTGAATAATAATAAAAAATACAAGTTCTTCGATCTTCTTCTTTTTAATGATTTCGTAACTTTACTTACATGTAGTCTATCATTACTCTCGTTCACTCATCTATTCATAATAAATATCAATCTTCCGAGTGATGATAGAACTCAACGTAAGTAGTGTTACTAAATTGTCCAAAAATAACTCGTATTCGAAATCATTACTTTCTTTTTTGTAATATTAAAAAGAAAGTCTTACATTACTTTTCTGCGCAAGAATTTTCACTATGGTTCTTATTTCTTAATTTTCTTTTATTTCTCATACATAAATAAGGAAAATAAAATTAAATAAAATAGAATAGAAAGGTACCTGTATAATGTCTTGGCAACCCATACATCATCTGCCCCACTATACTGTTCTATGTAGAACCTTGCTTCAACATGAGGCAAGCTAGCATGCCATGGGATTTCAAGCCCATATCTTAACTGTAATAATTAATTAATTGTTTATATTTTTTAAATACAAGGGAAATTATAATTATGATATTAATTATAAGGAAGAATATAATACTATAATTATTTTTATTGACATGATTATGATTTTTTAAGTTTACCTCTCCTGGAATATCTTTGGATATCACCCATTTATCCACAAATTGTTCACTTGCAAGCCAATCTTTCAAGAAATTGTAGGAGAATATTTTTGCTTCTTCAAGAATTTTCTCGCCAGGGAATTGAACTTGTGAAGCCTTATAGAGGTTTAATATTGTTGTTGGAGATGCATTTAATTCACCACCAAGGCAACAAAACTTATCATTGTATTTGAAATGCTTGAAAACATCTATGGAAAAAGAAAACAATGCAAATTAAGACTTAATTATTATGCTCACTTTAGAATATTTCAAAGATAAGGATCAGAATAAGCATGATTTATAGAATGACCAACATTTCTTCTATACGAATATGGTTGATCAAGCAATTTTTTATTATTATTAATTGAAAGAGAATTCATGCATAATTTTTTTTGAAGAATTTAGTAATATATTTTATTGTTCTATAAAAAAAGATTTAGTCTATTCCATAAACTATATATTAATATATGAAATTGTGATTAAAAAATATTTCATACTTCATTAGGTAAAGTTTCAAATTGCTGCAGGAATAATTAAGAATGAAAAAGGAAAAGAATAAAGAAAGAAAAAAAGCCATACTTTTGGAGATCGGATCCTATGTCCAAGATTATCATATCTCATTATGTCTAATGTTCAAAACGACGTAGTTTAACTAAAACTAGGGACTAAAAGCATAAATATCACTAGAATCACTTTACAATTATTAGACCCTATCCAACAAATGAGTGAACCTTATGACGTAGTTTTAATATTGGACATGATAAGATATGATAATATTGGACAGAGAATCCCATATCAGACTTTTGTGCTGAAAAATAAAATTGAAGGGGGGAAAAGTGGAAAACTAGTCTTTACATGTAAAGGGATTAATTATATCTAATTGAGTACATTACTTCAATCGTCCCTCAATTTGGAGATACATTTAGTTTTTGTCCCAAATCTTCAAAAGGTTTTATTTTCGTCCTTCATATTACAAATTGAATCTAAAATTGTCTTTCCTCTATTTTCTTCCACTTAAACTTCAATTTGGACAACTATTGAACACACATATAGACATGGCCACGGTTCCGGTTAAAACCAGAATCGGTCAAATGGCTTGGGCCTGGAATCGGAACTAGTGCCTTCCGTGCCCAAATCGTGAATCGGCGGTTCAAAACCGCCGTTTTTTTAAATATATATAAATCCAACGGCTAGAATTTTCTAGCCGTTGCTTGATCCAACAGTGAGAACCGGCGGTTCACAAATTTTTTTTTTGAGATGGCCGTTGGATGCAATGACCATCAACAACTTTTGACCGTTGGCAATCCAACGACCAAAATTCAAGTCGTTGGAAAGCCAATAGTCATGCCGTCATGGCTTTTATTTTCTATTTTTTTTATTTTTTCTTCTATAAATATCCAAACCCTCAAATTAATTTTTTACACTATTCTCTCATTTCTTTCTTAACCTATATTCTCTCAATTCTCACAAGTCTCAATTCTATTAATTCTCTCAATTATCATTTATATTATTTACTTTTCTTTATTATCATTAACTTATTTTTACTCATTAATTCATTATATTCAAAATTCAATTCTTTACTTTAATTTATTTTATGTTATTCAAATCTTTAGCTAATTATTTGTGAAAATTATTTATTTTATTTAATACTAAATCCTCATTATTCGTTTTTATTATTTGAATTATTTCTATTTATTTAAATACTTTTATTATAGACTTATAATTCTATTTATCTAATTATTTATATTTATTCAATTACTTTATTTTAATTTACTATAAAATGGATAGTTTTAATAGAGATATTGTTGGTAGCTCACAATTTGGTGCTAACCAAAGTGAGCAAATTTTTAGTGGTGGTGGAGAAACCAAAAGATCCAATATTTAAGAAAGGCTAAAATTGGATATGTTTAAGAAGCACTACACAAAGATATTAGATTCCAATCAAGCCGAAATGCAATTATTGTTCCGGAAATAAATTATATGCTCTCACTAAAGGATTGGGCTATGGAACTTTGTCGTGACATTTGAAGGAAAACATCCACACGAAATCGGCATTTCCACCTACCAATCGCAATTATTCGGGTTTGTTCCTTCTACTACTCCTTCTTTTAAATATTTGGATGAAAAAAATAGAAAAGAATTAGCTAAAATAATAGCCATAGAACATTTATCATTTGGTTTTAGTGAAAAATTCAGATTTACTCATTATTGTCAAAATGCATTAAATCCACAAGGTAAAAGAATGCCTAGAACAACAATAACAAGAGAATTAAAGAAAATTTATAAAGGTGAAAAATAAATTTTAATTAAAATTTTTTCAAAATTAAATGGTAGTGTTTTTATATGTTCCGATATTTGGAGTGATTTATGGCAATGTATTCTTATACAGGAGCAACTTGTCATTAGATTGATAGTGATTGGAAAATACAAAAAAAAATTATTGCTTTTCGTCATTTTGAATCAAGACATATGCAAATAATATATCTAATTTATTAAATATTATTTTAGCTGAATATAGTTTATCTAAAAAAAAATTTCAATTGATTTTGATAATTTTTCGGCCAATACGGCTTCAATTAGTCAATTAACAAGTCTTTGTCAACCAATAATAGAAGAAATTTTTTTTCATATTAGGTGTGCATGCCACATATTAAATTTAGCGGTAAAAGATGGTTAAAAACGCTAAATACGCATATTTCGCCTATTAAAGAGGCAATTAGTCTTTTATGGGTTCGTCCAAATTTAATGAAAATGTGGGTAAAATTTTGTATGGAAAATGGATGAAAATCTAAAAGATTTAGTAAAGATGTTCCTAATAGGTGTAATTCAACTTATAAATTATTCAATTCATTTGTACAATATAGTACTTTGTTATGTACTTTTTTTTATGTAAAATCATGTAGAAAATATTGCTTTGCATCCCATTATATGGGAAATTTGTTGTAAATTATTACCACTTTTAAAGATATTCAAAAATGCTACTGAAATTTTATCTGGTATTTATTATCCTACTTCTCATTTATTTATTCACATTGCATGTGATATTATTGGTATTTTACAACAATTCAAAGATGACATTGTTTTATCACTTCCTATATATGATATGTTAATAAAATGGCTTAACTATTATCGAAAAATTCCACCTACATATTTAATTGATTCTGTTTTTGATCCACGTCAAAAAAATAATATTTTAGAGGAATATATTAATGCATATAATAGTTGCGTAGATTCTTTTTTTTTTTTTTCTGACAATGAAGGTTATAAAGGTGAAGATACTAAAGAAATTATAGGAGAAGTAAAATTTCTTCTTCGTGATTTATATAATGAATTTCATTTTGAATATGGTAGTCAAATTTCTCTTAATACCGGATCTAATATTGATGGTTCTACTAGTAGTGCATCACGCCAAAATACTACTAGTACTACATCAATGTTTTCTATAGCACCACGTAAATTTGGTAAATCTATATATTTTTCACACAAAAAACCAAGATCCGGTACTGAGACGGAACTTGATATGTATTTAACAACTACTTTTGAGGTTTGTGATAAAGATAGGGATTTTCACGAGTAGTCCTAGAATGTTGGAAGAGAAAGGAGAAGGATTATCCAATCCTTTCTATTATCGCAGGATATATTCTCTCAATTCCGACATCAACCGTAGCACGGTGGAGCAAACTTTTAGTAGGGGAGGGAGCATTTTAGACGAGCATCGGTCCCGATTATTACTAAAATCATTAGAAATCCAAGCATTAGTAGATGATTGGCACAAGGCATTTTTGAGAGCATAAGAAATGGACAAGACGAATGACATTGATTTAGATTATGACACCGACATTTCCTAAACGAGCAATGCTAGTACAACCGGATCTTCAACCGGAGTTTCCTATTTCACGAATTTTTTCCATCCCGATCCCGATGTTGACGTTGAAGAGTTAGATGATTAAAATTTTGGTCAATTAACTTGTACTCAAATTAATTTTATAAATGAAAATTTTTCATTTTAGTAAATGTTGTATCATGATTCATATATGTAAATGGCCAACTCGAAATTTGATATTATGGCCAAAATTTTATATTTCAATAATAAAATAAGGTATTTTTCAATTATATCAAACTTGTAAATTTGTACGTATTATATCAAACTTCTTATTTTTCACATTGTAAATTTGTAAATTATATCAAACTTCTTATTTTCACATTGTAAATTTGTAAAATTTTCAATTATATCAAACTTCTAATTTTTATTTTTTTAAAAAGTCGAACCATGAGAAAATCGTACCAAAATTGAAACCAAAATCGGGATAGAACCGAAACCTGGATGAAACCGAAATCGTGATGGAATCGGAACCGTGACGAAATCGTGAACCAGCAGTTCACGAACCATAACCGTAACCGTGAGGCCAAGGACCGGTTTAAGTTCCATCATTTGTGCAACTGTGAACCGGCGGTTCGTAAACCGTGAACATATGACCAAAAAAAGTGTATAAAAATTATAGAGTTGGATATATGCATGTCAAATAATCATTGGAGTTGAATTTTTCTTCAATGAAATTAAAGTAAACAAAGGACTATGGAAAATCAAAATTGTAACATGATTGGGGACAAAAGTGAAATAAAACTCTAAATTGATGGAAAATTGTAGTAATTTAGCATTATAATTTAAACAAACTACTCAGAGATGTAAATATTTATGCAAATGGCAAAAAGTATACAAGTTCATTACCAAAATTTAACTTACCAGAAGAAACATTGTACCCCAATAACCTCAAAAGCCTGAAACCCATGGAGGTGTCATCCAAATCATAAATTCTAGCATTTCTTCCACTAAATACTCCATTTTCAGTCCAAAATCTGAAGTCCAACAATCTCAGGAATTAATGAGAAAATATATCTTGTAATAGTGCAAATTGCATTTTTCTCATCATTTTTGTTCAATTATATTGTCATGATTGTTGCTAAGACGTGGAATCTATAATTTATTTCCTCTAACAAAGGTTTTCAAGAGGATATTCTATTTGATTATATGTTTCAATCCCTATTTCACTTTTATAAATGCAAAGTATTTAATATTTATTACTTTGAATTCACTAATCACTAGATAGAGTTTTAGTTAAATATATGTTGCGTATATTTATAAAGTGAAATCAATATTGAAAGAGAAAATCAAGCAGAAGTTCCGAAGTGAAAGGTTTTAATCCGATCCCTACATCAATAACAAATAAAAAGTAGTTAAGTTTTGCTAATGTACCTGTGCACATAATCCAAACACTCCTTAATTTCTTGCTCGAAATGACGGGAAATTCCAAGGCGTTGAAGCCGATCAATAGCCCAAAGTCGTGCGAATATATCAATGGGGTAAGCTGTTGGTGCTGTAAATTAATTAAGAAAAACCCAATTTATAACGTTTCATCTCAGTCCCTAAATGTTTATACCAAGCACCAACACTACTTTTGGTTCCAATCCTTTTCAAACCTTTGCATTGAAAAAATTTCTTTCTGGTCAATGTACTACAATTGATGAGAATTGACAGCAATAGTACAGTAACTAAAGACTCTGGCACTGTAGTACACTTGGATTGATGTTGAGATCATGTATAATGATATATATTCTAATATGTGACAAAATTTTATGTTGGATGTCAATCAATCCCGGCTAGCCCTCATTCTTTTTTCGAATTTAGAACCACGACTTATAGACAAACAAGCTGTATATTTTGTTGGGTGGTTTTTCCTCGAGGCATTATCGATTGCATTAAAGAATTCAATTATAAATTTTGTGTAAGTTTATCTATTTTATCTAATTAATAAAATTGAGGTTGACATCCTCTCCTGCCATTAGGAGTTTGTCGACTAAAAAAAAAGTTGTTTATAAGTAGGTGGAATTTGAGACCGATTATACTACATAGTAAAATTAATTTCTTTTTGATTATCATCTCAGCTTTGTTTTTATTAAACACACTTGCATATGTATTAATCTAGAATTCATCTTAATTATCTAAGACTAATAAAAAGAAGTGGGATGAAATTTATATAAATTTTGTCTTTGATATAGTTTAATTAACATGATGCATGTCATATCACCCTACACAAATATATAGATGATTTCTATGTCTTGGTGATGATTCTACTCAACGAGTTTTGTGAATGATAATGGATCATAACCAGAAATTTGGGAATATTGAACTAGCAATTTTGCCCCTTTGAAATTAAGCATTCATTTGAAATTCCCCCACTAAAAAAAAATTAAAGCAAAGTGTATAAAGAATTTTACCTCCACCATTGAATTTTGATATAGTAGTGTTGAGATACTTCAAGCATTTCTTATCTTTTGTCGCCATTAGTGCAAATGCTGTCGATGATGGAGAAGTCAAGAATGATCCTTCTTCTGTTTGTAACTTCAATAGCTTTTCCCAATTTAAGTCTTCAATTCCTTCTAGATTGTAAAGTAGTGCAGTTGGTACTTGGTGCATAAGTTCCTTTGGAATCCTACGAACAAAAATAGAGCCAAATAATGAAATTCTAGTGTTTGAATTATATGAGTTACAAAGTTCATTTTCTTGAGTGCTACATCCTCTTCATATATATAATTTTTCTATGTACATAAAGGTATTATTTTCGCCAACAAATTTAGGATTCAATGGATCTTTTCACTTTCTATTTTAATTCATGTAACATTCTATATGAACTTGTCACATGTATTTTCATGAAAGATATAACGACTAATGATTATCACTAGAATTAATAAAAAAATATTGTGCACGCATTTATATAGAATATATATATATGTTATAAGAAGTAAAACATGGGATGTTAGAAAAAAATTTGAAGTAGATTTAGGTGGAAAGACTTTTACGTCCCCTCCATCACGCGATATAAAAGAAGAATAATGAAAGAAAGTAGGTTTTTTTTTTCACGGTTTATCAACTCTATTTATGTGAAGCTGTATAATCAATTCCATTACTTTTTTTTTTTAAAAAAATCTTCAACTTGGTTGTTTCTATCTAGTGATGCTTGCTAATAGAGGGAGAAATAATGCTTTTGTGATGTTTACATACCTTGCAAACTTTAAAGATCTTAAAGAATATATCTCTCGTAGAACTGGTGCATCATAAGGAAGTTCAATGTCCAAATTTCGAGCTCTTTCAAGAAGGGGAGGAAATACAATTTCAAATCCACAAGTCATGCTATCTAAATCAGCCTTTCCAAGTTTAGACAATGTATCTTTGAAAAATCTGATCCCTGATGAACACAAAATGTTGAGTTAGAAGCAGCATTATTTTGGATCTTGGATTAACTTTCAATATTAGTTTTTACCCTTTTCAGACTTGTCTGGATGAATATTCCATGATCTTAACGCAATTACACAAGCTAGCGTGTTCAAAAGCCGATCATACGCAGAAAATTGATGTTCATCACCCCAAGATCCATCAGAGAGTTGATTATGAGAAATCCAGTCAAGTGAAGATGGAAATTGAGGGGTGCCATTTCCATCTATGTTCTCAACAAGGGCAACCCATGCTGTGTCATAAGGGGATATGCTTATTCTACCATCATCAAAGGTGCTCAACATCCATTTAATGTGACCAATGGAATCTTTTCTCTTGTTTGTTGCCAATGCCTTTTGAATAAGCACAATAAAGTTAAATCATACATATATGCAGGTCAAAGCCCCGTAAAAAATAGAGAATGATTAATTCAAATTTAATAAGGAAAAGGAAGATCGAAAAAGAATTGGATAGAAACTATAAGAAAACGCGTTTAGATCCACGATGGTGAAAAAGTGTGATCTACATAGTGGAGCTCACTTAGTTATTGTTTTTGTATGTATCCAGGTCAATCAAGTTCAAAACAATACTTAAACCTTTGCTTGCATCACCTTAAGAGCTTCTCCTACAATATCATCATGCTCCCTCACTTTTGATGCATTTGGACAATCTGCAAAACCCACACACATATGCAAGCAATGAACTTTAAAGTATACTTTATTGGTTAGGTTCAAAAAAGAGAAATTGCATTTCTACTTCTGAAGGCACTTTGCCTTGAATTGAATTTTATTTATATTTGATGTTTGTCAAATAAAATTAATTGGATCCTATACTTAATTTTTAACAATCTCAATTTGGTTGTAAAAGTATAAATTGGACTACTGTAGTTATTTTTTGGCAGAAAATTAAAACGATACATTTTATATCTTAAACAATATAAAGATACAATATTAAAGCAAATGATATTAAAGATAAGGTAAGCGTAAATAGTTTAAAGCAAATATATTTACAATATATACAATTATAATAATATTATCGTATACTCGTAGTGCATTTTTTTAAGGTTTAAATTTTACAAAATAAAATCGCACTGCATCATGCCATTTTAAAATAATGAAACCAAAATCAATCACTAAAAGAAATAAAACCACTGTTTACACATTATATGGTGTGTGGTGCGTGGTTCGATATGCTTTGGTCGGGGTGTGCGAATTTTTAATTTGCATAAACACCCTTACATGTAAACTGGGCAAAAGAAAAAGAAGTTTTATTGAGACCAAATCCTCTATCCAATATTATTTTATTCTATTTTGTCTAATGATCAAAATGACGTAGTTTCACTAAAATTATGGACTAAAAACATAAATATCACTAAAATTATTTTACAATTAATAAACCCTAACCAAGATATGAGTGAATCCTACGTATTTTTAATCTAAGACGGAATAAGATAGGATAATCTTTGACAGAAGATCTCATCTCAGTTCTATTAAGCACACAACAATTGAGAAATTGTATTTTTCACCTATGCAAGTGGGATCTTTAACACATTGAAATTGAACCAACAATTTCTGGAAAATTATTTCTTACAAGTTTACAAAAACATAAAAAGAGAGAGAAAGAATTCAGTATTTTTATTTGCATCCACACATAATATAACCTACTTTTGTTTGACAATTTTATATATGTTTCGTCACAACTAACCAAAAGGCTAATTTACATGCGAATGAAGGTATTGTGCAGCAATCTATGTCAATATATTCTAACTTTCAAAACATTTCTCTTCGTGTTCGCAGAATTTTGAATTTAGATAAGTTTAGTTTTAACTTAATTGTATTGTAATGTATTTGTTTTGTTTATTTTGACTTGTGCCCCTTTTTGGGTAAACCAAGAACTGAGCACAGCTTCCAAAACTTTAGACAGTGCGTGATTGAAATGGAAATGGTGGAACTTGTGCAAGTAGGATATGATTTTACATGGGCTAATAACCGAGAAGAGGAAGGATTTGTGGAGGAAAAGCTCTACAGGTTTTTTTGTTCAGCCGAATGGAAATTACAGTGCCCTAATGCTATCTCTAAGAATAAGTGGAAACAAGCTTCAGACCACAACATGATACTGATGATAGTGCTAGACTCATCACCTCCATCTCAGAGACTCAAGAGACGGTTTTATTTTGACAACAGGTGGGCTGATCATGCAGAAGCAGAAGAGGTAATAAGCAAGGCATGGAATACTAATTGTTCTGGTTCAAGAATGTTCAAATTGCACAACAAAATCAAGTTTGTCAGACTTGCACTTCTGCATTGGAATAGGATGAAGAAAAACAATTCTGCCTTGGAGATAAAAAATATTAAAACTGAGATGGAAGCTTTACAAAAGGCAGGAGGGTGTAGAGATTGGGGAAGATGGAAAGCACTTAAAAGGAGACTAGATACTGAATATTACAAAGAGGAAAAATATTGGGGACAAAGAGCAAGAATCAAATGGCTGAGGGAGGGTGACAAAAATACCAAGTACTTCCACTCCAGCGTAATTCAGAAAAGGAAGAAAAATCAAATCGAGGTTTTGAATAGAGAAAATGAGGAGAGATGTGAAGATGAGAATGAAATTGAAAAAGAAATTGTGACACATTTTGACAAGCTTTTCAGTTCTTCCAAGCCATCTGGAGTGGACACTGTTCTTCAAGGGATGCGAAGGGCTATCACTGATGCTATGAACAGAGAGATCATCAAACCAGTGGAGAAACAAGAAATCAGAAAGGCCATTTTTTCAATGCACCCCAACAAATCCCCAGGAGCTGATGGTATGTCTTATTTATTTTTTCAAAAGTTTTGGAATATAGTGGAAACTGATGTTTATAATGCTGTGTTTAGTTTTTTCCAAAATGGCTTCATGTTGCATGCATTTAATCATACATTAGTAACCCTTATTCCCAAAAAGCAGAAACCGTCTTGCCTTGCCCAATTTAGACCTATCAGCCTTTGTAACGTAGTATACAAAATCATATCCAAAATATTAGTAGAGAGGATGAAACCATACTTGAAACACTGTATAAGCCTAACTCAAGCTGCATTTGTTCCAGGGAGACAGATACTTGATAACGTGGTAATAGCCCACGAATACCTTCACTATCTGAACAATTTGAGGAAAGGAAAAAAAGCCTATATGGCTATTAAGCTTGATATGTCTAAAGCCTACGATAGGGTCGAATGGGAGTTTGTCTCGGCCACTCTTGCTAAAATGGGATTTCACCCGATTTTTGTTAACTGGATATATAACTGTATGAGTACAACATCATTTGCTTTTAATATCAATGGGATGCCTAGGGGGTATGTTAAGCCTACAAGGGGAATTAGAAAAGGTGACCCACTTTCTCCTTATTTGTTTTTAATTTGTGCTGAAGGGCTAACAAACCTACTTAGAGAACAAGAACAACTCAAGGCACTGGAGGGTTTAAAAATCAGCAAGACTGGTCCTAATATCTCTCACCTCTTCTTTGCGGATGATACACTTCTATTTTGTAGAGCTGATCCACAACAAGCAAATATCATTAGGACCCTTTTGAGGCAGTATGAATTGAGCTCTGGCCAGGTTGTCAACATGGAGAAATCTGCTATCTTTTTCAGTAAGAACACAAATGAGGGAACTAGAAGGGCTATATGCAATGCATTGAATGGCATAACTGAACAGAAAAGCAATAAGTACCTGGGGCTGCCAATGGTAATTGGGAGATCAAAGAAGCAAGCATTTGACTATGTTGTGGATCAAGTAAAGAAGAAGATTGGAAATTGGAAAATTCAATGGTTATCTCCAGAGGGAAGGGAAACTTTGCTCAAGGCAGTTGTCATGGCTATTACAGTTTATACGATGTCGTGTTTCAAACTCACCAAGAATATCTGTAAAGACATAACATCAGCCATGAATAAATTTTGGTGGAACAAAGGGAAGGCAGAGAAGCATATCTCGTGGGTAGCATGGAGGAAATTGACTGTGCACAAAAAGGAGGGTGGGTTAGGATTTCGCAATCTTGAAGCATTTAATGACTCCTTGTTAGCTAAGCAAATTTAGAGGCTAATCACAAAACCCAATCTTCTTATGAGCAAGGTGATGAAACACAAGTATTTTCCTAGAGATTGTCCTTTGAACGTGGAGGCTTCTAGTCAAAGTTCATGGTTTTGGAGAAGCTGGCAAGAAGCAAAATATATTCTTAACAAAGGATGCAGGAGAGTTATTGGAGTCGGAAGAACAACGTGGATTTGGTCGGATAAATGGATGCCTGGCCCCATTCCAAGGAAACCTTTGACACCCAAACCAGAGAGGTGCAATCTACAGTTAGTTTGTCAAATTTTCTCTCATGATGGTCTTGGCTGGAACAAGGAGATTATTAAGGGGCTGTTTCATGAACAGGAAGCAAACTTAATCCTCCAAATGCCAACAAGTCATCCTGGAACTAAAGACTGTGTTATATGGCATTTCGCTAATTCTGGAATATATGATGTTAGTTCAGGATACAGTATGGCTTTGGAATAGAGCAGACAAGGGAAGAATTTAGAAGGAACAAGCCACCCACCAAGGCAAGAGTCAAAAATGTGGAAGAAGTTGTGGTCTATGAATATCAAAGGAAAAATCAAGCACTTTATTTGGAGATGTGTTCACAATAGCTTGCCAGTAAACTTGAATTTGTGTTCGAGGGGAATGGATATAAGAAGTATATGCAGTTCTTGTGGCGAATTTGCTGAAAGTGCAGAACATGTTCTCTTCAATTGTGCAAAAGCAGAAGTGGTATGGAAACTGTCTCTAGTGCAATGGCAAGGACTGCAGGTTTTTTCCAACTCATTTAGTGATTGGTGGACAAATCTGAGATGCTTGGATACAGGGGTGGACATTGAAGAAAGAGTGGAGCTGACAACCTATATTTTGTGGCATTTGTGGAAGGCCAAAAATGCTAGAGTCTTTGATAATGCTGACAGAAAGGAATTAGAAATCATTAACTCTGCTGTTGAGGATTGGAAGGAATTCAAAGCAGCTAATTTGGAGGTTAAGCCACAGCTCAACAGTAGCAACGCTTCAAAGGCAGTTTCCAGCGGCGAAGTGAGGTGGGAAAAACCAACCACGGGTGTAATCAGAATAAACGTTGGAACATCGAAAAGAAGACAAGGAAATTTGGCTGGGATTGGAATCACAGTAAGAAACTCTGATGGTGTCCTACTTCAAGCGCAATCTCTTGCTAGGGAGGACAATATATCTCCAGTGGCAACCGAGATGATTGGTGTTAGAATAGCCCAATTGTTGGCGATTCAGAACGGGTAGAGGAAGATTGACATCCAACTTGATGCTAAAGTTATTGTAAACAGACTACAAAAGGGAATTCCTCCAACCGGGGAAGTCTCGACAATAACTTTAGACATTATGAGGATAAAAAACTCGTTGGATTCCTGCACTTTCTCTTACTTTTGTTGCAAGCCTAACATGGTGTGTCATGTTCTTGCTCAATATGCTTGTAAAAGTAAATTATCTCAGGATTGGTTTAACCAATTCCCTACCTGGCTTATCAAGATTGATAAGGCTGAAACTACTTCCAGTAGGAGTTGTACTTGACACAAATCGTTGAAATAATTAAAGGAATATCGTTTTTGAACAAAAAAAAGGACTTGTGCCCCTTTTGACTTCAAATTGAACACAAATGGATGCCTACATGTACTTAGAGAAGCTGAATTGGCTGACATTTTTTTTTTGGTGAATTATATTTACCTCCCCTGAGGTAAAATCATATTACGAATCGATCCCTACAGTTTAGCCGTATTACGGTCACCTCTCTTGGCCTAAATTTTGTTAATGGATAGAATGAAATTACCAAAGAGCCCTAACTTATGATTTTGAAAACTAAAATAAAAAGAATCCAATCACTTAATTTACTTAATTTTTTTAAAAAAAAAAATGAAAAGAACTAATGTAAATTCTAATTTAATTTTGTGAATGATGTTAATGATATTTTTGATCAATTTTTTAATTATATTAGTTTATATTTAATATGGTGGAAATTTAAAGTGAAAAGAACATAATTACTTATTTACTTAAAATAAAAAAAATAAATTAATTCTCATCTAATCTAGAGGTTAATAGTGTTAATGATGCCTCTGACCAAATTTTTTAAATTTTATTAGTTTGTATTTATTGTAATAGAAAAATAAAATTAAAATAACACAATTACTTATTTACTTAAAATAAAAAATAATTCAAATTCAATCTAGTGAGGTAATGGTGTTAATAGTGCCCTTGTCAAAAAATTTTCATTTTATTAATTTATATTTAATCTAATAGAATGAATAATTTTATATTAACACTTATCCATTTATAATAAGGGCAAAATTGGAAATTTAGTCATTTTTTTGTTGACTTGCTTAGAGTAGGGGGGTTTTTGTTAAATAATAGTTAGGTCAAGGGAGGTGACCGTAATATAGTGATTAGATCAAGGGGGTGACCGTAATATAACCAAACTAGAGAGACCAATTTGTAATATGACTTTACCTCAAGGGAGATAAATGTAATTCACCCTTTTTTTTTACCCCTACATGCAAATCAAGGGTGCTTAGGAGGGGAAAATTTTGCCTTTCTAATTTTGCTTCAATATTTTTCACTAGTTTTTTTTTCTATTATTAGGATATTTATTGATCTTATATTAAATAAATGTAAGGTTTCATGTCCCCCTCTTTATATTTTATTTTTATTATTAATAATAAACCGATAGAGGTCCACGTCAAACATCCACCATTACAAGGTTGCATTTTAAAATATTAATAATAATAGAATAACCTGCCAATGTGGCTATGAAACTAAACATGACAAACGTACATATGCTTATAATGTCTATATGTATAGAGGCACACATTTTCTGTTTGATTTAAATTGCTCTTATATATATGAATGAATTAAACAAGTTATAGAGTTGTTAAAATATTAAATTGTATGAATTAAACATAAAAGTACAATGATACAATCATAAATTTTCTGGGAGTAAATGATTCTTTTCAAATTAAACTTAAAAAGGAACAAATTAAGAAGAATTTTTTTTCTCTATTTTCCATTTTGATGGATTTATAAATTATAATACCTTGGCTTCCAGCTCTACAAAAGCTTTTTCTACAGTTTGTGGCCTTAAGTTGATAGAAAGACAATTCTTTTGTCTCCAACCGAATGAGTATACCTGAAAATTAAAAGAAAAAGTTTTATTTCATCAGTTAAAACTTGAGAATTAAGATAAAAAACAAGCCTGTGGGGGTTGCTATGCATGTTAATTATCATCCTATGCCAAGATGAGATATTTCATATAATGCAAAACTAATTCCCATGCGCTCATCATCAAACCACCTTTATTAAAACTTGATTAATTAATTGTGAGTGAATTCCTAATTATTAATTTTCCTCATAGTTGTTAATTTATACAAAGCTAAGTGCCCCATGAGAACTTTATATACATTAATTAATTAATTAATTTTCCATCCATATATAAATTTCCATATTCAAACTCTATATAAGCTGGTAATTCAAACTACTTATTTTTGCATCACCTTTAAGAAGAGACATCTCTTTTTAAATGATTAATTTAGAATCATAATTAGATTCATTTTAAATAAGGATACGGAGTTTTTATGTGGCGTTAATGAGGGGTAGATGGAGGGAGGGGTGGCCACCTTCTAAGATTTGAAAATTTATAACTTCTACTACTAATGTTATATATTTTCGCCTTCTCAAAATCTATTTTCAAAATCTGCCACTAATTATAACGAATATTAGAAAGAGGAAATGGGCTTATTTTGATAACACAAATATATATATTTATTTATTTAAATAAACTAAAAAATTTCTGTTTAGTTACACATACATTAACTCCAAGTTTTGAGAAAATATAATATGTAAGAATATCATATATAGTTTTAAATAGTTTTGCCTTTCTAGAATATTTACTACAAAATAGCATTGTTAAACCGCCCTTTTTAAAGCGGTTAAACAGTTTCCGGTGTAATTTATAAAAATGCGGTGGCATTATTGTAATATTAAACAAGAATTTAGACTATTTACACCGGTTATAATAATAACCGGTGTAGAAAGTTAATGAAAGTTTTTTTAAAACACCGGTTATAAGAATAACCGGTGTAGAAAGTTTTTGAAAGTTTTTTTTAACACCGATTATACGAATAACCGGTGTAGAATTTTTTTGAAAGTTTTTTGTTGCTCCGGTTTTAATAATAACCGATGTAGAAAGTTTTTGAAAGTTTTTTTTTACACCGGTTATAAGCATAACCGGAGTAAGAAGTTTGATTTTTAATTTCTTAAGTTCTTCTTCTTTATCTTTATATCGACCAAAAAAATTTCTTTGTTTCTTTGATTTGAACTCCGAGACTATAGACCTTGAGTAAATACGAATATTTCAAATGTAATGTACATTAAAAGTTTAACTTATATAAAACTGAAGGGTTTTGCTTAGGTGGTAGCGGATACGTCGGCAGAAGAAAGCTGAAGGGGCATAATAAAATTTAAGGGGCTCAAGAAAACTGGTGGGGCAGAAAAAAACTGAAGGGGCTGAAGAATTAGTAATTACCAATCATGGTCTATGTAAATTAACAAAGGCACTCTAATAGTCCCTCAAACTCAAAGTAAGTATCATTCTAATTCTCAATTTTAAAAAATTAAATTTTTATTTCTCAATTTAAATTTTGTTACATAAGCGATTCTTAACTCATTTTTTTATGAAATTGACAAGTAACGTCATTAGCCATGTAGTACAAAACAACGTCATTTTGAATGATGAATAGTGTCATTTGACTAATAGCGTTACTAGTCAAATAGATGAAAGATGACTTGAGTACCACTTGTGTAATAAAATCCAAGTTGAGCGAATAAAACGTAACGTTTCAAATATTGGGACAAAAATAATACTTACCCCCAAATTAATGGACTATTGGGATCATTTAACCATTAACAAATTAAAGGTCAATATTGAAAGGGTTAATTTCAATCTACCCCAATGAAAGATGACTTTTTATTACTTTGCCCCTATAAAAGATTTTTATTAGCACTTTGCACCGATAAGAATATTCTATTACTATATTTAATTGAAAAAGTTAAATTTTGCCTTACAAAAATTATTTTTTTTTACTTTTTTCTGTTTTAAACTATTTTACCCTTAAATTTAATTATCAAATTTTGTCCTCCTTATCAACGTTTTGTTTTCTTTTTGCTTCATATATACTTTAACAAATTAAATTTAATATTATTATTTTAAATAATAGAATAATATATATATATAATCCTACTAAAAAATAAAATTTGAATATGTTTTCTATTTTTTATAATTGTTAACTATTTTTAATGTACTTGGTCAAAAAAACCTTATATGAATTATTTAATTTTATTGAAGGTAATAAAATAATACGTACTTTGTCTTATTTTTTTCATTATTTAATAAAAATTAAATAAAACTTTTTGTTTTACCACTCGAATATCTATGGATTTTTAATTTAGAGTTAATTAATTTTTTTATTAAATTTATTAAGTATAAAAGATATATGTATTAGGAAAATATATATTTATAATAAATCTACACCTTAAAACTAGCAAGCAAATAATTATTATTTTTATTTATTTATTTGTCATTATATATTATATAATTTTATTTTGTTGATTAGATTTATTTAATATGTACAATAATATAATGAAAAATTTAAAGATATTAAATCAATGCTTTAAATTGTCAATAATACATATAAGATAAATAATCATATTACAAAGACACAACAAACTAAAATGAGTAAATATAAAATATTATAAATTCCAAGAAACATGACATAAATTTATTTATATAAAAGAAGATGAAATAAAAGGAAAAGAAAAAAGAAAGATGAAAAAATAAACAAGTACCCACATTTGTTAAAAAAATTGATCAAATATTTTATGCCTCAAACTAATAATATTTAAGTATTAGCACAAAATTATGGAGTAGATAAATTAAAATTAATGTTTAAATATAAGAGGGACAAATATAATTTAATTTATTTCTTATTGATGGATAAGATTATCATTTAAAATTAGTAATTAATGATGTTATTAATTAGCATCTTTAATTGATTGTCAATGGTATAAAGTGCTAATAAAAATCTTTTATGGGGGAAAAGTGAGAAAATGTCATCTTTCATGGGGGTAAACTGAAGTTAATCGAGTTGGGATCCTCTGTCCAAACTTTTTTCCTGTCTTAGATTAAAACTACGTCGTAGGGTTCACTCATCTCTTGGTTAGGGTCTAATAATTGTAAAATGATTTTGGTGATATTTATGTTTTTAGTCTATAATTTTAGTAAAACTATGTCGTTTTGAACATTATACACAATAAGACATCATAATATTGGGAAGAGGATCTGGTTTCAAGTTAACCCATATTGGCCGCTACCCTAATTATGGAGACTCTGAGTGTTTTTTCAAAATAGCATAATTTCTAAAAAATATTCCCAATCTAACACACTTTCAAATTTAATTCCCTAACTGACATTATTTTTGTCATGTAGATCATTATTTGCTACATCAGACAACTAATTTTTTTTCCTCTCTCCTACTAACCACAATGAACCCACTTTTTTTTTTTTCCAAAATATCATACTTTCAAAAAACTATTACCAAAATAACAAACTTTTTAATTATATTAACTCACAATTAGCCAATGTGATAGACAAATTATTATCTCTTTCCACAAATTATTCTCTCCCATAATTTTCTCTTTCCATCTATCTCTTTGATCTTTCCTTATTTTTTTGAGTGTTTTTCTAAAATAGCATAGTTTTTAAAAAATATTCCCAATCTAACATACTTTCAAATTTAATTCCCTAATTAATATTCTTTTCGCCACGTATACTTCAACTATCCACTATGGAGTAAGAAGTTACTATATTCTCTCACTTATTTTTCAATTTAAAAAGAGTTTTAATGAAAGAAAAACTATTACTCCCTTCCAGTTTTTTTCTCTCTCTTAATTCAAAGTTATTTTCTCTATCTTAATTTTCAATTTAAAAAATTATTACTTCATTATCAATTAATAAAAAAATAATTATTACTTTGTCTTAGAGATTTAATAGTTTTTTTTCAATCATTAGTAAAATACATGAAAATACCTATTAGAATTCTTTAATAAATAACTTTAATAAATGGTCAGAGTAAGAAATTATATCAGTTATATTTGTTAAACAAAATACATAAATTTTAATTAGAATTCTTTAAATATATAATTTTAATTAGAATTCTTTAATAAATGGTCACAAGAAGAAAATTCATATCAATATTATTTTCTAAACAAAACACACAGATTTAATAAGGGAAAATTGCAAAAAAATCTCTCACATTTGCTTGAAAAACGTTTTTCGTCCCTAACATTTCAAATAATGCAAATTCATTCCTCACATTTACTTCAAAAAAAATTTCCATCCCTGCCATTTCAAACGGTGGAAATTCGTCCCTCACATTAAAATAGTGTATGAAATTAGTTCTTCCATTAATTAAAGTATGTTTTTTTAATAAAAAGAGGGTACGTGCTTGTCTTGTGACAATTTTTCATGAGCAAATTTATAATCATAATTTATTTTCCCAATTTTTCAATCATTAGCTATATTTTTGGGGTAAAAAAATTATCATAGGACAAACATGTGACCGGTTTATGTTTAAAAAAATATATGTGAATGGATGGAAGGACTAATTTGGTGGCAATATTTTAATGTTAGGAACAAATTTGCGTCATATGAAATGTCAAGGACTAAAAAGGTTTTTCAAACAAATGTGAGGGACTAATTTGTATCATTTGAAATGTCAAGGACGAAAAAAGTTTTTCAAGCAAATGCGAGGGATATTTTTTTGCAATTTTCCCATTTAATAATACATGAATTTTAATTTTTGTGATTGCTCAAAATTATAAATCACTATGGGTTTTTCTTACCTTCATTAATCTTTATTGTGTGGATTGTTTTTCTCTCTCAATTTTAACTAGTAGAATAATGTCTAAATGGGGATGAGTAGGTTTTCTTCAAAATTATTAACAATTAGTTTGATTTTCAATGAATTCTTTCATTTACAACTAGTTTTCTTTATAATGACTTCACTTTAAATTATTTTACTGTGTTTTAAAATTTGTCCATCATGATCTTCAGTTTTGATAAAGGAAAAAATAAGTGAATTTTGATAAAGGAAAAAAATTAAAAGAAGAAAATAAGGGAAAAATTAAAAGAAGATAAGAAAAAAATGTTAGAGAAAGGTGGAGAGAGAAAATTATTTGTGAAGAGATATTAAAAGAAAAAAATGGAGTGTTTTTCCAAAATATTATAGTTTCTAAAAAATATTACCAAACTAACATACTTTTAAAATTTATTCCTTAAATAACACTATTTTAGCAACATGTACTCCAACTATTAAAATTTAAAAAAAAATTACAATCCATGTAAACTTTAAGTATCCAACGTGGAAGAAAAACTACTACATTCTCTCACTTAGTTTCTTATTTGTTAAACAATTCTAATTTAAGAAAAATTATTATTTTTTAAATCCATAATTATCTCAGTTACTTAGTTTCGAATTTTAAAATTCAATATTTTATTCTCTAATATTGCCTTATTTCCATTAATTCCAATTTTTTTGAAAAAATTAATAGAAAAAAATTATTATTTCATTTCAAACACGAGTAGCAACTGATAATAACAATGAGTTTTTTTTTCAAATTCACTAAATAAAATACGTGAAAATATCTATTAGAATTATTTAATTTGTCTAATAAAATTTCAGAAGAAAAACTTTCACTTTATTCATTGTTTTTAAACAAAACATAAATTTTAACTTTAAACAAAAATCCACAATAAAGGTAATAAAATTTTAAATTTTAATTTTAATTTAGAGGCTCTAAATTAACCATGAAGATAATAAAAATCCACAATGATTTATAAACTTTAATGATTCATATATTTTGGTTAGAAACTAGAATTTATGTTTTTTATTTGACAAAAATGACTGAAATTTATTCATTTAAAATTTAATTGATTATTAATTAAATAATTATAATATGTATTTTTATGTGTTTTATTTAATGGTTTTGAAAAAAAAAATCATTGTTGTTCTACTCTGCATTTGAAATGAAATAATTTTTTTTTTCTATAATAATTCTTCAAGAAATTGAGAAATAGAGGAGAACACAAAATTTTAGATGACAATTTTGGATGTAATAATAGTTTTTAATCCATTAGAATTCTTTAAGAGGTTGGGAACTAAGCAAGAGAAAGTGGTAGTTTTTTTTTTTTGAAGGATAGTTAGAGTTCCGTGGCTTATAATTTTTCTTCTGCCTTAAATGTACACTTGGACAGTTGGAGTACACGTGGCTAAAACAATGTTATTTAACGAATAAATTTTAAAAGTTTATTAGTATAGTAATATTTTTTAGAAACTGTGTTATTTTAGAAAAACACTCGCATATATAACAACAAGTTTTATTTTCAATTTCTTAACAAAAGGGAAATTATGGTTAGTAGAGAACTAACCTGGAGGAGTTGTGAAATATCTCCACGGCAAATCTTGTTTGACGGATGTAGAAATATTGCAGTCAGATAGTGAAATGGAAGTGTTGAAGAAGGTAGCCATTAATGTCTGCATATTTTGAAACTTTCAGAAGCAAAGTGAGAGAGGAAAGATTTAGTGTACAAACGGTTTAATTAGTGATCCTTCAATTTTTAGTTTCTTTAATGATCATGATAAGTTCCAACTATATAAAATTAATGATGATTAATTATAGTTTGCAAAAACTTAATCAATTTATATCTCAAGAGATCAAGAATTCATGATATTATATAATATAGAAGTCATGATTGTGGAACCTTAAGGTATTAAAGTAATGCAACTGAGAAAAAAAAAAATCATAAATTTCATGCTGAAATGGTGTCTTACATTAATGAAGTTGCTAGGAAAGATTGTGGTGAAACTTAGATATTAATTTTGAAATTGAACCCAAGGAATCTTGAACCATTTAACAAAAACGATGATTTGGAAGAATTCCTTTTCTTTTTCTAAAATAAAAATTGTGGACTATAAAGGACCTTTGAAAAAAATTCCCCTTAATTTTTCTTTTCGGGTCTTCTTGTGCGAAAATTTTTAGTTTAAATTAAAAGTGGAAGGAAAAGAGTTAAAAAGAATTAAAAAATAATCATTAAAAGAAGACGTAATATTCTTAAATATAATAAAAATATGTATACATAAAATAGGATAACAAAATATGATCTATATAATCCAATCTACATCCAGTAGAATAATTAATGTTGTTGTTGTTATCTGATTCTTCCTTGTGAAAGGGATTTTCTAGACTAATATCTTCTGTTTTGTTGTATAGCTGTCCATTCAAAGATTCTTTAAAATGAATATGCATAAAAGACACAAACACATCCGCATAAATTTTTCTGTCCCTTAATTAGAACTTAAAATCGACACGAGATCTTCTGTCCAAGATTTTGTCTGTCTTATTCTGTCCTAATTAAAACTACGTCGTAGGGTTCACTAATCTCTTGGTTAGGGTCTAATAATTGTAAAGTAATTTAATGATATTTATGCATTTAGTCCCTACTTTTAATGAAACTACGTAGTTTTAAACGTTAGACATAATATGACAGAATAAATATTGGACAGAGGACCTGGTCTCCTTAAAACCTTAACACAAGCTTTCTCAATTTTTTTCTCAAAAATCTTTCCCACGAAATTCCTGAGTAACTAATTTTTTCAATTTGTCAGAATTGAGCCCCTTTTAAAATGGTCAAGTATAATTCATACAGTCAATTCTATATAAGAGGATAAATGTTTAGTTTGTTGTTTCCTGAGTAACTAATTTTTTCAATTTGTCACAATTGAGCTCCTTTTACAATGGTCAAGTGTGATTTATACAGTTGAGCCTATACAGTGGGATAAATGTTTAGTTTGTTGTTTCATGAGTAACTAATTTTTTCAATTTGTCAGAACTGAGCCCTTTTTACAATGGTCAAGTATTATTTATACAGTCAATCCAGTGGGATAAATGTTTATTTTGTTGTTGTTGTCAGAATCGATCGAACCCTTTTGAAGATGAGACAGAAAGATTGTCTTTAGCCCCATATGATAGCATACAATAAACTCAAGCAAAAAA
Organism: Ophiorrhiza pumila; assembly: GCA_016586305.1. Lineage (NCBI taxonomy): Eukaryota > Viridiplantae > Streptophyta > Magnoliopsida > Gentianales > Rubiaceae > Ophiorrhiza > Ophiorrhiza pumila. Next base: position 6,184,814 of record BLIW01000008.1, on the reverse strand, counting down.
CAAATGATCAATGATTTCTAGTTCTTTATAGCCATGATCTGCCTATACATCCCACTTCAAGAATCTATCTTTTGTAGGTAATTAACCTTTTGAGACACCATAACCACAATATAAAAATATATCTAGAGATACATTACTTTTTCTATATAAGTTTGTCCCCTGGAACTACAGATTTGGAAACTCTAAAGCAAATTAATTTGACAGAGTATGTATACACCAAAAAAATGGGGAGTTTATAAATCAGCATTTTGGGAATGATAAAATTTGATGCAAAAAAATTGAGAAATTGGATGTCCAGAAGGCCATTTCCATCCTCCCATTGTGAATGAAAGTGTCTAATGTAGTAAGATGATCACAATTAAAAGATGAAAATAAATTATCAGAATAAGTATGAGATAGAATCTCATCAGGGTTTCAGTTATCATGCCAAAAGAAGATTTCTGTACCTGAACCAACGAAGTTCTTGATGAAAGGCCGAATTAGTTGCCTCAATTACTGTAAAATTTTTCTTCACCCATCCATGAACAAATACAAATATACAATGTTAGTCTTTTCTGTATAAGCAAAATGGTGATATTAACTTTTGTAGTTATCAAACTACAAAAAATGTATGCAACAAAAAGTAAACTTTTTTCTTTGAAACTTTCCTTTTAATTTCTTTAGATGGTGATATACGATCTTTTTTATATATCGTGATTATGTATATACATTCCCATATGAAGCCAGTCTTTTGGTTTAATTGTATAACTAGTTTTGGTTCATTTACTATGTACATCACGTTTCAAACTCATTTTGATGTGGAACAGCTGACAATGCGTATTGATTTGTCACATGATTAGTTCAAAAAGGGAAAAAAAAGTTAAATCTGTTATAAAAATACTACAAACTTGTAGTATTATATTATGTAACAAGTTGTTATACCACTACTACAAAGTAGAGATATAAATATTATGTTACAACTACTACTATCAAATATGAAACAAGTATGAAAAATGCTAGAAAGATAGAGAATATTATAGAGCAAAGTAGAACAAAATGTTGTAAGCCTTTCAACCATCTTTCTCTTTCACATAATCCTCTATTTATAGGCTTGAGGTACCTTGTAACTTACAATGTGCTAAATGAAAACACCAAGAGTTACATAAGTTACATAGGTTACAAAGTAATGGGTGATAATGGGATGATGTTACATGAGTTATAGGAATAATGAGAGATAAAGTGGTAGAACATGGTGTATTTGGATGGACATTCACAATGTGTTCATAACACTCCCCCTTGGATGTCCATCTTTAAGATAAATGCCTCGTTAAAACCTTACTAGGAAAAACCCAATGGGATAAAAACCTAGTTAAAACTTGTAGTATTATATTATGTAACAAGTTGTTATACCACTACTACAAAGTAGAGATATAAATATTATGTTACAACTACTACTATCAAATATGAAACAAGTATGAAAAATGCTAGAAAGATAGAGAATATTATAGAGCAAAGTAGAACAAAATGTTGTAAGCCTTTCAACCATCTTTCTCTTTCACATAATCCTCTATTTATAGGCTTGAGGTACCTTGTAACTTACAATGTGCTAAATGAAAACACCAAGAGTTACATAAGTTACATAGGTTACAAAGTAATGGGTGATAATGGGATGATGTTACATGAGTTATAGGAATAATGAGAGATAAAGTGGTAGAACATGGTGTATTTGGATGGACATTGACAATGTGTTCATAACACTCCCCCTTGGATGTCCATCTTTAAGATAAATGCCTCGTTAAAACCTTACTAGGAAAAACCCAATGGGATAAAAACCTAGTGAAGGAAAAAGAGTACATTTTTCATATATAACATTGCCTCGTTAAAAACCTTACCAGGAAAAACCCTAATGGGAAAAAAAACCGTGGTTAAGGGAAAAAGAGTACAATGTATAATAACTCCCCCTCTTAAGCACATCATTTGACATCTTTCAATCGACGCATTCTAATCTTATATACTAACTTTTCAAATGTTGAAGTCGGTAGTGATTTAGTGAAAATATCTGCCAAATTGTCAATTGAACGAATTTGTTGTACATGAATTTCACCATTCTTCTGAAGATCATGCGTGAAAAAGAATTTTGGTGAGATGTGTTTTGTTCTATCACCTTTAATGTATCCATCCTTCAATTGAGCAATGCATGCAGCATTATCTTCGAACAAAACAGTGGGAACTTTCTTATCCAAATGCAAACCACATGTTTCTCGAATATGATGGATCACTGATCTCAACCAAAAACACTCCCGACTTGCTTCATGAATTGCCAATATTTCAGCATGATTTCAAGAAGTAGCAGCTATAGTTTGTTTCATAGAACGCCAAGAAATAGCTGTACCATCACATGTGAACACATAACCCGTTTGTGAACGACCATGATGAGGATCAGATAAATATCCAGCATCTGCATAACCTATTAGATCAAACTTAATTGCCTTAGAATAATAAAGACCCATATCTATCGTACCTTGAAGGTAACGAAATATATGTTTTATACCATTCCAATGCCTTCGTGTAGGTGAAGAACTATATCTTGCTAGTAGATTCACAGCAAATGAGATATCAGGACGTGTGTGACTAGCAAGATACATTAATGCTCCAACAGCACTAAGATATGGTACTTCTGGACCAAGTAATTCTTCATCATTTTCACGAGGTCGGAAAGGATCTTTATGCACATCAAGTGATCTTACAACCATAGGCGTGCTTAAGGGATGTGCTTTATCCATATAGAATATTTTAAGCACTTTAGCTGTATAACCCAACTGATGCAAAAATATTCCATTTTCCAAGTGCTCAATTTGCAATCCAAGACAAAATTTTGTCTTTCCAAGATCTTTCATTTCAAATTCTTGTTTCAAAGAGTTAACAGCTTTTTCGAGCTCTTCAGGAGTTCCAATAATATTCAAATCATCAACATAAATTGCAATAATTGCAAATTCGGATGCAGATCTTTTAATAAAAACACATGGACAAATAGGATCATTCATATAGCCTTGTTTCATCAAATATTCACTAAGGCGATTATACCACATGTGTCCAGCTTGTTTTAATCCATATAAAGATTTGCACAATTTAATTGAATAAAGTTCTCGAGAACTGGAATTATTTTCCTTAGGCAACTTGAATCCTTCAGGGATTTTCATATAAATATCATTATCAAGAGAGCCATACAAATAGGCTGTTACAACATCCATTAAACGCATTTCAAGTCGTTCATTTGCTGCCAGATTAAGCAAATAACGAAAAGTTGTTGCATCCACCACGGGAGAATATGTCTCCTCATAATCAATACCAGGTCTTTGGGAAAAACCTTGTGCAACAAGTCGAGCCTTATATCGCACAATTTCATTATTCTCATTTCGTTTTCGCACAAAAACCCATTTATAACCCACTGACTGCACATCTTCAGGTGTGCGTATTATTGATCCAAAAACTTTACGTTTTGCCAACGAGTCTAACTCTGCTTGAATTGCGTCCTTCCATTTTGGCCAATCATTTCTTCGTCTACATTCATCCACAGACTTTGGTTCATGATCCTCGTTTTCATTCATGATAGTAATTGCTGCAGCATAGGCAAATTTATCATCGACGTCGATTTTATATCGATTCCACCTTTCCCCAGTCATGACATAATTTATTGAGATCTCATGATTATCAGAATTTTCAGGTACCTGAACTTCTTCTGGAAGTTTATCATTTGCCATGTCGGGAATTTCCATTTTTGAAGATTCTTTTGGAACCTCAATTACCTCGATTCTGCCATCATTATTATTTACTCCTTTTCTCTTTCGAGGATTTTTATCTTTGGAACCGATTGGTCTACCACATTTCATGTGTGCCTTTAATTGATTACTAGTGGTAGAAGGTCCTTCAGGGACATCAATTCGAATTGGAGCATTAACAGCCGGTATGTGTGACTTAGTTACACGTTTTGGGTCAGTAAAAGCATCTGGCAATTGATTTGCTAAACGTTGCAAATGAATTATCTTTTGAACTTCCAGTTCACATTGATTTGTACGAGGATCAAAATGAGATAATGATAATTCATTCCAACTAATTTTCTTAACCAGCTGTTTATTTTCTCCCCCTAATGTTGGGAAAACTGATTCGTCAAAATGACAATAAGCAAAACGAGCCGTAAATAAATCTCCAGTTGTTGGTTCAAGATATTTCACTATAGATGGAGATTCATACCCAACATATATTCCCAACCTCCTTTGAGGTCCCATCTTTGTGCGTTGTGGTGAAGCAATTGGAACATAAATCGCACATCCAAAAATTCTAAGATGGGTAATATTTGGTTTCTGACCAAAAACCAATTGTTGGGGAGAGAATTCATGATAATTTGTTGGCCATATGCGAATTAGTGTTGCAACATGCAAAATAGCATGTCCCCAAACAGTTGTTGGAAGTTTAGTTCTCAAAAGCAATGGTCTCGCAATTAATTGAAGACGTTTAATAAACGATTCTGCCAAACCGTTTTGTGTATGAACATAAGCGACAGGATGTTCAACACTAATCCCAATAGACATACAATAATCATTAAAAGATTGGGATTTAAATTCACCAGCATTATCAAGATGAATTGTCTTGATAGGATAATCTGGAAAATGTGATCGTAACCGAATTAATTCCGCAAGCAATTTCGCAAACGCCAAGTTGCGAGTTGATAATAAACATACATGTGACCATCTAGTTGATGCATCAATTAAAACCATAAAATATCTAAATGGTCCACAAGGTGGGTGAATAGGCCCACAAATATCACCATGTATGCGTTCTAAAAATGCAGGAGATTCGGTATGAATTTTCATTGGTGATGGTCTTATAATTAATTTACCTTGAGAACAAGCAACACATGAGAATTCATTAGATTGAAGAATCTTTTGGCTCTTCAAAGAATGACCTTTTGAATTCTCTAATATTCTTCGCATCATTATATAACCGGGATGGCCTAACCGGTCATGCCAAACAATAAAATCATTATGATCAATAAACTTCTGGTTTACTGTTGCATATATTTCAATTGTAGAAATATATGTATAATATAATCCGGAGGAATAAGAAAGTAATTTTTCTAATATAATTTTCTTTCCAAAATCCATACTTGTAATATACAAGTATTCATTATTACCTTCACTTTTAGTCTCAATATGATATCCATTTCGGCGAATATCTTTAAAACTTAACAAATTCCTTTGAGACTTAGAAGAATATAATGCATCTTCAATGCAAAATTTTGTTCCTCCTGGTAAAATTATTATTGCTCTTCCGGAGCCTTCAATCAATTTTGTACTACCAGATATAGTACTAACATGAGTTTCTTTCATGATTATATAAGAAAAATATTTCTTATCTTTTAGTATGGAATGTGTTGTTGCACTATCTGCCAGACATAATTCTTTGTCTTTGATCATTGAAACGTCCATATTCTTCACAAAAGAAAAATTTTAAATGACAAATGTTTTAATTTCTTTAAGTATAAAAGAAATATTTAAAATAAATATATTAATAATAAGTATTTTTATTATTATTTGAGTACATCTAATGAAGATATTTGTTCATTACATAAAGTGAGAAACTGAAAATTTTATTCATTATATCAAAATAAAAAAATTAAGATGTTTATTCATTACATCAAAATAAGTAACTAAAATACTTATTCATTACATTGAAATAAACAACTAAAATAATTATTCTTGGATATTTTCATCACTAATCAAGTGACTAGTATCACCTTCGGGGTGATTGACAAAGAAATCTATATTATTTGATTCCAAACATTTGGTATTTATTTTTCTTCAAGAAAACATACATTTATTTCTTCTTCAGGAAGAATTTGAGACATTAAATATTAATCAATAAATATAAATAAATTGCACAATTAAAATTTACATAAAAATACAAAACAATAATTTATGTGTTATTGCAAATTATATAAATAATACAATATAAATAAATTGCATAATTGAAAATTTACATAAAAGATACAAAACAATAAAATTATGTAATCATATTACACCTTCAAGGTGATAAATAAAATATGATTAAATTGCACCTTCAGGGTGTTCAAAATAATATAATATGTTGAGATTCATCATATTAGTATTATCATCATATTTTATCAATAAAGTTTGTCTCAATATCGTGGTATTTCTTTTTCAATGATATTTGATAAAGCTTAACGATATGCTTCGTAGTACGACAGGTACGAGTCCAATGATATTCTATACCACATTCGTAGTAACTCTTTTTGCCATTTTTTCTTTCAATTTTATTAACCCACTTCTGGAGGTTATTTTATTTCTTGTCACGGTAATCATTATTTTGATTATATGGCATATTTTTATCAAACATACCGTGCTTTTGAAATGACAACCAACTTCAAGTGGTTGAATTTTTTTTTCTTCCAAATTAATCCATATATAATATTCAATATATTATATCCAATAGTACAAATTTATAATAGAAAATAAATTAATTGAAAATGAAAAGTATTACCATATGAACTTACCAAAATTCCAAACCTATATTTAACAATTCTTTCAATATGAACCTTGAATTTGATTTGCTCCAATTTTCTCAATTGGTAGAGAATTCGTGCTGATAACGTGTTATAAAAATACTACAAACTTGTAGTATTATATTATGTAACAAGTTGTTATACCACTACTACAAAGTAGAGATATAAATATTATGTTACAACTACTACTATCAAATATGAAACAAGTATGAAAAATGCTAGAAAGATAGAGAATATTATAGAGCAAAGTAGAACAAAATGTTGTAAGCCTTTCAACCATCTTTCTCTTTCACATAATCCTCTATTTATAGGCTTGAGGTACCTTGTAACTTACAATGTGCTAAATGAAAACACCAAGAGTTACATAAGTTACATAGGTTACAAAGTAATGGGTGATAATGGGATGATGTTACATGAGTTATAGGAATAATGAGAGATAAAGTGGTAGAACATGGTGTATTTGGATGGACATTCACAATGTGTTCATAACAAAATCGCATTATTAAATTTAATTTAAACGGGCGTAATATTCTTAGACGAATTTAGAATTACTAAAAATTGAGTACGTGCTAACATGTTATTTTCGAAGGAAAAAAAAAGTAAAATATGCAAGACAATTAATAAATTTGGCAAAAAAATAAAATGTTATCACTAAATTGAGATAATTACTAAAAATGTAGTTATTACATGAATATAATTTTTCTCGATTTTTATCTTTTTCTGTAATATTCTTTTTCTTCTGCTTCTTTTTTTTTACGGTTTTGATGGTCCCTTTAAATTTTGAAGTATTTTGTTTTTGTCGTTTTCATTTATAATTTGAACTTTATTCTTTTTAGAAGTTATCTTCCTTGATGATCTTTTTCTATTTAGTTTTGTTGACTTTTTGCTATTGAATTTTAAACTTCACAATTATTGACTAAATTTGTTCTTGAATATCAGTCACAAATATCAACACCTTTCCGTTAAATTCATTGATGTTTTACATTTTTATTGTGAGTTTATAATCATTATCCACATAATTCATCACTTTTTGATCGTACCGCAAAATCTCTTCTTGCCGCATAGAATGATATTTTATTTAATAATTACACCTTAAATTTTTAATTTTGCTTAAACTTATTTCTCACTCATACCTGATCGTCGATTGAATCTATATATTGCTATGAAGAACATCCCATAAATGATTTTGCATGTTCCTCGAAAAGAATTATTGTTGCGTAGTATCCTTCACGAATGATTTCTATTACTATTCTAAACCTTTAAGATTGAAGAAATATAAATATTTCGAAAAAAATAAGAATTTAATTTATATTTTGGAGTTAAAATAAGAATATTATGCATATTAGAGTTACATCAAGACAAAATTTGAGTATCTTATTCACAACTTGGACAACTCTTTTGTTCTCCTACATTTTCTATGCTCTTTTTGCATTTTTTGCATAACCTGTAATATGCTGAATATTTATTTTCAATATTTGTGATTGATCTCGAGAATTTGTATGATACATTCTACAAACACTACAAGAAATATGACCTTTATTGACTGACACGTTATGGTCACCAAATAAACAAAAGTGGTCACCAAAACAATTTGGTGACTGAAATCGGGTAGTCACCTGGGGGTCAACCAAAGTCAGTCATTAAAGGTACCTGGTGACCACTTTTTGCGGTTGGTCACCAAAGAATAATCTTTGGCGACCGAAAAAAAATTGGTCACCAAAATAGTGACTGAAAATGTGGTCACCAAAAAGCTGCGTTTCGGTCACCAAATTGCCTTTTTTTGGTGACCAAAAATTGTGACCACCAATATTGCGTCAATAAATGTCCAATGGTCAATGCACGTGACATGGTGTTCGTTGACAAAAAATGTGGTCACCAATAAGTACCCATTGCTGACCAAATTATTGGTCAACAAAGGCCTTTCAATAATTACCAATTGCTGACCAAAAAATTGGTCAACAAAAGCTTGGGCAGTTGATATATTATTGACTGAAATTGTCGTCACCAAAGGGAATGTGGAGACCAAATTATGAACAATGTTAGGTGACTAATTTTGTGGTCATTAATTGGTGACCAAACATCTAGTCATTAATTGAATAGTCGAAATGTAATTTTATTGACCAAAATAGTGACCAAATATTGTGGTCAGTAGTAAAAATGTGGTCAAAATATTAATTTGGTGTGAAAATGCATATTGTGATTTTGTCCAATTTTTAAAGACTAAAACAAAAATTTAAAAATCGATGTTATTTTATGAAACTAACCTAATCTAAATAAATTAAAAATTAAGATTAATAACAACAATTATTATGGAAAGAAAAGCATAAAAGGGAAAAATGATAATTACTAAATTTTGAAGTAACTAACAAATTTGTATTAACAATCAATTAACCATGGATAAAAAAAACTATTAAGAAAATAAATAATTTTGAACCGTAAGTAAAGTTTGATTAATAGATTAAAATTTTCAAAACAATTATTAATATGAAATTAACAAATTTGTATCAAAAATCGTACCTTCAACAAAATTAAAGAAACACATGAAACTCGGTTTTGGCTCCATCAATTTTTTTGCTTAGTTAAAAAAAAAAAAATAGACATCAATAGTATATAACTCGTGACTTAGGACCAGCTTGATAAAACTAAAATTTGAAATTTGAAGTATGAAATCTGAAATAATTAAGTGTCTAAATTTTAAGCAATCGAACAATTAGTTTTAAATGTCTGAATTTTAATACTGAAATAATTAAACATTTGTTTTATAAACATATTGATATGATATTTTAATGATTCAAATAGTAAAATTTTGTCTTTCAATTATTTATTTTCACAACAAATTTGTAATATATTACTTTTTAAACAACTAATCAAAATTATTATAAAAAATAAAATTTTGTAAAAAAATAAAATTACAAAATTTAATAATTTTAAAAATAAAAATATCATAGAAATGAATATATTTGTAACCCCTCCATATTCATGGTGTTCTAGTATATTAGATATTATATTTTAAAAATTTTGAAAATATACTTCTTAATCTACCAAAACTTTATTTATAAAAAGGAGGTAGAAAAGATATTATGGATTATGTTATATTATAGAGCTATTGTGAATAACTATGGTATATTAAATTTTACTTTAAATCCGTGGGTCTGAGCGTGTGTTCTGATTTTAAGCGATAAACTAGATTTTATTGTTTAAAATCAAAAAAGAGTTTTGCCTGCTTTAAGACATTCATGTAAGCATAAATATGTTCTAAACCCTAGAACAACACCAAGATCAAATCATGTCAAATTATTAAGATAAACAAAAGTGTTGTGTACCGAGATTCATCGTGGCAGTGATCGGCAATTCTGTATTGGTTGGTGATTGGTCTTCCTCAATCAAACCCCCGAATGGCTTTAATGGGTTCTCTCTCAATGATGGGATTGATGAGAATTAAGGGTGCCAATTGGTTTGATGATATTGGGGACCATAACCACTATGTACCTTATATACTAGTCTACTAGGGCTCCCATTAAAACCCTAATAGGCCAAGTATGGGTCTCTACCTATTAGGCCCACACTAAATTAGAAGTCAATAGGGCTTTTCCAATTATACCACTTAAGACCCTAAACAATTAAATTAGCCTAGTGATTTAATCACACACATACACAAGCCCACTTATTAATTAAACGTCTAAAACGCGTCCAACAATGTCCAACTTGGGCGGTGTTCGTGTGCTTAGTACTTTAAAATCACATATACCTTAGAGAGCTCTTTCTTAAGGCTAATATTCATTGTAAGACTTCCCTTTAGTTCAATCTTGTCCATCTCCTATATTAGTGTGGAATCAAAGCGGCTTTCGTCACACTTAACGTGACTAGACCTTCCGTGGTCACCAACACCAACATATTCAACGACATAGATCAAGTATGGATAGGTAGCATGGAAACTACATGTAAGGTGATCTCAATCATGTCTGTTTCCAACTGGTCCTTGACTTCATTCTTTAGTGAGATCAAAATTTGAAGTCCCTTTAATGCAAAACCGCAAAATACTTTAGTGCAAAACCACAATGTAAAACCATACACATGTATAAACGAGTTCAGTAAATAAAACATAAACCATCAACTTTATTCTATAGAAAAATAACTGAAATATGGTCAAAAATCAATCACAAAATTACTAGTTCCAACTAGACCAAAGTATCATACAAAATAACACCCATATTAGCAACATGCTCATGAAAGACCTTGGGTGGTAAACCTTTAGTCAAAGGATCTGCAAGCATGGAACTAGTTCCTATGTGTTCTATAGAGATTTGACCATTCTGAACTCTTTCCTTCACAACCATAAATTTAATGTCTACATGCTTAGATTTCGTAGTACTTCGGTTGTTGTTGGAATATAACACCACTGACCGACTGTCACATAACAACTTTAATGGTCTTTCAATTCCAACTATAATTCGCAGCCATGTGACAAAATTGAAAGGCTATAAACCGTGATTGGACGCCTCAAAACAAGCTATAAACTCTGCCGCCATGGTTGAAGAAGCTATGAGTGTCTGCTTGGCACTCTTCCAGGAAATAGCTCCTCCAGCCAACATGAAGATATAGCCCGAAGTGGATCGCTTACTATCTTGGCATCTGGCTAAATCGGAATCCAAAAACCCAATAATCTCCAAAACTTCTGACTTCCAATAAGTGAGCATATAATCTTTTGTTCTCTACAAATACCTCATAACCCTTTTGGCTACCTTCCAATGATCCATTCCTGGGTTACTCAAATATCTACCCAACATTCCAACTATGAACGCAAGATCCGGACGCGTAAATACTTGAGCATACATAAGGCTCCCTACAGCTGACGCATAAGGAATCTTTTGCATCTCCTGTTTCTGAAGTTCGGTCTTGGGGCATTGACCGAGACAAAATTTATCTCCTTTAGCTACAGGGTTGTCTCCAGGTGTAGAACCACTCATGCCGAATTTACTCAATACTTTATCGATGTAGCTCTTTTGTGATAATCTCAAAATATCTTGAGAGCGATCTCGCAGTATCTCAATTCCTAATACAAAAGAAGTGTCACTAAGATCTTTCATCTCAAAATTCCTTTTGAGAAAGTCCTTGGTATCATGCAACAAGCCAACATCGCTACTAGCTATCAGTATATCATCGATATATAAAACCAGAAAAACAAACTTACTTCCACTGAATTTGTGATATACGCAATCTTCTACTAAATTTACCTCAAAACCATACGAGATAATAACCTCGTGATATTTGTGATACCATTGACGGGAAGCCTACTTAAGACCATAGATGGATTTCTTCAATTTGCATACCATAGACTTTGGATATCCAGATATAAAGTTTTCTGGCTGCACCATATAAATTGTTTCATCAATGTTTCCATTTAGAAACGCGGTCTTTACATCCATCTGATGTAGCTCTAAATCAAAATGAGCCACAAGTGCCATGATTACTCTAAATGAATCCTTCGTCGATACCGAAGAGAAGGTTTCTTTGTAATCAATGCCTTCATTTTGAGTAAATCCTTTCGCGACAAGATGAGCCTTATATCTTTCGACATTGCCTTGCGAATCCCTTTTGGTCTTAAATATCCATTTGCAACTAATAGGTTTCGCCCCGAATGGCAAATCGACAAGATCCCAAACATCGTTGTCTTTCATGGATTTTATTTCCTCCTCCATGGCAGTTATCCACTTTTGATAGTTAGAACTTTGTAAGACTTGACGAACATTTACAGGATCGTCTTCCATTATGCCTATATTTTCCTCATGTTCTTGAAGGAATACACAATAATCATCTGGAATTGCACTCCTTCTCTCTCTAGTGGACCTTCTTAATGGTACTTCTTCATGTTCTTGAGGTTGTTGATTTTGTACTTCATGAGGAACTTCATTGTTGTCTTGTTCTAGAATTGGTTCTTGATCGACATCAGGTATTAAGGCCTGTTCGTCGATTGAAACCACATTAGGAAGAGAAATAAATTCCTCTTCAAATACAACATTCCTTAAATCCTCTTCCCTCTCAAAATCAACATCCTCAAAGAATCTGGCATTTCCCGTCTCAAAAATTGACCTAGTAGTGGAATTATAAAACTTGAAACCCCGTGAGTGTTCAGCGTAACCGACGAAATAGCAGCTAATTGTTCTTGCATCCAGTTTTCTTTCCTGAGGTTTGTATGCTCTAGCCTTAACTGGACAACCCCAAACGTGAAGATGCCTAATACTAGGCTTCTTTCTCGTCCACAACTCATAAGGGGTTTTAGCTACTGCTTTACTCGGTACCCTGTTGAGAATGTATACTGTAGTTTTTAGTGCCTCACCCCAGAATGATTCTGGAAAAAAAGAATGACTTATCATGCTTCTTACCATGTCCTTAAGAGTGCGATTTCGTCTTTCCGCAACACCGTTCATGCTAGGTTTGCTCGGTATTGTGTATTGCGGGACTATTCCACACTCCTCTAGATATTTGGCAAATGGCCCTGGACATTGTTCACCTGACCCATCATATCTACCGCAATATTCCCCTCCACGGTCAGACTTGACGACTTTAATTTTCCTATCAATTTGAAGTTCAACTACAGCTTTAAAGGACTTAAAAACGTCCAAGGACTTTGCCTTCTCGTGAATTAGGTAAATGCATCCGTATCTCGAGTAGTCGTCTATGAACGTGATAAAGTATTATTGTCCATTCCAAGATGCCGAAAGGAATGGACCACAAATGTCCGTATGAATCAGTTCTACGACGCTCGAGCACCTATTTGCACCTAATTTTCTTTTATTGGTTTGTTTTCCCTTAATGCATTCCACAAAACTTTAAGATTTGATAAATTAAGTGAATCTAAAATTCCGTCTGACACAAGCCGCTGAATTCTCTCTTTGGAGATATGACCTAAACGTTTGTGCCATAAGGTGGCGGAATTTTCTTCTAATTTACGCTTTGTATCTCTTGAATTAGTATGTAGAATTTCATTATATGAAGCATCAGAATCAACCATATATAGATTATCAATCAAAGAACCAGAACCAACAAGATTTGAATTGAGAAAGAAATTAACTTTATTATTTCCGAAAGAACAAGAATAACCAAATTTGTCCAAACAAGAAATAAAAACCAAATTCCGTCTGAATGACGGAGCAACAAAAGTCTCATTCAAATCTAAATAAAATCCGGTATTTAAAAGTAATCTAAAATTCCCAACAGCTTCAACTGGAACTGTTTTGCCATCGCCCACATAGATGAATCTTTCAGCATCACTTGGCGGCAGGCTCCAAAGGCAACCCTGCATAGACATACTTATGTGAGTAGTAGCACCAGAATCTACCCACTAAGAGTCTCTTGGTACAGAAGCTAAATTAATTTCAGAACAAACCAAAGCGAGAAGCTTACCCTTTTTTACATGCCATTTGGCATATTTTAGGCATTCCCTCTTGAAGTGACCAGCTTTCTTGCAGAAATGATAGGCAAATTCCTTATCCTGCTTCTTTTCCTTCTTCTGCTCAGATGTCACATTTGCCGCATCCTCAGGTTTCTTTCTTTTCTTATCTTGAGAAGTAAATGCCAAGTGAGCACTTTCAGTCTTATCTCGCTTAATCCTATCCTCTTCTTACTCAATTTTTCCTTATGAATATTGTAACTAATTTTGAACTGATTGAATAGTGCAGGAAGAGTGATAAGAACCAGATAAACGAGAATGTTTTCCTTAATCTCGATCTCATATTCCTTTAGTTTTCCAGCGAGATGAGACATTTCCATAATGTACTCCCTTATGTTCCCCTTGCCTTTATACTTCGGAAATCAGAGAAGTTAGAAAACTACTCGCTTCCGTTTTCTCATTTTTGGCAAAGTAAGTCTCAATTTGAGCGAGGAACTTCTTGACATCTTTGTCCTCAGTCATAGAGCCCCGAAAGGATTCCAGAATGGAGCGTCTGATGATCATAAGACTCATGCGATTTGACCGTTCCCACTTTTCTATATTGACCGTATTCAGGTCTTTCGGAGTAGCACTGGGTTTGTCGGTCCTTAAAGCAAGGTCAAGATCCATGCATCCGAGAACGATTTCCACGTTCTCTTTCCAAGCCTTAAAGTTCAACCCATTGAGCATAGGGATCGAGTTCACATTGGTAGATATTTGTGAAGCAGACGCAGAAACTAAACAGAGAACAAAAAATAAAAACATATACTCATAATTAATACATTATGTCAAAAAATACATAAATAGACATAAGTATTATCACATAAAGGTGGGCCCATTTAAACAAGATACCAAACACAACATTAATATTCAACCTTTTGGTAGTAACATCAACTTGTAAGCAGTACTCTCCACGTAGTAATCAAAATATTGACAATAAACTCAGTCAAATAATAGCGCCTTTCTTTGGACCGACTACTATTCACATGAGAAAAACCTTATAATTGTCACATACTTATTACCACATGCACACCTATTATTCGGCCAAATAATAACTTTCTTTGAGCCGATCATTATCCGCATGAATAATAGATATATACATATTTATATTTCAAATCAAATTAATCTACATAACAGAGGTTACTTTGGCAACATTTTTTTTTGCAATAAATTCGGAGTACTACTCCATTACATGATTTCTGATTGAAATGATAAGGAAAGATAAGAAAAGAACTGCTCACGACTCGTGTTGTGCCTCTCTTATCTCCATTCCAAATAAAGTATCTGAGTAACTGTTTTATCAAAAGTTCTACAGATTTGGCATTGCCTTCTCTCTTGGAATGTTTACACAGTGATTGTTCATGAACCTTATTCCCAGATTATCCCAAGTCGTTGCATCCATTAGTGCCCACAGAAGCCAAACTCGTGCTCTCGAGCCTGGGAGCCTCTCAAGTCAAAAGCTACCTGAAAGAACTAGTCTCTCCTACTCCATTGTCCGCCTTTCCAAAAAATATAGAGAAGAAAATAGCTGCCTCTTGCTTTTGCCCTAAAAATTCCCAGGAACGGTGACTTCCACTTTTCCTATGCAAAACAGCAAACTAGCTCCTCTTATCATTCTGCCCCAACAATTTTCCGCCTTTACTAATAATAGGGGCCAAAGACAATTGTAACTAAAACTATAGAGCATAGACTTTACAGCATCCAAAATCTGCCAAGTTTTATCTTCAGCTGTTAGTTCCAAGTTGTACCACTATCTAGTTCTATCCCAAGGCAGAACTTCATTGATAACACGGAGACTTATCGTTTTCGCCCCTTTCCAAAAGTTCTCTCTATCAATCAAACCATGCCCTAGTTCTTCCCTAGACTCTCATATGCCATTAAGTGCCGCCTTCCCAATCACTCTAGCCCAATAAATCCTTTTTCTCAAGATATTAGAGGATCAACAAAACTGCAACTAATGCATAAGAGATGTGGCTCTAACAGGCCAACAAGCATATAGATAAAGCACAATAGAAAAAGCAAGGCTGTCATGGTTACGTGTGGCTTGAGCACTATAGAATATCAGGCTTCAAACATCAGGATCAAAAGTCCACAAATCTAGTGTATTCACATTATAAACAGATAATAGGCAATAGGAAAGCACAAGATTACACTCCTTAATTCAGACCACAATTTCTCTAGTTCACCTATAAATCCACAGCTAAATGCTTGAAAAGATTACCAAAATCAGTTTTTGCATCCCATCATTCCTCAACATACCAAAATTCATCCAGAGACAAGATTAAAGCATTCAAAATTTCCACTAAAAAGCCAAACTGACATTAACTCCAACAGTCAGGGGCCAGGCATAAAATCCTTACCCAATCAAGCATGAAGTTTAAGCACAGGAGCTGCCTTTCACAGTGGATCAGTTTCGACAGCCGGATGAGAATCACAGTTTTAAGCATATTGCTGAACACATGTAGATCTCATTTCAATAGATTATATGACCTGAGCGTCACTATCACAGCAAAGAGATAATTCCATAACCATTGAAAGTCCAAGCTAAAATAGTTAAATGCAAAACCAAATTGCAAGAGTCTGGAGATTGAGTCTAAAAAAAAATTAAAAATCTGGAATCCACAAAGCCGCCTATCAATGTCCATATTGCAAAATCAGTAGCAAGATCCTCTAAAATCAGCCTTTGTTCTAGCCACAACTGGCCAGGAGCTTAAGCAATCGAGTTGTGAACAGTGCCGAGTTGTGAACAATGTTGCTGAGCTGTGAATAGTCATTGGAGACTGCTGGGAGTAGGTGAGGTTCGATTCGTTGAAGTCAATCCTTCCTCCCAAGGGATGATAACTCGTGTGATCTGATTCTGATTACTGGTGGGCTTGCTGTTGGACGAGGTGGCTCTACTCGTTGATGGTGGAAGCGAGGCGTAGCCGGAGCTTTGACCAGCTTAGCCCGAATTCTTCCCTAAATCAAAATCGAGCTGGTGAAGATCGGTCAAGGATCGGTCAAGGTTAGCTTCAAGAGGTTATGAGCAGCAGAAAGATGAAGCCTCGATGTGCCCGATCTGAAGATTTGTAGCCGTACAATGGACAGATATGAGGAAAAAACGTGACAGCTCCACTCAAGTAGCTGCCTTTAGATGCTAGGAGTACCGATCTGTGATGATGAACAGCTGGTGGAGTGATTTGGCCTGAGAGTCGGGTTTCTCTTTATAGCTGAGCTCCTATTCCTTTCTTTGTAAATGGTTCTGAAACGAGCTATAAAGAAAGAGAGATTGAGGAATTGATTATTAGAGGGATGAGTAGCCAAAACGAGTTGACTGGCTCTGGCCAAGAGGCCAAAGCCGGTGGTGGAAAGCTGAAGATTTTAGAGAGATGGCTGAACGGTGTTAAAAATATAAAATTGTAATTAAGATTGCACTTTGGCAACATATTACTTCAATCAATCTAACTTGAAATACAAGACATAGGGATATAATAAAATATGCCTTAATTAATTTAATCAAACATGTTCACCAACTAAATAAATTGTCCTTAATCAATTATTTATATAAATCATATTTCCCAAAGATAGCGTATATATTTAAATCCATCAATATGCACAGTAACTATCCATGATTACTCAGTCTAAAGCAAATTAGAAGATCGCTCATAAGGAATCGGCAAAATAAAATATCACCGATTATGCTTTATTCAAACGGAATTCAGATATGCAACCCAAACAAATTAATTCACACCACTAATACCAAAAGAAACCAACTCCCAAATTCCAAACAGGCGAGGAATACAAAATTGCATGAATTAAATCTAACAACCTAACATGATTGATTGGCTCTGATACCAATTGTTAAGATAAACAAAAGTGTTACATACTGGGATTCATCGTGGCAGTGATCGGCAATTCTGTATTGGTTGGTTGATTGGTCTTCCTCAATCAAACCTCCGAATGGCTCTAATGGGTTTTCTCTCAATGATGGGATTGATGAGAATTAGGGGTGCCAATTGGTTTGATGATATAGGGGACTATAACCACTACGTACCTTATATACTAGTCTACTAGGGCTCCTATTAAAACCCTAATAGGCCAAGTATGAGTCTCTACTTATTAGGCCCACACTAAATTAGAAGTCAATAGGGCTTTTCCAATTATACCACTTAAGACCCTAAACAATTAAATTAGCCTAGTGATTTAATCACATACATACACAAGCCCACTTATTAATTAAATGTGTATAATATGCCCAACAATTCAAGTTTTAATTATCAAACAAATTGATTTGATTAAAGTTTGAATCAATTAATTTTTAAAATTAACTTCAATCATCAAACAGGCCTTTAGTCACGTACAGGATAATCATGAAGTTTTTATTTTTGTGTGTTTATATCGTTAGAGTTTCATATCTTTAGAGTTTGTTAAACTCTAACAATTTTACATCTTTTAACTTCTATGCATTCTACATCTCTATAAAGTAATTGAATAAGAGATAACTAAACCATCATTGACGGAAGATAATGGGTAAATGCCAAAATTACTATAAGATGAATTCAGGCTTAGTTTATATTTGAAAGCATCTACATTTTTTTTTTGCGTTTTCAAAACCTAAAATTTATAAATCATAATTACCTAAATTTTATAAAACAAATAAACCATTTTAGTACTTTTTTATTCATTGACGCCTTCTTTTAAGAAAGTTAAATGAAAGTGCATAAAAAATAATTACAAAACTTAAAAGTATAATAATTTCTTAAAGATTTAGCCTTATCATACCACTATATGAAATTAAATATGAAACCATCTCCCATAGTGTAAAAAATATGTTCACCTTTTAAATTCAAGCATAATTTGCTCATGGTAAAAATGAAAAATAGGTTATTCATTTTTCTATAGACTAAATCATATAAAAAGTTATTTTACGTGAATTCTTTCTCGGAAAAATTATTATATATAGATAAAATATACCATGATAATTCAAGATTTTCAAATTCCTTTTTCAATTGATTGTGAAAAGTTTCTAATAATCATGTTTAAAATTGGTAAAAACATTCATAGCTTGATTCACAATATTCTAAATAATTATTCCACATCTTTATTTATCTAATTTTGCATTTACAGTTGTAATACTAAAAAAATTGCTTCAAACCCCTTGTTATTCATTATTGAAAGAATGTAACTCCTTGATCTGACATTGTCTGTCTTATATAATAGTACAAGAGAAACTCTAGCCTACAATCAAGCATAACCGAATATACACTTTCCTCATATAAGAGGATTGCTACTAATTACAATCAATAAAGAATATCCTATCAAAATACACGTATATTCTATCACACCCCCGCAGTTGAAACGGGAGGGTGACGAATGTTGAGACCGTCCTGAAATTCTTCAAACAAAATCAATGGTAGACCCTTCGTAAAGATATCAGCTATCTGATAGCGCGACGGGACATGTAAGACACGAACCTGTCCACGAGCAACCTTTT
Source organism: Ophiorrhiza pumila (assembly GCA_016586305.1). Classification (NCBI taxonomy): domain Eukaryota; kingdom Viridiplantae; phylum Streptophyta; class Magnoliopsida; order Gentianales; family Rubiaceae; genus Ophiorrhiza; species Ophiorrhiza pumila. The sequence continues at coordinate 6,165,353 of BLIW01000008.1, read as the reverse complement.
CGCGAACAAAGTGAATACCCATCTCGATATGTTTAGTGCGCTGATGTTGAACAGGATTGCCAGAAAGATATATTGCACTAACATTATCACAGTATACCAATGTAGCTTTCTGAATAGGACAATAAAGTTCCAAAAGAAGGTTGCGTAACCAACAAGACTCAGAAACCACATTAGCTACCCCTCGGTACTCCGCCTCTGAACTAGAACGAGATAAAGTTGCTTGCCGTTTAGCAGAACAAGAAATCAAATTATCACCAAGAAAAACACAATAACCAGAGGTGGAGCGTCTGGTGTCAGGACAACCATCCCAATCAGCATCGGTATAAGAAAGGAGAGTGGTAGTCGAAGATGGATAGAGATGCATGCCATAATCAAGCGTGTCCTGAATGAAGTGTACAATGCGCTTGAGGGCATGCATGTGCCCTTCCCGGGGGTCATGCATGAACAAACAAATCTGTTGCACAGCATATGAGATGTCGGGTCTTGTGAATGTAAGATATTGCAAAGCACCCGCAAGACTTCGATAATTGGAAGGAGTCTCAATTGGTGGGCTAGAAGTAGCACTCATCTTCTGTTTAGTATCAACCGGTGTGGGAGAAGACTTGCAAGTAGACATGCCGGCCCGCTCTATAATCTCGATGGCATATTTTCGCTGAGATAAAAACAAACCTCCTGCATGTCGGCTGACGGCAATACCCAAAAAATCACTCAAAAGGCCCAAGTCCTTCATCGCAAATTCTGAGCTAAGAAGAGATATGATAGACTTGCGAAGAGCATCAGAGGAAGCAGTCAAGATAATATTATCAACATAGAGAAGAAGGTAAGCCATATCATTACCGTGACTGTAGATGAACAACGAATGATCAGACTTGCTACGAGAAAAACCAATACCAGAAGCGTAATCTGCAAATCAATTATACCAAGCACGTGGTGCTTGCTTGAGCCCATACAGGGATTTCTTAAGCAAACAAACATAATCAGGATGAATGGGGTCGCGAAATCCCATGGGCTGATACATGTACACAGTCTCGTTGAGGTCTCCATGCAGGAAAGCATTCTTCACATCAAGCTGATGTATGGACCATGCTTTAGAGAGAGCTAAATTGAGTTCAGTGCAAATGGTTGCCGATTTGATCACTGGACTAAATGTGTCACCACAATCTACGCCAACCTGCTGAGTCTTGCCATCACCTACAAGACGGGCTTTATGCCTCTCAAAAGAACCATCAGATCTTTCTTTGTGACTAAAAATCCACATAGACTGAATAATATTAACATCAGGTAGACGAGGTACTAATTCCCACATCTTATTTTTAATAAAAGCATTATATTCGTCTTCCATAGCCAATTTCCAATTCGGGTCATGAAAGGCAGACATAGGGTTGCGAGGGAGTGGGGATTTCGAAACACTAGTGTGGAGGTCATAGTGAGGCTTTGGTTTAAAAATCCCATGTTGACTACGTGTGACAGGTCTGTGGACGGGTATAGGAGTAGGTAAGGCCGGAGTGTCTTGTGGTGAGGTAGGATGTGGTGTGATGTCTTGGAGAGGAGATGGTGTGGCTGGTTGTGAAGTCAGATGTTGGATCAAATATGGAGACAAGTCTTCATGCAAGAAATCATAAGTAGGAGAAGTTAGACGATGCAGTTTATCAAAAGAAAAATGTGTCTCATCGAAAATGACATGTCGACTAATAATAATTTTTTGAGAAGATAAATCATAACATTTGTAACCACGATGATTTGAAGGGTAACCCAAAAAGACACACGGGGTTGAACGAGGTTGAAGTTTGTGAATAGTGGTGGAGGGAAAAAGAGGGTAGCATAAGTAACCGAACACCCGGAGATGAGAAAAAGATGGGTCTTTTTGATAAAGAATTTTGAGAGGGGAGTGATAAGCTAATAGTTTACTTGGAAGTATGTTAAGAAGGTATGTGGCCATTTGTAATGCATGGTGCCAAAAGGAAGGTGGTAGGGAAGCATGGACAAGAAGAGTACGAATCATATTGTTAATGGTTCGGATTTTTCTTTCAGCTTTTCCATTTTGAGAAGAAGTATGTGGACAAGATAATCTAAAAAACAAACCATTATCACTACAAAATTTCCAAAATGGCCCATTATCAAATTCCCTAACATTATCACATTGAATATTTTTAATTTCTCGTTCAAATTAAGTGCGAATGAAGGCACGAAAAAGTAAAAATGTGTAAAAAACTTGAGATTTTTTGGATAAAGGAAATGTCCATAAAAAGTTAGAGTAATCATCCAACAAAATTAAATAATAACGATGCCCCGAAGAGCTCAAAACTGGAGATGTCCAAAGATCATAATGGATAATATCAAATGGCATAAAAGTGCTGGACGTAGAAGCAACAAAAGGTAATTTAACATGTTTGCCAAGAGAGCAAGATCCACAAACAGGATAACGAAGATTGTTATTACACTAAATAAATTTATTTTGCTTAAGAGAGTCGAAAACAGGAGCGCCCGGATGACCCAAACGATCATGCCATAAAGAAGGTGCTAAAGCTGCAAAACTTGATGGTGGGGCTAGAGATGGAATGGTGGTGAGAATAGGATATAACTCGCCCTGACTATTACATCTCTTTAGATGTTTGCCCGTATGAAGATCCTTCACAGAAAATCAAAAAGGATCAAATGCAACAGAAACCCAGTTATCAGTAGTAAATTTTCGAATTGAAACCAAGTTTTTAATAAGTTGAGGAGCATGAAGGACATTTTTTCAAGATAAAGGTGGGTGTGGAGAAGACAGAGTTGTGTGACCATAACCACAAATTGGAATTGTATGACCATTACCAACAATTATACCACGATTATTGCTCAAATTAAAATAAGACGAGAGAGTACCGGAATTTGATGTCATATGAGACGTGGCACCGGAGTCCATGTACCAGTTTGCATCCGGAGGATTAAGCCCAAGAGTATGCATTGCGGTTTCAATATCAGTGGGAGAAGGTTGGGCTATTGTAGAATAGGCCTGTTGTGGTCGTGGCCCAAGAACCCCAGGTTGCTGCCACTGTGAGTTGGGCCTGGTCCAAGGAGTAGTAGGATATGGACAAGGGGGAATGGCCCAAGGAGACCACTGCCAAGGCCACTGTTGTCCACCTGTCCGTGGTTGTGACCACGACTGCTGCTGCCGGGGCTGGGGGTGACCTCCCCCACGTCCGCCACCACCACCGCGGTTGCCACCTCTGCCACCGCCTCGGCTACCACCACGGTATCTCCCAGAATTATTGTCATGAGAACCACGTCCGCCACCACCGTTATTATGGTTTTGAGGGTAGCTAGCAGACAAAGATGGAGTATCATCAGACTCCTTGGTCGTGGTAGCCGCCATGGCGGTTGTGGCCTTCTTAGCCAATGCCGTTTCTTCAAGAATAAGCATGGAACGGGCTTGATAGAAGAGTGGAAGGGGGTTTCTTTGGCGGATAAGAGTTCCAACACCACTATAGGCCTCCGTGAGTCCCAAAACCATCTGAAGAACAAGTCGATTATCGGATATTGGTCCACCGACATTCTTGAGTTGATCTGACAATCCCTTGAGACGTTGACAATAAGCAGGAAGCATTCAGAAAATTCTCCATGTTGTATGAAGAAAATTCCTGTTCCAGTGTTACTGCCCTAGAGTTTTATTGTCTTGAAGAAGATCACGCAATCGATTCCAAGCTCCATGGCCGTGGAGTCGGGTTCAATTATAGTATGATGGAGATCTGTGGGAAAATCGTGGGAATAAAATCCACTGGAAGAACCGTAGCATCTAAAGTTGACCATAATTCTTTTTCGGCATCGGGTGGTTGATGACGCATCGAGAGCTTTTTGCTGGTGGAATGATGTGGTGAAGGACCTTATGAGATTTGGCATGAATTTTGAACAGCTCTGCCCATGTAGCATAGTGGGACAGTTTCCATTTCAAGGGTAATTGAGATATTGATTCTTGATGTTAGAGACAACAAGAGTTGGGTGGAAGGTTGATTTAGGGGTCAGTCATGGTGGGCCCAACAGTTAAGAAAAGATAGATTGGTAGAGGAAAGAAAGGAAAGATGGGTGAGAACCACTAGCGTGGACGAATGGAAGAAGGAAAAATGGGTTCCCTAGTGCTCTGATACCATGAATAGAATGTTACATTCCTTGATCTTCTTCATTGACACATTGTCTGTCTTATATAATAGTACAAGAGAAACTCTAGCCTACAATCAAGCATAACCGAATATACACTTTCCTCATATAAGAGGATTGCTACTAATTACAATCAATAAAGAATATCCTATCATATATACACGTATATTCTATCAATTATCATAAATCTAAATTGCTTCAAACCCTTTGTTATTATCATAAATCTAAATTGCTTCAAACCCTTTGTTATTCATTATTCTAAATCTAGTTACATGACAGTAACACCTGCGAGACAATTTTTGTTTCTTTTTATGTGATGGAAAGATAGCTCAACTACTTACCATATGTTGAGGGGTATAAAGTTGCTAAGGGTTCAATTTGGACTGACCACTATTTGGTACTAATTCCTAATTGCAATGTATCCCTTCATGAAAATATTTGTAACATGAGTTATTAATTAATTGTAGTGTCTTTTGTTTTCTTACATTAAATGCCATACTTTCTTCTTTTTTTCAAAATATTTGCGACATTATCTTCTGATTTAGTGTTTTAGTCTTTAAATCCTATTAATCAGATCGTATTCAAACTCTTTCTAATAACATAATTCATGATATTATTTTGTTACCTAAGTGTATAACATAATTCATGATATTTAAATAGCTACCCTATATCTTTGTTTATCTAAATTCAATCAAAGGGAAATGGATTTAGAGGAGAAATTCGATGAGGTAACAATGTTAACTACATTACTTATTTATAAAGTGAATAGATTATTGCTTCCTAATTCTTTAAGTAAAGTCTTTGGAATTGATTTAAATATTATTTGATTAATTGTAGGAAACAACATTAATTGATTTTCCAATTGCTTAGAAAATTATTTTGTGAATTTATTAACACTAAATGGTTTTCTAACAATATTAATTGATTTTCTAATTTGTTTAGGAAAATATTTAGTTGAATTGAACAAATTAAATGGGAATGTTCGCACGTAATTATTTAACATGACATTTAATCTCGATATCATTGGTTTGATTAAGACAAATCAAGTAAAATATAAGTGTAATATAATATAGTGCATAGACAATAAATTTTTCTATTTTCATATGAGCAAACTGTTATTTTTTAACTTTTAAAAAAAATGTGAACATGCTTGTTACATTAAAGAAGAAGGTATTGGGAATTTATTTAATGATTATTTATTAATTATAGGAAATAAAATTAATTAGTTTTCTAATTTGTGTAAAAATCATTTAATTGAATTAGAATAGTTATTTTTGAATTTAAAAAATGTGGACATGCTTGTTACGTTAAAGGAAAGGTTTTGATGCGCATGTTCATATAATGTCATGACTATAGCAAAGATTGAAAAAAAAACTACAACTTTTTAACTTTTTTTTAATTGTTATATTTATATTTTCAATTAATTAATTAATTTTATTAAAATACACCAGTGAATAAAAAAGTAGCATAAGTGCTAGTAATGGGTAATAATGTAATATTGTAGAATAAAATTTAATGGACAATTTTTAAGATTTTAAACACGCAAATTTTATCTATTCTTAAATGTAGAATATTTGTTTTAATAATTATATGAACAATATAACCTATATCTCAATTTATTGGCTAGAAACAACTGAATAATCTTTATACTTTTTAGGTTTTATATTTTCATTTTCAAATCAATGGGAAATATATATATATATAAGCTAATAGATTATAAAAGAATTATTAAAGAAAGTATTTTAAAAAATATAAAACTTTGTAGGCATTAGCCTTGCTTTCTTGAAAAAATAAGTATATTTTTCTAAAAACTTTCAATGAATATTTTTAATATATAGTTTTTAAAATTAAAAAAAAAGCATCACATAATTAATTAAATATCACATTATTTTGTAATATATTCTTAAATGTAGAATATTTGTTTTAATAATTATATGAAAAATATAATCTATATCTCAATTTATTGGTTAGAAAAAACTGAATAATCTTTATACTTTTTAAGTTTTGTATTTTCATTTTCAAATCAATGGGAAATATATAAAAGCTAATAGATTATAAAAGAAATATATACGAAAGCATTTTAAAAGATATCAAACTTAGTAGACAATAGCCTTGCTTTCTTGAAAAAAAAAGTATAGTTTTCTAAAAACTACTCATGAATATTTTTAATAGAGAGTTTTTAAATTAAATATAAAAAACATCACATAATTAATTAAATATCTTATTATTTTGCTAATATTAAAATTTTATTTGAAAAATGAATTTTTGTTTACACTAATATATATTTTTTATATTTTATTTTATATTTAATATTTTAAAAATATACTACAACAATACAAAGTTTAAAATTGTATTTCAATTGATTGTGTAAAATCCTACAATTCCTAAGCCAATTAACGAATAATGGAAAACTCACCCCAACAGCAACAACAAGAAAAACTGTATAGATATAGATTTGTGCGTGAGTAGGGTTTGAAAAACAACTGTCGAAAAAACTTTTGTGGTTACATTTATCAAGTAATTGAGTTTTAATAGGATACACAAATTTCAAAACAAGCAAAAATACTTAAATTCACTCTGGTAGGAATCGCATGATTAAAATTTTCAAAAAAAATATTAATACGAATTAATGGATTTGAATTAAATATTAATTGGAAATTAATGAATTTTGCATTAAAAATCACACCATATATATAGAAAATTGACCTAAATAAGACTATAAAATATTAGTTAATTAAAAGAAAATTACCATGATTATATTTGAGTATCTTTACTTTACTTAATTAGCTAACTATAGAATTTGAGAAAAATATTAAAATCCAAAACTATTATATTATATTAATCTTAATTTCAAGAAACCCTAAATCAATTCAATTAAGAAAAAAAAATGAAAAGTATCAAAGCCAAATATATTTATTTTTATCTTTCATATAAACAAGAAATGCAGCACTAGAGTTTATTTTATTTTATAATTAATTTTATATTAATGTTAATTTCAAGAAATCTAATTATATTTTAAGGATGGAAACCTTATATTTTATGTTAATTATTTTACAGATAATTTGTAACTTTCCTAAACTAATTCAATTGAACTTACTATTCAATTACAATAACTTTCCTAATCAAATTCAATTAAGATTTTTTCTAAATTAATTTAATTAACAAAACACAATGCAAAAATATGAAACCCAAAAATAATTTGTTTTTCTCTCTCATATGAGTACTAAGACAAAACAATAATTATGCTATTTTAGTATTATTATATTTTTGTTAATGTTAATTTCAAGAAACCTTATACCTTATAAAGAACTTTCCTAAATCAAATAAATCAGTGCCCAATAACTCAACCATCCTACATGTTGATTTCAAAAAACCATATACCTTACTAAAACCTTTCTTAAACCAATTCAATTGTGACTTTTCTAAACCAATAATAAATTAATGATCCTAAATCAATAATAATTTAACCAATTAAATACACATTTTATTTAAGATCTTTCCTAAAACAAAATCACTCTATAAAAACTGTGCGTAAAACAAATTTAAAAAGTTAATTTTTTTAAAAGAAAGTTTAGTTTGATTGTCTAAATTGTTTAGGAAAGTTGTTGTAATTTATTTAAATAATGATATATGTAGAAGTAGAGTAGAACACAAACATTCTCTAATTGGCTTAGAAAAGAAGATGCAGTTTACTTAAATAATAATAATAGAGCACAAATATCTAAAAATCACTTAGCTAAACCACTAAATCAAAACGAGTTTTAATAGGATTTAAAGACTTTATATATAATAAATAAATAAATATAGTAAATTATAATAGAATTCACTTTCCTTTTAACAAATGTCACAAAAATACCAAGATTTTAATTTGGAGTTTTTTTCTTATGCACCTTGAAATCAGTGATTCATAATTGTAGTAAGGTCTATAAGATACTCTATTCCTAATTAGAATTATACCAAAAATTAATTACTCTAAGATACTCATTCCTAATTGGAATTATTCTAAATTAATTACTAAAAATTATTAATTAAGAAGAGTTTTAATACTAATTTTTTTTAATATTATTTAAAGACTAAAATACTGCAACACTAAAATATAAGATATTCCATTCTACTTTGAATTATACCAAATTAATTACCCAAAATTATTAATTAAGAAAAATCTTAAATCCTAAATTAAGATAAAAAGAACGAATAAAAAACATAAAAAAGATGATTAGATTCCTTAAATACTTTGATTAGGAAAGTATGAAACATAAAGAAACAGAAATTATTAAAACATAAAAAAGAATTAGATATAAATATGATTTAGGAAAAGATAGTTGATCTTAAAATATAGTATGCATATTGATAAGTGATAAGACTTGTTGAAAAAGGCAAAAAACATTTACCGTTGATGCCTCTCTCTCTCAAGAAGTTGTTTTGCAATTGAATTCAATATCTAAGCAATTTAAGTTTAACCTAAAGGTAAAAGCAACCACAACAATACATATAATCATGGAAATACAATATTTAGATTAAGTTAATAACATAAATGTTCCAAAAAATATTAATACAAAATTAATGAATGTGCATTAAAAATCATACCTTGAATCAAAAAGTCTCAGGAAACTCACTAAATTGTAATGATAAAGAAATTTCGAAAGAAAGGCAATGAGGTGCTTTACTGTATTCCAAAAAAAAAAAAGATTATCTACATTTTATAATTCTTCCAAAGTTGAAACATGAAAAGATCCGAATAAGTAAGTAGGATAAAATGTTAATTATTTAAAAAGGCAATAAAAATACATCGAAAAAAATATTACCTTTTGTAATTCTTTTGTAGCTTTGTGATTCTTCTTGATGTAAAAATGAAGATATTCAAGCTAAAAAAGACAATTATGAAAAAATATCAAATTATCTTGAATTGGGTTTGATAAAAGAAGTAGCAACAAAGTGGAGAAAAAACCGCTTCAATATGTTTCTCTCTACTTCTTTCTACTTCTTTCCTTATTCAGAACATCTTGCTAGGGTTTTGGTTATGGAGGCCCTGGCTGAAGGGCTACCGCCGGTCAACAGGCAACCGGAGTTCGCACAAAAATCCTTTTCTCAGTTGTTTAAGCCAGACGAATCCGCTCTGCTGTTAAATATCCCATTATCTAAACACCAAGGGGAGGTTGTGATCAAACTGACGAATTTTGATATTAAGAGACTATCTACTCCATTTAAACTTGCACTGGTTGGGAAGTTCTCACATGGAAGACCAGCTTTAGAGGAGATTCGACGTGTTATTACAAAACTTGACTTAAAAGGATCTGTCGATACAGGGCTCATAGACTATCGACATGTGCTACTGAGATTTTCAAACGAAGCGGATTTTCACAAGATTTGGACTCGAAGCATTTGGCAACTTGGTACCTATGAGAGTTTTCAAATGGAGCCCGACGTTCCAAATATCCAAGGAATCATCGGTGGTCCCGGTATGGTTCTTATTGCCGAATCTACCATTCCATCTATTCGACAAAGGATTTTTGTACTCGCTCATGAAAGGTGTTGGAGACCCACACACAATAGATGCATCAACATTAACTGTTGCTAGACCGAGCGCTGCGCGAGTATGTGTGGAGGTGGATTTACTGAAACATATCCCATCTCGGATCTGGATTACTCATGGTGATGATGAAGATGGATTTTGGCAAATCATAGTTCCAGAAAACATGCCTAGTTACTGAACAGGATGTTATAGGCAAAGGCATAAGGAATCTCAATGCAATAATTTAAAGGACAATGTGACTGATAATGGAAGTCTGAAAACTACCCAGCAATGGAAGGAAAAAAGAACTGCAGGAAATGAAGGGGAGAAAGCAGTTAGTGCGGAAAATAAAAAGGACACTAATTTGGAGGCTTTACCAGGTACCCTATTATTGCAGAATATGCAGGATATTGAAAAGGAGAAGGAGACGAAACATCAGAGTAATAGGGTCCCTCAAATAAGTGATGTGCCTCTTGCTCCCAACCTTGAAGTCCCTGAGGCGGGTCAGACATCTGGGACGAGTCAGACTGATGGCCGAGTAGATGATACGGTGATACTGATGGAGAATCAAATACCAACTTCTGCTCCAGGAATTATTGAAAGCCTCCCAACACATAACGAAGGAGAGCAGATAAATAATGAGGAGCTACAAACTAAAATTTCTGAACATACATTGGTGGATGTTCCAGTAACGGTTATTCAAACTCAGAGCATCCTTCCAGGACATAATCCGACGGTTGGCTTGGTGAATGTGGAAGCACAACGCTTAATAGACACTAGTAACGTAATTGAGGCGTGTGAGGATTCGAAATCAGAATCTGATACTTTCTCGATGAAATCGTTGGACCATGCTAGTCGAGAAAATAGTAAATCGCAAGATGTAGTCCTGGAACAACTCAATCTGGACATTCCGGCTAGGATATCATCTCAACATACAACCATCAATAATAATACATGTAGAACGCTTCGATCCAAGGTGCGGTCTTCTAAAGCTTTAATTTTACCGATTTTTAATTTATGAATTTTCTATTTTGGAATGCCCGAGGAGTGGGTAACATTGATACTATCAGGAGATTAAAAAAACTGAAGAAGAAGTATGGTCTATTACTGTTATGTATTGTGGAACCAAAACTTACTTTGTTGGAATTGGATGGAACACGAATAAAGTTGAAGTTTGATGCAGCTTTGGCAATTGCCGAGGGGTGGATTTGGATTTTCTTTTATAATTCTATTCAGGTCACATTGATGAGGCAGCATGTACAACACATAACAATATCTGTCTGTTTGCCGGGATCTCTAAGCCCAGTAGTAGTGTCTTGTGTCCATGGGTTGAACACCAGACTTGGTCTACGTGAGCTATGGGTGGATTTGCTTGGGAGTAATCGAGGAACGAACACTTGGTTAGTGATGGGGGATTTCAATGTTGTAGCATCTCACGATGAGAAAAAAAGGGGACGGGCCTTTCATCATCTTGAAGCGCAGGATTTTCTTAATTTTATACAAGATGCAGAGCTGATTAATGCTGGGTTCGCTGGAGCTTGCTTCACATGGTGTAATAATTGGAAGCAGCCGCCACGCATTTGGAAACGTCTGGATAGAGTGTTAATACATTATTGATTGGGTTGATGAATTTGAAACGTCGGTTCTTCATTTGAGTAGGGCGGCATCGGATCATGCCCCTCTTCTGGTCTAGCTGAAATTCAAGAAGTCTCCTGGAGTTCGGTCCTTTCGATTTATGAATTTCTGGTCTCTGCGGCGTGACTTCTTAATGGTGGTTGACAGTTCTTGGCAATCCCCTTGTGATGCGAGACCTCTTGTTCGTATATGCTTGAAGTTGAAGGCTGTCAAGAAGTCTCTTAGTGACTGGAATAAGGTAGCGGTGGGGAATGTTTTTTCTAATGCACAGGATGCTGAGAGGAAGGTGCAGCTTGCTGAGATGAATTTGGAGAATAATGATGATGAGGTAGCACGAGAGAAGTACAGTAAATCACAGGCTGAGTTAAAGTCTGCTTTACGAGATGAGGAGATGTTTTGAAAGCAGAAGGCGCATGCTAAGTGGCTGCAAGAGGGGGATCTTAATACTAAATTCTTTCATGCCACTGTGCGACAAAAACGGAATCGGTCTTTCATTAGTTCTATTCGTCGTGAGAATGGCTCTACTACCACTAATATAAATGATATTCAAGATGCGGCGGTGGAATTTTTTCAAAATCTATTGTCGGGGGACTCCCCTTTGTTTTCGGATGAGGAAATGAACGTATTGCCAAGGGTTTTGGAGGAAACGGATCGTGGAATGCTTGAAGCAGCCCCAACATTGGACGAGATTCGGATTGCTTTATGGATGATTGATGATGATAGCGCACCAGGACAAGATGGTTTTTCTAGCGCATTCTTCAAGAGTGCGTGGGATATCATTTGTATGGACCTCTATCAGGCAGTTCAGGAATTTTTCTTTGGTGGTACATTGCCAAAATCTATCACGGCGACGACGTTGATCTTGATCCCAAAGTGTGAAAACCCTCAGCACTTTGGGGAGTATCGTCCAATCAGTTTGTGTACGGTACTCAACAAAATTATCATGAAGGTGCTGGCAAACCGACTGAGGACTTGCCTTTCGATACTGATTTCTATAAACCAGAGTGCGTTTGTACCTGGTCGTGTTATTGCGGAAAATATTTTGCTTGCTCAAGAGTTTGTAGGGTTTATTAATACAAAGGCGAGGAATGGAAATGTGGTTTTCAAGTTAGATATGCTGAAGGCGTATGATAGAGTTTCCTGGCTTTTCTTGTGTTAGGTGTTGCGTCGGTTTGGCTTTGGAGAACGTTGGGTAGATATGAAATGGAGAAGTGTCTCGAATTGTTGGTTTTCTGTCATGATCAATGGACAGCCGCGAGGTTTTTTCCGTCCACTAGAGGACTCCGTCAGGATTATCCCATTTCTCCAGGCTTATTTATTTTGGTGGCGGAATATTTTTCAGTGATGTTGAATTCATTACTATCAAAGAGATCATTTACGCATTTCCGTACCACGCGGCATTCGATTGCAATCACACACTTGGCTTATGCGGATGACATACTTATTTTTTCAGTAGGTGATGGTGCGTCGATTAAATCTGTGATGGATGTGATTCGAAAATATGAAGAGTTGTCTGGACAGTTGGTTAATGTGAATAAAAGCTGTTTCTTTTCTGGGAAGGCAGCCTCGATGATGGTCCGTAGACGGGTGACGCGATTGACAGGTTTTATGTATAAGGAGCTACCATTTATCTATTTGGGATGTCCAATTTTCATTGGACGTGTCAAATGAGACTATTTCCAATTCATTTTATCAAAAATTCAGCGGCGAATCCTTAGTTGGAAGCATAAGTATTTATCCTTTGGTGTTAGTATTATACTCATCAAACATGTCCTCTCGGCCATTCTTACGCATATCTTATCTGTAATGCAACCGCCGAAGGGTACTTTATACCAATTATCAATGTTGCTTGCTAGGTTTTTTCGGATAGGAATGGGAGATCGTCGACAACACTGGATTGCTTCGCCCAAACTATGTCGTCCTGTGAAGGAAGGAGGTGTTGGATTCAGGGGCGTTATTGAGGGAACGAATGCATTTCTGGGCAAGCTCTGGTGAACTTTTAGACAGGGTGTCTCTTTATGGGCTCAATTTATGAATGCCAAGTATTGCCATCATATACATTCGACTGTTGTACATCCTATTTGGTCGGCATCATATTTATGGAGAAGATTGTTATATGTACGGGACTTTATCGAGCCTTTAATTGGATGGCTTCTAGGGGATGGATCTATAGATTTTTTTCACGATAACTGGAGGTTGGTGGGCTCTTTATCGGATTTTTCTTCTGATTGTGGAGTTTATCTCAAGTCGCTTTTCAAGGATGGGCAGTGGTCTCTTGGTGGTTACGCGGCTATTCTCCCAGCAGCAGCGCAACATGAAGCGCAGAATGTGATCTTATTACCAAAACCTCCAGTCGTGATTTGGATGGGGGAACAAGATGGCAAGTTCTCTGTTAAATCCGTTTACGAGCTTTTGCGGGTTAAGGGTATGCAAGTACGCTTTTTGAGGAATATTTGGCAAAAAGGAATTCCTTTCAAGGTTTCCTTCTTTTTACTGCGTTTGTTTTATGGACGCATCCCGTTCTCTGAGTGGTTAACAAAAGTGGGTTTTAATGGTCATTTTCCATTTATGTGCTGCCCAAATCCTTTGGAAGACACTATCGAACATTGCTTTGGTCATAGGAGATTGGCGGAGAGCCTATGGACTTATTTTGGATCCTCATGCGGTATTCGATACATGGATAATGGGTGGCGTATGAGATGTGCTGCATGGTGGTCGGCCAAGGGCAATCCATATAGTAAGCTGGTGTTTAAAATGCTCCCGTCCCTCATCTTGTGGCATATTTGGTGTTGGCGTTCAACGGCTATTTCAGATGGACAGATGGTCTCTATTGGGCAGATTAGATGTCGTGTAGTGATGGATTCACGGAGTATTTGGTTAGTGTACTTCCCTCATGTGCGTCTTCCGATGGATTGGTCTGACATTGTGAGAGTTGTTCAGTCCTTCTCATATACCTTTTCTCGTATTCGGGTGCTATGGTTTCGACCAGATCGTGGCAAGTATAAGTTGAATACTGATGGTTGCTCCAGGGGTAATCCAGGTCCCAGTGGAGGAGGTGCACTGGTGAGAGACTCGGAAGGTAAAGTGTTGCAGGCTAGAGCTATGGGTTACCAATTTGTTACTAGTTTGGAGGCAGATATGCTTGCTCTGCTAGGCGGACTGGAGCTTTGCATGGATGCAAGATTATCACGAGTGCAAGTGGAGACTGAATCTAAACTAATGGTACGTATAGTGAAAGGAGAGTGTTCTACCCCTTGGAAATTGATAAAGCTGGTTGAGAAGATTTGAGGTTTTTCATGCTTGATCAATATATCACATATCTATCGTGAAGCGAACCAGCCGGCGGACAGACTAGCAAATGCAGGGTGCGAGTTGCAACAAGATATTACCTACAATTTGTTTCCAGAGCTACCACGAGAGGTGAAAGGTTGCCTTAATATAGATCGTCTTCAAGTCCCTAATTTTTGTTGTCGCAAGAGGTTAAGAGTACTATATTTATAGGTAGTGTCCTCTATAGCTGTAGTTATTAAGTTTCTTTACATGATTACTATTTTTTTCTATGATGTAACAAACTTTTGCCATATTCGACTAGATTAATAAAACGAGGGGTTGGCATCCCTAACCCGCGGAGAGGGATATTGCTTTAAAAAAAATTATGAAAAAATATAAAAAACAATTATTATATAAAGAAAGATTAAGAACATTAAAAAATTATTCAAGAATGTTAAAGACAATTATTATATAAAGAAAGTTCAAGAACGATAAAAAAATTATTCAAGAACGTTAAAAAATTAGGGAAGAAGATTTCTAAAGATTAGAGAGAGAAAAAGATTGTTTTGTTAACAAACCATATATTTATAGATTGTATAAGATATCTGATTTCTAGTTGAACTTATACATTCCTTATTGTATTATAGATATTTGATTTCTAATTGGATTTATACATTCCTAATTGCATCATATTTAAAATTATAATAACTCAAGATTTAATGTAGAATTATAATAGAACTCAATCACTAAAACCAAACTAATTGTATCATACTTAAAATATTTGAAATTATAATAACTCAAGATTTAATGTAGAATTATAATATAACTCAATGACTAAAAGCAAAACATCAATTTGCTTTATATATATATATATATATATATATATATAGATTATTATAATATAACGTTTTGAAACTCTTGACCCGATTTACATGACTCAGCATGTGCTGTTTTTTTTTTTTTTTTTTGCAAAATTCATTTGTTTAGACCACTTTTGGGCACATTTAAGTTTTGTAAATTATTTTAAATTTATTTTTTATTTTAGTTTAAGATTTTTTACAACTGTATAAATGTTTGTAGGCATTTATTTTCAATATTATGACTTTATAATTATTCATTATAACTTTTCAAATTTTGCGAAAGGGTAAATTATGTCAATCGTCCCTTAACTTAGGGGTTAATTTCGAATTTGTCCTTCAATTTCAAAACGTTCTATTTTAATTCTTTATCTTGAATTTTAAATTTTAAATCATCGATCTGTTTTTCGTTCGTGTGTAGACAAATTACGTCTCTCACGTTCGTAGAACATGACAAAAAAAATGAAGTTAATTAATGAACAATAACCATGAAACAAATAAAACATACCATGAAATAAATAAATAGGGTAAATTACGCCAATCGTCCCTTAACTTATAGGTTGGTTTCGAATTTGTCATTCAACTTTAAAACGTTCCATTTTAGTCCCCCATCTTACATTTTGAGTTTTAATTAGTCCTCACTATATTTTCCATCCATTTGTAAACGAACTCCGTTTGTCAGGTCTTCGCACGTGAAAACTTAAGGGCAAATCTTGGAAATATGAAATAACAAATAAAAAGTGATTACATCCATCAAGAACAGGCTTCCGGAAATCTGAAGGGTCATCAAAATCAAATGAGTAAAATTATCAATACAAATTGCAATCATATGAGCTTAAAACATTAAAACAAGTATAAGACATGTGAAATACCTCATCTCCAGATCTACAACTTAAAGAAAGGACTAAACACATGACTCGATTGTTTAATTCACCATTACTCAATCAAATGTGAAAGTTCATATCCCCTTTTCTTTCCTAAAGCATAAAATGCAGGAAAAGTATTGTATGAACATTAAACACGGAAGTTCAATGCATGTAATTGAACGCATAGCTCTTTTGGGTATAGTTCTTCTCTCCAGAAGGAGAAAATACAACCCATTACAATCAGCTCTTGAATAAAAAAAAAAAGAAAGAAAGAAGGACAAAGAATGCTCCAAGAGGAACAGGGAACGCCAGTTTAGATATTCTAAACTGAGGCATAATGTCCAAACCATTCAAAGGGAGCACGAACCTAACCAGATTCTTTATACGAACAATCCCTCAAAGGAATTTAATGGGAAAAGTGTTGCAATCCACAATGAGTCAAAATGCCCATCATCAGTAACAAAATCCCAACAAAATCAAGAAAATCTTGCACCTTAGAAGGTAACACGATTACACAAAACGATCCCCTAAAACAATTCGATGACGGAAAGAAACCGTCTGAGGCAAAACTTCTCCCAATTTCACATAAGTGCAGATGAAGTTCAAAAACTTTTTAGCTCCAACTGACAACAAAAAAGCAAAATCCTTTTTTCCGCTTGTAAACTCAAATGATGTGACCGCTCAACCATAAAAAAACGATGCTCTACAAACAACCGGCAATTTCACCACCTCGTAACGTACGTGCGTGTGTGCGTGTCCAGGAGAGAGACAACAAGTTCCAGAAAATAGAAATTGGCCAAACTTTCTGAAGCCAGCCCACATGGAAGTTCTTGCAATCATTGTTACAAAGATGGTTTCTTGCAGAATATGTGATCTTGCCTCATTTTTCATCCTCAGCCATAAACCATCGTTATCTTCATCATGGTTAATGCTGTCCAAATCTGCAGGCGTGCGTATCCTCTCACACTGATGTTCACAAATGGGTAGGCAGATGATTGTTCGTCTGCTGTATTGGATGTAGTTACAAACATGATCATCAATTTGAGACCCATTTGTATCGCAAGAAAGAGGGTTTGTTCCCAGGGGTTTGTGTTCTTGAAGCCTGAATACAAGCCGCCATGGCTAAAGGTTGAAGCTTGGGAGTTGTGGGATAGGAGGAGAAGACGATTTCATATTTCCAAGCTTTGCCCTTCAGTTTTCACGTGCCACGCACCTGACAAACGGAATCCGTTTACGGATGGATGGAAAACATAGTAAGGACTAATTAAAACTCAAAATGTAATATGAGGGACTAAAATGAGACGTTTTAAAGTTAAAGGACAAATTTGAAACTAACCTATAAGTTAAGGGACGATTGGCGTAATTTACCCAAATAATAACCGAAATTGGTTCATCTCGCCCTTCCTTCAATTTGTCATATGTCACTCATATGAGAAACATAATCTGTCTACAAATGGACGAAAAACAGACCGAAAACTATTTAAAACTCAAAATGCAATATGAGGGACTAAAATGGAACGTTTTGAAGTTCATGGACAAATTCGAAATTAACCCTAAGTTAAACGATGATTGGTGTAATTTATCCTTTTTGAAATTTGTATCTTTTGCATGTATTGCTGTATTCGATAAATCTGCCCCCTGCTACATTTCTTCCTCACTTTGCAATATTTTGGAAGAAAACTAATCTAATACATGGTTGGATACAACAACAACTAAATCTTTATCCACTCTATGTATCATAATTCACCATCTTATTCAATCTAATACATGTTCAGAATACAATTGAACATCTTTTCGCATAGAAAAATGTCTTTCTTTTGATCGCGTTAGAGTTGTATATAACACATACAGACTGATCAGTTATATTGTTATTAAATAAACCAAATTATTGACAGGAGAAAGATTCTCCTTTCTTCAATGTAGATTATCCCACAACTATATATATATATTCAACTTATACCATTGATGCACAAAAATAAAGAAGCGTGATCATATGAATATCTCTTCTCTAATAATAAATCATCCAAGCCCAAAATATGTTATCAATTCTCAGCCCGCAATCTTTTTAACTTTTCCATAAATGTTTAGACAGTAAGTTTTCCACTTTCCACGAAATTAATGTTAGAACCGAATCTTCATCAAGGTTGGAGTATTTAATATTTATTCAAAACTTCAAATATATGATACCAAGACCATAATGTGATGATTAAACAGTCTTCAAAGGTACCAAGACAATCATAGTCAGGATCAGTAAGGATAATGTTAACTAATGAAAGTAATGGTGGGTTCATAGCTGTTTCTGTATTGTTTTCTTTCTCTTTTTTCCCCAATAATAAGGCAAGGAACCGGGAATCCTGATTGGCAGAAATATTTCTACAAAAGGGTTATGGCTCTTTATAATAAGAGCCACAGAGAATATCTGAACTAATCAGGTTGATCCCATATCGTATTCTTGCTGCAAGAGTAATAAGTTATTGAAGCAATGCATGCATATATAGTTGTCTTATGATCCTGGCAGTATTAACAGAAAAGGGCAGGCAATTTTGCCAACGAAAAAGACAATTCTTCATAATTAAGTAGCTTGTTAAATAGCAAAGAGCAAATTAGCAAACAACTCTTTCTATATTGTTTCGTTTTGTTTTTTTTTTTTTCCTTTTTATGGTTTTCAGTTAAACAGGTTCATATATACACAGGGGAGTTAATCGCAATTTCAGATAAAAGTGGTACAAAATTAGAACCATGATTTCAATGACCATTAATTGTCCATTTCAAATATGAAACACATGTTATATATAAATCGATTTTACAGAAGTTTTTGCATTTTTCTTTTAATTGGAAGAGGAACCTCCAATATATATTCATGCGTGAGTGATAAATTACGTTTCTGGTGGAGTATTGTCTTAATTGGATCAGTGATTGATAGTAATGTTTCTAGAGGAGAATGACTTTTTATGATAGATAGAAGCCAAAGAGAATACTTGAACTAATCAGATTGATCCTATATCATTTTCTTTTTGCAAGAATTAAGTAGTTTGCGCAGACGTATGATTCTTGATAAATGGCCTTATTAAAAGATAAGGACAGGCAATACTGACAGCAGAAAAGACAATTAATTCTTGTTAAATGGTCTTATTCCTTAAAGAATTAGGGTAAATTATTTGACGGCATTAAATTATCGGAACAGTATAGTTTAAATAATTATTCCTTTTTTTTAGTTTTAAATTGTGCATTCATTTTTGTAAAGTGATATAATAATGGGCATTTCATTAAATTCTGCCATTGTTGATTTTTTTTTTTTTGTTAAATTCAATTATTTATTTTTTTAAAGTACATTTTTAAAAGAACAATAACGATTTTTCCGGTGAATGAGTGGTAAATCAAAACTTTATGATAAATAGTGGTCCTTCAACTTGAGGATAAGGATTCTCGATTAGACAAAATTTTATTTGATTCATTAATTTAAATTTTGTGCAAGAGTAAATTATTTCAATTTCTATCGATTTGAGGTTCATTTCGCTTTGCTCCTATTATTTGAAATGTTCTATTTGTCTCTTATATTACACTTTTGGTTTTTAATGGTCTTTTGTTCACTTTTCATGTAAGAAAAATCCAACTTTGACAATAATTTAACATGCATATATTCAATTTTATCAAATTTTATACATTTTTTTGTTATATGTATGTTAAATAGTTGTTTAAATTGATTTTTAAGTGAGAATAAAATGAATGAAAGACTATTTGAAACCAAATTATAACATGAGAAACGAAAATAGAACTTTTTAAAGAATGTGGATAAAAGTGAAATGAATCCTCAAATTGAGAAACGATTGAAATAATTTATGATTTTATCCACTAAATAATTTTTAACTAATTTTCTATGCATTTGACAAATAAAGTAATTTATCATGTGACATTATATATGATTCAAAATGATACCATTTATTATCGTATGATCATAAAAGGACATTACTTGTTAGATAGATAAAAAATGAGTGGAGGACATTACTTGTTAGATGTATTCTTTGTAAATATTATTGTCCTCTACTAATATGTATCGGGTTAGTTTCCATTCTTTGAGCACCGAAAAAATAAAGTGTAAATTATTTCAACTGTATTTTAACTTGAGAGTTCATTTTGTTTTTGTCTCTAATCTTTAAAAAGTTTCATTTTTGTCCCTTATGTTGCATTTTTAGTTTTCAATGGTCTTTTATTTACTTTTTATGGAGATCGGATCCTCTGTCCAAGATTATCATATTTTATTTTGTCCAACGTTCAAAACGACTTAGTTTAACTAAAATTATGAACTAAAAAGATAAATATCTGCAGAAAGGAAAAAGAATTTCAGGCTCTTCCTTTCGGGAAGGGAGGATTAGGGAAATCCTATTGATTGTAGCTTTCTCCAGACCTTCGAGAAAAGCATGAAAAAACTACTCGAATGATCAAACTTCCTTATAGAATCAATTATAGGTAACATTCTTATTTTCTTTTACTTCTTCTTTCTTCTTTGCTTATAAGGGGAGGCTTTCCCTTCACTGGTTCTTATTGCTTTCTGTCTCCACTTACAAGGCATTTCAGCACATGTCCGGATTCTTTGTTTTCACGAACTCCCAAGAGAACTGGAGAGTTTTATCATTGAAGTCGAAATAGATAGCCTTAAACCATGTTTAGGAACAAAAGAAAGTCCAAGTGATCCCTCGTTCTTTGGGAAGCTACTCTTTTCCAGAACCTTTAGAAGTGCTGGTCCCCTTCGGTAAAGTTGCTTATGCCTACTGTTACCTATCGTAGGACCTCTATCCCCTAACTTTTGTCTGGCCCAAAAGCAAGGAACTTCAATTCGATCCAATGCAAAATCTTTCTAAAGAGAAAGCTTTCACGCAAAATATAGTTATAAAATAGATCCTCCTACTTTCTATGTCTCTTTTTTAATCAACCACTTTGTATTTTGCCTCTTTCTGAGAGAAAGATGATCAAACAATTCCCAATCACGGTCTTTGCGGGTCGGATCATCCATATAATATACAAAAAGAAACTCCAGATATTTGAGATATTTCTTTCTTTGAATAAGATCTCAATTCCAGCGGCGGTTTCATTAGATATCTTACAACTAGAATCACTCCTCCTTTGTCCAATTTGAATCGATATTAGTTGATCCACCATTACTCCTACTTTGAGCAGTAATGGGTAGGGATGATAGGATTTGAACCCGCGACATTTTGTACCCAAAACAAAAGGGTGAACGAGCGCAGCGGTAACGAGCTGTAAGAAAAGAAAGATGAGTAGAGCATTCCTTCTTCCGGCTTTTATAGGAGTAGGGGAGCATGGTGAGGTAGATACAAGTCCAATCCTGCAGCAGCTAGTTGCTCGGCCTTAGTCTTGGGCTGATCTAGCACCATTCCTTTCTTCTTATAAGGCTAAAGCTTGACAAAAAAACCCTATCTACTTCTCAGACCTACACCTCTTCAACTCTAATCAACAACGATTAAACCACATTAACAGGGCCCTGGAAGGGGTGGGAAAGCCCCAAAGTCTAATATGGAATAAAATAAAAGATGAGATTTGGGTTAAGAGAGATTCGAGAAAAGATGGAATAGGAAGACGTGTTTCCAGAACGAACAAGATACGGGTTGAGAAGGGGGAGTTAACAAAGTTAGACAAGATTGGAATGAAAACCAAACAAACCTATGGGACGGAAATAAATAGATCCACTTCACTTATCCCAATGAATTATATTTGTTTGATATACTATTTTCAATATAAAAATAAATGTTGTGAAAAGAACCTTCTGAAAAAAAAAAGCAACCTTCACCCCCTGCAGGTCGTACGGGGCCTTTCGCCGGAGTTCACGGTGGTCTAACATGAAAGAGCCTTCTCTGGTAGCGGCACTATACCTTAGTCTCTCTATCTTCCAGTCTATATAAAACTAGTTAGTAGAGGTAAGTTTGTCTAGCGTTCCCTCACGTAAAGGACTACTTTTGCATCGACTCTCTCTCGTTAGGCAATTACCCAGGCGAAAGTAGCTCTCTAGGAAAAAAGTTTCCCCGCTATCTTAGTAGGACTAGTCTAATCCTCATTGGTAAGTGTTACAAGATCTCGTGCATTGGAACCCATGTTTATGGAAATATGGAACATTTTCTTTTCCAAGTGAAATCCCCTAGTATATGAAAGAGTTCTTTCGTTGTTGTGGAATAAAAAAACTTCGTATCTTAATGCACGTATTTAATTTATTCAGAGCTATTAGAGCGGGATCCACTTTTTGGGGAATATGAGTCGAAGCAATAACAAAAATATTTCTAATGTGGTTTAAGATAGTGTTACGCAACATTCAAAACTATTCTTGAAGTGAATGAATTAGAAAGAACGAAGAAAGAATATCACTAAAATTAATATACAATTATTAGACCCTAACCAAGAATGAGTGAATCTTACAACATAATTTTAATTTTGGACATGATAAGACAGGATAATGTTAGACAGAAGATCCCATCTCCTTTTTATATTAGAAAAACTCAACTCCGATGACTGTTTAATATGCATATGTCTAATTCTATCAATTTGTATATACTTATATTTGTTATATATGCATTAAATATTTATTTAACTTGAATTTCAAGTAGAAAAAAATAGACGAAGAACGATTTTAAATTAAATTATAACATAAGGGACAATAATGAAACTTTTTAAAGATTAAAAATAAAAGTGAAATGAACCCTAAAGTTGAGGGACAATTGGAGTAATTTACCCAAAAATAAAATAAATTTAAGGTACATGAACAATTTTCATGTTACATGTGAATGCATTAATTTATAAACGAGCTAGTTATACTTTGCCCCCAAAATTTAGGAGTAAATGATACTTTGTCCCTCTATGCTTTATTTCTATACATGTTTCCCCGTTTTCAGTTTACAAAAAGATTAAATTGACGAAAATGACTTTCATACAGTTATATTTCGTCCCCTGAACCTTCTTAAAAATGACTCTTTACCCCTTTGATCAAATGTCTAATACTTATATTACTAATTCTATAAAACATTTATATGAAAAGAATATTATGTTTATAGAAAATATTCACTTTGTCTCATAAGTTTCATTTAATTTCTAGTTTTCTCTTTAAAGTTAAATAACAAATAAATATATCCTCTTTAACCGTTTTAACTAAACTATACTAAAACATAAAACTAAGTTGTTCAATTGTAGATTTTAGCAATGTGTGTGTGTATATATATATATATATATAATATTATATTATAGTATAATTATCTAATTCTAATAAAATATGAATAGATAATTTAAAAGAATACGTAACAAAAAATAAATGTGAAAAATATTTGCTATCTTCAAAAATAAGAAAAACAGACATTTCTTGGTGACAGGTGTAATATTTGCAATATATTTTGTGGGCTTATTGTGACTTAATTTGAATGGAATTGCACTTAATTGAATGTTTATTTGTAGGAATTAAGGTAATTAGAAGATTGAGACAATCTATATGGAAAGGCCAAGATTGGGAGCAATTTGAAAAGTTTTGGAATCTATTGGAACATGAAAGAGTAAAGTTTAAAAGAAAAGATTTACTTAACTAATTTGGAAATAATCAAGACGTGAATTAATTGAAGATTTCCTAAGTTGAGTCAAGAAGGAATTAGTAGAGAAAGAAAAGAATTTGGAAACAATTAAAAGAAGACTAGCATGCCTTATTTTGGCCGCTTGTGGGGCACATATTTGAAAACAAAATATTTATTCCTTTAGGGAGAACAACCCTAGAAGTTCCTCACATTTCACCAAATAATTTGTTTGGTACTTCACATTTAAAATGAGATAAAATAATCCCTCACATTTCAAAAGTGTACTTTTTTAGTTCCTGTTGACAAAACTGTCAAGAATATCATTAAATGTTATCACGAGCTCCACGCGTGACCCTTTTTCATGGGTAAAAAAGGAATCATAGTCTCCAAAACCTATAGATAACCTTCAGATCCCAAATCGTGAATCGCAATCCCAATTCTTCAACTCAAAAGACGAAGTGAATAATCAAAATCCCTAATTTCAAATCCCTAAAGAAGATGGCCGAACACTATGAGTGCTTTTGCGGGAAAATAGCTATTGTAAGAACTTCTTGGACACTAAATTACCCTAGAATGAGGTTTATGGATGTGAAGAGTATGAGGTAATGTTGATTTAATGTTTTGCTTAATATGCTAATGTTTTGGTAAGTATTTGATAACAAAATTGTACAACTTTATTGTGATAGGGGAAGCGTGGCTGTGGATATTTTTGCTGGTGTGATGCAATGTGTGATAGATGCCATAGGACAACTGAGATAATTGGTAGTTTGTTGAACAATGTTAGAAATTTGGAGGCAGAAAGAGATAGAAGAATTAGAATGGAGAAATTGTTTGTTGCTGCTTTGTTTTTAACATGCATGTCACTTTTGTATCATTGCATTAGCCACTGATATAAAAATGCTTGTTGATGTTGTTGTTGCTACAAATGCTCGTTGTTGTCACTGGAAATCACAATTTGGCTGCTACTGTTGTATCATTGTAAATTAGTAAATGGTTGTTACTACTAATGAAGTGAAATATTAGTTAGAATTTTAGTAGTGAATTAAAGCAGCAGTTTCTTAATAGTTGCTATGTAATAGTTGGATTAGTTAGTTAGTTGGTATAATATCAAGATATTTGCAAGAATACTACACCAGTTTGGAATGATTCATTTTGTAATGTGTTAAGTATCCTGTAAATGTAATATCTTTGTTATAAAAATTAAGTTTCAATAGCATGTTATGTAATTGTTCCATTTGAATGATAAACACTAAATTTTGGACAAAAGATTTGAAGTCAAAAACATAATGAGCATCATTAAATTAGGATAAAGGATATTCTATGAACAAAAATATCAGAGACATAAAATATTTGTCTTTTTACATGAGAGTTCAATAATGAATGCAACATCCTATATTACATTCGAATAACTGTCTCAAAACTTAATGGTATCTACCAAAACAAGAATGCATATAATATCCCAAAATACATTCATCTAGTTCTTAAAACTATTACAAACATTTGTAATGCATCCAATATCCCAAAACATAGTCAATCTAGTTCCATCTCACTTTAACTTTGATTCCCCACTTACATTTGTTGTTGAAGTTGTTTGTGCAACAACATTAGACTTTGCCACTGTGGAAGTCTGCATACATATAAAATAGTATTCCAATTAGCAAGTAGTATAGCAAAAAATAAACGACAATGAAATATAAAGAGTTGCACTAATGAAACTTACAGCTCAATCAGCATATTCAACATCACATGTTTTATAAAGAGCTGCAATAGTACTTTGATAAGTTGTCCTACTATGACCATATTGCCTACATATTCCATAGTTATATTTTTTTGGCATTTGCACCTGTTATGAAGTCATCAAATAAATTACTCGTATACATGAATCTCTATTTGAAATAATGCAAGGAAAGAGGTAGAACTCAATTGATTTCTTTGGAGGGACAGTATTGGAAAATGCAAATATTTGTTGGTTAGAGACTGGTTGTTTCAATGATGCATTTTCATCAATAAATGACACAGTGTCATGCATTTTCTCTACTGTTGGAGCCTCAAATGCAAGTGCATGATTAGAACCAATTTCAGCTTCTGTTGAGTGCAGGTGCATGATTAGAACCAATATCAGCTGCTTCTGGGGTCTCCCCTATATCTGCATTTAAAAAGTTTGCAGTTAAAAAGTCTTAACTGCATGTGCATGATTGGAGTATAATTAATTTTAACCTGTGTAGTTCTCTCACCTTGCTCAGGCACCAAATTTGCACCTCCACCTTGCTCAGGCAGAGAATTATCCTCCCCATGAACCTCTTCATCAACAGTTGAAATTGGTCTTTTAGTACACTTTCTGATGTTGTGTTCAACTTGTTTGCATACCCTACACTTGTTTGTCATTTGACCTGCCCTTAAAATTTTGTTAACACCATTATTGCCAACTATTACTTCATCTGCCTTTTTTCTTCTAACTTTCTTTGGTTTGCTAGAAAGCTTTAATTTGGTAGGAGTAAGCACATGAGGCTTATTTTACTTTTTCCACAAATGTTGTCCATTCAGAGGCTGTATAACATATCTGTATGTTCTTAAATATGCATTCTTGTAGTAGTACTCATGCACAAACTTCTCGAGGTCTTCATTTGTAATGCCTATAGCACTAACTGCATGAGCACATGGGATGCCATTTAAATCTCATTTTCTACAACTGCAGGTTCTGCTAGCCAAATCAACTGTGAATTGTTCACTATACATGCACCTTAACTCATATTTTCATTCTCCTAAGTATGTGGCAATACATGCACTTAAATCCTCTTTAAATTTTTCAAACTTTTTCTAAATTTTAGGACACAGCTTTCTTTTTTGCTTTTTCATCTATTCTCTCTTTTGTTCCATTCGTATCATGAACTAAAACCTTATACTTTCAATAATTCCAAGTATTGGTTTCTCTTGTGCACTAAGAATGGTGTTGTTAAAACTCTCACACAAATTATTCAGCAAGATATTACACTTAGGGTTGGTTCTAAAATGTAACATGCTCCAATGTTTTGGTGTTGTATGTTCAACCAACCATTTGTATATAACTTCATCCATTTGTTTGAGTGTATCCATCTCAGCCACAAATTTGTTCTT
The DNA here is from genome assembly GCA_016586305.1 of Ophiorrhiza pumila. Lineage (NCBI taxonomy): Eukaryota > Viridiplantae > Streptophyta > Magnoliopsida > Gentianales > Rubiaceae > Ophiorrhiza > Ophiorrhiza pumila. Next base: position 6,138,403 of record BLIW01000008.1, on the reverse strand, counting down.
ACATGATGCTCTAGCTGCAGCCCAAATTCTGTCTTTTAATGTCAGTCCACCGTGTTCTTTCTTGAAGTTATTATACATATGTCGTACACACGTTCTATGCTCAACTCTAGGGATCAGCTCTCTTATTACATTTGTTAGTCCCTACATTTGAATGTAATGTGTTAAATAACAAGCATAACATAGTTACAATAGTTTATAAGTAAAAACATATGATATTTTGAAGGAATTACCTTTTGCTTATCAGTTTTGAATGTTCAGTCATTGGTATTCCATATGTGAAGATTACTTTGTAACTCTCTAATAAACCACTTCCATGTCTGCTTATTCTCAATCTCCACTACGACATATGTTATAGAAAAATTTTGATTATTTGGGTCTAATCCCACTGCAGCCAGTAGAACACCTTTATGTGGCACCCATAAGTGAGACCCATCAAGACCTATCAATGGTCTACAACTAACTAAAAACCCCTTCTTCCAAGCTTCAATGCACACATACAAATGTTTGAACTGCTCATCCCTATTCTCATCCTCATCAGATTTCAAGAATACATTTGATCAAGGATTGGCTCTCATCAATTCATAACAGTAGTCATGCAACCTACTGTATTGCTCCACATAGTCACCTTCAATTTGCACATTTTCCTTCTTCTTTATCTTGTATGCTTGACTTCTTGAAATGTTAATGTTAAGGTCTTGATGAACCTTTGTTACAAGATCTCCAATCTTCATTTGTGGCATTAATCTAATATCTTCTTTATACTTTTCAGACAAGAATGTTCAATTTGCACACCCATGATTAAAACTTCTAGAGCAAGTATGCGTAGTGTTCATGCTTTTAATCTGCACACCCTTATTGCCTTTCAATTGTGCTGTTGAAATGAACCATTCACATACCTTATAGAAAGCCTTAACCCTTCTTTTGTCATTTTTCTTATTTCTGATTTTTCTTCCATACTTTACCCCATGATGCTTGCAAGTTTTCTTAAACTCATCTCTACTTCTGAAAACCACGACAAGCTTGAAATGAGGATCATTCATGTCAATTTAGATTTGAACCTTAGAACATGTGATTTTATATTGTTGATATCTGTTTCCTCCTCTGAACTAAATGCACTATTTAGCTCATCTGAAGTCAAAACATCTTCTTCATTTTCTTGATCAATATCTTCTGGCCTTTGTTGATTAGAATGATTTGAACTACTTTTCTTAAAACCCTTTTCAATTTTAATCCAATCTTTTGATTTCTCGGCAATAACAACATTTAAATCCTCCTCATCACTGAATTCATACTCACTATCATGCAAGCTTTCACACTCACTAGAATCAATTTCTTCTTTTACATTAACTTCCACATTCTTTCTTTTCCCACTTTTCTATTTTTTACAACCTGCTTTTGTAGATGACTGTTGCTGTTTTGAGCTTTTTTGTGAGCCTGCTTTTCAGATGACTGTTTAGTCTTGTGTTCCTTAGTCTTGTGTGCCTTCTTATCTGATTCACCTTTATCAACAAGCTTTTGAGTTTCTACAACTCATACACCAGCACTAAGAGGTTTCTGAGCTTGCTTATTTGACCCAACAAAATCATCATTCATCTCAGCTTTTGCATTTTATCTGCAAACATTCATAACAAGTGCATATCTTTAGCTGGCTTTACTATCCCAACACTATTTGCAAGCCTTTCAACATTCTTTTTTGCCTAAAAAACATCTGTAAGGCTTTTAGTTTACTTAATTGGCTCAACACCATCTGTAGGCATTTGCACTTGCTTAGCTGATCCAACAACTTCAGTAACACTGTGACTATGCAGCTCTGGTTCAGTGAGATTAATGGGCTTTTGATCATGCTCAATACTTGCAGTTATATCTTCTTCCTTTTTCTCAAATCTCAACTTCCTTGCAATTTCCCATTGTTCAAGCTATTCCACAAGTTGTGTTTGAAGTTGTTTGTATTTCGAAGGACTTTTCTTAACTGCAATTTGTTTAATCCTTCGTCATTTTCTTTGTCAGATTAGAAAAATCTATTTCAACCCTAGTAGAACTTTTCTGACTCCCAATATCAGCAGCAGTACTTGACACTTTTGTTTTTTCAATTACATATATATATTTATTAGTTTTAGCTTCACCCCATAATTAACTACTAATTGTGCATGATTTTCAGACAACAAAGATAACATGCCATTCTCCATACTTTCATCAAGGATAAGAAAGAAATACAACACACTTGATGCATTTTACTCTAATCTTCCAACTATGTTGCCTAAAGTACACAAAGACCATGGATCTAGATCACAATAATCTACAATATCTTCCCACCCTCCAACATATTTTGGTTTGGAAATTTTTTGATATTTACCCCATAGTGAATTCTCACTAAAAACATTTTGCTATTAGGTCCTGTTGCATAAATAGATAACAACCATGTTTATTGGTTGTGTTATAGGGAACATTTAGCAGTAAAAAACACAGTGCCAAATCTTTAACTATAAACTAAAGAAAAAAGTTCAGATATTGACCACCATTCACTTTGGACCACCATTAACACTGGACCACAACGTATGGGACAACAACAATACACGAATACAATATTACATATGCAACTCTCAACCATGAATATTTTAACAAAGATTCCACTTTAATCAACTATATCATTGCAATATAACAGAATAGTTAAGTATTAAACAACTTACCATAATCTGGCATCCTCCAATTTGTTGTTCTACCTTGGCGTGCCATTCCACCACTATGAATTTCTCTTCTTCCAACGATGCTTAGAGTTCAATTTTGCCTTCAACTTAGGGATTTTAAAAACTTCGATTTACTTATACTTAGGGCTTAACAATTTTGGTTGACTTTGACTTAAGGTTTTCTGTAGGTTTTGAAGACTGTGATTCCCTTTTTACCCATGAAAAAAGGGTCACGCGTAGAACTCGTGATAACATTTAACGATATTCTTAACAGTTCTGTCAACACGTACTAAAAAAATACACTTTTGAAATGTGAGTGACTATTTTATCTCGTTTTAAATGCGATGGACCAAACAAATTATTTGGTGAAATGTGAGGGACTGCTAGGGTCGTTCTCCATTTCTTTATGTTGCTTTGGGAAGTTTTGAGTCAGTAGAGTTATTCACTTATGAGAATACTTACTTTTCCTATATAAGAAGAGCAAGTCAGTTAAAGATAATTCGTAGTTTTTACTAGTTGGTAAGTAGTTTTCAATAGTTTAGTTTTTGTTCATACTGCTAGCTCCAAACTTAGCCACAGTTCAACGGTAGTTGATTCCAAATAGTAAAGTATTTCTTAATTTAATTATGTTTTTCCATTACGTGATTTGTTTGTATGTAATTATGTTTGTGAGTAGTTCGTTTATCTCCTATTATTTCACTGAATTGTGAAACCGAATTGTTTTAATCCAATTAATGTTTTATGAGTTTTGAAAGTTTTCTGTGCATACATTAATTATTTGGATTCTTTAAATACTGGCCATGTTTAATTAATTTGAATAGTGTCAATTAATCTCCTATTATTTCACTGGATCTAGTAGATATGATTAATTGACGGGCAAACCTACTGTCTCGATAGATGAGAATATTAACCTAATAAATTATGATTACGGATTCTGATTGTAATTTATTAGAATTGGGTTTCTCTAGTGTTTAATGCTGTTTTAACATTAAATCTGGTGTTGGCTGATTCCAGCCTGGTTGTATTAGAATTAGAGAAGTAATTAATTAAGCAGATTCTTGTTAATTATCTATTAACTAATGAGAAATTGAGTTACGTTGGAATTGATTCTCGGTAGCCTATAACTGGTTGATTAAACTAAGATGATCGGTTGATAATTAGTTAATGTAAATTTGCTTGTTTGATGGGCTTTTATATTTTGTGTATTTTTTCATAATTATTCTCATTAATTAATTTATTTTAGTTTAATCATTAATAAATATTATTTGTGACAATTTCTTTGAATTAACTAGAAGAGATAGTATTCGGTTTCTTGTAGGATCGACCTTACCCCTATAATATTGTTTATCCTTTAGAGTAAGTATTTAATTTTGATGCAATAAACAACACACCAAATTTGTTTAAGAAAAACAGAAATTTCTTGGATTTACCTTAATTTATCTTTCATTTGTAAACTCAACATTTAATAAAATGATTAAAATTTGACAAAATAGTAATAACAATCAGATAAAGGATAAAAATGAATGATATTTCTTATTCTTCTTTAATTTATTTCAATTTTTTTCTTGTTCGATTACTTTTTACGTAAGTGGACAAAATTTTAAAAAAAACTAATGATCTCTATTTCATTCAGATTTTGTTACATTAATCCATTTAAAAAATTATATTATTTATCTATAACAATTACATAATTTTGAATAAATATTATTGCATGTTTTTATAACTTCTTTAAGTACTAAAACTAGTCAACATAAAATATTTTTCTGAAATTATTAGAGAAGATAAATGTATTTAGTTTTTAAATTTAAGGGTGAAATGAAGTCTATTAAAACATTAAGGGAGTCAAGTGAAAACTGTCTTTTGGCAATGCATATAGTTATTTTGTCTACTTTAACAATTGGTAAATAGTAACCGTTAATTTGACTGTTTGGGAGGTAAAGTATATATAAATGGCACATAGGTGGGTAAAGGAATTACAAGAAAAATGACATTTAGTGATGAAAAGTCCGGTAACATCAAATAAAATATTGACTAAAATCAGTATTTATTCAACAAAAAAAAAATGTGATCACAGTTGGAGTATGACTAAACAATTTCAGTAACTATATATAGAATGTGGTAAGTATAAGTTTGGTATATGGTGATAACAATTATTGATAACATTATAAACTTACGTATAATTTGCGCCATATTGGCACTTTTCATTAACAAACTATTTTGACAACAATGTTTTTAGTCACTATTGACAAGGTTTAGTGATGACAAGTGTCATCAAATCCATAATGACAACTTTAAAAGTTGTCACTGCATATGTATACTTTGTGAGCTACTTTAACGATAATGTTTATGGTCACTATTGATAGTAAGTATTATTTCACATTGGCTTCACTTTCTATTTGCCTTTGAACTAAAATACAAGTTCTCTATTTTGAGAATCAGCAAAAAGTAAGAAATATAATAGCCACTTTCGAAGTTTGGACATTGTTAATGCACACGTGAGTTGGCATTTATTTGTTGGTATTGATTTTTTGGCAAGATAAGGAAAGATCTTATTGGAAGCATAAATCAAATCAAATCAATCTATACAAGGAAGATTGATTTGGAGATTAATGCTATCTTGGTATTCTTGGCTTATCTTGGTATTCTTGGAAGCTATCATTAAAGATCTATCTTTGTAAAAGATAAGCATTGAAGGCACATGATTTTTTCCATATTTCCATTTGAATTATTTGGAAATAATCTTGGAGATAAACATGGGAAGATTTGGTGTGCCTATATGAGCTTTCCACACCACACGGTTTTATGTGTGCAAGGCATGCGAATTGTTTGAATCATGTAGAGCCTTGATGTTTATTTCGGTCTTCATTAGACTGTGAACACACTTCTTTGTTGGAGATCTTTGATCAAAGTGTGTTGGCTTAAGCATCTTAATGCAATATTATTGAAGATGCAATCCTTGTATTCTTTATTATAATCCAGCCTCGGGAGGAGGTTGTTGAGGAGCTCGGGAGAGTTCAAACGTGGGCAAGGGGATCTTGTATCAACCACGGATTCCGGGAGGAGTCACCATTGACAAGGGGATCTTGTCTTCATTGTGGGCAAGGGGACTTGCATTAACCACAGATTTCAGGAGGAATCAACACAAGTCGAGGGGAGCTCGCACAATAACGTTCACTATGGAGTTAGGAAGAGGCGGCGTCAAAGATAAGAGGGAGTCTTACTTTGTGTCAGACCGAGTGTCTTATAACTTGTGAACTTAGTGGATTGTTTTTCTGGGTGTGGCCCCGCAGACGTAGGCAGATTGCCGAGCTGCGTCACCAACCTCCTGTCTCTTTACTTTCCGCATTTTATTATTTTCCATTACTGCTTTTATTATCGGTGTCACACCTAATGTTCCAACACACTAGAACACCACGTATCTAACCTAGATCTTTCAATTGGTATCAGAGCGGGTCGTCTTTGTTTCTTAGGCGGGATCCGTAGGACTTGATCTTGGTTTTTGTGCAATGGACTTTATGATGGAAGGAGGTCTCTTCATTAGCTGATGATGTCCCTGGATCTTCAGATGTTCCACCTGATGTTACTCCAGATGTTACTGCAGTTGACTCTGATTCTGCGGAGGAAGTTGTTGCAAAAGAAACTCCTGTTCCTTCTGTTGTTTCTGGTGAAGGCACTTCTCATGTCACTCCTGGTGTCACTGACAGTTATGTCCCTTCCAGCGCCCAATCTGGTGGGTTTGATGCTGGTAAAGATTATAATGTTCCAGAAGCTACTGCTGGTGTTCATTTACTAGCAGAATCAGTTGGCCTTGTACCTTATGATGAGGAGGAGCCTGATTAATTACTCTGATATTCTGTTCTTTGATGATTGCTTAAGACAATTTGTTATATTTTATTGTTGTTTTTGTGCCCTTTTGTCTTTTTGTGGCAAAAAGGGGGAGTCATTTGGATGTTTGGTTATTTGTTTTATAATCCCTCAAACAATGTATGCTGGGGATCTTGGTGTCTTTTGCTGTGTCATGCACGATGTTTTGTGCAGTGATGTTTCTTTACCTAGTTCCTGTTCAGGGGGAGATTTCAAGACCTTCCGATTCAGCATACATGGGGAGTTTTGATTTTGCCAAAAAATGCCAAAGCGGGAGATTGTTAATGCACACTTGAGTTGGCATTTATTTGTTGACATTGATTTTTTGGCAAGATAAGGAAAGATCTTATTGGAAGTATAAATCAAATCAAATCAATCTATACAAGGAAGATTGACTTGGAGATTAATGCTATCTTGGTATTCTTGGGCTTATTTTGGTAATCTTGGAAATATCATTAAAGATCTATCTTTGAAAAAGATAAGCATTGAAAGCGCATGATTTTTTCCATCTTTCCATTTGAATTATTTGGAAATAATCTTGGAGATAAACATGGGAAGATTTGGTGTGCCTATATGAGCTTTCCACACCACACGGTTTTGTGTGTGCTAGGCGTGCGAATTGTTTGAATCATGGAGAGCCTTGATGTTTATTTCGGTCTTCATTATACTGTGAATACACTTATTTGTTGGAGATCTTTGATCAAAGTATGTTGGCTTAAGCATCTTAATGCAATATTATTGAAGATGCAATCCTTGTATTCTTTATTATAATCCAGCCTCGGGAGGAGGTTGTTGAGGAGTTCGGGAGAGTTCAAACGTGGGCAAGGAGATCTTGTATCAACCACGGATTCCGGGAGGAGTCACCATTGACAAGGGGATCTTGTCTTCATTGTGGGCAAGGGGACTTGCATTAACCACAGATTCTGGGAGGAATCAACACAAGTCGAGGGGAGCTCGCACAATCGCGTTCACTATGGAGTGAAGAAGAGGCGGCGTCAAAGATAAGAGGGAGTCTTACTTTGTGTCAGACCGAGTGTCTTGTAACTTGTGAACTTAGTGGATTGTTTTTTTGGGCGTGGCCCCGCAGACGTAGGCAGATTGCCGAATTGCCTTACCAACCTCCTGTCTCTTTACTTTCCGCATTTTATTATTGTCCATTACTGCTTTTATTATCGGTGTCACACCTAGTGTTCCAACACACTAGAACACCACGTATCTAACCTAGATCTTTCAGACATTAATAGAGTTAAATTTATGGATGAATAACTCCATTAATCTCTCAATTTAAAAGTAAGTATTATTTTGCCTTTCAATCTTGAAAATGTTATATTTAGTTCTCCAACTTTAATTTTGTTTCACAAATAGTCCTTAATTCATTTTCAATCCATTTGACAAGTGATGTCATTAGTCATGTGGTACAAAACAACAACATTTTGAATGATGAATAGTATTACATGACTGACCACATTACTTGTCAAATAGATAGAAAATAAGTTGGGGACTATTTGTATAATAAAATTCAAATTTATGAATCAAAATACAACTTTTTCAAGATTGAAAATCAAAACTATACTTATCACCAATTTAAGGGATTATTGAAATAATTTACCTTAAATTTATTTATGCAAGTTTATTATATCATTTCGAGGAGGAAAAAAATACAATCTCAACTTAAAATCATAAAACAACCCAAAGTTATGAAACAACAATTTATTTAAAAAATAAAAGATGAACTTGCAAATGCTTAGGAAGAACAAAATGATGGCATTTAAAACGACGTTGTTTTGTACTACATTACTAACGGTGTTATTTGGATGAAAAACAGGTTGAGAATTATTTATGTGATAAAACTAAAATAAAGATCAAAATATAACTTTTTCAAAATTAGAAACCAAAACAATACTTATGGCAAATCGAAATGCTATTGGGATCATTTACTCTAACCCTTAACATCAATGCATAAACAATATTGCAGAAACACTCTTGAGAATTATTCAACAAAGGGAGACAAAAGTTACAATGCACAATAACACTCTTGAGAATTATATAATTCATTATATAATTCGCTCAAAAAGAACTTTAGATATGTGAAGGTTAACAGTTTCCTTGTCACAATAGGCGCTGTAGTAGAAAGCTTTTGCAACTGTAAGAAATGTCTGCCTGACATTTGCAGATGAGATGTTTGAGGGACTTTGGAGAACTAAATGCATTAGTTCTTGCATCTCTTTTTCAATTTCTGCAAAATAATTGTTTGTGCCAATGTTCCTCTCTTGTATTTCCCCACTTGTTTCCTAAATATCATAATAGTACACGGTTTGTAAAAATGAGAGGAAAACACCACAGCATCCCTATGTGCAGAATTGATCTAAATTTGTAAATTAAAACAAATCAACCATTAAAAAAAAAACTATGTACATAAATTCCAACAAGAAAGTTTTATGTAAGATTATATATTCTTTATTAATTTGGTAAATAACAACATAGCTTACGAAAAAGTTGAATTATTGCATTGAAATAACATTCAGATTGACCATATGACTTGATGATTGCTCCATCATATATACAACCATTTTTTTGGAAAAGAAGGCAAAAGAACTCAATTCTTAACAATATGAGGGATAGTTTAATTAGATTTCATTCTCAATCTTCAAAACGTTTGACTTGAGGATTTATTTTGATTTCATCCTAATTTTTAAAAAAGTTTTATTTTTGTTTTTCATATTACAATTTTGATTTTAAATTGCCACTCATCCATTTTTTTCACTTAAAATTCAATTTAACTAATAATTTTGACAAGTAAAATAGCATAAAAATTCATGGAGGTAGATAGGATAAATTACTTCAATCGTCCCTCAATTTGAGGGTCCATTTAATTTTTGTTTTTAATCTTTAAAAAGTTCTATTTTTTTCATTCATATTATAATTTGATTTAAAATCATCATTCGTCTATTTTTTTCACTTAAAATTTAATTTAAATAAATATTTAACATATATATGATCGAAAGAAGTGTATATAAATTGATATAATTAAATATATTCATGTTAAATGGTCATCGAAATTAAATTTTTCTAGCATATATAAAAAGTAAACAAAGGATTATTGAAAATTTTAAAAATAACATGAGGGATGAAAATGAAACTTTTTATAAATTATGGACAAAAAAGAAATGAACGCCCAAGTTTAGGGACGGTTAAAGTAATTTACCCGAGGTAAATATATGCATGATGTTAGCTAGCCACAATATATTAATACCCTTTACTGTAATTATTCATGGTGAATCTAAAAAGTAGAGTTTGGAAGGCGGAGAGGAGACAGGTCGGAATTGTATAATATTACTAATAGAAATTATATTTTAATTTTTTTTTGAGAAGAGACAAAATTCTAATTTTTTAAAAAATATTTTTAATTTTTCGTAAAGAAAAAGTACAAACTTTTAAATTTTCCAGTATGACCGCAATCCGCAACCCCGCCGTGGTTGGCCATTTATAATTGGTACCTTCATGATGCACATCCTTAAAATATATAGTCCTAACGAAGATTGAATTTTGGTTAAAAATTAATCATTTTAATTTCCAAATTTAAACCAGGAAACAAATTTGAAAAAATTAATTTATAAATATCTACAGGCCTAAAACTTATTTTGTTTAAAATCAGTATTAATTTATATTAATTAGTAGCAGTAGCAGTTTGCATGCATCACCATACCTTTTTATTTTGGCATTGAAGAAGCTGATGGCAAACTTTGTTTGTGAGGTTAGAGAGAGACGTGTAATCATCATCGTCATTGCATATCATCTCATTCATGATCGTTATGTTTCCACCACAAAGGTTTATAATGTTCACCAGCAATGTAGATTCTTCATTTGAGTGCTCACCAAATTGCAGATTCATCCAAGAACTCAACCATTTTTCCCACTGTAAAATTTTGATCAAGGACACATTAATCTATGTGATATATATATACTCATTGTTTTTAGGGAACTAGAAATTAAATGGAATGATGAAATAATTGGAGCTCACCATATCATTCAACTGTTGATGTACATCTTTTTGCCATGCCCCAAAGATATCATCACATGAGAGTTGGTTAATGAATTCTTGTATTGTCCATAGTAGTCCACTTCCCATCCTATGGTTACAAGTAATATATATTGAAGAAAACTCAAAAATAATATCTAAATAAATCTTTGGCTATGGAGGAATCACTTAGATTCATCCCGACTCCAAGTCTTGAAATTGCATGTAACGTAAGAGTGGGTAAAAATATAAAAAACAAATCTAAATAATCTTGAAAGTTTGGATTTTGCCCTTTTATGATTCTATATAGTTAGAAAGAATACAAACCATGATATCAAAGTTAATTCTTGCATTAACAAACAAGTGAATGAGCACTTCATCTGTACTGAATTTACAATAGCAAAAGCTTTAGCTACATGCATTCATGATATGAAATGAAATATATTGAGTGCTTTAGTGGCAAATCTTCTTCTTTGGTTACCTTCTTGATTTTGATTTACATTGATTGAGGTGAACACTCCAAGGGAACTTGGTCAAGTGGGGAATAAATATATGGAAAAGTAACATGTGCTATAAAATTAATTGCTTTACCAACACTAATCTTCTCCACACCTTTACCAACACTTATCTTAGATGCATACAAAGTTCAATGCACAAATTTGAGGAAGGAATCTTTTCTCCTTGGTGAGACGGTATTTGGTGGTTATTCATCAGTTTGAGTTGATGATATTTAATTACCGATACTAAACGGCCATGTGAATTATAGTTCCACTATGACTCTTTACTCAATGTATGGAAACATGACTCATATAATAATAGGATATTATAGTACAGACATATTACTATTGCTAATTAATCACTAACTCACCTGATGACTATTGCTAATTAATCACTAACTCACCTGATGAGTTGGTAGCTACTGGTTATTAACTTATTAATATTTTCTCCTCTCATCCCTCCAAATCATTATATAGATGTGATTAGATCAAAACGATTTCAAGCAAGAAGTAAAGCAAGAAGTTTTTTTTAAATTGTTTGATTCATTTTTTTTTCCATTTTTGTAGGCTTTAGAGTAGTTTTTATTTTATTGAAATCTTCTAATTAATTTACATTTTCCATTGTAATTGTAGGGATTATCAAAAGTTCAAAACAAAAGAAAGATAAAAGGTTTGGTAAATTCTACTCACTCATCTATTTTGTACAAGGAACCAGCTGTATTGCTTTTGAAAGCTTCCAAGAATGCAATCCTTTGCTCCATTGATGTAGCAACTTGATCAAGATAAATAGTAAGAGTCTGTGTAAGAACCCAAGATTTAGCCCATGCAAGTCTCTCTACTGATCTTTCTGGTTCAAATATGCTTGCAGCAGCTAAAAAATAAGCATGCAGAAGCTTCTCTGCACTTAATCCATATTCTTGAAGATGGCAATCATCCCACCACCTTCAAATTCAAATTGTATGTAGCAAGGTAAGATTAAACCAATTAATCAGCATGGAATTCAAAATTGATAAAATTAGATCATACTTACTCTTGCATATTGATCCACTCAAGCTGATGTTGAGCCTGGCATTCATTGTAATCTGTTTTGGCAAGCTCAAGATAGGCATTGTTGCTAATTTCAGTCACCCTACATGAATAAGTTTTTGAGTGCAAATTGTGCAAGCAAGATGTTATCTAAACATGAAAAGAAAATGGAAAGGGTAAATTACTTAAATTATTGTCGTATCTCATTTTGGGAGTTCATTTTGATTTGGTTTTCAATTTTTAAAAAGTACTATATTCGTCTCTTATATTATAATTTGGGTTTTAATTAAATCGTTATTCGCCAATTTTTGTCTCTTTAAAAATCTAATTTCAATAAACATTTGACCCGTATATAACAAATAGAAGGCATAAAAATTGAATAAGTTACACATATCTATATTGCAAAGTCATCAAATTTAGCTTTTTGTTGCACAAAAGATTATTTAAAATTCAAATTGTAACACGAGATGAAAATAAAACTATTTCAAAATTAGAGATGAAATCAAAATGAATCCCTGAAGTAAGTGACCATTCAAGTAATTTTTCCAATTAAAAGCATGCATGCATATCGTGATCTTCTTCTTGATATTCTACGTTGATGTAGACATGGGCACGGTTCCGGTTAACCGGAACTGGCACGGCGGGTTAGGCCCGGAATCGGGGCCTACCGGGCTCGAACAGGTGAACCAAAACCGGCCATGGCGGGCCAATTCTGGTTCAATATTTTTCGAACCAAACCGCCGGTTCCAAAAAAATATATACAAGAATTTTACTTTTACAAATATATTATATTTCATTAATTTACAAGAATTTCTTGAATTTTCTCACATATTCTGTCATAATCTCCTATTACTTCTAAAATTATTTCATTTTATTCAATTATTTACTTTAATATATGTCATTTCATTCACTTTGTTATCTAATTCTCATTGTTAGTTGTTTATTTTGTTAATTGTTATTGTTAGTTTAGAAGTAAGATTCTTGAATTTAACCACTTATGGTGTGTTTTACATTGAATAATGTATATTGATTTTCTTGTGAATGAAAAAGTTGATTAACTAATAAATTGAATTATTAAACTTTCTCATTATCTAATAGTATTAATGTATGATTATTAAACTATAGGTATATTAATTAACATAAAAGATTCCTTATGATTAACTATATTAACTTGAATTATCACGTGTTCTTGTATAATGAATGAATAAATTCATATAAATACATGATTAAACTCATAGTTTAATATTCAAATAGTATTAATTATTATCCATATTCATTATGGTACAACCATTAGTAACATGTTAATGGTAATGAATATATAATTACTAACAAATATAGAGTATTTTTTATTTTATTATATTTTATATACACATCATTACATCTACATGTTAATTCAAGTTACTTTTCAATTATATCAAATTTGTATATATTGTATTTATTTTTTTCAAATTTAATGTTAAAAAATTCGAACCGTAAAAAATCATGAACAAATCGGAACTGGAACTGTGGCGAAACCGTAAACCGGCAGTTCACGAACTGTAACCATAACCGCGTGGAACCGTGAACCGGCGGTTCACTAACTGTAACCGGTGGTTCACGAACTGTAACCGGCGGTTCGTTAACCGTGGCCATGTCTACGTTGATGGTTTGCATTTCAGTTTTTTAATGGAAAAAAAAAAACTTTTTTATTTTTTTTGGTGTGGGTGGGGGGGGGGGGGGGGGATTGTGTGTGTATTTGTATTTCTATTAGATTAAAACCAAATTTTTATTGATTAATTATGAAAATGGTTTTTCATTTGGTTTAAAGAGAGAGCTTAGTTAAATCAACTAAAAAGTGATAAAGGTCCTCGTTTTTAATAATCATCACCAATCACTTAATCTTCTACTTACATTATGTAAAATATCGAAATATTTCTTGTATTAAGCCTATAATTTTGAAATATCAATTTGAACTTTTATGTGACCATAATTGTTTTTGAGTAATAATAAAGAATACGAGTTCTTCTTCTTTTTTAACAATTTCATAACTATCATCACTTGTCCACTCATCTATTCATAATAAATATCAATATTCTCAGTGATAATAGAACTCCACGTAATTACAATTACAAAATCGTACTCCATATCACCACTTTTTCATATTTTTCAAATATTGAAAAGATACACTTAATTACATTACTTTTCTTTGCAAGATTTCCTATGGTTCTTATTTCTTAATTATCTTTTGTTTCTCATAAATAAATAAGGAAAATAAAATTAGATAAAATAGTATAGAAGGAAAGGAACCTGTATAATGTCTTGCCAACCCACACATCATCTGCACCACTATACTGTTCTATGTAGAACCTTGATTCAACATGAGGTAAGCTAGCATACCATGGAATTTCAAGCCCATATCTTAACTGTAATAATTAATTGCATTTTTATATATTTTAAATATATACAAAGGAAATTATAATTATGATATATATTAATAAATTATAAGGAAGAATACTATAATTAATTTTATTGACATGATTCTGCTTTTTTATAGTTTACCTCTCCTGGGATATCTTTGGATATCACCCATTTATCCACAAATTGTTCACTTGCAAGCCAATCTTTCAAGAAAATGTAGGAGAATATTTTTGCTTCTTCAAGAATTTTCTCACCAGGGAATTGAACTTGGGAAGCCTTATAGAGGTTTAATATTGTTGTTGGAGATGCATTTAATTCACCACCAAGGCAACAGAATTTATCATTGTATTTGAAATGCTTGAAAACGTCTATGGAAAAAGAAAACAATGCAAAAAAATTAAAACTTATTATGCTAGATCAGTTTAGAATGTTTCAATGATAAGGATCAAAGAAATCATGATTTGAAGAATGACCAACATTTCTTATTTCTATATGAATATGATTGATCAAGCAACATATATATATATATATATACATTAATTGAAAGAGAATTCATGCATAATTTTTTTGAAGAATTTAGTAATGTGATTTATTGTTCTATAAAAGAGATTTAGTCTATTCCAATAAACTATTAGTATATATAACCGCAATTAAAAAAAAATATTTCATACATCATTAGGTAAAGTTTTAAATTGTGGTAGGAATAATTAAGAAGGAAAAAGGAAAAAAAAATAAAGAAAGAAAAAAAAGCCATACTTTTGTGCTGAATAAATAAAATTGAAGGGGACAAAGTGAAAAACTGGCCTTTACATGTAAAGGGATTAATTATAATTGGGTAAATTATTTCAATGGTTCCTCAACTTGGTGATTCATTTCCCTTTTGTTTCCAATCTTCATAAATTTTATTTTCCATCATTCATGTTACCATTTGGGTTTCAAATTGCCCACTTTTTCCACTAAAAATATAATATGGATTTATGTAACATACATATCATGACAAATAGAATGATATAAAAATTAATAAAATTGGATATATGCATGTCAAATGATAATTAAAGTTAGATTTTTCTTCTATAAAAAGTGAACAAAAGACATAGAAAATCAAAATTGCAATATAATAATAAGAAATAAAATATTTTAGAGATTAATTAAAAAAAAAATTAAACCTGAGAAATGATTGAAGTAATTTATCAATTATAATTTAAATCAAACTGATTCAGAGATTAATAAATATTTATGCAAATAGCAAAAGTATACAAACTCATCACCAAAATTTAACTTACCTGAAGAAACATTGTACCCCAATAACCTCAAAAGCCTGAAACCCATGGAGGTGTCATCCAAATCATAAATTCTGGCATTTCTTCCACTAAATACTCCATTTTCAGTCCAAAATCTGAAGTTAAAAAATCTCAGGAATTAATTAGAGAATATGTCTCTACTTGTCAATTATATATACTATTTAGGATAGATGAAGGGGACTAGGACATGCATATTGCAACTCAAAATCGTTATTAACAATTAATCTTGTAATAGTGCAAATTACATTTTTCTCATCATTTTTGTTCAATTATATTGTCATGAATATTGTTGCTAAGATATAGATTAATCTATAATTTATTTCCTCTAACAAAGGTTTTAATCCGATCCCTACATCAATAACAAATAAAAAGTAGTTAAGTTTTGCTAATGTACCGGTGCACATAATCCAAACACTCCTTAATCTCTTGCTCAAAATGACGGGAAATTCCAAGGCGATGAAGCCGATCAACAGCCCAAAGTCGTGCGAATATATCAATGGGGTAAACTGTTGGTGCTGTAAATTAAGAAATACCCAATTTATAACATTTAATTATACAAACACTACTTTTGGTTTCCAATCTTTTCAAACCTTTGCATTGAAAAACTTTCTTTCTGATCAATTAATGTACTATAATTGATGAGAATTGGCAGCAAATACTTTTAGTAACTAAAGACTTTGGCATTGTGGTACACTTGGATCTAAGTTGAGATCAGGTATAGTGATCCGTGTAATAGCGTGTGACAAAATTTTATTATGACTACCAACTTATTACAACCCTGGTATTTTTTTTTTCAGATTTAGAACCCGCGACTTATAGGAGATTCGATCCCCGTCTAAAATTATCTTGTCTTATTCTGTTCAATATTCTAAACGACGTCATTTCATTAAAATAAGGAACTAAAAGTATAAATATTACTAAAATTAAATTTACAATTATTAAACTCTAACGTAGATGTGAGTGAACTTAAGACGCGATTTTAATTTAACTATGTCGCTTCAGGTATGCGTCGAGTATTGGACAGAATAAAACAACATAATATTTACACAACGAATCCCATCTCGATTTATAGACAGAAAAGTTGCTTAAGTTAGGTGGAGTTTGATATCGAGTATAGTACATATATAGTAAAATTTCTTTTTGATTATCATCTTAGCTTTGCTTTTATTAAACAATCTTGCATATGTATTCAGCACTAGTTCTCTTAATTATATAAGAATAATAAAAAGAAGTGAGAAGAAATTTAAATAATTTGTCTTTGATGTAGTTTAATTAATTTGATGCATGTCATATCACACTCCACAAAATAGTTGATTTTTTTTTCTATATCTTGATCAATAGTTCTACTCAACGAGTTTTTATGAATGATAAAGGATCATACAGAGAAATCTGGGAATATTGAACTAGCAATTTTGCCCCTTTGAAATTAAGCAATATTCATTTGAGATTCCCCCACTAAAAAAAACAAAGTGTATAAAGAATTTTAATTACCTCCACCATTGAATTTTGATATAGTAGTGTTGAGATACTTCAAGCATTTCTTATCTTTTGTCGCCATTAGTGCAAATGCTGTCGATGATGGAGAAGTCAAGAATGATCCTTCTTCTGTTTGTAACTTCAATAGCTTTTCCCAATTTAAGTCTTCAATTCCTTCTAGATTGTAAAGTAGTGCAGTTGGTACTTGGTGCATAAGGTCCTTTGGAATCCTATGATAAAAAATAGAGGCAATCATGAAATTCTAGGTTTTGAATTATGAGTTATAAATAAAGTGCATTTTTTTTTCATTGCTCTGATATATACCCTCTTAATATAGATAATTTTTCTGAATGTACATAAAGTAACATGTACTATGGAATGTTGGCAAATGTTTTATGGATCAAAATGTTGGACAACTAAATATAAACACAAACAAAAAATGAACGTGTATAGTAGAAATAAGAATGTTGAAATAAAATAAATAATTAGTAAAACGTGGATATAACTTCAATAGATGAAAAATGAGATAAATATGTTTAAAATAGTTTGGACATATGCGTATGAGACATTTAAATGTCTCAGTATAACGTGTAACAGATAGAGAAACATTAAGTCGAATTAAAAAGGAAAAGAGATGACCTAAAAAAGAATTAGAATAAAACTATTAAAAAAGATTTAGTATACTCAAACGAAATGAAAATAGTGTAAATTAATTCAACTGTTCCTCAATTTTGGTGTTCATTTCGTTTTTATCCATTATCTTTCAAAAGTTTCATTTTCATCCCTCATGCATGTTGCATTTTAACTTTCAATGATTCTTTATTGGGTAAATTACTTCAACCGTATCTCAACTTGGGGTCTCATTTCATTTTTGTCCATAATTTTTAAAATGTTCTATTTTAGTCCCTAATATTGCATTTGTAGTTTTCAATGGTCCTTTGTGTACTTTTCATGTTAGAAAAATTCAACTTCGATGACTATTTTAACATTCATATGTCTAATTATATCAATTTGTCTGCATTTTTATTTGTTATATATGTGTTAAATATTTATATAAGTTAAATTTTTTAAGTGGAAAAAAATGGATGAATGACGATTTTAAATCAAATTATTACATGAGAGACGAAAATAAAACGTTTAAAAGATTATGGACAAAAACGAGATGAGCCCCCAAGTTGAGGGGCGATTGAAGTAATTTACCTTCTTTTTGTTTACTTTTCCTGTTAGAAAACTTTAACTCCAATGACCATTTAACATGCATATGTCTATTTCTATCAATTTGTATACACTTCTATTTGTCATATATATGTTAAATATTAATTTAAGTTGAATTTCAAGTGGAAAAAAATAGACGAATGATGATTTTAAATCAATTATAACATGGCGGACAAAAATGAAACTTTTTATATATTAAGGACAAAAGAAAAATGAACCCTCAAATTGAGAAACAATTGAAGTAATTACCTAATAAAATATGTATTTGGACAAAATATAATAGTGAAATATGATCTATATAATCAATCCAAATAATGGAAAAAGATTTAGTACTCATTGTTGTACATAAGGTAATATTCCCCTCCATCATTTGGTATAAATAAAGAAAGAATTTCTTCAACTTGGTTATTTCTATCTAGTGATGCTTGCAAAAGAAAAAGGAAGAAATAATGCTTTATGTGATGTTTACGTACCTTGCAAACTTTAAAGATCTTAAAGAATATATCTCTCGTAGAACTGCTGCATCATAAGGAAGTTCAATGTCCAAATTTCGAGCTCTTTCAAGAAGGGGAGGAAATACAATTTCAAATCCACAAGTCATGCTATCTAAATCAGACTTTCCAAGTTTAGATAAGGTATCTTTGAAAAATCTGATCCCTGATTAACACAAAATGTTGAGTTAGAAGCAGCATTTTTGGATCTTTGATTAACTTTCAATAAACTTTTACCTTTTTCAGACTTGTCTGGATGGATATTCCATGATCTTAACGCAATTACACAAGCTAGCGTGTTCAAAAGCCGATCATACGCAGAAAATTGATGTTCATCACCCCAAGATCCATCAGAGAGTTGATTATGAGAAATCCAGTCAAGTGAAGATGGAAATTGAGGGGTGCCATTTCCATCTATGTTCTCAACAAGGGCAACCCATGCCGTGTCATAAGGGGATATGCTTATTCTACCATCATCAAAGGTGCTCAACATCCATTTAATGTGACCAATGGAATCTTTTCTCTTGTTTGTTGCCAATGCCTTTTGAATAAGCACAATAAAGTTAAATCATACATATATGCATATTAAAAAGCGTGTAAAATTAGAGAAATATTAATATAAATTAAAATATGGAGAGGAAAATTAAAAAAAAAATTGAAAATAAATTATAAGAAAACATTTTTAGATCAAGTATAGTGAAAAAGTATCATTTATAGAGTCGATGTCATTTATTGGGGGAAAAAATACTTAGTTATTGGTGTTGCATATATCTAGTTCAATCAAGTTCAAAGCAATACTAAAATCTTGCTTGCATCACCTTTAGAGCTTCTCCAACAATATCATCATTCTCCCTTACTTTTGATGCATTTTGAAAATCTGCACAACCCACACATATATGCAAGCAGTGAATTCTTTAGAGCATACTTCATTGGTTAGAAAAAAATCAACCATTAAAAGAAATAAAACTACTATTTACACACTTATATATGGTGTGGTACCAATTGATTTGGTTTGGTTGTATGATTTTTTTAATTTTAACGGGCACCCTTACGTAAGCCAATGAGGAAAGTTTGATGTAGGTTCTGTAAAATTATTTCTTATAAGTTCAACATACATAAAAAAAAAAAAGAATTCAATATTTTTATTTACATCAACACATATTATAACCTACTTTGTTTGACAATTTTACATATGTTTTGCAAAACTAACCAACCGGATGATTTACTTGGGAATGAAGGTATTGTGCAGCAATTTATTTCAATATATTTTAACTTTCAACATCTTTCTCTTTGTGTTCGTGGAATTTTGGATTGGTAAAATTGTCAAAATAGTCATTCACATTGTAAAAAAAATTATTTTGTCATTCACATTAAAAATGATGTAATTTAGTTACTGACATTTAAAAAATGCACTGAATTAGTCACCAACCAAATTTTATTAGTTTTCTTAATAGAAAAAAAAATGCACTTTGTATGTTTTTTTAACAGAGAAAATGCACGTTTATGTCATGAACTTCTTAATAAAGGGGTAAAAGTAAACTATCGATTTATTTTTCAAACAAAATTCTTCATAATTTATTCATACTCCACTGTTAATGTAGGAAGAGAGCTCACTAGTAAAAGGTGATGAATGATCAATAAATCAATTTTTCATTTTTACAATTTTATTAAGTGGATCGTGATGTGAAAGTGCGTTTTCTCTATTAAAAAAGCTAACAGACTTTGGTTGAGTGACTAATTTGGTGCGTTTTTTTTAAATGTTAGTGTTTAAAATGCATCATTTTAATGTGGATGACAAAATAAATTTTTTTTTTTGTAATGTGAGTGACGATTTTAGCGATTTTCTCTTTTGAATTTAGATAAGTTTAGTTTTAACTTAATTGTATTGAAATGTAGTTGTTTTTTTTATTTTGACTTGTACCTCTTTGGACTTCAAAGTGAATAGTGAACACGAACGGATGCCTACATGTAGTCAGAGAAGCTGTATTGACTGGCTTTTTTTTTACGCCCACGTGCAAATGAGAGTGGGGGTGGGTGGTGGGGGGATGTTTGAAAATATTTCACTAGTTTTTTTTCTATTATTAGGATATATATATTGATCATGTATTAAATAAAGGTAAGGCTTCATGTCTCCCTCTTTATATTTTAATTTTTGTTATTAAAATGAACCAATAGAGGTCCATGCCAAACTCTTCACAGATATGACCATGGTTCACGAACCACCAACTCACGGTTCTACCAAGGGTAGAATCGGAACCGACCCTTGGGTAGCTGGTTAAGATTCTGAATCGTCGGTTCTAATTTTTTCACGGTTTTTAACAGTTCAAATTTTTTAAAATAAATTTTTTTTAAAAAAATAAGAACAATATATACAATTTTCATGTAATTGGAAAGTAACTCATTTATTAGAGATATATAGAAAAATTTGGCATAAATATTAATTACCATGTACATACAAAATCTAACAAAATGAAACAAATTATGCAAAAATTTACAAAATATTAAATAAAAATATATGTTTTATAGTAATATATAGTGTTTTTTTCAGGTAAACCTTAACACGTCGGTATAACGACTATGGTTCATAATCTTATAGTACTAGTTAGACAATAAAAACATTTACGACAAGTTTAATTCGTGGTGAGATTAAAGCCATACGTTGCATTAGTCAATTTAAGTTGGTTGGAGTAGTAAAATAAAGCAATTGAAATAGTAATAACTAATCATATAAATTAAAATAAATAACTAACCATGAGAATTAGGTAGAGAATGAAAAAATTGAAATAAATTAAAGTAAATAAAATGAAATAAATATGTAATAATGACAAATAATAAATAAATAGTATTATTGAGAATTTAAAAGTTAAGGATATTACGAGAGAATAGTGAGTATGTGAAAATTTTGAAATTTAGAAAATTAAGAAAATATTGTATGAAAATAAAATGGAGTATAATTAAAAACTCAAAATAAAAATTTTTTTATATTTTTTTATTTTCTAGAACTGATGGTTCAGAACCGCCGGTTCACAGTTCAAGGAAGGGGTGAACAGTAATCGGCCCGCTTAGACTGGTTACGATTCACGGTTCAAGCCCTGTGAGGGCCGGTTCCAGTTTTGAACCCAAACCATCGGACCGATTCAACCGGAACCGTGGCTATGTCTACCTCCACCATTACAAGGTAGTATTTTAAAATATTACTAATAATATAATAACCACCAATGTGACTATGAAACAGATCATGCAAACCTACATATATGCTTATAATGTCTATATGTATAGAGGAATACATTTTCTGTTTGATTTAAATTACTCATATATATACGAATGAATTAAACAAGTAATAGTGTTGTTAAAATATTAAATTAATTGTATGAATTAAACATAAAAGTACAATGATACAATCATAAAGTTTCAGGGAGTAAATGATTCTTTTAAAATTAAACTTAAAAAGGAACAAATTAAGAAGATTTTTTTTTTCTCTATTTAACATTTTGATGAATTTATAAATTATAATACCTTGGCTTCCAGCTCTACAAAAGCTGTTTCTACAGTTTGTGCCCGTGCCCTTAAGTTGATAGAAAGACAGCTCTTGTGTCTCCAAAAACCGAATGAGTAAACCTGAAAAAGAAAAAGTTTTATTTTATCAGTTAAAACTTGAGATCAATTAAGACAAAACAAGCCAAGATGATATATTTCATATAATGTAAAATTAATTCTCATGTGTTCATGCTCAAAATACTTTTATTAATTAAAACTTGATTAATTGTGAGTGACTTCCTAATTAGTAATTTTGCTCATAGGGTGTTAATTTATACAGAGCTAAGTGCCCCATGAGAACTTTATATATATACCTTAATTAATTAATTCTCCATCCATACATAAATGTCCATATTCAATCTCTATAGAAGCTGGTAATTCAAACAACCTAATTTTTGCATCATTTTTAACAAGAGACATCTCTTTTTAAATGATTATTTTAGAATCATAATCAAATTCATTTTAAACAAAAATAAGGAGTTTTTATGTCCCATTTCCGAGGGTAGATGGAGGGAGGGGTGGCCATCTTCTAAGATTTGAAAATTTATAACATTTACTAGTAATGTGATATAATTTGGCCTACATAATACCTATTTTCAAGATCTGCCACTAATTATAACGATTATTAGAAAGAGGAAATGGGCTTATTTAGATAACGCTAACATATATTTTTTCATTTAAATAAACTAAAAAATTTCTGTTTAGTTACACATATATCAACTCCAAGTTTTGAGAAAATCAATGTAATATGTAAGAATATCATATATATATTTAAATACTTTTACCTTTCTAGAATGAGCTACCATACCAGTAAAAGTTGTATAATTAGTACTTAAAGCAATCATGCCATATGTAAATTAACAAAGGCACTCTAATAGTTCCTCAAATTGGGAGAAAACATCGTTTTGGTTCTTAATTTTAAAAAAGTTATATTTTGATATCTCAACTTCAATTTTGTTGCATAAATGATTCTCAACTTCTTTTTCATCTAATTGACAAGTAACGCCATTAGTCATATAGTACAAAACGACGTTGTCATTTTGAATAATGAATAACATTGCATGACTAACAACGTTACTTGTGAAATAAATAAAAAATAAGTTGAGAATCATTTGTGTAACAAATCCAAATTGAGTGACTAAAACATAACTTTTCAAAATTAATGACCAAAACTATTCTTAACCCCAAGTTAATAGACTATTGAGATCATTAATCATCCATTAACAAATTAAAGGTCGATATTGAGAATCTCATGCAGAATCTCTGCACTTATGTGTAGCTAGAAACATTAATGTTAATTGGAGCATAGCAACAAGTTTTATTTTCAATTTCTTAACAAAAGGGAAATTAAAATGGTTAGTAGAGAACTAACCTGGAGGAGTTGAGAAATGTCTCCATGGCAAACCTTGTTTGACGGATGCAGAATTGCAGTCAGACAGTGAAATGGAAGTGTTGAGGAAGGTAGCCATTAATGTCTGCATATTTTCAAACTTTCAGCAGCAAGTGAGAGAGGAAAGATGTAGTGAACAAAGGGTTTAATTATTGATGCTTCAACTTTTAGTTTCTTTAAAGATCATGAGAAGTTCCAACTATATAAAATTAATGATGATTAACTATAGTTTGCAAAAACTTAATCGATTTATATCTCAAGAGGTCAAGAATTCATGATCTTATATAATATAGAAGTCATGATTGTGGAACCTTAAGGTATTAAAGTAATACAACTGAGCAACTATAAAATAATCATAAATTTCATCCTGAAATGGTGTCTTACGTACATTAATGAAATTGCTATATAGGAAAGATAGTGGTCAAACTAGTTATTAATTTTGAAATTGTACCAAAGGAACCTTGAACCATTTAACAAAAATGATGATTTGAAAGAATTCCTTTTTTTAAAAAAAAAAAAAATTGTGGACTAGGAAGAAACTTTGAAAAAAATATTCCCTTTAATTTTTCTTTTCGGATCTTCTTGCACGAGAATTTTTAATTTAAATTAAAAGTGGAAGGAAATGAGTTGAAAAGAATTAAAAAAATAATTATTAAAATAAAAGATGTAATATACTTGAATATAAATAAAAATATGTGTAAATAGAATAAGATAACAAAGAATGATAGGATAATTGTTGTTGTTGTTCTCTGATTCTCTCTTGTGACCGGACTTTCGACATGGGATCTTCTGTCCAATATTTTGTCTGTCTTATTCTGTCCTAATTAACATTACGTTGTAGGGTTCACTAATCTCTTGGTTAGAGTCTAATAATTGTAAAGTAATTTTAGTGATATTTATGCATTTAGTCCCTAGTTTTAATGAAACTATGTCATTTTGAACGTTAGACATAATAAGACATGATAAATATTGGACAGAGGATCTTGTCTCGGGACTTTCTAGACTAATTACTTGACATGGGATCTTCTGTCCAATATTTTGTCTGTCTTATTCTATCCTAATTAAAACTACGTCGTAGGATTCACTAATCTCTTGGTTAGGGTCTAATTATTGTAAAGTAATTTTAGTGATATTTATGTATTTAGTCCATAATTTTAATGAAACTACGTCATTAATTTTGAACGTTTGACAGAATAAGATATGATAAATATTGGATAGAGGATCTAGTCTATTTGTTGTATAGCTGTCCATCCAAAGATTTTTTAAAATGAATATGCATAAAAGACACAAACACATCAGCATACATTTTTCTGTCCATAATTTTTATTAGATGTCCAACTAGATAAACAGAATTGAGAGATGGTAATTAATCATTTAAATTTCCCTACGAGAACTATTTGCTTGTACAATTTCACCTTATATATTAGTACATGTAGTGGATTGTTTCCACAGTTTCTTTCCAAACATACCTTTGTCTTCATTGCAATTAATCAAATTGAAGAAAACTATTCAAAGAAGCAAAATGGTGATTTCTCCATTGAGGTGCTTCAGTAATCAAAGTACAAATAAAATGTTCTTTTCTAGGCAAATTTATAAAAATTTATTAATGAATTATAAAATAAGATAATCCACAAACCAAGTGAATCTTTTACGACACTTCTTGTTTCAATCACTGTTATTTTTTATAAACAAGGCACTTGTATTTTCATTAAAAATATAAACGATTAATAATTAAAATTAATGAAAGGACGCGCATTTATATAAAATATTATAAGAAATAAAGCATAGAATATCAGAGCGAGTCACAAAGGAGCTACACTCTTAAATATATATAGAGACACACACTTGGAGGGTATGGGGGGCGAGAGTGTACAGCCGCCCTTCTAAAATTTGAAAAATTATGTTAATTTCTTTTAAAAATTACAAATTTTTAATTAGGTTCTTAAAAAAAATAGAATTTTGCCCCCTTTAAAAATTAAAATATAAATTTTCACCCCTTAAACAATTCATTCCACCACTAAGGAAGCATATTAAATATTAACTATTTAAAAGAATTCTATTTATTAATTTAATCTCTCAATGATACAACATCTGTTTTTTTATTTTTAAACTAGCTATATATATATTAGACAAAAGACGGTGCCGGATATTCCCGAACACACCGTTACAAACAAAAGGCAACAGAATCATAAATTTAGGGTACTACCCCATTACATGGATGTTTCAAGCTTAAGAAAGGCAATAGATGACACCCTACACTGATATAGGTAGGGGTGTTCTATTGCCCACATTGTTGAGTATGTGAAGTATATCTAGCTAAATGATCATTCTTATGAAAGTCCTTCTAAATCAGCCAAGCAATCTCTGCCGAATCTTCTGTATCAGTTCAAGAATGTGGTAATGTGTGCTGTGCACATTCCTAGCTACCAAATGTACAAAATGTGCCATGAAGGGGCATTTCCAAAATCCTTGTTGGAACCTTCCCTCAGCTAAGCAAATGGTTGTAACACAAAGTAAGGTGCAACTGTAGAACCTCAAACCAACTGCAAGCAAACTGACGTTCTCAAACCCGCCTTGTATTTCCGTCACAGTAATCCTAGTCAACAAAACTCCATCAAACAATTCAGCACCCACAATATCCAAGCATTTACAACACTCAATAGTCAGAACAAGATCGACCTAATTGTAATCCATACATTCTAATCTATATCACAACACACCACAACCACAAACAGGCCTCAATATCATGCTTCCCTTATCACTACAGAGATTATCAAAATAACTCAACATATCCCAGCAGTTCAACACGTCAATTCACACCAAGCACCTAACTTCAATACAAATAACAAACAGAATCAGCATATTCCGAGACCACCAACACTAAGGAAACCCAGTTCTAAGGTTTAACATGAGATAAGAATTAATCAAGCATTTCAGCACAGTTAAGTCCACCAAACGAATTAGTGCCACATCTCATTAATAAGATCTCCACATTCCATTCACGTCCATTTCAGTCAGATCCCCAAAAACTTCCCAATGATACAACATCTTACCAGCAAAAGTTCTTAAATCTTGATCATAATTATACTGCAACTCCTCATTAATCCAAAATATCTGAAGATCAATGTGCATGCCCCATTCGATAACCAAGTCTCAGTTTATCTTAATGCGTACAACCCCATACCACGGAAGTTAAAGCTCTTACATAATTGATATTAGCCATCACCACATAAATAGGGCACACTTTTATATTCTCAAAATTATTAATGGAACTCTATATGTGATACATATATAGTTACAACTAGCGCAATTAAACTTTCTCAAATTTTTTTTTTCTAAAAAATCTTTCCCATGAAATTCCTGAGTGACCAACTTTTTTCAAATTGCCAGAATTGAGCCATTTTTACGATAACGAAGTATAATCTATGCACACAACTGATCTTTTATAGTGGAATAAATGTTTAATTTGTTGTTGTCGTCGTCGGAATTAATTGAACCCTTTAGAAGATGAGACAGAAAGATTGAATTTAGCCCCATATGATAGCATACACTAAACTCAAGCAAAAAACAAATGATCAATGATTTCTAGTTCCTTATAGCCATATATTCTGCCTATACATAATTTCAAGAATCTATCTTTTGTAGTTAATAAACCTTAATTTTGAGATCACACCATAACCACAATATAAATATATGTCTAGAGATACATTACTTTTTTTATATAAGTTTGGCCCATGGAACTACAGATTTGGAAACTCTAAAGCAAATTAATTTGACAGAGTATGTATACACCAAAAGAGTGGGGAGTTTATAAATCAGCATTTCGGGAATGATAAAATTTGATGCAAACAAATTGAGAAATTGGATGTCCAGAATGCCATTTCCATCTTCCATTGTGAATGAAATTCTCTAATGTAGTAAGATTATCACCATTAAAAGATGAAAATAAATTTTCAGAATAAAGCATGAGATAGAATCTCATCAGGGTTTCAGTTATCATGCCAAAAGAAGATTTCATGTACCCGAACCAACGAAGTTCTTGATGAAAGGCCGAATTAGTTACTTCAATTATTGTAAAATTTTTCTTCACCCATCCATGAACAAATACAATGTTAGTCCCGTGTGTATATGCAAAATGGTGATATTAACTTTCGTAGTTTTCAAACTACAAAAAAATGTATGCAACAAAAAGGAAACTTTTTTCTTTGTAACTTTCCTTTTAATTTCTTTAGATGGAGATATATGATCTTTTATATATATCTTGATTATGTATGTATATACATTCCCATATGAAGCCAGAGTGTTGGTTTTATTGTATAACTAGTTTCATTCACTATGTACATCACATTCCAAAGTCATTTTGATGTGGAACGCCTGACAGCAGTGGCGGAGCTATAACGTATTTTGAGGGGGCTTAATTGTATTTAAAAAAGAAAATTTCATGGCTAACATATCAAATTAATAATCATAATAATAAAAATATAAATATATACAGATACCAATAAAATAATTATTTTCACACTTGAGCTATTAGAGCCGGATGAAGAAATAAGAGGAGACAATTGTGTTGTACGAGTTTGCATCTGTTGAAAACATTGCAAAATTTGTTCATTCTGGATTGTGGCAAAAATCTCCTTTTCGATGTAAGGCAAGGAACAAAAGGATAAGAAATGGAAGAGGTAATACTTTTGATGAAATAATTAATACCTACATTATAATGTAAAAGGTAATACTTTTTCAGCAAAACTAATACTTTTAAGGAAAGAGGTAATATTTAATGGAAGATATAATACTTTTGATGATATAATTAATACTCACGGTATAATGTAAAAAGTAATACTTTTTCAGCAAAACTAATACTTTTAAGGAAAGAGATAATACTTTTGATGAAATAATTAATACCCACGTTAATAAAATAAATATCCCTTAAAACTAATACTTTTAAGGAAAGAGGTTATACTTAATGAAATAGGTAACACTTTTAATGTGTAGTATATCCAAAACTAGTACTCTTTGAAAACAGAAGCAAAAGTGAAACACGATTAGAGATATTCATATTTGAAAATTTGTTTTTTTTTTTGTTTTTTTGAGTAACAAAAACGACGTCGTTTTACTTAAGTGCAAAAAAAAAAAAAATGACAAAACTGTCATCTTCTATCTTCACAATCAGATCCATTCCTCTTCCACAGACGGACAGACCAACAGACCACAGTTCCAACTTCCAAACTTCAAACTTCCACTTTTGGGCGGCGGACGGCGGGACAGGTGCGGCGCCCTTACAATTTTCCGACAGGGTGTGCTAGGGGGTGGATTACATATACCACCCCCTTGCTCACCAAAACGAAGGGGGGCGGCAGCACCGGCTCGCCCCCTCTTACATCCGCCACTGGCTGACAGAGCGTATTGAGTTGTTCGCAATATCAGTTCAAGAAGAGAAAAAAAAAAGTTAAATCGCATTGTTAAATTTAATATAAACGGCATAACATTTTGACACGAATTCAGAAATTATTTTATTGAGTTTTGAAACTCTTGACTAGATTTACTTGACGCAATGTGTCCTATTTTTTTTTTGGTAAAATCATTTGTTTAAACCACTCTCAAGCACATTGAAATTTTATAAATTATTTTAAAAGTTTAAGATTTTTAGGCATTTATTTTCATTATTATGACTAGCTATATAATTATTCATTATAACTTTTCAATTTTTGCAAAAGTTGTATCTTTTCTCAGTATGGTTGTCTTCTATAAATCTGCCCCGTGTTACATTTCTTCCCCACTTTGCAATATTTTGTAAGAAAACTAGGCTAATACATATTCGGATACAATAACAATAATAACTAAACATTTATCGATTACATAGATTATACTTCGTCATCTTATTCTATCATACATGTTCGGAATATAATTGAAAAATTTTTCACATAGAAAATTGTTTTTCTTTTTGTCGCGATAGGGTTTCATATAGCACATACAAACTGAGTTGTATTGTTATTAAATAAACCAAACTATTGACAGGAGAAAGATTCTCCTTTCGTCGAGATTATCCCACAACTATATATTCAACTTATACCACTGATGGATAAAAACAAAGAAGCATGATCATATACATGAATATCTTCTCCAATAATATAAATCATCAAAACCCAAAATATATTATCAATTGTCAGCCCGCAATCTTTTAACTTTTCCCTAAATGTTTAGACAGCTCGTTCTCCACTTTCCACAAAATGTTAGACCCGAATCTTCATCAAGTTTGGAGTATTTATTCAAAACTTCAAATGTATTATACCATGATGCATGATTGGACAAATGGATTTGCAACCCATTGACAATGATGTAATGATTGAACAGTCTTCAAAGGTACCAAGACAATAATAGTAATGATCAATAAAGATAATGTTAACTAATGAAATTAATTAAGTATGTAATGTTGGGTTCAGTCATTTGGGCTAGAACACTGGTTAGGGAGTTAGTATCCCAATGTCAAGATTTAAAATTAGATTTTTTCGAAATACATGTAAGGACGAGCGTGTAAAAAAAAAGTAATGGTGGGTTCATAGACGTTTCTGTA
The DNA here is from genome assembly GCA_016586305.1 of Ophiorrhiza pumila. Taxonomy (NCBI): domain Eukaryota; kingdom Viridiplantae; phylum Streptophyta; class Magnoliopsida; order Gentianales; family Rubiaceae; genus Ophiorrhiza; species Ophiorrhiza pumila. The sequence continues at coordinate 6,107,936 of BLIW01000008.1, read as the reverse complement.
TTGTTTTTTGTCCCAATAATAAGGTAACGAACTAGGATTCTTGATTGGCAGAAATTTTTCTATATACAGATAGTGTCTGTTAATGCGCACGTTGGCATTATTATTAATTGGCATTGATTTTTTGGCAAAGATAAGGAAAGATCTTATTGGAGACATAAATCAAATTAAATCAATCTATGCAAGGAAGATTGATTTGAAGATTAATGCTATGTGGATAATTATGGAGCTTATCTTGGTATTCTTGGAAGTTATCTATCTTTGGAAAATATAAGTATTGAAGGCACATGAGTTTCTATCATTCCATTTGAATTATTTTGGAAATAATCTTGGAGAAAAACATGGCAAGATTTGGTGTGCCTATATAATCTTTCGAAGCCGCACGGTTTTCGTGTGTATTATTGATTATTCTTTTCGGTCTTTTACAAGACTGTGATCACATTTCTTTGTTGAAGGATTTTGATCAAAGTGTGTTGACTGAAGCATCTTATTTCATTATTATTGAAGATGCAATCCTTGTGTTCTTTATTATAATCCAGCCTCGGGAGGAGGTTGTTGAGGAGCTCGGGAGAGTTTAAACGTGGGCAAGGGGATCTTGTATCAACCACGGATTCAGGGAGGAGTCGCCATTGACAAGGGAATCTTGTCTTCATTGTGGGCAAGGGGACTTGCATTAACCACAAATTTCGGGAGGAATCAACACAAGTCGAGGGGAGCTAGCACAATCCGTTCACTGTGGAGTTAGGAAGAGGCGGCGTCAAAGATAAGAGGGAGTCTTACTTTGTGTCAGACCGAGTATCTTGTAACTTGTGAACTTAGTGGATTTTTTATCTGGGCGTGGCCCCGCAGACGTAGGCAGATTGCCAAACTGCGTTATCAACCTCCTGTCTCTTTACTTTCCATATTTTAATATTGTCTATTATCGCTTTTATTATCGGTGTCACACCTAGTGTTCCAACACACTAGGTTACGTCTGATCAGTCATTCAAACATAAAGGAATTAAATGCAGAGAATGTAACGGTTACGGGCATGTTCAGGCAGATTGTGCCAATATATTGAGAAGGAAGAGGAATTCTCTCTACACAACTTGGAGTGAAGATGATTCAGACAAAGAAGAGGACTTTCAAAACAATCATGTGGCCCTCACCACTAAGACTGAACAATCTGATCATGATAAGAAAATAGATGTTATACAGAGTGTCACTGGAAATAGGTCAACATATATAGATGAAAATGAAGAGTATGTTACAGAAGAAGATATTCTGGTTGAATTCAAGAATCTTCATGATAAGTGGACTGAACTTTATAGAGTGAATCAGCAACTTCATACGCAGGTTGGAGATCTGCAAAACGAGAAGGACAATCTTCAACAATCTAACACTGATTTGGTTACCAAACTGAGAGTAAGTCAAGAGGTAGTGAAGACCTTGACCAATGAGTTAAATCACATAAAGAAAGGAGTTAAAATGCTAAATTCAAGTGCTTCCAAGATGGATGAAATTCTTAAGATTGGTCAATCTAGTGGTGATTATATAGGACTGGGGTACAAAGGAGAAAGCTCAGTGTCACAACCCGTGTCACAATCCATGTCACAATCAGTGTTACTATCAGTGGATAAATCCAAAGGAAAGCAGGTTGCTATGAATGCTGCAAAAAGGTCAAATTCTTATTATTCTTATCATGCTCCTAAAGGAAGAGGTAACAGATTTATACCTGTTTGTCATTATTGCAATCGTCGTGGTCATATTCGTCCTAGATATTTTATTTATCTTGCTGAATTAAGACAATGTACTGCTAGAAAATCTACTTCTCGCAGAAATTCACAACAGAGCTGGGTGGTAAAGCCTTATTTCAGGTGCAACTTCACATATGCTTCACTAAAGGCTGCCACAGCTGATGAGTGGCACTTTGACAGTGGATGTTCCAGGCATATGACTGTTGACGACAAGTTTTTGAAGAATGTTGTGTCTGGAAGTATGGGAAAATTAACATTCGGCAATGGTGTCATAGCTTGTGTCATTGGAAAAGGTACTTTAGATGTGCTATGGTTACCAAAGTTGGATAATGTACTGTTGGTAGATGATCTCAAGGCAAATTTGCTCAGCATTAGTCATTTGTGCGATCAGAATTTGGATGTTAATTTCACTAAGAGAAATTGCAAGGTGATTGATCAAAACAACATGTGCATCATGGAAGGAGTAAGATCGAGGGATAATTGCTATCTCATCTCTGCCTCATCAACATGTCTTCGATCAAGTATGGAAGATTCAATTCTATGGCATCGAAAATTGGGTCATATGAATATACGGATGCTGCATAACATTATTACTAAACGAGCTGTCCGTGGGATTCCCCAACTGAAGTTTGATGAAAACAGAGTATGCGGACTATGTCAGATTGGAAAACAAAAAAAGGTGTCACATCCCAAGTCTCTGACACCTGGAACAACTCGTGTGCTAGAATTGCTTCATATGGATTTGATAGGTCCTATGTTAGTAGAAAGTATTGGAGGAAAACGATATGCATATGTGACTGTTTACGATTTTTCTGGTTATACATGGGTTGAATTCCTTCGAGAAAAGTCCGACAAATTTAATGCTTTCAAAGCATTGTGTCTACGTCTTTAGCGTGAAAAGAGATGTGTTATCTTGAAGATTGTACGGATTCGTAGTGATCATGGAAGAGAGTACGAAAACTTAGATTTCTCGAATTTCTGTAATCAACATGGAATAGGTCATGAGTTCTCTGCACCTAAAACTCCTCAGCAAACGGAGTCGTGGAAAGGAAAAATCGAACTATAGCAGAGATGTCACGCGTCATGTTACATGAAAAAAATATTCCACAGAAATTTTGAGCTGAAGCAATGAACACAGCATGCTACACTTTAAATCGTGTATATCTTCGTGGAGGAACTGAGATGACGCCCTATGAAATATGAAAAGGTAGAATTCCAAATGTTAACTATTTCCATCCTTTTGGTAGTACTTGTTATGTGTTGAATGACAGGGAATATAAAGGAAAGCTTGATCGCAAGAGTGATGAAGCTATTTTTCTTTGATATGATATCAATAGTCGAGCTTATCTAGTCTATAACAAAAGAACTCGAACTGTCATGGAGTCTGCAAATGTTCAAGTCGATGAGTCTCCGGAAGTAACTGTGATTTCTAATGAAGATGTTACAGAATCTCTACATGACGTAAGTTCCAGTATTCCAGGCAGCAGTTCACCCAGTGTCACAAGTAGTGTCACTGATCAGAGTACCAAGGATGCTAATGTAGAAGAAGTCATTTCACCTCGCAGACAGCCCTCCACTCGTGTTCAGAAGAATCATCCTACTGCTGAAGTTATTGGAAGTTTGGCTGATGGTATTTGGACAAGAGAAAAGCTAAGAGTAAATTATAGAGATATGATTCAAATGGCTTGCTACACTTCATCTGTTGAGCCAAACACTGTGAAAGAAGCTTTATTAGATGAATATTGGATTGGTGCTATGCAAGAAGAACTTGATCAATTCACTAGCAATCAAGTTTGGGATTTAGTTCAGTGTCCCCCTGATGTGAATGTTATTGGCACGAAGTGGATATACAAGAACAAGAGTGATGAGCATGGAAATATTACTCGCAACAAGGCTCGATTAGTTGCACAAGGATATACACAAATTGAAGGAATTGACTTTGATGAGACATTTGCTCCAGTTGCTTGACTTGAGTCTATTCAGTTATTGCTAGCCATTGCATGTGTATTGAGATTCAAATTGTATCAAATAGATGTGAAAAGTGCTTTCCTAAATGGTTTTCTTAATGAGGAGATATATGTTGCTCAACCAAAGGGTTTTGAAGACCCTCATCATCCCACGTTTGTCTACAAGTTGAAGAAGGCATTATATGGACTCAAACAAGCTCCTCGGGCTTGGTATGAAAGAATCACGTAGTATTTATTGTCCAAGGGATATGAGTGAGGGGGAGTAGATAAAACCCTTTTCATTCGCCGAGTTCAAGGTCAGTTTTTACTTGCTCAAATTTATGTTGATGACATAATGTTTGGCTCCGTGTCATAGGCGATGGTTGATGATTTTATCACTCAAATGACTCAAGTATTTGAAATGAGTATGGTTGGTGAACTTAATTACTTTCTTGGACTTCAGATTCAATAAAAATCTGATAGAATCTTCATTTTTCAAAGCAAGTATACCAAAAATTTGTTGAAGAAGTTTGAATTAGAGAATACTCGTCCAAGAAGAACACCTATGGGAACTCATGAGAAGATATCTAAAGATGAGAAGGGAACTCCTATTGATGCAAGTCTATACAGAAGTATGATTGGCAGTCTCTTGTACCTAACTGCTAGTCGTCCTGATATCTGCTTCAGTGTCAGTTTATGTGCCCAGTTTCAGGCAAATCCTCGTGAGTCACACCTGGTGTCAGTCAAACGAATTCTCAAGTACATTAATGGAACAGCTGACTATGGGATCTGGTATTTTTTTGATACAAATACTAAATTAGTTGGTTATTGTGAAGCTGATTGGGCTGGAAGTTCAGATGATCGAAAGAGCACTTCTGGTGGATGTTTCTATTTGGGAAACAATTTGGTGTCATGGTTTAGCAAGAAGCATAACTCTATTTCTCTGTCTACTGCTGAGGCAGAATATATTACAGTAGGCAGTTGCTGTACTCAGCTTCTCTGGATGAAGCAAATGCTGAAAGATTATGGTGTCACAGAGGATGTCATGACACTCTACTGTGATAATATGAGTGCTATCAATATCTCTAAGAATCCTGTTCAGCATTCTCGGACAAAGCACATTGATATTCGACATCATTTTATTAGATCTCTTGTGGAGGATAAAATTGTTGCTTTGGAACATATGATGACGGAAAAACAAATTGCTGATATTTTCACCAAAGCTTTGGATGGAACAAGGTTTGAAGAACTAAGGTCTGCCTTAGGCCTTTGTGTCTTATGAAGAGGTTATTTAAGTGTTTGTATTTATAACAATATAAAAAATTATGGAAAACACAAAAATATTGTAGAATAGCTGTTTTTTGTCTTTTGTGGCTTCCCGCCTCACGCTTTTAGGCGGCATTATAGCTGCAGATTTCGTTTTTGGGATTTTTGATCCTTCAGCACTCCAAGTGACAAGTGGGATTTATGGGGATTCTCGTCTTAATATATGGAATTGAAGAGTTGGTTTTGGTTACGAAAAACCTGACTGCAATAATTTCGGCACTTATTTCTCTATTTGATATTCTAAGTTTCAGGACTTCTAAGCTTCTACTACTCATCTTATTGAACTTATCTTAGCCGTCTTCACTATTATGGGTGTATTCTGAAGCTGTGAAAGATCAATCGAATCAAGTGCAACTCAATTTCAGAAATTTCTCAACGAAGGTCTTCGTCTCGAGTTAGCAAGGTGACAGAAACCCTAGATGATGATGAAGTTCACGTTGTTTTTACTAATGCCTCTCCAGAATCATCAAATAAAGAGAAGAGCTCAACCCAGTCACAAGAACAAGCTCCGGATTCTGAGGCTGATTTAGCTTCAAGAGCAATTATCATCACACCAATTCAGTCAATTGATCCCTCTGGAGTAAGGACACGATTTGGACAAGCAAGCAGTAGTCAATTCAAAACAAGTGCTGTACCTCCCAAAGCACCAGAGGTCTCTAAGGTTACTTCTGAACCTAAGAGAAAAAGGTTCCAACTGATGAATGAGGATTCGGATGAGGATTGGGCTGATGAAGGCAATGTCAGAGGTGATGTTTCTGATGATGGTAAGGATGGCTCTTCTGATAGTGAAGAAGGATCTTCTAATGATGATGAATCTCCTGATGATGATGGATCTTCTGAGAATATTGAAGTTCACGATCGTTCTGATTCAGAACCTGTGAGGTCGCCAAAGGCAAAACGACAGAAAGCACAACCTGCCCCTGAATCTCAGCGAGTTACTCGCTCCAGGTCGGTGTCAAAGGGCAAGCCTCCTGTTACTTCAAGTAAGTCATCAAATTCTACTATTAATTTTGATGATTTTAAGTCAGAATATACTGCTGGTTTATAGACAAGAGTGTCTAGAAGGAATATTTGGGGAGAGAGGAACATTCATGAAGGTGATTTCAAGGACTGTCAAAAGCTGGTAGATCAGTTAGTTAGCCAGGGACTGGGTAGAACCATTAAGGGAATTAAGCCATATGTCAGAAGAGTGGTGCAAGAATTTTACTGCAATTTGGACTCTACAGTGAAAGATTTTGAACATCCAGACAGAGGACATGTTTTTGTGAGAGGTCATGTGTTTAAATTCTCTCCAGATGTGATTAATACACACTTAGGAAGTCACTGGGCGAATGTTGAAGACTTTACTCCGGATTATAGTGTGATTATCTCTGATGTCACTGGCGGAGTCAGACGGGTATAGCCAAGAGAAAAAGATTTTCCTGCCTCCCAGTTGTCCTTGAAGTATGCAATTTTGCATAAGATTGCAATGAGAAATTGGCTACCCATATCTCATGGTACTGGAGTCAATAAGGCCATGGCTACCTTGCTATTTTAAATTGGTAATTTTGTTGAATTCGATGTTGGGCAATTTTTATTTGATCAGATTGTGAAGCACACAGACTGTAAAAATGAGAGGATTGCATATCCTTTTCCATATCTGATTTATGCAATTTTGTCCTCACAATATTCGGTCATACGAGCAAGGGAGATTTTGGAGACTAATAAGGAAGAAATCAGGATAATTTACAAGCTGCTAAAGGGAAACCATGTCAATGACATGGATGATGTCTCAAAGGATGTCTCTGACACAGAGGAATTGGGTAACTCTATCTTGTTGATTCGGACCATGAAGGTACTGGAGGATGAATTAAAGGTGCTGGTGGCACAGCAATCTGAGATAGAGAAAAGAAGGAAGGAGATTTCTGCTGTCCTTGATGACCTTGCAGCTGTAAGGGTGGCTAAGGATATTGTAGTTGAAGCAGCTGAAAGAAAGAAGCAGTTTGCTGTTCAAACTGAAAATGTAGCTGATGATGGTGCTGAAACTGTGAATGTTCCACCTGATGTTCCTCTGAATGTTACAGCAGGTATTCTTCAAAATCTATCTCCTGTTTTTGCAGAATCAGAGATTGAGGCTGAAAATCCTACAGTTGATGAGACTGTTGATTCTGACCCTGATGAGGAAATAACAGTGACGGCAACTGCTGATATTTCTGGTGATGTCCCATATGGTGTTACACCTGATGTCCCTAACAGTCATGCTCTTTCCAGCACCCAATCTGGTGGGTATGTTGCTGGTTGAGTTGCAATAGTTCCAGAAGATGCTGCTAGTGTCAAATTGCTAGCAGACTCAGTTGGCCTTGTGCCCAATAATGGGGAGGTTTCCGATTGATTACTCTAATATTGTTTATTTTACTCTGCTTAAGACAATTTGTTATGTTTTATTGTTGCTTTTGTGCCCTTTTGTCCTTTTGTGGCAAAAAGAGGGAGTAATTTGGATTTTTGGTATTTGTTTTGTAATCCCTAAAACATTTGTATGCTGCGATCTTGGTGTCTCTTACATTTGTATGATGGGATCTTGGTGTATCTTGATGTGTCATGCACAGTGTCTTGTGCAATGATGTTTTGTTGGTAAGATCCGATGTAGGGGGAGTTCGAATCTAGATATCTTTATGTTTCTTGTGAAAGTTCCAATTCAGGGGGAGCTTCATCGAACTTCTATCCAGCATAGACGGGGACTTTGGATTTTGCCAAAAAATGCCAAAGGGGGAGATTGTTACTACGCACGTTGGTATTATTATTAATGGTATTGATTTTTTGGCAAAGATAAGGAAAGATCTTATTGGAGACATAAATCAAATTAAATCAATCTATGCAAGGAAGATTGATTTGAAGATTAATGCTATGTGGATAATTATGGAGCTTATCTTGGTATTCTTGGAAGTTATCTATCTTTGAAAAAGATAAGCATTGAAGGCACATGAGTTTCCATCTTTCCATTTGAATTATTTTGGAAATAATCTTGGAGAAAAACATGGCAAGATTTGGTGTGCCTATATGATCTTTCCAAGCTGCACGGTTGTCGTGTGTATTATTGATTATTCTTTTCGGTCTTTTACAAGACTGTGAACACACTTCTTTATTGAAGGATTTTGATCAAAGTGTGTTGGCTGAAGCATCTTATTTCATTATTATTGAAGATGCAATCTGGTGCGTCGTTTTGTACCAAATTAATTTACTTACTTTCAAAAGATAATTTAAGTATAATGCGAGTAAGGTCGATCCCACGAGGAACAACTCTATTCTCTAATTCAATTAATTTGCAATTAGTAACCAGTGTTTAATTAATGATTAAAGAAGTGAATTAAAAGAATTCAATTATGAAACCAATAAATAACTAAATAATAAAATTCAGAAATTAATTAATCAAGAAGAAAGATCCGGCAATAAGTAAATACACACTAATAAATTGTTATTGTTCATTGAAGCAAGAATAACAATCTCTATTTAATCAGTTAGTTATAGGTCACCGAGAATTAGCTCTGACATAACCCAATTCTCTCTTAATTATTCGTTATTGACAAGTATCTGCTTAATCAATTAATTCCCTATTCATAAAACAACCCGGCCGGAATCAGCCGAACACCTGATTTAATGTTATAAAAGCATTAAGAAGTGAAGAACCTAACTCTAACAAATTATATCATGATCAGCATGCAACAATTGGTTAACCAATTATTTTCGTCTACCGAGACAGTAGCTTTGCCACTAATTAATCTTACTCAGCAAATCCAGTGACTTGACAAGAGATTAATTGGCTCTACCTAATTCAATTAAAGGTGATCAAGCTTTAAGTAAATTAGATACTGAACTTTAGGCTTAGAAAACTCTTGAAATTAAATAAGAGAAAGTTATAAAGAACAATTCGGTCTCACAATTCATACATCGATTAGTGCTTCATTACCTATAGCCAGATAAAGAACTACTCACTAAACATAATTAAAAACAAAGCAAGAATAATAATTAAAAGAAAATTAAATTAAAATTAAAACTGAAAATAAAAAATCAGGCGCCCGTCGTTCGACCATACGACGGACTTCTGAAATTTGAGCTGCAACTATTCTGCAAACCCAGCTGCTGTCAAAACCTTAGAACATAAATTAAAAGCTGTAAAGAAAAAGTGTAAAGATGTCTTTAACCCTAAACAACCTACTCCTTATATAGGAGAGAATAATAAAGCTTCTTAATTCAACTAAAGAAAGAAATCTCCTTGTTTCCAAATCCAATAAGCCACACACAGCTGCAATAATCAACCCATAAATTAGTTTCCTAATCCAATTCTTTCTCCAACTTGGCATCTTCCAAGAATTCTTTTCTTGCCAAACTCTTCAACTCTATCTTCACAATTAAATCTTCTAGAAAGCACTCCAAATTAGTCATCTTTTCTTTCGCCAATCTCCTCCACGGAATCTTCCAAATTCTGCACAAATTTGCAACATTAAGCAAACAATCCCTCCAGCACAGCAATAAAAAGAATATAAAAAGTATGAACATTCTGTGCTCATCAAATATCCCCACACTTAAACATTGCTGGTCCCTCAGCAATTAATCAAACTAAACACCTAAACACAAAATAACTAAATCATTTCACTAAATAAGCACCAATCCGGCCAAACCAAAAAAAAAAAACTCTTTCAAAAATTCAAGCTTAGTCCAAGTAAAAATCTCATGTATGATCAAGTCCTCCAAATCAAAATACAAAATTCTGAGCAACTCTCCAAGATCACTCCAAACACTCAAAGATATATAAACTTAGGTTCAACCGCTCAATTAATCGTTCCTAGAAGACTTACAATGTACTTGCAAATATGTCAACAGATAATCATAACATTGAAACTAAACAAGAATCAAAAGGTCTTTCAAAAGGGTTGTAATGGGGCTAGGGCTAAACAAGGTATGGTTTAAGATAGTCTAAAAGGCTTAAAAAAAACAAACAAAGGTGTAAGCAACACACTCAAGTACATCCCCACACTTGTATTGCACTAAGTCTTACAATCAATAAATTCTCAAAGTAACTTCAGCACAGCAAATACTTTTCATTCATTTTCTGCTTTTTTCACATCACTTTTTTTTTCCTCTCCTTTTGTTTCCATCAGCAGATCACATTTTTTTATTGCTGCTGTTCTTTCTCTTCCTTGCCATTGTTTAGGCGAACAACACAGATAAAATTCTTCAAATTTTTTTCATTTTTTTCATTCTGTCCAAGTGCTGTTCGGGCAAACAATGGACTTCAAAATCTCAATTCAATCAGAACAAACTAAAATAACTTCCTCACAGAGACTTAAACATGCAATTCTTTTCTCTTTCAATCAAGGGGAAAAAAATCATACACAAGTTACTTACACCTTAGGGGCCAAAAGAAAGCTAAAAAGGTCTTAGGTGAAAATGTTTAGTGGTGTAAATACAAAGAAAAGGTTCAAGGCTCAAAGAGGTTAACTAAGGATCAAATTAAGGGTAGGAATGAAAATTAAAGTCAAACTGGGTTTATTCCTAAATGCCTTTATCATATTCCAGTTTAATTTCAACACATGACATCCATGCACAACAAAGCAAGTTCAAGAAATTAACCATGCGCAATTACACTCATTCAAAGAATTAATCATTTAAGCACCAACAAAGTGGTTATTGCGTGCTTAGGCTCAAAATCCTCACTTTTAGTGGGCAAATACAAACTCAGAAATTGCATTCGTCATCCTTGGAGTCATTCAAAATCATGAAAAAACCATCACAATAAACTAAGCACGTTTTAATACATTCAGTTCGGCCAGACAGTGCTCATAAGAGTGAAATAGTTCAAAACATCCTACAAAACTAAAACAAAACTAAACAGTTTTATGTGAAAATTTTCATGATTTTCTAATGTTCTTGGTGTTTTTGTTTTTGTAAAATAAAACATAACAAGTAACACAACACATAACACTCTCCCCACACGTAAACATTAACATGTCCTCATGTAAAAAAGGAAAACAACTAAAACAGAAGAAAAACAAAAACATAGAAAATAAAGAGAAAAGGGACAGCATGATCATTATGGGGGTTGCTGTAGGGGCAAACGACGACTGCAGAACTTAAACAACCCACTTGGTCAAATCGTCTAAACTCAGCTCATTACTAAAAATAATCATTAGAATCACTACGGGGGAGCTTGTAATGGAACCTTATTCAGTCACAACTGTTTAATGAACCTGGAACAAAAGAAAATTTATTAAAACTATTGCAAGAAAATAAAAAGTAAACTAGTAAAAGTAACTAAAAAGGAAAGAAAATATTGGGTTGCCTCCCAACAAGAGCCATTGTTTTAAGTCCTAGACTAGACATGCGTCACCGAATCAGTAGGTTGGTATAGAAAGCTGAAACTCTTTTACCACTGTAGATGACTCAGATTCATAGTATGGTTCAAGCTTTTCCAAAGGAACCTTAAAAATCTTCACAGTGTTAATTCCTTTGATTTCAATGGTCCCTTTCGAGCAACCAACAATCACATGAAAATGTCGAATCCCCTTGAACTGCAATTTTCTCCCCATCAAATGCAACTTAGACCTCTTACTATTCGATTTTGGGAGAATGAAATCTACTTCAAGCAACTCGAGTATTTCCTTGAGAACTACTTCATTCTTGTTCGAGTTGATTTTTCGTCCAACTGCAGAAGGTATACCTTGGGTATTAGCAAGGGTCCACCCAATTCCTTTCTTATGTTCTTGAAGAATTCGGAACAATTTTTCCTCATGGGTTTGTGTGAGTTGCTTATGAATGACAACAGGAAATGTCTCTCCAACACCTGAATCCTCTAGAGAATGTAAGGATGTAATGGCATCTTGCACTTCATTATTCTCTAGATCTTTGACCTCAGTTTCAGCCACACTTCTTGTGATAACAGCCGCCAATTTATCCTGCACAAATTCATTGTCAAGATGCTCTTGGACTAAGGACTCAAACACATCAATTGAATTAACATTTTCTATATTACTTGGATGTTGCATGGCATCAAAAATGTTAAAAGTTACATAATCTCCATTGAATTCACATGTGAGTGTTCCTTTATCCACATCAATCTTAGTTTTTGCAGTTTTCATGAATGGTCTACCCAACAATAATACATCCAGTTTCCTTTCATGAGAATTTCCCATGTCTAATACATAAAAATCAGCTGGGTATATAAAATCATTGACTTTAACCAAAATATTTTCAAGAACCCCCAATGGGTAAGATAAGGACCTATCAGCTAATTGGATAACAACTTGTGTTTCGGATAATGGTCCTATATTCAAACCTTGATATGTGGAGAGTGGCATGACATTAATGGAGGCACCTAAATCCAACATGCATTTTTTAATTTCTTTATCTCCAATAAAACATAGGATAGAAAACATACCTGGGTCCTTGCATTTGGGAGGAAGTTTTTGTTGTATTACAGCCGAAACAGTTTCACCCACAATGACTTTTTCCTTTTTGGGATGCTGAATTTTTCTTGCAATGAAATCCTTCAAGAATTTGCACACTTTGGCATCCTTCTAATAGAATTTAGGAATGGTATGTTGATTTTGATTTTGCTAAAAATGGTCAAGATGTCATCCAACTCCTCATTCTTGGCATTTGTTTTCAACCTGTTTGGAAAATGGGGAGGTATTTTAATTTCAGAAGTTGAAAAATTCAATTTAGGACTGACCTCTGATTTTTGCCCAGTCGTCGTATGGTCGAACGATGGGGTCTGATTTTTTTGTTCTTCAGCCTTGACCTTGGTAGTTGGTTTGTCAAGTTGCTTCCCACTCCTCAACGTGATTTGACTTACGTTTTCTCGTGGATTAATCTACACCTGAGAGGGCAGCTTTCCTTGAGATCCTTGTGTTTCATTGAAGTGTTTCGCCATCTGGGTCATTTGGGTACTCAACCCACTTATGGCTGCCCTTGTCTCTTGCTGAAATTTGTGAAATTCTCCTTGATTCTGGGCTTGCGTGTTCTGCATCAAAGTTACAGAAGTAGCTAAATTAATAAGCATATCTTCAAGAGGAATTCCTGACCTTAAGGTAGCTACAAAGCTAGGATTTAGTTGGGCTGCTGGTGCCGTTGGCCAGAGTTGGTTTTGCTGTTGAACTTGTTGTTGTGCTGGCTGTTGTGGAACATTTTGTTGAGGTGCGCGAGGTCTGTAGCTTAAATTCGGATGATCTTGCCAACCTGGATTGAAGGTATTGGCATAAGGATCGTAGCGCTTTTGTGGATATCCTCCCATTGCATTTACTTGGGCATCTAACTCTTCCCGAGTCACTTGACATACATCTGTAGAATGGTTAGGACTTTTGCAAATTTCACAAACATTTTCCATATGAGCTACACCCCTTCCATTGATCAATTTCTCAACACTTGCTGTCAAAGCTTCCATTTTACTTTCAATTGAAGAGTTGAAAATTTCACCAACTTGCTTAGTCGATCGACGTAACGGTTGATACTGTTGACGTGATTCACATGTTCTAGCAATCAAGTTCGTGGCTTGGGTTGTGCTATTATCCATGAAAGCTCCACCATTTTCCGCATCAAGAGTTCTTTTCTCCTCTGGCTGCAAACCTCCATAAAAGTATTGAATTAAGAGTTCGTCAGAAATCTGATGTTGAGGACAACTCTCACACAATCTTTTAAATCGATTCCAATAGGCAGTTAAGGATTCATCATATTCTTGTTTAATACCTACAATTTCCTTCCTGCCAAATGCAATCTTAGAAGCTGAAAAATAATTTATCAAAAAATGTTCTTTGCATACCTTCCCAAGATGTAATTAATCTAGGAGTGATAGTTTTGAACCAAGCACTAGCTTGTCCAGTTAAAGACCATGAAAAACTAGTTAGTTTTATGTATTCTTGTGTGACTCCTCGATTGTTTACTGTTTCACAAACCTTAATAAAATCATGGAAAAAACTATGTGGGTCTTAACCAATATCTCCATTAAATTTAGGTAATAAATTCAAAAAGGATGCTTTCAGCTCATAGTTAGTTGCAAGTTCAGGCAAGACAATGCAAGAAGGTCTGTAATTAACAATTGGGTTAGTAGACTTCCTTAGAGGTCGATCTTACGTAGGAAGTGGAACTAGAATCTGAACTCCTGGATTAATCACATGTCCTTGTGGCTGTTGGTTTCCTCTAGGGGGTTGCTCGTTACCTGCAGGTTGCTGGTTCCCAGGTGGATGATTGGCCATTGAAGTTTCGTCAAACAGAGAATCTGATTCAACTGGGTCTTCAATTCTGCTGGTCGTCGTTTGGGCAAACAACGACTCTACTGTTAAACCAGAATTGGTTCTTTGGCGCTGTTCTTTCGTCTTTTTCTTCAATCTACGCGCTGTCTTTTCGATTTCTGAATCAAAAAGTAAATCTGGGTTAGACGATCTGGACATCCACCAAAGAACAAAAACAAATTATTTAAAAAGAAAATAATGCCGTTCCCCGGCAACGACGCCAAAATTTGGTGCGTCGTTTTGTACCAAATTAATTTACTTACTCTCAAAAGATAATTTAAGTATAATGCGAGTAAGGTCGATCCCACGAGGAACAACTCTATTCTCTAATTCAATTAATTTGCAATTAGTAACCAAAGTTTAATTAATGATTAAAGAATTGAATTAAAAGAATTCAATTACGAAACCAATAAATAACTAAATAATAAAATTCAAAAATTAATTAATCAAGAAGAAAGATCCGGCAATAAGTAAATCCACACTAGTCAATTGTTATTGTTCATTGATGCAAGGATAACAATCTCTATTTAATCAGTTAGTTATAGGTTACCTAGAATCAGCTCTGACATAACCCAATTCTCCCTTAATTATTCGTTAATTGAAAAGTATCTGCTTAATCAATTAATTCCTTATTCATAACACAACATGGCAGGATTCAGCCGAATACCAGATTTAATGTTATAAAAGCATTAAGAAGTGAAGAACCTAATTCTAACAAATTATATCATGATCAGCATGCAACAATTGATTAACCAATTATTTCCGTCTACCGAGACAGTAGCTTTGTTACTAATTAATCTTACTCGGCAAATCCAGTGACTTGACAATAGATTAATTGGCTCTACCTAATTCAATTAAAGGTGATCAAGCTTTAAGTAAATTAGATACTGAACTTTAGGCTTAAAAAACTCTTGGAATTAAATAAGAGAAAGTTATAAAGAACAATTCGGTCTCACAATTCATACATCGATTAGTGCTTCATTACCTATAGCCAGATAAAGAACTACTCACTAAACATAATTTAAAACAAAGCAAGAATAATAATTAAAAGAAAATTAAATTAAAATTAAAACTGAAAATATAAAATCAGGCGCCCGTCGTTCGACCATACGACGGACTTCTGAAATCTGGGCTGCAGCTATTCTGCAAACCCAGCTGCTGTCAAAACCTTAGAACGTAAATTAAAAGCTGTAAAGAAAAAGTGTAAAGATGTCTTTAACCATAAACAACCTACTCCTTATATAGGAGAGAATAATAAAGCTTCCTAATTCAACTAAAGAAAGAAATCTCCTTGTTTCCAAATCCGATAAGCCACACAGGCTGCAATAATCAAACCATAAATTAGTTTCCTAATCCAATTCTTTCTCCAACTTGGCATCTTCCAAGAATTCTTTTCTTGCCAAACTCTTCAACTCTATCTTCACCATTAAATCTTCTAGAAAGCACTCCAAATTAGTCATCTTTCCTTTCGCCAATCTCCTCCACGGAATCTTCCAAATTCTGCACAAATTAGCAACATTAAGCAAACAATCCCTCCAGTTCAGCAATAAAAGGAATATAAAAGGTATGAACATTCTGTGCTCATCACAATCCTTGTGTTCTTTATTATAATCCAGCCTCGGGAGGAGGTTGTTGAGGAGCTCCGGAGAGTTCAAACGTGGGCAAGAGGATCTTGTATCAACCACGGATTCTGGGAGGAGTCGCTATTGACAAGGGGATCTTGTCTTCATTGTGGGCAAGGGGACTTGCATTAACCACAGATTTCGGGAGGAATCAACACAATTCGAGGGGAGCTAGCACAATACGTTCACTGTGGAGTTAGGAAGAGGAGGCGTCAAAGATAAGAGGGAATCTTACTTTGTGTCAGACCGAGTGTCTTGTAACTTGTGAACTTAGTGGATCGTTTTATCTGGGCGTGGCCCCGCAGACATAGGCAGATTGCCGAACTGCATTACCAACCTCCTGTCTCTTTACTTTCCATATTTTAATATTGTCTATTATCGCTTTTATTATCGGTGCCACACCTAGTGTTCCAACACACTAGAACACCGCGTATCTAACCTAGATCTTTCAGTGTCCTCTAAAGCAAGTTCATATATGCAACGATTTCAACGACCATTAATTGTCTGTTTCATATACGAATCATGTCTTATATATGAACGGGTTGCAAAGGAGTTTTTGAGTTATATAAAAAGGGATATGGTTGTTTATAAGGCCTAGAGAATGTCAGAACTAATCAGGTTGATCCCATCTTGTTTTCTTTATGCATGATTTAAGTTATTCGAAAAAATGTATGATTGTCATGCATGAAATCCTGGCAGAATTAATAGATAAGGGCAGTCAATTTTGCCAAGGAAATTAAAGAAACAATTCTTCATAATTAAGTATCCTTGTCAAATAGCAAGAGCAAATAGCTAGTGTTGCTGTTTTGTTTTTTTTTTCCTTTAACTGGAAGATGAACCTCCATTCATGTGTGATTGATGAATAATGTTTCTGGTGGAGTATTGTCTTAATTGCATCAGTGCATGATAGATAGTAATGTTTCTTGAGGAGAATAGCTTTTTGTGATAGAAAGGAGGTAGAGAGAATATTTGACCTAATCAGATTGATCCTATATCATTTTCTTTTTACAAGAACTAAGTAGTTTGAGCAAACGTGTGATTGTTGATAAATGGCCTTATTAAAAGATAAGGACAGGCAATATTGACACCAGAAAGGACAATTCTTGTTAAATGGTCTTATTAACCCCTTAAAGAATTAGACTAAATTATTTGATGGCATTATTATTTGAATTTTATATTTTTAATAATTATTCCTTTTTTAGTTTTAAATTATATATTTATTTATGAAAAGTGATGTATTAATGGTCATTTGTTCAATTCAGCCATTGTCGTTGAACTTTTTTTTTAATTCATATATATATATATATATATATATATTTTAAAAGTACATTTTTAAAAGAACAATGACGATTTTTCTGCTGAATGAGTGGTAAATCAAAACTTTAGGATAAATAGGAATTGTGATCTTCTATCCAATATTATTTCTGTCTTATCATGTCCAAGATTAAACTACGTCGTAGGGTTCACTCATTCTTTGGTTAAGGTATAATAATTGTAAAGTAATTTTAGTAATATTTATGCTTTTATTCCCTAGTTTTAGTTAAACTATGTCGTTTTAGATATTTGACAAAATAGGACAGAGATAATTTTGGACAGAGGATATGATCTCGATAAATAGTAGTCCTTTAACTTGACGATAAAGATTCTAAATTAGACAAAGTTTTATTTGATTCATTAAATTAATTTTTTTCCAGAGTAAATTATTTTAATCATCCCTAAATTTGAGAATTTATTTCGCTTTTGTCCCTATATATTCTTAAAATGCTTTATTTTTATCACTCATATTGAACATTTATTTTTTAATAGTCCTTTGTTAACTTTTCATGTTAAAAAAGTTCATCTTTTGCTGACCAATTGACATGTATATATCCAAATTTATCAATTTCTATACCTTTTTTTTGGTCATATATGTGTTAAACAACTGTTTAAATTAGATTTTAAGTGAAAAAAATTGAACGAAAGACGATTTGAAACCAAATTGATGCACTAAAGACGAAAATGGATTTTTGTTAAAGAATGGGGAAAAAGTGAAATGAATCCTCAATTTGAGGGACGATTGAATAATTTTTACTCTTTTGTCTCATAAATAATTTTTAACTCATTTTCTATTCATTTGACAAATATAATCGTTTGTCATATGACATTATATGATTCAAAATGATCATATAATTTATTATCAAGTATTAAAGACATTACTTGTTAGATGAATAAAAAATAAATGAAAACTATATGTGCGATAAAATTTAAATTGAGAGATTAAATAAATTTTTTTCAAAATAAAAAAGTTAAGAAATACTCACCTTTAAGTTGAGAGATCTTTGGGATTATTTAATCAAAAGTTTATTTGTGACATGCTGAGTAGTAAATCAAAACTAATTAATATTAGATATGAAGAATTTTTTTCTTGTTTTTTTAATCCAAACCTCGATTTTTTTTCTCTTGAACTTACCTTTTCACAATTAGAAGCAACACACCTAATACATTTTCAAAAACATCGAAATTGTTTTAGTTTCTAGCCTACAAATGTGTTATAAATAACTCCAAATGCAATTTTCTAAAAATCACAAGAATTTCTTTTTTTTTTGGCTCTCTCTAGGTTCTTGTACTGCATAATATTATTTATACGAGTTATCGAGAAATAGCTAATAGCTGCTGTCTAATGGTGTATTTTCTCAAAGAATAAATAAATAAATCAATGATATACTATTTATGGAAAAAAATTTGAAAATCATGGAACACTTCTAGTCACTTTTTTAATTTGTCCTAGATATGATTATTCCTGATGTGGAACGGATTGCAAATGAATATTGGGTTTACACAAAATCATTCCAAGAAACCAAAAAAAGGCGAGATCATATTGTTAACTTCAAACGGATATGACTTTTTCATTCGAATTCAGAATCGCTAAGTCATTTCAAAGGACAAAATCTACCAAATTTCTTTGTTTTAGCCACGTTTGGGCCTATTTTGTTTTCCTTGTCAATTTTGTTTTCTTTCTTAATTTAGCTTCCAATTTTCATGTTATACTGTGAATGCGCTAATTTATTTTTTCCCTCTAAGCTTTATTTCTATATAACCTTTCATCCTTAATTATTTGAGTTTATACAATAAAGAATGCTTGGCATCCATTTGAAGTCTTAACTCGCTGTCGGTGCAAACTTAAAAAGTCAATATTTGTTAGTGATATACTTGTATGTGAGGCTGGCCTCATCTCCTTGGATGGAACAGCTGGCAATAACCCTCCAACCTGATCGTAACAGCAAGAAGAGCAAACCTATCGTTACTTTCCACAGGATATTTCTCAGGGAAGCTCCGATGTTTCAATGAGATTCAGTTTCTCTTATCTTTTTCACCCCATTTTCAAATAGAGTAGGGGTAATATTTATGGGGATGGAACTCCGTACCTGTGGATTACTATTCTAGAATACTGGTCTGGTATGGGCTGTTCGGCGCTGTGCACCGATTCAATCACATCACTGACCACCTCACTGCCATGCGACCATTCTGCTGGTCCTGTCATATCTCCACACCATCAGCTGTCAGAATATGTCCACGTGTCTCCTGCTAATTCGTTCTTTACGAGCTCAAGATTTATACACTCATCAACTAGCTCCCCATCTTATGGTAGGCCCTTTTGGCCATGAGATGTACCTTGGTCCTTCTCCAAGGCTTGGTGCCCCGAGCTATCTGACCTCGTATTTGGCCATCGAAACATTTTTCCTACCGAGCCGACCTGGAGCCTGAATGACTCTACGCGCATCACTCTGACCCTATTTGTTGACTACAGCTGGATAGGGGGATATCGAGGGGTCAGGTGAGATGATTAGTCATCATTTCCCATACGCTTTGTTTCTCTGATCGGGCCGTTTGGGAGTTTCCCAATAGTGTATAAAGGAATTGTCTTTTTTGTTATGTGTTTTACTCCATTTGTTTCTATTGACTCGAGCCCTACTTTCTATCTTTTACCTCTTTTTCTCTCCATTTTTACTTTGTTATCGTTCCAAAGTCTCAGTTTTACCTGAATTACGCCGTTCTTCTCGCCCCCTTCTTTTCAGAGTGTACATGGCGTCTACTCCCCCAATCATGAGGATGACTCAGGTAAAACTCCCGATTCTAATATTGTCGATGTTGGTGGTCGTTCATCGGTGGCCATTTGTATCTCCGACAATGTCGGGAATGTCATTCTTCCTCGTGAGAACATCAGTGGTGTTCACGAGCCCGGCTCTCATTCCGGTGCCAAAGGCAAAGGAAAGAAAAAACCTCCCAACCCCCTTTTTGAAGTGATGTCGTTTAGGTCTACTGTTATCCCGCTTCACCTGTCTTCCCACTTCACCTGTCTTCCCTTAGATCTCAGTTCTTTATCCCCAAAAAATATACCTTAACTGCCCCCGAAAAACATGACTGTGTCATGCTGGTCTTGTAGGGTCAGTAGGGGTTTATGTTGACCAACTAGTGGCTGGTCTAGGCTTCCCATTTTCTCCGTTCATGAGGTCTTTGATCACTGCATATGGCATCAGTTTGGGGCAGTTGGTCCCAAGCTGTATATGTTTTTGCGTGGGCAGTTGGTGCCGTGGCCAAAATTCCCCCCAGTGTGTTTGCCTTTCGGCGAATCTTCACCCTTAAAGTTTTAGGGGGTAAGTCGAGCTGGTTTTACCTTGCTCGGCAGGAGAATTTTCCCCTAATTATCGACCTTCCCTTCTCCATTAAGGGGTGAAAAGAACGATTTTTCTTCATTTTCGGCCAAAGCATTCCCCAAGTCTGGCACACATACGATACTTTTAATGACCCTTTGTCGACCTCTAAAGAGGCTCAGTAAAGAGATAATGATTTAAAAAACCTCGAGATATTCGTATCCATGGCCCATAATTTTTTCGAGGTCGAGCTGATACTAGTCGGCATAAGTTTCGCCTCTCCCAGCGATCCTCAGAGTACATCTCTCCACATCTGAGTTCTCTTGTGGCATTTGTTATTTTTATTTTTCTTTCATTTCTTTTTACTGTCATTAATGTAGCTTTTGATTTTGCAGTTTTTTTGAAGCTGTTCACAATGAAATGGCAGTTAAAGAGAACCCTGCAGAGTCTAAAGAAGGATCCTCCTCAGCTCTATCTCCCGATCCCAAAAACTGCTCGTTCTCAATCAGGATTGGGGACCCCCATGCCTTAGCTACCCCAAGCCCTCCACCGATGCAAATCGAGCTTCCTCTCCAGACTCGTGAGGAGGGGCCCGCTCCTGAAGAAGCATCTTTCAAGAGATGCCGGGTCGAAAGGACAATTTTGTCCCTCCATTCCCCTTTCTACTCGCCCTTTTCCTCTGTCGAGGCCACTCGTCATATAGTTTTCAAGGCAGTTTCTTCGGAGGAAAGAGTTAAAATTACAGAATTGAACGCCGAATAGCTGTACGAGCTCGGGTACCGATCCCTTACTGGGTTAGGTAATTCCTGTCTTTACTCTTTTATTCGTATGCTCTGTGTATTTATTCCTTATTACTTTTTGCAGACTATCCCTGTGCTGGAAGGAGCTCTGGTGAGGGTCAGGTTCTTTGCCTAGAAAGTGACCGGGCAGAATACCGAGCTCGTTTCCCTTCGCAAGGAACGTGATGACTAGAAGTCTGGTTGAGAGAAAGAAAAGTAATCTCTCCCTAGTATTCGGAGGAAAAGGTGTCATTCCAACTTCCCTCTCTTCCCGATCGCTCGAGGTCGAGAAGAAAAAGGTTCAGGACCTCAAGGTGCCGTTATCTCAAAATCGAGAGGCGGTGATTGCCGAGTACCGGTCCTCCCCTACTTTTCTCGAGGAAAAAACTCAGGCAATCCAAAATTATTGTACCTCGGTCAGGTTTAATAAGATGTTGAAGGAACTGATGGGTCTCGTATCCAACTATGGGTCAAGTAGGGCCTAAAATCAGCCAAGGCAGTGTACGAGAATATCGACTTCTCGCATTTTGAGGAGCTCAAGGACAAGCCACAAGCCCCTCGCCTTCCTGAACCAGCTCTTGGATAGATATGGTCTTACCGTCAAAAGGTCGGAAGATACTGACGACGAGGTGGATAAGGCCAAAGAAGCGGACAAGGCCGAAGGGTCATTGAGGGGAGCCGAGCCAGGCTCATAGTTTAGGACAATTTTTATTTTTTTACTGTTTATTTTTCTAATGAAGTAATCATTCTTTACACTTAGCTTCCCTTTCTCTTTGCTAATAATTCCTATTTTTGGCGAAACCTGCTAAGTTCTTATTGTATAAAACTTGACAAACCGAATTAATTTCGTTTAACCTAAACTGACAATAATATTATCATCACTAGTTAACATGAGCTGAGGAATTCAATAAAATAAATCAGTCAACAGCAAATCGATAGTTCAGCAAATGCAAACTCGGTAAACCAAAGCAATTTCGCTTCAATTTAACAAACTGAGGCAGGTAAAGCAAACCAGTCAATGCCAATTTAGTAGTTCGGTAAATGAAATTCGATAAACCAGGAAAATTTGTTTATTTTAGCAAACTGAGGACGGCAACATCCTTACTAGGCTACTCCCCCTGTTCTTTGGGGATTTTAGATAAAGTAACGAAGAACAATGCGTTGCTACAAACAAAATAATCCCCCAAAGGAAATAAAACTCAGTCTACTTGTAGAATCATTTTAAGTTAATTGCATTCCATGAACGAGGTATTTCCCAACCTGACGAGTCTTTTAGCCGGTAGCTTCCCGATCTCCTTGCCTCAATGACCTCGTATGGTCCCTCACACCTGGAATCTAGCTTCGTGCTTCTCTCCTGTCGTCTAACGTTATTCTTTCTCAAGACCAAATCTCCTAGCCGAAAGATCCTCTCTCTAACCTTTGAATTATAATCATTTCATATCTGCTGCTTGTATTTTGCCTGTCGAAAAAGTGTCATTAATAATTGCTCTCTTTTCTCTTTTCTTCATTCTAAGCCTGGTCAAACTCAGCTACTCGATAGGTTGGCATCCCAATCTCAGCTGAAACAAAATCTTTTCCTTCGAATACTAGGGAGTATGGTGTTTCTCCAGTGGCCGTCCTGGAGATGTTCGATAGGCCCATAAGACCGTCGGAAGCTCGTAAGCCCATGACCCCTTGGATTTGTCAAGCCTTGTCTTTATCCAACTTAACAGAGTTCTGTTAGTGACTTCCACCAAAACGTTGGCTTGTGGATGTCCCACCGAGGTGTAGAATTGAGAGATCCGTAGGTCTTTGCACATTCTGTGAAAAGACTATTCAAATTGTTTGCCATTATTCGTTACCACCGCTCTTGGTAAGGTGAACCGGCAAATGATGTTTTGCCAAAAGAACTTCTTTACCGTTTCTTCGGTGATGTTCTTCAAGGGCTTGGCTTCTACCCATTTGGTGAAGTAATTTATGCCTACAAAGATGAATTTGAATCCCTTGATCGACTTTGGGAAAGTCCCAATGAGTCCAGTCCCCATTACACAAACGGCCAAAGACTGTTTAAGAGCACCATTTCCGTGGCGTGGGATCTCGGGATTGGGGCGTGAATCTGGCACTTCGGGCACTTCCTTGCTATGGCCTCCGAGTCCTTAAACATTGTCGACCAGTAGTAACCCGAGATCATTGCCTTTTTGGTAAAGCTTCAGTGATCGACGTGAGCCCCGCAGCTACCATGATGCATGTTGTCCAGGACGATCGATTCTCTTCAGGGTTTACGCATTTGAGCAAAGGCATCATATATGACTTTCGGTACAGACCCATTCAGAACCTTATATCTCATTGATTTTACCATGATCTTTCTTGCCTCCAACCGACCCGTGGGCAAAGTTCAATCCTTCAAATATTGAATGATTGGGGTCATCCACCCATCATCTAGGCCTATATTCATAACTTCCTCTTCCTCCACTGACCTCTTCGGCATGACCTCTAACAGCACTGATTTAGTCAAATGCGAATACATGGAGGATGCTAGCTTGGATAGAGCGTCTGCGTTCCTATTTTTGGATCTAAATGTTTTAATGATGTTGAATCTATCGAACCGGGCAATAAGCTGAAGAACCTTGCTATGATACTTCTTCATCATTTCTTCTCGGGCTTAGTATTCATCTTGTACCTACCCGACCACCAACTGCGAGTCGCTGTAGGCAGTCAGACATTTTATGCCCTTGGACATGGCTATGTTTAATCTTGATATCAAGGCATCGTACTTGGACTCATTGTTGGAGGCCGAAAAATCGAAAAACAGAGCATAGATGTGGCTTACTCCCGTAGAGTCAGTTAGAAGTACCCCAACACCACTCACATACGTGCTGGATGCCCCGTCGAAGTATAGCTCTCATTCGGCGGCCTAGGATGTGGGTCTAGAATCCTCGACCCTTTTCTCAATCCCTTCCTCCCGGGTGCATTCTTTGATGAAATCAGCCAGCGATTGGCCTTTTAACGCTGTCCGGGGTGCATATACGATGTCAAACTCACTGAGATTTACTGCCCACTTGATCAACCTTCTTGAGTTCCCGGGCTTACCCAATACTTTCCCGAGATGGGTGTTAGTCAAAACCTTGATCGCATAGGCTTTGAAGTATGGCCTTAATTTCGTGTCGTGGTAACAATCATCAGAGCATATTTTTCTATTTTCGAGTATCGTACCTCTGCTCCGTGAAGTACCCTACTGACATAAAATATACCGGCTGCTGCTTTGAATCTTGTTCCCTTACTAGCACCGAGCTACGCCTCTTCCCCAACCAATACTTAAAACACCAAGGTTTCCACTGAGACCGGGGTTGACAGCCCGGGAAGCGAAGCCAAATATTCCTTTAATTTCGAGAAGGCTTCTTCAGATCTTGGAGTCCATTCGAACGGTCTTCCTATTTTAAAATCTTAAAAAATGACAAACTCTTCTCTGCTGATTTGGAGACGAAACACCCAGATAACTTCTGCACTTCTTTTGCCGATCTCGGAGATTTCATTTCAAGAATCGCCTTAACTTTCTCAGGATTTGCCTCTATACCCTGCTCCTAGACTATGTAGCCGAGGAACTTTCCCAACCTTACCCCAAATGTGCATTTGGCCGAGTTCAGTTTCATCCCCGCCGATCCTATGATTTCAAATGCCTCTCTCATGTTGCGAGTCAAACTCGCCGACTCTTTGCTTTTTATGAGCATGTCGTCAATGTATACCTCCATGTTTCGATTGATTTATTAGTTATTAATTTTGAAATTGTACCAAAGGAACCTTGAACCATTTAACAAAAATGATGAACTGAAAGAATTTCTTTTTTTTAAAAAAAATTGTGGACTAGGAAGAAACTTTGAAAAAAAATTCCATTTAATTTTTCTTTTCTGATCTTCTTGTACGAGAAATTTTAATTTAAATTAAAAGTAGAAGGAAACGAGTTAAAAAGAATTCAAAAATAATTATTTAAAATAAAAGATGTCATATACTTGAATATAAATAAAAATGTGTAAATAGAATAAGATAACAAAGAATAATAGGATAATTGTTGTTGTTGTTCTCTGATTCTCTCTTGTGAGGGGGACCTTCTAGACTAATTACTTTTGATTTGTTGTATAGCTGTCCATCCAAAGATTCTTTAAAATGAATATGCATAAAAGACACAAACACTCCAGCATACATTTTTCTGTCCATAATTTTTATTAGATGTCCAACTAGATAAACAGAATTGGTAATTAATCATTTAAATTTCCTTATGAGGACTATTTGCTTCTACAATTTCACCTTATATATTAGTACATGTAGTGGATTGTTTCCACAGTTTCTTACCAAACATACCTTTGTCTTCATTACAATTAATCAAAATGAAGAAAACTATTCAAAGAAGCAAAATGGTGATTTCTCCATTGAGGTGCTTTCAGTTATCAAAGTACAAATAAAATGTTCTTTTCTAGGCAAATTTATAAAAACTTATTAATGAATTATAAAATAAGATAAGCCACAAACCAAGTGAATCTTTTACAACACTTCTTATTTGTAATATTTTATAAACATGCCACTTGTATTTTTATTAAAAATATAAACGATTATTGATTAAAATTAATGAAAGAACGCGCATTTATATAAAATATTATAAGAAATAAAACATAGAATATCAGAGCGAGTCACAAATGAGCTACACTCTTAAATATACAAAGAGAGACACACTTAGCAGGTATAGGGGGAGAGAGTGTACGCCTACCTTCCTAAAATTTGAAAAATTATGTTATTTTCTTTTATAAATTACAAATTTTTAATTAGGTTCTTAAAAAAAATAAAATTTTGCCCCCTTTAAAAATTAAAATATAACTTTTTACCCCTTAAAGAATTCATTCCGCCACTAAGGAAACATATTAAATATTAACTATTTAAAAGAATTCTATTTATTCATTTAATCTCTCAATGATACAACATCTTACCAGCAAAAATTCTTAAATCTTGATCATAATTATACTGCAACTCCTCATTAATCCAAAATATCTGAAGATCAATGTGCATGCCCCATTCGATAACCAAGTCTCAGTTTATCTTAATGCGTACAACCCCATACCACGGAAGTTAAAGCTCTTACATAATTGATAATAGCCATCACCATATAAATAGGGCACACATTTATATTTTCAAAATTATTAATGGAACTCTATATGTGATACAAATATAGTTACAACTAGCGCAATGAAGCTATCTCAATTTTTTTTCTTCTAAAAATCTTTCCCATGAAATTCCTTAGTGACCAACTTTTTTCAAATTACCAGAATTGAACTATTTTTACGATAGCAAAGTATAATCTATGTATACAACTGATCTTTTATAGTGAAATAATTGTTTAATTTGTTGCTGTTGTCATCATAATTGTTTATTTCTAGTTCCTTATAGCCATATATTCTGCCTATACATCATTTCAAGAATCTATCTTTTGTAGTTAATAAACCTTAATTTTGAGATCACACCATAACCACAATATAAAAATATGTCTAGAAATACATTACTTTTTCTATACAAGTTTGGCCCATGGAACTACAGATTTGGAAACTCTAAAGCAAATTAATTTGACAGATCGAGTATGTATACACCAAAAGAGTGGGGAGTTTATAAATCAGCATTTCGGGAATGATAAAATTTAATGCAAACAAATTGAGAAATTGGAAGTCCAGAATGCCATTTCCATTTTCCATTGTGAATGAAAGTGCCTAATGTAGTAAGATTATCACCATTAAAAGATGAAAATAAATTTTAAGAATAAAGCATGAGATAGAATCTCATCAGGGTTTCAGTTATCATGCCAAAAGAAGATTTCATATACTCTGAAAGATCTAAGTTAGATGCGTAGTGTCCTAGTGTGGTGGAACACTAGACGTGACACGGTTAATAAAAATAGTAATGGACAATATTAAAATGCGAAAAGTAAAGGAACAGGAAGTTGGTAATGCAGTTCGGCAATTGCCTACGTCTACGGGGCCACGCCTAGAAAAACAATCCACTAAGTTGACAAGTTACAAGACACTCGGTCTGACACAAAGTAAAACTCACTCTTATCTTTATCGCCGCCTTTTCCTAACTCCACACTTGAACGTGATTGTGCGAGATCCCCTCGACTTGTGTGATTCCTCCTGGAATCCGTGGTTATTGCAAGATCCCCTTGCCCATGATGAAGACAAGATCCCCTTATCAATGGCGACTCCTCCTGAAATCCGTGGTTAATGCAAGATCCCCTTGCCCACGTTTGAACTCCTCCCGAGGCTGAGTTATAACAAAGAATACAAGGATTGCATCTTCAATATTATTGCTTTAAGATGCTTCAGTCAACACACTTTGATCAAAGATTTCCAACAAAGAAGTGTGTTCACAGTCTTGAAAAGACCGAAAGAATAATCAGCTCTCCTCACCAAAATACGTGTGGTTGGAAAGATCATATAGGCACACCAAATCCTTCCATGTTTATCCTAAGATTATTTCCAAATAATTCGAATGGAGAGATGAAAATCATGTGCCTTCAATGCTTATCTTTTTCAAAGATAAATCTTCAAAGATAACTTCCAAGAATACCAAGATAACATTAATCTTCAAATCAATCTTCCTTGCATAGATTGATTTAATTTGATTTATACTTCTAATAAGATCTTTCCTTATCTTGCCAAAAAATCAATGCCAATTAAAATAAATGCCAACTCCACGTGTGCATTAACAATTTCCCCCTTTGTCATTTTTTGGCAAAATCAAAACTCCCCTTGTATGCTGAATCGGAAATTCTCTGAAATCTCCCACTAAACAGGAACTTAGTAAAGAAACATCACTGCACAAGACATTGTGCATGACACAATAAAAGACACGAAGTTCCCTAAGAAACATCACTGCACAAGACATTGTGCATGACACATCAAAAGACACCAAGATTCCCAGCATACATTGTTTTAGGGATTACAAAAGAAACATCCAAATTACTACCCCTTTTTGCCACAAAAAGACAAAAGGGCACAAAAATAACAATAAAACATAACATATTGTCTTAAGCAGAGTAAAATAATCAAATTTCAGAGCTATATCAATCAGAATCCTCTGCATCATAAGGCACTAATCCAACTAAATCTACTAGTAATTGAACACCAGCAGCAGCTTCTGGAACACTATAATCTTTACCAACATCAAACCCACCAGATTGGGTGCTGGAAGGAACATGACTGTCAGTGATACCAGGAATGACACCAGAAGTGCCTTCACCAGAAACAGTAAAAGGAACAGGAGTTTCCTTTGCAACAGCTTCCTCAGCAGAATCAGAATCAACATTTTCTTCAATGATAGGATTTTCAGGCTCGATTTCAGATTCTGCAAAAACAGAAGATAAATTTTGAAGTATACCTGCAGTAACATCTCGAGTAACATTAGGTGGGACATCTGAAGATCCAGGGACATCATCAGCTGCAGTTTTAGCCTGGGCATCAAACTTCTTCTTCTTTTCAGCAGCTTCAGCTGCAACATCCTTAACAGCCTTTAAAGCTACCAGGTCATCAAGTATCAAAGAAACTTCCTTCCTTCTCTTCTCAATGTCAGTCTACTGAGTAATCAAAGCTTTCAACTCATCCTCCAGCAACTTAATGGTGCGTGATAGCAGTACAGTGTTACCAAGCTCTTCTGTGTTAGAGACACCCTCTGAGACATCATCCATGTCATTGATATGGTCTCCCTTCAACAACTTGTAACTGATCCTGATTTCTTCCTTATCAGTCTCCAGAATTTCCCTGGCTCTAATCACCGCATATTGTGAAGACAAAATAGCATAAATCAAACATGGAAAAGGATACGCTATCCTTTCATTTTTGCATTCTGCGTGCTTCACAATCTGGTCAAATAAAAATTGCCCAACATCGAATTCAACAAAATTTTCAATCTTAAACAACAAGGTGGCCATGGACTTATTAACTCCAGTTCCATGAGATGTGGGTAGCCAATTTCTCATTGCAATCTTGTGCAGAATTGCATATTTAACTAAAAACTGAGAGGCAGGAAAGTTTTTTCTTCTCAGCCATATCCGTCTGACTCCTCCAGTGATATCAGTAATTATCATACTATAGTCAAAGGTAAAATCTTCCATATTTGCCTAGTGGCTGCCTAGGTATGTGTTAATCACATCAGGGGAAAAATCAAACACATTACCCCTCACATAGACATGTCCTCCATCCGGATGTTCAAAATCCTTCACAGTTGAGTCCAGATTACAATAGAACTCTTGAACCACTTTCCTGACATAGGGCTTTATTCCTTTAATTGTCCTACCTAAACCTTGGCTAATCAATTGATCAATTAATTTTTGGCAATCTTTAAAGTCCCCTTCATGAATATTCCTCTATCCCCTGATATTCCTCTTAGAGACTCTAGTCCATAAACCAGCATTGTATTCAGACTTAAAATCATCCAGATTGACAGAGAGATCTAATGACTTACTTGCAGGAGCAGGAGACTTTCCCTTTGACATTGCCTTTGAGCGAGTGACTCACTGAGATTCTGAGACTGGAGTTCTCTTCTGGCGCTTTGCCTTTGGTGACTGAACTGGTTCTAGATCAGAAAGGTTCTGATCATCATCATCAGAAGGAACATCTTCTCTGACGTCTTCTTCTTTTTCAGCCCAAGCATTATCCGAAAAATCTTCATCCACAACCCGAAATCTCTTTCTCTGAGGCTCTATGGTAACCTTAGAGACATCAAGTGCTCTTGGAGGTACAACATTTGTCTTGAATTTGCTAGCACTTGCTTGCCCAAATCTTGTTCTTACACCGGACGGATCTACTGATTGAATGGGAGTGGCCATCTCCTCTTCTGAAGATAAATCAATCTTAGAACTTGAGGACTTCTCCGGTGAGTGAGAGGAACTTCCATCTCCATTTGATGAACTTGGAGAGGCAGGGGTGATAATCACATGAACTTCACCATCATCTACTGTTTCTATCACTTTTCTAGCCCGAGATGAAGATCTTGATTGAGATATCTTGAGATTTTTGAATCACTTAATTCAATGGAACTCTCAGTAACTTCGATTATATTCACAATGATGAAAGCGGCAGAGATAAGTTCAACACTTTTGGTAGTATAAACTCAGAAAACAAGAAACCCTTGGAATATCAAAAAAGGAAATAAGTGCCAAAATTATTGCAGTCAAAGTTTAGATAATCGAGACCAACTCTTCAATTCCATATATTCAGCCGAGGATCCCCAAAATACCACGTGTCACTTAAAGTGCTGAAGTGCTGAAGATCACCAAACTACAAAACACGAAATCTACAAAACATCGAAGAACCTCTTCACATGACACAAAGGCCTAGAGCAGACCTTTGTTCTTCAAAACTTGCTCCATCCAAAGTTTTGGTGAAAATATCAACAATTTGTTTTTCTGTCACCATATGTTCCAAAGTAATAATTGTAAGCTCTAAAGGTAACCTAAGAGGGGGGGTGAATTAGGTTTCTAAAAATTCTAAGTGCAACAATCAATTTAAATTTTCTTAACCAAATTAAATCCAACACAAATGAGTATGTAGTGTGAATCACAACAAGTGTAAGATATATATATATTGATATTCCACAAATTCAATCCACAATATCAACACTTCAATATCAATAACCCAAAGCATAGGCAAATCAAAATAAGTGCAGAAATAAAGAAAATGGAAATCAAGGACACAATCAATTTAGAGTGGTTCAAGTCTCCCCCTTGGAGCACTCTACATCCACTACCCAAGTTTTCCAACTTAGGATTTCAACCTCTTCACTATAAACTGATCTTTTCTTGTGGCAAGATCAAAAGAACCACTTTTACAACCCAAGTAACCTTACTTAGGATTTCAACCAAGGCTCAACCTTTACACTAGCAATTCCAAGCTATGTGTACAAGGTTTTTACTCTCACTTGAGAAACCTTTTACAATCACTTTCAATGAATGTTTAGAGATGAAGTACAATCCCACAAATTGGGTAGATATAATATTGTTTAGCTCACAATATGATTCCTATAATGAAATTTACAACTCAAACTATATAGCTCAAGAATAAGATGAAGAACTCAAAGAATGCTCAAGAAACTTTTGATCTTTTGTTTCTTTTGAAATCAAATTGAAATGTATGAGTTGTAGAGAGTGTTTTTCAATATTAGATGCTCAAGGAATCAAGGGAGGAGTTGTTAAAACGTTTGTGCATTTGGTGGTATTTAAACCCTTAAGAAAATGACAAGAAAACGTTCATTTTTTACATTCAAAAAACTAGCCGTTAGAACTTTCGGACGGGTGTTTCGGACGGCCGAAACTCCAATGGAGGCGTCCGAAACTTGACAGCCATTTTTCTATATGTTTCAGACGGAATTTGGAAACCTGTAAAACGTCAAAGTTGTAGCTCTTCCTCTTAGCTTTCCAATGGTATCTTAAGCATTCAATTTGGATGTAAAATGAGAGAGATATGATCAAAATACAAAACCCTGGTAGAAGGGTCCGAAACTCCAATGGAGGCGTCCGAAACTCAACAGAAAATTTCATCGTCTCTGAAGTTTAGGTTCGGACGGCTAGGTCGTCCGAAATGATCGTCCGAAACTTGTGAGCCATGTTTCGATATGTTCCCGATAGAATTTTGAAAAACGTAAAACATAAAAGTTGTAGCTCTTTCTCTTAGCTTTCCAATGGCACCAGAATCACTCCATTTGGACTTAAAATGAGAGAGATATGATCGAAATACTAAACCCTGGCAGATTTCTTTATCATGAAAAAAACTTTGAAAACATTTTTACTTGAGCATCATTTGAAGATCACTTTGAAAACATTTTTACTTCAGCCTTAAAAGAGTAAAACTACTTCTTGAGCTATTTACACAAATGAACTAATTTACCATATTTTCATATCTTTTGCACTTCCAATTCTTTCTTCATGCAATCCAACTCCATGCTTGGCTTCTTTTGAATCTTTTCATCTCTTTTGCACTTCCAATTATTTCTTCATGTAATCCAACTCCATGCTTGGCTTCTTTTGAATCTCTATCATATTGAAACACTTTATGAACCATTAGTATAAACATAATTGTTTGTTAGACATCAAAATAAGTAAGATTAAGACCCTAGGTCTTCACAATAATTTTATCTTCCACAAGGCATTTAATAAAATGATGTCGAATATCAATGTGCTTTGTCCGAGAATGCTGAACAGGATTCTTAGAAATATCGATAGCACTAATATTGTCACAGTACAGTGTCATGACATCCTGTATGACACCATAATCTTTCAGCATTTGCTTCATCCAGAGAAGCTGAGTACAGCAACTGCCAGGTGCAATATATTCTGCCTCAGTAGTAGACAGAGAAATAGAGTTTTGCTTCTTGCTGAACCATGACACCAAATTGTTCCCAAAATAGAAACATCCACCAGAAGTAATTTTTCGATCATCTGAACTTCCAGTCCAGTCAGCGTCACAATAACCAACTAAGTTGGTGTTTGTATCAAAAGAATAGCAGATCCCATAGTAAGTTGTCCCACTAACATACTTGAGAATTCATTTTACTGACACCAGGTGTGGCTCGCAAGGATTTGCCTGAAACTGAGCACATAAACCAATACTGTAGCAGATATCTTGACGATTAGCGGTTAGGTACAAGAGACTACCAATCATACTTCTGTATAGACTTGTATCAATAAGAATTTCCTTCTCATCTTTATTTATCTTCTTACGAGTTCAATTGGTGTTCTCATTGGACGATCATTCTCGTATTCAAACTTCTTCAACAAATTCTTGGCATACTTGCTTTGACAAATAAAAATACCATCATTGCGTTGCTGAATTTGAAGTTCAAGAAAGTAATTAAGCTTACCAACCATAATCATCTCAAATTCCTCAGTCATTTGAGCAATAAATTCATCCACAATCGCCTGTGACACTGAGCCAAACACTATATCATCAACATAAATTTGAGCAAGCAAAAACTGACCTTTAACACGGCGAATGAAAAGGTTTTTATCTACTCCCCCTCGCTCATATCCCTTTGTCAACAAATACTGCATTAGCCTTTAATACCACGCTTGAGGAGCTTGTTTGAGCCCATATAATGCCTTCTTCAACTTGTAGACATGCTCGGGATGATAAGGATCTTCAAAGCCCTTTTGGTTGAGCAACATATACCTCCTCATTAAGAAGACCATTGAGGAAAGCACTTTTCACATCCATTTGATACAATTTGAATCGCAACACACATGCAATGGCTAGTAATAACCGAATAGACTCAAGTCGAGAAACTGGAGCAAATGTCTCATCAAAGTCAAATTCTTCAATTTATGTATACCCCTGTGCAACTAATCGAGCCTTGTTGCGAGTGATATTTCCATGGTCATCACTCTTGTTCTTTTAAATCCACTTCGTGCCAATGACATTCACATTAGGGGGGCACGGAGCTAGATCCCAAACTTGATTGCGAGTGAATTGACCAAGTTCTTCTTGCATAGCACCAATCTAATACTAATCAAGTAAAGCTTCTTTCACATTTTTGGGCTCAATGGATGAAGTAAAACATGTCATTTGAATCATATCTCAATAGTTCACTCTTGGTTTTTCTCTCGTCCGAACACCATCATCCAAATTTCCAATAACTTTTTCAGTAGGATGATTCTTCAGAACACGAGTGGATTGCTGCCTGCGAGGTGAGAGGACATCTTCCACATTATCATCCTCAGTACTCTGATCAGTGACACCACTTGTGACACTGGTGAAACACTGTCTGGAACACTGGAACTTACTTCATGTAAAGATTCTGTAACATCTTCATGAGAAACAGCAGTTACTTCCAAATAGTCATCGACTTGAACGTTTACAGACTCCATGACAGTTTGAGTTTTTTTGTTGTAGACTCGATAAGCTCGACTATTGATAGCATATCCAAGAAAAATAGCTTCATCACTCTTGTGATCGAGCTTCCATTTGTATCTCCTGTCATTCAGCACATAACAAGTACTACCAAAAAGATGAAAATAGTTAATAGTTGGAGTTCTACCTTTCCATATTTTATAGGACGTCTTTTCAGTTCCTCCACGAAGATATACTCGTTTTATAGTGTAACATGTTGTGTTCATCGCTTCAATCCAGAATTTCTGTGGAATATTCTTTTCGTGTAACATTACACGTGACATCTCTAGTAGAATCTGATTCTTTCTTTCTACGACTCCGTTTTGCTGTGGAGTGTTAGGTGCAGAGAATTCATGAGCTATTCCATGCTGATTACAGAAATCCAAGAAATCAGAGTTTTCGAACTCTCTTCCATGGTCACTGTGAATCCGAACTATCTTCACAATAGTACAACCCTTTTCTCGCTGAAGACGAGTATATAATGATTTGAAAGCATTGAATGTGTCGGATTTTTCTCGAAGAAATTCCACCCATGTATATCGAGAGAAGTCATCAACAGTTACATAAGCATATCATTTTCCACCGATACTCTCTACTGACATAAGACCCATCAAATCCATATGAAGCAGCTCAAGCACATAAGTTGTTCCTGGTGTCTGAGACTTGAGATGTGACACCTTTGTTTGCTTTCCAAATTGACAAGGTCCACACACCCTAGCTTCATCAAACTTCAGTATGGGAATCCCACAGACAGCTCCCGTAGAGACAATTTTCTGCAACATCCTTATATTCACATGACCCAATTTTCGATACCATAGGATAGAATCTTTCATGCTTGATCGAAGACAAGTAGATGAGGCAGAGATGAGATAACAATTATCCATTGATCTTAATCCTTCCATAATGCACATGTTGTTTTGATCAATCACTTTGCAATTTCTCTTAGTGAAGTTCACATTCAAATCTTGATCACACAAATGGCTAATGCTGAGTAAATTTGCCTTGAGATCATTTACCAAAAGAATATTATCCAACTTAGGTAGCCATGATACATCTAGAGTGCCTTTTCCAATAACACGAGCCGTGACTCCATTGCCAAAAGTTACTTTTCCCATACTTTCGGACACAATATTCTTCAAAAACTTTTCTTCACCAGTCATATGTCTGGAACACCCACTGTGAAAGTACCACTCATCAGTTGTGGCAGCCTTTAGTGAAGTATATGTGAAGTTGCATCTCAAATTCGTCTTCATCACCCAACTCTTTTTTGAATATCTGCGAGAAGTAGATTTTCTAACAGTACCTTGTCTTAATTCAGTAAGATAAGTAAAACATTTAGGACGAATATGGCCACGACAATTACAATAATAACAAATAGGAATAAATCTGTTACCTCTTCCCTTAGGAGTATGATAAGAATAATGAGGTTTTGCCTTATTTGCACTCTTTGTAGTATTCACAGCAACTTGCTTCACTTTGGGAGTATCCACTAGTAGTGACACTGATTGTTCCAGAGTGATCACCACTGGATTGCACAGTCTTAAGAATTTCATCCAGTTTGGAAAAATCAGAATTTAACATCTTGACACCTTTCTTTAAGTGATTTACATCATTGGTCAGATTCTTCACTTCTTCCTGACTTACTTCCAGTTTGGCTTTCAAATCTGCAGCAGCGTTCTGAAGATTGAGCTTTTCACTTTGTAGACACTTAACTTGAGTATGAAGATGCTGATTAACTTTAATAAGTTCTGTCCATTTATCATGAAGATTCTTATATTCGATAAGGATATCTTCTTCGGTGACACCATCTTCATCTTCATCACTATAAATAGACACAGTTCCAGTGACACCTCGTGTAACATTCTTGATCCCACCATTGTCTGATTGTTCAGTCTTGATAGTAAGAGCCATATTATTGTTTCGAAGATCATCTTCTTTATCTGAATCATTTTCACTCCATGTTGTGTTGAGAGAATTTCTCTTCTTTTTCAACGTATTTGCACAGTCTGCCTGAACATGCCTAAAACTATCACATTCTCTACACTTAATTCCCTTGTTCTTGAATCACTGATCAAATAAGTGATTTTCTTCCCTGGACTTTGTATTACTTGCCAATTCATTCTTAGAGTTGCTGACACCAGGCTTGACACCTCTATTATTTCTGCCAAATCTCTTCATGACTCTGCTAAGATTCTTCAATAATAATACAAGAGAGTTCTCAATGTCATCTTCATCGCTGTCAACTGACTTCTGCATCTCTGCTTTTAAGGCTATCCCTTTAACTTTCTTTTCTTCCAAATCTACTCCCAGATTCATCTCGAATGTTCTAAGAGATCCCATCAGCTCTTCCAGCTTCAACTTTGAGACATCTTTTGCCTCTTCAATAGCCGTAACTTTATAAGCAAAACGTTGAGGCAAAGATCGTAGAGTTTTTCTCACAAGTTTTTCTTTAGAAAAACTCTCCCCAAGAGCAAACGCCTCATTGGCGATGTAACAGAGTTTGGCATTGAATTCAGCAATACTCTCGTCTTCAAGCATCCTTAAGCTCTTAAATCTTGTAGTTATCATCTGCATCTTTGATAACTTCACAGCTGTCGTTCCTTCATAAGTAGTTTGAAGAATTTTTCATGCCTTCTTGGCTGACACACAGGTAGAAATAAGTCTAAACTGAGCAGGATCAATGCCGTTGAAAATTGCATTAAGAGCCTTTGAATTACTGTTTGCTAAGGCATCTTCAGTAACAGACCAATTTTCTTCTGGCTTGAGAGACTCAACACCGTCTGTCGTAATCACTGGGGGATTCCATCCTGTCAAAATTGATTTCCAAGCTTTCTCATCAACAGCTTTGATAAAGGCTCTCATTCTTGCCTTCCAATAAGCATAATTGCTCCCGTCCAATAAAGGTGGACGCGTTGTTGAACCTCCTTCCTTCATAGAGTCCATCGCACCAACGATCAAGATCAAGTCCTGCGGATCCCGCCTAAGAAACAAAGACGACCCTCTCTAATACCAATTGAAAGATCTAGGTTAGATGCATAGTGTCCTAGTGTGGTGGAACACTAGATGTGACATGGTTAATAAAAACAGTAATGGACAATATTAAAATGCGGAAAGTAAAGAGACAGGAGATTTGTAACGCAGTTCGGCAATTGCCTACGTCTGCAGGGCCACGCCCAGAAAAACAATCCACTAAGTTCACAAGTTACAAGACACTCGGTCTGACACAACCCCTCTTATCTTTGTCACCACGTCTTCCTAACTCCACACGTGAACGTGATTGTAAGAGATCCCTCGACTTGTGTGATTCCTCCCGGAATCCGTTGTTATTGCAAGATCCCCTTGCCCATGATGAAGACAAGATCCCCTTGTCAATGGCGACTTCTCTCGGAATCCGTGGTTAATGCAAGATCACCTTGCCCACGTTTGAACTCCTCCCGAGCTCCTTAGCAACCTCCTTCCGAGGCTGAGTTATAACAAAGAACACAAGGATTGCATCTTCAATATTATTGCTTTAAGATGCTTCAGCCAACACACTTTGATCAAAGATTTCCAACAAAAAAGTGTGTTCACAGTCTTGAAAAGACCGAAAGAATAATCAACTCTCCACACCAAAATACGTGTGGTTGGAAAGATCATATAGGCACACCAAATCCTTCCATGTTTATCCCAAGATTATTTCCAAATAATTCGAATGAAGAGATGGAAAACCATGTGCCTTCGATGCTTATCTTTTCCAAAGATAAATCTTCAAAGATAACTTCCAAGAATACCAAGATAAGTCCAAAAATACTAAGATAGCATTAATTTTCAAATCAATCTTCCTTGCATAGATTGATTTAATTTGATTTATGCTTCTAATAAGATCTTTCCTTATCTTGCCAAAAAATCAATGCCAACGTGTGCATTAACATACCCGAACCAACGAAGTTCTTGATGAAAGGCCGAATTAGTTACCTCAATTATTGTAAAATTTTTCTTCACCCATCCATGAACAAATACAATGTTAGTCCCGTGTGTATATGCAAAATGGTGATATTAACTTTCGTAGTTTTCAAACTACAAAAAATGTATGCAACAAAAAGGAAATTTTTTTCTTTGAAACTTTCCTTTTAATTTCTTTAGATTGTGATACCTGATTTTTTATATATATCTTGATTATGTATATATACATTCCCATATGAAGCCAGAAAGTTGGTTTTATTGTATAACTAGTTTCATTCACTATGTACATCACATTTCAAAGTCATTTTGATGTGGAACGGCTGACAGTGCGTATTGAGTTGTTTGC
Source organism: Ophiorrhiza pumila (assembly GCA_016586305.1). Taxonomy (NCBI): domain Eukaryota; kingdom Viridiplantae; phylum Streptophyta; class Magnoliopsida; order Gentianales; family Rubiaceae; genus Ophiorrhiza; species Ophiorrhiza pumila. The sequence continues at coordinate 6,069,458 of BLIW01000008.1, read as the reverse complement.
AATATCAGTTCACGTAGAGAGAAAAAAAAGTTAAATCGCATTGTTAAATTTAATATAAACAGCATAACATTTTCACACGAATTCATAAATTATTCTATAGAGTTTTGAAACTCTTGACTAGATTTACATGACTCAATGTGTGCGATTTTTTTTATTTTTTTGGTAAAATCATTTGTTTAAACCACTTTCAAGCACATTGAAATTTTATAAATTATTTTAAATTTCTTTTTTATTTTAGTTTAGAATTTTTAGGAATTTATTATCATTATTATGACTAGCTATATAATTATTCATTATAACTTTTCAAATTTTGCAAAAGTTGTATCTTTTTTTAGTATCGTTGTCTTTTATAAGTCTGCCCCGTGTTACATTTCTTCCCCACTTTGCAATATTTTGTAAGAAAACTAGGCTAATATATTTTCCGATACAATAACAATAACAACTAAACATTTATCGATTACATGAATTATACTTCGTCATCTTATTCTATCTTATACATGTTCGGAATATAATTGAAAAAATTTTCACATAGAAAATTGTTTTTCTTTTTGTCACGACAGGGTTTTATATAACACATACAAACTGAGTTGTATGGTTATTAAATAAACCAAATTATTGACAGGAGAAAGATTCTCCTTTCGTCAAAGGAGATTATCCCACAACTATACATTGAACTTATACCACTGATGGATAAAAACAAAGAAGCATGATCATATACATGAATATCTTCTCCAATAATATATAAATCATCAAAGCCCAAAATATATTATCAATTGTCAGCCCGCAATCTTTTAACTTTTCCCTAAATGTTTAGACAGCTCGTTCTCCACTTTCCAACAAAATGTTAGACCCGAATCTTCATCAAGTTTGGAGTATTTATTCAAAACTTCAAATGTATGATACCATGATGCATGATTGGACAAATGGATTTGCAACCCATTGACAATGATGTGATGATTAAACAGTCTTGAAAGGTACCAAGAAAATCATATTAATGATCAATAAGATAATATTAACTAATGAAATTAAGTATGTAATGTTGGGTTCAGTCATTCGGAATACCACATTTGTTAGGGAGTTAGTATCGCAACATCAAGGTTTAAAATTAGATTTTTTTGAAATACATGTAAGGACAAGCGAGTAAAAAAAAAGTAATGATAGGTTCATAGCCGTTTCTGTATTGTTTTTTGTCCCAATAATAAGGTGAGGAACTAGGATTCATGATTGGCAAAAATGTTTCTATAAATAGATAGTGTCCTCTAAAGCAAGTTCATATATGCAACGGTAAGTTAATCGCGATTTAATGTATAATAAAAATGGTAGAAAATTAGAAGAACGATTTCAACGACCATTAATTGTTTGTTTCATATACGAACCTTGTCTTATATATTAACGGTTGCAAAGGAGTTTTTGAGTTCTATAAAAAGGGATATGGTTGTTTATAAGGCATAGAGAATATCTGAACTAATCAGGTTGTTCCCATCTTGTTTTCTTTATGCAATATTTAAGTTATTCGAAAAAATGTATGATTGTCATGCATGGAATCCTGGCAGTATTAACAGATAAGGGCAGTCAATTTTGCCAAGGAAATTAAAAAAACAATTCTTCATAATTAAGTAGCCTTGTCAAATAGCAAGAACAAATAGCTAGTGTTGCTGTTTTTTTTTCCCTTTAATTGGAAGATGAACCTCCATTCATGTGTGATTGATAAATAATGTTTCTGGTGGAGTATTGTCTTAATTGCATCAGTGCATGATAGATAGTTAATGTTTCTAAAGGAGAATGGCTTTTTGTGATAGATAGGAGAGAGAATGTTTGACTAATCAGATTGATCCTATATCATTTTCTTTTTACAAGAATTAAGTAGTTTGAGCAAACGTATGATTGTTGATAAATGGACTTATTAAAAGATAAGGACAGGCAATATTGACAGCAGAAAGGACAATTCTTGTTAAATGGTTTTATTAACCACTTAAAGAATTAGAGTAAATTATTTGATGGCATTATTATTTGAATTGTATATTTTTAATAACTATTCCTTTTTTAGTTTTAAATTATGTATTCATTTATGAAAAGTGATATATTAATGATCATTTGTTCAATTCAGTCATTGTCGTTGAACTTTTTTTTGTTAAATTCAAATATATATATTTTTTAAAGTACATTTTTAAAAGAACAATGACGATTTTTCCGGTGAATGCGTGGTAAATCAAAACTTTAGGATAAATAGGAACCGAGATCTACTATCCAGTATTATCTTTGTCTGATCATGTCCAAGAATAAACTACGTCGTAGGTTCACTTATTCTTTGGTTAGGGTATAATAATTGTAAAGTAATTTTAGTGATATTTATGCTTTTAGTCCTTAGTTTTAGTTAAACTATGTCATTTTGGATATTTGACAAAATATGACAGCGATAATTTCGAACAGAGGATATGATCTCAAGAAATAGTGGTCCTTTAACTTGACGATATAGATTCTCAATTAGACAATGTTTTATTTGATTGATTAAATTAATTTTTTTCAGAGTAAATTATTTTAATCATCCCTAAATTTGAGAATTTATTTCGCTTTTGTCCCTATATATTCTTTAAATATTTTATTTCCATCCCTCATGTTGAACTTTTGATTTTTAATAGTCTTTTGTTAACTTTTCATGTAAAAAAAGTCAATCTTTTGCTGACTATTTGACATGCATATATCCAAATTTATCAATTTTTATACCTTTTTTTTGTGATATATGTGTTAAACAATTGTTTAAATTAGATTTTAAGTGAAAAAAAATTGGACGAAAGACAGATTTGAAACCAAATTGTAGCATTAAAGATGAAAATGGAATTTTTTAAAGAATGGGGAGAAAAGTGAAATGAATCCTCAATTTGAGGGACGATTGAATAATTTACTCTTTTGTCTCATAAATAATTTTTAACTCATTTTCTATTCATTTGACAAATATAATCGTTTGTCATATGGCATTATATGATTTAAAATGATCATATAATTTATTATCATGTATTAAATACATTACTTGTTAGATGGATAAAAAATAAATGAAAACTATTCGTGCGATAAAATTTAAATTGAAATATTAAATAAAAATTTTTCAAAATCGAAAAGTAAAAAAATACTTACCTTTAAGTTGAGAGTTCATTCGGATTATTTAATCAAAAGTTTATTTGTGACATGCTGAGTAGTAAATCAAAACTAATTAATATTAGATATGAAGAATTTTTTTCTTGTTTTTTTAATCAAAACCTCATTTTTTTATTCTCTAGAACTTACCTTTTCACAATTAGAAGCAACACACCTAATAAATTTTCAAAAACATCGAAATTGTTTTAGTTTCTAGCCTGCAAATGTGTTATAAATAACTCCAAATGCAATTTTCTAAAAATCACACGAATTTCTTTTTTTTTTTTTGGCTCTCTCTAGGTTCTAGTACTGCATAATATTATTTATACAAGTTATTGAGAAATAGCTAATAGCTGCTGTCTAATGGTGTATTTTCTCAAACAATAAATAAATAAATCAATGATATACTATTTATGGAAAAAAATTGAAAATCATGGAACAGTTCTAGTCACTTTTTTAATTTGTCCTAGATATGATTATTCCTAATGTGGAACGGATTGCAGATGAATATTGGGTTACACAAAATCATTCCAAGAAAGGAAAAAAATGCGAGATCACATTGTTAACTTCAAACGGATATGACTTTTTCATTCAAACTCAGAATCGCTATTATGATAAGTCATTTTAAAGGACAAAATCTACCAAATTTCTTTGTTTTAGCCACGTTTAGGCCTATTTTGTTTTCCTTGTCAATTTTGTTTTCTTTTTTAATTTAGCTTCCAATTTTTCATGTTATACTGTGAATGCGTTAATTTATTTTTTCCCTCTAATCTTTATTTCTATATAACTTTTCACCTTTAATTATTTGAGTTTATACAATTAAGAATGCTTGGCAACCATTTTAAGTCTTAACTCCCTGTCGATGCAAACTTAAAAAATCAATATTTGTTAGTGATAGACCTCTATGTGAGGCCGTCCTCATCTCCTTGGACGGAACAGCTGGTAATAACCTTCCGACCTGAGCGCAACTGCAAAAAGAGCGAACCTATCGTTACCTTCCAAGAGATATTTCCCTGGGAAGCTCCGATGTTTCAATGAGATTCAGTTTCTCTTATCTTTTTCACCCCTTTTTCAAATGGAGTATGGGTAATATTTATAGGGATGGAACTCCGCACTTGTGGATTACTATTCTGGAATACTGGTCTGGTATGGCCTGTTCGGCGCTGCTCACCGATTCAATCATATCACCGACCATCTCATTGCTATGCAACCATTTCTCTGGTCTTGTCACATTGTCGTACCATCTCATTTAGCTGTCAGAATATGTCCACGTGTCTCCTGCTGATTCATCCTTTACCAGCTCAAGATTTATACATTCATCAACTAGTCCCCCATCTCATGGTCAGCCCTTCCGGCCATGAGATACACCTTGGTCCTTTTCTACGGCTTGGTGCCCCGAGCTATTTGACCTCGTGTTTGGCTATCGCAACATTTTTCCTACCAAGCCGACTTGGAGCCTGAATGACTCTACGCCCATCCCCCGAGACCCTATTTGTTGACTACAGCTGGACAGCGGGGATATCGAGGGGTTAGGTGTGATGATTAGTCATCATTTCCCATACGTCTCCCACTTGGAATCCAGCTTCGTGCTTCTCTCCTGTCGTCTGACGTCATTCTTTCTCAAGACCAGATCTGCTGCTTGTATTTTGCATGTCGGAAAAGATGTCATTAATGATTGCTCTCTTTTTTTCATTCTGAGCCTAGTCAAACTCAGCTACTCGATAGGTTGGGATTCCAATCTCAGCTGGAATAACATCTTTTACTTCGAATGCTAGCGAGTACGATGTTTCTCCGATGGCCATCCTGGGCGATGTTCAATATGCCCATAAGACCGTCGAAAGATTGTAAGCTCATGACCCATCGGATTTGTCGAGCCTTGTATTTATCCAACTTAACAGAGTTCTGTTAGTGACTTCTACCAGACCGTTGACTTGTGAATGCCCCACCAAGGATAGAATTGAGAGATCCGTAGGTCCTCGCACATTCTGTGAAAAGACCGTTCAAATTGTTTGCCATTATCCATTACCACCTCTCTTGGTAAGGTGAACCGGCAAATGATGTTCTGCCAGAAGAACTTCTTTACCACTTTTTCGATGATGTTCTTCAAGGGCTCGGCTTCCACCCATTTGGTGAAGTAATCTCGTTCTACACAGATGAATTAGAATCCCTTGACCGACTTTGGGAAAGGTCCCAATAAGTCCAGTCCCCACTGCACGAACGGCCAAAGACTGCTTAAGGGCACCATTTTCGTAGCCGTGGGATCTCAGGATTGGGGCGTGAATCTGGCACATCGGGAACTTCCTTACTATGGCCTTCGAGTTCTTAAACATGGTCGACCAATAGTATCCCGAGATCATTGCCTTTTTGGCAAAGCTTCAGTGACCGATATGAGCCCCGCAGCTACCATGATGCATGTTAGACAGGACGATCGATGCTTCTTCAGGGTTTACGCATTTGAGCAAAGACATCAGATATGACTTTCGGTATAGACCCCCGTTCAGAAGCTCATATCTCATGTATTTTTCCATGATCTTTCTCGCCTCCTAGCTAGCCGTGGGTAAAGTTCCATCCTTCAAATATTGAATGATTGGGGTCTTCCACCCATCATCTAGGCCTATATTCATAACTTCATCTTCCTCTATCTACCTCTTCGGCATGACCTCTACTAGCACTGCTTAGTCAAATACGAATACACAGAGGACGCTAGCTTGGATAGAGCGTCCGCATTCCTGTTTTTGGACCTAGGTATTTTAATGATGTTGAATCTATCGACCTGGGTGATAAGCTGAAGGATCTTGTACAATACTTCTTCATAATTTCTTCTCGGGCTTTCATATTCACCCTGTACCTGCCCGGCCACCAACTGCGAGTCGCTATAGGCAGTCAGGCACCTGATGCCCATGGATGCGGCTATGTTCAATCTTGATATCAAGGCATCATACTCGAATTCATTGTTGGAGGTCGGGAAATCGAAAAGTAGAGCATAGATGTGGCTTACTTCCGTAGAGTCAGTCAGAAGTACCCCAGCACCACTCCCATATGAGCTAGATGCCCCGTCGAAGTATAGCTCTTATTCGGCGGCCTGGGATGTGGGTCGAGAATCCTCGACCCTTTTCTCAATCCCTTCCTCCCGAGTGCATTATTTGATAAAATCAGTCAGCGATTGGACTTTTAAGGCTGTCTGAGGGGCATATGCGATGTCAAACTCGCTAAGCTCTATTGCCCACTTGATCAACCTTCCTGAGTTCTCGGGCTTACCCAAAACTTTCCCGAGATGGGTGTTAGTCGAAACCTTGATCGCATAGGCTTGGAAGTATGGCCTTAATTTTTGCGTCGAGGTAACAATTATCAAAGCATATTTTTCTATTTCTGAGTATCGTACCTCCGCTCTGTGAAGTACCCTACTGACATAATATACCGGCTGCTGCTCCGAATCTTGTTCCCTTACTAGCACCGAGCTAATCGCCTCTTCCCCAACCGATACGTAAAACGCTAAGGTTTTCCCTTTGACCGGTGACAGCACGGGAAGCGAAGCCAGATATTCCTTTAATTTCGAGGAGGCTTCTTCACATCTTGGAGTCCATTCGAACAGTCTTCCTTTTTTAAAATTTTAAAAAACAACAAACTCTTCTCTGCTAATTTGGAGAGAAAGCACACGAAGAAATTATGTACATCTTTTACCGATCACGCAGATTTTATTTCAAGAATCGCCCTAATTTTCTCGGGATTTGCCTCTATACCTCGCTCCTAGACCATGTAGCCGAGGAACTTTCCCGACCTCACTCCAAATGTGCATTTGGCCAGGTTCAGTCTCATCCCTGCCGATCCTATGATTTCAAATGCCTCTCTCATATCATGAGTCAAACTTGCCGACTGCCTGCTTTTTATGAGCATGTCGTCAATGTACATCTCCATGTTTCGACCAATTTGTTGCTTGAACAATCGGTTCACCAACATTGAAACGTAGCCCGGTATTTTTTAAACCGAGGGCATCATCACATAGTAATACGTTCTTCGGTTGATAATGAACGATATTTTCTCCTCGTCATCTTGGCTCAGAAAGATTTGATGGTAACCTCAGTATGCATCCAGGAAGCATAGCCAGATGAAATCTGAGGTTGAATCAACCAGGAGATCAATTCTCGGGATCGGGTACGAATCCTTTGGGCAAGCTTTATTGAGATCCGTGAAATTCACGCATATCCGCCAGTCACTGTCTGCCTTTTTAGCCAAGAAGGGTTAACAAGCCACTCGGGATATTCTACCTCGCGTATTATCCTCGCCGCCAGCAGTTTATCGACCTCCATGTTGATTACTTGGCTCCAATCGGGGGCAAATGTACTCTTATTTTATTTTATGGGTTTATGCCTTAGGTCGACCCAAGTTTATGTTCAATAACGCTATTCGGGATTCTCGGCATGTCGCCGATCGACCAGGCGAATATTTCCTTCTTTCTTTCAGCAGTCCTATGACTTCTTCCTTTAATCCTTCCTGCATCTCGTGACCTATTCTTACTATTTGATCGGGGCGATGGTCGTTCATAGCTACCTCCTCAATCTCTCCTTGAGGCTGCATTTCTTCGGGTCCTGATTTGGATGAGAATTGATGTTTGGTGGTGAGAACGCTTTCCCGATTTGCCTCTTTTAAAGTAGCGATGTAGCACATCCTGGCTTCCTTCTGGTTTCCCTTCACGGTCACGATCCAATCCTTGGTTGGGAACTTCATCAAGTAATAGAGGTTTGAGCATACTGCCTCGAAGGCATGTATCCCTGGTTTTCTGAACAGAATGTTGTACGCCGAGTTTTTCCTGAATATAAGAAAATCAAGGACATCGACTTTAGTAACTCCTCACGATCCCATTGTCACGGGCATCTTTATTCTCCCCTCAGAATGTACTACTCTACTTAAGAAGTTGACTAACGGGGTTCTTACCGGTTCTATGCCCTGGCTGTCCTGTTTCAATGAATCGAACACTGCTTTGTACAAAATATTCGTCGAGCTCCCGTTATCCACCAGAACCCTTTTCACCATTAAGTTAGAGACCACCATCTCTATTACTAGGGGATCATCACATCGCCCCCCAGGAAGAAGTCGTCGTCAGAAAAGATAATTCGGATCGTGTTTAACGACATATTTCTCTTGGTTGTCGGTCATTTGGGCACCCGAGCGTACTTCTTCCGTGCAGAGTTTGATTCCCCTCAGGGGTCCTTCTGTCATAGTATGAATTACCCGAGCCAATGGTCCCGCTCCGGAGTTCCCTTCCTTCTCGACCTCCATTTTTCTTTCATATCCCTTGTTTTGGAACCTATCATATTGCTTCTTTCCCCACCTTGGTTCTTTTGCCGTCACGAAGTGCCTCAATCCTCCTCTTTTGATTTCTCTCTCGATTTCCTGGATCAAATCATACCACTCATTAGTGTCGTGGCCGTGGGTGGTGTAGAACGCGTATTGTCAACTCCTGTCCCTGTCTGCATCCGAAGTTCTCATTGGTCTAGGGCACTTGAGTATCCATCTCTACCCTGGTCGCATTCGGTGGGGTGAGGTCATTGTGGGGCACCACTTCAGGCTTACCCCTTCTTTTGAATGGGAACGCCCGCTTGGGAATAAAAGGGCGCTCAGACGTATCCTTCCCCTTTTTGTCAGTGGACCTTGGTTCGGTCATCTGGGCTCATGCGATACCATTTTTCTTTCCCTTTCTTATCTCGTACCAGTCCCTCTTGTTCTAGTCAGAGTCTTCGACTAATGTCGCTCGGTGAGCTCTTTGGAGAGCTTTCTCATACGTCTTGGGGTAGTTCTCGGCCATGCTTCTGTAAAGGATAACTGGTTTTAGTCTGCCCACAAAGGCCGTCATTAAGAGCTTATCATCCTTTCCTGAGAGGTGGTTTGCCCCATGCATGAACCAGGAAATATACTCCCTCAATGACTCTTCCTCCCTCTGCCGAACACGCATCATGTGGGTTGGCTGTTTCTGCGTGTACAAATTCCACATGAAGTTCGCAACGAATTTCTCCTCAAAGTCCTCCCACAAAACAATCTAACCATTATGCAGGTCGTCAAACCACTTCCTGGCAGCCATGGAGAAAGTCTAGGGCAACACTAGGCATTTCTGGTCGTCCACAAGCTTGTACATAGTTAGGATTGAGTTGACATATGTGAAAAGCACATAAATGTTCAGTTATTATCTTTGTTTTGAGTGCTTTGTGGGGTGAAAATATGTACTTTATGGTGTGAATATGTGCAGATTTGGGAAGGTTAAAGAGTTGGATCGTTTTGGAAGGAAAGAGGCGGATTTGGAGATCTTTAGAGCGTATAAGGAAGTGAAGACGAATCTGAGGAGAGATAGTGGAAGAATGACTCTAGGCACTTACCAAACTTGGTGTTTGAAGCAATTAGGAAGTTTACCCTTTAATGCCGCTTGTGGTGTGATGGTTTGGAAACAATGAAGATTCTTTGTTTGATTTGGTTTAGGAAGTTATTGTTTTTCTCTCCTATATAAGGAGTAGATTAATTAGGTTAAGGACACTTTTCTCGCTTACAGGTTCAGTTTTAGTTTTGGATTTCCTGGCGCAGCTTTGTTGCAGGGTTTGCAGACTTCTTGTTTCCAGAAATCAGAACCCGTCGTATGCCCATACGACGGCCGTTCTGAATTGCTACTTTCAGTATTAATTAATTTTCTCTTAATATTTATTTTGTTTTTTTTTAATTATGTTTAGTGAGTAGTTTTCTTATCTGGTTGTAGATAGTGAAGCACTAATCGATGCATGAATTGTGAGACCTAATTGTTCTTAATAAACTTTCTTCGGTTTAATTCCAAGAGTTTTCTAAGCCTAAAGTTAATTATCTAATTTAATTAAAGATTGGCCACCTTTAATCTAATTAGGTAGAGCCAATTAATCCCTTGTCAAGTCACTAGATTTGATAAGTAAGATTAATTAGTGGCGAAGCTACTGTCTCGGTAGATGGAAATAATTGGTTAACAAATTGTTGCATGCTGATTCATGATATGATTTGTTAGAGTTAGGTTCTTCACTTCGTAATACTTTTATAACATTAAATCTGGTGTTCGGCTTATTCCGGCCGGGTTGTGTTATAAATAGGGAATTAATTGAGTCAAGCCGATACTTGTCAATTAACGAATAATTAAGGAAGAATTGGATTATGTCAGAGCTGATTCTCGGTAATCTATAACTAACTGGTTAAATAGAGATTGTTATCTTTGAGTCGATGAACAATTAACAATTGATTAGTGTGGATTTATTTACAGCTGGATCTTTCTTTTGATTACTTAATTTCTGCAGTTTATTATTTTGTTATTTGCTTGTTCCGTAATTGATTTCTTTAATTTACTTGTTTTAATCATTAATTAAATTTGGTTACTATTGGCAAATTAATTGAATTAGAAAATAGACTGTTCCTCGTGGGATCGACCTTTCTCACACTTTACTTGATTTATTATTTGAGAGTAAGTAATTTTATTTGGTACAAAACGACACACCAAATTTTGGCGTCGCTGCCGAGGAACGGCATAATTTTCTTTTTAATTAATTTGTTTTTGTTCTTTGGTTTATGTCCAGATCGTCTAAACCTGATTTACTTTTTGATTCAGAGATCGAAAAGACAGCGCGTAGATTGAAGAAAGAGACGAAAGAACAACGCCAAAGAACCAATTCTGGTTCAGTAGCGGACTAGCCGTTTGCCCAAACGACGACCAGCAGAATTGAAGACCCAGTTGAATCAGAATTTCTGCTTGAAGAAACTTCGATGGCCAATCTTCCACCTGGGAACCAGCAAGCTGTTGTTAACGAGCCACCACCTGGAGGCAACCAACAACCACCAGGACATGTCGTTATTCCAGGAGTTCAGATTCCAGTTTCACTTCCAATGCAAGATCGACCTCAAGTCTACTAACCCAATTGTTAATTACAGACCTTCTTGCATTGCCTTGCCTGAACTTGCAATCGACTATGAGTTGAAAGCATCCTTTTTGAATTTATTACCTAAATTTAATGGGGATGTAGGTGAAGACCCACATAGTTTTTTGCATGATTTTATTAAGGTTTGTGAAACAGTATATAACCGAGGAGTCACACAAGAATACATAAAACTAGTTAGTTTTTCATGGTCTTTAACTGGACAAGCTAGTGCTTGGTTTAAAACTATCACTCCTAGATCAATTACATCATGGGAAGGTATGCAAAGAATATTTTTGATGAATTATTTCCCAGCTTCTAAGATTGCATTTGGTAGGAAGGAAATATTAGGAATTAAACAAGAATATGATGAATCCTTGACTGCTTATTGGAATCGATTTAAAAAATTGTGTGAGAGTTGCCCTCAACACCAAATTTCTGACGAACTCTTAATTCAATACTTTTATGAAGGTTTGCAGCCTGAGGAGAAAAGAACTCTTGATGCGGCAAGTGGTGAAGCTTTCATGGATAATAGCACAACCCAAGCCATGAACTTCATAGCCAGAACATGTGAATCACGACAACAGTATCAACCGATACGTCGATCGGCTAAGCAAGTTGGTGAAATTTCCAACTCTTCAATTGAAAGTAAACTGGAAGCTTAGACAGCGAGTGTTGAGAAATTGATCAATGGAAGGGGTGTAGCTCATATGGAAAATGTTTGTGAGATTTGCAAAAGTCATAACCATTCTGCAGATGTATGTCAAATGACTCAAGAGGAGTTAGATGCCCAAGTAAGTGCAATGGGAGGATATCAACAAAAGCGCTATGATCCTAATGCAAATACCTACAATCCAGGTTGGCAAGACCATCCGAATCTGAGCTACAGACCTCGCGCACCTCAACAAAATGTTTCCCAACAGCTAACGCAACAACAAGCTCAACAGCCTGCCCCAGCAACCCAATTAAATCCTAGCTTTGTAGCTACCTCAAGGTCAGGAATTCCTCTTGAAGATATGCTTGTTAATTTAGCAACATCTGTAACCTTGATGCAGAACACGCAAGCTCAGCATCAAGGAGATTTTCACAAGTTTCAGCAAGAAACAAGAGCTGCTATAAGTGAGTTGAGTACCCAAATGACCCAGATGGCGAAAACTTCAATGAAACACAAGGATCTCAAGAAAAGTTGCCCTCTCAAGTACAGATTAACCCACGAGAAAACGTAAGTCAAATCACCTTGAGAAGTGGGAAGCAACTCAACGAACCAGTCAACAAGGCAAAGGCTGTAGAACACAAAAATCAGACCCCGTCATATGACCATACGACGTCTGGGCAGGAATCAGAGTCAGAGGTGTTCGACCATACGGCGAAAGGGCAGAAATCAGTGGTAAATCCAAAACTGAATGTGTCCACTTCAGATATTAAAATTCCTCCACCTTTTCCCAACAGGTTGAAAAAGAATGCCAAGAATGAGGAGTTGGATGACATATTGACAATTTTTAGCAAAATTGAGATCAACATTCCATTCCTTGATGCTATTAAGAAAATGCCCAAGTGTGCAAAATTTTTGAAAGATTTTCTTTCAAGAAAGAATCCTTACGCAGCAAAAGACAAGGTTGTGGTCAGAGAAAATGTTTCAGCTGTTATACAACAAAAGTTACCACCTAAATGTAAGGACCCAGGTATGTTCTCTATCCCTTCTGTTATTGGAGAGAAAAAAAGTGAAAGATGCATGCTGGATTTAGGAGCTTCCATTAATGTAATGCCTCTTTCTACATACCAATGTTTGAATATAGGACCCTTAGCTGAGACAAGAGTGGTAATTCAACTTGCTGATAGGTCACTAGTCTACCCCATGGGAATTCTTGAAAATGTGTTGGTCAAGGTTAACAATTTTATCTACCCAGCTGATTTCTATGTGCTTGACTCAGGCAGTCGTCATGACTCTAATTCTGCAGTCTTATTGTTAGGAAGACCATTCTTAAAAACAGCTAAATCAAAGATTGATGTGGATAAGGGGACATTAAATTGTGAATTCAATGGGGAGTATTATACATTTAATATTTTCGAGGCTATGGATCACCCCCTTGATGTTGAAAATGTTTATTCACTTGATCTAATGGATACTTTAGTCAAAGAACATCTTGAGACTGATTTTGTGCAGGATAAATTGGAGCTGGCGATTACCAGAAGCTGGGGTGAATCAGATGTTGATCCCCACACCATGGATAAGATAGCAGCTGTAATTAAGTCTCTTCACTCTCTTGAAGAACAAACAACCAAATCAGATCTTCACTGTTTTCCCAAACAGGAGTCCAATGATAAATTTCTTCCTTCTGTTTTAAAGGCTCTAGTTCTTGAATTGAAACCTTTGCCTGATAATCTGAAATATGCCTACTTAGGTGCTGGTGAAACACTGCCCGTGATCATTAACAAACATCTCACTCAAGGCCAAGAAGAGAAATTGTTGTGGGTTCTTCGTGAGCGGAAGGAAGCTATTGGCTGGACACTTGCTAATATAAAGGGAATTAGCCCCACCATTTGTATGCATCAGATTTTACTTGAAGCTGATTCCAAACCTGTTCATGATCAGCAAAGGAAACTCAACCCGAATATGAAGGAGGTGGTTCTCAAAGAAATCCTCAAATTGTTGGAGCTTGGCATCATATTTCCTATTTCGGACAGCAAATGGGTAAGCCCAGTTCATGTCGTCCCCAAGAAATCAGGTTTCTAAGTGGTGAGAAACGAGAAGAATGAATTAGTACCAATGCGCCTTCAAACAGGTTGGCATATGTGTATTGATTTCCGTAAGTTGAATGCAGCCACTAGGAAAGATCATTTCCCCTTGCCCTTCATCGATCAAATGTTAGAAAGGTTAGCTGGCAAAATGTTTTTCTGTTTTCTTGATGGGTATAGTGGCTATTTTCAGATTTATGTGTCTAAGGAAGATCAGGAAAAAACCACTTTTACATGCCCATTTGGTACATTTGCATATAGACGCATGCCTTTTGGTTTATGCAATGCCCCCGGTACTTTTCAACGATGCATGATGAGCATTTTTTCTGACATGATTGAGAAGTGTATAGAAATATTTATGGATGATTTTACTGTTTACGGTAATTCATTTGATGAATGTCTTAATCACCTTGATAATGTGTTACTTCGTTGTGTTGAAAAGAACTTGGTTCTAAATTATGAAAAGTGTCATTTTATGGTCAGGGAAGGCATTGTACTTGGTCATATTGTTTCAGAGAAAGGCATTCAAGTTGATAAGGCGAAAGTCGATTTAATTTCACAATTACCTTATCCTACTAATGTGCGTGAAGTGCGTGGTTTTTTAGGTCATGCAGGGTTCTATCGCCGATTCATACATGATTTTGCAAAAATTGCACAACCCTTGACACGACTCCTACAGCAAGATGTACAGTTCGACATGAACACTGAGTGTAAGGTTGCCTTTGACAAGTTGAAAAGCCGATTAGTTTCAGCTCCCATAGTTCAGACTCACTGGGACCTTCCTTTTGAGTTAATGTGTGATGCCAGCGATTACGCAGTAGGAGCAGTACTTGGTCAGAAATTTGGCAAAGAAAGTCACGTGATATATTATGCATCAAAGACTTTGAACATCACGCAGTGCAACTACACAACTACTGAGAAGGAGCTTTTAGCCATTGTCTTTGCTTTTGAAAAATTTCGATCTTATTTGTTAGGCTCTAAAATAGTTGTCTACACTGATCACGCTACGTTAAAATATTTATTTTCTAAGAAGGAATCTAAGCCCCGCCTTATTCGTTGGATTCTTCTTTTGCAGGAATTTGACTGGGAGATTAAAGATAAGAAGGGTGCTGAGAATCATGTGGCTGACCACTTAAGCAGATTAATTTCAGACGATGACCGTTTGCCCATACAAGAAACGTTCCCAGTTGAAGAGTTGTATACTGTAACAGGTAATTCAGGTAAGGATCCTTGGTTTGCGGACCTAGTTAATTACCTAGTCAGTAAGGAACTTCCTAAGGATCTCACACATGCACAGAAACTAAAAATTCAAAGTGATGCAAAATATTACTTATGGGATGAACCATATTTGTGGAATATTGGAACTGATCAAATTTTAAGAAGATGTATTCCAGAAAATGAAGTTAACGATGTTTTGCAGCACTGTCATTCATTTGCTTGTGGAGGTCATTTTGGTCCTAAACGTACTGCTAGGAAGATTCTTGATAGTGGGTTTTATTGGAAATCTATTTTTCTTGACTCATATTTGTTCTGTGAGAGCTGTCCCCGTTGTCAACAGTTAGGAAACATTACCCAACGTGATGAAATGCCTCAATTGCCTATAATTGTATGTGAAATATTTGATGTTTGGGGTATGGATTTCATGGGTCCTTTTCCTAGTTCTTGTTCCAATATATACATACTTTTAGCTGTTGACTATGTTTCGAAGTGGGTGGAAGCTAAAGCCACCCGCACTAATGATTCTAAAGTGGTTGCAGGATTTTTAAAGTCCACTATTTTTAGCCGTTATGGAATTCCTCGTGCTGTAATCAGTGACAACGGAACTCATTTCTGCAATCGCACCATTGAAGCTCTAATGTCCAAATACGGTGTACATCATTGCCTCACCACTCCTTACCATCCCCAGTCTAACGGGCTGGCTGAGGTTTCAAATCGAGAAATAAAACAGATTCTTGAGAAAACTGTGAACCCCTCTCGAAAAGATTGGAGTCTTCGTCTCGATGATGCTTTATGGGCTTATAGGACCGCATTCAAGACTCCTATTGGAATGTCCCCTTAGCGCCTTATTTTTGGGAAGCTCTGTCGTCTCCCTGTACAGGTTGAACACAAAGCATATTGGGCCATTAAACAGTTCAATATGGATGCAAGTAAGTGTGGGGAAGAGAGACAGCTTCAATTTAAAGAATTAGAGGAAATTCGTTTGGATTCCTATGATAATGCTATGTGGTACAAGGATCGCACAAAACTTCACCATGATCGCCTTTTGCGAAAGAAGGAGTTTCATGTTGGTCACAAGGTCTTGTTGTTTCAGTCCAAACTCAGACTCATGGGGGGAAAATTGAAATCTAAGTGGATTGGTCCTTTTGTGGTAGTTGCTGTTTGCCCGAACGGGACTATGGAAATAAAAGGTTTAGATACTGGGAAAATCTTCAAGGTTAATGGACAGAGGCTTAAACCCTTTTACGAGGCAGTTCCAATGAAAGTTGTAGAAGAACTGTAGTTATTTCCAAATATTCCTTAAGCTGTCAGAATTTGTCTAGTCTAAGACGTTAAATAATGGCGCTTGTGGGAGGCAACCCACGTTTATTTTATTTTTATTTATTTGTTATTTTTCTCGCACGTTTGTTTATTTTAATTTTATTTTGATTTATTATTGTTTTCCCATTTAATAAAGGTTGTCTTTTTGTTCAGGTTGTGTGAATTCGTGGTATACAACGTGGAGTCAGATTAGTTGCAGACATAGAGTTTGTGGATTAAGTAATAGGGATTGGAGACATGTCCTTCTCTATGGGATTCGGGCCCAGTACTTACATGCCTTTAATTTTCTAACATAAGCCCATCAGATTTTATTAACAAAGTCCAAGTGGTTCCCTAATTCCCTACATTTTTTTTGTCTTGTCTCCTAAACCCTAGCCGATCCTTCCTTTGTTTCCACCAACATCAGCCGACTGTCACGCAACCACGCGCAGCTTTATCTTCGCCGTCACCGCACCCCGCCATGGTGCACATGAAGTTCGCGCCACCCCCACATCCGGAACCCTCTTCATCACCGCAACCGAACGTACTGCTCGAGGCCCCCACTTCCGCCACCGAACCGTCGCCTACTCCCCCGTCGGCGAAGCGTCGCAAACAAGCGGCGATCAAGCATGCTATGCCGCACGTCAGCAATACCGATTCTGGCAGTTCAACCGCCGCCGCCAATTCTGATCCCGACGTCCATTCGGATTCCAGTTCTCATACAACTATCTCTCTTTCTGACTCGGAGAGGTCGCCAATCCAGGTTCCCTTCACGCCGTCCACCACTGGTCGGCGTCAATCGCGATGACTCGCCGCTCAGACCCCTGCTCGTTTGCCACCACCACCACCCCCACAATAATCCCAGGCTGTCCCTATTTTTTACTTGTTTGTTTCTTTTCTGTTTTCGTGTACTTTCTTGTGTGTTGTTTGTTTTTCTTTCTCACATGAGGACATGTTATTGTCTAAGTGTGGGGAGGGTTTTAGATGTTATGTGTTTTTACTTCAATCCTTTTAATATAATATAAAAAAAACATCAAAAAAATCAGAAAATCATAAAATCTTTGAAAAATATTCAGTTTTGCAATTTTAGTTGTTTATGATATTCTTTTTAGAACTACTTCCCCTTTGTAAGCATTCTTTAGCCAAACTGTTTTTGAAAAGGAAATTTAGTTATGGTTTAATTCATAGTAGTGGGTTGTGATAGTTGAGTATGATTCCAAGTATGATGACTACTGATTCTGGGTATTTTTTGCCCACCTTAAAGTGAGGATTTTTGAGCCAAGCATTGAATGACCACTTTGTTCATGCTTATATGAATTATTCATTGAATGAGTGCAAATCGCGCATTGTTGATTTCTTAAACTTGCTTTGTTGTGCATGGATGTCATATGTTGATATTAAACTTGAAAATGATAAAGGCAATTAGGATTTCACCCATTTTAACTTTTAGTTTCTTTCCTTCCTTCATTTGACCATTAGTGAACCGCTTTGAGCCTTGAACTTTTTCTTTGTATTTACACTACTAAAAATTTTCACCTAAGACGCTTTTATCTTTCTTTTGGCCCTTAAGGTGTAAGTGACCAAGTTTGTTATAATTTGTTTCCCCTTGGTTGAACAAGAAAGAATTCACATGAAGTAGTCTCTATTATAGAAGTAATTCAGTCATGCTCTTTTGAGATTGGAATTCGGAAGTCCATTGTTTGCCCAAACAGCACTGGGATAGAAAGGAAAGAAATAAAAAAATTGTTGCAGAATTTTGTCTGTGTTGTTTGCCTAAACTATGGCAAGGAAGTGAAAGGGCAACAGAAAAATATTATGAAAAAAAAAAATTGTGATCTGCTGATTGAAAAAGAAAAGAAAGGGAAGAATGCAGCAAAATAAAAAAAAGAGAAAAAAATAGCTGCTAGTGAAACAAAAAGGAAAAGAAATAGTATAATGTGCTGAATTGGTTTTAAGGAGTTTAGGATTTTGAGACTTGGTGCAGTTCAAGTGTGGGGATGTTTTTACAAGTGTTGCTTACACCTTTGTTTGTTTTTATTTTTAAGCCTTTTAAACCATCTTAAACCATACCTTGTTAATCCCTAGCCCCATTACAACCTTTTAAAGACCTTTTGATTCATGTTTAATTTTAATGTTATGATTGTCTTTTGACATATTTGCAAGTTTGTTGAAATTTTCCATGTGCGATTTTATTGAGTGGCTGAACCCAATTCTATGTATCTTTTGAGTGCTTGGAGTGATCTTGGAGAGTTACTCAGAGTTTTGTAGTTTGACTTGGATGACTTGATGATGCATAAGCTGTTACTTGAGTTAAATTTAACTGTTTAAAAGCAAATATTTGGTTTGGTTAGAGTGATGCTTATTTGGTGAAGATGGTAGTTTGTTTAGTTTGTTTTCCATTTTTGTTTGAATGCTTAGGGGCAAGCATTGTTCAAGTTTGGGGATCTTGATAAGCACATAAATGTTCAGTTATTATCTTTGTTTTGAGTGCTTTGTGGGGTGAAAACATGTACTTAATGGTGTGAATATGTGCAGATTTGGGAAGCTTGAAGAGTTGGATCGTTTTGGAAGGAAAGAGGCAGATTTGGAGATCTTTAGAGCGTATAAGGAAGTGAAGACGAATCTGAGGAGAGATGGTGGAAGAATGACTCTAGGCACTTACCAAACTTAGTGTTTGAAGCAATTAGGAAGTTTACCCTTTAATGCCGCTTGTGGTGTGATGGTTTGGAAACAATGAAGATTCTTTGCTTGATTTGGTTTAGGAAGTTATTGTTTTTCTCTCCTATATAAGGAGTAGATTAATTAGGTTAAGGACATTTTTTCTCGCTTACAGGTTCAGTTTTAGTTTTGGATTTCCTGGCGCAGCTTTGTTGCAGGGTTTGCAGACTTCTTGTTTCCAGAAATCAGAACCCGTCGTATGCCCATACGACGGCCGTTCTGAATTGCTACTTTCAGTATTAATTAATTTTCTCTTAATATTTATTTTGTTTTGTTTTTAATTATGTTTAGTGAGTAGTTTTCTTATCTGGCTGTAGATAGTGAAGCACTAATCGATGCATGAATTGTGAGACCTAATTGTTCTTAATAAACTTTCTTCGATTTAATTCCAAGAGTTTTCTAAGCCTAAAGTTAATTATCTAATTTAATTAAAGATTGGCCACCTTTAATCTAATTAGGTAGAGCCAATTAATCCCTTGTCAAGTCACTGGATTTGATAAGTAAGATTAATTAGTGGCGAAGCTACTGTCTCGGTAGACGGAAATAATTGGTTAACAAATTGTTGCATGCTGATTCATGATATGATTTGTTAGAGTTAGGTTCTTCACTTCGTAATGCTTTTATAACATTAAATCTGGTGTTCGGCTGATTTCGGCCGGGTTGTGTTATAAATAGGGAATTAATTGAGTCAAGCCGATACTTGTCAATTAACGAATAATTAAGGAAGAATTGGATTATGTCAGAGCTGATTCTCGGTAATCTATAACTAACTGGTTAAATAGAGATTGTTATCTTTGAGTCGATGAACAATTAACAATTGATTAGTGTGGATTTATTTACAGCTGGATCTTTCTTTTGATTACTTAATTTCTGCAGTTTATTATTTTGTTATTTGTTTGTTCCGTAATTGATTTCTTTAATTTACTTGTTTAAATCATGAATTAAATTTGGTTACTATTGGCAAATTAATTGAATTAGAAAATAGACTGTTCCTCGTGGGATCGACCTTACTCACATTTTACTTGATTTATTATTTGAGAGTAAGTAATTTAATTTGGTACAAAACGACACACCAATATGACAGATGGTCTAAGGAATCTCCCTTGCTATCAAAAGCCTGCAAGTTGGGCCGTTTGAAGTGTTGAGGCATATCCGTCGCTAGAATGACCTATGATAGAGGGGACGTTTGTTGCAGTCGGGTACCGTATCTCATCCAAGCGTCAAGTTATTTCGTCCAGACGATGCTTTACCTTATCCTGCCCCGGCCACCGACTTTCCTGTTCGTTCCCAGTGAGGTCGACAAACTGTTCCCCCCGCTCCTCTCCTTTGTTCCGCTCGGGTTCGCTACCCCCGCCTCGCCTGGGCCAAGAATCTTCTTTTTGGTGGCGCCTCCACCGAGTGTGTCGATCCTTATCGTCATATTGATCGTCATGGTCTATGCGAGGCTCATTCATATATTGCACAATGTGTTCCAAATCCCTCATCCTAAGCATCATCTGATCCCATCTCCCTCTCCAACCTTCCTGCTTCTCTTCTCGGGAAGGTCGAAGTTGCGAGGTCACCTCCTGGTTACCTTTTGGGGCGCTCGATCCTGTTATAGAGTGCTGTGACATGGGTATAGGTCGGAGCTGGCTCAAAGCGGGCACCACGATGGGCGCCAATTGGTAGACCTGTATATGAGGCCGGCCTCAGCTTCTTGGACCGAACAGCTGGCAATAACCCTTCGACCTGATCGCCATTGTAAGAAGAGCAAACCTATCTTTAACTTCCACGGGATATTTCCCGGGGAATCTCCGATGTTTCAATGAGATTCAGTTTGTTCTATCTTTTTCACCCCTTTTCAAATGGAGTAGGAGTAATATTTATATGGATGAAACTCCGCACATGTGGATTACTATTCTAGAATAGTGGTATGGTATAGTGTTTAAAATATTATATTATTTTGGAATAGTGGTCTGGTATAGTATTTAAAATATTATATTATTTATCTATAACAATTACATAATTTTGAATAAATATTATTGCAAGTTTTTATAACTTCTTAAAGTAATAAAACTAGTCAGCATAAAATATTTTTCTAAAATTATTAGAGAAGATTTTTAAATTTAAGGGTGAATTAAAGTCTATTAAAACATTAAGGTGGTCAAGTTAAAAATGTCTTTTGGCAATATAGTTATTTTGTTTACTTTAACAATTGGTAAATATTAACAATTAATTTGACTGCAGTTTGGGAGGCAAAAAAATACATAAATGGCACATCGGAGGGTAAAGTGTCATTTAACCATAATTTCAAGGGGGCAAAGTGTAATTAACCTTTTATAAAATACTTTAAACATATGTACTATCCATGAATTAGTCTAATTAATCATTAAAATTGTTATTTCACAGTGGCTTTACTTTCTGTTTGCCTTTGAACTGAAATACAAGTTCTCTATTTTAAGATTGGCAAAAAGTATGAAATATAACAGCCACTTTCGAAGTTTGGATATTAATCAAGTGTTAAATTTAAGGGTAAATGGCTCCATTAATTCCTTAACTTAGGAGTGAGTATTGTTTTGATTCTCAATATTAAAAAAGTTTTTTTTTAGTTGCACCATTTGAATTTTGTTGCACAAATATCCCTAATTCATTTTCTATCAATTTAATAAGTAACGCCTTTAGTCATCTAACATAAAATGATGTTGTTTTGAATAATGAATACCGTGAAATGATTAACAGCGTTATTTATCAAATGAATGAAAAATGAATTGGGGAATATTTATGCGACAAAATTTAAGTTTGAAGATCAAAATATAACCCTTTAAGATTGAAAATCAAAATGATATTTATTCTCAAATTAAGAGACTATTGGGATAATTTACAGTATCTTATATCATTGGAGGAAAAAAAATTACAACCTCAACTTAAAAACATAGAACAAGCCAAACTTATGAGTTATGACACAACAATTTATGTACAAAATAAAAGACGAACTTTGTAATTGCATAGAAAGAACAGAATGATCATATGCCATTTCTAACAAGTTGGTACACTTATTTAATGGACAAATCAATTTTGCATGACAAATCCTTCAGCAAATTTCCTGCTATATATGTTAAGATCGTTTCAATGCCATCAATGATGATCGTCAGATGGAACGTAGACTTTTGCCAGCAAACGCAACGGAATTTTCCTTCGAGCTGAAGAACCAAATTTCTCAGTCATGTCTAATTCTTCAGGATTAACTCCTTCAGGAAGTTTCCAATCAAAGTTGTAGAGTAAATGAGCAAGCAAAAGCTCTACATTGGTAACACCATAATTTATTCCAGGACACATTCTTTTTCCAGCACCAAATGGTATGAACTCAAAATGGTTTCCTCTAAAATCAACTGAACTGTTGCTAAATCTCCCCGGTTCGAATTTCTCGGCTTCGTTCCAATACTCGGGATCTCTTCCAATTGCCCATGCATTTACAATTGTTACTGTGTTTTCAGGGATCATATAACCTGAAATTTCACATTGTTCCCTGGATTCTCGTGGGGCTAATAGAGGACCTGGAGGGTGTAGTCTCAGGGTTTCCTTTATCACCCATTTTAAGTACTTCAGTTCTTGTATATCAACTCCACTGATTTTTTTCTTTCCTTGAAAGGCTTGCCTTACTTCATCCTGTGCTTTAGCCATTACACTTGGGTTCTTAAGCATTTCTGACATAGCCCATTCTACCACCACTGAGGAAGTCATGGTTCCGGCTACCGACAATTCCTGTGTGATGATGAAACAATGGATGAGATCATCGTAGGTAATGTTCAAGCATATAACACCGGACAGATTAATGGAAAATATCAATATTTCCCAAAGACCCAAATTATACCGAACTTGAAGGATATATTGAATGATAATAAAATCTGTAATTAGTAAAAATATAAGTTTTATACAGTTGCAGGGAATCCAAAACCAAAATAAAAAAGAATTCTAAATAGTATAGAAAATAAAAAATGGCTGAAAATGGCCAAAACGGAGGAAGTTGGGCTAAAAGTGGCTTGTGTTATGGGGCAAAACCCTATTTCTTTTGAAATGCTACATTTTAATAATGATTTTAATTATGAATAAGGAAATTATGCTTGTTTAAAGTTAATGACATGATTTAACACTTTTCTCTTCTAGATTGATCTTACACAGCCTAATATGCATCCTCTGCCTGTCCTACTTCAACAAATGTTAGAGGCAAAATTTTGTGGTGAATTAACAAAGGGCTATATACAGATGAATTTTGGTGGTAAGAAAAGGCAGGATGGCTCTTAACCACCAAGCTATATATGTAATGTTCTCAAATTAAAAATTCAAATTAATTAAATGCTAATTCAAATATGTACTTACAAAAATGATAGCCTTGATGTTGTTGTTGGTGATAGGGAACTGAAAGTCATTGCTCTTCTTGAGCCTTAACAGAATATCCACTATATCTTCTTCCTCCACAGTTCCATTATTAAGCATGTTCTCATGTTCATTGATAATATTGTCCAGGATACCATCAAGTTTCCTCCAAAGCTTGTCCAATTTCGGCTTTAGTCCACTGACAAGTTGAAGAATTTTCATCGAGGGAAAGAGATCCACAATATTGAAAACTCCAGCAAGTGCTGATACCTCTCTATTGGCCTCAATCAATGCATCTTGATCTTCAGAATCCTTGCAAATTCTCCCAACCGTAGCTCTGGTGATTGTGGCATTCAAATATACGACAGTTTTTTCAGTCAAAATAAATGGTTTTCCATCCATGGACTGAATTGAGACAATCAAGTTCGAAAGTTCATCATCCATAATATTGAAAAATGATTGAATACTTTTAGTGGTCAGGAGTTCCATAATGTACATTTGTCGCATTTGTCGCCAGTAATCACCATATGGACAAAAAGAAACGCCCAAATTGTTGTACTGAATTATCTTAGCCACAATAAGTTGCGGGCGGTTTGCAAATGCAAGACTATTCGTTTGCAGGACTTCTTTTGCCAATTTTGGAGATGATACAACAATGGTCGAAAGTTCCCCAAGCTGCAAGTGCATAAGAGGTCCATACTTGTCAGCCAATTTCTTGAGTCTATGATGAGGAAGTGAGCCAAACATTTGGTGCAAGTTTCCAATGACAGGGAGCTTGTTTGGTCCTGGAGGCAACAACCCTTTAGCATTTTGGAAACTTTTTTGTCTTTTGATCAGCTTAACTAATAAGAATAGGAAAAGCAGATGAAGAAACAAAGCATTAATGGAGAAGAAGGAGAATTGAAACTCCATTTTGAAAGGTTTAGATGCTGGATAATTTCTGACTGTATCATTCCAGTATAAATAGATGTCAAAGAGGGTACAAGACAATTTGAAGGACTAAATTGATCCCTCTTCTTTCTGGCTTTGGATGCCGAGAATCTTGAGTACTTTACATGGGATTTAATTTTCATTTCTCTTTTCGTAATATATAGACTAGTATTAGTTTTATCAGCTGGTATCTTACGAAATATATTCATATATGCAACGGTGAGTTAATCACGATTTTAACACGCCATAAAAGTAGTAGAAAATTAGAATAACAATTTCAAGGGTGATTACTTGTCCGTTTCATATGTAAAACCGTTTCATATATGAAAATCATGTATATGAATCGATTTGACAAGAGCTTTTATGTAGTTTTATAAAAGTGAAACAAAATTGTGTACAAACTTTTACTTTCTCATCTTACATTTAATGGAAAAATACAAAAAGAACATCCTCCACATTTTTCTTTTTTTTTTTCATTACTCATATAAAAGGGTTAAATGCAGTTTACTGGAATGATACAGTCAGAAATTATCCAGCATGAGGTACAATTTACAACCTTAATGAAATAAATAAGCATTTTACCCCTTTTGATTTAAATTAACTAACTATAAAATTAATATAATATAATTCTTTAGTATAGGTCATAAATACTCATTTTAGCATTAGTTGATTTTCTTTGTTATTATTAGAATTCTATTAAACATTGGTAGAATTTTAAATCTTATAAGAATTTTCTTTTAACAACTTCTTTAAAAGATTCTAAACATGTTATTTTTTAGATATTTTATTTATAAAAATTATAAAATAGTGTGATAAGTTCTTTTGGTATTTTTAAAATTTTCAACTTTTATTTATAAAAAAAAAAAACAAGTGAGATGAATACTTTTCCTATATTTGGCACTGTAGTTATTTAACTTCTATTTATACATTTACGATTTTCACAAACATATACTTTCTATATTCTATATAAATAATGTTGATCATGTGCAGAATTGTTTTTAACAAACTATTTCACCATATAAATTATTTAGTAAAAGGATAATTTTTTGTTTATATATTTTATAATTTATAGATTTGAAAACACCTTTTTTTCAATAATAATAATTGAAAAAACTTACAATTAATTATTATTAAATATAAACGAGGGCAAAAACTCCGTATTCACTTAGTCCAAATTTTTCATCATTTCCAAATATCTCATATTGGTAAATATTAAAAAAAATAATGTATAATTATGCCTAAAATCTTTTAAAGAACTTGTTAAAAGAAAGTTCTCAAAATATTTAGAATTGTACAAATATTTAATGGAATTATAAATGATAACAAAAAAAATCTACTACTGCAAAAACGAGCATTTATGACATTATATTAAAAAATTATATTGTATTAATTTTATATTTAATTAATTTAAATCAAATGGGCAAACTGCTTATTTATATCATTGAGGGGGCAAACTGCACCTCATATATAAGTTGAGGGTTGTAAACTGCATTTAACCCTATTTAAAATGATACAATTTCGTAATTTACAATAAAAATACGCACTACATCTAATTATGTCTAATTATTTTATTGAAAATTGTGCATATATATGCTCTCAATTAAAAAAATCAAACTAAATTAGATAGAAAGATGAATTTAGTGTAATTTTTTAATGTGAACCGTGAAGTTACCTAATTTTAAATGTGAATAGCAAAAATATTTTTCTAACATATGTGAAAAATGATTTTTACAATTTTTTCCACATTTAAAGTTGCACAATAACATGGTGTAAGGATTGTTAAAAAGAAAATGACCTCTCCTCTTGCCTACTAATTGGCATTGCTGATTGGACATCATATCAAATTAATCTTTCATGATCATTTAAATTATATGTGATAACTGATAACTAGGAAAAATTGTAATCATTAAGTATTTTTGCATAAGAATACTAGAATATATGTAATTAGACATGTAATATCTATATGTTCAAAACAAAATCCAGAAATTAAGGCATTCTTGTATTGCTTTTTCCATGTTTGATAAATAAAACTATAAAAAAAACATATCGGAATAGACATCCTATAGATATTTCCAATTCCTTAATTTATTTGTTATTGCGATGAAAGAACCTGCTTAAAACTTACTATTTTTAGCATATTAGCTATATATCTAAGCAGTGAATTACATAGGAAACGAAAATCTGCCTTAAAAAACTGCTCATATATGCCAACCAAATTCAAAAGTTTGAAACTTGTGACAGAAATAATCTGAAATCCAATTTGCACACACAAAGCTTTTATCATCTATAATTAATTAACCGACATAGTCTCCTATAAAGCGGATTCATATATACAACGACGAGTTAATAATAATTTTAATACGTAATAAAAGTGGCAGAAAATTAGAATCACGATTTCAACATTGATTAATTATTCGTTTCATATATGAATGACATCTTATATATAAATTGATTTCACACGAGTTATTCTGATTAACCAAAAACCGTGCAATTTGTCCAGATTTGTTTAATCAATCAGGGGACTTTTTTTCCAATTCTGGAAGGTTTTCCTCTCATATGGAAAATTAGCCTTATCAAGTTCTTTAATTTCATTATGTAATTCCTCAAATTTTCCAAGTCCTTTTCACTATCATAAATTAACGTTAATTAATTGAGATTCGTTGAGTCTATTTGTATCTCTCAACTACATCATTGAATTGTATACTAATCTCCATAAAATATTTATAAATATTTTCTCACTTACTAATTTTTAGCAACTAATATAAACAATATTCAATTTATTGTAACCTATAGGATAATGTAATTAAATATTGTCTCCTTCTAACTCCTTTTCTTATTGGTTATCTTTAAAACATTATTCTAGACTTTCTCAATGCATACGATTTCTTCACCTAACCCGTTTAACTATGTTGATATTTTTTTGTCGTTCTTGATTGCCTTGCTTGCAGTTACAGTTTTGAATTTTCGTTTGTATCATGATGGGCTGGATTGACGTTTCTTTGGCCTTTCTCGAAACAGGTTATAGGGATGTATAGTGGGGCATATTCCTTGATCTATTTTTTTAACAATTTTATATTCTTAAAAATCCATTTCAAACTTATACTATGTTGTAAGTTAGGAGATGAGATATTCTGTCTAAAATTATCATGTATTATTATGTTCAAAATTAAAATTAGGTTGTAGGGTTCACTCATTTCTTGGTTAAGGTTTAATAATTATAAATTGATTTTTGTGATATTTATGCTTTTAGTCCCTAATTTTAATTAGACTACGTCGTTTTGAACATTGAACAGAATAGGACAAAATAATATTGGAGAGAAGATCTGATCTCATAACCTAAACCTTTCTTGTTCAGAATCTCTATCTATATTATGCTGCAACTTGAACCTTTCTTGTCAGAAACCTCTACTAGTATTTGGCAAGCTAACTGAACCAGTGGAGGATTTATGGGAAAGGGGCATGCGGCCACCACTCCTCTCCCCAGTATTTGAAAATTTTGATTATGTTCCCTTAAAAAATTAAAAAATTTCAATTGAATTCTTAAAAAAATTAGAATTTTGCCCCCAAAATTAAAATATAATTTTACTATGTAATTTTACCTCCCAAAACTATGAGTTCTGGATCCGTCACCGACTGAAACTATTGCAAGTGAGGTGGACAGTAGAAATAAAGAGGCGAGTTAAGAGAAGAAAAATATTTTTGGAATACAAATAAAAATATGCAACTCTTTAACTTATCAAAAATAGGAATGTATAAAGATTTCTATGTTTTCATTTTCTAAGACTTCAGTATAGGGTAAATTACCTCAATCGTTTCTTAATTTAGGGGTTGATTACAAATTTGTCATTCGACTTCAAAATGTTCTATTTTAGTCACTCATCTTGCATTTTAAGTTTCAAAATGCAAGATGATGAAATAAAATAAAACGTTTTAAAGTTGAGGGATAAATTCGAAATTAACTCCTAAATTAAAGGACGATTTGTTTAATTTACCCCTTTAGAAATATAAAGAGAAAAAATAGGGTTCTTAAATTTTGTGAAACAAAATACAAACAATGAGAATAAAGTCATTAATTGTATTAATAGTAGTAATAGCATCCAAAATTAAGAAATTCAATAGTTGGTTTTGACCATGTCCCCACCCTCCTTCCCCTTGCCAAGAATTTAGAAAAATAATTAATGTATTTTGGTTCAGTCAAACGGGGTGATTATAACATTTTGAATCAGCATTCATTTGATTATATTGTTTTACCACAGAAGATGTAAGTAATTAATTCAATTTTTTAAAAAAAGAATTTGATGGATATTTTAAAATTTTCACAACAAAATTCAAATAACCTAGTTAATCAATTGTTGGTTGACTAACGGTAGAGAATATTTGTTAAACTTTTGGATGGTTCAAGATTTTGACAGTAGTTTCGCGAAACTACATAATTCAATTAGTAGTTTGAATAAATCTTGAATAAACCTCCATACTAATAAATGCAATTAACCTTAAATAATAACGCATGTATCATAGGGAATAGTAAGAGAAGTATTCAGTCTCAATGAATGATTTGATTCTTGAGAGAACTTAGAATTTGAAATTGTTTTTCCATATATAGAATCATTAAATTTCAAACATAAAAATAATGTTACAAAACTGTTTTGTCTTCAAACCAGTTGATGTTTTAAAAGTTATCTATGAAAAGAAATAAAAGAAACCATATACTATAGTGAACATTTATTACAAATAAAACACTCCATAAAATGAAATACTATAACATTAAATAGTTGAGTAAATTAGCATCAAACTGGACAGACAAATGTAGACCCTGAATTTTTTTTTTTTTTTTTATTTTGACTAAAACATGCAGCTTAAATAATCACAAGACTATCACGTGCTCGTAACTCAACAAAAGTTTAAAATTCTTTGCATTAAATTATCCTTAAAAACAAACTTTTTCTTATTTCTTTAGCTTTTTTACTATAAAAAAGAAAAATTTTCTTTCATAATATTGTGGGAAAAGGCATGGAAAAAGTACTCCTCTTTGAGAATTCTGATAATTCTTGTAATTTTTGCAATGTTGTTATTGACATGTTCTCAATACTAGTGCTATTCTTTTTAATCTATATATATAAAAAAGTTATCTATCTCAATTAATTCTAAAAACATTTCATGTACATTTTCAAAATTTTTACTACTATAAAATAAATCTTTATTTAAAAAGAAATGCTATAGAATGAAAAAGGATATCATGTTTAAGGAGGATATAATTGGAAGAGTTTTAAACTTGCATTGACTAATAAAAGCAAGTGAGCATATGGTTTATACTAGGAAACATGTTAAAAATGTCACATTAATGCATAATGTTATCAATCATTGTAAACTTTTCTTTTTTTTTTTTTATGTCTCGGGTTCCTAATTCTACAACTCTATGTCTTCCTGCCACTTTACTGTTGTTGAGTCATACTAATCCCGAGCCTCAAGCCAACCGTCCCCTAGCCAACTGAGGATATAAACTGCGGGATGTGCACGCAGTGGGTACTAACCTTACGGTAGTAGCCCAAGCTGGGTACCAGGGTTAGTCTTCAATCATTGGTCACCAACTCACACACCTCCATGCCCAAAGTGTTGACGATGCTCCTCCAACGAATTCCGACCCCACACGGCCTCACTCCTGTGCACAGCCACCATAATTGTTCTCCATTGCGTATGTGCCCCGGGGGAACTTAGAGCATCTCACAAATACTCCTTCTCCACCCATTTACCCATAAATGGGTAGAAATTTGCTCCAAGTGGGATTCGAACCATGGTTGACATGGTGGAATCCCACTTGGGATACCATTTCAAAACAATTACCGGTTGTTAATTACCAATATAAGAAGTCATGTGTATTATAGAAGTCATGGTTGACATTGGGATCTTGTCTCTTAAAGATTCTGGGAAGAATCGCACAAGTCTAGGGGAGCTCGCAAAACAGATTCACTTGGAAGGTTTGGAAGAGGAGGCGACAAAGATAAAAGGGAGTCTTACTTTGTGTTAGACCGAGTGTCTTGTAACTTTGATAACCTAGTGGATTGTTTTTATCTGGGCGTGGCCCCGCAAACATAGGCAATTGCCAAACTGCGTTACTAACTTTCTGTCTCTTTATTTTCCATATTTTAATACTATCCATTATTGCTTTTATTATCGGTGTTATATATAGTGTTCCAACACACTAGGACACCGCGTATCTAACCTTGATATTTCAAAATCTGTTCAGGCTCTGGCTGCTGCTGGACGACCAATCAATTTAACTCAGAAACTATCTCAATATACGAGTTCCATGGTTTGTAGAGCAGTATTTGGGAAAGTAAGCAAAGATGATCATCATGCATTTTTACAGCAACTCAAGGAGTCAGTGCTGCTTGCAAGTACCTTCGACATTTCTGATCTTTTTCCATCATTCAAGATTCTTCATCCCTTACTTTCCATGAAGAATAAACTGGTGAAGATCCACAAGAAGGTTGATAAAATATTGGACAAGATAATTGATGAGCATATTAACAACCTAGCCAGAACGAATATGGCTGCTGGTGAATCTGGCCCGAACAATGTAATTGATGTCCTACTACGAGCTAAGCAAAATGCAGATCTTCCATTACCAATATCCAACTGCTAGAAAAACGGGCGGGTTGCTCATGATGGGTTGACCCGACCCATATTAAATTAATAAAATAAATAATATCTTAAGGGTGAACCGGGTTCACCACTTGAAATATTTCTAGTTGCTTTAAAGCAACAAAAACGAACAAGAAAACAAGGTTTTTACAGGTTTTTCTTATGTGCAAAAACTCTCCTCACAAAATCACAGTCAAAGGATTTGGGTTGTGAACATTGAGTGTTTTCCAACTTTGTGATTGCACTTAGGACTGCTAGAGCTTGTGATTCAGCTCAGGATCCTGGTTTTATCTTTTGGATTAAGCTTCGTGAGGTAAGCTTGTTTTTATAGATGAATACCCGTTGATACATGTATGATGATATGTAGTATTCCTTCAGTGGTATCAGAGCCTTCTATGACTGAATTCATGCTCTTTATTGTTGTTGTTGAGCGGAAGTTCATATACGATCGGATTTCTTGGAAATCTTTGGAAGGGCTCTTATGGCATCTTTAGATATACTTGGTTATAACCTCTGAAACTCTGGAAACATGTTCCTTATGTGAAGAAGAACGTGTGTTCAAGTTTTGGTAATTTGTTTCTCACTGGAGTGGGAGTTTACAAATTTTGGAACCAAAACTGATACGAAACCCGGATCGATTCGCTCCAAACCCCGGCTTGTATGTCACGGAAGCAATTGCAGGACCTTCGAATAAAATCGATGAACAAAAACAATCTAACAAGTATATTGGAATTTACACCCCAATTGATAAAGCCGCTTTGCACAAACTAATCAATTCTCAGATTTGTTAGTTTGAAAACCCTTCGCAGGAAATCAAATTCACAAAGATTAAAACATTCACTGTTTTATTTCTCAAATCAAAATTCTTCCCTCCTTAAAAAAACACAACTAAAATGGCTATTTATAGGCTAAAAGCTTACCCTAACTTGCTAAACAAGTAGTCTAATTAGAAAAGGAAACTAACATTCAATTAATCCAAATTAGGAAACTTTTCCTATTTGGAAACAACTTATTAACCAAAATTAAAAATAAATAAAACTGAAAACTTCCTAATAATTCACATGTTAATTCCATGCAAGGATTATTAACCATGTGAGACAAAAATTACTAAAAATTAAATAAAACGCAAAACACTAAAATTCCGAAATTGTCCGCGTCATAACGTAACGTGCAACTTCACGGCGTGTTTTCACCTTGATCCCGTTAGAATCTGGAAAAATGCAAAACATCAAAGTTTTAGCTCTAGCTCTTAGCTTTCTAATGCCGCTAGAATCAACCTATTCCGAGTTACGATGAGAGAGATATAGCCCGATTACTAAAACATGGCAGAATCTCTCAGTAAACAATATTTGACGCCTATTGTCATGATTTCCTTTGTTATCCCATTTTAGAGTCTCGGATATCCTTGGGACCAACATGAGGCTTATTCTTCATCCTATTCCAGGCCTCCATACACGAGATTCATCTTTAACAATTGGAACAACTACCTTGGAGTTTCTGAGACATGTGATCACACATGATTTCGTATCATTCCCTTCCAGTTGAAAAAGATTTGTCCTCAAATCTTGTTGATTGGCAACAAGGGAATCCAGCACAAAACTTGGAAAATTGTTAAGACAAAAAGATACAATATAGGGAATATCACACTCAACATGTTTCCTCTCTTTGCCTTTTTCTACAACCCTCACCTCAAGGCTTTTGTCATTCAAATCATTATCCAATTATTTTTCTTGCTTCACATGACAAACATCATTAATAACAATTAAAT
The DNA here is from genome assembly GCA_016586305.1 of Ophiorrhiza pumila. Taxonomy (NCBI): domain Eukaryota; kingdom Viridiplantae; phylum Streptophyta; class Magnoliopsida; order Gentianales; family Rubiaceae; genus Ophiorrhiza; species Ophiorrhiza pumila. Next base: position 6,036,752 of record BLIW01000008.1, on the reverse strand, counting down.
TACAATCATTTAAAGCAATAAAAGGAATTAAATCTGCACAAGATGCTTCTTCAAGAGTAGTATTTGTATTAACCTCTTCCCCTTGAATTGTTTTCATTAAAGGTAATGCTTCCTCCACCAAAGGGTCTTCATTAATGGTCTCCACCATTGCTTCAACAATTTCATTAACTTGACCTATCTCCAATGGACTCAACTCATTATCCCCATGATCCTCAACACATTCCAACAATGGTATAGTAACAACTTTGACAGTTGGGTCTTCCTTTGGAGGTTCAACATACAAATCATATCATCTTGGACAACTAATAGCATTATGACCTACAGCCATACATCTCAAACACTTCCTAGCATGGACCCTAGGCGTTGGCGTCCTAATCTTTCTTTCCAACAAAAAGGTTAGCACAATCACGTTCTTGACGACCATACCCAGAACATATAGCACACGGATTGCGGTGTGGACTTGCAAATCTGTTCTTGCAAGGTTGCTTCTTGTCTCAAACTTGCCAATTTTTTTTAATTCCGCTTCCCCCTGTAAATTGTATCTCGACGATAGCCATAGCGATCTCCATAGGGATCATACTTCTCCAATAAAGAGAAAAAACTTTCGGAATACAATGACATCTCAAAATATAAAATCCAAATTGTGCCACTTCATATGAACAACCAAGATCCAATTTCCTTTAAATTTTTCTTTCCACCAAAAATCAGAACCAACAAAATAAAAGATATAATTGCTTGACACCAATCACAAAACAAAATTTATGACAGGCTTGCGAATATCAAACAATTTGAATTCAATTTTATAAGGAAAAATTGAAACCTGATTTTTGTTCGAAGAACTGTTCTCTGATACCACTTGATACGAAACCCAGATCGATTCGCTCCAAACCCCGGCTTGTATGTCCAGCGGAAGTAATTGCAGACTTCGAATAAAATCGATGAACAAGAACAATCTAACAAATAGATTGGAATTTACACGCCAATTGATAAAGCCGCTTCGCGCAAACTAATCAATTCTCAGATTTGTTAGTTTGAAAACCCTTCGCAGGAAATCAAATTCACAAAGATTAAAACATTCACTGTTTTATTTCTCAAATCAAAATTCTTCCCTCCTTGAAAAAACACAACTAAGATGGCTATTTATAGGCTAAAAGCTTACCCTAACTTGCTAAACAAGTAGTCTAATTGGAAAATGAAACTAAACATTTAATTAATCCAAGAATTAGGAAACTTTTCCTACTTTGGAAAAATTATTAACCACAAATTAAAAATAAATAAAACTGAAAACTTCTAATAATCACATGTTAATTCCCATGCAAGGATTATTAACCATGTGAGACAAAAATTACTAAAAATTAATAAAACTCAAACACTAAAATTCCGAAATTGTCCGCGTCACGTAATGTGACGTGCAACTTCACGGCGTGTTTTCACCTTGATCCCGTTAGAATCTGGAAAAAATGCAAAACATCAAACGTTTTAGCTCTGGCTCTTAGCTTTCTAATGCCACTGGAATCAACCTATTCCGAGTTACGAAGAGAGAGATATAGCCCGATTACTAAAACATGGCAGAATCTCTCAGTAAACAATATTTGACGCCTCTTGTCATGATTTCCTTTGTTATCCCATTTTAGAGTCTCGGATCTCCTTGGGACCAACATGAGGCTTATTCTTCATCCTATTCCAGGCCTCCATACACGAGATTCATCTTTAACAATTGGAACAACTACCTTGGAGTTTCTGAGTCATGTGATCACACATGATTTCGTATCAAAATGTTATTGATTTTCTACAAGTTGTAGAAACAGTTTCAGGGGCTCTCCTTTATATGATTCTGTTCTCATTGTCAAGAGATTTCCATCGGTATATAGAACTTTAAAAACGGACGACTGGATCATGAGAAATCCAAATCTACAGTTTGAACAAAACATATACAAAGTTATGTTCCTGCGTCTGTTTAAATGGAGAAGAAGGGGCGCGTGTCCTTCACGCGCGCGTAGCTCAACATTTTCAATTAAATTTTTGATTTTTTAAATAAAAGAAATAATTAATTTTTCTTTTGAAAAATCACGAAAATTTAAATATAAATCAGAAAAATTTGATTTTTGAGCCAAAATTTTTCTAATTTTGTGCTTTATTTAAATATGCAATAATCTGAAATATTTTTTGTAAAATAAAATATAAATAAAATATATTTCAGATTTAAATGATTATATGTCATTTAGGATAAATATAATAAATTCATGAAAAATAAGTTTTTATGAAATTATTTGTCCTATTGATCAGAATATGACATATATTCTTGCATGTTTAATTATATTACATGCTATGAAATGCATATGAATACAATACGTGTTTTATATATCATATTTTTATATGTCTTTGTTCAAGTAGGAGCATACATATTTGTTGGTTGAGCCGTGACTCCCAACAACACACTTAACGTATAAATATATTTTAACAATATTATTTAGACTTTATGTGTATATGAGATGATGGGGAGCTTTGCGAACTTTCGATCGTGTACCTATTGTCTAAAAATTATTGTTTAAATGATATTTGATGCGAAGTGAATATGAAAAAAATATGTCTTAGTGCTTATATTTGTTTTGAGTTATAATCTATATGCAATTTGTTCAAAAAAAAAATGACTGTTGATACTAAAAACATCATGACTGAATTGAACAAAGGAGAGGAACGGAATTATGAAAATTTCGATGTGTAATATCAAAAAAATTCAGTATATTCTTGTAGAACGAGAATGTGTGAGAACTCTCCGTTATACCATGAATGAACGTGAGCAGTGTAATATTCCTCAACATAAAAGAAATCATCTTGAACCCTATCAAGTATGAAAAATGATAGATATTATAGCTCGCATAATGATGCTGAGTAGCATGCAAGATAATTTGATGATTGAGTTTGAGGGATTCACAGTTGCTCAAGAGCTTTGGATCGCTTTTGGAAAAAAGAAGGTTTAGAGTGATTTCAACTACTAAACTTAGTCAGCTTAGAGTCAAATGGGGACTATGATTATAATGTTGAAATCAACTGGACTTTTATTAACTGATGAGCAGTAAGTGCAAATAGTCATCAGATAGCTTCTTCAAAATCGGAAGCATTTGAAAATAGGGCATCATATTTTACTAGAAGAAGAGCGCCTAGAGGCGGCTAAATCTTGCTAGATTTATGTTGCCAAGTCCAGTTTGAACGAGGTTTCGATTTTTAAACCTAAAAAGAACAAGAAGTTCTTTAAGAAAGCGGATCCAGGGTTCGAGAAGCCCAAATTTCTCACCGATAAGTGCGGTGGTATGAAAAGGTCAAGAGCAATCAATCATATTATAAGTATGGAAAACTGGGCCACTATGCTGGTGAATGCACTGAGCTTAATATTAAGGATTGCTCAAATTTCTATTGTGACAGTTATGTTTCTAGCACCATAATACTTGTTAAATCGCATCCTTTGTGGAATGTTGACTCAGAAGCTATGGACCATGTAGCTTGATACAAAGAAGTTTTTGTCGAATATCATCGTATCCTTGTTGGATCGAAATAAATTTATGTAGGAAATAATGCAAAAGTTGTAGTCAAAGACATTGGCGGCTGTAAATTATTATTTTATTATTATAATATTTCCCTTAAAAGGTGGCCATACTTTATTCCTACATAATATTTTGTATGCTCCAAATATTCGACAAAACTTGATTTCTGTCATTGTCCTTTTTGGTTTGGGTTATAATACATATTTTCATGGTAGTTTAAATGTTGTATACATTTACCATGACACTCAATTAGTTCCGCTCATTCTTTGAATGGTTTCATTGTACTCGAGGAAGTACAAAATAATGATGTGTGCTTTTCTTAATTGCATCTATATATTAGTAATGATGTATGCGTCAATATATGACATGCTAGATTGGGCTATATTGGGTAAGATCGCATGAAAGGCTAGCCAAATGAAATCTTTTGGGTAGTGTCTCAAAAGTCGATCTACCAGTATGTGAACATTATCTAGCTGGAAAAGCAACAAGAAAACCATCTAGTAAAGAAACTAGAATTGTATTCCCATTACAATTAATCCATTCTGATATATGTGGTCCAATGAATGTGAGAGAAAGGCATGAAGTCTCATATTTCATCACTTGTATAAATGATTTTACTCGTTTTGTCCTTGTTTATCTGATTTCCCATAAGTCCGAAGCATTGAATTGCTTTAGACTTTATTTGAATTTGGTTGAAAATCAGTTGGACAAAATAGTTAAATCATTTAGGACAGATCATGAACGTGAGTATCTGTCAGATCAATTTGATGATCTATGTGATGAAAAGGAAATTAATAGGCAGATAACTATTCCAAATACTTCGCAACAAAAAAGTGTTGTAGAGAGAAGGAATAGAATCCTATTAAATATGGTTAAGTTAATGATGGCACAAACAACCATGCCAATCTCTTATTGGGGAGATGATTTATTGTCTGCGACATATGTATTTAACCGTATTCCCTTCAAATCAGTTACTTCCACTCCCTATGAAATTTAGGCAGGTCAAAAACCTGATCTAAATAATTTGTGGCCCTGGGGACCAGCAGTATATGTTCATGATCTAAACCATAAATATGAGAAGTTAGATTATTGAAGAAAGAAATGTATCTATGATAGATACACTACTACAAAATGAGCCTATAGCAACACCCCAAAAGTGTTATATTTGGCCCTAAAAATATTGCTATAGGCCTAAAGCAACACTTTACAAAGTGTTATAAAAATGTATCGCTTTAGACCTATAGCAACACTTTTTTTATTTTAGGCAACACTTTTTAGATGTGTTGCAATTTTAAGAATATGCAACGCTTTTCTTTGTGCAACACTTTTTCTCTGAAAATGCAACACTTTTTGTTTTATTACCTTTAACCTATTGTAACACTTTATCCTATCAAATGCAACACTTTTTACAATTTTTTAACCCAATAATGTAACATTATTTCCTACAAAAAGCATCACTTTTTTGTATATAAGTAACACTTTTATCATTCAAATGCAATTATTTAAAATTGATAATTCAAAATAATATTTTTTTATTATAAAAGTATTCATAATGTCAAATACAAAATTAATTGATAAAATTAATGTCAAACTATATACCCCTACCGGAATTTACACATATATGCCAACTAATGGCACATTGCAAAAATAATACTACAAAAGTATGAATATTTCTATTACAAATTCTGCAATGCAATTTGTTCATCAAGGTTTTTTTCTCATGCGAGTCATCTTTCAACATCTTCTAAAACTTGATAATCTCTGAACTTTTTAAGCCTGAAGAACAACAAACAATCACCATCATCAATTTCATCACATAAACTTCTAGCAAGACTATGTAGGATACAACAATATAGACAAATTTTCACACAAATCATACCTCCAACAATTTCCATTGAAACAGCTTAATCTCGTAGTAGAGTTTAATTTTTAAACAACTGCTTAACCTTGTTAATTTTTGCTTAAAATATAGGAGCTTGCAAAACAAAGATAATCATTGTAAAAGTGACACCAAGTAGGTCCCCAAAACTAACCATAACTTGTGCAACAAAGATATGTCATGTATGTAGCATGGACAAATACATACAAGGGAGCAACATCATAATAGCCATTCTCAACATTTCACTCCATGTGTGCTTCCTACTTGCAAGTTCTACTGCTGAAGTTTAGTAGCACAAGCAGCCAGGAAGTAGTTTACAAACTATGACATTATGATGTTGAAAGCTACACCATATATCTAAGGATAGCATTCTTCACAAACTCAGACATGATGAGAGACTGTTAATTCTTCTTTTATAGTTGAAATTACAAACAGTTTAATCAAAATTAGAAATAAAGGTTGCCTTAATAATTATCCAGCTCTGATTGAATGAATGATTAAGATGCATGTTGTTCTAACTTGTACCAGAAAAGAGCTTTTAATATAGTTGGAAAGATGATGGGGACATGCTTTCTTATACTTGACTCAACTAATTTTTGGCAGAATAAGCAAATACAGGGCAAGAATGTAAGTTTACTGATGTTGAGTTGCAAAATCACATCTAGATGCGAGGAAATATAAGAAATGAAGCTAATGCCAGTATTATCACACAAATTAAAACAATAGACATAAATAGACACCCTGAACACAAGTCATATATGTAATGAAAATTCTATACATATATTGAAAACTAGGAAAAGTGTCCTAGATCAGCAAACATGGCTTCCAAACCTAGGAGTGTCAAAACTATATTGGTCACCATAGGAGAGCGAAAGAATACAGAAAAATTCATGCTTGAAAATGGAATGATCACTTTAATCAGTAGCTGAATCTTCACAACATAATTTACATTTTATGCACAAAAGAATCTCACCCAATGATCACAGAAGCAACATAGTTGGGCAGCACTTATTTTCTTTCACGCCTTCCATCTCTTCCTTTTCTGAGATATAAGTGAATAGTCTTCATCTATACAATAAAGAGTGCTAATATGGTATCAATAAACCAAGTGATAGAGAGAAACACTCAATGAAAACTTGCCAGGTAACTACACTTAATACCGCAAGATTAGAGTAAAAGTTTGTGGTTGCTCCAACAGTAAAATCAAGTTAAATGGAACATCTAAATCAACAATGCTCAAATCTACAGAGATCTGCCCACACAGAAATCAATATGCAAAATTCTGAGTTCCAGTTGCAAACCTGTCAAAATCTTGGCTTCTATTTCATATTTAAAAATACTTAACTGGCTTAATATCATTCCCAAAAGAGTAGAGTCATAAAATGACATGGGTGCATGGAAAAGAGAATTCAATAACTGCAAGAATAATGATTTTAAGCTAGCCAATATACCAATTTGGCAGAACAAGTACTTGATCATGACAGATATCCAACCAGGGATCTCCATTACCAGCAAATGAATATCCTCATCCAAACATGAAGTCCAAGAAAATTCGTACAAAAGTTCCAAACATCGGATTGAATTTGAACAGAAATTACATGAAACTCACCAGTAGCATGAACATAAAGCATATTGCACCAGATTATATGTACTGAAATTAAACAACCAGAAGGAACCAAAGTTCAACAAGCCAAAATCCAGAAAGGCTATTTCCCATTAATGATTCTGAGTCTACATCCCAAAATAACCAATCTAGATTCCATTCCGGGGCACGGTTCGATCAGGGGACCATTCAAAATAGCCTCAAAAAAAATTCGCTCAAAGCACAATCAGCAGAAAATGAGATTACAGAGTCAAGGCCACATTCAGCATTCACAAAAGCAGAAGAGGACCAAATTAGTACGAATAAAGCAAAACCAATTACTGACATTGGGTTTTTGTCCATTGTTCCACATCAAAGTCTGAAAACTACCCACCACCAAGGTAGTGGTCTCAAGCAGCTCAGTAGCCCCAAGAGACCTTACTCACCTTCAGTTTGAGAAGTGAAGTTCCCGGTTGCTTGAGCTGAGGTCGTCGGCTACCTTGAGCTGGGGATCGTCCTCTTGAGCTATGTACTGTTGGTCCTTAAGCTGGAGTTCGAGCTGGTCCTCTTTCCGTTTGCGTGTAAGGAGGACCCGAGGTATACTGTTGGGAATCGAAGCTTCCCATCGGCCAATTTCAGCTCCAATCAGGCCGATGTTTTCCGGCCAGTGAGGCCAGCAAATGACGCGGCGGTGCCTCTTGGAGCAAAGCTGCTCCAGCTTATAGCTTCTTCCAGTCGGTCGAGAAAGATTATTCCAGCACTGGGATCCCGAATTGTTTTGAATGGCAGATCTGAGCACAGAGCCCAGATCGGGACTTTCTTCAACCGGTTGCATCAGAGAATTGATTATCGGAGCAGTGCAGTCGTCGCCTTGTCGGCTGCTGCTTTGAGCTGGTAATTCGAAGAAGATGACTGCCCACAGTAGGATCTGAAGTTTGAGCGAGATGGCTGCCAACATTAGGATCTGAAATCGAGCTTTGAAACAAGCCAAAAGATGACTGCCCACAAGAGATATGAAACTGAAGTATGAAGAAATTGAACTAGATGGCTGCAATAATGAGAAGTGGCTGCCAACTTATTTTATTGATTTCTTTTCAGTTTTTTTTCCCTTTGTTTTTTTGGCAAAACCATCAAGTTGTGCTTATTAATTTTCTACTACTATTTTGGTTATCTCCAATTTTTTTTACCTTTTATTTTATAACCAAATAATTGCAAATACTTTATATATGAAACAAAAATGTATTTTTACAATTTTACTAATAACCTTTTTAATTATATATTAAAATTTTATACTATATAAATACAACCTTTTAAAGTCAAAACTAACTAATGTATTTTTTTATAACAATTATGTACAATAATTAGCTACACTACCATAAAACAAACTATACTATTTAAATTATAGTTTTTAATTAAAATTTTTTTAAAAAAATAAAAGAATAAAATTACATTTTCTTTGGAATTTTATACAACATTTTATAAAGTGTTGTTTATATTATACAAATGTTGCTTTAGATACCTAATAAAGGCAATACTTCTTAAAAGTGTTGTATATCTCTATAATAATTGCAACACTTATAAACAAGTGTTACATTAGACTTATATATGCAACACTTTTTTCAAAGTATTGCAACTTTTCTCAAAATTTTATTCATATGCAATATTTTTAGAAGTGTTGCCTCCAAAGTATTGCTACAGGCTCAATTTGTAGTAGTGATACTTTGAACATTCATAGAAAAATGTGTTCATTGGTGAACATATAAGATGGAAGTATTACTGACTTGGAATAAAAAAATGCCACATTCTTGGAAAATGAATTTCCAGTACAAGGTGAAATTAATAAAGATCTCGCTCTATATGAGATGCGGAATCTAAATGTTGATAACATCACTAGTGGTTCATTGTTTTTGAAAGAGAAGAGGACATTCCTTGTTCTCTTGAACCAAGTGGGAGTGATTCCATTAAAAGCTTTAATTTCATTGGAAATTCAGTTGCGTAGAAGTAATCATAAAAGTATTCGTCATCGCCATTTTGAGATTGATGGAAAAACATTGAGTAGCAAGAATCAAGCATGCAAAGCATTATCAATAATTGAGGCTGAGTTTGTAGCCTGTGGAGCTACAGTGCAAGAGGCTATTTTGCTTTGAATATTTTATGAAATCTGCAAATAGCCACGATATGTCAATGTCCATGACAATCTATTGTGATAGTCAGGCAGCCATTGACTACAATAAATATTTAAAGTATCATGATTGAACAAAACATATAGACATCAAATACAACTTTGTCAAAGATGTTGTATAGCAAAATAGATATGCTTTCAACGTATTTCTACGCATAAGAAGGTTGTGGACCATCTTACTAAACTAATCCCTAGAGATGCATTTTTTTTATCATGTGAAAACTCTAGGATTACGTAGAATGTGAATGACAAAAATGTTGTATTTTGGAGTAATGATGTATATACACCATGTAAATACAAATATTGTATGTCGCTCATGAATGCATATATGGTGTTTGTTTTATACGTCTTACTCAATTATAGCACTGATAAATATTTTTTTAAAAGTATGTCGTCAAGCTTTGGTTGACTCTTTCATACGAGTAACCGCCTCAGGCGCTATGAGAGCGAGCTGAGATGAGACTAAACATACTTAATTATAGAGTATGTAAGATGTAGCCTTGATAACAATCAAGATAAGATTTACTTGCAAAAACTGAATGTGATATCTCACGATCACGTAAGTTTGAGGTGAAGCCAGATGTGAATTTTAAATAAGGCGCTTTGAATAGCGAATTATTAGAGATTTCAAACTAGTCTCTTGACACAAATTGTGGGGTTGCGACTTTATTAAGATCCGTATGGTGGTGTAAAGACATACTCTTACCAAAAAGAGTAATCCACTATAGCATGTGTTTCATACTACATGTGCTATAAATGACCATAATAAGAAGATGAGTGAGTATTTTTAAATCCCTATCTCCTTACTTGTATGAGTCCTATGTTTGTACCCTATGTGACTTTCAACAATGCCACGAGGTGATGAGTAAATGTTTGCTACTTTGATGTGTTCCTTATAGTCATGAATGATTCGACCTTTCAGGCATTACTGGGAAAGTAATTTATTCATTAGCAAATGTCATTTGTGTGGAGGGAAGACTATTTTGATTATACTCTCCACATGTATTCACTGGTCGACCAATTATGTTTCCTATTTGGGTTGAGACATAATTGTGAATACATGGTGATTTATGGATATCAAGTATGATCTTGAAGGGATTAGGTATACTTTGATTAGTATAACAAAATGAGCCTGAGGTACAACGAGACACCGTTAATATTATTCCTTCTCGGGTTGTAGCCACTATGTTATCCCTAACATTTGCATAGTTGAGCTCCTAAGTGCTTTTAGGGTTGTAGCCGCTATGTTATCCCTAATAGGTGCATAGTTGAGCTCCCAAGTGCAGGATTGCTCGCGGTCGCACGACCTATTTTCTTGTATGATAGTTGTGATTTTGTATAGGGATAGTAACGGGTCTATCCCATCATGTACGAGTGGGAAAATGTTAGAAAAATGGGCGGATTGCCCAAGATGGGTTGACTCGACCCATATTAAATTAATAAAATAAAGAATATCTCAAGGGTGAACCAGGTTCACCGCTTGAAATATTTCTAGTTGCTTTAAAGCAACAAAAACGAACAAGAAAACGGGGTTTTTCCAGGTTTTTTTTTTTTGTGCAAAAACTCTCCTCACAAACACAGTCAAAGGATTTGGGTTGTGAATATTGAGTGTTTTCCAACGTCGTGATTGCACTAAGGACTGCTAGAGCTTGTGATTCAGCTCAGGATCCTGGTTTTATCTTTTGGATTAAGCTTCGTGAGGTAAGCTTGTTTTTATAGATGAATACCCGTTGATACATGTCTGATGATATGTGGTATTCCTTCACTAACATCAAAGCTGTTATACTTGTAAGCACTAGTTTCCTCATTTTTTTTCCTTCTATGCATTCTATAATCTTTACTACTAACAGATTGTGGCTTGTTTCAGGATGTTTCTTCTGCAGGAACTGAAACTTTCACCACTACGATTGAATGGGCAATATCTGAAATGATAAGGCATCCAAATGTCATGGAAAAGGCACAGACTGAAATAAGGACAGCCTTTAAGGGAAAGAAAACAATTGAAGCGACTGATATTCAGGAATTAAAGTACTTAAAGTTAGTCATTAAAGAAACTCTAAGATTACACCCTCCTGCTCCTTTACTGTCTCCTAGATAATGCAGGGAGGAATGTGAAATTGATGGTTATGTCATCCCTGTCAGAACGAGAGTCCTCATTAATGCCTGGGCAATCGGAAGAAACCCCGAGTGTTGGGACAATCCGGAAAGTTTCAAACCGGGGAGATTTCAAAACTCTACCTAGATTTCACTGGAAGTCACTTTGAATATGTACCATTTGGTGCTGGGAGAAGGATTTGCCCTGGAATTTCATTTGGTTTGGCCAATGTCGAACTTCCTTTAGCTCTTTTGCTCTATCATTTCAACTGGAAGCTACCAAATGGACTCAGTGGCAATTGCTTAGACATGACTGAGACAATTGGAATTGCTGCATCTAGAAAAAATAACCTTCTTCTGCTGGCTACATTGTATGATCCTTCTCAGGTCTGAAAGTCTTACCAAACTGTGATATGCAGACAAATTAAGGTTTCTGTAGCCATCAATATTATTGCAGAAATAGAATCTGATACCTGGCCTCGACTCCAATGATTTAGACTCAACAAACACTGCTGGTGTTAGGGAATAAACGAATCTCACGTTGTATCTAATAGCCCAAAAGAATAGATGATAGTAACGAGAAAAATAAATAAGACAATGAACACAAAGATTTACGTGGTTCGGTCAATGTGACCTACATCCACGGCCGGAAGCGGTGCCAAAATTCACTATTACGTGGAGACAAATTTACAAAAATGGAACACTAATTTCCACAGGGCTTTAGAAGCAAAAGAAAGAGAACAAAAGAAAGGAGAAAGGCAGAGAAGCTCTCAAGCTTCGTTATGGGATTTTGGGGTGTTTAGAGAAGAGTGCAATCCGTCCCTTTTATAGGCAAGAGGCTGAAGAATTTTATGCCACCAACCTCTCCTAAGTCAATAACAACGTGCTGAAGAAATTTGGCATCCCATCCAAAGTCAAAAATGGCCAAAAGTTTGTTTCAGCATTTGTGTGCTTTCACCAAATGTCAACAAAAGTGGTTGCTGACCACAACTTTCACTTACAAATCTCCACCTTGGTCTGTAACCCAAAAATAATGACTTAATCAAACACACCTCCGGCAAAGCCCCAATGGGCAGAATCATCAACTATGAACACCAACCGAGTCCAAGCACTGCTTGAACTTGTATACAGGAAGAGCTTTCGTAAACATATCGGCAGGATTGTCCTTGGTATTGATTTTCTGAACAAGGACCTTTTTCTCAGCAATGGTATCTCGAATAAAATGATATTTGATATCAATATGCTTCGTCCGCTCATGATACATCTGGTCTTTAGTCAAATGAATTGCACTTTGACTATCACAGTAAATGGTAGTAACCTCTTCTTGTAGAGTTAATTCGCCGAATAAACCTTTCAACCATAAAGCTTCTTTAATAGCCTCAGTAACTGCCATATATTCTGCTTCAGTAGTAGATAAAGCCACTACATGTTGTAGAGTAGCTTTCCAGCTAATTGCACAACCTCCAATGCAAAATACATAACCTGTAAGAGACCTGCGCTTATCAAGATCACCTGCGTAGTCTGAATCTACAAAACCAACCAAAGTGTTGTTGGTTCTACCGAACTCCAAACAAGAGTTTGAAGTACCCTTCAAATATCTGAGTATCCATTTCACAGCTTGCCAATGTTCTTTGCCTGGATTTGCCATATACCTGCTAACAACACTAACAGCTTGTGAAATATCTGGACGAGTACAAACCATTGCATACATAATACTGCCAACGGCACTAGAGTAAGGAACACGTGCCATATAACCTTCCTCTTCCTCTGAATTTGGTGATTGAGCAGCAGATAGCCTAAAATGGCTAGCGAGAGGAGTACTGACTGGTTTGGCATCCAACATGCCAAATCTCTCCAAAACTTTCTTAAGGTAACCTTCTTGGGTCAGATATAATTTTCCAACTCCTCTATCTCGTCTTATCTCCATACCAAGAATCTTCTTAGCTGCTCCCAAGTCTTTCATTTCAAATTCACCATTCAATAAGGCCTTCAACTGGTGAATTTCTGCAAGATTCTTAGCCGCAATGAGCATGTCATCAACATATAACAAAAGATAAATGAATGAATTATCTTTTAACTTCCGGAAGTAAACACAACTATCATACATGCTCCTGGAGAAATCATGACCCAACATAAATGAATCAAACCTCTTATACCACTGTCTTGGAGATTGCTTCAATCCATACAAGGATTTCTTCAACAAACAAACATGGTCTTCCTTACCTTCAAATTCGAAGCCTTCAGGTTGTTTCATATAGATCTGTTCATCTAATTCACCATGTAGGAACGCTGTCTTAACATCAAGCTGTTCCAATTCCAAATCAAACATGGCTACTAATGCAAGCAATACACGAATAGAGCTATGTTTCACAACAGGTGAGAAAACATCATTAAAATCAACACCTTGTACCTGACTATAGCCCTTTGCAACTAATCGTGCCTTATACCTTGCATCGTTAACACCTGAATTACCTTCTTTTGTTTTTGAAGACCCATTTGCAACCAACAATTTTCTTTTCTTTTGGCGGCGTCACAAGATCCCAAGTACCATTTTTATATAGAGATTCCATTTCTTCATTCATGGCCACCACCCACTTATCTGAATTAGCACCTGAAATCGCCTCTGTGTATGTGGAAGGTTCTCCATCTCCACCTGTTTCCTGTGCTGCTGATAAAGCATATGCAACTAAATTTGCCAAATTTGCATACCTCTGTGGTGGTCGAATCTCTCGTCTTGGTCTATCTCTGGCTATGGAATATTCTTCTTCTACTGGTTCATCTTCAACAAGGTCTGGAGCTGGTTCATCACCTTGGTCCATAGAAGATCTTTGAGAAGGATTGAAATTTATGATCTCGAACTCCACCTGTTTCTGTGTGCTATCTTCCTTTTCTAAATTACAAGGATTACAAGACTCTTTTCTAGGATTTAACATAAATGACTCATCAAAAGTAACATCTCTACTAATTACAAATTTAGGTGATTTGGGATCAGGACAAAATAATCTGTATCCTTTCACCCCTGAAGCATAACCGAGGAAAATACATTTTCTAGCCCTAGGCTCTAACTTTCCCTCACTTACATGCATATATGCTGGACACCCAAATATTCTTAAATTGGAGTAATTAGCAGGAGTACCTGACCACATTTCCTCTGGAGTCTTGAAATCAAGAGGAGCACACGGAACACGGTTGACAATATAACAAGCTGTAGAGATGGCTTCCGCCCAAAAGTCTGAAGTCAACCCAGCATTTGAGATCATACACCGAGCTCTTTCCAAAAGAGTCCGGTTCATACGCTCGGACACACCGTTCTGTTGAGGCGTCATTCTAACGGTACGATGTCGAGCAATTCCTTCATTTTTACAGAATTCATTGAATTCTGTTCCACAAAATTCCATGCCATTATCTGTTCGCAGCCGCTTAATATGTTTTCCTGTCTGCTTTTCAATTAAAGCCTTCCATTGTTTAAATGTTAGGAAAACATCACTTTTATTTTTCAAGAAATACACCCAAACTTTTCTTGAAAAATCATCAATAAATGTTAACATATACCTTGCACCACCCTTAGAAGGAACACGAGAAGGCCCCCAAAGATCAGAATGGATATAATCCAAAGTACCTTTTGTTTTATGAACTGCAGGTGAACTGAAACTGACTCTTTTCTGTTTCCCAAAAATACAATGTTCACAAAAGTCCATCTTACCAGTACTTTGTCCACAAAGTAGGCCTCTGTTGCTTAACAACGTTAAGCCCCTTCTCACTCAAGTGTCCCAATCGCATATGCCACAATTTGGTGATGTCGGTATCTGATGATACGGAGACTGCTGCAGCACCTGAAACTGTAGATCCCTGCAAGATATACAAACTACCAGACTTGCAAGCTTTCATCAATACAAGAGCACCTCGTGAAATTTTTAAAACTCCACCTTCAGCCGAATACCTGTACCCGAGAGAATCAAGGGTACCTAACGAGATGAGATTTTTCTTCAAATCTGGAACATGTCTAACATTAGTGAGTGTTCTAATAATGCCATCATACATATTTATCTGAACCGTTCCCCTACCAACAACTTTACATGGAGCATTATTGCCCATCAAAACAACCCCACCATCATATTTTTCATACGTGGAGAAATATTCCTTTTCAGGACTCATGTGGTAAGAACAACCAGAATCTAGAATCCACTCATCTTTAGACCTCACTTTATTTGTTGTTGCTACAAACAAAGTTCCATCATTCTCATCTGCAACTACACTGGCTTCGGCAGTGCTGCTGTTATTCTGCTCATTTTTATATTTTTCTTTATTTTTTAATTTGTAACAGTCAGCCTTAATGTGCCCCTTTTTCTTGCAATAATTACAAACTTTATTTTTATGTCTGGATTTAGACCTGCTGTTGGATCTACTATTATCAAAATTTCTATTTTCAGGTCTCCCCCGTACCATTAATCCCTCTGCCTGTCTTTCACTAGTCTCTCCCGTGATATCCCTATCAATCTGTTCTTTAGATTTTAAAGAAGATTTTACATGACTATATGAGACAGAATCTTTCCCATAAATCATGGTATCACGAAAATGTTTAAATGACTGTGGAAGAGAGCATAACAACAAAATGGCTTGATCCTCATCTTCCATCTTAACATCTACATTCTCCAAATCCAAAATAATGGAATCAAATATATCAAGATGTGAGATAATAGATGTACCTTTAGTCATTTTTAACATATACAACTTTTGCTTCAAATACAGCCGATTCTCCACCGTCTTTTTCATATAAATGGACTTTAACATGTCCCACATTCCTTTGGCTGTCTTTTCACCGGCAATTTCCTGCAAAACCTCGTTAGAGAGATTTAATATAATACCTGATCTAGCCTTTTTATCTAGATCCAAGAAACTTTGTGTCGACATTTCTGGAGGCTTTTTCTCTACTCCTTCAAGTGCTAACTCACACCCATCCTGAATTAGAATGGCTTCCATTCTGAGTTGCCATGTACCGAAGTTGATACTCCGGTCAAACCTTTCAATGGAATTCTTAGTTACTGTCATCGTGGCTAAAAGATCTAAAATGAGATATGGCTCTGATACCAATTTGTTAGGGAATAAACGAATCTCACGTTGTATCTAATAGCCCAAAAGAATAGATGATAGTAACGAGAAAAATAAATAAGACAATGAACACAAAGATTTACGTGGTTCGGTCAATGTGACCTACATCCACGGCCGGAAGCGGTGCCAAAATTCACTATTACGTGGAGACAAATTTACAAAAATGGAACACTAATTTCCACAGGGCTTTAGAAGCAAAAGAAAGAGAACAAAAGAAAGGAGAAAGGCAGAGAAGCTCTCAAGCTTCGTTATGGGATTTTGGGGTGTTTAGAGAAGAGTGCAATCTGTCCCTTTTATAGGCAAGAGGCTGAAGAATTTTATGCCACCAACCTCTCCTAAGTCAATAACAACGTGCTGAAGAAATTTGGCATCCCATCCAAAGTCAAAAATGGCCAAAAGTTTGTTTCAGCATTTGTGTGCTTTCACCAAATGTCAACAAAAGTGGTTGCTGACCACAACTTTCACTTACAGCTGGAATAACTGCATCGAACAAGAAATGATAACATTTCATCTCTTTCTTGCCACATTGTACCATCATAGAGTAATTCTACAGATGATTTGAAGGTTAATTTGGGTGGTTACAAATTGAGCTCTGATCATGTTTTTAAAGCTTGGCTTCTGTTTAATTTCATTAAGTGATGTAAGAAGAATTTTGTCTCTCTTTTCTGATCATGGAATTTTCTTTTCTATTATATATTCTCATTCGATGCTGTCAACTTCTGATTTTTCTCCTATCCTTACTAATATAACTAATAGAGTTTCTTAGGTTGCAAGTTTGATTGATCCCTTATCCAAATACAGACTGAATTAACTGAAACAATTGTGGATGAACATATGCAATTTTGCTGTTTGAAACATACAAGAACAACACAGGCTTTAAAAAGAGTTAATTTGCTCATATAAGAAACTAAAACGAAAACTATATATATAAGAGATTAACTCCAAGACAACCGAAAACCATATAAGAATATGTTTGATTATGAGAAAACTAAACTCAAAATAGGATTTTGATCTTGTCATAGAAACAATAAGAGAATGTCTAGCTCTTCAAATAAATTATATGGATCGGATAATCAGTCATGCACGATTGTATGAATAAAGAAAAAATTGGATTTGTTTTTAAAGATTTTTGTCGTGGCATCCTGTTTTAAGGTACTGTTACAGAGGGGACGATGTCTATGGATTTTAGTGATCTAAAAGAAAAAACCAGCAAAAAAATAATGACAAAAAAAAAAAAAAAAGAAATAGAAGAGTCAGCGATTCTAGCAGGCTAAAAGGTTTTTGAAATTTTCAATTGGTTGCGAGCATCTCGCCCCATTGATTGCAATGCAGTGATCTTCCAATTTAATTACATGTACATTTTTGTAGTTTTCAATCGGTTGCCAACATCTTGCCCCAGTCATTGTGATGCAATGAATTTTCCTTTTGCACAAACATTTTTGTAGTTTTCAATCAGTTGGGAGCATCTTGCCCAACTGATTGCAATGCAATGAACTTTCGCTTTTGCACAAATATTTTTGTAGTTTTCAATCAGTTGCGAGTATCTTTGCCAGCATCTTGCCAATTGATTGCAATGCAATGAACTTTCCATTTTGCACAAACATTTTTATAGTTTTCGCAACCGCTGTTGCGAGCAGCTCGCCCCATTGATTGCAATGCACTAATCTTGTGTAGTTTTGAATCGGTTGTGAGCATCTTGCTCAATTGATTGCAACGCAATGAACATTTCCCTTTTGCACAAACATTTGTGTAGGCTTTTTTTTTTTTTTTTTTGTCAATTGGTTGCGAGCATCTTGCCCCATTGACTGCAACGCAGTGATCTAATTTCCCTTTTGCACAAACATTTGTATGTGACCGTTTCAAATATTGTAAAGAATCCAGGAGGAATATATCCAATCAAATATAGGGTAACCTTGTACAAGAGAATAACAGTTATTCAGCAATGGCAGATTTATAATAATATCTTTGGATACGTACTGCATTCTAACGACCAAAGCTTTTTCTTGGCAGGAACAGTTCAGCGGAATGTTCCTTTCAGCTGGCAGCGGATTCTTGAGTTGATTTTCGATACATGCTCGTATTCTCGATCGCTGTCAATGAGACAGTGAATTTGTCGTTTCCCTTACCATTTGGCGGAGAGGTGCAACTTTAACTCCAAAGGATTTTGCATGGTGGTGTTGTCATTTTACTTCACAACAATTTGTACAAAAGATTGCAAAGTTATCTATGGCTACATCAATGTACTATATATGGAAGTTTAAAAACACTGTGATTTATAAACAAGAAATTGTAACTGTGTTTGACATCATGCAGCATATCGTCACTGATATAAAAGGTACGATTGCTAGTTAGAGAAGAATCAAAAGTTGTCAAGAATGAACTTAAGTATAGTTTAGGGTTTTATTGAGAAACTTTTTCAAGAGACCTAATTGCATGAATTCTGAAAAAGTCCGAAGTTTTTGTTGTTATTTTATTGATTGTTGATGTTTGACTGGTGATATTTGTAAACGTCTATTATTAGAGCTATTATACTTCAACAAAATTTAGCTTAGAAAATAGCTTTGGAAAAGGAATTAGATTGGATTAATTGTGGAGAAAATCTTGTTGTTTGAGGTTTGGGCTGGTGCTGTTGAACACTCGTGGATTATTTTTTGAACCATCATCTGATGATCATGTATCAATATCAACTTTGGATGGATGGATGAACAAATTCTCTGTATAATTTTTTTCTGTCTTATTCCGTTCAAAACCTCAATACTTTGTAGTTTAGACAGGAAAGATTTAACTGAGCATTTGATCTGTATTGACCTCTGTTCATCACCTATCAGGGAGAGAACAGTTTTTCAGAAAAATCTTTGTTTGACGGAATTAATTTAGATTGTCTAGTGCATTTCAATGTTTTATCTCCAAAGCACTAGTTGGGTTGTTTAACCTAAAATTTCAATAAACAAAATATATTAAAGAAATAATATTATTTTTATTAGTGTTCCAAAAATAAAGAAGGATTAGTTTTCTAAAGTCGCACTTCCAAATTGCAATCTTTTCAATTGAAACATTCATATTAAAATGTTCAGAAATTATATATTCGAATTGCAACTTCTTAATTTATTTCTGAACTTCTTTATGTTCAGAAATGATTTCTTTATTTTTTTTTTATTTTAGTAATATTAAGTTGAATAACTTGATATATGGGACAGTCAGCCCTAGATTTGAAAACTTTATAGTTGTTCCTTGTAAACATTAAAAGTTTCTAATAGATTTTTCTTATAAAAACTAAAATATATACGATTTCTACTAATAATGTTTTTATAATCTTATCTCCGCTCAAATTCTACTTTTTGAATTTGCCAATGCTTCAAAGGAAAAAGAAAAAAAAACTTAGAATAGGAGAGCAAGGATACATATTATTCTTGACTGGATTCTAAGAACCATGACATTAAATGGGTTGATTTTACATGTTTGGAAATTAATTTTTTTGTTAGGTAAATTACTTTAAATTCAATCATCTCTTAATTTTCTATTTTCGTCTCTCTTATAATGCACTTTTGAATTTCAATAGTTATTTGTTCATTTTTAATGGAAGAAAAATCCAATTTCGATAACTATTATACATATATATATAACTCCATCAATTTTTATGTTTTTCTGTTTGTCATATGTGTGTTAAATAATTTTTTAAATTGTATTTTAAGTAAAAAAAAAATGGACTAAGGACATATGATTTCAAACACAAATTATACCACGAGAAACAAAAATAAAACTTTTTAAAAAATGAAGATAAAAGTGAAATAAATCCTCAAGTTGAGAGAAGATTAAAACAATTTAGCTTTTTTTTGTTGTTAAATTGCTTATATAGATGACTTCCTTATCATGTTGGCCAGGTACAACACTTAAACGGCCGGCATTTGTGTTTAAAGACTGCAATAATGTTTTCATATTTTTTCTTTAACTATGATTTTTTTTTTATGATGGCTACAAGTCCACTTCCTTGTATTTATCTTATGTTATTTTAGTTTGAATAATATATATATTAGGGTTAATGCCAACTCCAACACATAAGGTGGTACTATTATTTTTCCAAAAAATAAAAATAAAAACAAAACTAGAAAAAGGAATTAATAAAGTTTCTCTTTTAAGTTTCTGAAGTAATCGTTTACTTATAAATTGTCTTATTGAATATGTACAACCACTATATAAGTCAAAAAAGTAAACAGTTGTCCAATTGATTGCATATTTGTCCACTATATTTGTTTGTTTATCACTCCATTGAAACAAATAGAGACGTGGGTTCTAAGTTTCAAATATGTAAAAAAGGTACACTCTTGTAAAATAGATTTATATATACGGAATAGTATCAACCAAAAAATTAGTATATTAAGTATTAATTTTCAGTTCAAAGTATCAATTCAAAAATAAACATATCAAATATAAGAGATTAGCATATCATTAATTTTTAGTACAAAAATATCAATTCAAAGATTAGTGTATCAATAATTTTTAGTACAAAAATACCATTCTAAAAATTAGCGTATCAAGTATAAAGAATTAACGTATTAATTTTTAGTGTACAAGTATCAATATAATACCAAAAATTAGTGCATCAAGTATAAAAAAAATTAATGTATCAATGTTTAGTCTAAAAATATCAATTCAAAAATTAGTGTATTAAGTATAAAAAAATTAGTGCATTAGTTTTCAGTTCAAAAGTATCAGTTCAATACAAAAAAGTAGTGTATTAAGTATAAAAAAAAAATTAGCGTATCAATTTTAAATCCAAAAGTATCAATGCAAAAATTAGTGTATCAAATATAAAAATATTACCATATTAATTTTCAGTACAAAAGTATCAATCTAATAGTAAAAAGAGTAAAACATTTATCAGGATCATCCTGATAAACTCTTTGTCAGGCACCAATTATTTTGTGACATGTCAGCATTTTTTAAAGTCTCACCTTAATAAAAATTAATGTACCTTACCTGCACCATATAATTAATTATTAAACTCCTTGATTTTATTCTCAGATCGTAGGGTTCACTCACATTTGGGTTAGGGTTTAATAATTATAAATTTTAATTTTTGTGATATTTTATTCTTGTAATTCCTAATTTTTGTGAAACAATATCATAGGTTCACTCATATTTTGATTAGGGTTTAATAATTATAGATTTAATTTTAGTGATAATTTAATTTTTTTAATCCCTAATTTTAATGAAACAATGTTGTAGGGTTCACTCACATTTGGGGGTTAGGGCATAATAATTGTATATTTAATTTTAGCGATATTTATTTAATTTTAATTTTTTAGTGAATTATAGATTTAATTTTAATGATATTTTATTTTTTAATTTTTTTAGTGATTTGAATTAGATAGAATAAATACATGATAATTTTAAACAAGTGATATGGATGAGTTATGAAATGATTTATATGCATTTAATGTTTTTAAACAAATGATATGGATAAGTTATGGAAGGATTTATGTGCATTTATTATTTTTTCTAAATTTAAGAATTTTAGTTAATTATATGGTATAAGTGAAGTGTATTATTATTATGGTGAAACAGTAAAAAAATGCTTACATTGCATTCAATAATTGGTGCCTGATAAAGGCTTTATTAGGATGATCTTGATAAATGTTACACCCTAATAAAAATTAGCATATCAAGTATAAAAAAAATTAGCTTATCAAGTATAAAAAAGTATCGTATCATATATAATACTAGCGTATCAAGTATAAAAAAAATTAATATATCCAATATAAAAATTAGCGTATCAGGTTTCATATATGAACCCATTTTATATAAGTTTTTATGATGTAAGAATATTGGCACAATTGCACAATTGCATAATGTCCATAATAAACTTTTCAGTTAAAAAAAATTCAATATAAAACTAGTATGGAGAATCGGTTTTCGAGAAATACAACAAAAGTATGTTTTTCTTTGCTAAAATTAGAGGCCAAATGGCAGGCAGTATTAATATGAATGAATCCAATCTTAATAAATGATAACAAAACAAGTATATTATATTAAATGCATGTCTAATAGACATTTGATACATTCTTTTCAAAAAAAAAAAAAGAAAAGAAAAGAAAAGAATCTTTTCCTTAACTATTTTTTTTTTCTTTTAAATTTTGGGCTATGCTGTTGCAATGGAATCTCTTCAGCAAACATTTTTAGTTGAAAGTTGAAACTTGTTTGGTCCCATATATTGATCTGATTTGGAATAAGTTTAAGAAAACTCTTGGATTTATTTCATATATAGGTTGTGAAAAGTGTTGAGTAATAATTAAATAGTGACAGAGAAATTCTCGTGAATTTTTGGTTTATGGTAAATAACTCTAATGGTCCCTCAACTTTGGGATAAGTACTCATTTGGTTTTTAATTGTGAAATGTTACAATTGCTATCTCAACTTGAATTTTGTTGCATAAATAGTTTATAAATAATGTTTCATTTATTCTATCAGTAAAGTTTATCCGAATGATCATCATAAACCCTTTATTTCATACACCAATCATTGCATATCATGTAAGTCTTTTTTTAATACTTCACTATAATAATAATTATATGATAAGTCTCTCTATAGCTCATTCATGATTGGATCTAAAATTATGTTGTCTTTATTGGGTTTATGACCAAAATCAAATTTAAAATTATTAAATTCTAATTTAAATGTGGGTGAACCTTATAATATGATTTTGGCCTTGATTTTGTCTATCATTAAAATTAAATTTACAATTATCCATATGTTAGAGAACCTTACAATATGGTTTTAATTTTAATTTTAGTGAAATGACACTGTTTTGAATATTAGACAATATATTGTATAAGTGGGATGTATTATTATTATTATGGTGAAAAATTTTAAAAAGTCTTACATAATACTCAATGATTAGGACCAGGATGATTTTGATAAAATTTAAACGACTATTCAACAAGTAAATTAGTTAGTCATATCATGCTTTTACATATTTGAAACTATCATATCACGCTTTTTGTTGCAACTCAAAAGCTCACCTCAGGGAAACAAACAACCGAGCTGACATAATCCGAGCTCCAAGCAATGAATTTGTATTTATCTGAAAAACAGGATGACGTTAGAGTAAAGTACCAAGGTGGTCCCCGGGGATTCTACTCCGATGCCAAAGTCAATAGTTGTGTTGTTGTTGTAATAATCTATTTTGTAAAAACATGTCAATATATAAAAACCCAAAATAATGTTACCGTTACTTATTACTTTGCTGCTCCTTATTGTTTGGGAATTGGTTGAAACCAAATCTTTGACTAATTCCTTATATTCAAATTAAGTCTGAATATTGTTATATCAATAGCCTTTCAAGTTGGTATAAATGACATTAGTTCCGTCTTGAAACAATCTTCAGAAAAAGTCCGAACTGGTTTCCTTGAGACTATAAGGAAAATACCGAGCTGAACTGTAAATAATACCGAGCTGACTTTCTTGAGAACTGGAAGCAACATCCACCTTAATGCCTTGAAATATTAATTAATCTTCCTTGAAAACTGAAAAGAACATTAAGCTGGATTCCTTGAGAAATGGAAACGATACCAAGTTGGCTTTCTTGAGAATTGGAAACAACACCGAGCTGAATAACTCGGATCACTTATTCAATCTTGGCTGAAATGCCCCATTAAAAGCTGGCACACGTTTTCATTCGAAATAAACGTTATCCCATAACGGATAAATTGCTCTTAATTACTTTTCAAAACTTGATATCAATATCTCACCGGATCATCTTCCCAATCGTGATTTGTCTTCAAATTTCAAACTTCTCCTTATCTATATATACAGCCGGATCCACTTATCTTATCATATCCATCACTTTGTCATTTCTAGAGATTATAAGTAACAACAGAAACCTTTCTTTTCATCAACTTCTCCAAATTATCTTCAAGATTCCTCCATTTCCTTCAGGTATGTCTTTTGAAGAACACTCTAATTCTTCTGAACATGTTAATTTGGCTAGTCACAGGGAACCAACAACCAGCAGTTCTCATACTCCTAGTGTTAGCTTAGAGTTGGTAGGTAATGGGAAGGGTAACGAGGATGAAAATAAAAATCCTTCTATTGATTCACAACCTAATCAACCAAGTGGCTCAACTTCTCAAGCCCATAGTGCCTCAGCGATGTCTTTCCCAGTAGTAACTACCCTTAGGCGATCTCTTAGGCGTCAACAGAAAGCTTCCACCGTCCCTTCTAATACTCCTGCTGAAACTACCGAGGTAGAAATGCCCGAGCAGGATGAGCCTTTAGATACTGAAATCACAGAAAAACTTCTGGCCGATTCTATTTCTTCCATTTTAATTTCAAAAAATGTTAACCGTATAATAAATAAATACTTTATTCCCGACCACATCACAGTTCAAATTCCGACCAAAAATGACCAAGCTACGAATCCTCCTAGGGGACATGTAGCTATTTACGAATATCAGCTCCAAGCTGGTTTGAGGCTTCCCATCACGGGTTTAATCTTAGTGGTATTAGATCACTATAAGGTTAGCTTGAGTCAGTTTACCCCGAATTCCATTCGAACCGTGGTCGGTTTCGAATTGGTGTGTAGATATGAGAAAGTAGCAATCAGCCTCCCTCTATTCAGGCAATTTTTTTCTTTGAAAACCTCACCCAACGAGGTGGGATGGTTCTATTTTAATCGCAGACCCCATAAAGCCTCCTTTCTTCACAATTTCCCGAGCTCGATCCATCATTGGAAAGAGAGATTTTTCTTTGTAAGTACTGAATTCATCTGTCAAAACCGACATTGGAAAATAACTGGCACTATAACTGACAGACAACCGAAGAGATTTTATGACATAGGTGAAGAACAAACCTTAAAATCTTTAGGTGTTAGTTTTGATGTTTCTAGGTGGTCTGAAAGAATCTAAATACAAGGTGGCCTGAGCTCAGCAACTCTCGGTCCCAAGTATAAAGGTTCCAAGGACAGACAAGGAAACGAATGTAAGTGGTGTGTCGTTTCTGCACCAAAATTAATTCTTACTCTAAAGATTAAAAATAGTCTAATGGGAGTAAGGTCGATCCCACGAAGAACAACAAATTTTCTTAATTAATCAATTTGCAATTGTCACCATTAAAATTGTCAAGAAATTAATACGTAGGAAAATAGATAAATTTACAAATTAATAACCAAGCAATTAATATCATAAAAATACCGAATTAAATTACTTAAGATAAAATTCTGGCAAATAAGCAATCCACACAAATCTTTATCAGTTGTTCATTGAAGCAAAATTAATAACTTTAATTCAATCAGTCAGTTATAGGACACCGAGAATCAGCTCTGACGTGTCCAAATCCTTCCTTACTTATTCGATAGTGGACAAGTATCAGCTTAATCCACTATTTCCCTATTTCTAACATAACCAAGCCAGAATCAGCCAATCACCCAATTCAACGTTAGAAAAGCATTAATTCTTAAAAGGACCCAACTTTAACAAATTAAGTTATGATCAGTATACAATAATTTGTTAACCAATTATCTCCGTCTACTGAGACAACAGCTTTGTCACTAATTAATCTTACTAATTCAATTCAGTGATTTAATTAGAGATTAATTGACTCTACCTAATTTTATTAAAGTTGATCAGGCTTTAATCTAATTAAGTAATGGACGCTATTCATAGAAAACTCTTGAAATTGAATATAAAATTATTGATTAACACAATTTGATCTCACAACTTAATCATAATTAGTGTTTCTTACTTACTTACCAGATAAAGAATTACTCACTAAGCATAATTAAAACACAATAATAATTAAAAGGAATAATAATAAACTGAAATATAAAACCAACTAGACCGTCGTTTGGGCAAACGACGGTACTGCTGTTCTCGCTACACAATGAAACTGCAGAAAAGCTGCTTCATTCTACAATGGGATAGCAACCAAAACGAAAATTCTCTAAAAGAAAAACTGCATAAAAAGAATATGTTCTAAGGATCAAAGATCCAAAGACACATCTCTCTAATTATCCTCTCCTCTTATATATATAGAAGAGAAAATATATGATTTCCTAGTTTAACTCAAAATAGAAAATATTCTAGTTTCCATAAATCTCTCAACCACATGTGGTTGTAACAAAATATCTTCCAGATCAAATTCTTCTCCAATTTGGTAACAGTTAATAAACCCTTTTTACTGCCAAACTTTCATCTGTTTTGGAAACCTCCACCGAATCATCTTGATGTCCTATGCTATATTTACTCCTTCAAATCTTCCCAAGAATTCTCTTCAAATCATCTTTCTCTCAACATCATCTTTTAAGCTGGAAACCTCCAAATTCTGCAATAAATATACCAATTAAGTAAACTTCACCTCACCAATCATATTAAAGCATACATAAAACTATGAATTATTTATGCTTATCAAATATCCCCACACTTGAACTATGCTGGCCCCTCAGCATTTAAAATAACTAACAAACAAACAAACAAAACTAACTAAACCACTTCACTACACAAACACCAATCTAGCCAAACGGAGAAACTCTTTCAAAACAAAATTCATGCTTAGTCCAAGTAACAAGTTCATACATAACTAAGTCATCCAAGTTAAAATACAAAATTCTGAGTAACTCTCCAAGTTCACTCCAAGCACTTATTAATGTTTACAATCAGGTTCAACCACTCATCAAAATTGCGCATGAAAACTTACAATAAGTTTGCAAATATGTCACAAGATAATCATAGTATCAAAACTAAACATGAATCAAAAGGTCTTTCAATTGGGTTGTAATGGGGCTAGGATTAAACAAGGTATGGTTTAAGATAGTCTACAAGGCTTAAAAAGAAAACAAACAAAGGTGTAAGCAACACACTCAAGAAAATCCCCACACTTGACTTGCACTAAGTCTCAAAGTAACTTCAGCACAGCAAATACTTTTCATTCCTTTTCTGCTTTTTCACATCAATTTTTTTTCTTCTTTTGTTTCCATCAGCAGATCACACATTTTTTTTATTGCTGCTGTTCTTCCTCTTCCTTGCCACTGTTTAGGCAAACAACACAGATAAAATTCTTTAGATTTTTTTTCATTTTTTCTTTTCTTTCTTCTTCCTGTCCAAGTGCTGTTCGGGCAAACGATGGACTTCAAATTCTCAATTCTACAGAACATACTGAAATACTTCCTTCATAGAGACCAAAGATATGCAATGTTCTCCTGGTCACTCAAGGGGGAACAAATCATACACAAATTACTTACACCTTAGGGGCCAAAAGAAAGCTAAAAATGGTCTTAGGTGAACTTTTTTAAGTAGGTTTAAACACAAAGAAAAGGTTAAGGCTCAAAGGGGTTAACTAAGGGTCAATTAAGGTAGGAATGAAAAATAAAGCCAAAAAGTGGTGAAATCCTAAGTGCCTTTATCATATTCAAGTTCAATTCCAACACATGATATCCATGCACAACAAAGCAGATTCAATAAATCAACTATGAGCAATTTACACTCATTCAAAGAATTAATTCAATTAAGCACCAACAAAGTGGTCATTGTACGCTTGGCTCAAATCCTCACTTTAAAGTAGGCAAAAATAAACTCAGAATAAGCATTCATCATCTTTGGAGTCATTCAAAATCATGCACAAATCATCACAATAAACTAAGCAAGTTTTAATTATATTCAGTTTGGCCAGACAATATTTATAAGGTGAAACAGTTCTCCTACTATTAACAAACTGAAAACAAAACAAAGCTGTTTTTTGTGAAAATTTTCTATTTTTTTGATTTTTTTTAGCAAAAACATAACAACTAAAAACAACACATAACACTCTCCCCACACTTAAACTCTTACATGTTCTCATGTGAGAAGGAAAAACAACTAAAACACAAGAAAACTAAATAAGAAATAAAAACATATAAAAAGTAAAAGAAGAGGGACAACCTGATTATTGTGGGGTTGCTGAGGGGGCAAACGACTGCTGCAGAACTGGAGAATATCAGAATTAAAACTTGATTGCTGTGACCTTAGAGAAATTTCAGAGTTAATGGTAGACACCAAAAAACGTGAGTAATCACCTTCTCTTGAAAATCAACAATATCTGTATAAGAGATTTAGCTCGAAAGAGAATCCCTCGGCTCAACAAAACTTAAAGAGCTCTAAAGGCACATCAGTCCAAATTCAAACCAAAAATTTGCCAAGCAACAACAAGACAATTGGGCTAACTTTACAAATATTATGCCAAATAGATCTCAAATAACATTAAAGTGTCAAACAAAGATCAAGTGACATAGAAAGTAAGATACCACCAAGTGATTATGGTAAAAGGAAAGAATTTTTAAACAACCCACTTGGTCAAATCGAATAAAATCAGTCCATCACTGAAAATAATCGTTAGAATCATTATGGGAGAGCTTGTAATGGAACCTTATTCAGCCACAAGTGCATAATAACCTGGAAAAAAAACAAATTTATTAAAAATACTAAAAGAAAATTAAAAGCAAAACTTGAAAGAAGAAAATTAAAAAGAAAATAGGGTAGTTTGTTGTTGGTATAAAGTCTCCTCCGCCGACGTAGATTGTGTGGTCGATAAAATTGGAAGCACGTATGGAAGCCAGTTGGAATGAAGAAGATGATGGCCATGGCTATTGAAGGAAGAAAGAAAAGAAGATGGTGATGGCAAGTCTAATTTGGGAAGGAAGATGAAGGTGACGGTTGTGGGGTTTAGCAAAAAGATAAATGTGTGAATTGGGTTATGGGACCACTTTGACTTGGTAATATAAAAGTAGTGGGCCTTTGCATTATCATAAGTGAAAGAATGTACTGGGCCTGAATCCCATGGAAAAGAAAAAAAATATGTCTCCACTTATTTTAATCAACCAACTCCATGTCTGCAACAAATTTTAAACCACGAGTGCCAATATTCCTGAAACAAGAAGAAGATTTATTAACTGTCAAGAAAAGCTAATAAAATAAATAAGACAAGAAAGAAAAAGTGCAAAAATAATTTAAAATTGGGTTGCCTCCCAACAAGCGCCTTTGTTTAAAGTCTTTGGCTAGACCAAGCATGTGTCGAACTCAGTAAACCAGTGGAGAAGGCTCCGGAGATAGTCTTGGAGAAGGTACATCTTGTATGCAAGTCAAAGTTTTTCCTACAGTTCCCTTGTAGCTTCTTTGGTTCCATGTCAATTTGATCAATAAGCTTTGAGTAAAATTCTTGTTATTGTCTTTTCCTCACTCAAAAACACAACTTTCAGAGGTTTAATCAATGATATAAGTTGCAAAACTAGAACTTGCAAAATATAAGGGAAACTTGTATCAGCAGGGTCTCGTTTGGGCAAATGGGAACTTTCTGGGTTGCTTGAAATCACTTGTATCATATTCAATGACATTGTTTCATCTCCAATCTCTTCATTCTTCAATTCTTTAATGTTAGAATCTGGTTCTTTACATTCATGTGATAGTGTATCCTCAAGAACAACCGGCATGTCATCACATTCCACCACCATCTCCTATTTTAGATGTTGGGTTCTCTTGGCAAGAAAATCTTTTTCAAACTTTGCAAGCTTTGACATTTTTCTAATTGCTTCAAGGAAAGCGTCGGTAATCTCCACCTTGTTGAAAATGGTTAAGATATCGCTCATGTCATCATCCTTCACATCTCTTGTTAGCCTACCAGGAAAAGGAGGAGGAATTTTAAATTCTGAAGTAGGCAAATTCAATTTAGAATGTACCTCAGATTTCTGCGCGAGCGTCGTTTGGTCGAACGACGAGGACAGAATTTTTGGGCTGATGGTTTGTTGAATTTCGATCTCTGCCTCTGGTTCTTCAATCTTTTGTCCACTACTTAACATCATTTTATTGACATCTTCCCCTGAATTAACCAACACTTGGGATGTGATTTTTCCTTGATTACTTATCCAGTTGGTGGATTTGCTGTATCTAATTGAGTAATTTGGTTACTCAATTCTTTAAAACTTGCCATTGTGACTTCTCTTTCTTGTTGCATCACATTCAAGTGTGGAACGAATGGAACCATCTCTTGTTGCCATTTATCATCTTGTATTGGCACATTGTCTTTCTGCATAATGTTAACTGAGTTAGCTAAATTTGCAAGTAAATCTTCAAGAGATGTACCTGAACTTGTAGTGGGTATTCCAATATTTTGGCCAAAAGAAACCATTGATTGTTGTTGTTCCCATGTCTATGGTGATGGCTGTTGCTGCACCTTATCTCCATCAATGTAGTTTGGGTAATTCTACCGCTCTGAATTGTATTCATTAGAATAAGGGCTGTAATGATGTTGTGGATGAAAATTCCCAATTGTATTGAATTGTGTCCTTGGATACTCTTGAACGAATTGACACCTAGCTGTTGGATGTCCAAGATTTCTGCGTATTCCACATGGTCTTTTCTGTTGAACAGCACCTAAACCTGCAACTAATTTTTTCAGTGAAGAGATCAGTGCATCTAATTTATTTTCCATTGATGTTTACCTCTTCAACCATTTGGGCAGACAACTGTTCAAAACCAGAAATTGTTTCTTGGCATATTTCCTTCAATTCTTTCCTCAACCTGTGCGCTTGTTTTCAGTATCTAAAGATAAACAGATTGAAGTTAGAAAATCTGGAATTAAACCAAAGAAAAAAAACAAATTAACTAAAAAGAAAATAATGTTATTCCTCGGCAACGGTGCCAAAATTTGGTGTGTCATTTCTGCACCAAAATTAATTCTTACTCTAAATATTAAAAATAGTCTAATGGGAGTATGGTCGATCCCACGAAGAACAACAAATTTTCTTAATTAATCAATTTGCAATTGTCACCATAATTAAAATTGTCATGAAATTAATACGTAGGAAAATAGATAAATTTACAAATTAATAACCAAGCAATTAATATCATAAAAATACCGAATTAAATTACTTAAGATAAAATTCTAGCAAATAAGCAATCCACACTAATCTTTATCAGTTGTTCATTGACGCAAAATTAATAACTTTAATTCAATCAGTCAGTTATAGGACACCGAGAATCAGCTCTGACGTGTCCAAATCCTTCCTTACTTATTCGATAGTGGACAAGTATCAGCTTAATCCACTATTTCCCTATTTCTAACATAACCAAGTCGGAATCAGCCGATCACCCAATTCAACGTTAGAAAAGCATTAATTCTTAGAAGGAACCAACTTTAACAAATTAAGTTATGATCAGTATACAATAATTTGTTAACCAATTATCTCCGTCCACCGAGACAGCAGCTTTGTCACTAATTAATCCTACTAATTCAATCCAGTGATTTAATTAGAGATTAATTGACTCTACCTAATTTTATTAAAGTTGATCAGGCTTTAATCTAATTAAGTAATGGACGTTCATAGAAAACTCTTGAAATTGAATATAAAATTATTGATTAACACAATTTGATCTCACAACTTAATCATAATTAGTGTTTCTTACTTACTTACCAAATAAAGAATTACTCACTAAGTATAATTAAAACACAATAATAATTAAAAGGAATAATAATAAACTGAAATATAAAACCAACCAGACCGTCGTTTGGGCAAACGACAGTACTGCTGTTCTCGCTACATAATGAAACTGCAGAAAAGCTGTTTCATTCTACAACTGGACAGCAACCAAAACGAAAATTCTCTAAAAGAAAAACTGCATAAAAAGAATATGTTCTAAGGATCAAAGATCCAAAGACACCTCTCTCTAATTATCCTCTCCTCTTATATAGAAGAGAAAATATATGATTTCCTAGTTTAAATCAAAATAGAAAATATTCTAGTTTCCATAAATCTCTCAATCACATGTGGTTGTAACAAAATATCTTCCAGATCAAATTTTTCTCCAATTTGGTAACAGTTAATAAACCCTTTTTACTGCCAAACTTTCATCTCTTTTGGAAACCTCCACCGAATCATCTTGATGTCCTATGCTATATTTACTCCTTCAAATCTTCCCAATAATTCTCTTCAAATCATCTTTCTCTCAATATCATCCTTTAAGCTGGAAACCTCCAAATTCTGCAAGAAATATACCAATTAAGTAAACTTCACCTCACCAATCATATTAAAGCATACATAAAACTATGAATTATTTATGCTCATCAGTAAGTGTTTTACCTTTTCTTTATCCATTTTGATCATCTTATCTGATACTTTTCTGATACTTTGACATTTACCGTAATGGATCTTAGTCAACTCATTCAAGCGAGTTCAGTAAGCCAACTACTACGGCTTCCTCCTCGGGCAAATCGAGTGAGGACACTTCAGCCCCAGTAGACATTCCCGTTCCAAAAATTTCACCACAAGCCCCAGGCTCAGTGATTCCTGATCTGGAAATTTTACCACCAGAATCAAGCCCAGTGATTTCAAGTCCTGCAAAACCCTCCTCAAGTCTTCCTCCCCTTCCTCGGGAAAAGAAGACTAGAGGTCACAAAAGAAATGTACCGCCCTCATCCAGCTCGGAAGATAGGGGGTAAACGAGGAAGTCCCGCTGCCGGTTCCACTTCTATCATTCCTTACGATTTCTCCCAACATGCCGAGTTTGGGCTATTGTCCCAATTGTCCTCGCAACAGTAACCAACTTTCCTACGTTCCCATTTCTCATTACGGGTGTCTGATTTTGCCCGAGCTGGGATTTCAACCGTAATGTCTAATCACTCCAGCTGCGTCACACCAATTGCTCAGTCAAGGAATTCCACCAAAAGAGCAAAACTCCGTAAGGCAGCTTGACAATGAAGTGCTGATCAATGCCTTGGCTATTTCTGCTTCTCAGGTATAACTTTTAATCTGCCACTTTCAATCCATATACGTTTTTCCCGATCTGCTCTAATATATGTATTTATACAGAGCGTTGTCTTATCCAACCGAGCTATAAAAGTTATCCGCGCTGCTGAGTACTCAACCTCCTTGCGATCTGATCTAGAAGCTGAAAAGAAAAAGGTCTCTAACATGGAAAGCAGGATCAGCTTGCTAGAGGCAGAGGCTGATAAGCAGAAAAATCTAGAGTCATCAGCTCGTCAGGAACTTATCTCTGCTCATCAAGAACTTAGCTCTACAAAAATAGAGCTAACAACTAAAAAGACAGAAACGGCAAATCTCTGAGCTAAAGTGCAGACGCTTAGCTCTTCATGTCTCAAGTGGCATTCTAGGTTCAAGGATATAGAGAGTCGTTATAATTTCCACAAAGGAAGTGGCTCTAATAAAACTGTGGAGAACTTCTTGAGGTCGGATTTATTTGCTCGGATTCTTGCCCAACTCAACTTACCTGTCGCTCACTATGGCTATAGTGAAGCTGTCAAGGCTTTCCAAGCGCAGTACCTGCCTCACAAGACTCTTGACGAGTTGGGCTATGATGCTGATGCTGCTGTGAAGATTACTGAGAAGTTCATAGAGTTGATCGGTGGGGAGCTCAATTTTACTCTGAATCAGTATATCCCTTCAACTCCTCAATTTGAAATGCCCGAAGTTGATATATTCGAGCTGGAGAAAAATTATGAAGGGAGTCTGTCTTGAAAATCTTTCTAGTTGTTGCTTTTAGTTCTAGGTCTTTGATTTTCTATAGATTAGTGTTTTGTTCATCCGCAAATAATGACTTGCTATTTTGTACTCCTGTTCGGAGATTTCGTTTTAGTGTTTTCTTTCCTGAAGTTTACTCCGAAAATTTTGCAAAAAGTTAGTTGCTTCATCTCGGAGATCTTTCTCGGAGATTATTATAAAATTTCCTTTCCCGAAGTTTCTTTCCTTATAATTCTTTACAAGGAATTCACGTCAGGGTTTTGCATAATGTAACATTGCTTTTTGGAGATTTTTTCCCCAAATCATATTAATTCACAGATTTCCTTTCCTGAAGTTTCTTTATTTCCCTGTTATTTTTCACAAAGGAATTTACTTCAGGAATTTTGCATTGGATTGCTGTTTCTTCTCAGAGATTTTTTCCTGGAGATTAACTCTAAAATTTGTTTCCTTGAAGGAAATCAATTCAGGAATTCTGAATAGTTGTTTTATAGATTTTTACAGAGATCTTTTCTTTGGAATTGCCATAGCAACACCAAGAAACTTTATTGAAATAATAATCAACTTATTACACCATAAGAAATAAATCCTCTACTAATAATACTTCCTCAAATTCTGGAAATTCCAAGTCCTCGGGATAGATTTCCTATCCATTCTTGACAGAGTGCAATAGCCTTTGGGAGAAACACCCACCATTTGTAAGGGCCTTCCCATTGGGGGTCTAACTTCCCTGTTTTTTTGACCCCACTTGCTTCCACTTTTCTTAAGACAAGGTCACCAGCTCGGAAACTTTGATTCTTCAGTCTTTGATTATAATACCGAGCTACTTCTTACTTATACTTAGCATCTTTCAACCGTGAACATATCCTTTTTTCTTCCAAATCATCCAAATTCTCCCCCTCTTCATTATCACCCGTGCTGAAGAATAAAATTCGAGGGCTTGGTACCCCTATCTCAGCTGGTATGACCGCTTCGGTTCCATATGTTAAGTTGTATGGAGTTTCACCCGTGGCTGTTTTTAGAGTAGTTCCATATGAGTAATAAACCATCGGTAGCTGTTCAACCCAGTTTCCACTAGCTCGTCCTAATCGTGTTTTCAACCCCTGCAATAATATACGATTAGTCACCTCTGCTTGTCCATTTGTCTGGGGATGAGCTACCGATGTGAAGTTCTGTTTAATCCCAAGAGACAAGCACCAAGACTTGAATGGCTCCTCGACAAACTGCCTTCCGTTATCTGAAATTATGACTCTTGGAATTCCATATCTGCAGACAATATTCATCCAACAAAACTTTATCACATTCTTCCCGAAGATAACGGCTAAGGGTTCTGCCTCGACCCATTTAGTGGCATAATCTACTGCCACTATGAGAAACTTTACCCGACCTGCCCCTTCAGGAAAAGGACCGAGCAGATTTGTTCCCCATTGATAAAAGGGCCAAACAGAAATAGTCGAGTTATGTGGTACCTGAGGACTATGCGTTATCATAGCAAACTTCTGGCATCTCTCGCAAGTCCTTACTATTTGACCTGCGTCTTCATACATAGTCGGGCAAAAATACC
Source organism: Ophiorrhiza pumila (assembly GCA_016586305.1). Classification (NCBI taxonomy): domain Eukaryota; kingdom Viridiplantae; phylum Streptophyta; class Magnoliopsida; order Gentianales; family Rubiaceae; genus Ophiorrhiza; species Ophiorrhiza pumila. Next base: position 6,001,306 of record BLIW01000008.1, on the reverse strand, counting down.
CGAGGAGAGTAGCTTTTTTAGCCAGCATTCGGGATCGGACATGGGAGCCACAGATTCCTTCATGTATTTCCCGAAGCAAATAGTGAGCTTGTTCTGAATCTACACAACGCAATAAAGGTTTTAGGTACCATTTTTTATATAGAATTCCAAATTTGAGAAAATACCGAGGTGCACGCATACGAATCTGCTGAGCTGCTGCTTTGTCCTCGGGGAGAATTCCCGAGCCCAGGAACTTTGATATAGGGGTCATCCAAGTTTCTGAATCTGCTATATCCATTACTTTCGTGCCCATTATGCTCCGATTTGGAAGTGTTTCCACATACACATGTTTGTTTAAATGTGATGAGGTAGAAGAAGCTAACTTACTCAAAGCATCTGCCCTTCTATTTTGTGACCTCGGAATCTTATAGATATCAAACTTTTCAAACTTCTCCACAGTCTTGCGAATGAGCTCTGCATATCTTTTCATTGTAGCATCTTTGATGGCGTACCTTCCAGAGACTTGTTCAACCACCATTTGAGAGTCACTGTAGGTTTCTATTTGACAAGTTCCAACTGATAAAGCCAATTTTAGGCCTGTTATGAGCGCCTCATATTCTGCTTCGTTGTTAGAGGCAGGGAATTCAAACTTCAGTGCATAAGTTAATTCATGATTTTCAGGGCTAATCAGCACTAGCCCCGCTCCTGATCCTTCTCCTGCTGCGGCTCCGTCAACAAATAGCTTCTTTTTTTACTATCATCTTGCTTAACCTTCCTCGGTTCCAAATCCGAGCTTTCATCTTCCTTCCGGGGCATCTCAGTAATGAAATCAGCTAACGTTTGGCCTTTGATCGCTGTTTGGGGTATAAAAGTAATATCATATTCTCCGAGCTCAATAGCCCACTTTGATAATTGTCCGGACCCCTCAGGTAGGTATAATATCTGGCGGAAGGGTTGATTAGTTAAAACCCAGATTGGATGTGCCTGAAAATGCGGCCTCAATCTCCGACCTGCGAAGACTAAGGATAAAACCAACTTCACAATCTCCGGGTACCTCTGTTCAACCCCTTGTAAAGCCTTGCTCACAAAATAAACAGGGTTCTGTACTCCTTCGTCCTATCGAACCAAAATTGCACTGACTGCTTGTTCTACTATGGCCAGATATAAAAATAAGACTTCTCCTTCTGCAGGGACAGATAGAACAGGAAGTTGCTTCAAATGTTCCTTCAGAGATTCAAAATGCTTCTGACAATCTTCATTCCATTTAAAATCCTTTGCTGATTTCAAGAGTTTAAAAAAGGGTAACCCTCTTTCAGCTGCTCGGGACAAAAAACTGTTCAGGGCAGCCATGCAACCAGTCAACTTCTATACTTCTTTGACATTTCTGGGAGCTTCCATGGAAATTATGGCTTCTAGCTTCTTCGGGTTGGCTTCAATTCCTCTCTTTGATACCATGAAACCCAAGAACTTTCCCGAGCTCACGCCAAAAACGCATTTCTCGGGATTTAGTTTTAAGCCGACCTCCCGTAACGTCAAGAATGTTTCTCTGAGGTCATCTAACATTCCTGTCTCGAACTTGCTTTTGATTACCATATTATTAATGTAGACTTCCAAATTTCTCCCGATCTGGCCCTTAAAGATCTTATTCACCAGACGTTGATAGGTAGACCCAATGTTCTTTAAACCGAAAGCCATCTTTTTGTAATAGAATGTTTCTTGATCTGTGAGGAAAGCTGTTTTTTCTGCATCAGCTGGGTTCATCAAGATCTGATGATAACCCTTATAAGCATCCAAAAAACATAGCATTTCAAATCCCACTATAGCGCTTACAATCTGGTCTATGGAAGGCAGAGGATAACAGTCTTTTGGACATGCTAGTTCAAATTTGTGAAATCAATGCACATTCTCTATCCTCCATCTACTTTCTTTACCATTACTGGATTGGCGATCCATGTTGGGTATTTTACCTCTCCCAATATCCTGACCTTCAGCAACTTTTCTACTTCCTCTTGGATGACCAGCCTTCGTTCATATGCGAAATTTCTTTTTTTCTGTTGAACTGGCTTGACATCAATTTGAATATTCAAGGAATACGTTACAAGATCTGGCGACACACCTTCTATATCTTCTGGATTCCAGGCAAATATGTCTTTAAATTCAATCAGAAGCTCAATAAGACAACCTCGAACATGAGTGGATACAGTTCGGCCGATCTGGATGGTCCTTTTAGGCCTCTGCTTGTCTAAAGGTATTCTCTGTACCTCATGTTTCCCGAAATCAAAATCTACACTTTTTATTGGATCCTCCTCTTTCACCTTTAAAGATCCACGGATCCCTGTATCTCCTTCAATGCAATTTACCCGAGCTTCTCCAGTCTTTCCCCGCATAGCAACCATGTAACATTGCTGGGCTACATCTTGGTCTCCTCTTCCCACCGCTACTCCTGCTGGCGTGGGGAACTTCATCACCAAATGATAAAGGGACCATATAACTTTCAATTTACCATCGTAGGGCGACCTATGATAACATTATACGGAGAAGGTGATTTCAAAACCACAAAATCTGAATACACAGTCTTCCACCTCGGGTATTCTCCGATAGTTATGGGTAATGTTACAATTCCCAATGGCTGAACAGACTCTCCAAAAAAATCGACCAACGGAGTTGGGCTCCGTCGGAGATATTTGGGATATACATCCAGTTGTTCAAATGCGTCAATATACAGAATGCCCACTGAACTCCCATCATCTACGTAAACTCGATGTACCAACTTATTGACAATGTTGGTTTGGATGATTAAAGCATCTGAGTGTGGGAATTTGGTGGGTAAAACATCCTCCTCCGAGAACGTGATAGTCTCTGAGGGCTTGAACCTTTTCCCGGTAGGTTCCTGGGCCGGTACTTTTCGACACCTATTCTTCCGAACTGAATTGCTTTCACCTCCTTCTAGTCCTCCAAGGATGGCGTGAAAACTTCTCCTGTGATATCCTGAGCAAGAGGATTATGGTTAAACTACGGCCTTTTATCATCAGTTCGGTAGTTTCTTCCATAATTTGTCCTCCGGGGAGATCGTCCTTCAGCTGATCGTCCCCTTCGAGCCACCTTATAAGTTGTTTTCACAAACTCCTGTAAGTAGCCTTCAAGGACACAATCTTCAATCTCCCTTTTTAGATCGGAGCAATCCTCCGTATCGTGCCCGTGCTGCTGGTGAAAACTACAGAAAAGATCTTTATTGCGTTTATGGTTTGGAGCATTCATCTTGGAAGGAGACTTCAGAATTCCTTTCTTCCCCACTATTGCTAATATATTTGTCCAGGTTTTGTTAAGTGGAGTGGTTTTCCAATCTCGAATTGACAGGTCGGCTGTCCTTCGCGGGAGGTTGAGGCTGTCAAAAACCCGAGCTCGTCTATCTGCAGCCCTGCTCCTTTTCACCTCATCTCTAGTCTTAGTATTCCGCTTCTCGTTATCTTTCTTCTTCTTTCGGGCCTCCTTGACCATGGCCTCCATCTGATCGTAGTGCTCCGCAAATATTTTCATCATTTCAGGGGTGATGCGATTATCCCCCTGCTGCGACTTTTCAAGATCTTTTTGATGAGAAGGAGATGACTGCCTTCCCCTCCTCTCGCCGACTGGTCTGACCCGTTCCTCTCATTGACCTTGTGTTCGCCATCACCGTCTTGCTGTGTGAACCTTTTGTCTGGTTCCCACAGACGGCGCCAAATGTTGCAACTCAAAAACTCACCTCGGTAAAACGAACAACCGAGCTGAAATAATCCGAGCTCCAAGTAATGAATTTGTGTTTATCTGCAAAACAGGATGACGTTAGAGCAAAGTCCCGAAGTGGTCCCTGGGGATTCTACTCCGATGCCAAAGTCAATAGTTGTGTTGTTGTTGTAATAATCTATTCTATAAAAACATGTCAATATATAAAAACCCAAAATAATGTTACCGTTACTTGTTACTTTGCTGCTCCTTATTGTTTGGGAATTGGTTGAAACCAAATCTTTGACTAATTCCTTATATTCAAATTAAGTCTGAATATTGTTATATCACTTTTCATATAGATTTCTTGTCATTTGTGGCTCACAGAATTGCTGTTTGATGTCATTTAATTTTTGTATTTGGCCTGCCAAATGCCATCATTCTTTGGAATTATTATACAAAGATGGGGTTAATTTACGTAAACTACAACATGGAACTGCTGCTTTACGTCATTTAATTTTGTCTTTTGGCTACCAAATGCAACAATTAATGGACAATTGGCTAAGCAACATATCCTCTAGTTTACAAGAATTATATTGAATAGCTCAGCACGCCCAAGTTGACAATTCCATAATGCAAAAATTAGAATCTTTGGAGAATAGATTACAACAACAATAACTAAAATTATTGTTATTCTACTAAATAGGGCGGTTATATGAATAATATTTCACTATCATACTTAATCTAAGTTATAGAGGGCATATCATAGGATTTGAAAAAAAAAATTATAATGCCAGCTTTAGAAAATATATTATAATTTTTTCGCCAATGAATGCATAGATTTTTGCAATGTAATTGTTTAGAAATAAGAAGTTGAGATGGATACATAGTAAACTACATGTAATGATGTAATTAGAAAGAAATTAAGGTTACTCTAACATATGAGAAAATATTATGAACAACCTTAAAATAGTAAGTGCAACGGGAGATCTTTTGATATCTCATATTGTGTCTAGCAAATAAAAAATAACTAATTCATACTAAAAGAGGAAGAGTGAGAGCAAAGAAGAATTAAAAAAAGATAAGAAAAGATATATTACACTTAACTATAAATGAAAAAAAAAAAGAATTTTGACTGAATATAACAAGAAAGTGTGATCTATATAGTCGACGTTATTTAATGAGATAAAAGCTTATTTTTTTTATTGTTGTTGTTGTTTGGAAAGAAAAGTTTATCGGAGGAGAAGATTAAGGGTAAATTACACCAATAGTTCCTTAATTTAAGAGTTGATTTCGAATTTGTTCCTCAACCTTCAAACGTTCTATTTTAGTCTCTCATCTTGCATTCTGAGTTTTAAATAGTTCTCGATCTGTTTTTCGTTCATGTGTAGGTAGATTATGGCTCTCATGTGTATGACACATGACAAATCAAAGGGCAAGATGGACCAATTTCGCTTATCATTTATTTAATTTATAGTATATTTTATTTATTTCATGGTTATTAATCCTTAATTTCATCATTTTTGTAAATCCTTAATTTCATCATTTTTGTAATGTGACACACACCTAAGAGATGTAATCTATCTACACATGAACAGAAAACGATGACGATTTGAAACTCAAAATGCAAGATGATGGATTAAAATGAAATGTTTTGAAGTTGATGGACAAATTCAAAATCAACTTCTAAGTTGATGGACGATTAATGTAATTTATCTAGAAGATTTATTACCCCATTCCAAGGGTAGTGCAAGCCACATATACCTCACAGCGAGCTTCGATGATTAAGTATCCTTAACCAATGAAAGATTTCTACCAATGAAAGTATTCGAAATATTACAAGAGCATATAAATTTAAATGAAAGTGATATGTTTGTTGTAAGTTGAAACTTACAAGAAACTTATGATGTATTAGTATAAGCCTGGCCGGCAACAATCGATGTGTATGTATGATGCTGCAGATGGAATAACATTAGGGTGCAAGTTTAATAAGGATCAGCCTGGCCGGCGAAAATCCATATTTATATGATGCTGGAGATGATCAATAATAAGCAATTCTAAAGAGAGTTGTTAATCAGCAGAGACAATGGAGCTCTCCTTCTTCATTTCTTTCTCAATTTTCTTTGCTTTTGTTTTTAAAGTAGTCAAGGAATGGAAGAGATCCAAACACGTAAAGTTGCTTCCATCTCCATGGAAGCTCCCTATTATTGGCCATACGCATCATTTGATAGGTTCCACACCACATCAAGCTCTCAGAAAATTAGCTCAGAAACATGGACCTCTTATGCATCTCCAGCTTGGAGAAATTTCTAATATTGTAGTATCATCGCCGCGTTTAGCTAAAGAGATTATGAAAACTCACGATCTTGCCTTCGCAAATAGAGCGGAATTTCTAGCAACCAAGGTCATATGCTACAATTGCACAAACATTGCTTGTAGTCCATATGGTGATTATTGGAGACAAATGCGTAAAATGTGCACCTTAGAACTCCTTAGTGTCAAAAATGTTCGAGCATTTGCATCTATTCGGCAAGACGAGGGTTTGCGTCTCATCAAATCTGTTCAGGTTATGGCTGCTGCTGGACAACCAATCAATTTAACACAGAAACTGTCTCAATACACGAGTTCCATGGTTTGTAGAGCAGCATTTGGGAAAGTAAGCAAAGATGATCAACATGCATTCTTGCAGCAAATTCAGGAGTCACTGCCGCTTGCAAGTGCCTTTGAAATTTCTGATATGTTTCCATCATTCAAGATTCTTCATCCTCTACTTTCAGTGAAGAATAAACTGGTGAAGATTCACAACAATATTGATAAATTATTGGATAACATAATTGATGAGCATATTGACATCCAAGCCAGAACAAATATGGCTGCTGGTGAATCAGGACAGGATGATGTAATTGATATCCTACTCCGAGTTAAGAAAAATGGCGATCTTCAATATCCAATATCCAACAATAACATCAAAGCAGTTGTGATTGTAAGCGCTCGGGTCATAAATTTTTTTTACTTTTCTGCATTCCATGATCTTTAATTTCTACTAATATATTTCAGCTTGTTTCAGGATATTTTTACAGCAGGAACTGAAACTTCGTCTACTGTGATTGAATGGGCAATCTCTGAAATGATCAGACATCCAAATGTCATGGCGAAGGCACAGAATGAAATAAGGACAGCCTTTAAGGGAAAGAAAACAATTGAAGAAACTGATATTCAGGAATTAAACTACTTAAAGTTATTAATTAAAGAAACTCTAAGATTACACACTCCTGTCCCTTTATTGGTTCCTAGAGAATCCAGGGAAGAATGCGAAATCGATGGTTATGTCATCCCTGTCAGAACAAGAGTCCTCATTAATGCCTGGGCAATCGGAAGAGACCCCGAGTATTGGGACGATCCAGAAAGTTTCAAACCGGAGAGATTTGAAAATTCTGCCGTAGATTTCACAGGAAGCCACTTTGAGTATATACCATTCGGTGCTGGAAGAAGGATTTGCCCTGGAATTTCATTTGGTTTGGCCAATGTCGAACTTCCTTTAGCTCTTTTGCTCTATCATTTCAATTGGAAGCTACCAAATGGCCTCAGTGCCAATTCTTTAGACATGACTGAGACAGTTGGAATCACTGCATCCAGAAAAAACAACCTTCTCTTGCTGGCTACAAACTATGATCCTTCCCAGCTCTGAAAGCCTTACCGAACTATGATCTGACAAATTACGGTATCGGTAGCATAAAAAAAGACAAGAATCTATTGCCTGTCCTCAACCCCAACAACTTTGACACTACAAAAACTGTTGATTAAACTGCATCCAACTAGAAGTGACAGCCTTGAGTTTATTCTAATTTTAAGATGAGTTATAAAAAGTTTCTACGAATGCAAACACTAAAATATGATTAAAATAAATAATTAAATAAAATAATATGGTTCAAAATTACAATTATCCCTCTTACTTCACCGTCGTCTCTTCTCTCTTCCTCACCGTTACTTGTATCACGATTTTCTTTCTCTATCTCTTTACTTTTTTTTTCCCTTTGATTATCACTGGACAAGCGAAAAAACCCTAGATTATAACATTACTGGCAATTGCTAATTTTCAACAGCCGTCATTTGCCGATAATAGAAGCACCTAGGATTTTTCTAGTTTCTCAATGCTTCCTCCTTTTCAGCGCCATTGATTCTCTGTTAAGACAAAATTGAGATTTTCAATAAAAGGAAAAACTTTGAAGGTTTAATGGTAAGGATCTATGGGTGGAGCTCTTTTTTTTTTCTTCTCAAGCATGTATTGATTGAATTCAAATTTTATCAGCTTGTAGCTGTTTCTTGAGCCTCTGATTCCAGTCAATGCTTGTATTGATTGCATGCAAACCATTGTTGTAGTACATATTCAACGAATAATCAGTGTAATTAAATTAATCACGGGTCTTGGAGGTCACTCTTGGTCGCCCCTCATCGTTGGGAAAGTGGATTAATTTATGTTGTAGTTGCTGTTTAATTTTACTAGATCTTTGGATTAATTTATGTTGTAATTGCTGTTTAATTTTACTCGATCTTTTGATAATTAATCTAACTAAGAAATACAATTGGAATGTTCTAATACTTTATAATTCACTTGGACAAGAAATTCATTGATTCTATAAACTTTAACAAATCAAGTATTATTGCTTGTGGAAAATCAAGTTTAATGTGAACGTTTGTCAAAATTGTCTACCGTGCATGACAATAATGCAGTTTGTGTTAGAGTTTTAGGTCAAGCAATTAATGTGGAATACCTAGTCTGCCTCCAGCTAGCATATTTATAGTAATACACGCATTACATCCCAGGTATCTAATGTGGAATACCTACCCTGCTGCCTCCAGCTAGCATATTTATAGTAATACACTAGGGTTAAAACCAGTTAATGGACTCTTCCCATTCAGGCCCATTACAAAGGTCCATTATCTATTGTGCTTATATTAGAACATAATAATGAATTATATTAAATATACAACAATCTCCTCCTATGTTCTACATATAGCACAATCCAATAAATAGATAATGTAATGTTCAAAACAGATGATTGAATCATTCATAGCACAAAAGATTCATTACTCAAAATATGAATTTTTTAAACACAAATATGAGTTTTAGAAAACAATCTAAACTCAACCAAACACAAACAAAAGTGTTACCAAGATCAAAGTTTTAGAAATCTATAAACTTCGAACACAAGAGTTTTAGACATACTCTAAACTCAAAACAAAATGGGCAAAGCTTATGTAAGTGGACAAATTATTCAGATAATAGTCCCCCACAGTCCATAGTTCTAGAGGAATTATCCATCAAGTCATCCTCTTCAGGATTCCAGTTGGAATAAGCTCCTCCATTTCCATCATTTTCTATAAGTTACCAAATATGAACTTAATCATTTGTGTAACAAAATAAAGTGTCTAGTTCAAGAAGAAGAACTTAGCACAATATCTCAATGATTGAAAATAAATATATATCAATGTCAAAATGCATCAATACCATATTCCAATAAGCATCAATGTCCAGTTTCTTTATAAGAACAAGACCTAACAGTTTCTTTTCCAAAAGAACCATTTTCAATAAGCATCAATGTCCAGTTTCTTTATAAGAACAAGACCTAACAGTTTCTTTTCCAAAAGAACCATTTCCAATATTTCTATGTGGAATGTTACAGCTGTCAAGTCCAAATTTAGTTAAGCAGCATCATCAAATATGGAATGATACTACCGCTCTAAACAGAACATCCAGAATGAGTAAAATCACCTCATCATATGTGGAATGAGACAACGCACCTAAAAAGGATATATCATCAGATGTGGAATGATATATTAACAACTATAATCATCGGCGAAATATTATCAAGTGCTTATCTTATCTATCAAAGGGAGATTCGAAAATTTCAAAATTAACATGAATGTAGGTTAAGACATATCTATATAGTCTTTAACCACAGGAATGTTGGTTAAGACATATCTATATAGTCTTTAACCCTATATCCCCCACAATTTTGAAGATTCGAGCTTTGTTCAGTCCCTTTGTTAGAGCATCAGCCAGATTATCCTTCGATCTCACATCGACCAAAGTAATAATACCATGTTCTATGAGATACATCAGCAAGGCATGTCTCAGTCTAACATGTCACCTCTTACCATTAAAGAGTGAGTTTTGTACTACTGAAACTGTAGCCTGATTATCACAGAACATACTTAAAGACGTAATCTTTAAGCGGATTAGTGGAATATCCAGGATCAGTTCTCTTATCCACTCTGCTTCTCCTCCTGCGGAAGCTAGAGCAGAAAGTTCTGATTCCATAGATGACAAAGCAATGCAAGTCTGTCTTTTGAATTTCCACGCAATAGCTGTACCACCTAGTGTGAAAATATAACCACTAGTTCACTTACTATCCCCAAAGGATGAGCACCACGAAGCATCAGAAAATGCTTCCAATATAGGAGGACGACCACTATAACATAGTGCATGGTTAGAGGTACCCTTCAAATATCGCATAAGTCGCATAAGGGTATGCCAATGTTCATGTCCGGGATTACTAATGAAATGACTCAGCATGCCTACAGAAAAGGCTATGTCTAGTCTAGTGCATGTCATTGCATACATGAGACTACCAATCAATTTAGAATAAGCTAATTGATTCATGCTAGCTCCCTCATTGGGGCTCAGCCTTCTATTAGAATCATACGGTGTCTCAATCACGGTATATTCACTGTATCCTTATGTAGAAAGCCATTTGTCAATGTAATGAGCTAAGAGTAATACCTTGCTCTGTAAAATGTACTTTCAGACTATACAAAGATTTGTTTAACTTACAAAATTTGTTCTCGAAACCTTTCATGACAAACCCTTTAGGTTGGTTCATGTAGATATCCTTAGTCAGATTTCCATTTAGGAAAGCTGTCTTTATATTCATTTGATGCACAACATAGTGCTCAATAGATGCCAAAGCAAGAAGAATTCTTATCGTGGTCAAATGACAGATTGGGAGTAGACATCAAAATAATCTATCCCATATACTTGGGTATAGCCCTTAGCTACTAAACGTTCTTTATACCGAGCTATAAATCCGTCAGAATTAAGTTTCTTCTTCAAAATTCACTTGCAACCTATAGTCTTAGCCCCTTTCAGCAAATCGACTAGGTCCCAAGTTTGATTTTGTAACAGATAGCTCATTTCATTATCAATGGCTTCTGTCCATAATAGGGAGTCCCTAGATCTCATCGCCTCATTATAGGTGGATGGATCATCTTCTAAATGGTAAGTGACAAAATCCTCACCAAACATATTGGGAACTCGTTGTCTTGTATATACTCTTAAAGGTACAGATTCAGAAGGGATCCGAGTGTCAGAGGAAGTCAATTCAGGTTCAATAAGTGTCTCTGAAATGATTTCTACAGTGCCTGATACTGTCAACCCTTTATCTCGAAGAAATTTATCTTCAAAGAAAACAGCATCTCCAGATTCTACAACCACATTGGTTGATAGATCCAAGAACCGATCAGCAGCACTATTCTCTGCATTACCTAGGTACACACAAGTGTTAGTCCTAGGCCCCACCTTAGGTATTCTAGGGTCTGGTATCCTTACATAAGCAATACAGCCCGAAGTCTTAAAAGTATCATATTTACAAGGATGTTTATGCCATATCTCATAAACATCCTTGTTGAAGACAACTTAGAGTGCGACAACCTATTGAGGATGTGATTAACAGTCAAAGTTGACTCTCCCCAATAACAGGAAGGCATGCCAACTGTCCATAACATAGAACATTTCTGTTAACGTCCTGTTCTTACGTTCAACTATGCCATTTGATTGAAGTGAGTAAGGAGCAGTAGTTTCAAGGATTATGCCCTCTGAAGCACAAAATTCCTTGAACCCTGTCAATGTATATTCTCCTCCTCTGTCACTCCTCAACTTTTTGATTTTCAAAATAAATTGGTTTTCAACACGATTCTTGAAATTTTAAATTTATCAAAAACTTCATCTTTTGATTTTAACAGATAGATATGACAATACCGAGAAAAATCGTCTATAAAAATGAGCAAATACTTCCGACCACCTCTAGTGGGAGAACTTTTAAAGTCACAGAGGTCAGAATGTATTAAGTCAAGAAGTTGTGTACTCCTAGAGACCGGACGAAAAGGTCTTCTAGTAATTTTAGTTTGAGCACAAACTTCACATCTGTTAAATCTGATCGAAGTATCGATAGGTATATTATAACTTTTAACTGTCCTAACCGATTATGCAATATTATATGATCAATTAGAGTTGAACTAAATTGGCTGACCGTTTCAGTTCCAGTACTCAATTCATACTTTAACATCTTTTAAAGTTAAAAGTTTACTTGAAGAGAGGTTGATATTTGCAGTACCAGTGTGAGTCACGACCATCGTCCACAGCAATAGTTTCATTGGCCTCAGCAACATCATCAAGTAACTTTTTAGTTTGGCAAACAGTTTTGAGGCTCAGTCTTTTGCAGTAGCATATGTGCTTCCAATGGTGTGTCAGATTTTCCTTCTTTGGTAGACTACAATCTGCTATAAAGTGGCCCCATTTCCCATAATTATGGCACTTGCCCTTCTTTTTCTTAAAGATAGGCTTTTTGGCCTCTAATTGTTGAGACTCACTTTTGGGAGACTTGGATTTCTTAGGAAATTTCTTGGGATATATTACCGCATTAGCAGCTGACTATTGCTGTCTAACCATCTCCAATGTATTCCTAACTCGATTCTCATCCTCGATTCTAATGAACCGTTTAAGATCAGCCAGTCCCACCTGTACTTATCTTCCTGTACATCTCAGTTTTGAAAAGAATGCCATGCAGCATGGTAATATTATAAATAATGGCACCAACAAGAAAAGGATCACAAACATTGATATTTTCATTAGTCAATTTAGATCTCAAATTTTCTAGATCATTAATTTGAGGAGTGATTTCCATATCTTCCTTGAAATTTGAAATCTAATGAATTTGTCAAACAAGCATGTGTTTTTGACAATTCCTCCTCTTTCTTAAACTGAGTATCTAAATTGTCCCAAATTTCTTTAGCAGTCTTAAACTTGCTAAAAACTTCTGCAAGATGGTCTGAAAGACAGTTCAAAAGATAATCTCTGCAGAAGTCATCATCTTTGTTCCATTGAGATTCATCAACATCCTCAGTGGTATCAGCAAAAGTACTCATAACAGTATAAAAATATTTTCATATTTTAAACCAAACTGAGTCTTTCGTTTCCAGGAATTAAGATCAGACCCACTAAAAAACTGAAGTTTAACCATATCAATTGCACATATAGTTTAACTATATCAATTGGCACATATAGTTTAACCATATCAATTGGCACATAAAGTTTATGCACATATTTTTCCATTTTTCTAAATAAAAATTTGAAGGAGTGCACCTGATGAACAGTGCCGAGTCACTACAGTACCGTTTGCTACAGTGCCGAATCGCTACAGTACCGTTTGCTACAGTGCCGAATCGCTACAGTACCGTGTCACTACAGTACAGTGTAGCTACAGTACCGTGTCGCTACAGTTACGTCGTCGCTACAGTACCTCGCTACAGTGATGCCGCCGCTACAGCGCCGTCACTACAGTACCCTAACTTTTCTAATGCATCAAGATTGTTAGAGTTTTAGGTCAAGCAATTCAATATGCAACTGATTGAAGCATTACACCCCAGGTATCTAATGTGGAATACCTAGCATGCTACCTCCAGCTAGCATATTTATAGGAATACACTAGGGTTAAAACCAGTTAATGGACTCTTCCCATTCAGGCCCATTACAAAGGTCCATTATCTATTGGACTTATATTAGAACATAATAATGGATTATATTAAATATCCAACAGTTTGCACCAAATTTTCTGCCTAGGTTATCTTTAAGAGAGTCATTATCGATGCTCAATTTTCTATGACTGTGTTTACAAAATGTTCTTAGTTCATATAAGTTTAAAGATTTTTGTATCAAATTTCCATCCCACCCTCATAAGTCAAAATTAATTATTCAAATATCACATACCACACATCGAATTCCAAGTCTTATTTTCAAATATTCCATATATACTTTTATATGTTACTCCTCTGACAGGGCAAGTGATCCCACATTTTTCTAGAAGTAGTTTTACTACCCTAATCCTCTAGTTCACTATTTTTTTTACCTTTAATTTTTGCCAAAAAAAAAATTAGAGATAAGAATAATATTGTTTTTCCTTACCCCATCATTTTAGTTTTATTGGAGGTACAAATTTCGTATGTCATAAATTTTCTAAAAGGTTTTCTTGAGCCATCAAGATGTTAACTGCAAAGAAAGTATATAAACTACTACATAAGCCATGAACAAAATAAAGTGGTTGTATATTTGCTTTTTCAATTGTATCTCATTTTGTCCTTCTATTTTGAATGCATATAAATATGATAAATCAATCCAAACAATCAATCCCACATAGTGAGCCATTATGACAAATTCATGGTGCAATGTATACAGTCGACCATAAAGATTTAGTTAATGTTGTTGTTGATAAATATGACAAATAGTTTTATGTTCATATGCTTCATATATAGTCATTAAAGGAAATGAGTTTGATCTTGTTCATTCATCTTATATGATTTTTTGTCATAGAATAAGTTTGTCCATTAGAACTTAGACTATATATATATGAAACTACTCCACTTATAATATGCTTTGTTGCTTTCTAATTTTAACAATAGAAGGGGAAACATTACAGCAAAATGAATTGAATCACTCTTATTTGCTGTTGTAGTACATAGAAATTATATGTAATATATTCCACAATGGAGCAAAACTCCATTTTATTTATGTTCAGAATCATATACATGCATGTATGACTTGAATATATATATATATAGTACTATATCTTTGTATTTTTGATAAAAGGTTTGCATCAGCCAGTTGGTTTGTTGTTGAAGTCCTAACCAATTATAGGAACCTATATAACAATGTTGTTGGTGTCAACCCAAACCCCATACTCTGTTACAACCAAAATTTTCCTGTACCCCTTTTCCTTCCAACAGAATTATAGTAGTGACAAAAGGGTTTTCCCTATCAATATTGTCGTTTGAGTTTATTCGAATTTTAAAACGATTTATAAAAGTTTTCTACAAATATTACGGTTTTAGGAGGAATTCTAATAATAGGGTGTTTGTAGAGTTTACATTTTAAGAATGCAAACACTAAAATATGATTTTAAGAATGCAAACACTAAACATTTAAGAATGCAAACTCTTGATTTTTTATTTTTTTATTTTTTTGAGAAGGTAAGTTACATTTGTAAAATGCAAAATGAAAACTCTTTAATTTTTATTTTTTGTCAAGAAAGGATAAGTCTGCAAACTGTCAATGCATAATATTTAATTTTTATTTTAATATGTAAGTTTGCATTTGTGAAATATTTTATACACATATATATTTTAAAAAGGTAAGTTTGCATTTCATGCAAACTCTCTTCACAAATACTTGTTGGAATTTAGTTTATAATCATCAAGAGCTGTAGAAAACTATTTAAAAAAGACCCTACATTAGGGAATGCCTCGACAACCTTCTCTTTCCTGCCAAATTATACAAAACCTTTCCAAATCCCTGCAGATATATTGAGGGTTAATTTGTGTGGTCCTTTTATAATTGATCTTGATTCTTGAATGTTGTGTTTCACTTTTCCGATGGAGTTTTCCTTTTTATTAATTTTCTTATTCGATGCTGTGAATTCTGATTTTTCTCCTAGTCTACAGTGTTTCAAATCTGAATTGTGGTAGGAACCGAAATGTATACGATTCCATTAAGTAAGAAAAGGTATTAATTAGAAGCATGCATACATAGTTTTTTAAAAAGTCATAACTTTCTTTTAAAAATTCAAGACTATAATCCATGAAAACTATGCATGTTTGATTAAGTATTTTGGTTTAAAAACTGAAAAAAAATGTCTAAGTCGTAATTTAGAGAAGGTTAATTAATTTTGCGTTTAAAAGTAGTTAAGTGTTTGTATTGATAAATTTTATTTTTATGAGAATTTTTTATTAAATAAATTTTAAATAAAATATAAAACTTTCTTTTAAGGTTAACCACTAGATGACCATCAGTAATATCGGATCATTTATTCAAAATTAACATATCTTATTTTGTTCAATGATCAAAACGCAAACCATTTCACTAAAATTATGACTAAAAAAATAAATATTATCAAAATCAAATCCACAATTATTAAAACATAAGGCAAATTCTAGTGAACTGTACAATATTATTTTAGTCATACTTTTAGTGAAACAACGTTATTTTTATATTTTGGATAGGATAAAAAAGAGAAATATTTAATAAATGCCCTGATGTTGACAGTCAATAGCATTGATCAATGACAGTCAACTGTGGCTATTGAGTCAGAAATAAATAAATAAATAGTTGAAAGCATTAATTTGTTCATTCATAAGGTTTTAAAAAATCTCAATTTTCTCCCAATATCCCTTATGCATAAAATTTTATATTTTAAAAAAATTATACATTTTGTTTGCTCCTTATCTACCTATTTATATATTTTCCATTGATCCAAGAAACAAAAATGAATAGTTAAAAACATTTATATACAGTTCTTTTTTTATGAAAATCATAAAATTTTCCAAAAAGCACAAAACTCTTACATGTAAAAATTGGGATTTTTCAATATTTGTATTTTCATTTTTTCAATAATCTACGATATATATATTTCTCATTGAGTTTTGAACAAAAAATATCGCAAAAACTCTTTTGAGACCATCTCATATATGGACGTGATACGTGAATTATGATTTATATACTAATATGCTAATTTTTTTATACATTATACGCTAATATTTGATACTTTATATGCTAATACACTAATTTTTTATACTTTAACGCTAATGTTTGATACTTTATACGCTAGTTTTTTATACTTTGTACGCTGAAGTGAAATTCATACGTAAGTCTCATATATGAGACGGTCTCACAGGAAAATGACCCAAAATATATATATGATTTGAATACATAGGTACATAGTGTTTTTTTAGAAATTCGGAATTTTCCCCCAAATCCTACCCAACAACTTATGAAAATTGAAAATTGAAAATATTTACTTTTTCTGATAATCTACTAATTTTTAAAATATTTTTTACTAACTTATTTCTATATTAATAAATCTTTTAGGAAAAATTTAAGAAAGTATGTGTCTCACTCCATTATTATTAAATAGGACATAAATTTAATATATTTATTATTTAATATATTTATCATTCGTACCTTAACTTATAGGTTGATTTAGAATTTGTCATTTAA
The DNA here is from genome assembly GCA_016586305.1 of Ophiorrhiza pumila. Taxonomy (NCBI): domain Eukaryota; kingdom Viridiplantae; phylum Streptophyta; class Magnoliopsida; order Gentianales; family Rubiaceae; genus Ophiorrhiza; species Ophiorrhiza pumila. Next base: position 5,984,301 of record BLIW01000008.1, on the reverse strand, counting down.
CTTCAAAACATTCTATTTTAGTCTCTTGTCTTGAAATTTGAATTTTAAATAGTCATCGGTCTATTTTTCATCCACGTGTAAACAGACTTTGTATCTCATGTGCGTGACATATGATAAATGGAAAGTCAATGCCCGGAAATATAAAAAGATTATGTCATATGATTTGCACGTTGGATTATTACGGCAAAATGACAAATGAGCTTTGCACCTTGTCTCTTCCTTTCTCATCCTTTCACAAAATTGGTGAAATTGCGGCCTAACTATTGAGATTGGTAGATTCAATGAAAATCAGTTTCAAGAATGTTGTTTGGGGAGGATTTCATATGTCATGCGATGGATAATCAACTAATTTTTTTCATCCAAAAAGGATAAAGGTGAAAAACAATAAACATGAATTAAATAAACAAAATACAGTAGTAATATTTTCTTCTTTATAGCAATGAGATCTGCTTCAGTTTTTCTCAATGATTTTAACAATCTGGGAATGTTCTGCTTCCCTCTCTCACATATATATTTGAGGATCATACCGATAAAAAAAAGTTACAAACACCTTCTTAAATATATTTTTTATAGCTGAGAAATCTTCTTTGTAGGTTTGCATTTGTCCACGAAGTCTTGATTTCGCCTTTATTCCGCAATGGTAGAGTTCATCCTCAACGTTCTCGCTTCTTTCTTTGTTTGATATCTTTTTTCTGGGTCTTATTTCTCTTCTATTTGCTTTGCTGCCACTAAAAATGGAAATTTTATCATTATTTATTGAGTTTCATTGTTGTTTATGAACATGTTCAAAAATAGTCCTTCGATTTGTCATGTTCCACGCACATGACAAACGGAGTCTGCCTACACATGAAATAAAAACAGATTGAAAAGGATTTAAAAGTCAAAATGTAAAATGAGGGATTAAAATATAACGTTTTGAAGTTGAACGACAAATTCGAAATCAATCTTTAAGATAAGGGACGAATGACGTGATTTACTTCTAACTTTATTTTTTATATAATTAATAAAAGATTTTGTTATCCTCACCACAAATTACTTTTGTTAGATGTAATACTTATTTCTACCAATCCAGAAATGACAGATCAAGTTGCAGTATCCATATTCTCATATTCTTCTTGTAATTTGTATCAAAATTTGTAACAGTTTTGCAAGATGTTAACAATGTGAAAAACTACGGAGAACTTCCGGTCTATGTAGATGAACAGGCCAAGGTTTGTATTTTCCAATAATTTTGGTTGATAAAAAGTGCAAGAAAATGAACAATAACCAATAATTTCTTGAGAAAAATAAAAATTTGGTCCTTAATTAATATAATCGGATGACCCAATTCCATCTCCAACGTTTCAATTTGTAATCAATATGCAACAATTGACATATTTTCTTTGTTGATTAACAAAAATTGTTACATGTTCAACACATTTTTGGTAATAGTTAATCTCCTATCATTTTCTCTAATAAAAAAAAAATATTTTCTTTTACACAAGAAAAAATAAATCATCATTTGAAACTAATTTTCAGTATTGTGAATTAATTCACCATTGCAGAGTTTTATTTTTTATTATATAAAAAAGACTTATTTTTTTATTAGAAAAAAATGACAAGAGGTTAAACACTAATTAACAAACATCTATTAAACACTTGACAATTTTTGTTAATAAAAAAATATATCCATCAATTGTCTTATTTTGGTCAGAAAATAAAACTTTAAAAATCAAATTGGGTGGTTAAAAATGATTAAAGACCAAAAGTGTCACCATTTAAAACTTCAAAAATTTAAAATTTTGAGGATTAAAATATTTTTTTCGTAACTTCTAATATGTGATAAAGAAATGGCTGCAGTTATGTGACTCCACTCAAGAAAATCCATTATGAAAAGGAAGAAAACAAAGCCAGTATTACTACAGGGCACCATATTTGGTGTTGCACTGTACTGGAGAATCCAAATGCCCTAAAAATGGCTTGAATTGGAATGAGGGTTTTTTTTTTTTTTTTTTGGCCAACATTTTACTCTATTTTAGAGTAGTTATACTAAATTTACTTTAACCATAATTTCATTTCTTACTATAAAATGATATTCTATATACATTTGACTTTACACTAGTTCATTTTATATTTATTTTTATTAATTTCATACTTTTTTTTATTTTAAAAAACCTTAGTCAATCTTTCTTTTCTTTTATATATTAACCCAATACAATAAATATTATTGTACAATAATATTACAATACTAGAAAATAATTTTAATAGTTAAGAAATATTATGTTTTAAAATAGATCGGATCCGCAACCGATCTACCAAATTATTAATTAAATTATGAAATATTGTACGTTGAGAGTTTAATGTAATATATTTTTTTATTTGTTTGCAAGTTTATTTTAAATATATATTATGTTGTATTTGTGTGTTATTATAAATATTAGTGTTTTTACATATTTGAAATGCACAAAATTTCTAATCAATATATGAAATGCAATTCATAAATAATAGTCTTATACGTAACTATATGTGTTCAGCATGCAAAAGTTGACAATTCTATGATCCGTGAGAGAACGAAACTGGGACAATTATTGATATCTTAAATGCACTAATTTCAGTTGCATTGTTTTCTGTGGTTGTATTTGTTTTTTCAATGTCATGCAGATATTTTGAGTTTAGTTTTTGACTTTTGAGGTAGTGGTGATGACTTTTGAGTTTAGTTTTTGACTTATATTCTGTGGTTGTGTTTGTCTTATATTCTGTGGTTGTGTTTGTCTTATATTCTGTGGTTGTGTTTGTCTTCCAATTAGATTTCTTTATTTCATTCATATCTTTTTAGTCATTTGGACTAGTTCAGTCAAACATTTTGAATTCAAAGGTTAAAATTCGATTTTGTGAAAATGCATATAAAGATACGTGTGTTAAAAAAAAATAGTAAAAATGCCTCACACCAAGATGATTCTTATAACTTGCCTATAAATAACAAACTCAAACTACTGAAATTCTCATTGTCCATAATGCAAAACGAGTTGAAGATATGCTTATTAGGTTGAGTAGATCAATCTAAGAAGGAGAAAAAAAAATATAAATCGTATTGTTAAACTTTAATGAGGTAAAACTTTCTGGTCCAAATTCAAAATTGTCATTCTGACCAAACATTAGAAGGTAATGACTATATTTACAAGATTTATAGGGTTATAGACGAGAAAATTATGCTTAAAGTTTAACAATGCGATTTAGTATTTTTTTTTTTCACGTTTTGGACTCATTTTATGCACATTCCAATACACATTTTCAGGCCGATTCACACCGATCTACAACTATTTCCTTAAAATTTCGCATTATATCCAAGTTCAATTTACCTATTGCATAAATTAAATGAAAGAGACAGTGACTTGTAAGTGGAAAGGGTTTATGTATCACTTCATAAAAAATTGATATGTGCAATTACTTATTCCTTAGTATTCATTAATTATTTGGTTAAAATTTTAGTTTAATTTTTAAAATTAGATAAGTAACTAAAAAAATACGTGTGAGATTTTATAAAGTTGTACAACAAATCTGAAACCTTTGTAAGCTGAAAGTTGAAATCCAAAAATTTTTGGAAGGCCTATATGAGTATACTAAGTATCAACAATTTTTAAAAGGGTAATTCTCACATCGTCTCAAATATGAAACTTGCATGTAAATTTTACTTTAGCATATAAAGTATAAAAACTTAGCATATAAAATATAAAAATTAGTGTAATAGCATATAAAATATAAAAAATTAGCGTTATTAAAATTTAGCTTATTAGATATAAATCATAATATTTTTACGTTTTTACAATAATAATGGATCTGCATCACTCAATATGGGGCTTTTACCAAAATATTGTCATTTTTATAAAAAATTACATAAATATTGTGAATTTCAAAATCTTTCCAAAACTAGTGAAAGTAAGGATGCCAATCTCGACTTCAAAAATTAGAATTTCAAAATTGACCAAATAAGTTTGTCTTATTTATAAATTAACCCCAGAACTTTTAATAAGGTTCATATAAAAATTATATATTCTTTAAGGAATATAATTCCGCATTGATCCCTTCGAGGCTAAGTATAACCTTAGTTTAAACCCGTCCAAAAATTGGTATCAGAGCCATGTGCTCATAAAAATTTATAATTTCCTAATGGAAAAAGATTATAAACTTGTTTTCTTCTATGAAGAAAATAACATGCATAACTTTGTTTTTCATAAACAAAATTTAGAATTGTGGTTAACCATAGAAACTCCAATTATTATTGAAATATTAAAAGAATTAATGAATATGAGTATAATACTAGATCTTAGAAAAATCATTTGTGAAAAAATATTAAAAAACTTTGATTATACAAATTCTGAAATAGAAATAAAAGAATTTAAAGAAAAAATATATTCTGAAACAGAATATGAATAGAATTCAGAAGATTGGCCTTGACCAGATACAAATTAATAAAATAAAATGTATAGAAGAACAGCTTCAAAAGTTTTTGAATCTACTAAAAAATGCTATGTTTGCATAGATTTTATAGAAAGAATACAAGACGCTAATAAAGAAATAAAAATAAGAAAAGAAAGATTTCAAGAAAATATTATAGCAGGAGTAAAACCAGAAGCCTTAGAAAGGCAAGAAATTGTTATAAAAGAATTGGAATCTAAGATTCTATATATGAAAGAAAATGTAGACTTTCATGGAACTCATGGATAAAATGAGTAAACTTGAATCAATAGAGTTAATTCTTCTTAAACAAAAAGAAAAAATAGAAAAGTTAATACAATTAGTCATAGGACTAGAAGTAAAAATTAATACAATAGAAAATATGGTTAAATCTGTAGAAGATCAAATACCTAATAAGGTAAAAGATAGTAAAAAATTTCAAGAAAACCAACAAAAGGTTTTTGAAGAATTTTGGATGAAAAAGGCTCCAACAGGATATAAGCCATATGAGAAAGGAAGTTTAGACGAAAGATTTCATTTAAAAGAAATGAAAAGAATTAAACAAGCAAAAATGAAACAGAAAGTTTCAAATGAAGAAATCAATCCAAGTTTAGAAGAAGAAATAGAATTAAAACAATAAATGGATAAAGAAATAGAAGAACTGATATATTCTTTAGAAGATTTAGTAATAGAAGAACCAATAAAGGTAAAAATGAATAAAGATACATCTGTAAAATTAGAAACAGATAAACCAAGTACTTCATCAGTACCTATAAATCAAGGAAGAACCCGTAGAGTTCAACCTGAAAAAGCAGCCATAGAATATACTTATTCACCTAGTGGAAAGTATATACCTAATAGACATATACCAGCAACTACAAGTTCTGGATTTAGATTTATGAACCTTGACTGCAAGCTAGATGCGTCAAAAACTTTACAACAATGGGGACAAGATATAGGTCTCTATTTTTTGACTGATAAAACATCCAACTTTTCGTCAGAAGAAAAATACCAAATATGCGTAGCAGCATTAGATGAAAATGTTAAAAACTGGTATCAAGGATTGTCAGATTCAACCAGAAATACAATAAGAGTTAATGTTATCAGACATATGGACACTTCTTTAACAAATGGAATTAGCACATTCATTAACTATATAGCAGATGAATTCATGGGATATGATTGGAATTCAAAAATAGATTCATCAAGAATTGCTGAAAAACAAGAAGCTATAAAAAAGATTAATCAATTACAAATTTGTAATATGTGTGATATTAATTCATATATATGTGAATTCGAAGAATATTATTATCAATATTTTAATAGTAATGAAGATATGACTAAAATAGCTGACATGCTATATCAAAAATTGCCAGGTATATGGAGTTCATACTTTTTGACTCAGTTTTCAAAAAATCATGAAATAGAAGGATATTCAAATACTCTAGGAGCAAGAATAGTTTTTTTAAAAGAAAAATTATCTGATCTTTGTGCACAACAAAGAATACTTTCAAAAGCAAAAAGAGTTAATGAAACTATATGTTGCAAAGAAGTATCTGAAGTAGGCAATTGAGGATGTCAAGGATCTACCAATAAGTCTAAAAAACGTAAATCCAAAAATAAGATTTACAAAAAATATAAAAAATTCTTTAAAAAGAATAAAAAACAAGATAGAAAATATTATAAAAGAAATAAAAAAGATGGAGATAAAAAGAAAAAACCAACTAGTTGTAGGTGCTATAACTGTGGTGAAGAAGGACATAAGTCCTATGAATGCAATAAAAAGAAAGTCAAAGTTTCAATACTTGACATAAAAGACATAGAATCTGATTTAGAAACTGTGTCATCATTTGATTCTGAAATGACAGAAATATTTGAAGTATTTACTGAATTTGATTCAGAATGAGTGAAATAGAAATCAGTAAAGAAGAGGAAGGAATCCTCATACAAGAAGAAGAAGAAACTATAGAAGGATATACATTAAAAGCATCTTTTGACCTTTCTAAATATGAAAGATTAGGAATCTAGAGCTAAATTTAAGAGGACCTAATCAAAATGTGTTAAGTCAAATAGGAAATGCTTTCAAAAGAAAGAAATACGTTTATCATGAATACATGGAAATTGAAAAGGTTATACCTATTCAAGAAACTTCTGGAAACAGAAAATTAAATTTATTAACAAAAAAGACAGTAACAGATTTGTTAAACAAACTGCCTAAAGAAAACAAAGATAAAATACAATATGTTTATCTAGCAGGCATACAAATTCTTTGTAAATCAACTTTTCAAGAAGGAATTGATTGTCCTTTAGTTATCAATTTATCTGATGAAAGATTTACAAATGCTTCAGATGGAAATCTTGGAATAGTAGAAGGCAATTTAGCCTATAAAAAACTACTTTTCACTTATTATCCAAAATACTGTATATCTTTAAAAGATAAAGATTTCAATGATGCCTTGAGTTTACATTTTCAAATTCTAAGAAAAGGATTTTTCAAACCAGGCAATCATATAATGAGCATATATTATTGTGCATTATACAGTTTTACTAATTCAAACTATGGAAGTATTTTTGATAAAAAACCAGCAGTTGAATTAGATAAAGAATGCCTAGAAATATGAAGAATTCTAGAACCCACTAGAAATAATATAACTATTCCAGATAGTTATTCAATTGAATTCGGAACTTCAAAAAATTTAGAAGAAGGAACCTCTAGAGATATAGTCTCATATAATAAAAATAATATTGTGATAGAAAAAGGAAGGAGAAGTTATTCCTCACTCAATATATCAAGAAAAGAAGATACACCAAATGACTTAAAAGTGTTTGGTAAATATTTTAATGGAAAAAATTATGTTGAAGGATATAACATTCTTATAAATCCAAAAAGTGCACAAAATCATTTTAATAGTTATTTTGATGCAGGATTAATAAAGAAATATAAAGACACACATAGACATATATCAAACAATGAAATGAAAATAAGATCAATGAAATAGTTAAAGTTTCAATAATTTTTCAAGAAACCAAATTTAACATTAATTTTTATTTGGATATTTTAGATGGAAAACAAAACCATCATATAATCTTAGGAAAGTCATTTTTAGACAGCCTAGATAATGTCACCATTGACAAATATGGTATTGAGATTTCTTTTGCAGGAAAAAATATTTTTCTAGAAAAGGAAAATGCCTAGCGAACAGAGATTTTTTGTAAGTATTTTCGTAGAAATTACATGTTACGAAAAGAAAATTCTCACTTGTGCTCAGATTGATACAGGTGCAGAAATAAGTTTAGGAAAAGAATTCTTATTCAAAAATTGGATAACTAATCCAATAAAAGTCTTAATGCAAGAAATAACAGGTAAGAAGCACTCTTTAGACAAGGTATGTTTCAAACCTGAAATTATAAAACAGCTATATGCTTATGAAGAATTAGATGTCGACTTACTGTTAGGAAACGACTTCGTTCAACAGTTTCAGACATATAATTAAACAATCTATATGATTAGTTTAAAAACCCCTTGTGGACATTGGATACGCACCTCGCGAATTCATACCCCATACAGAGTTCAGCCAGCACCGCTTGGTGATGGATATGAAAAAATTTGGTTACATAAAAACCAGATAAGAAAGTTGAATGTTAAAATGTTAGATATAGACAAAGTTAAAGATCTCATATCTAGCAATTATGGAAAAAATCCTATAGCAAAATGGGATATAAAAAGAGAATTAGCTATAATAGAGCTAAAAGATCCAAATATTATCATTAGAGTTAAACCAATGATATATTCAGAAGAAGATAAAATTGAGTTTAAAACTCAAATAAAAGAATTACTTAATCTGAAATTAATTAGAGGAAGTAATAGCCCTCATAGTTCACCAGCTTTTATGGTTAGAAACCATGCTGAAGAAAAACGAGAAAAAGCAAGAATGGTTGTTAACTATAAAGAGTTAAATAAACATAGTATTTTTTATGGATATTTTCTTCCAAACAAAAATAATTTAATCAATTTAGCAAAAGGAAAGAAATACTTTTCTAAATTTGACTGTAAATCAGGATTTTGGCAAATAAAACTTGTTGAAAAATCTATACCTTTAACTGCCTTTAGTACACCTAATGGACAGTATGAATGGTTAGTACTGATGCCTTTTGGATTAAAAAATGCACCACAAATATATCAGATAAAAATGGATAAGATATTTTCTATTTTCTCATATATGCTTGTTTATGTAGATGATATTCTTATTTGCTCTAATGAATATCAGGAACATATAGGACATTTAAAAGAATTTGCAAAAATTTGCATGCAAAATGGAATAATCTTAAGTCAGAAAAAGGCTGAAATTAGTAAAACTGAGATAGAATTTCTTGGTATGATAATAACCACTAATGGTATTAAATTACAGAGTCATATATCTCAAAAGATATGTAATTTTCCAGATAAATTAAACACTAAAAAAGAAATAGAACAATTTCTTGGATGTTTAAATTATGCAGGAGAATTTATACCGCATCTTGCAAAGAAAAGGTCTTTGTTGCAAAAATTACTAAGAAAAAATAATACTAGTGGATGGTCAGATGATCATACTGAAGTAATAAAATCTTTAAAGGAAGAATGTAGAGAACTATTTTGAGATCACCCTTTTGTAAATTATATTTTTCAGTGATTCAAAGATGGGTTAGGTAGTGGACAGGATTCCGATTTACGTACTTAAAGGAAGAGATAGATGAATAGATTATTAAGGTATTTAATTACCTTGATTGTGTTTGTAGCTATTGGAATAGGCCATTTTGGCGATCTTGAATGTATGAATTTTGGGATGAAATATAAATATGTATATTACCTTAATATTACTTTAATGTAAATTATGGTGGGGCGTTACACCTCACATTGCAAAATTTGTTCATTGCTGAAAATGAGGTATTTGAGAAATTTTGCATATTTTAGCACATCAGTCACCAAATCTAAGAGAGGAAGGCTAACATTCAGTTGCTTCACCAAATTCAAAAACCTATCAAACTGAAATCCTCTTTTGGGAAAAGGTTTTACTCTCTCTGGGATTGGAGGAAAATGAGCATACTCAGGGTAGTTGTAAAGGCTTGTTAGCTCTCTAACCTTTATGACCATATCTTCTTCACCATCATGCACCACCTCCTTCTCTAGTGCAATGTCCTAATTTGCACATCCCTTCTCATCTTTCTCAACTATGGCCTCTTGATGATCTGTGTCTTCTCCTTTAGTTGATCCGTGCAATTTTTTCCACATCTCAAGGTAATAGCATTGCATACTTCTTTTCCTTTTGTATTAGGCACTGTGTCACTTGGAAGAGATCCACTAGGTCTATGATGAGTCGCATTAGCCAATTGCCCCAATTGCATCTAAGTATTCTTGATGGTTGCATCATGATGTTTCACACATGTTTCCAACCCAGAAAATCTATGTTCTCCTTTATCTAGCTTATCCATGATTTGGTGGAACATGTCCTCCAAAGAAGGCTTCCTTGGCTCTTGGGCATTTTGTTGATGGTCAAATCCAGGAGGTGGATGTAAAGATCTCCTCTGATCACCGCCTAGCTAATATTGACCTCCTTGATTTTGTTGAGTCTAATTAATTGGACCACTTCCATACGGCCTATTTCCAGAGTACTAAGGCTTGTTGTAATTGTTGACATAGTGGAGGGATTCAGTGGTGATGGCACATTCATATATGTAGTACTCCCCTTTGCAAAGTCCACAAGATAGAAATGGAGCTTTAACTTGAGTGGCCTTTAGTGTTTGGACTTTCTTTGCCAAAGCTTCAAATTTGGCTCCCAAGAAAGTTTCATCATCGAGGTCTAAGATCCCTTGCTGCTTCCTCATAGGTAGCTTCTTTGTCTCAGGAAAAATGTATTCATCCTCAGCAATTTTGTCAAAGAGCTATCTCACCTCTGGAACACTCTTATCCTTCAAGACTCCATTGGCACATACTTTCATCATTAACAAAGAAGATTCTGCAGAAAGTCCCTTAAGAAGGTATTAAGCTCTCTCTAATCTCGCCCAAATCATGGTTTGGAAATTGTTTGATCAAATCATTAAAATGATCCTAAGCTTCCCTAAATGTTTCTCCCTCTTGTTGCTGAAAGTTCATGATATCCGTCTTCTACTTCTCCAGTTTGGCGAGTGGGAAGTATCTAAAGTTCCTCAAAGGATGTTACAGCTGTTGTTCCTCTTAGGAATATTTAACCACTTCTTTTGATTTTAGTGATAACAAGTTTGAATGTAATAGTATTGAGAACTTCAAAATATTGGAATGGTGGAAGAAGAAGACAATAATGTGCCAATTCAAAATATTGGAATGGTGGAAGAAGAAGACAATAATGTGCCCCGTCATCTCTTCGATAGCCAAAGTAATTTTGGTGGCCCCAACATCAACTGTAAACTGTGGAACAAGCTTTTAGTCAATGTGACAACATTTTAAACAAGACCCGATCGCGTTTGAGCCCCATGTCCTTGGAGATTCAAGCTTTAGTAGATGATTGGAGTAAAGCCGCTTATAGAGAATAAGAACAAGACATAGAAGAAGATTTTGATTTAGATTTAGACGTCACCACCGGTAGCTCTATTTGTACAACTAATTCACCTATCATCGATACCGAGAGAGCCAATAACAACAACGATGACGACTATTAGTTTATTAAAATGAAGAAAAATTTAATATTGTACATTTTTAGATTATTGAAAATTTGAAATAATTTATCATGTTTTTCAAATATTATAATCTTCATATCTATATATTTGTTTATATAAATGTCATAGTTTTATTTATATAGACTATAGTTGTATTATTGTACTATTCAAATTTAAAGTTTAAACCATCAATTATGAATAAAATTTAGTAGTTTCTTCATTTATTAATTTCTAACTTGTAAATTTATGATTTAAAATTCTTAACTTGAAATTTTTTCTATCCCAATGAATAAAATTTAGTAGTTTCTTCATTCTAACTTGTAAAATTTAGAATTTGTAAGTTGTAACTACTAAAATCTAAGTACCTAAAATTTAGTATTTCAAAATCAAATTAGGATGTTGAAATTGAAATTCGAAACGGGAATAAAACCGTAACCGAAATTAAGATAAAATCAGAATCGTAACTAAAACTGACATAAAATCGAAACCGAAACTAGAATCGTCGAGGGGCAGTTTGGTTTCGGTCCCACTGGCCATGGAACCGAAACCGGTTCCAAAATCGTAGCCATCTCTACATTGAGGAAAACTACAAGATCCCGTTTAGAAATTTAATTGGATTATTAACAATAATACTATAAGCACCCAAGCTGAACGACCACGGCACATGCTCCCCAAGCTTTGGTCACGTGCGATCTTCAATGGAACGTCCCCTACTTGGCAAACGACGTCGTTTTGAACCTCTTGATATACCATTGCTTTAGAGTTTCGTCTCTTCCTTCCTTCTTTCGTCTTTGCGCCAGCTCCATCTTTTCATTCATCTGTCCGACGGCTGAAGACAAATCGGCTCAACCTTCAAAGACAAATCAAGATCAGACGGCTGAAACTGAAACTGAAGAATCAAGATCCTATGATCTGATCTTTGCGCCAGCTCCATCTCTTCATTCATCTGTCCGACAGCTGAAGACAAATCGGCTCAACCTTCAAAGACGAATCAAGATCCGACGGCTGAAACTGAAACTGAAGAATCAAGATCCTATGATCTGAGCTCCGATCTGCTGATAGACGACGAACCAAGTCAAGATCCAGTCGCCGGAATCGAGCAAGATTTCTCTCCCGGAAAAAGCTCCGAGCCAGAGCTTCACCGAGATTCCTGAAGCTGGATTCGAAAGCTGCTCTTCGGTCCTCAAGCTCGCTACTCAACATAGCAGCTCCTCCCCAAAGAACTACTTTCAGGTCAGAGTCAGAGGCGTCGGCGGCAGATCCCGGTGATATCTTCAGGCCGACTGCTGGAAGAAGCTGCTCCAAACAAGAAACCAAGTAGATCCGTGACGAGTCCTCCTAATGGAAGAAGAGCTGAGCTTATACCTGGTTCGAGTTCCCTCCGAAGTTCATTGTAGTCCACCGGGATTTCTCATTTACTTGTTGGCTTCTATGGCCAACTTTCAGGAACTTTGGGTCAGAATGACCTAGGCATGATTTGCGGTCCAATGTCTAATCTCTGACAACCATTCTCTCGGATGAACTGTCTATGTTGTTTGGAGGTTTCCCGGTACTCAGAATAGGACAGAACTTCCTCTTTATTGTGAGTGATCCACATTGAAGGTTGCTGATGACATTTGATTTTGGTATACTTGTTTTAAGCTTGCGTTAGACTCTCTGTTGCTCTTGCATGTACTTGGTGTGGACTCCGGTTAATTTTGTTAATTGAATCTTATGGGAGGTGGTGTGGTGCTGAAACTATTCAAGCACTGTCAAAATGGAATATTGATAAATCATGTGAATGAACTGTCTGATTTATGTGAATTGTATATTGATTCGGGGCTGTGAGGTTTATTCTGGAAGAACCGAAGAACTTGATGGAAAGATTCATTTGCTGTTGACCCATTGATTTGAGATGGTTCTTTATTGCCACTCTCTTCTTTCCTTGAATAACCACTAACCAGTATGCTATGCTCTTTGATCAAATGGATTTGATTATGTAATATCATTCCAATGTCTGCAAGTGCGATCAGAGGAGAATTCACCCTTTAATGAAGTTGGACAACATCTTATGCATCTCAAACATAATCAAGCTTCCGTTGTTTTATTTGCCGGACATCCTTCTTTATGATATGATTTTTGCTAATCTTTGTTTTTGTCATCTGTTAATTGCTTTACATAGGGAACTAGGAATCACAGAGAACTAAATTCAAAATTTAAATTTTTTAGTCTGCTGTGTTTGTAGCATGGATATCATTTTTGAAATCTTTTAGTGATTCTGAAAATGCACTCTTCTTTTTTCTGGCTTCTGATTGTTGCTTTACAAATGGAAAGCCACCCAAGGAAATAACTGAAGTTTCTGATTGTTCTTGTGCATATATGTTAAAAGTAGAAGTAACAAACAATTGCGAAGCCCTCAAGATGAGAATGTAGCATCAACCTGTGACCCTGAAGCACGTGTTGGCAATCTGTCCATCGTGCCTTGCGGCCTTGTCGCTTGGAGTTTGTTTAATGACACTTATGGGTTCTACAGTAAGGGCGCGGCTGTACCAGTCAACAAGAAAGACATTGCATGGACAGCGATAAAACTATCAAATTTGGATCTATCCCAAGAATTTTCAAAATGGAAGCTTGATTGGAGGGGCGGAAATTAGGTGAGAAAAACACAGTCTAGTGCAGTTTCTCTTCTATCCTTTTCTATTTCAACTTATCTTTTTTTTTTCTTATTTAGTCTACAAACCGGGGTGTTCCTTAACATTTCTTTTACCTTGTTTGTGTGTCATGTGACAGTTGAGTGAGCAAGAGGATCTGCTTGTTGGATGTGAACTGCAGCATTGCCAAATTTCAGAAAGTTATATGGAGGATAGAAGAGAATCTTGAAGCTAATGAACAGATAACTGTAGTTATACAAAACAACTATATGCCTACGCTTTTGGAGGCAAAAGAAGCTGGTACTTTCCACCACAACATGGATCGGAGGGAAAAACAGTTTTCTTGGCTTGGGATACATCACAGTTTGGGGTTTATGCTTGTTCATCGCAACAACTTTCATTGTTATGTACCTCCTCAAGCCAAGGTAATTTTGTTTGGAAGTTAATAGTATATGATCTTTCAGTCCTTATGACAAAAAGATGCTAATGTGGAATGCATAAACTTGCATTAGTACAGCTTACTGCCAATGTACTCTGCAGATAGCAATGACCATAGTCCTTAGATGAACTACCTTATTTCAGAAGCAGAATTATTTTTCAAAATGGAAGGGAGGGAAAAGAACTGGTGACAATCGAATCTGAGTTTTATAATAGGGAAAAGAACTGGGCTATATGTGATTTTCCGAATTGTGATATTTCATCTTAGAAATCAAATATTAGTTCTTGATGTAATAGTGAAGTCATGTTTTTGATACCATTTTCTTACAATTTTTTCTTCTTGTTTCAAACTGTCCAGGCCATTTGCGATCTATCCTATTTATTCATGGAAACAGATATCCCTCTTGAAATTGAGTTGTGTTGTTTCTCAATTTGACATTTACTAATCTTTATTATGTTATGACATTGTAATTCTCAGACATTTTTGCTTCACTTGAAAGGAGATTTTACCTATTGTAATTACTTTCTTTTTTCCTTTTTACTCCCACTCCCACTCCCTATACAGATTCTAGCATATTGGTTATGCATAATATTCTAGCATTTTTGCTTCATAGCCAATAATTTTCATTTTTAGCTATGGCCAAAGATCAGTTTTTTTTAACTTTGTGAGGAATTGAGGGGAGTTGTTGAGTGTTTTCTGTTTTGGTTATATATAAACTAAACGTGTGGGAATGTGACAAAGACATGGAGATGGTTATGCATTTTCTAGCTTGCGTCAATATTCTAGCATATTGGTTATGCATTTTCTAGCTTGTGTCAATGTTCTAGCATATTGGTTATGCATTTTCTAGCTTATATCTGTTAATTAAAATGTTGGCCAATCTAAGGCAGAGGTAAGAAATTATGCTCTGGTGGTTAACCTATATACACGAATTGAACCCCATAAAACACAGAATTTTGATTTTTATATTTTAGTTTAAAGATCTTAAACTGAGTTATAAATTTTTCCTTGAGGAAGTGAGGTAAAGTTGAATGCGTTGGAGTTTATTAATGGAAGGAAATTAGGCCAGCTTTAAGTTGTAAAATCTTTTGGACAATTTTTTTATCCTTTGGTAGTAGCATCACACAAATCAAATATTACATTTTTTTAACAATATATTTTTCTATGGTAATGTTTAGAATATAATTTAGGTTTTGTGGGTTTATAGTTATTCAATTTTGACAGTATTACATGAAATTCATTCTTTCATGAAATGTGGGGTTATATAACTACATCAATGTTCAAAGTTGGTTAACAGTTGTAATGTTTTTTTAATTTTAGGGTAAAGACATCCATTTACATTATAGAGAGGTTTTGAGTGAGAATTTTAGAATTGAAGATTAGTTTTTTCATCTTATTTAAAAAATTATAAGTTCATTAAAGAAATGAAAAAAAATTAGTTATTGAAAATTGTTTATGCTATTATACACAGTAAAGAGGGAAAAATGAAAAATATTTTTCTACATTCAATTAAGGCGTAGTAAAGATAATGATGAATTAACGGAGAGAAATAAATTTACAAACCTTTTGCAAGTTTTTATATTATAAATTTGCGCATTTTGGCTAATTATGTATATTTACCTTCCATAGTTTAGACAAGCTGCAAGTGAGATATATAGTTTAATAAAATTATATTCTTACCTTTCTTTTCGATTTTCAATAATGATGTATAAACCTTATTTACATATGGAATGAAATAGAGAAAAATGCAAAAATCAGTTTTCTTACGTATCTGGAAAATAAGTTAAAACTGTACTAATTGACATAAAATAACATATGTTATATTTATTCATAATTGTTTTGTTGCATGATATCAAACTATTGGGCAAAGGAATATATACTTGTGAATCACAAAACATCAGCCTCCAAATGACTCACAAGAGTTGGATTATGACACACTTTCGAGGGTAAAATGAAAATGCGTCATTAAAAACATGCTTGAAGGAGATAACCTGATCCTTTTCAAAATAATAGACAACAAACTAGAAAATGTTCTTTTGAAAGTGAAGACTTTAAAAAAAACACCAATGTATACAGATATTCACTTCACAAAGACCATTGGTGGAATGAGTCTAGAAGCATATATGAAAAAGTGATATCATTCAATGTCAAAATGTGTGGTTACCTATCCATTTTAGTTTTAGTTCTTTACAATGGCTATGATATTCTTTATATAATATTCATATTATTTAAACATTGTATAACGTTTATTAATGCATTTTTTTGGCGAATTGAAATAATGTTATGAACAAAAGTATTTGGTACTATTCTAATTATAATTTTAAATTTCTGTAGTTAAATATTAGTTGTATTCTTAATTATTGTGATGGTTGACTGATCGATAGAATTTTTTAAATACATTAATAATGGAATTCAAATTTTAAAAATAGTATTCTATTTAACCGTTTAAATATTAAATATCTTCCACTAATAAATACTAAGTGAGAAACTTAAATGGTCTTATGATGTAAATTGTTTGACGATGGCATATGTATAATTTTTATTAAATAAGTAATTTAATTAAATAAAATAACCAATTCAATGCATATTTTAGTGTGAGTGACGGAATTGTGTCATTCTAAATATAAGTAATGAAAACATTTTTCATAATATTGTGAAAGACAATTTTTTTTTGGAATTTTCCAATGAAATAACAAAATAGTCAAATAACATTTAAAAAAACATAAAAATTAAAATGATTAAGAGTTTTTTTAAACTAAAATTTTGTATTCGTAATTATGGTTGATGAATTCACCAAATATGTAGTATGTATAAAAATGTATAGTATATGTAATATGTGATATGTATAATATTCAAAAATATGTGGTGTGTGAAAATGTGTGTACTACATGTAAATATGTATAATATATGAAGTATGTGTAAAAATATGTGCAATATGTGTAAAAATTTATAGTGTGTGAAAATATGTATAATATGTTCAAATATATGTAAGTGTCTACAGTGTATACAAATATGTGTAATATGTGCAAGTATGTGTACTATGCATAAACATGTATAGTGTGGAAAATATCTGCATTATGTGTAAACATGTATAATATGTGAAAATATATGTAGTATATGTAAAAATGTATAAATGTAAATAATGTGTGTAATATGTGTAAATATCTATAGTGTATGAAAATATGTATGATATGTATAACTACATGTAGTGCATAAAATGTGTGTATTATGTGTAAACATATATGGTTCTGATTTTGATTTTGATTACATTTTTTTTTTCAATTTAGATCCTACTTTTAATTTTTATGTTTTCCTAAATTAAGTTATTTAATTATGATACCACCTTCAAATTGATATATTTATAACCTTATGTCATTCTCTTTGAAATAATATAATATTTTTTTGTAAATATATAAAAGAATAAAGTAATTGAAAGAAAAATTAAATTAGCGATTGATATTCAAATAGAATAATAAAAAATAAATATATAGAGTTTTGATATAAAGAGAATTTTGGAAGGAATATATAAGTGAGAACAAAATGTATTATAATAATAAGGGTATTGAAACAATAATTAGTGTATTAATTGGAATTCAAATAGTATAATATAATAATATAATTAGAATAATATTAGTAAGTGAAATAATATATAGAGTTTTGATATAAAGACAATTAAGAAGGAATAAATAAGCGAAACAAAAAGATATGAAAAGTGTTTAGCAAATGTGTGAAAATATGTGAAATATTTGTAAATATGTATTGTATGTGAAAATGTATGTAGTATGGGTAAATAGATGTAATGTGCACATATGTGTGTAATATGTATACAAATGTATAATGTGGAAGATATGTAAATATATATAGTATGTGTAAATATGTTTAGTGTGTGAAAATATATGTAATATACGTAAATATGTATAGTGTGTGAAAATACGTGTAATATGTAATGTGTGCAATTGTATATATTATAAGTTGTGTTGAAATTATGTGCAAAAGGTGTATATATTTATAGTGTTAAAATAAGTGTGATGTTTGCAAATATATATAAGTATGTATAGTGTATACAAATATGTATGTATATACTTGTAAAAAACTATGTGAACATATGTAGTGTGTGTGAATATAAGGAGAATGTGCAAATATTTATAATGTGTACATATTCATAATAGATAGTATTTGTAATTACGTACAGTTAAACATATGTGCAAAATGTGTAAAATATTATATTGTGAAACTTAGTGTAATATGTGCAACATATATGGAATTATATATAGTGTATACATATATGTGAATTATGAATAAGTGTGTATACAAATATGTGTTCGAATGTGAGAAGAATGTGCAAATATTTATAGTGTGTGCGTGCAAATGTAAATATTATGTGCAATATATGTAGAGTCGAAAATATGTGAAAAATAAGTAAAAAATTATAGTGTGATAAATAATTAAATATGTGAAAATATATGAAAATATGTTTAGTGTATATATATATGTGTAGTATGTATAAGTGTTTGTACAGGTATGTATATTATGTGTAGTATGAAAATTTAGAGTAAATCCAATAACATGTGTATATATGCAATAAGTTGATGAAATATTATCCATGTAATTGATACCGCAATAGTGGATAAAGGTTTAATTGTAACAATAGTAGAGTATGAAAATGTATATAATATGAAATTCAAACAATATATTATGATAATATAATTAGAATAATTATAGAAAGTGAATTAATGTATAATGTTTTGATATAAATAGAATTAAGAATTAATAAATGTTTGAAAAAGAAATATATGAAAATTGTTCTAAAAAAGTGTGAATATTTGTAAATATGTATTGTATGTGGAAATGTATGTAGTATTGGTAAATAGATTACATGTGCATAAATGTGTGTAATATGTATAAAAATGTATAATGTGTGTGACAACGAAGTGTAGATCAACTGGTTTGCATCTTAACCTGTGAACCAATAGGTCACGGGTTCGAGTCACCAAGGGGGTAGATGGGGTACCATTGTTGATCCTCTTTAAAAAAAATGTATAATGTGTGTAATATGTGAAAATATGTGTAGTATGTGTAAACACCTATCGTGTATGAAATGTGTGCATATATGTATAATATGTGAAAATATGTGTACTGTGTGTAAATATGTAGTGTTTAAAAACATATGAAGTATTTGTAAAAATGTATAGTGGTTGAAAATGTGTGTATATATAAATATAAATAATGTGTAAAAATATAGGTAATATATATAAATAGGTGCAATGTGTGAAAATACATTAAATATGTATAGTGTGAGAAAATGTTTGAAGTTTTTATAAATATGTATAGTATGTGAAAATGTGTGTAACATGTGTAGATATATGTATATGAAAAAATATATAGTATGTATAAATTATTATAGCGGTTGAAAATATTTGTATAATATGTGTAGTATATGAAAAGTATGTGCAAATATGTGTAGTATATGTACATGTGTTCACATGCATAGTGTATTAAAATGTATGAATTATGTATAAATATATGTAGCATATGAAAATATGCGAGTATGTGTACAAATATTGTGTTTCAAAAAATGTATATTATGTGTAAATATTTATATTGTGGGAAATGTGCATAAATGTATAGTATATGAAAATATGTGTAGTATGTATAAATATGTCAAGTTTGTGAAATTGTGTGTAGTATGTATTTAATATATGTAGCGTGTAAAAATATATAGCGTGTGAAAATATTTGTAATATATATCAATATGTATAGTGTGTAAAAATGTGTGAAACATGTGTTAATATGTGTATGAGAAATACGTGTAAAATGTGTGGAAGTATGTAAAGTGTATAAATATATGTGGATTATGAATAAGTGTGTGTACAAGTATGTGTAAATATGTGCACATATGAAATGTGTTAAAATGTAAGAAGAATGTGCAAATATTTAAAGTGTGTGCAAATGTAAATATTATGTGCAATATATGTAGCGTCGAAAAAATGTGAAAAATAAGTAAAAAATTATAGTGCGATAAATAATTAAATATGTGTCAATATATGAAAATATGTTTAGTGTATACATGTATGCGTAGTATGTATAAGTGTGTGTATAAGTATGTATAATATGTGTAGTATATAACACATGTACATTGTAATGTATTCAGATGTAAAGCGAATCTGCAAATGTTTATAATGTATATAGCATATGTATATACGTAGTGTGCACATTATGTGCAAAATGTGTACAAATCTATAGTGTAAAAATAAGTGTAATATATGCAAATATACGAAAGTGGGTATAGTCTATACATATATATATATATATATGTATGTATAAGTGTGTGTACAAGTATTGGCAACCATGTATCTTATGGAAATGTTTAATTATGTATATACATGTATAGCGACTGAAGTTATGGGTAGATTTGTGGAAATATTAATCGTAAATGTTAGTATATGTATTGTGTAATAAATATTATATCACTTATACCTATTACATTAAATTAAAATTATAATAAGAAATAACATTTAATTACACCGCGCTTACACGGTGTTGCCAACTAGTTTTAAAATAGCAGGGTGGAGGAAGCGGCAAAGCTGCCTCCTACCGCCTTCTACCGCCTCCCCCTAATAATGAAGGAGTTGTTTTTTAGGTTTTGAGAAAAGGGGGTAGAGGGAGAATTTTTTAATTTTCCAACTTCAATAAATTCCCATTGATTAACCAGCTCTGAATTTTGTTGGATGGATTTGGATTTAAGCCCTTCTTCACTAAAAACAAAAAAGAAGTGAACTTATACAATATGAAAATAATATATGCTCTAGCTCACGTTGTTGAATAATATTGGTAAATTTCTCCATTAGGAGCACAAAACATGCATCGTCTAAGGTGAAGGATTAATTAAAAAGGAAGACTAAAACACACAATATCGAAATTTTACATGCATGCATGGTGGGGAATTTATCCTCATGCAAACAAACATAAACATAAACCAGCAGACGTCATAGTACTCAAACAATTATTGGATCTTCAAGCAATGCAACAATGTGGGGTTCGATAACAAGATGCGGATTAGTTATTCCATCCTCACGGTGCTTGTAAACAACATCCATCAAGCGTGCGAGGTTCAGAATTCGCATGAGAATTTCCCTTGGAATAGCCGTGGGCTTGAGTAATTCCTCATTGATGTCCTTCCAAGCGTCGTCCCCGCCAATTTCTTCGAGTTTCTTCATTGCCTCTTCCTCGGATACGTTGTAGTGATTCATGTAACAATCAATTGCAGTTGCAGACCTTTTCTTCTCAATCTTAGAATGCAAAAGATCAGTGTAAAATGTATTAAAGCTTTCGGCCAAAAAGAAAGATATATCCATTTTCATGGTTGAGTAGTGAGTTTTCTTCTTTGTTTTTTTTTCCCTAATTCCTTGGGGGGCGTGAAAAGGTTTGAGAATCAAATCTGACATCTCATGATATATAATCTTCAAACCAGATGAATTGATCTAAACTTAGAGAATAAGAAGTGACGTTTTAGTGCCCAGTACCCACTTTATCAGGACAGCTGAATGTTAATTTCTGAATATAGAGCGATCGAGGAGTTCATCATCACCAAATTAGTTCCATGTTTTGAAAATTGGAACAAATGACAACTGAACCAACTACTGGGTAACTGGGTTAAACTGGCCAGAACGAACGAGAAAACATGACGTGACGTAATAAATAAATTTAAATTATAAATATATTAATAATTTTTTTTAAAAAAATCTATAAGCAGATATAAATATTACTAAATCATAACTAAAAGACATAAAATTAATAAAATACCGTTAATTCATCTAAATATTAGCATTATTTAATATCAAATATAATAATTCTAAAATAAAAAAATATTTCTGAATTGTTGAAATTTTATTTTATTTGAACATTTATTCTATCATCAAACGATTCAAAATATAATAAATCACATATCTATTATTTATTAATTTGTTTAATTTAGGATGGCTAAGATAAAAGTTTAGTTTTATTCATATAAAATAGCAATAGGGGTTATATATATGTATTGATATTGGATTTAAAATTAAAAAGTAAAACATATAATTTATAAGGCCCATATATTTTTAGTTTCAAAAAAAAAAAATTAATGACAACATAAATTTAAAACCCAAAGTAAAGAAAGACAAATTTAAAAGCTAACATAAAGCCCTACGTTAAAAGCCCAAAAAGTAAAAGAAAGAACGAAAAAAAAGAGGGAAAAAAAAGAAAAAAACTCAACCGGTCAAACTAATCAATCCAAGTTTTAACCAGTTAAATCGGAGTTTTGACCGGTTTTAATCGAAATTTTTGTATTTCAAATTTTTTAAGAAAAATCAGACCGATCCCTAGTCTAACCGGCCGACCAGCCGGTCCGATCCAATTTAAAAACACTGCATTAGTTTTGATTATGATAGATAATGGGGCAAACTATGGAAACACTGAAAACAACCGTTTGAGGAAGCAAAATGGGCGTTTGTCCCCCACAGAATCCAAAAAAAAAAATACTGACTCGCTTCGTCAACTGAAGAATTAAAATGTACAAATAAAGGAGTTATTATATATTCTAGTAAATTTCGTGAGTTGGGTTAAGGTAATTTCCATGTTACAACTTGATTAAAATTAACGAGGGAGGATATTATTAATTCATACCTCATGAGAAGCGACGTCATTAATAAGCCGGGCCATTTTGGTGCAAGCCACAAGAATTTTAGGATGTTTTGATAGCCAATCGAACACATCCTCAGTGCCACTCTCCATGACTAAGAAGGAAGTCGGAATAAGTAGATAGTATGCGCCTGTGATCAATCCATTTGTCAAGTAATCTGGAAATGCTGGCAGCTCTCTTGTGAAAAACCAATATGACTGAGTGTAGCTTGACCTTACATATTGTTTCCACTGATTAAAACAAACAAATTTGTATATTTATATATATATATATATATATTAGTGTCTTGCTAATTGATAATTAAATAAAATATGTGATGATGCTTTTAATTTATTAACATTAAATATTATATTTCTTTTTTCTATTATATATGATTATCCATTCCTACATATATATGATTCTAAGTGTCTCTCTGGTACCATTTGTTAAGAAATATTTTTAGTTAATATGGAAAGGACAACCTAATGAAAATATGAAAAACAATAATAAATAGTATCCTTCAACTAATTAATATGACATATGTGACAAATAAAAAACATCCACTAATCAAAGAGGAGATTAACAAAAGTGAAAACATTCGACAATAAGAATTCCAAATAATAAGAAAAACCCACAAAAGAGACAACTCAAAACTCTCTGCTACCTTCTTCCACCCAAAATCATCACTCAAGAGACTAGACAGACCAACATTGTAATTCAAACTCTTTTTTTTTTTTTTTTAGTTAGGATCTCAATACAAATGGTTTAGAGACACAATACAAGAAAACCAAGAGAGTTAAAAAGCCCTAAAACCCAATTGCCCTAAGAATTAAACCAACTAAAATAATGACCAGCTTATAAATTGGGGCCAATTATAAACTTAAATAAAAATAAAAATATTAGTATTATAACATAACCATTAAGACCAATTCGAAATTATGGAAAAGAATTTTATTATTTTGGGTTGAACTCATAAACTTCAATAGTTTTTTTTAATCATTTTTTCAATATTAATTAGTTTAGAGTAGCACCTATAAGAACATCTACTTATGCATTTTTTTTGGATATAAATAATTACAAATTTATAAACAAATTTATGGTTCACTTGGTTTTAAATTGGTTTAAATAGAATATTTCGTTTTCTAACAATTTTTTAAAAGAAGACTAATTAACAGAAAACTAATTTTGAAAAATACAATAAAAAGTTGTATTATATATATATACACACATATATATATATTTATTTAGTTTAAATTTGATATTATTTTATATAACAAAAAAATGTTCATATTTTATTTGATATTTATATTTTTGGACATATGTAGATATTAATTAATAATTTTTTTAAATTTATTACGAAGTCATCCAATTTTTAATACGGATTCGACTAATTCAACCAATTGATCCCTAAATCAATTACTTGATCGGTTGGCAACTTGGCATTTCACTCGGAGTTTTAAAAGTTACGAGATATAAAAAGGATGACAAAGCATCGATCATGTGATAGATACCCCATACCTCTTCTTTGTACTTGGAGAATGCATAGGACCGACCTTGTTTAGTTAACACCTCATCAACCCATTCGATGAAATTTAAAAGATCCATATATATAGATTTCATGTACTCTGGGAGCCGATGGATTTCTTTGATGTCCCACCTTACAGCAAGGAAAATTCAAAATTTTATCGTTGCATATGCCAAGTCGTGATCCTCACTAATAATAACCACAGGATAAATGTTGAACTAATTATAAAAGGATTGAAGAAAACGGAGAAAATTAAAAAAAGGCTTCCATCTTTTTCTATTTTCCTTCAATTTAAATAAAATGTTCCTCCCAACAACAAATTTAGGGACCTACGTACCACAACGAGTCATGATAAAAGTGTATCGTCTTAAACTTCCATTATTCGAATGCATAATTCCTAGTTGATATAGTTCAAATCTTAAATTTGTAATTTATTTTATTGTATGAGAATAGTATTCTTAATTTAAAATGCATTTGATAATGTATATTGGTTGTTTGGGTAAATTAATTGGTCACCAACACTTTCTTTTAAATTAATAAAATTTTTGAGTCGCATCTCTCCCAATGATTAGCCAATACAAAAAAAAAATAAATAAAAAATGCAAAAAGAAAAAAAGAAAAAAAAAAAAAAGGATGGATACCTTTCCAATGCATCTTTGAATGATCTTAGTTCGTCAAGTGTCCCATAGGCATCATATGTGTCATCTACTATTAAAATCAAGATGACTGTTTTGGCAAAGATGATTCGGCTAAAAGAGTATTGAGGTTCAAAGAAAACTACTAAACCCAAAAAATAACATTCAACGAATCGATCTCTTAAATAAGGAACTTTGTATACAATTTCTAAGTCCTCGCACCACCTGCAATGCGAATTCCAAAATCAAGAAAACAAGCGTTAATAAATTAATGTGAAATGCCTGGGAATCATCAAGCTCTTAAAATACACTTAAATTACACTGAAAAAGAAAATATGATAAGAATATTTTAAATTCTTATAGGAAAAAAGTTTAATATTTCTAAGGCCTTATGAAAAACTACATTTTTTTAATCTTTATCGTTTAGTTTTGGATTTGTATTTTTTTTTTTTTGGTAAATGACTCTTATGCTCCCTCAACTTTGGAGTTAGTTACGTTTTGATCATCATTCTTCTAAAAGTTTCATTATAATCCCTTAACTTGAATTTTGTAACGTGAACAGTTCCCAGTCAATTTTTCATCCACTTGTGTAACGTTGCACATGTCATTTTGAGGTGAAAATAATAGGAAAAAAAATAAGTCTCACTATAGGTTACACACATGAGTGGTCTGAAGACAACAAAGGGTAGATAATAGGATCTTTCATTTTAATATAATATTTACTAATTTATTTTACAATCCTAAGTCATGTGTAGACAAAAAAAAAAACATGCGCACAGCTAGAAAGACTTTTTTTTCACATTATTTACCACTCAAAATGACATGTGCTCATCACATAATTAACAAAACCGTTACATAAGTAAATGAAAAATGAATTGGGCATTGTTCACATTACAAAATCTGGACTAGTGTTCACATTACAAACTAAATTTTTTTTAATCTTTCTCCCGTTTAGTTTTTTTTCCCTTCCTTTTTAAGCTTCAAATGGTTTATTTTGAGAAGAAAGCGGGGAAATAAAATTGAGGGGTGTTTTATAAAAATAATGTCTTTTTTAACAGAATTTATAAAATTATTGTTCTTTTTATTTTTCTTCCAAAAATAACTACAGTGAAGTTGGGAAACTGCGATCTAAAGTCGATGTTGAGGGATTGAAATTTTATTGGAAAAGATGCATATAGACGGCGAGAAATAATAATACACATTTTGGAGGACTAGTTCAGTATAAATGATATCAAGTTGAGTTTGGCAATCTTGACTTCAAAGTCAAGATCCCCAATGCCACTTTAATTATTTTTGGAAGCAAAATAAAAATAACAATAATTTTTTAAATTTTGTTAAAATTGACATTATTTTGGTAAAAGACTCTAAAATAAAAATGAGCTAGCTGCATCCTTTGCTTTTCTTAACCCGTTTTTTTTTTTTTTTTTGGTTGAGAAAATCACCCTGTGTTTTTTCAAATACGACTTCATTTCTTTAATACAATTGGGGGTGTGGGATTCAAATTTAACTCCATTTTGTAGTAAAAAAAAATCTCTAAAAAACTAAAAGCTAAAGCATGTGGGCATGCAGTGGATGGATAGATAATTAAAAGCATTAGTACTCAATGGAAGTAGTACGTACCTTAATACCTCAGCAAGTTCTTGTCTGTGCAATATTTGTAGTAAGTTGAAATCCAATTTGGCAAGCCTCAGGAGTAAACTGTTTTTGTTTTCATCCTCCTCGTAGACTGATATATAATGACGTGCCTCAATTCTTGGGACGCCCTTATGCAATGACTGCTCAAGAGCATGATTAACTTGTTTTGCAAGTGAAGTATTCATTGCCTGATCAGCTCCACGTTTTAGATGAATAGTTGTGAACGAGAGGGCTTCTTCTAAAATGGTGTCTTCATGAGTCCTCACATGAGCAGCTTCATATAAACTTAAAACACCCTTAATATCACTGCTTAGGGATTCTTTGAATTTACCATCATCATTCAAGAATTTGTCAAATAAACCTGATATATATGATCCGCCAATTATTATTAGTTGCTGGTAAAGTTTTACATTATGAATCAATGACAAAAAAAAAAAAAAAGAGAGGAAATATTAATTATTGGCATCGATCAACATACCAGAAGAAATGTTAAAACCATGCTGCCTCAATAGTCGAAAATGAAGTGCTGTAGCATATAAATCATTCTGTGGAAGATCTTCAAAGTTTGCATTAGTTTGATGGAAAATTTCCTCAAGAATTTGGTCAATTTCTTTCTCGAAGTGGTACGAGATGCCAAGTTGCTCCACAGTGTCAATCAAGCTCAAATTTTCGATTCTTGTCCTTTCTTTGACTTTTAGCATACTCCTCACTTTTTTCTTCAATGTTTCAATCTCTTTGACTTGCATGTCATGCGCCTGATAAGAGCAATAAAACAATCATTTTTGAATTTATCCTTGTTGTGTATCCCTTGAAGGAACAACAATATCCAATACCCATACACTTCATTATGATTTGACAAAATGAAACTCCATTTGTCTAAATCATTATGGCAAGTTGCAACAGTAAATTTTATGATTTGTTGGGGTGCAATAGTACTGCAATATGGAGTTAATGAACTGAGAAAAAAGTAAACTTTGTAATGCTTTGTTTACAAAAGAGCTTTACAAACTAGAAAAACAAGCTAAGAAAGAAATATATATATATATATATATATATATATATATATGTATGTATGTAAGCATAAACCTGCTTATCCACAGTGATTGACTTGAAACGATCTGCCCAAATGCTTTCTGCGAAGTCCCCTAAGGGGCGAAGAATTTCATCCTGTTTGTTCAAGGGATTAACAGCATTTCCTGAGGCCATTCTGTTGGGTATAGAGTTGGTGGAGGATTGAAAATACTAATGCAGTGTTTACTATGAGTTCTTGGTAAAGATAGCAGCAAAACCATTAGTATTTATAGATCGAAAAATCTGTCAAGGATTGCATTATTTAAATTCATACACACTATCTCACGTTGGCCAGGAGAAATAATGTTGTAGTTTTTTATTCCACAAAAGGCTGCCGCCCCAAATCCGGGACATAGCAGCCATACTACAATTTAAAAGTTACTATAATACGAGACCCCTGTTTATAAATATGAAAATTGAGTTGTAAAATCAAAACCATATTCAATCCTTAGATGGCTTATTTTTAGTAAATCCATAAAGTTTTACATGATTTATCTATATAACCTTATAATCACTTAGCTGAGCTAACCAAACATCTCCTCCCATTTTAGCTTTTAACACTTGAAAACCGTACCTTTCACTTATATGCAAAAATATTATTCAACGTAGTGTGAGTTAACAATACTCAGTAAGTAGTTTGGATATTTCTCTATTGAATGGAGCAAGTTACATATAGTATATTTACATTTAAAATATTGTGCAAAATATTTTAAAATATAACATTGAAGTAAAAAAAACATTTCTTTGAAAACATACATAAATAGCATGTGGCATAATCACGAGTAATTAAACATTAATCAATTCATTGCATCTATTTCATTTCGTAATCTGATGAATAACTCATGTCACTATTGGTCAATAATTATTTGGGTCAAGTAGGCCATATACATTTGGGGTCTTGACTGTTTATCTCGTGAAGTAGGTCATATACATTAAATTTCTAGCTATTAATCGTGCTAGACAATCCATATACGTTTTAGTTGGAATATGTCCAAACCAACAGTTCACAAAGCATTCAAGAACTCATAACATTTAAAACATCTAAACCTTTGCAGAAAATAATCATTTTCACAAAAAGTC
The DNA here is from genome assembly GCA_016586305.1 of Ophiorrhiza pumila. Lineage (NCBI taxonomy): Eukaryota > Viridiplantae > Streptophyta > Magnoliopsida > Gentianales > Rubiaceae > Ophiorrhiza > Ophiorrhiza pumila. Next base: position 5,955,527 of record BLIW01000008.1, on the reverse strand, counting down.
ACAACATATATTTTATATTAACCAAATACAATTATACACATGCTAATTCCAATTTACTATGATAAAATATTATTTTATTAGCAAATAAATAAGTCAAACACATTTTATAAAATAAAAAAAATACCAAAACCACTTACCTGAATTTATTTCCAATTTAATTCCCGTCCTATTGGGTTGTCAATCACATACTTTCCCTTCCTATAAAATATCACAATATGAAAACTAATTAACTTTACCCTAATAATACTTAATAAATTCTAACCTACATTATTCAACCCATGGTATTGCTAATAAATTCTAACCTACATTATTCAATCTATGGTATATCTAATACATATAAAAATATTAATACTGACCAACGAATAAGAGTAATAGTTTATTAATAGTTTTACTGGTATTATCATTAATAAATTTTATTGAATTATCACCAATAGTTTTTTATTGAGATAATTCTGACTATGTCAAGGATTGCATTATTTAAATTCATACACACTATCTCACGTTGGCCAGGAGAAATAATGTTGTAGTTTTTTATTCCACAAAAGGCTGCCGCCCCAAATCCGGGACATAGCAGCCATACTACAATTTAAAAGTTACTATAATACGAGACCCCTGTTTATAAATATGAAAATTGAGTTGTAAAATCAAAACCATATTCAATCCTTAGATGGCTTATCTTTAGTAAATCCATAAAGTTTTACATGATTTGTCTATATAACATTAGAATCACTTCGTTGAGCTAACCAAACATCTCCTCTCATTTGAGCTTTTAACACTTGAAAACCATACACTTTCACTTATATGCAAAAACATTATTCAACGTGGTGTGAGTTAACAACGCTCAGTAAGTAGTCTGGGTATTCCCCTATTGAATGGAGCATGTTACATATAGTATATGTACATTTAAAACATTGTGTAAAATATTTCAAAATATAACATTGAAGTAAAAAAAAAAAAAACATTTCTTTGAAAACATACATAAATAGCATGTGGCATAATCACGAGTAATTAAACATTAATCAATTCATTGCATCTATTTCATTTCGTAATCTAATGAATAACTCATGTCACTATTGGTCAATCACTATTTCGGATCAAGTAGGCCATATACATTTGGGGTCTTGACTGTTTATCCTATGAAGTAGGCCATATATATTAAACTCCTAGCTATTGATCGTGCTAGGCAGGCCATATATGTTTAGTTGGAATATGTCCCAACAAACAGTTAACAAAGCATTCAAAAGCTCATAACATTTAAAACATTCAAACCATTGCATAAAATAATTATTTTCACAAAAAGTCACAATATATATTTTATATTAACAAAATACAATTATACATATGCTCATTCCAATTTACTATGATAAAATATTATTTTATTGGCAAAAAAATAAGTCAAACACATTTTATAAAATATAAAAAAAAAAAAACCAAAACCACTTACCAAAATTTATTTCCAATTTAATCCTCAATCCTAATGGGTTGTCAATCACATCCTTTCCCTTCCTATAAAATATCACAATATAAAAACTAATTAAATATACCCTAATAATACTTAATAAATTCTAACCTACATTATTCAACCCATGGTATTGTTAATAAATTCTAACCTACATTATTAAATCCATGGTATAACCAATATTTATAAAAATATTAATACTGACCAACGATATCTTAACAGGTTTTATTAGAATTATAAGTAATAGTAACAACTTTAGTGAGATTATCAATAAGAGTAATAGTTTTATTGGAATTATCATTAATAAATTTTTTTGAATTATCACTGATAGGTTTTTAATGAGATAATTTTAACTACAGGTACACTCAGGGACGGATCCAAGCGGGGGCTGGAGGAGGCTGAAGCCCCCGCCATCGTCGCCGGAAAAAATGGATTAGTATTAGTCTGATAGTCTCGCTGTCGCTGAAGCCCCCGGCCGCTGCTGTCCTGTCTTTGCTCGGTGAAGATAAAGACCAAGTGGAGCTGTGGAGGGGACGACTATTTTGAGAAGAAAAAAAAAGTAACTTAGCAAAACTACGTTGTTTTGTTAAGTGATTTCAAAAAAAAAAAAAAAAAAAAGGAAAACGGTGCTGGAGCATTACAAAACAGAAAGAACTCATTTCCTTTGAAATTTCCTTTCCAAATATTTCCTTTCCAAATTCCAAACCCTTCCCATCTCCCCCAAATTCCCAAATTTTATTTCTAACTCTAATCCCTTTCAATTTAGCTATCTTCCAAATTTCTAAACTCAAGTTTCAAATTTACTAGTAAAGAAACTTTTTTTTTCTTCCTTCATTGTCTCTTTTTCTTTATCTCCATTTTTTGCATTCAAAATTCAAGAAAGGTTAGTTTTACTTCTTCTTTTTTTATTTAGAGTTTCATTATTTAAATGTTGTTAATTGTAGTTAATTTTAATTATTAAGTTAATTTGGATAATTTTATTAAGAATTTTATGGACTAAATATTTAGTGATTTGGAATTTAGATTAGGGTTTTTCAATATGAACTAATATTAGGAATTTTGAATTTAGACAAGATATTTTAGATATAAATAATAGTTTAGAAACTCTAGTTTGTTAATTTTACTTCTTCTTTTTTTATTTAGAGTTTTTTATTTAAATGTTGTTAATTGTAGTTAATTTTAATTATTAAGTTAATTTGGGTAATTTTATTAAGAATTTTATGGACTAAATATTTAGTGATTTGGAATTTAGATTAGGGTTTTTCAATATGAACTAATATTAGGAATTTTGAATTTAGACAAGATATTTTAGATATAAATCATAATTTAGAAACTCTAGTTTGTTTAATTAATTTTCTTTATAGACACGTAGAATACAATTGCCTCCTATTCGTCACGTGATGAAAGCTAGTTCATCAAGTGTCAACCAATAGTGTATTTATACATTTTTATCATTTTTATTATTGTTTTTAGAAATTTAATTGTTAAACACATTTATTTAATCGGAAAAAATTTTTTAAGTAAGCCCCGCTAAAATTTCTTTCTGGATCCGTCCCTGGTACACTTCTGTCAAGGATTGCATTATTTAACTTCATACACACTATCTCACGTTGGCTAGGAGAAATAATGTTGTAGTTTTTTTTTTCCCACAAATGGCTGCCTCGTGTAGGCCCCAAATCCGGGACATAGCAGCCATACTACAATTCAAAAACTACAGTAATACGAGACCCTGTTTATAAATATGAAAATTGAATTGTAAAATGAAAACCATATTCAATCCTTAGATGGCTTATTTTTAGTAAATTCATAAAGTTTTACCTGATTTATCTATATAACATTAGAATCACTTCGACGACTTCGTTGAGCTAACCAAACATCTCCTCCCATTCGAGTTTTTAACACTTGAAAACCATACACTTTCACTTATATACGAAAACATTATTCAACTTGGTGTAAGTTAACAACGATCAGTAAGTAGTCTGGGTATTCCCCTATTGAATGGAGCTTGTTACATATAGTATATTTACATTTAGAACATTGTGCAAAATATTTTAAAATATAACATTGAAGTAAAAAAAAAACATTTCTTTGAAAACATACATATATAGCATATGGCATAATCACGAGTAATTAAACATTAATCAATTCATTGCATTTATTTCATTTCGTAATCTAATGAATAACTCATATCACTACTAGTTAATAACTATTTTTGGTCTGGTAGGCCATATACATTTGGGGTCTTGACTGTTTATCCTGTGAAGTAAGCCATATACATTAAATTCCTAACTATTAATCGTGCTAGGCAAGCCATATACGTTTAGTTGGAATATGTCCCAACAAACAGTTCACAAAGCATTGAAGATCTGGTAACATTTAAAACATTCAAACCATTGCATAAATTAATCATTTTCACAAAAAGTCACAACATATATTTTTTATTAACAAAATACAATTATACACATTCTCATTCCAATTTACTATGATAAAATATTATTTTATTGGCAAATAAATAAGTCAAAACACATTTTATAAAATATAAGAAAAAAAATACCAAAACCACTCACCTGAATTTATTTCCAATTTAATTCCCTTCCTAATGGGTTGTCAATCACATAATTTCCCTTCCTATAAACTATCACAATATAAAAACAAATTAAATTTACCCTAATAATACTTAATAAATTCTAACTTACATTATTCAACCCATGGTATTGTTAATAAATTCTAACCTACATTATTTAATCCATGGTATATCGAATGCCTATAAAAATATTAATACTGACCACCCATATCTTGACAAGTTTTATTAGGATTATGAGTAACATTAATGACTTTATTGAAATTATCAATAAGAGTAATAGTTCTATTGGAATTATTATTAATAAATTTTATTGAATTATCACTAATAGATTTTTATTGAGATAATTCTAAATATAGGTACATTTAATGTTTCCCAAAAATTTCCTGAAACTTATTACATAGGTTTCATGACATTGACTCATACCGTTTGGGAAGTTCAATCAACAAATGACCTAAATAAAATCCAATTAAATCATTAATTTACATAATTAAAATCAAATTTTAGAACGCCCTAACAATTCGTTGTAGAGTTACTAAAATTTATCCAGATTACTCTTAGTGGAATTGATTCTTGCTAATGGACAAATCTATCCATTCTAGTCCAATTACCAAAATTCCACTCAAACTTATCAACACAGATTCATTACTTAATAAATTCATATCCACTATATTGAATAATATATATATATATTTCTTTTTACCATAAATAATGAAATCAACCACTCATATTTTTCTCAGTTTCCTAATAAAATAAAATTACTAACTCATTTTCACACACTACACATATTTCGTAAAAGTTACGTTTTTGTCCTTCATATTACAATTTATTTTAAAATTGTCATTCGATCATTTTTTTCCCATTTAAAATTCAAATTAAATAAATAGAAGCATATACAAGTTGATAGCATTAGACATATTCGTGTTAAATTGTCATCGGAGTCGAATTTTTTTAATATGAAAAGTAAACAAAGGACAACTGCAGGTAGGAAGGTGTCAGAGGTAAGGGGAGGCCCCGGCCAAGAGGCCAGAGCCTCTAGAGAGGATGCATCCGACAGTGGTTTCAGCTTTGGACTTCAAAAAGTGGCTGAGCTTGTAGTGGTTGGTGGTGATAAGTATTCTAGAAGCATTTGAGTCTAGATAGCATTTCAGAGAGTAGTCTTGCAAAAAAAAAATAATAATTGAAAAGAAAAAAAAGAAGAAGAAGTACTCTTCTAACTATTGATGTAGTCATATTTTTTTATTGGAAGAATTATACTTTAAAGGCATGCTTTACACTCTTAATATCATAAAGGAAAAATGTCAAAATAGTCACTGACATTGTAAAAAAAATTATTTTGTCATCCACATTAAAAATAATGTATTTTTTTCACTTACATTTAAAAAATGCACAAAATTAAACACCAGCCAGACCATGTTCACTTTTTTTAATAGAAAAAAACACACTTTTAGATTTTTTAACCAAAAAAATGCAAGTTCACATCATCTATCAATTAATAAATAGGTAAAATTGAAAAATCGATTTATTTTGAGTTATTCATACTCCAGTTATTAGTAATTTCATGACTGGGAGTTTAGAGTGTGTCTACTTTGGCTCTGATTCAAAAGTAGACCCTTTTTAAAGTCCCTCAGATACTTAGAAATTACATGTAATGGAGTAGTACTCCAAATTTTGTAAAATATGTGTAGTGTGTGAAAATGTGTGTACAATGTGTGTAAAATATGTGTAATGTGTGTAAAATATGTGTAGTGTGTGAAAATGTGTGTACTATGTATAAAATATGTGTAGTGTGTGAAAATGAATATATTAAAATAAATTATTGCCAATTCTAATTATTAGTGAAATTTAATTTCATACAATTTTTAAACTTTCAAACAAAGGATTTGGAGTTATAATTCAATTCTATATGAATTTTGTTGTTTTTCCAAACAAAGGAATTCAAACATTTTAAACTTTCAATTCATTGAATTACAATTCTATAATATTTAAATTCCAATTCAATTCTAAACAACCAAACACAGCCTTAGTGGAATTGATTCTTGCTAATGGACAAATCTATCCATTCTAGTCCAATTACCAAAATTCCACTCAAACTTATCAACACAGATTCATTACTTAATAAATTTCATATCCACTATATTGAATAATATATATATATATATATTTCTTTTTACCATAAATAATGAAATCAACCACTCATATTTTTCTCAGTTTCCTAATAACATAAAATTACTAACTGCTTTTCACACACTACACATATTTCGTAAAAGTTACGTTTTTGTCCTTCATATTACAATTTATTTTAAAATTGTCATTCGATCATTTTTTTCCCATTTAAAATTCAAATTAAATAAATAGAAGCATATACAAGTTGATAGCATTAGACATATTCGTGTTAAATTGTCATCAGAGTCGAATTTTTTTAATATGAAAAGTAAACAAAGGACAACTGCAGGTAGGAAGCTGTTAGAGGTAAGGGGAGGCCCCGGCCAAGAGGCCAGAGCCTCTAGAGAGGATGCAGCCGACAGTGGTTTCAGCTTTGGACTTCAAAAAGTGGCTGAGCTTGTAGTGGTTGGTGGTGATAAGTATTCTAGAAGCATTTGAGTCTAGAGAGCATTTCAGAGAGTCAAGTCTTGCAAAAAAAAACAAATAATTGAAAAGAAAAAAAAGAAGAAGTACTCTTCTTACTATTGATGTAGTCATATTTTTTTATTGGAAGAATTATACTTTAAAGGCATGCTTTACAGTAGGGGTGATAAACGATCGAGCTACTAGCGAGTAGCTCGGTCAACTACTCGACTCGAGCTCGGTCTGACCGAGCTCGAGTCGAGTTTGAGTAGCTCGACTTCGAATTCGAGTCGAGCTCGAGCTCATATTATATAGGCTCGAGCTCGAGTCGAGCTACTCGAGTAGTTTTTATTTTTTATTTTTTATTCTTATATTTATATTTTAGTCCCTAATGTTTAATAAATTTTAATTTAAGCTACTTATATTTATATTTTGGTCCTTAATTTTATAGTAAATTATTATTTTACCAAACTAATTTTGAAAAATTACAAATAAATCCTATAATTTTTTATAAAAAAATTTTAAAAAATTTAAAAAAAATTTAAAAAAAATTTAAAAAAAATTTAAAAAAAATTTAAAAAAATAATAAAAAAATCGAGCTCGATACTCGGTACTCGAAGCCGAGCTCGAGCTAAAAAAGGGGTGCTCGATCAAGCTCGAGCTCGAGTTCGAGTACCACCCCTAACGAACTCGAGTAACTCGATTAGGGGTGTACTTGAGCACGACTCGGCTCGATTACACCCCTACTTTACACTCTTAATATCATAAAGGAAAAATGTCAAAATAGTCACTGACATTGTAAAAAAAATTATTTTGTCATCCACATTAAAAATAATGTATTTTTTTCACTTACATTTAAAAAATGCACAAAATTAAACACCAGCCAGACCATGTTCACTTTTTTTAATAGAAAAAAACACACTTTTAGATTTTTTAACCAAAAAAAAATGCAATTTCACATCATCTATCAATTAATAAATGGGTAAAAGTGAAAAATCGATTTATTTTGATTTATTCATACACCAGTTATTAGTAATTTCATGACTGGGAGTTTAGAGTGTGTCTACTTTGGCTCTGATTCAAAAGTAGACCCTTTTTAAAGTCCCTCATATACTTAGAAATTACATGTAATGGAGTAGTACTCCAAATTTTGTAAAATATGTGTAGTGTGTGAAAATGTGTGTAAAATATGTGTAGTGTGTGAAAATATGTGTAATGTGTGTAAAATATGTGTAGTGTGTGAAAATGTGTGTACTATGTGTAAAATATGTGTAGTGTGTGAAAATGAATATATTAAAAATAAATTATTGTCAATTCTAATTATTAGTGAAATTTAATTTCATACAATTTTTAAACTTTCAAACAAAGGATTTGGAGTTATAATTCAATTCTATATGAATTTTGTTGTTTTTCCAAACAAAGGAATTCAAACATTTTAAACTTTCAATTCATTGAATTACAATTCTATAATATTTAAATTCCAATTTAATTCTAAACAACCAAACACAGCCTTAGTGGAATTGATTCTTGCTAATGGACAAATCTATCCATTCTAGTCCAATTACCAAAATTCCACTCAAAATTATCAACACAGATTCATTACTTAATAAATTCATATCCACTATATTGAATAATATATATATATATATATATTTCTTTTTACCATAAATAATGAAATCAACCACTCATATTTTTCTCAGTTTCCTAATAACATAAAATTATTAACTCATTTTCACACACTACACATATTTCGTAAAAGTTACGTTTTTGTCCTTCATATTACAATTTATTTTAAAATTGTCATTCGATCATTTTTTTCCCATTTAAAATTCAAATTAAATAAATAGAAGCATATACAAGTTGATAGCATTAGACATATTCGTGTTAAATTGTCATCGGAGTCGAATTTTCCAAACAAAGGAATTCAAACATTTTAAACTTTCAATTCATTGAATTACAATTCTATAATATTTAAATTCCAATTCAATTCTAAACAACCAAACACAGCCTTAGTGGAATTGATTCTTGCTAATGGACAAATCTATCCATTCTAGTCCAATTACCAAAATTCCACTCAAACTTATCAACACAGATTCATTACTTAATAAATTCATATCCACTATATTGAATAATATATATATATATATATATATATGCATATATTTCTTTTTACCATAAATAATGAAATCAACCACTCATATTTTTCCCAGTTTTCTAATAACATAAAATTACTAACTCCTTACCTCTGTTAATTAGAATTCTCGTTAAAATTGTCACTTTATCTTCCATTATTTAGCCTTCTGTCCAAGATCTAGGTTTAGAAACAACGAATTGAATAAAAAGAAAATATCGGCCTATTTAACTTAATATTTACCAAAATTGTCTAAAAACTCTTTTATTTTTACTTTATTGCTAATTGGCCAATTTATATCTTGTTTTATTATCCCATAACCCCAAAATTGGGTCTGGGTTTTACACCTCGTCTTTGCCATTTTAATATTAAAAAAAAATTAGACACAATCTTTGGCAGCTGGCTGGCCACTCACATCCTCTTTGAGATTGGGTTTCAAAGTCGAGGATTTAAAAATTAATTAATTTCAATATAGGATAGTCAATAATAAATTACAAATTTTAATAGATTAAAAAAATATGTAAATACTTAAGCAAAATTATTATAGAATTTTAAGTAATAAATTCTAACGTAATGCTTAATTTCAAAATATGATTAGGCGTAAATTTTAAAATATTTTTTAATGTGTAAAATTAACACTTTTTTAATCTAGACATATTAAAAATATAACTTTTCCCTTTTAGTCATAATTTCACATATTACAAATATTTTCATCCACTACACATAATTGCATATATTAGATACATTTTTTTATATTATATAGAAATTAGAATTACACCAATTGTACATATTTTGACACACACACACTGAAAGTTTGTGTTTCAATAGTGGCTTGATGTAATACTGTTAGTAGATTTCAATCCTATACACATTTCAATAATAATAAACGAAATTTGAATTGGTATAAAATTCTTTCAACATAAAGCTTATAAAATTCTGGTCAGTGAGAAATTTCTGGATGGTCTTGCATGACATAATTAAGCTCAAGTAGCTGATCAGTATCATTGTTTAATTTTGGCATTCTCTCTACGAAACATATATTCAAATCTAAATTTTATAGTCCCAAATTTTTGCATCGTAATCCCAAAATAATTTATAGTTGACTACGCTCAATCAAATATCATATAGATTCTCAAAAATATGTCCATAAAATATGTGAAATTTTCAATTCAGGAATCGTCACTCAATAATTTGGAAGTTCATTTAGTTGTCGTCCCTCATGTTGTAATTTTGATTTTCAATGGTCATTTGTTCATTTTATCATTCAAGAGAAAATCTAATTTGGACGACCATTTGATATGTATATGTCAATTTTTATCCGTTTATATTTGTCACATGTATGTTAAATAATTGTTTAAACTAAATTTTAAATGGTAAAAAAAATGAACCAAAAATGATTTGAAAACCGAATTGTAATATGAGGGACGAAAGAGAACTGTTTAAGGAATGGAAATAAAAATAAGGATAAATTACTTCAACCGTCTCTTAACTTGGGGGTTCATTTTCTTTTTATCCCTAATCTTTCAAAAAAAATTATTTTGGTCGCTCATGTTGCATTCTTAACTTTCAATAGTCCTTTGTTTACTTTTCATATTAAAAAAATTCGACTCCGATGACAATTTAACATGAATATGTCTAATGCTATCAATTTGTATATGCTTCTATTTATTTAATTTGAATTTTAAATGGGAAAAAAATGATCGAATGACAATTTTAAAATAAATTGTAATATGAAGGGCAAAAATGTAACTTTTACCAAATTATGGAAAAAATCGAAATGAACCACTAAATTGAAAGACAATTGAAGTTATTTACCCTAAAAACAAAATAAACCCTAATTTGAGTAATGATTAAAGTAATTTACCCATTGATATGTTAAAAAAATCAAAACTATTTGTAGTTAGAATGTGGCATATGCAAATTAAGGTTTAATTAACCCCTCGAGGCTTGTCCAAACTACTAAACGAAGCTTGAAATTTGATAAAACTATCAAGAGAACCGTTGACTTGCGAAATGACAGTAAAACCAACAAAAACAAGGCTGAAAAAAAAAAGGGAAAAATAAAGTATTTAAATAATCTAACATATATTAAATAAAAAATTAAATCTTTTGTATTTCAAGGGGAAAAAATTGATGTTTTTTTTTAAATATGCTAAAATAAACATGTTTTTAAATGTAAATTAGATGGGATTAATATTCTTCAAAGGTATTTTGATTTAATAAATTTTATGTCTTATTAGTAAGGGTATAATTGACAATACAATGAGACTATAAGTTGGTTAAGGGGTAATTGTTATATGATTGGTCAAGAGTTTTTTTTGATAATTTTATTAAATTTCAAAGTTTGTTAGGTAGTTTAGACAAATCTCAAGGGGGTAAATGTAATTTATCCAATTAATTCAGGTCAATCTTAAACAGTTGGTCACTTGACTGAAACCTTAATTTACACAATTTTTCAAGTCTCCATGCCCGACTTTTATGACACGGGATCTTCTGTTCAATATTTTGTCTGTCTTATTCTGTCTTAATTAAAATTACGTAGTAGGGTTCACTAATCTTTTGATTAGGGTCTAATAATTGTAAAGTAATTTTAGTGATATTTATGCATTTAGTCCCTAGTTTTAATGAAACTACGTCGTTTTGAATGTTAGACAGAATGAGACATGATAAATATTGGACAGAGGATCTGGTCTCGACTTTTATGGTACATCTACGTAAGGTGATATTGTTAGAATAAAGGGCTTCTTCTAAAACGGCGTCTTTTGCTGAGTTCTCATATGTTGTAAAAAAAGGCACTCAATTTTTTTTTTAAATCACCATTTTTTTTTGGATTAGAACACACGTTTTTTACAAAAACATGCTATATTTGCCCTCATAATAATTAAAAACATACAATTTAGTGACTCGTGTAAAAAAGACGGACTAATTTTTTTTTAAAATCACCTTTATTCATGGGTTATAGCACACGTTTTTTTGGCGACAAACATGTTATTTTTACATCCATATTAATTAGAAACATGCAATATAGTGACTATTATTAAAAAAAAAAGGGATTCAATTATTTTTTAAAATCACCATTTTTTGTGGATTATAACACACGTTTCTTGGCAAAAAAAATGCTATTTTTGCACCCATAACATTTAGAAATACGAAATGTAGTGACTATTGTAAAAAAAATAGGATTCTATTTTTTTAAATCACCATTTTGTGGGTTATAGCACACGTTTTTTGCAACAATATTCTAGTGATTTTTTTTTTGGCAACGGACCATTTGCGAGGGTCGCCACTCCCTCTTATATTAATATATTGTTGGGTGATGGATTTACCCTAATACCACCCTTACAAGACAGAACCACCTTGATCCCCACACCATTTACAAGCAAAGGCCTAATAGCACGAGGATCAAGCGGAGAGCACAAAAGAGGAGTACTACTCCTTTTACCTAGACTAAAGCATATATTAATCAAATTAGAGCATATAAAACTAATGAAATGAGATGTGGAGCACTTCCTCCATTTACAACCAATCCTATACTCCATCTATAGTACAAAAAACTCCTTAGATCATAAGGAGTGACAAAAAACTTCCTAACAAGGGAGCAGCTGATTCTGTGGTTCTTATATAACAAGACTTGTGTGCAAAGGTCTCCTGTGTTGTTTTTAAGTTCTTCCCAGCAACCTGAATTGGCTAGTGCAGCCATTCTGAAGACATACAGTGACTAGTCATTGGAACATCCGCAAGTATTCCCACAGTTGGAGCCTGCTCTTTGGAACAGCATCTCAGGAAGTATCTTGTGATCTGGACCCCCTCCTGAATCTGGTGCGCTGGGTCTAATCCCTCTTTTCGACACCCAAGCATGCCCTGTTTCTATATTGGCCTTTGTCTGCCTACATTCCAAGGCAGCATTTTTTGATTTGATATCTCTCTTCCAGCACTGCAAACTGGGTCATCATGTCCCAGAATTTTCTCTTCAGCAGCCAGCCAAGCCTTATTACTAGTGTGACCTCTTTTTGTCTAAACCTTCCTCAATTCTTTTGAGAACAAGAATCACTCCAGCAAACAAATAACATCCAATCCCAGAAGATAAAGATGAAAATATTGAAAAACAAACCAGCCCTAACATCTGCAAGCTGGGGTCTACTAAAGTGACATTGGCAAACCAGTCCTAACTTCAGCAGACTGGAGCCCTCACACTTACCTGGTTCTATAGTTTTGTTCTCTTGCATTGGTCTGGGAAGTTGTAAATTCATTTCCTTTCGTGATTATGAAGGATGGAGCTTGGTCTCTGTCCAGCCTGAGTTTAGATGGAAGTAAAGAGAGATCCCTGATTCCCTGCTGCAACACCATGAACCTCGCAGGTTGATTGGCATATTTCTGAACCACCTGAATGAGAGAGTTTTGTTTGATGAACTCCAGGATGTTAACAAGCTGCCAATCTCCCCAAGAATTAACTACTTGCTTGAGCGCATGAGAGTCTGATTCCATAATGATCTTGTGAAACCCCAACTCTTTAATTTTTGCTTTGAAGCTATGCACTGCCAAAGCCTCTACCTGCAATCTCGAGAGTGTGGAAGGGAAGAGAAGGATAGGAAGAGAGAATATCAACTGGCCCCTACAATCTCTAGCAATACCTCCAGCTTTCCACTTATCTCCCACCTGTGAAGCTGCATAATTTATTTTGATGGCCAATGGTTCTGGGAAGGTCCACATGACGACCTTTAAGACCATCTTCCTTCTGATCTTCTGGCATACATCCCAGAAGGGGCCCCATTCAAGCTCTATGAGATTCAGTTCTGGAAACTTCAGAATCATTAGCTCTTTAATGGATTTAAAAATTCTTCCCAGCAGTGGACCCTCCTCAGGAACTCCTTTATCAAAATTGATTTTGTTTCGAAGCTTTCACAACCACCAACAAATGAGAGATGGACATATAATTCGAAGAAACCTTCTACACTCAGAAATAGTGGAATGGTTTTACCACCAGATATTTAGGGTTCTTGAGAAGCAGTTAGAGTGTTCGACTATTCCATTTTCAGCTGCAAAAATTTTCCAAATCCTTTGTGCAAAGTGACAAGACACAAGGAGGTGTTTAACTGTTTCTCCATCTGCATGGCACCAGGGGCAAATAAATGGGCCCAAAATGCCCACATTATGCAGGTTAGAGCCTAGAGGGACTTTGTTCCGGATGAATCTCAGCATAAGAAAGGAGATCTTGATAGGTAATGTGTTGTTCCAGATACTATCAGTATTAGAACAGAGAGGAATGTTGTTCCCTCTAAAAAATTGAAAAGCTGACTTCAGGGAAAACTTACCATCCAAAGACATATTCCAAATCATCCTATCATTTCCTTCTATTCTAGTGGAATTCTCCAGAAATATTTCAAGGGGATTTTGTGGCAGAATGCTTCTAATTAAGTCCCAATTCCATCCCTGAACCCCAGAACATGTGAGACTTTGAAGTTACCTTGACATTCAAACAAGTCAGCTAATTTTCCCCTGCAACTGCATTTGTCGTACAGTAGATTGCACTCCCCCTGTCCAATCTGAAATTGGATGAATTCCTCAATTACTGGAGCTACAGTGCATAGCCTTTTCCAAATGAGAGAGTCTCCTCTTCTAGTCCTGATAGCTGAGGGATGTCTAGTTCCACAGTACTTAGCCCACATAAATTTAGCCCAAAGTGAGTTTTTTGATCTGAATCTCCACCACAATTGCACAGTTTGAGCTGAAACTAAGTGGTTGAGATCCCTAAAGCCTATTCCTCCCTCCTCCTCAGTAAAGCATAGCTCTTTCCAGCTTATCCAGTGTCTCTTTGAACCTTTATCCACTCCTGACCAAAGGAAATTGGAAAGCATAGATTCTATTTGGTGGATGACTCTCTTAGGTGGATTAATTCTCATAGTCACATAGACTGGAATGGAGGACAGGACACTCTTAATTAAGGTGATTCTGCCCCCTAGAGTAAGGAATTTTGATTTCCAGTTGCCAATGGAATGACTGATTTTGTCTATCAAAGGATCATAGGCCACTGCTGGAATTCTCTTGTAATGAATAGGAACCCCTAGATAAGATGATGGCAGTGAGCCTCTAGGAAATCCAGTTATCCTACCAATGGCATGCTTTCTAGACAAAGGAAGTCTATCATGAACTAGGTATGAGCTTTGTGAGCATTAACCTTCTGCCCAAAAGACCTTTCGTAATGTCTCAGTTTCTCCATGATTCTTTGGATAGCTATAGGATGAGCTGAGGAAAAAATTAAAAGATCATCTGCAAAGGCAAGATGGGAAATTTTAGGGCAATCTCTATGCACATAGAAATGAAGTCTTTTCTCAGAATTTTCCTGCAGGAGTCTGGATAAATATTCTGCACTAATCACAAAAAGCAAAGGGGAGATTGGGTCTCCTTGTCTCAGTCCCCTTGAGGCTTTAAACCAGCCATTGCTAGTCCCATTTACTAAAACCGAGAAATGAGTGTTTGAGATCAGTCTCCATACCATGTCAATCCATATCTCTCCAAAACCGAGCAATCTCATAATCTGCAGTAGATAAGGCCAATGCACCCTATCATAAGCCTTTTCTATGTCCAGCTTCAATGCTACATTTCCTTCCTTTCTTTTCCTATTAAGAGTAGACAACATTTCACTAGCTAAAAGATAATTGTCTGAAATCAATCTCCCCGCTACAAAGCCACTCTGATTTTCTGAAATAATCTTAGGCAGGATTGAAGCTAGTCTTTGAGCTAGGAGTTTGGAGACAACCTTGTTAACAAAGTTACATAAACTAATAGGCCTAAAATGCTTAAAGGACTGTGGATTCGTGGTTTTAGGAATAAGAACAATGGATGTGGCAGTCATAGCTTGGTTCATTTCAGCACCATTCACAAATGATTGGACTGCATTGAGCAGATCCATGCATATAATATCCCAGGCAGCCACATAAAATAAACCAGAAAAGCCATCAGGACTTGGAGCACTCTCTTGATTCATCCTAAAAACAGACTGTTTCAGCTCTTCAAGATCAGGGATTTTTGTAAGTTCCTCCCTATCCCTATCAGTCAAGACTGCTGGAAGGAGTGAGGGGTCAACATGTTCACTAATTAGCTCTGAGGAATAGAGTTCATTGAAAAACTGAACTGCTGTTTCAGCAACCTTTTCCGCTCCCTCAACCCAAACCCCATCCTGATTTTGGATTGAGTGGATATGAGTCTTAGCATGCCTGTTTCTCACATATGAGTGAAAGAAGCTAGAGTTCCTATCTCCTTCCTTGGCCCATTTAATATTAGCTTTTTGGGACCAAAAGCTTTCTTCTAAGCTTAGCTGATATTTTGCCTTAGCTACTGCTCTTTTCATAATTTCTCTAGGTATAGGCTGTAATTCATCCTCTTTCTCTAGTCTTAGAACTTCCTCTTCTGCCTGCCTAGCCTTTGCGAATATGTTTCCAAATGTGGATTTGTTCCATTCTCTCAAAGCTAGCTTAACAAGTTTAAGTTTCTCAGTAAAGATCCTGATTGGACTCCCTATAATTTCTTTATCCTACACTCTCCTAATGGTAGTTAGACAATCAGGATGACTAAGCCAAAAAGCTTGAAACCTAAAAGGCCTAGCAGCTTCCCTACTTTTCTGAATCTGCAACACTAAAGGAGCATGGTCTGAGGGATCTCTAGCAAGGTGAGAGACAGAGGCCTCTAAACTGCTAGATTGGAACATTGAATCCACTAATGCTCGATCAAGTTTCTTCCAAATTCTAGCCCTTCCCTCTCGATTGTTACACCATGTGAACTTTGCTCCACTTGATTGAACCTCCGTTAGCCCCATGGAAGACATGAAGCCTACTAATTCCCTAGATTCCTTAATGTGGAAAGCTTTCCCTCCCTTTTTCTCCTCCCCTGATTTTATGCAATTCCAATCCCCCCAAAGGATCCAAGCTTACCCAAATTTTGCAGGGTATCTAGCTGCTGCCATAAAGCCTCTCTTTTGGCTTCTATGCACTTAGCATAAATGCACGAGAGCAAGAAAGACTTCTGAAATTCAGGATGACTAAACTCTATCGTAATATGCTGCTCAGCCACTGAAATAATTGTACTAATCAAAGGCCTTCTAATCATGATCCAAATGGAGCTAACTGTATTGGTGTAAGCAACTTCAAATTGTAGCCTACGCTTAAAAGTTTCTAGCTTACATGATTCCATAAAGGGTTCAGCAATAACTAGAAGATTACTTCTGTTTTCGTGAAGAATTTTCTTCAGTTTCTTAAAGTTTGGCTTCCTGCCTATGCTCCTAATGTTCCAATATATGCATTTAATCATTAAGAACTGGTCTAATGGAACCCGTACTTGAACTTCTTCTTCTAAGTTCCATACTAGACTCATACTTAGCCCAGGACTTAGGTTTCCGAGGTCTCCCCTTGACTTGAGCTAAATTATCCCCCTGATCCCCCTCCTTCAGCTAGCTGTCCTCCATTTGGATACCATATGATGAAGACTGAGAAAATTCCTCTTCTGCTTCATTTGTTGTAGCCAGTGGTACCTGCAACCCATGAGAGGAAACTGTTTTAGTAAGAAGTTTAATAATCTCATCACAGTATACTTTTTCCTGCATTTCTTGGCAAATAGCTGCATCCTTCTGAGCTACTGAGAGTTGGCAGCTGTAAGCTGAATCTTTGTCCTTAGCTATGCAAAGTCTTTCCCCTTCCATCGGGCATGCTATTGGATTCCTAACTTCTAAACCTTCCTCCTCGGCTAACAAATTTAATACATCAAACCTATTGCTTCCATTCTGAGCTTGCTCAACTGCGTTAGAGTGAAGTTCTAGAGATCCTCCCTCTGGTCTCCGAGTTCCCTTAACTTGAAGCCTGGTTTCTGATAGTTGAGGCATTTCTACCCCAACCTTGTGGGTAGTCTGTGTTGGTTGTTCCTCTGCGACCAGAGGGTCCTTCAAGATCTCCATTCCTGTACCTTGAGCCTGATTTGTCTGATTGAACGATGAAGGGCCTTTAGTGAGGCCTGATGGTCCTAGAAGCTCTGATAGAGGGCATAAGATTGGAAGGCTATTCTTATCCACCACCTTCCCTTTGTCTAGTCACTGTCTTTCCTCATCTTCTTTACCATTAGTTTTCTTCCCTACTACAATCCATTCCTTAGGATTCTGCTTAGGGCCTGAGAAAGTCTTTTTTGGAATCATTAGTTCTCCTTTAGTCTGCCCCTTTTTTTTCCTTCCCTGAGGGTCACAGTCCTTAACATTGTGACCCAGTTTACAGCATTTCAAGCAGTATTCCGGTCTTTCTTCAATCTCAAGCGCCTGCCACTTACCTCTTTCTTTACTCCCTATCCATATACGATTCGGAATACTCTGAGTAAGATCCATTTGGACGCATACTCGAGCTTCACTTGGTCTGATAAGATCCTCAGCATCTGCAGTAGCTGAGTCCAATTTCAAGGGAATGCCTGCTGCCGATACAAGGGAGTACAACTTTTCCTTGTTGTGCAGATGGAGAGGTAATGAGGGAAATCGAATCCAAACAGGAGCAATTGAAGGCTCGACAGCCAGATCAAATTCTTTGGTCCATTTGAAGATTCGAGCTTGAAAACCTTGGAAATGCCACACCTTTCTTGTCCAAAATCTCTGAAAGTCCTCCTCTTTGTCGAACTTGAAGAGAACATGCCTTTGGTCCAGCAAACCTACTCTGCATTCACCTAGGAAACCTGCTGCCAAGACTTTTTTTCTGATCTGTGCCATAGCTGGTCTTCCCCAAGAGAATTTGCCGATTAATGTCCACTGAAATTTTTGTGCTAAGCCTTCTTCTTCTTCATCGGTTAGAAATAGGGCCGGTTCTCCTTTGTAGCTCTATAATGGTTGTTTGTGTTTGATAGCTGAGAATGAAATGTTAGTCTCCTTAGCCGATTTAGCATTTTTCGTTACTCCAGCGAATGTCACCGGAGGGGGAGGCGCACTCCCCTCCGCCATAGGCGGCAGAAGAATAAGTAGCCAAGTGACCGTTAGAGAGAATAACGGGAAGAAAGGTCTAAATTAGGTTGTGACTAGCCACCTTAAGCTGGTCTGATAAGTTTTAGTGAGAAGCGAGAGCAAATTTTTAGAGAGAGAACAACATCTAGAGTATACTAAGAGAGAGAGAGCTGCCCCGCAACAATATTCTAGTGATTGATGTAAAACAAAGATGGACTCAATTGGTTTTTGAAAAATCACATTTTTTCTTGGGTTATAGCCCACGTTTTTTGGCAAAAAAATATGTGTTGTAACTCACAAAAAATGGTGATTTTTCAAAAAAAAAAATACTTCGTCTTTTATCTTTTTCCTTTCAATAATTCTCCTATTTTCCAAAATTAATTTTACATTTTAAAAATAAGTAATCATAATGACATTCTCATGCTCTTTCCATTATGACACACAGAGAACAAAATAACTCAATGTTTTTTTGTTTTTGAAGAAATATATAATTCAAAATAATACAATAAATTTTATAGGGTATCTTCTCTAAATTTTTGCTTTTCAAAAAGGAAAAGGAAAAAAGCCATTTCCTTTATTTAGTAGTCTTTTAATTTAATGGCCATTTGAAAAAGGCATAAAAAGAACATTTTTAAAACTTTTTTATTATAATTACCCAATATAAAATTATAATTTCTCTTATTAGCCTCTGCCATGATCTATCTTCATTCCATGCTCCTACAGTTCAGCATTTTTCTCCAAACCTACCAATACCATCCATCACACACAGTCACACACTAAACTCCAAACATCTTCCTGAAACCTCTTTCAAAAAAAAATACAGTGGAACTCATACGTCCAAGTACTAATGCCTAGAGTTTTAACTTAACAGCATCAACAAACTGGTGCTTCAGATCAAATTTCACAACTTCTGGTCTCCTGTCAACCATCACCGACCTCGGCGACAACACAACCATCCATTGCTGGGTCCAAAAAAACAAGGGACTCAATTTTTAAAAAAAAATCACCATTTTTGTGTATTATAGCACACGTTTTTGGCAACAACATTCTATTTTTGCACCCATAACAGTTAGAAATATGCAATCTGGTGAATGATGGAAAAAAAATGGACATAATGTTTGTTTGAAAAATCACATTTTATTTCATGGGTTATAGCACATGCTTTTTGGTGAAAAATATGCTATTTTTGCACCCATAACAATTAGAAATATGCAATCTAATGACAAATGTAAAAAAATATGAACTCAAAATTTTTTGAAAAATCACCTTTTTCGTGAGTTATAAAACAGGTTTTTTGTCGAAAAAAATGCTATTTTTGTGCACAACAAAATTAGAAACATGCAGTCCAGTGGCCGAAGTGAAAAAAGATGGACTCAATTTTTTCATGAAAAACCACCCTTTTCGTGGGTTATACAATGTTTTTTTGGCAAAAACACATTCTTTTGCACCCAAAACAATTAGAAACATGCAAGCTAGTGACTAATATATAAAAAAAGTGTGAACCAATTATGTTTTCATGAATCACCATTTTTGTGGGTATAACACACGCTTTTGCAAAAAATTATGCAATTTTTGCTCTCATATCAATTAGAAATACGAAATGTAGTGACTTTGTTGAAAAAGGGGATTCAAATTTTGTGTATTATAACACACGTTTTTTTGGCAAAAAACATACTATTTTTGCACCCATAACAATTATGATTATGAAATGTAGTGGCTATTGTAAAAAAAATAGACTCAATTTTTTTGACAAATCACTCTTTTTTTTGGGTTACAGCACACGTTTTTTGGCAAAAAAAAAAATTATTTTTGCATCCATAGTAATTAGAAACATGCAATTTAGTGACGAATGTAAAAAAAGATGAATTCAAAATTTTTGAAAAAAAAGCACCATTTTTCGTGGGTTATAACACACGTTTTTGCTGTAAAATATACTATTTTTGCTCCCATAACAATTAGAATCAAGCAATATAGTGTCTGATGTAAAAATATTATACTCATTTTTTTTGGAAAAATCACCTTTTTCGTGCGTTATAACAAACATTTTTTTGGTGAAAAACATGCTATTTTTTAACCCATAACAATTAGAAACATGCATTCTAGTGACTAATGTAAAAAAGGTGGAATCAATATTTTTGAAAAATTACCGTTTTTCATGGGTTTAAACTCACGTTTTTTTGCCAAAAAACATTCTATTTTTGCACCCATATCACTTAGGAATACGAAATGTAGTGACTATTGTAAAAAAATAACTCAATTTTTTTTTGAAAAATCACCACTTTTTGTGGGTTATAGGCAGGTGGCAAAATTACCCGCTACCTGCGCGTCCTTAAATTTACCCGCCCAAGCCCGCAACATTTTGGCCATGGGTATTATTGGGTAGGGTAATAATGAGCGCGGGTATAAGGGTACCCGCAAGTACCCTCATACCAGCTATAAATAGGTATTAACGGGAATCCTAGCGGGTATCAACGGGTAACCTAAGTTACCCTCATTAATTACCCTAATAATTACCTTCATTATTTTTCAAATGAAAAAAGAAAAAAAAGGAAAGAGTTACATATTTTATACATAGTACACATATTTTCATATACTACACATTTTTTTACATACTACACATATTTTACACACACTGCACATATTTTCATACATTACACATATTTTACGCATATTTTCACACACTACACATTTTTATACATACTATACATATTTTACACACAGTACACTTTTTTACACACACTGCATATATTTTCACACATTACACATATTTTACACATATTTCACACACTACACATATTTTACACATAGTACACATATTTTCACACACTACACATATTTTACACACACTACACATATTTTATACATAGTACACACATTTTCATACATTACATATATTTTTATACACTACACATATTTTACACTTAGTACACATATTTTCACACACTACTCATTTTTTCACACACTACATATTTTACACATAGTACACACATTTTCACACAATACACATTTTTTCACACACCATATATTTTCACATCCTACACATTTTTTCACACGCCACATATTTTACACATACTACACACATTTTCATACACCACATATTTTACATATATTACACATATTTTCACATATTACGCATATTTTCACACATTACACATATTTTACACATAGTACACACATTTTCACACACTACACATTTTTTCACACTCTGCACATATTTTCACACAATACACATATTTACACAAACTACACATGTTTTCACACTACACATATTTTTCACACACCACATATTTTACTGTAGTGTATGAAAATGTGTAGTGTATGTAAAATATATAGTGTGTGAAAATATGTGTAGTATGTGAACATGTGTGTAGTATGTGTAAAATATGTGTAGTGTGTGAAAATATGTGTATAATATGTGTAGCATGTGAAATTATATGTAGTGTGTGTAAAATATGTGTAGTGTGTGAAAATATATGTTTTGTGTGAAAATGTGTCTAGTATGTGTAAAATATGTGTAGCGTGTAAAAATATATGTACTATGTGTAAAATATGTGTAGTGTGTGAACATGTGTGTAGTGTGTAAAATATGTGTAGTGTGTGAAAATATGTGTAGGGTGTGTAAAATATATGTAGTGTGTGAAAAAATATATACTATGTGTAAAGTATGTATAGTGTGTGAAAATATGTGTAGTGTGTGTAAAATATGTGTAGAGTGAGAAAAAAATGCGTAGTGTGTAAAAAAATGTGTAGTGTATGAAAATGTGTGTAGTGTGTAAAATGTGTGTAGTGTGTGAAAAAATGTGGTGTGTAAAAAAATATGTAGTGTGTGAAAGTGTGTATAGTATGTGTAAAATATGTGTAGTGTGTGAAAATATGTGTAGTATATGTAAAATATGTGTAGTGTGTGAAAATATGTGTTGTACATGAAAATGTATAGTGTATGAAAATATGTGTAGTATATGTAAAAAAC
Organism: Ophiorrhiza pumila; assembly: GCA_016586305.1. NCBI lineage: Eukaryota > Viridiplantae > Streptophyta > Magnoliopsida > Gentianales > Rubiaceae > Ophiorrhiza > Ophiorrhiza pumila. The sequence continues at coordinate 5,932,857 of BLIW01000008.1, read as the reverse complement.
TGTGTAGTGTTGTGTTGGGTTGGACCCGCAGGTTAAGGGTCATGATTGCTACCCTTAATAACTAATACCCAAATTACTCTATGAGAGTACCCTCACTACGGGTACTCGCAACTACCCACAAACTTCCTGTAAATTACCCTGTAACTACCCATAATTTACTAAATGAGGGTACCCACAAATTTATTATTACCCAGCCAAACCCGCCCATCAACAAAATAGGGCATGGGCGGGTGTTGCCTCTCTTTTCAAACCCGTGAACTACCTACCTATTTGCCAGCTCTAGTTATAGCACACGTGTTTTTGGCAAAAACTATGTTATTTTTTCACCCATCGCAATTAGAAAAATGCAATTTATTGACGAATGTAAAAAAGATGGAGTCATTTTTTTCTGAAAAATCACCATTTTTCGTGGTTTAAAACACATGTTTTTTGTAGATTGCATATTTCTAATTGTTACGTGTGCAAAAATAGTATTTTTTTTTGCCAAAAAACATACTATTTTTGCACACATAACAATTAGAAACATGCAATCTAGTGACTGATATAAAAAAAAGCCCGACTCAATTTGTTTTTATAAATCCCCTTTTTTTGTGGGTTATATTTTTGGCAAAAAAAAATGCTATTTTTGCATCCATGTCAATTAGAAACATGCAATCTAGTGATTATTGTAAAAAAAAGGGACTCAATTTTTTTTTAAATCAAAATTTTTTGTGAATTATAGCACATGTTTTTTGGCAAAAATACAAGCTATTTTTTCACCCATAACAATTAGGAATATAAAATGTAGTCACTATTGTTAAAAAAAAGGTGACTCAATTTTTTTAAAAAAATCACCATTTTGTGGGTTATAGCAAACCTTTTTGGCAACAACATTCTATTTTTGCACCCATAAAAATTAGAAACAAGTAATCTAGTGACTAATGTAAAAAAAAAAAGATAGGCACAATTTTTTTTTTGAAAAATCACCTTTTTTGTAGGTTATAGCATACTTTCTTTGGCAAAAAAACATGCTATTTTTACACCCATAAAAATTAGAAACATGCAATCTAGTGACTAATGTGAAAAAGATTACTCATTTTTTTGAAAAATAATTAATTTTCGTGGGTTATAGCCACATGTTTTGGCGAAAAATATGCTATTTTTGCGCCCAACACAATTAGAAACATGCAATTCAGTGGCTGAAGTAAAAAAAAGATGGACTCAGTTTTTTTAAAAAAAAAATCGCCTTTTTTCGTGGGTTATACCATGGTTTTTTGGCGATAAACATGATTTTTTGCACCTAAAATAATTAGAAATATGCAATCTAGAGACTAATGTAAAAAAGTGTGAATGCATTTTTATTTTCAAAAATTACCATATTTCGTGGGTTATAATACACATTTTTTGCCAAAAATTATACCATTTTCTCACTCGTATCAATTAGGAATACGAAATATAGTGACTATTGTAAAAAAAATGACTCAATTTTTTTGAAAAATCAAAATTTTTGTATGTTATAACACACTTTTTTTGGGAAAAAAATACATTTTTTGCACCCATAACAATTAGGAATACAAAATGTAGTGGCTATTGCAAAAATAAAAATAAAAAAAGCTTACTCAATTTTTTTAAAAAATCACCTTTTGTGGGGTACAGCACACAATTTTTGGCAAATAATATGCTATTTTTGCACCTATAGCAATTAGAAACATGTAATATAGTGTCTGATGTAAAAAAATATGTACTCATTCTTTTTGAAAAAATCACCTTTTTCGTGCATTATAGCAAATGTTTTTTTGGCGAAAAACATACTATTTTTCAACCCATAACAATTAGAAACATGTAATCTAGTGACTAATGTAAAAAGGGGGAATCAATATTTTTGAAAAATTACCATTTTTCGTGGGTTATAACTCACATTTTTTGTCAAAAACAAAATATGCTATTTTTGCACCCATATCAATTAGGAATACAAAATGTAGTGACTATTGTAAAAAACAATAACTCATTTTTTTAAAAAAAAATCACCACTATTGTGGGTTATAACACACGTGTTTTTGGCAAAAAAATATGTTATTTTTTCACCCATTGCAATAGAAATATGCAATTTAGTGATCAATGTAAAAAAGGATGGAGTTATTTTTTATGAAAAATCACCATTTTTCATGGGTTACAATACACATTTTTTTCTTAAAATTATGCTATTTTTGCACCCATTTTTTTTCAACCATAACAATTAGAAACATGCAATCTAGTGACTGGTGTTAAAAAAAAAGATAAACTCAATATTTTTTAAAATCACCTTTTTTTTTTGTGGATCATAGCACATGTTTTTTTTTGCCAAAAAAACATGCTATTTTTTAACCAATAACAATTAGGAATTCGATATGTAGTGACTATTCTAAAAAAATAACTTTTTGATAAATATCTATTTTTGTGGGTTATAGCACAAGTTTTTTGCAACAACATTCTATTTTTTGTGCCCATAACAATTAGAAACATGCAATATAGTGAGTGATGTAAAAAAAAAGATGGGCTCAAATTATTTTTTGAAAAATCACCTTTTTTTCGTGCATTATAGCACAGGTTTTTTTGGCGAAAAATGTGCTATTTTTGCAACTCCCCCCCCCCCCCCCAATAACAATTAGAAACATACAAACTAGTAACTAATGTAAAAAAGAGATGGATTCAAAGATTTTTGAAAAATCACTATTTTTCGAGGGTTATAGCACACGGTTTTAGTGAAAAATATGCTATTTTTGCGCCCAACACAATTAAAAACATGCAGTCTAATGGCTGAAGTAAAAAAAATGGAATCAATTTCTTTTAAAAAAATCACCCTTTTTCATGGGTTATACCACTGTTTTTTGGCGAAAATTAAAAACCACTTTGGCAAAAAACTAATTAAACTCGTCAAAATCTGTGTTTCACTATCAAATCGGTGAAAAACCGGTTTTGACCGGTTTGACAATTTTTTTTATATACTTTTTACTTTTTCTCACTTTGGGCTTTGTATTAGTTTTGATTCAACTCAATAACACTTCTGGCTATTATCAATTTTGGATTTTTTAATTTTATCTTTTAAATTTTAATGTTATTAATATTCATATATATCTTTGGGCCTATTACTATTTTTTGTGAATAAAATTATATTCATTAATTTCTTTATTAATTCACCAAGACAAACCCATAAATAAATAATATATATGTGATTTATTACTATTTTGAGTCATTTGTTAATAGATTAAAATGTTTAAATAAAACAAAAATTCACAAATTTTGAGATATTTTTATTTTCATTTAGTTTTATAATTATTAATTTAATATTAAGTAATGTCTAATATTTAGATTAATTAATGGTATTTTATTAATATTATTTCTTTTAGTTATTATTTAGTAAACATTTATAGTTGGATAAAAGGATTTTTGGAACTATTAATATATTTAATATTTAAATTTATTTATGACGTCATCCGATTTTTGGTCCAATTTTACCCGAGTTGACCCCTTCACCCCTTAGCTTAGCCGATTTGTACTTCGATCCGGTTTTCAAAATATTGATTTGGGTTGATCAATGGCTGTCAAAGATTAAATGATGTCGGTTAAGCCAAACAATTTAATAAAAAAAATTTATTAAACTTAATTTAATAAAATAATTCTTCTACACAAAAACCAATAAAAACAAAACTTATCAATCCAAACACTCAATTTTGAAAATAAAAATTCTCCTTTTGTAAAACGCAACCCAAGACCTCGTTTTTCGCAATTCTCAAAACAAAACACATATCCAAACATATTAGATTTCACTTTTTCTCACAATATTTACTCGAATGCATGTTCACATTCGAGATGGGTGTAAAAAGTAGGGGAAAAGCCAAAATTAACACATCCTTTGACTTTCCCATTTTTTTACCAAAACACGTGTGTTATAACCCATCAAAAATAGAGGTCCGGTGAAAGTTAATTTTCACTTTTTTTACAATATTCACTATGCATGTTCACAATGTGGGTGGGTGCAAAAAACGGTACATAAAAATAAAAATTAACACATTTTTTATTTTTGTCATTTTTTGCTAAAATACCTTAATTAGTTATAGACCATGAAAATTAAAAGTTAGTAAAAATTTTAAATTTAACTTTTTTTTACACTGTCTACAATGATGCGTGTTTAAATTGAGGTGGGTTAAAAAACAATTGTGAAAAGGCCAAAATCAACACTTTTTTTTCTTTGGCATTTTTGACAAAAATTTGTGTGTTTTAAGCTGTGAAAAATGGAGGTTACGTGAAAATTTTTAAATTTCACTTTTTTCTGACAATATTCACTCGAATGCATGTTCTCAATTGATACTGGTGTAAAAACATCATAAAAAATCAAACTCAATGCATTTTTTTATTTTGTCATGTTTTTTAGCTAAAATACGTGTGTTAGAACTCATGAAAAATGAAATTTTGAGAAAAACTAAATTTCACTTTTTTTTACACCGTTCATTAGAATGAATGTTCACAACTAAAGTGTGTTTAAAAACAGTAGTGAAAATGCTAAAATCAACACATTTTTTTTTACTTTGCCATTTTTTACCAAAATACATATTATAACCCATGAAAAATGAAGGTTTGGTAAAAATTTTAATTTTCACTTGTTTTCACAATATTCACTAGAATACATGTTGACAATCGGGGTGGGTACAAAAAATGGTACAAAAAAATCAAAATCAAAGCATTTTTAGATTTTCCTAGTTTTTGCTAAAATACGTGAGTTAGCCCACGAAAAATGAAAATTTAGTAAAAAAAATCTAAATTTCACTGTTTTTACATCATTCACAATTATGCATATTAACAATTGAGGTGAGTAAAAAAATAATATCAAAAATGCCAAAATCAACATTTTTTACTTCGCCATTTTTGACAAAAATACGTGTGTTATAACCCGTGAAAAATGGAGGTTTGGTGAAAATTTTTAAATTTCACTTTTTTTTTTACAATATTCACTCGAATGCATGTTCACAATCGAGGCGGGTGTAAAAGAATCACAAAAAATCTTACTCTAAGTGTTTTTTTATTTTGTCATTTTTGGCTAAAATACGTATGTTATAATTCATGAAAAATGAAATTTTGTGAAAAAACTAAATTTTACTTTTTTTTACACCGTTCATTAGAATACATGTTCACAATTAAGGTGTGTAAAAAACAGTAGGAAAAATGCTAAAATCAACACATTTTTTTACTTTGCTATTTTTACCAAAATACTTATTATTCAAACACCGTTCTATTTTTTTTTACTTCATGATATTCAAAACACTTGCTCAGCTAAACTTTAGTGGAAATTTAGAGAACAAAAATCACTTTGGGCTCAGTTCCTAGCTGGAAAACACGGGTCTCCTAATCAAATTCTGCAACACCATTCTACCAAAAAGCACACGCGCACACTGGCTAAAATGTTATCTATTGCACCAGAAATAGAACCTCTTATTCACACAGAATGTCAAGCTGAAAGAGAGACAAAAATCTTTTGGAAACTGTCCACCACAGGTATGTTCTCTTTCAAATCTGCTTTTAATATAGTATCTCAATCCAACAATACAGTTTGGCCTTTTGCTAACTTTATTTGGGATTCTTATATTCCCCTAAAAGTTTCGTTCTTCATGCTTAAACTTCTAAAAGCTCAGGTTCCAATAGGACAGGCACTACATAGATTCCATATTCATGGGCCTTTCAAATATGTTATTTGGCCACACGAAGAAGACTCAATCATTCACAATTTTTTAAAATGTTCAAGGATTTCGGCTTTATGGAAAATTTTTGGCAGTGAAATAGGTATTATGTTTCTCTCTAATCCTCCTTCTTTAAGTTTCTTTCTTAATCATTGGTGGAGCCACAACGGTAAAAATGAAATCACAAATTTTATTATAAAAATAATACCTTCCATTATATGTTGGCAAATTTGAAAATTCAAAAATAAAGTCATATATGAGGAAGATAAATGGGATTCTGAGCTACTAAAGAACATTATTTTCAGAGATATCAAAATGAGTTTAGAGGCTAAATTCACAGAATTCAAATGTTCAAATTTTCCATGGAGCCTTTTCTGGAATACAGCCCTATATCCGGAAAAAAAGGTTTTTGTTAGTTACATTAAATGGCATCCTCCTGAAAAAAATCATTCACCCTGAATATTCATGGTGTACTCAATGGCAACACAGGTCAAGGTGGTGGAGTCCTAAGAAACTGCGAGAGCTTGCTGATTTTCGCCTTTACAAAATGTTTTTCTTCCACTAACTTAACCTCAAGTGAACAGGTAATCATGCAAACAACCTTACAAGGTTTGGAGATATGCAATCAGAAGGGTTTCACTTCAAATATAAGTGTTGCATCTTCATCAATCAGCATTCAGTCATGGCTAAAGAAATTTGAAATGAGACCCTGGAAACTCAGACAGTTAATCCAAAATCTACAAGAGGCCTGCCCGCCAAATACTTGGAAGATGTGCCAAAAAGAAGAAAATGTGGTCACTCACTTACTAGCAAAAACAGCTGTGTTGCATCCAGATGAACTGATCCTAGAAGAAGACAAGCTTCAGGAAAAAATTCGAAAGGTAATTAGACTAGAAAGACTGGGAATTCAATATTTCAAAAAATCATATCAATATCAATACCGTCTTCCCTCTTCATAAAATGCTTTACACTTGCACTCACAAAGTCCAATGGCTGCCGAAGTTAGACCATGTAGTCTATCCACGTTTGAGAATCTGTCGGCTACTGAAGTTAGGCCTATCTTTTCAAAAACTGTGCATTAGCTTGGAATTTGGATGCTTGGCTGCTGTTGTTTGCCCATTTTATCTAGTTTAGGCATAGACGCATTCTGAAATCTTTATAAAGGAGACTAATTATCTCCTCCGTCCAACTGTAACTTCAGATTAGGAGCTTGTAAGGGAGGAAGTACTCCTTGTTTATTTTTCTTAAAATCAGATTGATGCTTACAATGTAAAGGAGGAGTCCTCCCTATTTATCGCTTTCTACTTATGTACTAATGGTGTGGTTATATCTGCCATTATCTTTTGTACCCTTTTATTATCAATAAAACTGGGAGTGGCGCCCCCCCGCAAATGGGATGATTAGCCAAAAATAAAAAACCAAAATACTTGTTATAACCCATGAAAAATGGAGGTTTGGTAAAAAATTTAATTTTCACTTATTTTCACAATATTCACTAGAATGCATGTTGACAATAAGTGTGGGTGCAAAAAATAGTACAAAAAAATGTAAAATCAACACGTTTTTGAATTTTGCTAGTTTTTGCTAAAATACATGTGTTATAACCCATGAAAAATTGAAATTTGATTAAAAAATCTAAATTTCACATTTTTTTTAACACCGTTCACAAGTATACATGTTCACAATTAAGGTGGGTGAAAAAAACACCAGAGAAAAGTCAAAATCAACATATTTTTTTACTTTGCCCATTTTTGCCAAAATACGTGTGTGCTAATATGTATGTATTATAACCCGTGAAAAATGAAGGTTTGGTGAAAAGTTTAGGGTAGTTTTAGATAGGCCTTTTTAGCTCATTTCTAATCTTATTCTAAATTAACATGTTTGTTTATAAACCATTTTCAATCTTCTTTAACCAAAAAATGAAGGCATTTTAGTCTTTCTAACATCTTTTAATTTTTTTTTAGTTTTTTATTTGTTTAAGTTGATCGTTGGAGATCAAAGGTTGATTGCCGCCGGTTAACCCAAATAATTTAATAAGAAAAATTCTTATTTAAAATTTATTTAATATAATAATTCTTCTATACAAAAACCAATAAAAACAAAATTTATCAATCCAAACACTTAATTGTGAAAACAAAAATATTCCTTTTGTAAAACGCAATCAAAGACCTCGTTTTTCACAATTATTAAAACAAAATACATATCCAAACAGGCCTTAAATTTTACTTTTTCTGACAATATTCACTCGAATGCATGTTCATAATCAAGGCGGGTGTAAAAAATATCACAAAAAAAGTCAAAATCAAAATGTTTTTGAATTTTGCTATTTTTGGCTAAAATATGAGGGTCATAACCCATGAAAAATAAAAATTTTATAAAAAATATAAATTTCACTTTTTTATACACCGTTCATTAGAATACAAGTTCACAATTGAGGTGTGTAAAAAACAGTAGGGAAAAAGTCAAAATCAACACATGTTTTGACTTTGCCATTTTTATCAAAATACGTTTGTTATAACCTATGAAAAATAGAGGTTTGATGAAAATTTTAATTTTCACTTTTTTTTTTTACAATATTCACTAGAATGCATGTTCATAATAGGGGTGCGTGCAACAAATAGTAAAAAAAATCAAAATCAATGCATTTTTTAATTTTGCAATTTTTTTGCTAAAATACGTGAGTTATAGCCCATTAAAATGAAAATTTACTAAAAACTCTAAATTTGACTTTTTTTACACCGTTCACAATTATGCATGTTTACAATTGAGGTGGGTGAACAAACAGATGGAAAAGGCCAAAATAACCACATTTTTTTACATTGCCATTTTTGACAAAAATACGTGTTATAACCCGTGAAAAATGGAAGTTTGTTAAAAAAAATTAATTTCACTTTTGTTTTTTTATAATAGTCACTCGAATGCGTGTTCACATCGAGACCGGTGTAAAAACATCACAAAAAAGTCAAAATCAACGCATTTTGTTATTTTATCAGTTTTTGCCAAAATATGTGCGTTATATATTTTTTTTTATAACCAATGAAAAATGGAGGTTAGTGAAAATAAAATTTTATGGTATGTTTATATAGGCCTTTGTTTATATTCAATTCTCAAATCAAAAATTTTAACCTTCTCTAACCACAAAATAAAGTCATTTTACTCTTTTCAACCTCTTTTAATTTTTTTTTTAGTTTTTTATTGTTTGAGTTGATCAGTAGGGGTCAAAGGTTGAATATTGCGATTAACCCAAACAATTTAATAAAAAAAATTCTTAATTAACTTTATTTAATAAAATAATTCTTCTACACAAAAATCAATAAAAACAAAACTTATCAATCCAAATACTAAATTTTCAAAACCAAATTATTCCTTTTGTAAAACGAAACCGAAACCTCGTTTTTTACAATTCTCAAACCAAAACAAATTAATTTCTTTTCTCCTTTTTCTTTCTGAAAATAAAAGTTGTTCTATTTGCTGGCTTATCTATGTAGAATGATTCTTTTTCAAATAGAACCATAAAATTTATCAAAAAAAGAAAACACTAACAACAACAGCTCATGTAATGCTCAGGGTTCGCAAGAATGGGTAAACCATTTCCATGCTTGGCTCATAAGAGCGACTCATTGTGATGAACAGCTAGTTAGCTGAGGTGTAACTGCTATTTTCACTCAGTACAACTATCGCCCTTGATAAAATAAAAAAATAATAATAAAAAAAAAAACTCATGATTGGTCTTGACCCTGAGGTTTAAAGTTTGAAACTTGGGTACAATTAACAATGACCCCACGTGGTCGAGCTAATTTCTAAATAACCCCACATGCTATAAAAACCTACCAAGAACCCCCACATGGTTCTAATTTAAGTGGAAAGTGGATGAAAATTATCTCCAATAACGGAGTGTTAGTTGCACGCGCGCGTTAATGAGAGTATAAAATTAATAAGGTGTAACTGGACAATAATAACCCTTAACTTTAAATCAATATTTTTTATTTATTTTTTCTTTTCTTTCTTCATATTTTCTCCTAATTTTTTTCACCTCATCCCTTAAACCATCAGGACTATCAACCCCAACTCTCCACACTTGTGCCACATCGCCTCCCCAAAGCTCCGGTGAGCAAAATAACCCTCCACCTCCACTACTTCTCCGCCGGCATCCACCACCTTTACCTGCAGCCTCTCATAATGGCCGGTCTTTATGCCTTCCAACTCATCCAACCTGGTCAACCCATGATCAGAAACCGCATAAAGCTCGCCGGCCACCCGATGACCCGAACCCTGTAAATTAATCAGAAAAGGGATCCCGAATGGACCAATGACAAGTGGGAAGGATTCCACCGAGGTTTATTCCCCGAAGAAGGAAGCATCGCGCGTGGCCATCAGCTCCTCCATACGAATGCAACTTCGTATAAGTTTTCTCTCAAAGTTTTAAGATCCTTCGAAGTGTTATTGATTTCGTCATTAATTAGGAGAAGACTTTTGGTTGATACTGCACTGCACCGAACCCGCCATTGATGTACACAGAAGAGAAAGACAAGCGACAAGAGAAAAAAAAACACTCCAATGTGTGTGATTTTGGAAGAAGAAGATTGTGAATTTGACGGTGGTGTGACCGTGCCACCGCCAAATTTTGCTATCATTCGGGTGATTGTGGGTGTTTTTGTTTTGGTCGAATTGTTTTTCTTGAATTTAAATTGATGGGTTTTGACGGGTTGCAGTGATTATTGAATTAAGTCGAATATTTCTGATCTAGTACAGAGGATCAAGCCAATCAATAAAGAAATTTGTATCAAATACCACAAATTCTTGCGATACACGAGGTATCAAGAATTATATTACACTCAGTTGATTGAGCCGGATTTGGATACAGTGGGGGATTTTGTTAATTCTCTCCTTTGTGATATTGGGAAGCTACTAAATAGCAGTACCAGCATAAAGAAATGAGAGGAAAAAGAATTTTGTTGAAGGGGAGAACTTTTCCAATAGAGATGGAAAAAGTAGTAGATGAGTTGTTGTTTTTGTGGTGGTGGTGGTTGTGGTTGCAGTGGTGGTGGAGAGTGGTGGGTGGTGGTGCTAGAACAGAAAAAAGGAGAAAAAGAAAGAAAAAAAAAAAAACGACAGAGAAGAAAACAAAGAAATTTAAATTTATTTTTTACCTCTAAACTTTTGTAATTTTAACTTTGGCCCTAAAACTTTACTAATTTAAGATTTAATGTTTTGATTTGGAAAAAGTGAAAAGGATATTTTCGGTAGTTTTGACGGTACCGTTACTACAACTATTTTCCATCCACTTTCCACTTAAATTAGAACCACGTGGGGGTTCTTGGTACCGTTACTACAACTATTTTCCATTCACTTTCCACTTAAATTAGAACCACGTGGGGGTTCTTGGTAGGTTTTTATAGCACGTGGGGGTTATTTATAAATTAGCTCGACACATGGGGGTCATTGATAATTAACCCTATAATATAAGTGTGTGTGTGTGTGGGTTGAATAAATAAATAGTGTTTCCCCTTCAATGCAACATATGTCTCCCTCCAACGAAAAAAAAAAAATCAGAGTAATATCATTTTAAACGAACAAAATTTACACCGTTACAAAACTTGAGGTTTTGAAGCTATTTGCTATGAGATGAGCCTCTTGAACAATGGAATGGTGGACTTTGACAAAAATACATTTCAGGAATTGTGAGCACTGAGCAGTAGAAGTTGATATCCCTTAGGTGGCTTGTTAAACACATATTTGGTCACATCCCATATTAAGTGCCCCTTGAAGGCCTTTTAAACAAGAAATTGATTCTGCTTGGATGGCTGAGAGCGTTGAAATTTCGAGACCTGCCTTGGCCTATTTTATTTGGCCATTTGCATCTCGTAGCAGCCAGTCATAATTAAGAAGCCAACCTGTTTTGTTGGTGGACAGGCGACAGCCCCCATCTACTAGAAGTAGTCGGGTTGTTGCCATAAGCTACTGTTATTGTAGCTCACTTCAACAGGATTATTGGTAGTTTATGCCTGTTTCTGTCATTGCTTTTGCTTTTGCTTTTGCTTGCATTGGAAAAGGGGAACAAGGTATGAAAGGTTCACCACAAGATGTAATGAACATGGCAAAATTCAACTAAATAAATAAGATGTGGCTAACAGATGAGATCTATGATATATTCTTCAAAGAAGACCACTGGTTACAAAATGTGCTCAATGGCTAAAATATCAGCATCTTACAGACAGACTCTTCTGGTAGCAACGTTGTTCGTACCTTGGAAATTGGACAGCTGAACGCGAACGTTCTTTCATGGTTTCGAAATCATCTAGCTTGAAAGTATAAACAAGAGCCATTGAAACTGAATAAACGTTCATTGGCAGCTAACAATTTAAAGCATAACGCGAGTGACCTCATTTCACCCTTCTCCTTTCCCTCTCTCTTTCCCTGCCTCTGTCTCTATCATGATCATCCCTCTCCTTGCTTCCACTTTTTTCACGGTCCCTTATCTTTTCGCTTTCTGGATCGTGAGTTCTTGAATCCCTTTCTCGGCGTCTTTCTCTATCTCTGCTAAGATCACTGTCCCTATCCCTGTCTTTGCTGGATGATTTTCTTTGTGGGCTATCACTTCTACTTCTGCTACGGCGACGCTTCTTTGACAGTTCACGGGAATCATCTCGTTTACCTTTACTCTCCAAGGAAGAACTCTCTGCAGGTTCATGATTTATGTTGTGAGACAGAAAAAATATCCGATAAAGCATAAAACCTTAAAATCACTGGAGCAAAAGCTCATTAAGAATACAGCAAAAACTCAGCTGGCAGAACACCAGTTGAAACAAGAAACTTCAGAGTAGGCATTTGGTAATCAACCACATCCAACAAGCTTTGTACTTATCACAACAACATGCAAGCATAATCAAAATACATTATGGATGCATAAAGAATTAGCTCTTTAATCGCAAAAATAAAGCTAATTTATTATATGGTATTTAAGGACTACCACCTATGTTCAGCGCAGAAAGTTGCTGCAAAGATGCTAACAAATCAAAAGTTCCATCGACAGTCATCAATTTCAAAGGTTTTGGAGAGTTTTCACACACACAAGGAAATTACCCTACCTGTTCTTCTTTTGGGACTTCGGAGAGCTTGAAAGATTATCTCAGATGATATGTTGAGTCTTATGCTTCAGGCTTTATAGCACAAACAAACAAATTGAAATTCCCATGGGCAGTCGACACTTTCACAGGTTGTGTGAAGTGTTTGTCAGTACAAGGAAATGACCCTACTTCTAGTTCTTTTTTTGAAGTTTTGGGGAGTGGGAGTTTAAAACTCTATCTAGACAGATGATCTTTCTCATACTTTATCCATGCATTGTGCGCATAAATGAAATATTATAACTTAAAAACAAAAATAAATAAATAAATAAACAAACAAACAAACAAAGAGAGCGAGAGGAAGGGGAAAGGGAGAGAGGGGAGGCGGTGGTGTTAGGGTAGGAAACCTCTGTTCTAATGGTCAAAAACTATGATGACTGTGCCAGTAAGTTCAACAAATCATTATAGGCCCTTAAAATCCTAAAACAAAATTCAACTCATCCAACCAGTTCATTGCTTTTATATAATAATTTATGCGGCGAGAGCCTATCACTAAATTCACTACTATTTTTTACTTTTCAGGCAATAATTCAAATTATTGCACCATAACTTAAGCACTTTCAATAAAAGTACAAATAAAAAGAAACAAAAATCTAATGCTTGTAGTTGCAAATTAAGAATACAATCATGCATTATTCAAACTACCGAGCCTTCTCTGATATGAATCCATCACAAACCAGAAATCTGACTAAAACAACAGAAAATTATACATCATTAATCAGTAAATCAAAAAACTCGTGCGCTATTATTAATGAACTAAAAACTAGCTCCTGCATTTAGACATTTTATTTCGTAATGTTTAAGCACAAAGAAATATATGTTTCATTCTGTCCACAACATTTCCAAATTCATTACATCATAAGAGCTATATTTTAAACTTTGTTAGGTACATAATTTTGTCTCGATCTGTGCCATCTCATGTAAGTTTTCCTCAAAGAATATAAATAACTATTTACCACCTCATTACGAAGAAATTTACCAGACGAAACATATCAATGCATCTCATTTGGTACGTAAACGATAATTATAAGCTTACGAGATAGTAATAATTTTCTCCTCCAATTGCACACACACACAGAGGAAGGGGTAGGAACGGATGTCTGCTTTGAGACAGAAAGGGAAGGAACGAGTGTAAGTTGGGAATCCTTAGAGGGAAATAAATGCTAATAGCACTAAGTTCTGATTAAATAATACGTTCTTTGCTAAAACTTCTACAAACACTTCGCACTTAGGCACCAAACAGGCTTAACATAAAGAAATTAACATTTTCATTTTCAGCAATTACTGTAGTTATAGTCACTTACTTTTCCCTGAAGCATCTTCCTTGGAATCTAACAATCCATAATCTGATTGTAGTCGTCTTCGATGACTTTCAACTTTCCTCTCAATTTCTTCTGGACTTTTTATACCTCGCTCCTCCAAAGATTCGCGATACTCTATCAATGCAACTTCCAAACGCCTCAGCTTTTGTCTGCAATTAGCATTTTAAGCACCATGTCAAATTCTGATTGACAAACGGATTTAGTAGTAAAGCAACTTCGTATAAATTTCAACGACTGCTAAAGAACACATATATATGCAGCTAAGATATGAACTTCGTACAGACACCCATGATACAAGAAAATATAACAACTAACATCAGACTCACAACTTTGTAATAAGCAAATGGATCTCATTGTTCAAAAAGTCTTCACAAGGATGTGCACCTCCATAAGAATTCTACTCCAATCTCCAAACTTAGCTTTTATAGACTGCCAAGAATGGTGGAAATACCCACTGGACCATTCCATTTCCTATTGCTTGCTCATCCAATCCATTTGGTAAGCGAGAAATGAAACTCTTCACCATCCTCAACCAAAAAACCTATTTATACTTCCAGAAGTCCGGTTCACCAATTATCACAATAAGAAAGAAACCATGAAGACCACACTCCACTGGAATAGAAAACGTTCACTGAGGTCCCCGCTACAACACCCACAAAAAACCAGGCGAAGTGTACTTCAGATTCAACAGGCTAATCCTCCATGTGAACACCCTCAATAACAGGTGCTAGAGGAATATTCAGAATTAAGGTGAAAAGCTGGTTTTAAATGAAATCTTGTCCTTGCAATAAATAAGGTTTTGCTGCTGAGATATAGTTTGGCCATAGCAAAAGTAGAACCATTTGAGCTTTCCATTGTTGAATTGCATGCTAGAGAAGTAATTCTAATAACTGAAGGACAGTATAACAAATGTCAATTCCTCATTCATAATTGCAGGTGATTAAACTTCCTGGACTGAAGATGAAGCATTCTTAGATCACTTGGCAAAAAAGCACATTTGGGAGGATCCATGTAGCCAACCCCACTTAGTGGGATAAAGAATAAAGACTTAGTTGTTGTATTCACTCCAAAGCAACTGTGGGACACTTCTAGAAACTGATATGAAAGCCTTAAGCTTCTCCTCTCAACCTCCCCCCCCCCCAACAATCAAGGGAGACTCTTGGCAGTACTAGCAAGAAAGAGGAAGGTAGAAGGCAAGAGTTGAATTTCAGATTCCATGGTATGCAAACAGATGTCCCAACCTGCTTATATGGGTATAGGGAACCGAGAAGCATAAGCTTTCGGAGACTATTTTGATTTCTTTTCATGCATCTTCGTTATAACCAAAAACAATAAAATTTACAGGAGATAATGCAGCACAGGATGACAAAATAAATGTCTCTATTGTTCGATAACTAATATCTTTTGGGAAAATGATTCCTTTTATTATTGATTACTGCATATATATCTATGTAGATGTCCAATTTCAGTGATATAAAACATATTTACAGTTAGCAAAGAATTTCCGCTGTTTTCTTAAGATCATATACATTTTGTAAGAATCATTAAGGCTCAGAAAAGGAGCAGCATTCTAGAAGCAAATTGATCATAAGAAAGCTAGTTTTTATCTTCAATACCATTTGATGCTCCTTTAAGATACACATTACAGTCGATGTGCATACCACAATGACAATTTGAAGGTAATACAGTATTCTTGATTCTTTTCTGTTTCATCCAGATCGTATAAATAGTTAGTCATTGTGCAGGGTCTGCAGGCACATCATATCAGTCACTACTTCCAGCCATTCATATATCCCCCAATAACAGTAATCAGAAAGTCAATTACAATCAAGTTTCTCGATGTCAGTCAAACAGAAATATTTGGACAAACGACAGCAATTTTGAAAAAAATGGAAGCACAATTAAATACCTCTGTTCTTCATTCAATCCAGTATCAGGTTGTGATGAATTGCTCGCTACAGTTGTAAAATCCGGCTCATCATTCCTGCTAAAGCCATCAGTAGCATTCTCACTTCCAGAAGATGAATAGGTTAATCCTAGATCCCCAGGACTTTTATTCTGCTCATCATCACTCTCATTATCCTCCCTAGCCCACTTTGAGGCTGGCAAAATGGAATTGTTTTCTGCTTCCTTAGAATAGGAACTTCGATCTTGTTGAATGGGGTTTGTTTGGAGTAAAGGTACAGCACCTTTGCCCTTTAGCTGCATGCCATCCTCATAACTATTCCATCCAGACGTTCCCATTGGATCAGTATCACCAGATGTTCCTTTCTTGGCATCAGAATATCGAGCTGAACTTGATTGACGTTGTGCATACTTCAGTTCATCATCTACATCATAGACTCGCTGTTTTTCAGCCTCTTCCAGATTAAGTAGCCTGGCAACCATCATTTCTCTACCACCCACAAGAGATAACCCATTATGTCTACATCGCCGTTCCAGCTCACTAAGTGGAAGGTTCAAGAGCTCCCTCATTGCAGCTCCTTTCCCAATTGCTAATGCAGCATCTTGATTAATCTTTTCACCTTCCCCCTTGTCATCAGAGCTAGTATTCTGCTCTAGCTCAGGAGCATCGCCACATATAGAATGAAAAGGAATCACACCAGAATTTCCTGATCGAAGGAAAGTAGCTCGCAGTCCATTCACATATGCATCCGAAAACAAAAACCAATCAGCCCATACTTGAAGAACTTTCAGAACACGTTCCTGCGAATGCCAATGAAAAGACCAAATAAACTAAAGAGGCCAATAATAGTATGGTATGCTCAAAAGTCATTACCTTTAACAGCCATGGCTTACCTTGAGTGCCTCAGCAGTGATTCTGCCAGTTATACTACGATACAAATCATTGAAGCTTTCCATTATGTCCGGAAGAGTTGCTTCAAATTTGGTGCGATAAGCAGATGCATTCTTTACAGGAGCACTACTATTGTGAAGAACATCCGAGACAAGCATGAGTCTTGCAACTTTTGTAGGTATGGGTGTTTCTTTAAGAGTTAGAGACTCGGTTAAAACTTCAACTACCTGTAGAAAATCATTCCACATAAATGCAGGAAAACTCTGAAAATTACTCAAGGGCTACTGGAATTAAAAAGCCTGAGAACGTTATTTCTTCTCTACTTCCTAGACTATGCACTCAAGTCCTCTTTTTGCAGTCCAATATTCATGTTGTAAACAAGATGCATATGAAAACATGCATGCTGGATGATAAAGAATTAAGGTTGAATTACTGCAGAAACCATCACAATAAAAAGTGGAATTCATTTTTCACTTTGGGTGAAACAGTAAAAAAAATGCAATTTCAGCTTCACCAAATATCTTGAGCTAATAAATGTGTTACACTGAGATCAGCCAAAATCATTACCTCCCCAGCAGCATCAGCATTATCTAATGCAAAACCCATTGCATCCTTTATCTGACTCCTTTCCAATGTCAATGCACGCAGCATATCCTCAAATTCATCTCTCTGAGAATCAGTCAATGTTCTTTCCAACTCGATACGCTGTCAAAAAGAGTAGATAACAGTTTTTTAAGCAAACAAACGATTTAATTCACCATGATAGAATTTCAATTAAAAAAAAACAGTAGACAAGATACCCTGCTTTTTCCTGCAGCATATGTACTTCCAGCTTCCTTTTCGTTCTCTGGGCCTTTTGGAGTTGGGAGAGAAGGTGGTATCCACCTGTAAACATAAGTAGGGAAGTTAATAACTATATTATTTGTTTTTTGCAATATTTTAAAGTCAACCAAGTTTTGCAACTTTAAGAAGAAACAACCTTCGGAGACAAAAGCCTCAGGATAACAACAAACTGAAAATGCAATTTTTTCACGAACACAGAATTATAATCAAACTGCAGTTCAAAATGTAAATAGACAAACTCCCACTACCAGTAATCATGATGTACGGAAATATTGCAGAAATGATACTGAAGGCAGATAAAAATCAGAAAGCACTACCTCCCACTACCAGTGATCATGATGAAAGGCTCTGTTCGCCATCGCTGTAGAGTATCCCCCTTTATTGTCACAAGCAAGATAATATCTTCAGTTAGTCCTCAAAAATACACCATGGTAACACATGGAATGATATTTTACAGTCAATAACTAGCAAAATCAGATTTTCTGTCTACATCATATAGTCAAGTAAAACCACAATCAAGAAATCTTATTAAGCTCAACAATAATTAGTCCCAATGTACAATCATGAAAGCATTCACAGCTAAAAAGATCTTTGTTTTGACATTACTATATCCTACTTGCAAATATTTGTAAGAAGTCCCAGAAACTGTAACGAAGAGGAGGAAAGCAATTGTTGACAACAAGATGTCGCAATGATGGCCATGAAAACATATGGGCAACCAGCTAGAAAAGCAAGCGGAATAAAGCACCAAAAATGCATATGTAAAAACCAATTATTAAAGGCTTCACCTGAGCAAAAGAATATAGCCTCCAAACATAGTACGTGTGCTCCTTTGACCCAAGCTCAAACAAGAAAGTGAAGAGGGAATTTCCACGACCACGCTCCATTATAGCTTGCTCAAAAGTACAACCACCATCAAGAACATAGAGAGCCATTGTATCAATAACATGGCGAAGATGATCATCCTCCGGTGGAGTAACAGTAATGTCAGGCACATTTGGAGTAAGAACCTACAAAACAGAATCAAATCATAAACAATTTCAATAATGGGACATATACCCAGTAAACCTTCGCTTTTGCATAGCTAAATATTCACAACTGAACAATATGAAAGAACTAACACTAATTCTCCCAAATGCATTGTCTAATTTAGTTTTATCTCTACTTGAGCAGCCAGACAAAAGAGAACATATCTAACAGGACTACAACCCTAACATAAAATTTTAAACTTAACAAGGTTCCATTGGTTAAAGGATAATAAGAGCAGCTAAGGATGAATAGTGATTACAAGTCACAGCAACTCTGTATTATGATTAATGCATAAATGAATACAAATACAAAACTCAAAAGCCTAAAAAGCATTGTTGTTTATGTGAACAATACAACTAACTGTAACTTAATAGCTACTCAAATTAAGAAACAAATTGTTTCTTCAAGACTAGTATATACTACAGTAAGTACAAGCGACAACTGAACAAACCATAAAACCAACTTGAAATTGTCCCTCACATAAGTTTCTAATTCATCAGTATATAGATAAGTAAAAACTAATTTGGGCCACAACCTATTAACAAAAGTTTTGTCAATGTCTTTTTAAGTACTAAATGCATTAAGACATATATAATCTCCCGCCTGTTCAAATACTGCATCCAATTTAAGAAACACTTAATCTCAAAGAATGAAGCTGCAAAAACTTGATGCTCTCCAAACAAGATTCCACAGATGAGGTCCTGCATGGAGCTCAAAAAAAAAAAATCCAGAAGCCACTTTCATAATTTCCATAAAGAAGAAAATGACTCATCCTCAAGCCCTAGACTTTCTTTATTCTGGTTAAATCACATATTTCATGCTCAAGTATGGTTTCTCTACTTTGAAAATGAGTAACACAAGTCTGTATCTATGAAACAAGAAAGACAAACAAAAATAGGAAGTTTAAGTCAACTACCAACTCAGAGTTTTGGCTAGGAACAGTGGTTACTGGAGGACCCGATGGACCAGACAGGATAACAGTTGCACCCTGTAAAATACAGACATCATCCGGTTAACATAATTCAACTCTGGGGAGAAAGGAAAATTTCTCTAGCAAATAAAGATAAAATAAGGGGAACAATACTGAACCTCCTTACTCCTAATGGCCATATGTCCTGGAGGTGGAGCAGGAAGTGCTTGTGATGGAAGAGACACAGATTTACCCCAGCCTATCTTTAACTCGTATTCATAAACAACCACACCTGAGTCATGAAGAAATTTTCAGTCCCTCTGCATCTCTTATCTTAAGTTTAAGGTTTTGAGACCAAGCCAACCGTTCAGAAGTATATGAAGGCCAAAAGCACCAAAGCAAACAACTCAAAGTACATCCAAAGAGTGAGCATATCAAATCCATCAGCACTGAAGAAAGAAGTACAAAATCCATCCACGCCCTTATACGACAATATTTATTTTACAGGTTTCGTGAAATTCGTGAATAGAACCGGTACACACTGGTTGTAATCATTCTCATTGTCACACAACCAAGCCTTGAAGAAGCCTAATATCAAATTTCATAATCACGCTAACTCAAGAGCCACGCTAGCTTAAGCTTTCTTACAAACAGATCCATTGGAACTTGTTTAGATTCCCATACCAAACAGAAACAGTAAAAAAAAAAAAAAAGGTAATTTGTCACCCAATAGATAAGCCTTAGACATTAGGAAAGAAAACAAACATGTGTATTAACAATTGTGCTGAACAGGTTTTCCGGTAAACTACACGATAGCTAAATATTTTCGAACTACAGAACCTTCCAAAAGCACACTACTGTTAAAATATATATATAAAAAAAAAAAACTACCTTGCATTTCATCCTTTGCAGCTTGAGCATCAGCCCTATTCATGAAAGCTACAAAACCGCAGTTTCTTTGGCGTCTCCGCTCCTCTTCCGTCCTAGGCCACATTATTTTCACACTAGCAATAGGTCCAAATCTTCCAAAAGTTCGCAAAAGGAAATTCTCATCAACCTAACGTCATTCACAGGGATATTGTGCACATAGGATATAAAAAAACATCATTTTTTTATCTTTGAAGCTGCAGGTTATCAAAATGAAATGCTAAAAACAAAGAGAGGCAAAACCAAACATCATAACTAAATTTTACCTGAGGGGATAAATTTCCAACATAAAGATTTGTAGTTTGTGGATCTCCGTCATCAAATGATCCTGGCCTTCCACTTGGATCAAAATCATCAGGCAGCTCATCAAACCGGCTAGATGGCTGTGAAAAGAGTATTGCCTTATTCATTCTTACTATGAAGAAAGAAATTCTAGATGTCCAAAATTAATTGCTTATACATAGCAACCACAAAATTTGTAAGCCATGGTGACAGATTTGTAATTCACCCAGCACGTGGGATAAGAGCTACACAATGACAAGTCATCCATTGCGTGTCAAATGGTTCAGAATATGCATTAACAAAGGTGCTATTTTTTTTCCATTTCTTTCCACATAAGCACTTCCTACCCCTTCTCCTAACCAATTCATCACCTATATACTGTTGATTCCAAAGAAAGTAATCTTCTCTGCTAATTCAGTAACTTGTCATGTCTTTCAGGTTCTACATTCTACACTACCTGGACTACTTCTTTGCCAGTTGTTTAACCTCTCCAAAATTCATCTGCTTTTTTCATCGAGAACCAAATGGCTTTAAACTCCTAGAACTCTTCAGGTGCAATTGGTATATACTAGTATTTATAAAATAAAATAATTAAAAAATATATAGTATGGCCAACTTGAAAATTTTGATTGCACAAAATAACTAAGATTTGAATCAATTTCCGCACAATCCAATTTCATGTTACTTAAGCCCGATGACCCTGATCAACTCGAAAGACACAAAAAAATTAACTAAAGACTTGGGCCCGTTTGTCATTTGATGCCAAAGCAACTGATAATAAAGAATGTGTTCTCAATTTTTAGGCCAAATTTGCCAAACCAGTAAAAGCATTCAGATATCGGAATACAAAAAATCCTTCTTGAAAACAAAGAGAAAAGAAAGGTTTTAAGTATCCCAACTCTAGGATAAAATTTGAATCCTCCCTTAAGAAGAGATATGAGGATGAAATTGACCGCATAGTCTTACCCAGCAAACAAAGACATACTGTTGCTAACGACCAACACAACTGAACAGAGCACAAATTCAGTCTTTTCTTTTTTTAATGAAAAAGAAAACAGGCACAAAAAGAAACGGGGAATGCTAGACTATATAGATCAAGCAACCATAGGATAGACAACAAGACAAATCCAGAAAGGTAAAGAAAGTGGATTGAACCATTAGATCAGCTTATATTTGAAAAGATATTAAAAAAGTTCAAGAGCACCAAAACTCCTCCAGATAATCTAAAATATCATGATGAATGACTTCTAAAACCATAAAATCATAACTAGTGAGAACTTCATTTCTTGCTTTGTGTAACCATGTCAAATGTGACAATAAGACCAAAGCTTTTCATTTCATGACTACTAACTAGAAAGTCCCTTACAGTGGAGTTATCACGCCAGTGTTCACGCTCTTGATTACGCTTTTCCCTCTGTTCTTGCTCATGTTTCAGCTCCTCCATAAAATGATCAATGTTCCTTGACTTCCCTTTTTCTTTTTCCTTCGGCCTCTCCTCCTTCTGCAATGATAACAAAGTATACAAATCACATACAAGAAGCAGTAATGCTCCATCCGGGAAACCTTTCATCTACAGCACTAACCTTCTTCTCATATTCTCTACCCTTGGTTGCCAAAGGAGGTGGTATGAAAGACGGTACATACCTGCATAAAGATGAAGCAGAGTCCAACACCATGCCACAAATAATCTCGTCCAATTGTAAGGAAAAGGGTATGCAAAAACAAATCAAACTTGTGAAAAAATTATGATTCAGCATGTAGATGGTCAAGCCAGCAGACATAATGTACCACCAATTCATAAAGATTCAATTCAATACAAGATGGGAAAAGCCAAGATCAGCTTAATGAATAAAATTCTAAAAGGTATGCGTTTGACAATTAGAATTTGGCCAGCTTTTACCCAAAATGTGATCGTTGAGAAAAACTTTCACAAGTATCCATGGCACTCTTTCTAGCAAACATGCACATAACTGGTGTCAAAACTTGTAACCTAGACACTTTTCAGGCCACTAGTCCTCATTAGAAAGAAAAAAAAAATCATTTTTCACATTTGAGCAAACTAAAAAATAACAGAATGCAGTGCAGGTCATTAGAGGATCAGAGCAAGCAAATTCAGGGACAATACTAGCATTTGTTGCAAAGGTGATTCAAGCCTCTGGGAACCAAACCAATGACAGATATATTATTTCAGCCTTAAGCAGCCCAACCTACATAGAGAAGCCCAAGTATCCTACTGCCAAGTATTTGTTACCTTGTATCCCTTAATACCTAGTGATCAACTTTGAATCTGCCAGTCCCACACCTCTTCTAAACTTTGCTACAATAAGGTTCCTAATATTCCAGGCATCAAATAAGTTTTACATAGCCCTTAAGTTTATTTCCTTCCACTCCATATGCCTACTCTGAGTATTGCTGTCCCACACACAGTCATACATCTTCACTTGTTTGTTGAACAACATTAAAACAGCTGACATGACTACTACTTCTTGGTAAGCAAAGGATGGCTCTCTCTCCTTGGCTAGCCAATATAGGCAAAGAAAATAACCTTCCCCAATTACAGCAAAAGAGCAAAATAAAAATATCAACAGCAATTCTTCATCTAAAAACCATCATTGAATTTCAAGTCAATAAGGATGCAACTTTTCATGATGGCTAACACCAGCTAACACATTCTCTCTTTGATCCACCTCTTTTTAGGTAAACATGAAGCAGATGGACACAACACCATGTTAAGAAGCAGACGTGGGGTGCTCCAAAAACTAGGATAAAACACATTTAGACACGACCAATGAATGCTGTCATTGGAACAATTTTCAGAAAACTAATCTACTGGCAGGCAGATGGGCATAGTTAAAAGTAGCATGGAAATATCTGAACGTAATACTCACTCTGTACAAAAACTGCAATTATGATGGTGTAACTTTGACTAATGAGTCAGTAACAGTAAATGTGCGCACCTGATTGTGTAAAGCATGTAATAGACCCTACTACCTCATCAATCAAGGTTTTATTATTAAAAAAAATAAGAAAGAAAAAGAAACAAAGATACTGCGGCTACTATCCCATCATTTAGAATAGCCAAAACCAAAGTCTTATCTGTATAATTAACGTGATCTCACAGTATTTGTTTTCTGAATAAAACCGTTAGCATCTATTGCATGAACAGCCAGACTTTAGACATTAAGCCTAACTCAGGCTTTCATACAGGACAACCTTTAGAGCTAGATTTTAAAAAGTTAAGCAAAGAAAATATTCAGAAAAATCAGTAATGGCAGGGGTAAAAAGGGTTTTTGCAGAGAAATATAGTTAAATACATCACCATTCAACTCACTTAATAATCCCTACTTAGTTGAACGAAGGTGGTTAAAAAAACATACCCAAAGAAACTACAGACCTTTGGAATCCTAAAAGGCCTTAGGAGTCTCATTCAAAATAAGGAATTAATGGAATCTCACTAGAGAAGCAAAACACTCAAGGAACTCGTTTGTTTGGCAGGAATATGGGCTTGGAAAATAATCTTTTTCCTGATTTTTAAATTCCAGTGTTTGGTTCATTTTTTATACGTTTAGGAAAGTAAAAAGAATCCTACACTTAAGGAAAATTAGTAAAAAAATTTCTGGATTCTTAATCCTAGAAATCATATTTATTTTAGCACTAGTAAAAGAAAAGTTGTTGAATTTATTTTACTTAGAATCAAAATCCTAGAAATCATACTCCTAAAACACTTTACATTCCGGCCAACCAAATGAGCCCAAGTAGTTTTATGCACCATCGACATCAGTAAAAAACACATATAATCACTAGCTATATGCATACCTCACAAGACTCAAAATTCTACCTACGGTACAATACAAACTCCGACCATGTAAATCCTAATAATGTGGTACTAAACATTTTCCCCCTGATAGGTAATGAAGGTACTTATAAAACTGCATAACTACATAGCCATCCTACACTTCAAAATAAATAGTAAAATATTGCACAAAATTGAAAAAGTACCCGATCTCCCCTCATAACTTGTGCTTACTCTTATTTGACTGTCTAATGGCTGCATCAAGGCAGCTTCAGATGGATACTAACAAGTTCTAAGAGATTTTCATTCTTAAAATCACCACTCTAATTTTCAGGAATATAAAATAACATGCCTAGAAGGCTGCCCCTTATATCAAAAGTCCTAAAACCTAGAAGTAATGCGCACAAGCTAAAATACACATCAAGAACATTCTTATTGAAACAAAAAATAAGTATGTCTTTCAATTCTCTATTTTTTACATGCTCAAGCAGTAAAATCTACATCTGAGGAAATCATCACCAAATAATTTCATATTCAGCATGCCTTATCAAAGTGCATTGCAATATAGTTGATCAAAAGCATTTGTTTACCTACTCCCCTTCTTTATACCAGAACCCTCATCTTTGGAATTTCCACCTGCCATCCGTGAATGAATAGAAAAGGCCCATATTTTTATTAACGCATCCATATAAAAGGAAAACATTCATTTATCCATAGCGAGTAAAAGAACTAGATTAAATATGAACAATGAAATTACTAAAAGAATCAATGCAAAATTCCCACTTGCAACGGACCTTCAGAATCAGACTTCAGCTTTTCATTGGGATTGATCAGTCCCCCTCTAACAAATGCCTTAGAACCTGGTGTATTATCCACTTCAAATGATTCCACAAATTCTTGATATAACTTAGCTGTTTCCTCCGCCGCCCTCTGTTATAATTCAATGTATAGAAAACCATATTCTAGTCAGAATACAATCACAAAATTTCCGCCCCTTTGAGGCCATCCTCCTCCCAGGAAAAAAAAACAACCCTAACGAAACCCAAAAACAAAAGTAACAAAACAAATTAAAAACTAAAGGTTATACCTTTTTCTTTGCCTCTTCTTCTTCTCTGTGTTTCTGCAAGGGAGTCTTCCTCCTGGAACTCATGCTTTTGCTAAAATGCTATAACTGCAGAATACAACAAATACTCAACAAATCTACCACCATAAACGCCGGACCATAAACCCCAAAACCAAATCAAAACCTTCAAGTACTGTAATTTACATCAGGCAGATACGTTCAAAACCAATCCAAAAATTCCAGTGAAACAGGAAAAAGAAAACCCAGACTATAAATTGAAGAACAATGTAACATCTCGAGACAAAATTACCCAAAAAATGATACCAATCGAAAACCCCAATGTATCCTTTGAAAACAAATTGATTCACTTAAGCCCCAAAAACAAAAAAACATCAAATGCTAAAACCCTCCCTTCCAATTCAGAAAATGGGTCTCTAATTTCAACATTTAGATGGTACAGCATCAATCAAACTCTAAAATTCTAAAACCCTTTAACACAAGCTAATTCCCAAAAGCATGAGAACGAAGACTCTCTAAAGCATAAATCTTGTACCCAAATAATATTCTGCTAACAAATTAAGAAACACAAAACAATGCCCTTTCTTGAATATACAGATTCAAAACCCATCTTGCTTTTAGTTCGATTTTTTTTTTTTTTTAGCAAAAAAAAACCATGTTTTTTTCTCCAATATTTTCTCAAAACTACTCCAAAATGAACCAAAAAATAAGAAAAAGATCAATAAAAATCGTAAAAAAAATAAATGCAGAACGACTATACAGTTGAAAGAGCTTACCAATGAAGGGATGAATTTAGATTCCTCAGTTATTGATCGAGAATTGAAAAAAAAAAATCAAAATCAAGATGAAGGTAATTGGAGCTGAAGAAGAAGAAGCGGGTGCGGGCTTTGGAGTAAAGGGTTCAAAGAGAGTTGGATTTAGAGGAAGGGGAAAAAGAAAAGGTATTGTTAATTCCAATGATGGGGCTTCGATTTTTGCATAATATAAGATTAACCACTAACAACTTTTTGTTTTTTTGGTGAACTTATTAATTAATTAGATTTATTTTCACCAAATTTACGATAATTTTCATATACTAATAAAAAATTTTCATTGAATAATTATTACTTTTCAATGTCAATTTGTCATATCTAATTTTATTATTGAAAATATTTAGTTTTAAAAAGGTTTTGATTAAATATTTAACTTTTCTACTTGTTTGATTGATTACAAAAAACACATGATTATCTTATTATTATTATTGTTGTTGTTGTTGTTATTATTATAATTAGAAAAATTCTATATATTTAAATGGAAGATGATTAGGACCATTAGGTAAACAAAAAATACATATTCCAATATATATTTTTTAGAAAAATGTTTTAAGTGCAATAGGTAAAGAAATGCCAATTATTTTTCTTTTTCTTTATTTAATATTTTTTGTAATTTCTAATTTCATATTTTGTAGAATTGTCGTTTGCTCTCTCATTAATCTAACCTTTGATCTTTGAGTCACTATTAACAATTGAGTTGAATTTTGGATTTGGATTTAGATTTGGATGCGGATAGGGCTAAAAACGAACAAGAACGTGAGTTCAGGCTTGACTAGACATCACCACAGTTCACGAACCACCGGTTACGGTTCGTGAACCGCCGGTTCACGGTTCCACGAAGGGTGGAACCTGAACCGGCCCTTGGAGTCGCGATTACGGTTACGGTTCGTGAACCGCCGATTCAAGGTTCGGTCACAGTTCCGGTTCCATCCCGATTCCGATTTCGTCCCGGTTTCGGTTTTGGTACGGTTTTCTCATGGTTCGACTTTTTAAAAAAAATAACAATATGAAGTGTGATATACTTTACAAATTTACAAGATGAAAAAAAAAAGTTTTGTATAATTTACAATGTGAAAAATAAGATAAGTTTGATATAATTTACAAATTTATAAGGTGAAAAAAAAGAAGTTTGGTATAATTTACAATGTGAAAAATAAGAGAAGTTTGATATAATTCACAAATTTAAAAGGTTAAAAAAAAAAATTTTGGTATAATTTACAATGTGAAAAATAAGAGAAGTTTGATATAATTCACAAATTTACAAATTTACAAGGTGGAAAAAAGAAGTTTGGTATAATTTACAAGGTAAAAAAAAAGAAATTTGATATAATTTACAATATGAAAAATAAGAGAAGTTTGATATAATTCACAAATTTACAAATTTACAAGATGAAAAAAAAAAAGAAGTTTAGTGTAATTTACAATGTGAAAAATAAGAAAAGTTTGATATAATTCACAAATTTACAAATTTACAATGTGAAAAGTAACAAGTTTGATATAATACGTACAAGTTTACAAGTTTGATATAAATGAAAAAATACCTCATTTTATTATTGAAATATAAAATTTTGGCCTAAATATCGAATTTCGAATGGGCCATTTACATATATGAATAATGAATCATGATAAAACATTTACTAAAAATAAAAATTTTCATTCATAAAAGTAATTTGAGTACAAGTTAATTGACCTAAATTTTAATCATCGAACTCTTCAATGTCATCATCGGGATCGGGATGGACGAAATTCGTGAAATAGGAAACTCCGGTTAAAGATCTGGTACTAACTTTGCTCGTTTCGGAAATGTCGGTGTCGTAATCTAAATCAATGTCATCCGTCTTGTCCATTTCTTGTGCTCTCAAATATACCTTGTACCAATCATCCACTAATGCTTGGATTTCTAATGATCTTGGTAATAATCAGGACCGGTGCTCGTCTAAAATGATTCCTCCAGCACTAAAAGCTTGCTCCACCACTAAGGTTGATGCTGGAATTGCAAGAATATGTTTTTCGATTATAGAAAGGATTGGATAATCCTTCTCCTTTCCCTTCCACCATTCTAACACGGACCACTCGTGAAAATCCTTATCTTCATCACAAACCTCAAAAGTAGTTGTTAAATATCTATCAAGTTCCGTATCAGTACCAGATCTTGGTTTTTTGTGTGAAGAATATATAGATTTACCAAGTTTACGTGGTGCTGTAGAAAACATTGATGGAGTACTAGTATTTTGATGTGATGCACTACTAGTAAAACCATCAATATTAGATCCGGTACTAATAGGAACTTGACTACCATATTTAGAATAAAATTCATTAAATAAATCACGAAGAATAAAATTTTACTTCTTCTATAATCTCCTTAGTATCTTGAGGTTTATAACCTTTATTGTCAGAAAAAATGAATCTACACAACTATTATAGGCAGTAATATATTCTTCTAAAATATTAATTTTTTGATGTGGATAAAAAACAAAAGCAATTAAATATGTAGGTGGAATTTTTCGGTAATAGTTAAGCCATTTTATTAACATATCATATATAGGAAGTGATAAAACAGGGTCATCTTTAAATTGTTGTAAAACACCAACAACATCACATGCAATATGAATAAATAGATGAGAAGTAGGATAATAAACACCAGATAAAATTTCAGTAGCATCTTTAAATATCTTTAAAAGTTGTAATAATTTACAACAAATTTCCCACATATTAGGATGCAAAGAAATATCGTCTACATGATTTTGCATAAAAAAAGTACATAACAAAGTACTATATTATGTAGGTGCATTCAATAATTTATAAGTTGAATTCCACCTATTAGGAAATCTTTACTAAATCTTTTTGGTTTGCGTCCATTTTCCATACAAAATTTTACCCATAGTTTCATTAAATTTGGACGGATCCATAAAAGACTAATTGCCTCTTTAATAGGCGTAATATACGTATTTAGTGTTTTTAAACCATCTTGTATTGCTAAATTTAATATGTTGCATGCACACCTAATATGAAAAAATTTTCTACCTATTATTGGTTGACAAAGAGTTGTTAATTGACTAATTGAAGCCGTATTAGCCGAAGCATTATCAAAACGAATTGAAAAAAAATTTCTAGATAAACCATATTCATCTAAAATAATATTGAACAAATTAGATATATTATTTGCGGTATGTCTTGCTTCAAAATGATGAAAAGCAATAATTCTTTTTTGTATTTTCCAATCACTATCAACCCAGTGACAAGTTACTCCCATATAAAAATACATTTGCCATAAATCACTCCAAATATCGGGAACATATAGAAACACTACCATTTAATTTTGAAAACGTTTCAATTAAAATTTGTTTTTCACCTTTATAAATTTTCTTTAATTCTCTTGTTATTGTTGTTCTAGGCATTCTTTTAGCTTGTGGATTTAATGCATTTTGACAATAATGAGTAAATCCTACTTTTTCACCAAAACCAAATGATAAATGTTCTATGGCTATCATTTTAGCTAATTCTTTTCTATTTTTTTCATCCGAATATTTAAAAGGAGGAGTAGTAGAGGGAACAAACCCGGATAACTGCAATTGGTTGGTGGAAAGCCGATTTCGTGTGGATGTTTTTCCTTCAAATGTCGCGCCAAAGTTCCATAGCCCGATCCTTTCTTGAAAGCATATAATTTATTTCCGGAACAATAATTGCATTTCGCCTTGATTGGTTGTTGGTTGGAATCTAATATCTTTGTGTAATGCTTCTTGAACATATCCGATTTTAGTCTTTCTTCAACGTTGGGGCTTTCGATTTCTCCACCACCACTAAAAATTTGCTTACTTTGGTTTGCACCAAATTGTGAGCTACCAACAATATCTCTATTAAAACTATCCATTTTATAGTAAATTAAAATTAAGTAATTGAATAAATATAAATAATTAGATAAATAAAATCATAACTTTATAAGTCTATAATAAAAGTATTTAAATAAATTCAAGGGCGAATTCCATTTTACCCCCCTGTGGTTAGGCATAATCACCCTATCGCTATCTCGTGGTTTCAAAATACCCATATAACCCCCTTGTGTTTTGAACTAATGTGGAAAAGCGACGGTTTCTGTTAAAATTGACGAAATTGGTTTACACACGCAGTAATCTGCGAGTACTACTAAAATTTTTTATTTTTATTCCAAAATTACCCTTTCTTATTAACACGTTTTTCCTTTTCTCTTTCCTTTCTTCTTCCTTTCCTTTCTTTTCTCCACCACGCAAGAGCCATTCCTCCACCACCGCTACCATACATCTACAACTGGATCCATGAGCAAGAAAAACCCTCCAAAGATTGTTAATAAAATCATGAAACTGGACAAGGAAGTTAAGAAAATTAACTCAGAAGCCCTATTTCTAATATTGACTTCCACCGAGCTTTTCCTTCAATTCCTGGCCGAGAAATCAGCACGAGTTGCGTTTGAAAAGAAGAAGAAGACCATGGCTAGTGGGTGGAAGTTAGGGAGAAGGAAATGCTCTCAACCCGCTTTGGATTTGCTTCCATTGTAGCACTAGTTTTGCTCGGATTTCTTGGATTTCTTGCACCAATATTGTGCTAAATCTTTGGCTATTCAACACCAACATATCACCACGATATACTTGACGTATTGGACGGACGGAAACGGTGGAATCTAGCCGGATTTTTCATCAATTTTCAGCCTTGCAACACTTCCAAAAACATAAATTTTGGTCGAATTTTCAGCCGGGTTTTATCAAGATTTGGCCTTTCTTAATTAAGGGAGTATATTCCATAATATTATGATGGATCTTTGGTGAATTTTATGGATTTTTCCAGATTGTTTTGAGTGCATTTAGAAGGAAAAAACGTTTTGGGCAGTTTGGTGTTTTTCACTATTCATCATCTCTTTGGAATTTCAAATTTCATTTCTTGGTGGTTTTCGAGCTGTTTCTACCTCAAGAACACAGTCAACATACAAGCAAACGAAATTTTGGATTTTTTGAGGGATTTTTAACGTTTTTTCAGCCGGGTCTTATTGGAGGATTTTTGGCCGGATTTCTACATTCTTGCCGGAGATTCGCCCTTGCACCACCTATGTTCATGCCTTGCGTCTAACATTATCATCTACTGCCCTCAAAGGTTGGTATTTCCTCCTGGATTTGCTTTCTCTTCCTGCTCAACCATCCGGTTAACTCCTCAATAATCGCTCATCCGACAATTCCAAACCTGTTCCGGCTATAGGAACTGATTTTATTGCCATTATTTATCCAATCCCATTAAGTGTTTTGCAAAAGATTTGATTTTTCGTATTGGATTTTTGCGGTTTTTGTGGTTTCCGTACTGGATTTGCAAAAGATTTGATTTTTTCGGTGGGTTTTTGTATTGGATTTTTACATCTAAATCCTATTTGGAGAAGAATGAATTATTGGGACGGGAATGGAACCGCAAAGGAAACCGACGGGCTTTGGTCTCACGATTTCTTGGCTTCCAACGCATTGCAGCTCTATTGACTGCGGTGCCGCTTTATGTTTCTCCATTGCCACTCCGTTTCCTTGACTGTTAGAGCTGTATTAGCAATGAACTTGTACTGGTAGTTACGACGGTGACGATGACGGCAACGGCGGTGGAGGTTCAGTCATGGCGGGGAGAGAAAACCAGAGAGAAGAACAAAAATTTCAAAATTTTTCAGAATTTGGTTGTTGGAAATTATGGTTTATTGGATAATTGTAAAGAATTATTGGTGAGAAAGAATTTAATTGATTAAAATGATGGAGTTTATTTGAAAATTAAAGTTGGATAAACCATGGTTATCTGCAGGTTAACAATGGAGAAGAGAGAAGATTTTCAAAAATTTCAATTGGACCTCAAATATTTTACAATATTTATTTTGACCTATTCATTTTAATACATTGTTTGACTCATTAATTAAATAAGGGTATTATAGTAAAGTTACTCATTTCCGTCAATTTTAACAGAAACCGTCGCTTTTCCACATTAGTTCAAAACACGAGGGGGTTATGTGGGTATTTTGAAACCACGAGGTAGCGATAGGGTGATTATGCCTAACCACAGGAGGGTAAAATGGAATTCGCCCTAAATTCAAATAATAAAAACTATTAATGAGGAATCAATATTTAATAAAATAAATAATTTTCAAAAATAATTAGCTAAAGATTTGAATAAAATAAAATAATTTAAAGTAAAGAATTGAATTTTGAATATAATGAATTAATGAGTAAAAGTAATTTAATGATAACAAAAAAAAAGTAGATGATATAAATGATAATTGAGTATTGAGAGAATTGGGAGAATTGAGAGAATTGAGATTGAGAGAAGAGAATGGTGTGAAAATGAATTTAGAAATTTAGGTATTTATAGAAGAAAAAAAAATGTAGCATAAACACAACTGCCACAAAGGCACACACAAGCCCACAACCGTTGGGTTTCCAACGGCCTAATTTATGGCCGTTGGATTGCCAACGGTCATAACATAAATGATGGCCGTTGGATGCAAGGGCCATCAAATTTTTTTTTTCATGAACCGGAGGTTAACCGCAGGTTCTAGATCCAACGGCTAGTTAATCCTGGCCCTCAATTTTTTTTTTAAACTGGCGGTTTGAACCGCCGGTTTGCGGTTCACGGTTTTGGGCCCGGCATGGGCCGGTTCCGGTTTTGGGCCTAGCCCGCCGGGTCGGTTACGGGCCAGTTCTGGTTAAAACCGGAATCATGACTAGGCTCGACTCAATTAAAGTTCGGCTTGAGTTTATTTATTTAATAAATAAACGAACATAAACATGATTTTAGGATCAATTAATAAATGAACAATAATTGAACACATGTGTGAAAGCTCATTTACGTTCATGAAGAGCTCGTTCATAACTCGATTAAAACTCGTTAAAAGCTCGATTAAAATATTAATTATATAATATATATTAAACTTATATACGAAATAAAAATATTAAACAATAGAAATATATAATTGAGTCTTTATATAAAATAAGGGGATACCCTTTAGAAGTATACTTATTAAGTGCGACCGCTCCACTTTCGTCGTTCGTCGTTGTTCGCTGGATAGCTGGCCACCGCTGCTGACGTGGATAATGAAAAGAATATGTGGCTGCTTAAACGGCCACGTTTCTATTACTGTGCTAAGTATTAGATCGTTATTTTCTCTGTGTTCTTTCTCAAACCCTACCCGCCCGCTTTCTTTTTCTCTCTTCTCTGTTATTAGATGTGGCCATTGTTGTCTTTCCTCAAGCCCTAGCTACGGCCCTCCGCTTTCGCTCAATCCTTATATGGAAAATCTTATTTTGGCATCAAAATCCTGGATGGCATATTAATATAAGCAACCGGATTTTGTAGGCTCAACGATATTCTTCTGGGTTTTGAGAATAAGCGGATTATATGGCTTTGCTCTTTCACTGCTATGTTACATAGAAACTTTTTCCTTCTCTTCTCTGAACTTCTCTTCTATTTGTTTACTGCATCTGTACATCACTCTAAACACTTGATTTATTGTGATGACTCTAATTTATGTTCTCCCTTGTGCTCTCATATTCTTCTTCGATATTTTCTCTTCTCCTATGTTGTGTTAAATCAGGCTATGATGATACTAATCGGCTAGACTTGATTTACCCACATCTTGGCATGGCAACCAGACGGCAGTTTGATGGATTTTCTATTTTGTGCAACCGGATTTGCAGCTACGCTGGTAATCTTTTGATCTTTTTCCTGGTTGTTTTATTTATTTAATCTGGGCCTATTTTTTTAACCTGAGCCTATTTTTTCTAAATGATTTATCTTTTGAAATCTTTAAAAAAATATTCTCTCTGGCTCCATAGAATTTCTCATGGCTCACTTAGCTTGGGAATATGTCCTGTTCTCGATTAATTAATGTGGCAATTATTTGTTATACTTCTGTTACATGCTTGTGAGGGGCTCTTTCCTCTGTCTTTCACATTTAAGATAAAGAGTTTCAATGTATTCGCAAGCATTTGGTGCTGTAGAAAATACTAAATGGTTGTTACTTGTCATCAAAATCAATTGAGTTTCATATTTTAGTTGGCTAATTACTAATTATTTGTCCTTTTAAAAGTTTTTACTTTTTCCTTCTACATCTTTTGACTTTCTGATTTACTTTTGAAAAACAAAAACAGCATGTATGGAGCCCAAATTTGTAAGCAGAGGGTATTTTGAATCTGGAAACATTGGGGAAAAGCTGGGATCTTGAGTTTATGCTGCAGAAAAAGTAGTAGTTTCACAATTTCATGTGATGTAGCATTCTGTTAACCAAATTTGTTAGTATGGCCCTTCTTGGCATGTATTGGCTACTAAAAATTTTCTGTTGGTATGAATGTGGGTGCCAATAGGCACTAATGCTTAATTACAGGAAGAATATCTTTTAAGCATCAAGTTGATCAACAAATTCTTCAGTTTTAAGGATTTTGAATAGATTTTGGCATCCTGGATCTAGCATATATACCTCAAATATCTTAGCACTTGGAAGTGTCTTACAACAGGATATGCACTTATCATGAACCCATTGAAGGTTGTTGGTACCTTTATGATCATAGAGCAATTTGCCATTGCTTTTGTTAGTGCAGAATAAAAGTTTACACTGTGGCCTTAGTACCGACAGCAGCTGGAATATACTGATTTGACAGTATTATGAAACTTGTGCATCTCCTTTTTGTATAGAAACACATCTGCCATACTGTGGGAATTTATAGTTGAACAAATTCTATTTTTGTTCAACCGGATTTGCAGCTACGGTGGTGATCTTTTGCTCTTTTTCCTGGTTGTTTTATTTATTTAATCTGAGCCTATTTTTCCTAAATGATTTATCTTTTGAAATCTTTTAAAAAATATTCTCTCTTTGGTTCCATAGAATTTCTCATGGCTCACTTAACATGGCTACCAATTCATCCCTTCCTTTATAGTCTAAACTAATTATTTTTTGCTGTCAATTTTTAGGCTTCTTTTACTGTTTCAAACCTTTCCATTTTTCTTTCTTTCTGGGCCTTTTGTTTTTGAGTTTTTCATTGCTTTTTGGAGCTATATTTGATTTTTGATAAATTTAAAGTAGAAATCAATTTTTTTTATTTTTGTTGGTCACATGTGCGCAGAGGTTATAAATTCATAATAATAGATAGAAAATATACTTACGTACACTCAATCACTCACTGACAGTGTATGTGTGTGTTTGAGTATTATTTTTCTTAGGAAAATGGATCAAATAGAGCATAAACAACTTGAAATCATCAAGGGGTTGAAGCTTCATGTAGCTGAGATAGGAGAAAATTGGTCAAAGGCTGTGTTGTTTTGTCTTGGGTTTCTGAGATATGCTACTCATGGCACCACCAAATGATTGTCGTGGCTAGTTGGTTATAGAGCAATCTCACCGAATTGCAGAGGTTATGGACTATCTGATTCTCCATTGGAACATGAGAAAGCTACCTATACTGATTTCATCACTGATCTCTACTCTCTTGAAATTCTTGGCATTTCCAAGATATTTGCGATTTTGCCCAATATATATTTAGATTTGAATGTTTGTTGTTTCTGTGCTTAGAATATTGCTTGGTAAATCAATCAACAATTCTTTATGTGTATTTGGAGTACATGACATTACTTGGATCTTTTTAACATTTTATCTTCAGCAGATTTTATATTTTTTTATGTATTTTTTAGCCTCAAGTCCATTTGTTTCTAGATCAATGCCTTATATATTGCCTTTAGGTCGACAGTTATTATTGGGCTTTTTGCCGATTATTATATCTTTAAGACGGAATCTTCTTGTTCATCACCATGAATATTTAGTATGGAATTAACATGGGCCATTAACTATTTTAAAGTTAGCTGTTTATAGGTTCTTTTAAATAATTGTTTGATTAAAGTCGTGTTGTTTGACCTTTAATAATCCGGAATTGAGGCTTCTTAAGTGATTGAGATAAGTTAGGCTAAACAAATGTATGATGTGCTCAAGTTCGTTGGTTACTTTTATCGTCAAAACCATATACCAATTATTTCCAACTGGTCAATCAGATTCTTAAAAAACATTGATCTTGATTTGAATTATTTCATAAATATGGGGGGTGTTATAGTGCTGACCAAGATCTTTCCCTAAGCAAATGAATTAACTTTGTAAATTGTATAATTTAATTGTTCTAATTAGTGCAACGAAGGTTCATTTTAGTTTGGTAACTTCTGAAGAGGGTTGAAGGCTTGCTTTCTGCAAGGTGGACTTTACTGGAGTCAACCTTAAGATTGCTGTGATTCTTGGCATAGCAAAGGTGAGCCAGTTTTTGTTACATATATTAATTATATGACTTTTCTCTAAGATTACTTTACAAATGTGACCTGAAAATGATAATTAGACAGAGTATAGGAAAGAAAGTTTTGGTATATATGACTGGTGGTAATTCTTAACACGTCCTGATTGAAATACTGGAATTGTTTGTCGTTTATTTGAATAGATGTTTTTTAGAGACATAATAAAGGAATTGCTCTGGCTGTAGTGATTGGTCCACCCATCGTTGCTGCCATTATTGTAATTGTACAGGTATAATTTTGACTCAATATTTTACATGGTTTGGTTACTGCTCTGTAGAAGAGATGGGGATCTTTTATTCAAATTCACATATACAAACTCTATGATAGGTAAGTGACAGTATTAAATTTTTTTGCCAGAATAGAGGTCCTTACCTGGCAATATACCTGTAGGAATTTGTGTTTGTTCTTTCCCTTGTGATGATGACTCTGTACCCTGTTTTAATAGCCCCACTTTTCAACAAGTTTACACCAGTAAGTAATGCTAAATCTTTATACATATGAAAAAAAATAGTGGCAGTTCTTTATACATTGGAAAAAAAATATTGGTGGAAATTCTTCGCGACAAGATATTGTTTCTGCTGTATGTTTTAAAAAAAAATTCTTTTGGATTTTGTTGAAAATAGCTTCCAGATGGAGAGCTTAGAACAAAAATTGAGAGTCTTGCTTCCTCTCTGAAGTTTCCTTTGAAGAAGCTGTTTGTTGTTGATGGATCCACAAGGTCCAGCCATAGCAATGTGAGGATTTTTATTTGTTAGTTTGTTTTTCTTGCATTTGGCCTTGTGTATTGAATTGTGGAGTGTCTGCATTAGAGTAAATATAGTATCTTGTGTTAGTAATTTACATGTAATGAGGTGTTCTACTTATTTGAGATGTGCGGAAGCTAACTTACTGCAGAGCCTCGTGTCTACACCAAGTGAAATGGAAAGAAGTGGTTTAGATCTATCATTACTCTTTGATATGATGGGACCTCAAGAACCAGCCATGCATATGCCTCAACAGCCCCTCATATCTAATTATGGGCAGTCCATTCTTGATGCTGAGACTCAGCCTTCTCTAATTTCTCTAAGTAGTGAACTTCGTTCCGAGAACCTTTCTTTATAGGCTGACTTTAGGCACATGTTCAGAAATTCCATATGACCATGTAATCACCTGATGGACCGGGGTATCACTAGCAGATTCAGGGACGGAAGACAAAGGATATCATTTTCGGACTCTTTATGGATTTAACTCAATCAAAGAACTCAACTCAAGTGGAAGAAGCAGCAAATGCTCGTCCCTTACTTTGATAGGTATCAATGGTTGTTTGTGCTGTTACTTAAAATATAAACTTTGTGCATGAAAGATAAATTTCCTACCATCATTTTATGAACTGAAATGTATACATTATTGCGATAATAAACATTTGTTATGATTGGGAAATCGTAGTTTTTGGTGCTCTTAATTGGCAGTTTTAGCTCTTTACATGAACTAATCAGATTTATCAACCTGACTCGAGTCATATGACAATACGTAATCTGAAAGTATTTTTTGGGTTTTCCTTAGTGACTACCAGTGGGACTATGGGCATTAGATTTTAGCCTCTGGTAGTTGTTAATAGTTCTATAGCAAGTTTTTCACACTTAACTCCAGTCAAGAAAGATAGAATTCCTGACGTGTGTGAATTTTTATAAGAGTTGAGAAGTTTGATTCCTGAATCTTTGAGCTTGGGCTATAAATGACTTGAAAAAATAGTTTATGGACTTCAGATGTGGTTTTTATGTAGGAATATTGTTCCTAATATCATATTATGCTGAAAAGGTGAGCTGGATCACTAGGTATTAAATATTATTCGTCGGGGATTCTTCTATTCTTTCTCATTCTAGAGACACATGTTTAATTTATACAAGCTTCTCTTTCTTTATTTGTTCTTGCATTTTCATGTCGGAGTTCAATTTGACTGTCTAATTACTTTTCCTTTTAAATTAGGATTGTGATTGTAATATATTTGCCTTTTGGTAAATTTGGAAGAATCTCATTCTGTAATCAAATATGTGGAACAGGCGGGCCAGAAAATCAACAAGGATTGATGTTACTAGATCATCTGCAAAGCAATCTTTGAACAGGTATTTGATAAGTCAGCTTGTCAACAATCTGGAAATTTCTCTGTCATTACCCTTGTTTTCTGAATTGCAGTGTTAATTTTTCTTCATAAAAAGTCTAATATTAATTTTCCTTAACTATGATATGCTCAATGTTGATTGCAATTTTCAGAAAACCAAAGAATTGTAAACTGCAATGACAAGATAGTCTAAATGGAGAGAAGGTTTAGTAATCACCATGATTAATATGTTAACAAAAAATACTTATGCCAAACTACCAAAACTTTTGTGTAGCACTTCTCCTGGTATAAAGGTTTTAGTAGTTTGATGGCATTGTTGAAGCAAAAAAACAGAGATACGACGTAGAACAACATGGTGGCATGAAAAACTGGGTGTACAGCTTGAGATGGACTTTGATATCTGTCAGCTTAACTTTGGAAATAATAATTCTTAGTTCTTTTCTATATCACTTTTTAAAATGTAATATAAAAAATTTATGCCGATATGATATGATAAGATGGAAACTGCAAGGCTTGTCAGTGCTTATTCTATGTATAATGGAGACAGTGAGGATGGCTTCACTTGTGGACTGAAATTTGTTTTTCAGTCTCAGTCTCCGGTGTTCCCAATTCTTGACTAATTTCTTAGTAGTAGAATCCCACTTCAAGGGATAGATATCATCATATTGTCTTCGAATTTAAGATTTTGTGAATTGCTAATTTTGTTTAATGGACTTTGTAGGAGGAGAAACTTGTCTGCAATGAATACACAGATCCTTGGTATTCGGCTTATCACTACTCTCATCCGCCCCTTGGTGAGAGGCTGGCCGCTCTTGATGAACCAGATAAGAAGGCAGACTGAAGTGAATTTTTGACACTTAGGAACTTTCAGTATAGAGTTTGTGTTTACGTAGTACTAGCACTCTATGCTTTCAGGGAAGGGGGGTCATCATTTACTTGTAGTTTTGCTTCTCTTAAGTAAGTCCATATTACTACTTGTTTGCAAAGTATACCCAAATAAGACAGTAGCTTAGTTTGAAGGAATGGGGAGT
Organism: Ophiorrhiza pumila; assembly: GCA_016586305.1. Taxonomy (NCBI): domain Eukaryota; kingdom Viridiplantae; phylum Streptophyta; class Magnoliopsida; order Gentianales; family Rubiaceae; genus Ophiorrhiza; species Ophiorrhiza pumila. The sequence continues at coordinate 5,892,804 of BLIW01000008.1, read as the reverse complement.
TAGGTACAAGGTATGAAAATAGTTAGGAGGAAACGATGATATCGGTGCTATCAAAATCTGGGATTTTGGAGTTTTAAAGTTATTTATGGTTAGTGTCGGAACCTCATCGTAAAATACGGAACACTGTATACGTAGGTTCAATGGCTTATGTGTATGATGATGATGTTGCAGAAGTTCAGAGATTCTCATTTGCTCTTTAATTTGACGACACTGTTGATGTTGCCATGCTACTTATGAATGTATGTATGGTTACACGTTCAACTGCCTATCTACAAGTAGCTATTGTTGCCAAATTGGATGTTGCACAACGATTGCAAATGCTCATTGCTCCATGCTCCAAATGCTGCCTTACTGGTATATTCATCCATCAGACAATTTCTTTAATGGGCATGTTTATATTTTTAAGAATTCAAATGCCAGTTAAGATTGTGTTGATTTAGAGTGCAGACTTATCAAATGGGACATTGAGGAATTGGTGTAATATTAAGGGATAGTAGAAGAAGTTTTGTGGAGTGATGCCGTGAAAAGTGGAAAACCAGGCAGAACACAGGTCATTTCTTTATCAGTTCTTGCTGGCCAAAAAGTAAGAGCGTGATTGAATATGTAACATAATTAAGATGGGCAGCCGGTTAAATCTGCTTTATAATTTTCCCAGGACATTTTGCATAACTGCCAGTTGTTCATATGTACCTCAATTACAGGCTATATATTATATATATATATATATTATATTATATTATGAGAACAGAAAATTTATCTAATATTTATTCTGTCTAACGTTTAAAACGCTTTAGTTTTTACTAAAATTAGTGACTAAATGTATAAATATACTAAAATATAACTTTATAATTATTATACCCATAACTAAAGATATTAGTGAACCATACGACGTAATTTTAATTAATACAGAATGGACAGAAGATTCCAAACTGCTAACTAATTAAAAACAAACTAGAAAAATTAAAAAACATGCTTGAAGAAGATGCCCTGATCATTTTCAGAATAGTGAACAACAAACTAAAAAATGTTCTCTTGAAGTGAAGACTTTAAAAAACCACCAATGTATACAGATATTCACTTCACAAGGAACCATTGGTGGAATAATGATAGAAGCATATATGAAACGTGAATATCATTCAATGTAAAATGTGTGGTTGCACTACTCCATTTCAGTTTAGTTCTTTACAATGGCTATGATAATTCTTTCATATACATATTCATATTATTTAAACATTGTATAATGTTTATTAATGCATTTTTTTGACGAATTTGAAATAGATGTTATAAACAAAAGTATTTGGTACTATTCTAATTTATAATTTTAAATTTCTGTAGTTAAATATTAGTTGCATTCTTAATATTGTTATGGTTGAATGATCGATAGAATTTTTTAAATACATTAATAATTGGAATTCAAATTTATAAATAGTATTCTATTTAACCGTTTAAATATTTAATATCTTCCACTAATAAATACTAAGTGAAAAACTTAAATGGTCTTATGATGTAAATTGTTTGGAAGATGACAAAATGTATAGTTTTTATTAAATAAGTAGTTTAATTAAATAAAATAGTGTGAGTGATGGGAATTGTGTCATTCTAAATGTAAGTAATTGAAAATATTTGTTCATAATATTGTTGAAAGACAATTTTGTTTGGAATTTCCCAATGAAATAACAAATAGTCAAATTAAATTTTAAAAATAAAAATAATTTATTAACAGTTTTTAAAACTAAAATTTTGTATTCGTAATTATGGTTGATGAATTCACCAAATAATGTAGTTGTGTAAAAATGTATAGTATATGTAATATGTGATATGTATAATGTTTAGGAATACGTGGTTATGTTGAAAATGTGTGTACTCACATGTAAATATGTATAATGTGTGAAGTATGTGTACAAAATATGTGCAATATGTGTAAAAATTTATAGTGTGTAAAAATATGGAAGTGTGTACAGTGTATACAAATATGTGTAAGTATGTGTACTATGTATAAACATGTTATAGTGTGGAAAATGTCTTACAGTATGTGTAAACATGTATACTATGTGAAAATATATGTAGTATATGTAAAAATGTATAAATGTAAATAATGTGTGTAATATGTGTAAATATCTATAGTGTATGAAAATATGTGTGATATGTATAACTACATGTAGTGCATAAAATGTGTGTATTATATGTAAACATATATGGTTCTGATTTCGATTTTGCTTACATTTTTTTTTTCAATTTAGATCCTACTTTTAATTTTTATGTTTTCCTAAATTAAGTTATTTAATTATGATACCACCTTCAAATTGATAATTTTATAACCTTATATCATTCTATTTGAAATAATATAATATTGTTTGTAAATATATAAAAGAATAAAGTAATTGAAAGAAAAATTAAATTAGCGTTTGATATTCAAATAGAATAATAAAAAAATAAATATATGAGTTTTGATATAAAGAGAATTAGGAAGGAATATATAAGTGAGAACAAAATGTATTATAATAATAAGGGTATTGAAACAATAATTAGTGTATTAATTGGAATTCAAAGAATTAGTGTATTTATTGAAAATGTGTGAAATATTTGTAAATATGTATTGTATGTGAAAATGTATATAGTATGGGTAAATACATGTAATGTGATATATATATATATATATATATATATATATATGTGTTTAAAATTTCAAAAACTATTCATTTTTTCATATTATACACATTTCTAAACAATATACATACTTACACTTGCATTAGATTTTTTTTAATAATATTGTCTATTCCCATATACTTTAATCATTTACGTATTCTATATGCTTTTTGTTTTTGCCACGTTATATATATTAATGTATGCTTCACAATTTTCTATCATACTACAAACATTAGGATATACCTTGCATAGAATATATTTTCACCTCACTATTTCCCTTTGCATACCACACGTATTTTTCTTTACTATCGAATTTTTATAATTCATTATTAAATTCTAAGTTATTAGCAATTTCAAGATTGCGTATTGCAAGTTAATCGTTTTTAATTACTCGTACAGTTTTTCCTCAGGGCAAATCACACCGCGCTCGCGCGGTATAATCTACTAGTATATATTTATTAATACACAAATCACACTATACGGTGGTGAGAACGAATATGAACCTTCATGAACAAGACCGGGATCGACTCGGTTAAAGTTCCACTCAATCTCGTTTATTTAATAAACAAATGAACATGAACAAAAATTTAGGTTCGATTAATAAATGAATAATAAATCAACAAGTAAGTGACTGATTGTTTAGATTCGTCAATAACTCATTAAGAATTTAGTTAAAATATAAACTATATAATATAAATAATATATACCCTAAATAAAACTATTAAATAATAGAAAATTTTGATTTTTTTTATACATAAAGCACACATATCATTATATATGATTTTGGATTGAATTTGAATATTTATGTGAAGTGACAAAATATATCAATTTAACTAAATTATACCCTCATATGTTAGCGGCGAAGTGTTCACGAACAAAGTACGGACTCGTCTCGGTTCACGTGAAGCTCGACTCAAGTTCGTTTATTTAATAAATAAACGAAGAACGAACTGATTTTTAGGCTCGATTAATAGACGAACAGAACTTGAACACCCTAAAGTTTGGGCTCGACTCGGCTCGATATCACCCCTAGATGTGGATGATGGCTTGAAATTTTTGGATTTGAATGTAGCTCAGACTATTACTTAATTAGTAGTATGAATTAAGGAGGAAGTTTTTTCTAAAAGAAAAAAAAATAAAACAAAAGAAGCTTTTGATGGAGTAACAAAATCATTATAATTACCTAAAGCAAATGGTATTTTCTCAACAAAATCAGTACATTATCTCCGGCGAAACAAAAGTGCTTAAAGGGCTATATATATGACTAGCAAAATTTTTCCAACAAAATTATAAAAAAAAATGTTTCCACATGCAGCTTTACAATTAACCAAACAATACTTGCTTGAGTTCAATGTTGTGGAGGAGTGAATGTTAGAATTTTGTCCAAATTATATGTTATGTCGGTATTGAAATTTTTTATGCCTATAAACAGTCTATCTATCTACAAGTAGTCAATTTCAAATTCAAATAAAAAGAGGAAAGTTGAGTTACCTTAACTACTAGCTACCAAAGTAAAGTTTGTTTCTTCTCACTCATTATAAGAATCATATAAGAAATCAAGTAAGTTTCATTGATAATGAGTGTTATAAAAAAATTAAATTGCATGTACTTGTGCATAAAAGTATAAATTATAAAGAATATTATATTCACCAAGTATAAAAATGGAAAGAAAAAAAAAAATCTCTAGGGCATTTTGTTTGTACATGTAAATCAAAATCTAAACATCCATTTTCTCATTGAAGGGTACAAGTTGTATATTGTCATCATCCTCTCTACTAGGAGTGCCAACATTGTTAGTCTTTGTTAGGATGTCATGATGAGATGGAACAATAAGGCTTGAATGATCAGCATTTGGAACAAGAAATATGAAAGCCAATGTACCAAATCTCAAAAGATTTCTTATGAGAAGAGTTAACCATAAGTTTTTGAAGTTAGTTCTTGTGACTTGAAGAAGATGTAAAATCATCCCTCCACCCCATTTGGAGGTTAGTGAACCAATGCTGTCAATGCACATTAACAGTGCAAAAAATGTTCCCTCAATCCCCAAAGGGCATAATCTGCTGCTTAAAACCATCATTGGCATCCATCTAATTCTTGAAATGATTCTTGAAACACATTCTTCTGTAATGACAAAGAAGTAATCTGGAATCCCAATAGCTAAATTCCATCGAAGAACGAAAACAAGATCAAGCATTCCTGATAAACCATAGAGGAGTTGTGCACCAAAGAGTAAGCTTCTAAATGGATAGTCTTTTAGGGTTTTTTGGTATATTAGAACCCCAACTATGGATGCCAGTGCACCAATTGCATAGATTATACCCACAAATTCCTGTAAGAAAACGAAGAAATAAATATTACATATAATAAGATCGTTATGTTCAAGAATTATGAGATTGTGGAACAACGGCTCCTAACTTGTACTATTTGGACAAGCCTGCTTTTAATGTTTTTGTTCTTAAATAAATTCATGATATTTGTGCTAAGATTTATTTTTAACTTTTTTTTAAAAAAAATAAGGATGTGTTTGTCATTTTGGTCAAATGTTCAACAGTTGACCGACAATGGTCAAAACCGGTCAATGACCGATTACCGCCATTAACCAATGCAAGCCAACTAGATTCCGTCCGAACTGGCAACGGTCAACCGTGATCAACAGTCATTGACGGAGTAGACCATTGCTGGTTGATTGACCATCTTTTTTATAAAAGAAAATTAAAACTTTATATTATAATAAAATAATATTTTTTATACAAAAACAGTCCAAAACAAAATTTATCAATTTAAATACACCTACTAAAAAACATTCATTTTCTAAATTTTCAAAAACAAAAATAACCTTGTCCTAACGGACTAACGCGCTGAAATGATAAACATGTGTTGTGACTATCCTTTTAGCTCAAATTAACGAGAATACATTTTTTTTTTTTTGAGTTCAACAATGCACACAATTAATTATGTACAGCAAAAAATTCTATGCTAGACAATCTGTGTACTTTAGTGCTACCAATTTCTTGATTTTCATGCAAAAATTTGAAAAGAAAATGTTGATATAGTGTAGGAGGATATGTATAGAGCCATAGAGGTTAATTAGTCAAGTACCTGAGGGAATGCTGGACCAGCTTTAGGATCAGTATACCAATAGAACTGACCTTCATGAGTACTTATGCTCATTGCTAAAGAAAGATACATATACAGTGATGGCTTCCATACGTCTGGGCTTTTGATAGTCTTGTACATGCCATGAACTGCTGTTCCTAAATTCTCAATTGCCTGCATTTTTTAATATTAACTATAAAATTTATCTATATATAAATATAGAGACATAACGAGGTTTTGGCCTTGAACTAATCACAAATCTCATAAATGTGATTTGTGAAAAGCTGCATTATCTTGTGGAAAAATTGTAGAAAACATCTCTCACATTTACTTGAAAAATATTTTTTGTCATGATATTTCAAATAATCACAAATCTCATAATTGGTTATTTCATATTTATTCCCATTTGTTTTTTGAACAGAAACAACTCACGTGCATATCATGTGATAGTTTTTCTGGAGAGAAGTTGAAATCAAAATAAAATTAAGTTATGTAGTTTTGCCATTAATGAAACATTGAAAGAATGAATTTTTATTCCAATTTTGCCCCTAAAATTGTCACATAATGCGCACGTGAGTAGTTTAAAAAACTGTGAAACAACTCACGTACACATATGTGATAGTTTTTTTAGGAGCAAAGTTGGAATCAAAATAAAATTAAGTTGTGTGATAGTTTTGTCATTAATGAAAAATTAAAAGAATGAATTTTGATTCTAACTTTTCCCTTGAAAAACTGTCACATGAAGCACACTTGTTTCTATTAAAAAACAGAAATAAATGAAAGGACCAATTTGGTACATTATTTTAGTGTGAGAGATGAATTTATATTATTTGAAATATTATGGACAAAAAAAATTTTTGCCAAGTAAATGTGTGAGATGTTTAATTTTTTCAATTTTCCCTTATTTTGTTCAAGTCAAAGATTCTACAATAATGGGGATTTACTTCTTATAATATTCCAGACCATAGTTAATTGAAGAGTTGGAGTTGTTGGGAGGTTTTTGGGAGTTCAATAGTTTTTTTAAAATATTTTTATTTACAACAAATTTGCAAGAAAATACTATTTTCTTGCATCTTCAAGGGGTTAAAGCTCACAAACTCACAATCAACATATAGATCATAACATAAATATACCAAAAAAATAATAATAATTGATTGACATTTGCCCAATAATCATGGAAACATAGCTCTTTATAGTTTGGCTTAACTCATTTACAATATAATTATAATGCAACAATTAAACCTTTATCATACCATATATAAAGTTGACTATATAAATCATATTTAGTCATAAAACACACACATTAAACCATGATTTTTATATTTTAATGATTGGTTATGGTTGTGTTTTTCATAAACCGCAAGTCATGGTGCGGTTAAAAATATTATGCAAATTCAGCCAAACTGCACAATATACACTCCTATCTACGTATATGTTTTTATTTATATCTAAATAAATTAAAAGTGTCTTTTTTAATAATTTCTTTCCAATTTTTTTTAATAATAATGAAGTAAATTTGTAATTAATTCAATCTTGAACAATTAATCGTATTTTCTATTATCCCATGCATCTCCCATCTGCATTATACAAATATTTTAAATTTGTGATCTCCAATTCCAAGTTAAACCAAATCATTTTTTTTTTGCCCTTAACTAAGTCTTGGGACAGCTATTCCATTGTCCTTTTCTAGGCCGGTATATTTGATCACTACCCCAGTAGTTACTAAGAATAGAGTATATATTTTGATAAGCCACAATACAATAATAATTAACGTTCCAATTAATTCCGTCCCTTTGACTTCCAAATGCTATTCATTTCGTTGGAAAAGTTTCTTTGAAATTGTAGTGATTTCACATTAATATCATTTAAATTCACCCAAAACTAATCTTGGCATTGCTATTGCCTTTAATTTATACATAGTAATTCTAATTAATCCATCAAATATTTTGAGCTTCTTAATTCACAATTATTGGTGATTAATTTCCGAGAATTAAGACATGTAATTTATACCTCAATTATATTTCTAAATATATAATTTAACAACTTGTAATTCTACATTTAAATTTGTTAATTAAATATGCAAGATCACTTTGGTTTTTTTTTTTTTTGTAAAAAAAAAAAATTCCTCACCTTTTTCTTCTCAGAATGGATATCCTCATGTGTTCTTAACTCCTTCATCACAAACCCTAATCCAATAATTACAACTGCTGATATTGCCAAAAGCCCAAGTGATCCCTGCCAAAAAAAAAAAAATCTTATATATTTGAATAGAATTTCCAAAAAATTTTCTATGATGAAAAATTCAAAATAGAGTTAAAATAAATGTTTCCCAAAACACAAAAAATAAAAATAAAAAAATTAAGGCCTTGCCTGAGCTCCAAGATGATGAACAAAGAAGCCACTAGAGGAGTATCCCAAAAGTGCACCAATTGAAGAACAAAACCCACAAAGACTTTGCATATCAGGAGCCAATGCTCTGATTTCTATGCTTTTTCTAGCAATACAGGCATCAATGGTAACATCAGCAATGGCTATCCCAGTTGTTATTCCAATCAAAAATCCCAAAGCCAATGTAACTGATAATTTACCACTCAAAGCCAAAAACAATGCTGAAACAGTTCCCATAATCCCAGCAAGAATGAAATATGGCCTTCTTTTATAACCTTTCACAGGAAAAACATCAGTTAGAAGCCCCCAGATAGGCTTCAACACCCATGGAATTTGGTATAATCCTATGAAGAGTTGCACAGCTGAGGGTTGTACCTTTTGAACATCTTTCCAATAGTAATCTGAGACTACTTTGAAGAAAGATCCAGCAAAACCTTGGCTTAGACCATAGACAAGAATTACACCAAGGACAAAGGTTGAATCCAATCTTGAAGATAGCATTTCAAGCCATTCAAATGGTTCATGGAAGATTGATGTGAATGAGAGAAGTTTGATCATCATTTTCTTGCTGTTTTCCTTTGAGGGTTCTTCTTCTTCTTTTGCATTTTCTTGATCTTGTGAAGGCTTTGGATTGAGTAGTTTAGACTCATCATCATCATCATTCTTGCTTAAAGGCTTTGGACTGAGTTCTTGAAACTCTGAGGGAGTCATTTTCTTTTGGAGATTAATTCAAATTTCAATGAGAGATCATGGATCTCAAGTATGAAAAGGAAGTGATATGAATTTGTCTAGAATTAATGGGAAGTGTTGACTTCTTAAAGTCTAAAAGTTCATGAGAATGAGGCAGTTCAATGCAATTTTCTTACTCGTATTTGAGGAAGCAGAATCAACTTTCAATACAAACATGTGATAGTTAAAGCTGCAGACATCCAAATTGTCTGGCACATGTATGAAAAGATGCAAGTTGATTGTATTAATATAGACATATAAATGTTTATTTATTTACATTATTAGTGTGTGTGTGTGTGCATCTAAACGTACGTTAAAGTTAAAGTAGTTTTTTCTTCCCAACTCCTAGCTATGAATGGAGGTATCGAGGGAGGTAACTTCTAATATATATATATATATATATAGAGAAGGGAGGTATCGAGGGAGGTAACCTCTAATTAATATATATATATATATATATATATATATATATATATATAGGGTGTAATAGTTATCAAGATCATCTTAATAAATCATTTATCAGGCACCAATTCTTGAATGATATGTAAGCTTTTTTTTTAATGTTTCATCATAATAATAATACAACTTACTTATACTATCTAATTAAGTAAAATCCTAATAAAATCCTTAAATTTAGGAGATTAAATGCACATAAATCCTTCCATAACTCATCCATATCATTTGTTTAAAATTATCATGTATTTATTCGATCTAATTCAAATGACTAAAATAACAAAAAAATTAAATATCATTAAAATTAAATCTACAATTCGCTAAAAAAAATTTAAAAAAAATTAAATATCACTAAAATTAAATCAACAATTATTAAGCCCTAACCCAAATGTGAGTGAACCCTACGACATTGTTTCATTAAATTAGGGATTAAAAAAATTAAAATATCACTAAAATTAAATTTACAATTATTAAACCCTAGCCCAAATATGAGTAAATTTCTTACAATATTGTTTCACTAAAATTAGAAATTAAAAGAATTAAATATAAAAAAAATTAAATCTACAATTATTAAGTCCTAACCTAGATGCGAGTGAACCCCATGATTTGAGAATAAGATCAAAGAGTTTTATAATTAATTATATGGTGTAAGTAAGATACATTTTTATTAAGTGATATTTTAAAAAATGGTGACATGACACAAAATAATTGGTGACTGATAAGGGGTTTATCAGGATGATCCTGAAAAATATATTACTCATATATATATATATATAGTTTATAAGGATGATAAACCTTTTGTCACGCACTAATCATTGAGTGGCTTATAAACATTTTTTTAATGTTTCACTATAATAACAATAATATGCTTCACCTATATCATATAATTAACTAAAACTCTCAAAATACTAAATTTGTCGTGAAAAAAAAATTAAACCGCACGAAAATGATAAATCCCTCCATAACTCCTCCACTCCAGCATAACATCGTGTCATAAAAAGGGAGAAGATTAAAACGATGTCGTTTTACTGAAACTATGATTAAAATCATGTCGTAGAATTCACTCACATTTAGGTTAGATCTTATTAATTATAAATTTGATTTTTGTGATAGATAGAATAAAGACAATATAATCTTAAGGTTCACTCACATATGAGTTAGGATTTAATAATTGTAGATTTGATTTTGGTGATAGACAAAATAAATACAACATAATCTTAATCAAAGAATTCGATCTCATAAAATTGAGGAGCTAATAAAGAGATTTATCATCTTAGTGCATTTTAATTTTTTTTACGATAAATTTAGTGTTTTAAGGGTTTTTGTTGATGTATTATTATTATCGTGAAACATTAAAAAAATATTATATAACATTCAATTATTTATATCTGACAAAAGATTTATAAGGATAATCTTGATAAATTTTACATTAATATATATATATATATATATATATATATATAATCAACTTGTTGCATTAGTTCATAGTAGAGAAATGTGATCCATACATGTGACTCTAATTACTTGAGAGAAAGTTGTAGTCATTGTTTTCATCTCTTTGCATCAATTATTCTAACATGCCCCTTATGCAAATAGAGCTGTTGCAACACAGATTCATGAAGTTAAGTTTAGAGACGGAATTGTATAAAATTATTAATAGCAGTTATATTTTAAATTTTGAGGAACGAGAGATTTCAATTCTTTATAAGATTTATTAAAAATTTTGTAATTTTTCAATTTTCAATTATTGGAGGGCTGTCGCACATTCCATTCCGTTGCATCTATCATTGGTTGCAACCAAACTTAATCGAGTTGGGATCTTGTCCAAAATTACCTTATTTTATTCTGTTTAATAGGCAAAATGACTTCGTTTCGATAAACTAGAATTAAAATCACCTCACATACGAGTTAGAGTTTAATAATTATAAATTTAATTTTAGTGATATTTATACTTTTAGTCATTGATTTTAGTGAAACGATATCCTTTTGAATATTAAACATAAGGAGACGTGATAATTTTATACAGAGAATCCGGTCTCAACTTAATCTCATTTAGCTTGTTTTCACTATACCAAAATAAAATGAATATTATCTAAATTAACCTTGTATTATATTTTTTCATGTCAAAAGTTCCAATTGAAAATTGGTTTTCTAGCATATATAAAGTATAAATCCATTTAGGATTTTGGAGAAAGTGAATATTTGAAAGTAAAAACTTTGTTTAACATTTTGGATGCATATTAATCTTCTTTTTTCGAACATCCTAATTTATTATATCAAATTCTACTCTATTACAAATAATTCTACACTTAAATTGGAACCATCTTTTAGGGTATAACCCAATTATTATAGAAATAGAAGATTATGATTTAGAAAATAAAAGAAAAGAAATTAGAGAGAAATATCTTTGAAGATGGACGAGAGAATAACAACATCAATTCCCAAAAATTATCTCCTAATCAGCTACACAACTAAATTTATATTCTTAATTATCAATCAATAAATGACACTTGGACATCACACCTTCATGAATACAAAAGGTGTAAATCAAAATATTGAGAAGGCGTAACACCATTTTGTCCGGACTTTCACTAATATTTGGCGTTGATTAGAATCACTAGAATAAATCTAGAACAAAACTATTTAAAAAGTTTATTTAAATATAAATGTACGTAAATCGAATACGACGACGATACTATCATTCATACAGCCGACTCTACATGATATGATAGGATACAAATTTACTAGTTGATTTCTTGTGATCAAACAGATTGACATATTGTATCTTCTAGAAATCAAACACTAAATCTGGAAATTGAAATGCTAACTTTCTAACCATTGAGCTATTCCCAATGACTTTAATAGTGATTAATTGTCCATTTCATATACGAACAGTAGCGGATCCAGAAATTATGGTTTGGGGGCAAAATTACATAATACTGGTAGTAGAAGTTATATTTTAATTTTTGGGGGGCAAAATTCTAATTTTCTTAAGGATTCAATTGAAAAGTTTAAATTTTTTGAAGGGACATAATACAAATTTTAAAATCTTGGGGGCGGCAGCATCCTTCCTTGTATCCACATCTGTATACGAACCACGTCTCATATATGACTCAGTTTCACGTTAGTTTTTGTGAAAATTTTCTAATTGATGTATTATTTAGTTATTACATAACTAGCAAAACTAAAATTTAATTCATAATTCTCAATTTATATGGTATATAATTGTATCAATAGTATGATTAGTTTATAGGTAGATGTTGCATAATTAGAGGAGACACAAACTGATTAACTCCGAAATTAATCTCTTTGCTATTTTCTGAATTGGTGGCTAATTGTCACTTTCCAAAACCTTTGGGGGTCAATATTCAAATTCCCCCTTTTTTATTGCCATTCTTATTTATTCTTGTGGGCAAATTATAATTTGTAAAACATAGGAGGCAAAACTAGAAAAAACAGTTAAAAAAAAAACCATCACGTGGATCATCATCTTCCACTCCGTAGTGTGAGCTCTCTGCTTTGTTCGCTTCTCTTACTTTCCCACTGTGTGTGTGCGGGTGATTTTTGTGAACTTTATCAGTATAATTCGAAGTTTTGCTAGAAAATTCAACTGTCTGCGTGAATTTCATCAACCATGCCTTCAACAACATTCTCTTCGATTATTTCAGTACCTTTCCAGACGCTTATTGCTCATAAATTTACCTCAAACTCTGTTTTCCCATGTATGGTTTCTATGGCTTCATCCATCAAAACCAACTTTGGTTCCTCAAAATCAGCGTTTTTCCAACATGGGTTCTCTCTTCCATCCCCAAATATTTCTGGGTTTGTGTTAAAGTCTTCATCTTTTGGTACTGTATATGCCAGAGCTGCCACAGAAAAGAGTATTTATGATTTTACTGTCAAGGTAAGTGAGTAGTTGTACAGTGATGAACTTTTGAATTGTAATTCTTGAAATTAATTTGTTTTTTTGGGTTCAATTTATCATTTTGCCATGGTTTTGATTTTATTTGATTATTATGTATCTTGTTTTATGTTTTTAAGTTTACTTTATTAATGGAATAGTATAGAGCTTTATAAGGTTTGTGTTCATATTTCATGTGGCTGTGTATTGTTATGTTGTTTGGAACTTAAATGAAGGAAAAAAACAATTGTTGATGTGCTGAATTGAGGATTCTAATTTAGGATGGATCAGGTAAATATGATGATTAAGTAGACTTGATTTTATTGCAGTTTGTAGGTCATATAACTGAAAATGTAGTGAAATATGCAAAATTAACTTGATGCTACTGAATTTTGTTTTCTAGCAACTTACTAGCTGAAAAGTTTTGGAAAAACTATTCTTATGGCTGGGACAGTTAATACTGATTACTTTATTTTGGTTTAACAGCTCACTGGGATGATGTTATGATAGGGATAGAATTTTGTTTAACAGCTCTAACTGGGATTTCATGAGGTACTATGTACTTGCAAGGAATTAAAATGAAGATGTTTTGCTCTCCATCTGAAATAGTTCATCATATTTGTAGAATGGATCGATGGAAATGTTGATGATTTTGATTCCCCTTTTAGTAGCTAGAATAAAAGGGAACGCTGTAATAAATGACAAATAGGCAGCAAGTTGAATTTATAATGGTTTGCAGTTAAAGTTGAACCCTGGATACTTAATAGTTAGATGATGTTTTGTCCAAATGTTGTTTAGTTGATATTTTATCTGACAAGGATTTGCTGGCATATGTTTTCATAGTTTGACAAAAATTTGAAGGTACCATGTACTCCTACTCGCAAGCCTCTAGTCCTTTAACAGTTTATGCAAGTTATTCTCGTTCCTCATTAATTAGAAGCACAGGACTTGTCTTATTATAGCGCTTTTAAATGAACCTTTTGTGGCTTCTGTTTGTAATTCTTAAGTGTTTTATTGCAAGTGAAATTAGGTGTTGCTGAGTTGAGTATTCTCTTCCCCTTTATGCATTCTTCTCACTTTAGTCGATTTTTCTCCTTTCTTTATCAGCAGGCAGAGATAAATTTCACCAAAAAATGTTATTTTGTTGTCTTTCTCTTTGATACTCGCTTTTCAGGTCTCCATGCATGAAGGAATTGTTGATTTATTGCTTGGTTTTCTCCCTTCTGTAATTGATTTCTTCTTGAATTTAGCAAGAACGGGAGAGTTTTGTGCTTTGGCTGTGGACCATTACATTTTGTTCCTTTTCCATACAGGATATTGATAGGAATGATGTTTCACTCAGCAAGTTTAAGGGGAAGGTCCTTCTGATTGTCAATGTTGCTTCTAAATGGTATTCTTTTCTGCATATTAGATTTCAGCGTTAGACTTTTTCGGGTTTTTTTTTTTTTAAATTTTCTGTTATTTTTTTTGGCGGGGCTTGGTGTTTATATTCAGTTGTATATGTTCTTCTTGGTTATCTGACTAATAGTTAATTTTCAATTCAGTGGCTTGACAACTGCAAACTACAAAGAGCTATCTCATATATATGAGAAGTACAAAACTCAAGGTGAGGTTATGTTTTATCCATACCTTCCATTGGGCACGTGTGATGGCAGAAATAAAGTACTGTCACTTGTTATTAGAACTTTCTGCATCATTATTTTCAGTTTGTCTCTGCTAAGAGCCGGGTGGTGCAATGAGTCAAAAGATCATTTAGATACAATCTTGATTTGAGTCCATTTTGCCTACTCATTGTCAGAGATGAAGCTTGTGAACAGATTTTGCCGATAACTAGTTGAACTTGATGTCCTTCTGTTGTTCTCATACATATTTTCACAAATTATTTAACAAGTGACCACATTTAAATGGATGAATTCATACTGAAGTATGGCATTGGTATCTTAAAGTTTTGCTTGGAGGACAATTATGCTCTTTTAATTCAAGTTGTTTTTTGTGCTTTCAATCTTCCTTGCTATGTTTGCTCGTTTAAGTGATCTTTCAGTTTATTTCTGCTTCTTTTTTCATGTTTGTAATTCTATCAAGTGACTCCCTCGAATTGAGAAATTTTTATGCAGAGTTCCTCTCTACATTGTGTCTTACCTATTAGAGTGGTTGTCTTAATATTCCACGGCATCAGTTTGTTAATTCCTTCAAATACAGCACATTAATGAGTAGATTGCTTGACCTGTTTGGGGTTTCTGCTTCCTAGATCTCTTCTCTTCTTATATGGTATCAGAGTGACTTTCTCAAAATTGACTGCACTAGCCACAACATCTTTGGTGTTATATATCACTTGTTTGCTTCTGTAGGATTAATCACCTTATGCTCTTGAATGCAGGATTTGAAATTCTAGCCTTTCCATGTAATCAGTTTGGGGGGCAAGAACCAGGATCAAACTCCGATATTAAACAGTTTGCCTGTACTCGGTTTAAAGCAGAATTTCCAATTTTTGATAAGGTACTTTTTATAGTATTCATCTCCATGTTTATTCTTTTCACAGATGATCTACAACTTTGCTTTTTGGCGTGGGACATATTAAGTGCTAAAAGTTATTTATCACAGGTTGATGTTAATGGACCCAGTACAGCTCCAGTCTATCAGTTTTTGAAGTCAAATGCTGGGGGGTTTTTTGGTGATTTGATCAAGTGGAATTTTGAGAAGTTTCTAGTGGACAAAAATGGCAAAGTTGTTGAAAGATATCCTCCTACAACATCACCTTTCCAGATAGAGGTACATTTTATCATCCTGCTATGGGCAGAACTATGAGATTCCTGTTTAGAATCAATATAAACTAGAACAAATGAACAAAATGTGAATACTGAATAGCGATTTGATACAATGTGAGAAACAACACAGGCAATCAAGTTTTCAAGAACCACAACTTAAGAGCTGCTTCGTTTTCATTACCTTCACGTACTATATTTTGATGTCTATGAAGCAAAAACCTTTTGGCAGCAAAACAAATAATAAACAAGGATAGATCTTACTTGACCACCTCTCTAAGCACCCCACCTTTGCCTGACCTATCTAGTTTTTCATTGACCACCCATTTTGTAGGTGTGAACTGATTTCCTACTGTGTCCTATTTTGCAAGTAAAAGTGGAATGATAACTTTTATTGCACAAGGAGAAAAGCCAAAATGAGAAAACTGATGACTGAGTATTGATTCTTAATGGTATATGGAAAAGCTTTTATTTTGTTTTCCAGACAATTGAAGGCTATATCTTATATGTAAAGGTCCTCATAGGATCATGTAAGAATGTGGTGCATCTTTTGAGATTGTCTGCACAAAGGATGCTACCCCTGAATTCCAGTGGCTGAGGCCCCTACCCATTTAATCTTGACCCAGTGTTCCGACAGTTTTTCTCTTCTTGATCTTTATTTTGTTTATAGGGTCGTAGGTAGTTCAGTTTACTTCATTTCTTTCTGTTTGAGTTGCCATCCTACCAAGGTTGCTTTTATATTTCTTAGGGTTGCATTTTCCTGTATAGCCTAATCCCTTTGAAATGAAGTTCAAAGATTTTGGATTGTCTCCCCATCATTTTTTCTGGACTTGGTATTCATTGTAGCCTATCTTGAACATGGCTTGCAGAGACTAACTTTCGCTTACTTGTTCTGAACAGATTCCCAAGTTCTCTATATATCAGACATTAATTGGATTTCTTTAAATGCAACTTAAAGGAGATTTAAAAATAAAAAAAATGAAAAAGAAAAGCGCTCAGCTCAAAGAGTAGCTAGCTTTGGATGAATCTTTTTCTGAATATCATCAAGCTTCTGCCTTTTAGTTTCAAGTCTTGTCTTTCTCCTAAGTTGTGTAAAACTTTGTTCTTTGTGTCCAACTAATTCTGCGATAATCTATGCAGACAGCCTACTGTTTTCGGCCGTTTGGCAAAGTTAATCTAAACAACTTTCTTTTGAAGCTGGCTTAACTGTCTTTACTTGGATTCCTTTTGGATTCATTGTACTCTAATGTAGTTTGCATCAAAGTTTTCTTTCATGGTATCTCTACTTTTATTCTAAAGCATACTTCATCAGTCCTTTTTTCTCTTGCTTTGCATATCATCTCTCTTTCTATGCATTCCAAACTACTCTATTTTCACTGATTATATTCTGTCTTTCAAATGTTGCAGAAGGATATCCAAAAGCTTCTTGCAGCATAAGCCATCAATTGCTCCTTCCAATCTTGTGTGTGCTAAGAGGGCAATAGATAATCAAGTGCTGAAGCTCTGGAAATGCACAATAGATTGTTGAATTTTGGTTCTATCATTCTCTCTTTTCAAGATCACTTTTTGCGCTGATATGATTCTCGAATACTAATGTGGAATGTGTTTTTTTTTTTTTAAGAAAAATACCATTACAATGTTCAGAAGATCTCTAAATGTACTGTTCTATGTCAGTATATCTATCTCATTTGATGTAAAGCTAACAAAGCTGATCAATTATAACATATTTATAACTAGCAATACATTACAAAGTAAATTTACTATGAATTGTGTTGGAACCTCACTACAATTTTGTTTGGGCGGATGATTACGTGTCAAAAATGAGAGAAAAACGTTTAAGATGGTTTTGTTTTGTTTAGATATGTATGTGGAAGACTTTTAGATGTTTTTGTACGGTATAGAAGTATTAACTTAAATTAAAGAGAAAGGAAAGATTTAAATAGAATTGAAAAGAAATGATTCAACAGACTAATTGTTATAATTTATATAACTGTTTATGTTGAAGAAATTTGTGATACTCCAATGACCAAAAAAAAAAAAAAAGAAACAGTGAAGCCAGTATTCTCCAATGATTACAAAAAGGCTGGTAATAATAAAGTCATTATTTTCCAAATGGAATAATAATTCAAAGATTGAATGTTTGCATCTCTTTAAATGTTATGAAGCTAACAGTTGAGCTTCAGTTCAAGAACTCTTACAAACATGCATTTTAAGATTTGGATTTGGATTTTTGCTTCTTGGCCTGTATGTGTGGCCTACATTAAAATCTCATAGATAATGTTCTCATTCAAAAACAAAAAAAAAAAAAAAACATTTTCCAAAGAAAAAATATCTTTTCAATAGTTTTGGGATTTCAAGACTTGAATGGCTATCCCTTCTTACCATTCTGTTCTTCCTACTACTTTACAATCTTGGAACAAGATGATTAAGAAGCAGTTTCTTGAAGACAAACCTGAAAAGGCCATTTTTACTTTCCTACATATGCAAGAACTTGGTCATTTTGCTGATAATTTTACATATCCTGTTTTGCTTAAAGCAGCTGCAACTCTTTCATTTCATAGAGTTGGATTAGCCCTTCATGGTCAGATAATAAAAACTGGATTCTCCAATCATTCTTTTGTTCAAACTGCACTGCTGAATCTGTACTCAAATTTGGGATGCAACAATGAAGCCTGTAGAGTTTTTGAGCAGATTTCTGCAAAAGATACTGTTGCTTGGAACTCAATGTTAGATGCATATACTTCTGTTGGTCAGATGAGAAATGCAGTGGCACTCTTTGATTCAATGCCTAATAAAGACCTTTTGTCTTACAACATAATGGTGTCTGGATATGCAAGGATTGGGAATATTGCAATGGCAGAAAGTTTTTTCAATGAAGTTCCAGCAAGAGACATTATTTCATGGAATTCAATGATTTTAGCCTGTTGTAATGCTGGAGATATGAAGAGGGCAAAGATGTTTTTCGAACGAACGCCTTCGAGAAATATCATCACATGGAACACAATGCTTACAGGCTATTTAGACAGGAATTGTTTTGATCATGTGATTGCTTTGTTTCAGGAAATGGAGGAGGAGAACTGTGATCCTGACTACTTAACAATAACCAATGTTTTATCTGCTTGTGCCAATTTGGGATCACTTGAAAAAGGCAAAGAACTACACATTTTAGCTCTACAAAAAGGACTAATTACATCAAGTCCACATGTAGTAACATCCTTGATAGATATGTATGCAAAATGTGGAAGGATTTTGAGTTCTTTACAGGTGTTCTTGAAGTCCCAAACTAAGGATATTTATTGTTGGAATGCAATGATTTCAGGGCTTGCTCTTCATGGTCAATCCTATGCTGCTTTTAAGCTCTTTGATGATATGAAAAGAAAAGATTTAAGGCCTGATGACATAACCTTCATTGGCTTGCTTAGTGCTTGTAGTCATGCAGGATTAATACAAAAAGGTCTTGAGCTTTTCAACTCTTTGGAGAAAGAATATGAAATAAATCCCAAGATGGAACACTATGGATGCATTGTTGATCTTCTGGGAAGAGCTGGATACCTACATCATGCATTCAAACTAATCGAATCGATGCCGTTGGAGCCGGGGAAATCTATTTTAGGTGCTTTGCTTGGTGCTTGTGTGAATCACAGGAATGCTGAAATTGGTGAAAGAGTATTGAAATTGTTATTGGAGAGAAATGAAGATTTCAGTGATGGGGAGTATATGATGGTGGCTAACTTGTTTGCATCTTGCAAACAATTTGAAGAAGCAAAGAGATGGATGAAAATGATGAATGATTCTGGTATTACTAAGACTGCTGGATGTAGTGTTGTTGAGGTTGATGGAGACATGTACAAATTTGTAGCTGGAGATATAAACAAACTTATCATGCAAATGCAATTTCAATAGCTCAAGAATTTTAAGTTGCCATTGTCAAAACAAAGAATAATGTGCATTTAACTCTATATTGTTTGCCTTTTGCCTGAAAAATACAACAACTACAACTACATATTAAGCCTTTACTCCAATATACAGGTCCAGTTGTGGGAATTAAATCATATTTTCTTATTGTATTCTATTTATATACTATGTCTTTATCCTAATATGTAGAGTCGGTTGTATAAATCATATTTTTCCATTATATTCTATCTATAGACTATAACATTATCCCAATATATAGTGTCAGTTGTATAAATCGTATTTTATCTATACACTATAATCTATATAATATAAGGGTGACGAAGTTTTACGCTGATTGTCAATTTAATGCAACCATCCTCCTTCACCTAAAAAATATCAAAGTTAAATTTGAATGATCATTTAGATTTTTAATACAAATTAGTTCAATTTGATGTGGTTTAAATCAGTTATGACAGAATAAGATAGTTTGATTAAGTTGTGTTTTTGTCAACAAAAACTAAAATAAAAAAGATAGCAGGGTAAATCAAAAGTAATGTCCTCTTATGCAAATTGATGTTGAACTGTGTTTTTGTAGCAATTGGAAGCATTTTCAAGATTGTTGGTTGTATTTTCTTGTTGTCGTTCAGTTATTTTAGTTTTTTTTTAGGGTTAATTATTGACTTAAATTATGAAGTTTTGACATATTACAATTTACTTACTTGATAAATAGTCTTTAATAGAAACTACGATGATAAAAAGAAATTCTAAAATTGAGGTTGTGAAAAATTATATTTACCTTTCTTGTCATTATATCAATTCAAATGAATATGTAACAATTTTTGTTCATTTCATTAGTTTTGAGATATTTTGTTTTTGACCAAAAAAATTAAATTAACTCGCCAAATCACAAGCAATCAATAATTTTTATCCAAGGATTGGTTGTGGGATTGCAAATAAAATTTCATATTCACAAACAAGAAAGCAATTGGCTTACACATTACTCTATTATCTAAATTAAATAAAATGACATAAAAACTTTATTGTACTTAAATCTAAGGATGTATCAATTATAAGTTGAAAGTAAATTAAATAGAGACTTACTTCATTGAAACCAAAGAAAAAAAAACTAACTTTCATTCAATCAAAACTCTTTGATTAGAAAATTTCTTGATTAATTAATTAAAATAGATAACAATGTTCTAGTCCTATATATGTTATTTTTTATTATTATTTTCATATTTTCACATCCATGGAAAATTATTATGAAACACTAATTTTTGTTGATGTTATCAATAAATTTGATATTCTTTTGGGGGCAAGTTTGAAATTAAATATTGTGTAACCCATTTTTCTTTTTTAATGGTTTCAATAAATTGATATTGTTTTAGGAAGTTTTTTTGGGAACAAATTTAAAATTAAATACTGTACTAATAATAATATAAAATTAGCATGCAATATACCTCATGATTCGCACGGGTGATAATTTTTTTTATGAAAAAAGACAATTTTTTCCAAAAAAAAGTATTTTTTTAAAAGTATTATTTGAAGAATTTATATTTTTATCTCGAGAAAGTAAAGTTCGAGAGAAAAATGCATAACATTATTAGAAGAATTTATATTTATATTTTTTTTGAAAAAAAGGAAGTAAAATTCTTATTTTGTTTCCAAAGACCTATTAAAAATTTGTATTAAAAAATTACAAATTCTCAAATCCCTCTCCCAAATCCACCATTGTCCTATAATTTCAAAAGGTTTTGGATTGAATTACTTATCATTTGATATTTTTTTGAGGACAAATTAAGAAATAAATATTTTTTGAGAAACAATATAAAATGAATTAATTAATTTAAGTTTTACATTTTAATTTTTAACTCAAATTATTATTAGACTAACAAAAGAACTCAGTTATGAACGTTATTAGCATGGAAAAATATATATATGTCCGTTGCAAAGTTTAAGTCGGCAACTTCTGCAAAAACACTCGACTTTCCAAATCCTTATACAATCCGAAAAACAACAAAGTTAATACAATCAGAACAAGAATTTTAGTTGAATTGATTTAGGAAACTTTCAACTTCATCAAGAACTCCCAACTTTCCAAATCCTTATACAACCCCAACAACAACAAAGTTAATATATATATACATAATCAGAAAGAACAAGTTATAGTTTATTCCATTCTGGAAAACCAAAATAATTCTTGTTCATTCACAACTCTGTTTGATCGACAAAACCCAGAAAATAATTAAAGTTCTTCGGTTGAAGTTTTACGTCTCTGCATTCTTTTGGTTAAATTGTCTTTCTTGCAACACAAGTAATGAAGAAGTAAAGTTTTTTCATTATTGTTTTGAGTACCCTTTTCGTATTCTTGATTATTCTTTTTGATTCTTGAAAAAACAGGAGAGAATCAAGAAAAAAAAAAGATGGCGGACAAGAGCGGAAGGGATGCTTACGCTCGTTTTAATGCGTTGGTTGAAGTGGCCGTTCAAGAAGGGATCAAATATGAGAAAGATATGGAATTAGAGGCTAAAGAAAGAAATTTGAGGAGAAATCTTTCTGTTTTCTTGGAACTTCTAAATGAAACGGAGAAAAAGAATTCATCGATCATCAATGTTAGCAATGTGGGTACTGATCAAAAGTTGGAGATTTCGTCTCTGGATCATGAAAAATCTTTGATGATTAAGAAAGGAAAACGATCAGTGAGGAAGGGAAGGACGAACCCTTCAAACACATGCAGGGAGGTTGCACAAAAACCATCAGAATTTGAAGGAAATCATGATCAAGAGAAGGATGATGGTAGCGCTGGAGATATAATTATCATCAAGAATTCACCGAAGAGATTATTAAGTAGTGTTATGGATGAAGGAGACATGCCGCCCATGCAAGAAAAGGCAAAGAAGGCTAATAATGTTGATCAGGGCGAAATATTTATCCTGCCTGAAGCTTTCAAGGCCAAGATCAAGAATTTGGGAGGCTCAGAATCAACGATAATCTTTGTGTTTCAGAAAATTTTAACACCGACTGATGTGAATGCTCATCAATCTAGATTATTAATACCATTTAATCAAGTGGAAAATCATGGGTTTTTTACCAATGAAGAGAAGGAAAAATTAGCAAAAAAGAATTCCACTAGGGATGAGAAGCAAATAAATGCAATCTTGATTGATCCTCAACTTGATGAATGCCAAATCAATTTGTCAAGAAGGGATATGCGAAAACATAATGGAAAGGCGAGTCTTAACTATTCATTATTGACTCAATGGAGAAAAGTAGTGGAGAAGAATAAGCTCAAGGCTGGGCATGTTGTGCAACTATGGGGGTTTAGGAATGCTTCACAGCTTGGATTAGCTTTAGTTGTAGTTTAGTTCTCCATTTTTATTTTTTTTCAGTTATGGCTTTTCCCTCAAGTGTTTTAGACTTTATTTTCTAAATTAGACTGTTTGCTCATTAGTTAATGTGTTACTTCTACATTACATTCTGCAATAAATCATTATTCTTATGAACTTTGCACTTGTTCATGTTCATCAAGATTTCAAGTTTTTGGATATGGTGTTTGCATTGTTTATCAGAATTTGAAAGTTTTGGGATTGTAGATCAAATGTCAAACCAGTTATCAAGATATCAATTGAAATAGAAAGTTTATGGTGCCTTTTGTATTTCTGTATTTAGGTTTGAGGAAAAGATTAAACTTTGCACAATCAGATGAACTCTTTGATCCTTCAAAATTGTGTACTTTTGTTTCTGTTTTCCCTGAATTTTTTAGTTCAAAAGGCAAAGTAAAATTTAGGCAACATCTATAATTAGACAAAGATGCCATTTTGGACAATCTACTTTTTCTATATGGTCATCACAGGTCAACTTTATGGAGGCTGCTCAAAGTACAAACTGATTGATCAATACAAAGTGTTTGCATGCTTAGAAGTTAGAACCTATAGCTAGATATCAAGTAAGAAATAAAAACAGTGTTAAGCCTGCCAGGAGTTTTGTCCAAAAATTTGACAAATGGCATAGTTTTCCTAACATCTACATCAAAAAATTCGTCTTGCTTTTTACAAAATCTTGTTCTGATTGTACTTCATGGAAGAAGTCTAAGATGTCAAGATTTTCCTATTTTCACCTGAACTTCTGCAAGCGAACTCTGTATGTGGTGGTTGATGTTCATTTCGGTTGATCAAATCCATCTTCTAGAGTGGCTTCCTTAAACTTCAAGGGCAACTGATATTCTTCACTGAAACATCACAAGTAAATTGCACAATCTCTTGAATGGCAACTGAACATTGTAATGATTCAATTCCAATGCATGCCACTTGCACTATTTTACAAGAAAGATCATAATCACCTGCTGCTGCCATCTGTTCTCTAACAGAAACCTACTTCAGAGGCTTGATACCCTGCATAGTTTTGCATCAGATTAGTTTCTCTACTCCAATATGGAATCTGGTAAATCAAACTGTTAGCACAGCAGTAAAATTTAATATGCTGGAAAGAATTAGAGAGAAATAATAATTCTTCAGAGCTAAAAGGTTATCCATATAAAGTTATAAACTCGATAACTGCATGCTAATTTACAAGATCCATCCTCAATCAATTCATTCCCTGAAAGTGATCCTCAAATCGATCTTTAACATTTACTAACATAGGAATTCTTAGTTATATACACTAGAATAGTATAGAAAGCTAGCTTATAAATTAATGAAAAAACCGAATTGAAGGAAACTAAAAGATGGACTTTCACACTCGTAAAAAAAAATGAACTGAAGAGAAACCAAATGGGATAAAATGCGACAGCAAACAACTGCGTTGACAAGAAATGTTTATCAAAAACATACTGCTCCAACATGATTAACAGCATGCCTGTTTGGTGGAAGAAATCAATGAATCTCAAGGGTTCTACCAGAGTATAAATATGATACATTGTCTCAGGTCAAATATGGAAGCCTGTTTGATTGGCAAGACTTTAAATGATTACTGCAGAGGGACTAGGCTTGAGCCCAAGCATGTGCTTTTAACACAGGTATCAGGTAGGCTTTGGGGGCCAGTTGGTTCAAAGACAAGAGGGTCTTGTACTAGATATTAACTAAGGTAGTCCTAGAATATAGGCTCACTAAAACTTAAAGACTTTATTTGAAAGATCAAAGATGTTAGGGCAAAAGAAAATGCAGGATAGCACGTGATTGCTGGCGCCTAATTGTCACACTCCTAATGCAGTATACTGCTCTTATAAGCAGATATGATGCTTACTAGAATTTTACCATCTTCACTTCATGGTAAATAAAGAACTCTACCATCTTTAATTCATGCTAAATAGTGAAACCTATAGCAACAGTCAGAAAAAATCGTAGTATTCTAGTTCAAAACCTTGCAAAAGAAAGGAGTTGTAAAGTACTTGTTCAAGAACGTTGCTTTTATTGGAGACAAATTGAATTGGCATGATACCAATGGAGTCCTTTAGTGAGAGATTCTTTCACCTAATGTGGGTGACTTCTTGAAAAACTAGATCTCATTATCATACTTCTTCATTTTGCAACTTTTTAACATTTTAGTTCTAAGATCCAAGTCCAAGACCAAGCACACAGATGATTAGATTAGCAAGTTCACTACTCACAGTAGGTCAAGCATCTCAATGGAACTCTTATAATTAGAGTAATGCTAGCTATAGAAGGCAAATACATTTGGGATGCATTGCATAATACTTTTCATGTCAATTGGAAGGTAGCACAAATCCATGAAATGAAGCCAAGCTCAAAACCTATTAGGGGGGCGTTTGGTTCAAATTCTTCAATGACAATCACAATGGGTTTGATTGAGGGGTCAATCACAATGGGAATATGATTGCATTGTTGGTGTTTGGTTCAGAATTCTATAATGGGTATTATTGTGATTGATAGTGTTTGGTTCAAACTAACTATGGTAATGAGAATCAGTTAAAATTCCACTTGTACCCCTATTACTTATATATCAAAAAATGAACGTATTCTCTTCTTCATCTCTTTCCTCGTCCTCCACCAGTTCCAACTACACTGTCCTCTCCCCTCAAAACTCCAATCCCTTGAAATTCAACTTGGGTACTATTCCCTTTAAGACTATCCACCCCTCTTCTTCTCATCCTCTCTCAAATCCCGTTTCTTCCCATGATTCATCGCCATCACCACTCCTTCAAGAAACCCCACAAAAATTTCCTTCACAATCTGATGATAATGATGAAGAAGTTGATATTGAGGTCACTGAAAAGATCAGGACTGCCAAGAAATCTCTGGAGGAGTTGCTTGTTGTTCGTCGGCCAGTGATGGAGTTTTATGAGGAAGAAGTAGAGGAGCAAAATGGAGACTCTGAGATTGATAATGTTGTGAATGAGAAACCATCTTATTCATCATTACCATTTGATGCTAATCTTTCTAGATTTGCAGAAAAGATGCCTATTTTCGAACCTGAAAGAGTTCAGTCAGTTTCTGGGGAGAAGCCACTTTTAGTGAATTTGGACTTAGCTTTGTATGGAGTTAAAATATTGGCAAGGAACTTTCATTATCAAGCTGCAGAAAAAATACTTCACAAAATTCAAGCAAAGAAAGAAATTTAAGCAAATAAATTAATCATTCACAGTGACTAATGGTAGCAGTCAGATAAGTATCCAAGGAAATCACAGCTATTGGTCTCTAATCTACGGTCTTGTTTCACCAAAAAAATATGATCTGCTGAAACTATTATCAGATACAAAAGTTGAAACTTCTAAATCGGCCAAGAAAACATCATTGTGGATGTATTATTGAAGGCTTCCCCATTTTATGATCATGATATACAGTACAATAGTTCAGGTTCTGGGACGACTACAATTTCTGCCCAAAACCAAATAAAGCTTCTTGATGTATCAGCCAGCCACCCACAACCACAGGTCAGTCACCCCCACCCCCACTTGAATTCTTTCTTGAGTGGCTCAGCTCAGCTCAACTCAACCACACCACACGACACCATATGTGCAAATATAGAATTGGGCAAAAGGGAAATTCAAATTTGTTATAATCAAAATAATTGTACTTTTTTACCTGATAGAGAACAAAGGATGGCGAGGGCCAGGGGTGGTGTGGTTGTGGCGAAGATGGTGAGGGCGAGGGGGGTGTGGTGGCGGCGAAGCGTATAGATTGCAGATGTTGAGGCTTTGAGCGATGTTTGAAGTTTGGGTAGAAAGGATGAAAACCGATTGCCCAATAGTAGGTAATAAACGATTATAGGGGGGAGAGGCAGGAATGGGTCATTACCCAATTTTAAGTAATGAATAACAAATTCTCATTCCCATTACCCCTCACCAAACCTTAACAAACACAATCACTTTAATCTATTCCCATTAACCCCTTCCATACCCTCAAACCAAACGCCCCCTAGATCTTTCCTAGGTAGTCCCTGCTATGGAAAGTTGCGCAGGCATGCTTTAGTAGGTCGAGTAATTGTTACTAAAATGCTACAAGCTACCTTTATTCATACCTGAGCAACATGACAACTCAGCTAGCACCAAAAAGAATGAAGGAAGATTCAGCAGGCTATACTTCTTTTCTTCTTCGTCTTCACTTTTTTTTTCTCTCTTTCTTTTCGAAGTCAGAGTGAGTTGGGTACCTAAAAGTCTTAATTTAATTAATTAACTGGCCAGATAACGCAAACGAGTTTCTTTTACGAGGCTAATTGCAAACAGGTTATTGGAAACTCCAGAAGTTCAGTAAATCTAAAACAGCCACTTATGAGAAAACGTTCTACATCTTAAAATAGCCTGGTTCCTGAACTTTCTCTAAAAATCTGTCAGAACCTCTAAAAAGAAAACAGTAACTTCTAGCCCATGAAAAGTCCAAGTTGACAAATGGGACAACGTGTTGACAAACTTGAAGCTAAAGAAATGTCTCACTATATTTGCTTGAACCAGAGTGTCAAATTAGTTGGCAAAATTTATGAAGAAATGACTGTCAAATTAGAGTTAAAAACTGAGTGTCAAGTGTGGTTTTCACCTTGGAAGCCCTGAGTTCATTCACTTCCATTCTCAGTGAATCATCAGATAAGATCAACCGAGACAAAGCACCTGTGCTTAACCTGCAGAAAGCATTGAAAGCGAACATCAAGCTGAGAATTGAAATCTTGCAAAATAATCTAAAAATCTGCTGCTGACACTGGGACATCTGAATTATCTGATAGAAAAAATTAAGTAAATGAAATTGTAGCTTAGAAATTATTATCACATACCCCAACATCCTTGCAGCATCTGAGATGGAACCATTAACCGCAAAAATGAGGTCAAGTAGAGCTTGCAATCCCTGTGGAGAAAAGGGAAAAAGAAGAAAAAAATTCAAACACAAAATTTGAGACTCTAAGTCAAAGGGTGAATTGGTAAGGAAAGGGATGAAGCAGACCAGAACAAATTTGGGATTGTTTGGCCCAATCTGAGGCCCAGATTTAGATCCCTTGATGGTAGAACTTGCAGGAAGGATTTGAAGAAGCTCTTGAGGAGGTGTATATGCATCAAGCTCCACAGGATTCCTAACTAAGTTTAAAAAAGAGTCTACTGAAATTAGGAGTGATGATACAGAACATGATAATAGTAACAACAGTGGCAAATTGAATGAAGCGAGACCATGAAAATGAAGGCGATATAAATGCATTATTGGCATCATTTACATCTTAGGGATAATATGCTTGTGTTAGAAAGTGACTTTCTTGAACAAAGTTGGCATCAAAGATGCAAGCACTCAAGTTTTGTGACACAGGAAAAAGAAAATCATTAGGCTATTGATTGTGTAGACCTCAATAACATATAAATTCATAATGGTAACAAGAAGAAACCCCCATTCTCTTTTATGCAAATAAGCACTTGCAAAATAATCAATCAATATAAATGGTGAACAGAAATCACAGAACAATGAGATAGAGAGTTGAACTCACCTTTAAGAGCGATTAGGGTGCGCAAGCGAGATAAGGCTGATGCACGGTTCTTATGCTGCGATCTATCCTCCGCAGCCTGCTCAAAAAAGTTAAAAGCACTTTCAACTTAGCTAATTGATTGGGTATATGTAAGTGAAATGCGGTGTAATCAGAAACATTGCAAATCTTTTCTTTAAAATCCAATCAACCTGAGCAACGATACCGGTAGGGAGGTGCTTGAGACGAACAGCAGACTCACGCTTGTTGCGGTGCTGTCCCCCGGGACCAGAAGCTTTGAAGGTATCCATCTCGCATTGCCTCATTAACTGCTCGTCCGATATGGTCAGATAATCTATGCTACCCGAATTTGTACTGCTGCTACTGCTAATGCTAGAACACCTAGCACTATGATTAATTGTAATGGCTACTGCACACCCTCCTACTGATATTATTTTCTGGTTGTTTTTGTTGGTGGAATAACAAGGATAGTTGTTGCATCTTGAAGTAAAATAGCCTCCACTCCAACAATGGCGGTAATAATGCCTAGACAAACAGTAAGAAGGAGCCACCAAGTCGCTACTGATTCTAGTCCAGAAAAGTTTCCAAAAGGGTTTCAATACAATGGAAAAGGCCATTAAATTATCACTATTCACTACTAAAGCATAAATTTTTATAATGACATTTGTGAACCCTTGATCATTCAATAGGGTTGTTTACCAATTCTTGATTCTTTTCATCCCACAATCAAATTAACATGAGCCACAGCCACACCACCAACAGGGAAGGCACAAATTGAAATCCCAATAAACCCAATATCTCAAATTGCTGATGATAACCAGGGAATGAAAAGGGTCTTCAAATTACTCAACACAACAAATACACAAAAGTGGAGATAAAAAGCTTGATTACAGTACTTGCAAAAGATTACAGCTTTGTGCTTTTTTGGAAAGAAAAAACAATTGAAATTCACATCAACATACAGCAGAAGAAGTGGGATGCTAAAGCATTATGCCTAGTTGATGGAGGAAGCAGCAGATGCAGAAGCCATTGTTGATTGAATCATTGATTTGATTGGGAAGAAAATGGCAGCATATTGCAAAACCTGACATGGAACGTTTGTGCCTATAATCTATCCTGTGGCAGATTTTTCTTTAATTTTTAATAACTTTATATATATACATATATTAAAAAAAAACCAAAATAATGCACTTTCAAAATATATTTATTGACATCATATTATGGCTATGTAATAGTAAAAATGTAGAATAAATTATTATAAGAATTATGGCACTCAGAATCAATGTATGTTTCAATTTATAAAAAGGCCTTGCTTATATAATTAAAACAATATTAAACCATTAGTGAATATTAAAGAATAATTGTTAAAAACCTAACTTGTATTTATTGATTAAAAAAAAATGTAATAAAAAAGATCCATTGAACATTCTATAAATAGATTTTAGGGCTAATAAGAATTAGCGTCCGAATTTTTCTATTACCCTATGGTTTATAAGAATGTATTAAGTACCCTATGTTTTATATGTTTTGAATAACACGTGTTTTATTGTGCAAGTGCGATTTACCAATGATCAATTAATATACTAAATTCTCCAAATTACCCCTTATTTCACCTTTTATCGACATACAATCGTCTTCTTCCTCCAATATTGTAAAATCTTTTTCTCTTTCTCTTTCTCTTTTCTTTTCTCCTCCTTCGTCAATTTCTTCCAAACTTGTCATTACCAACACCATCCAACCACACCACCGTCACCACTGTCACCACAATACCATCACGTTATAGTCACTACCAAATATTTTGCCACTAATGCCAAATTTCTCCAATTTTTTATATAAATCTTCCAACATTTATGCTACCCTGAAAAACAAATACGGAGGATTAAAAAATTCTCCTATTCTTCCTTGGGGCTAGTGGGTGTGAAACTCTCTGAGAACGATCCTTGATTCTCTGGCTGTGGGCATACTAGCTTGTATTCATAATGAAGAAAATGTTCCAGCAATCATCAGCCTCCTTCAAGTTTCCAATCCCACAAAGGACAGTCCTATCGATTTTGTTGCTCTCCATCTTACTAAACTCATGGGTCGTGCTTCTTTTTTACTTGTTGTTCAACGTAGAGATGGCCAAATCCACGGTTCCGGTTCCGGAACCGTGGGCTCCCCTCAACCGGAACCGGAACCGAACCGCCTATAGGCGGTTTATAGGCGGTTCGGTTACGGTTCCAATTTTTCATGTTTGGAACTGGAACCGGCGGTTCCGGTTCCGGTTCCAAACCGTTAATAAAAAAAAATTATATATATTGCCACGTCAGCATTCGCTGACAGTGACATTCACGTGGCGCGTGCTATAATAAAAAATAAAAAAATTACAGGCGCGTGTCAAACTCGCGCCTGTAACAAAAAAAAAAAACAAAGCAACGGTCAACCGTTCCTCTCAATTACTTTTTTTTTTATTTTTTTATTTTGTTTTAATCTTTTGTAATATATAAATACCCCTTATTTTTTCATTTTTTCCACACAATTTCTACTCTTCTTTCTCAATATTCTAATTCTCTTCATCTCAATTTTCTCAAGCATCAAAATTCTATAAAATTCAATCCTATTTATTGTTTCTATTATAATTATTAGTTAAATTATTTATTATTATTTTTAATATATTATTATTTCAATTTCTCATTCTAATTCTCTTCATCTCAATTTTCTCAAGCATCAAAATTCTATAAAATTTAATTCTATTTATTGTTTCTATTATAATTATTAGTTAAATTATTTATTATTATTTTTAATATATTATTATTTCAATTTCTCATTCTTTTTTAATCCTTTTGAATTTTTTTTATAAAATAGATAGTTTTGGTTCTTCATCCCAACCAATTAATATTGGTGATGCATCACAATCAAGTCATCGTCCACCAATGAATCCAAAATCCGAAATGTTTGTGAAATATTTCACAAAATTTTTTTATGCCGATGGAGTTCTTATTAGAGCACAATGCAATTTTTGCGAGAAATCATACGCCTTCAAAATTGGGAGCGGATATGGTACACTAAACAAGTATTTGGAGAAAAAGCATTCTCAAGAAATCGGCCTTCAAAAGTCACAAGCGCAATTAACCGGTTTTGCTCAACAAGGTCCTTTTTCTTCTAGTAATTTAAATTTATTTAAATTTAGTGATTCAAAATGGAGAGATGGTATAGCTAGATTTGTTTGTGCACAACATTTACCATTTTCATTTGGTGAAAAACCACATTTTGTGAGATTAGTACAAGAAAATGCAAATCCATAAGTTAAACGTGTTCCTAGAACAACTTTAACATGCGATATTAAAAAAATTTATAAAAAAGAAAAAAATAGCTTATCGGAATATTTTTTAAAATTAGATTCTCGTGTTTCAATATGTTCCGATATTTGGAGTGATCATTGGCAAATGAATAGGTATATGGGTATAACTTGTCATTGGGTAGATGCAAATTGATTTTTACAAAAAAGAGTAATTGCATTTAGAGTTTTTAATGATTCTCATACGGCCATAAATATATCTAGATTAATTAGTATTATTTTAGAAGAATATAATTTGAATGATAAAATTTTTTCAATTGGTTTTGATAATGCATCGGCTAATAATGCATCTATTGTAGAATTAAAAAACATTTGTGCACCAATTTTAGGTGGGAAATTTTTTCATATTAGATGTGTATGCCATATTTTAAATTTATCCGTTCAAAATGGTTTAAGTGTATTAGAAATTCATATTAAACCAATTAAAGATGCAATTAAATATTTGAGTGGACATCCAAGTTTAATGAAAACATGGGGAAAATATTGTATACAACATGGACAAAAACCTAAAAGATTTAAAAAGGATGTTCCAAATCATTGGAATTCAACTTATGATTTACTTTGTGATTCTTCTAAATATAGTTCATTGTTATGTAATTTTTTCATTGATAACTCTTGTCTTGGAATTGTATTATATCCTAATAATTGGACTTCTTGTTTAAAATTGTTAGAAGTTTTAAAAATTTTTAAGGATGCTACTTGTTTGTTTTCACGTGTGTATTTTTCAACTTCTCATTTATTTTTAGTTGAAGCATGCAATATAGTTGGTGTGTTAAAAGTGCACATAAATGATGAAACTTTGACGTAAAGTATTGTTCACATGTTAGAAAAATGGCTTAATTATTATAGAGAAATTCCAATTTTATATTTAGTTGCTATTGTTCTTGATCCTCGTTTTAAATTTCAAGGTTTAGACCAATATTTGAAGTATTATTATAATGCGTTACAAGAATGTTTTCCATTAGATCCAAACATTATGCAATTACAATTAAATGTAAGTAGATATATAAATGAGACTAAAGATATGTTAAATGCATTATATGAAGAATATTCTTCTAATTTTCAACCTCAAGTTCCTACTAGTAGTACCATTAACACTCACACTACTCACCATAGTTTTTCAACTTCAAATGTTGGATCTTCGTCTTCCTTTGTCCTTCCTGGTTTAGAAATGTTTCAATCGTTAAAAAAACACAAGGGTACTACTAGTAAAGAACTTGAGATATATTTAACCACTTCTTTTGATTTTAGTGATAACAAGTATGAATGTAAAAGTATTGAGAACTTCCAAATATTGGAATGGTGGAAATCCAAGACAACAATGTGCCCCATTATCGCTTCGATAGCCAAAGAGATTTTGGCGGCCCCGACATCAACCGTAGCCGTAGAACAAGCTTTTAGTCAAGGTGGCAACATTTTGGACGAGACCCGATCGCGTTTGAGCCCTATGTCCTTGGAGATTCAAGCTTTAGTAGATGATTGGACTAAAGCCTCATATAGAGAACAAGAACAAGACATAAACGAAAATTTTGATTTAGATTTAGACGGTACTACCGATGGTAGCTCTACTTGTACAACTAGAACTAATTCACCGGTCACCGATGCCGATAGAGCCAATAATGACGGCGACGACGACGGCGACTATTAGTTTATTAAAATAAAGAAAAATATCATATTGCATATTTTTACATTATTGAAAATTTGAAATAATTTATTTTGTTTATCAAATATTATAATTTCCATATCTATATATTTGTTTATATAAATTAATGTCATAGATTTAATTATATACACTATAGTTGTATTATTGTATATTATAATATATTTTGCAATTATATTATTGTACTATTCAAATTTAAAGTTTAAAGTTTAAACCATCAATTATGAAAA
Source organism: Ophiorrhiza pumila (assembly GCA_016586305.1). NCBI lineage: Eukaryota > Viridiplantae > Streptophyta > Magnoliopsida > Gentianales > Rubiaceae > Ophiorrhiza > Ophiorrhiza pumila. The sequence continues at coordinate 5,858,795 of BLIW01000008.1, read as the reverse complement.
AAATTTAGTAGTTTCTTCATTTATTAATTTCTAACTTGTAAATTTATGAATTAAAATCTTAACTTGTAAATTTTTCTATCAAATGAATAAAATTTAGTAGTTTCTTCATTTATTAATTTCTAACTTGTAAATTTATGAATTAAAATCTTAACTTGTAAATTTTTCTATCAAATGAATAAAATTTAGTAGTTTCTTCATTTATTAATTTCTAACTTGTAAATTTATGATTTAAAAATCTTAACTTATAAATTTTTCTATCCAATGAATAAAATTTAGTAGTTTATTCATTTATTAATTTCTAACTTGTAAATTTATGATTTAAAAATCTTAACTTGTAAATTTTTCTATCCAATGAATAAAATTTAGTAGTTTCTTCATTTATTAATGTCTAACTTGTAAATTTATGATTTAAAATTTTTAACTTGAAAATTTTTATAAAATAATCTTATTATTTCTATATCTTTCTTTCTCACTTATCTAATATTCATAATTCTATTATTTTAAAAAATTCATATATTATTTTAATTTTAACTACTATTCTAATAATGTTATTATATTATACTAGTTGAATTCTAATTAATAATTCAAATATTCTTATTATTTTTATATCCTTGAATCTCATTTATCTAATTCTTCCTAGTTCTTGATACGAATGGAGTAGGATGAAGTCCCAATCCACACGAATTTTCCACAAATACTTGAGATCGTTGTGCACCAAATTTAATCACGACAAGAACAAATTGGCGGAAAAGAAAGTATGAAACGCAAAGGCAAGATTAAAGTTAACCTAACCCCAACGTTAACACAAATTGATTCAGTTTAACAATTGTAAATCAATAAATTAAACCTATCAGTTTGACCGGTTCTATAAATCTAGAACTTGTAAGCTTCACCTAAAGTTCCTCACTTAAGGTTTGGCGGGTCTTATGAATTACTCAAGAATAACTCACGTTGATGATGTCAAATTTAATTTAGCAAAGCCAAAATTCTTTCAATTCAACATGAGAAAAAAAAAACGTTACATAGCTCCTCCTTTTATAGGTAGTAGTTTCGGCTTTCCTAAAAGGAAAAAGGAAATAAAACCCTAACTTGACTCCTATAATAACTAACATACTAATCCTTTTTCAAAAAGGATTTGTGACACACATAAGCTAATCCTTTTCCAAAAAGGATTGGTGTCTCACGTTTTCTTCCTAAAGGTGGCCAAACACAATTTGGCTTCCTTTGTTTCCTAAACTTAAACAAAGACTAAAATCGGTTTTGCCTTGAAGAAGCAAAATTTGATTTTACTTTCTAAAACTTTACTTTCCTAATTATCATGTAAGATAATTGGGCCAAGTAATACCTTATTAACACTTAATAATAAAACGCCAATTAAGCCCATAAAATCGTTAAGTGGACTTAATTAAAAACAACATAATAAACCCTAAAATATATTAAAAAGGGCGTGATCCATTTCAAAGCCCAAAACACGCCTTCTTCTTGGACTTTAATATTTCGGCCTTCACATTATTTCTTCAAGGTGGATCATAAATTGTTATTGAAGAAATATGCCAAAGTACTTCATCTTGAGATGGTTGTGTCGAACTCCTTTGAACATTGGCCATCAACTCACAATGTGTTGATAACAATGCTTGTAGTGCTTCCTTCATCCTCTTGCTCCTTGATCTTGTCATTGGACCACCAAGATTTGCTAATGGATCATGGGAAGCTGGATTTGGCAATGTGGACTCGGGCTCATTCCTATCATTCCCTCCCTCCTCGAAAGGATTCGTCCTCGAATCACCTACATCATATAAACTCAAATCAGAAACATTGAAAGTAGATGAAACATTACCATACTCACTAGGTAGTTCGATTCTATATGCATTGTCTCCAATCCTTTCCAAGACTTGAAAAGGACCATCTCCTCTTGGATGAAGTTTAGATTTCCTCTTTTCAGGAAACCTTTCCTTCCTCAAGTGAATCCAAACCCAATCTCCAGGTTCGAAAATCACTTGTCTTCTGCCCTTATTGGCCTGTTTTGCATATTGCTCATTACGCCTTTGAATATTTTTGTAAACCTTTTCATGCAACTCCCTTACAAAATCAGCTTTAGCTTTACCTTCCACATTAACAAACTCATTAATAGGAAGAGGCAAAATATCAAGGGGAGTTAAAGGATTAAATCCATACACAACTTCAAAAGGCGAATAACCAGTAGAACTATGAACAGTTCGGTTATATGCAAATTCAATGTGTGGCAAACAATTCTCCCAATTCTTTAAGTTTTTCTGAATGATAGCACGAAGCAAATTAGACAATATACGATTTACGACTTCTGTTTGACCATCAGTCTGTGGATGTGCAACAGTAGAAAACAATAATTTTGTGCCTAATTTATTCCAAAGTGTACGCCAAAAATGTGACAAAAACTTGACATCTCTATCACTGACAATACTCTTAGGAATTCCATGCAAATGTACAATATTCTTAAAGAAAAGGTCAGCAATTTTGGTAGCATCATTAGATTTAGAACATGCAAGGAAGTGAGCCATTTTACTAAATCTATCAACCACAACAAAAATGCTATCATTACCAGTGCGTGATCTAGGTAACCCTAACACAAAATCCATAGATATGTCAATCCAAGGGTTGCTAGGAACAGGCAGAGGTTGATACAAACCATGAGGCAATACTTTGGACTTAGCATGCTTACACACAATACATTTTTCACAAACACTTTTAACATCTTTAATCATGTTAGGCCAATAAAAGTGCTCATTCAAAACAGAAAGTGTTTTAACAATACCAAAATGCCCCATTAACCCTCCTCCATGGGTTTCCTTAACAAGTAAATCACGAATGAAACATGAGGGAATGCACAATTTATCCTTGTGAAACAAGAAACCATCATGCACAAAATAATCACCATTCGGCCTTATTGAACAAAGATCATAAGATTCGGCAAAGTCAACATCTTCCTTATACAAGTCTTTAATCAATTCAAATCCAAGTAGCTTTGCATGTAAATAGGTAAATAAAGCATATCTCCTAGATAAAGCATCAGCTACCACATTCTCTTGACCAGATTTATATTTAATCACATAAGGAAAAGTTTCAATGAATTCCAACCATTTTGCATGTCTCTTATTCAACTTACCTTGAGTCTTTAAGAATTTGAGACTTTCATGATCAGAATGGATTATGAATTCTTTTGGCCATAAGTAGTGTTGCCAAACCTGCAATGACCTTACCAATGCATACAACTCCTTGTCATAAGTTGCATACTTTAAAGATGCCCCATTAAGCTTTTCACTGAAATAAGCCACGGGCCTTGATTCCTGCAAGAACAGCACCAATACCAATCCCGGAGGCATCACAGTGTATCTCAAAAGCTTTATTGAAATTCGGCAAAGCAAGTAAAGGGGAATGAGTCAATTTATACTTCAAAGTGTTAAAGGCGTTTTCATGTTCTTTATTCCATGCAAAGGTGACATTCTTTTTAACAAGTTCATTTAAAGGTGCAGCAATGGAACTAAAGTCTTTAACAAATCTCCTATAAAAACTTGCTAATCCATGAAAACTTCTTACCTCACTAGCATTTTGTGGTCTCGGCCAATCTATGATTGCCTTGACTTTTGACTCATCAACAGCAATGCCTTGAGAACTTACAACATAACCCAAAAAGATAATAGATTCCAAACAGAAAGAACACTTTTTAAGGTTAGCATATAATTGGTTCGCACGCAATATAGCAAACACGAGTTTTAAATGTTCAACATGCTCATCAAGTGATTTGCTATATATCAAGATATTATCAAAGTAGACTACCACAAACTTTCCAATGAAATGACGAAAAACATGGTTCATAAGCCTCATGAAAGTACTAGGTGCATTAGATAAACCAAAAGGCATAACTAACCATTCATACAACCCATACTTTGTTTTAAAAGCAGTTTTCCATTCATCTCCTTCTTTCATTCGTATTTGGTAGTACCCACTTTTCAAATCAACTTTGGAAAATATGGAAGATCCATGCAATTCATCAAGCATATCATCTAATCTAGGAATTGGATGTCTATACTTAATGGTAATCTTATTAACAGCACGGCAATCTACACACATTCGCCAAGTATCATCCTTTTTAGGGACTAAGATAACAGGAACTGAACATGGACTAAGAGACTCACGCACAATACCTTTGTCAAGGAGTTCATCCACTTGACGTTGAATCTCTTTTGTTTCCTCCAGATTTGCTCTATAAGCTGGTCGGTTTGGAATTTGAGCTCCTGGGATGAAATCAATTTGGTGCTCAATGCCACGAATAGGTGGTAAACCTATTGGTAACTCCTCGGGAAACACATCACTATATTCCTGCAAAAGAGAGTACACGGCACTAGGCAAAGAAGCAAGGTTATCACTGTCAACAACAAGTATAAGTTCCTTGCTAAACATTAAGTATAAGGACTGCCTATTAATCAATGCTCTCTTAATCTCATTAGAAGAAGCAAAACAACAAGATTTCTTATTAACTACCTCTCGGCCTAAATTAGATTTTTCGTTTTGTTGTTTTTCTAGTTCCTTCTTCTTCTTAGCTTCATTTATATCTTTACAAGCTTGTGCAATTCGAGTTTGATCTTCAAAAACTTGAGCAGGAGTTAAAGCATGAAGACTATACTTTTTACCATTATGCACAAAACTGTAAAAAATTTTCTTGGCATGATAAAGCACATCACAATCAAATTGCCAAGGTCTACCAAGTAAAATATGACTAGCCTCCATTGGAACAACATCACATAAAACAGTATCAACATATTTACCAATGGTGAAAGAAAACTTTACTTGTTTAGTGACACGAGTTTCAACTGAATTATTTAACCATTGAAGCCTATATAGTTTTGGATGTTTCATGCAATTCAAATTCAGTTTGTTAACAAGTAAGGTGCTCGCCACATTTGTGCAACTACCACTATCAATAATCACACTACAAACCATGTTTTGCACTAAACAGCGTGTGTGAAATATGTTATCACGTTGCATCAAATCATTATCTTCCAAAGGTTGAACATTAAGAACACGGCGAGAAACTAAAGAAAAGTTACCAACTGAATAGGTCGGCTCATCAAGCTTTTCACCCTCATCACTTTGATCATCTTGGTACTTTTCTTCAAGAGGTGGCATGTCGGCACAATCATCATCACTTACCACTTCTCCAGTATCTAAAGTAATCATGATCCGGGCAGTAGGACAATTGGCTTGCAAGTGACCATAGCCTTGACATTTAAAACATCTAATATCCCTAAATTTTGGAGCAGAAGTTGTCGCCGGTTTAGGGGCATTTTCAGCAGCTTTGGGGACTGATTTTGGGACATAAGGAGGCGCACTAGATGGCTGGTTTGAGATAAATTGCCTCGGTTTTGTTGGTGGAGTGAAAGGGGCTGATTTAGGTTTCAAATCCCTTTGCCATGGTGGATTCTGTTGTGTGAACCTGTTCTTACCTTTCATGTGCCTTTCAATCTTAATATCTTTATGAACAAGCTCATTAATATCAACATAAGATTGTAAATCAACATGATAAGACAATTCAGAATTCATACCTCTAAGAAATCTTTCAATTGTTGAATCGGGATCTTCACGAACATTGGCCTTGATCATGAGAGCTTCCATCTCATGGTAGTATTCCTCCACGGTTTTGTTTCCTTGCACAAGGGAGTGCAATTTTCTGTTGAGCTCTCAGCTATAATGTGATGGAACATACTTCTTCCTCATAAGCGCTTTCATTTGCTTCCAAGTTTGAATAGGTGGTTCGTCATCTTCACGTCTAGATCTCATTACCTTATCCCACCACAAACTTGCATAATCCTTGAGGTGCATGAAGGCTAGGCGATACCTCTTATGTTCGGGATAGCTATTACCTTCAAAGAAGTGTTCAAGCTCTCGAACCCAATCAAAATAAGCTTCCGGATCTGCTTTACCATGGAAAGTAGGCAATGTTAGTTTAACTCCACTAATTGAAAAATCAGATTTCTTACCATCTTTAGGAGAATCCATGAACTCCTCATTCTCCTCATCACTAGGCTCGGCTTCTTCATGTTTATTCTGTCGGGAAGTAGAACCTTTTTTTAGTGAAGGAAAAATGGTTAAATTATCAATCTTTAGATTGAGTTTTCGGATCATATCAAATAGAACATCATTAACATATTTTTGATCCGTTTGGGGTTGTCCTTGAGGTGTTTTATCATCTCCCTCCATTGTTCCTGCAAGTTAGTAAAAACAACAAAAGATAGCAAAATAAAAACCTCTCGGGTTCTCACTTTTGGTGAGTAATACTCTCCTCTCTAGTGTAATGGCTTTTCTCGTGTATACCCTATCTAAACACTCAACAATGAATCTCTCAAACTAATTGAAGCTTACTGTTTGTCGATTTTAAGAACAAGTCTCAACCAATTAGTTCAAACAAATCAATTCACAAAAGCAAAACCAAAGAAGTTTGAAAAGAAAAATTCACGTCACAAGAAGATTTTAAGATCACGTATGGGGTATAAACAGATTAACTTCAGAAAGCTACGAATTCAGAAACTAGAGAAGATAACAAGAAGATGTGTTTTTGAATCACTCAATTCCGATTAAAAATGAGAAAGTTATGAAGGTTTGAAGTTATAGTGTATATAACCTCTCTGCCGAGTTTCGGACGGTAGATCAAAGGTTCGGACGGCCGAAAGTGGCGTCCGAAACTTTGTTGAAAAATTTCAAATCTCTGTCGAGGATCGGACGGTAGTTTCGGACGGGTCAGGGGTCCGAAAGTGGCGTCCGAAATTTTGTGAAAATTTGTGACTTCTCTGTCGATGTTCGGACGGTAGTTTCGGACGGGTAAGGGGTCCGAAAGTGGCGTCCGAAACTATAAAATTAAATACGAAAAAAATAAAAAAAAAATTTTGTTTTTTTTTGTTTTTTTTTTTTTCACTTTAGACCAAATGCCTTTGGGCTGATTTTACTTGGTCTCCTTTTTTTTTTTTTGTAATGGCCTTTTTTTTTTTTTTTTTTGTAATGGCCTCTTTTTTTTTTTTTGACAAAAAGCTTAACTAGGGTTTTTGAGGTTTTTTTGATAAACCCTAAATTTTCAACCACTTCAATGTATCAAGAAGTCAGCAAAATTTCGGATTTTGAAGATACCACTCTTACCAAAGATTCAAGAAATATCACAAAGAACAAGAATATGTCTTCAAGATTCAAATTTGAGCACTTTTGAATTTGCAAGAAAATCAAAATTCTCAAGAAAGTAGTCAAGAACTCGTCTTTTTGAGATGGTGAAAAAGTTTGATTAAAACACACTTTGATGGCAATAGAATGATGAAGATAACACAAAAGAAAGATCAAGAAAAGGATGAGAAACAAGGAAGTTATAAAATTTTGAATAAGAAACCCTAATTTCACAAACCCTAGTTTGACAATCCCTAATTCTTTGGACGTGATTTCAGCAAGAATGACTCAAGAATTCTACACTATAATGATGAACAAGAACAATGCAGAATTATGAAGAAAAACAGCAGCAAAACACGACACAAAACAGCAAGAACAACACAACAAAAATCGCAAAAATCCGAGCAAGAGATGAACACGAATTGGACAGATTTTTATCAAACAAATTGCATGCGATTTTGACGTAATTTAAAAGCTGAACTATGACGACCTTGGACAGCAATAAAGACACGAAAACAGCAACAAAAAGACACCACAAAAGCTGCAGAATTTGACGCAACAAAACAGCAAGAAGGACGCCAAAAGAAGGACAAGATCCGAGAAGAGAAAAACAAGAACAAAACTCAAATAAGAAGATTAATTACCGAATTTGATGAACAACCTGGATTGCTCTGATACCAATTGATACGAATGGAGTAGGATGAAGTCCCAATCCACACGAATTTTTCACAAATACTTGAGATCGTTGTTCACCAAATTCAATCACGACAAGAACAAATTGGCGGAAAAGAAAGTATGAAACGCAAAGGCAAGATTAAAGTTAACCTAACCCCAACGTTAACACAAATTGATTCAGTTTAACAATTGTAAATCAATAAATTAAACCTATCAGTTTGGCCGGTTCTATAAATCTAGAACTTGTAAGCTTCACCTAAAGTTCCTCACTTAAGGTTTGGCGGGTCTTATGAATTACTCAAGAATAACTCACGTTGATGATGTCAAATTTAATTTAGCAAAGCCAAAATTCTTTCAATTCAACATGAGAAAAAAAAACGTTACATAGCTCCTCCTTTTATAGGGAGTAGTTTCGGCTTTCCTAAAAGGAAAAAGGAAATAAAACCCTAACTTGACTCCTATAATAACTAACATACTAATCCTTTTCCAAAAAGGATTTGTGACACACATAAGCTAATCCTTTTCCAAAAAGGATTGGTGTCTCACGTTTTCTTCCTAAAGGTGGCCAAACACAATTTGGCTTCCTTTGTTTCCTAAACTTAAACAAAGACTAAAATCGGTTTTGCCTTAAAGAAGCAAAATTCGATTTTACTTTCTAAAACTTTACTTTCCTAATTATCATGTAAGATAATTGGGCCAAGTAATACCTTATTAACACTTAATAATAAAACGCCAATTAAGCCCATAAAATCGTTAAGTGGACTTAATTAAAAACAACATAATAAACCCTAAAATATATTAAAAAGGGCGTGATCCATTTCAAAGCCCAAAACACGCCTTCTTCTTGGACTTTAATATTTCGGCCTTCACATTATTTCTTCAAGGTGGATCATAAATTGTTATTGAAGAAATATGCCAAAGTACTTCATCTTGAGATGGTTGTGTCGAACTCCTTTGAACATTGGCCATCAACTCACAATGTGTTGATAACAATGCTTGTAGTGCTTCCTTCATCCTCTTGCTCCTTGATCTTGTCATTGGACCACCAAGATTTGCTAATGGATCATGGGAAGCTGGATTTGGCAATGTGGACTCGGGCTCATTCCAATCAGTTCTATTATCTAAAACTATATATTAATTAAGTTCAATTGTAACTATTATTATTCTAAGTATGTTATTATGTTGTATACTTGTATTATTTGAGTTTCAATTAATAGTTTAATCATTATTTCAATAGAAATCAAATTTAAAAATAGGATTACAATCGAAATTCGAAACTAAAAATCGGAATTGGAACAAAACCGGAACCGAAACCGGAACCGGACTGAACCGAAACCGAAAATGCCGGTTCCGGAACCGTGGCCATGGCTAGTTCAACGTGATCATGACGACAAACCATCTTCAAATCTCACATAACGAATTTTGAAAGCATTCAAGAAGTTTGAGGTGAGATTTTAATCGGTATTTGATGACCAACGAAGAGTGTTGGGGCGAGATTTTTTTATGAGTTGGATTTGATTAGTTTTTTGGGTTGAATTTGCTCGGAAATTGGTTGGAGATTTGATGGTGAGTTGCTATATGGAAGCCATTTTTTTTGTTAAACTTAGGGACTGACTGAAATCAATTGTCGCATCAAAATTTGGAGATTTTTTACAAAAAATAGCAGTAATTTTTTTATTTTTGTGTCTATGTTGATCAAGATATTAGGAAAAATGGTGAAGTTGGTGGTAATGGTATTGATGGTGGTGATTGCGATGAAAAAAAGAAACGTCGATTGAACTAGAGGAGAAAATAAAAAAAAGGAAAGAAAAAATGGCAGGTGACAGGAGAGAAGAAAATATTTTTTTTAAAATTATTTTTTTACTTCAAAACTTTAATAATTTAAAAATTTACCCCAAAACATTAATAATTGAAAGATTTGAGGCTTTGAGAGATTATTTGTATCGAGGTATAATGGAAAACTTTAAAGATTCCGTTAGAAGACCTAAATTCTATCCATTTTCTATTTCACTCCAAAACACATAAGGGTACTCGATACATTTTTATAAAATATGAGGATTATAGGAAAATTTGACAAACCATAAGGGGTTCCTGGTAATTTGAAAATCTATAAAAACATGGGGTTACAGATTTTATGAATATCCATCATTTCTTTGGTATGAATAGATTCTATTTAATATCCAATGAACATCCATCATTTCTTTGGTAGGGATGTTTCCCAATTTAACATTCTATTAATAGATTTACACCCTAATAAAAATGGATATTAGATTTTCAAATTAATAGTTTTTTTTACCACAATGTTTATTTGCTAAAAAATTAGTAAAAAAATAAAAATTAGAGTTTGATATTAAATTAATTATTAAAAATTATTATGAATAAATAATTTGAGTTTGAAATTAAATTGATTATTGGTTTTGTACTACACAATTGAGTTTAAAAGTAAATAAAATTTGAAAATAAATGGATTTTTTTTACCTATAGAAGAATTATTAAGTAATAAAAAATAATAATTTGAAATTAAATTAATTATTAAGATTAGTGATGAATAAGGAATTAAAATTTGAGATTAAAATAATTATTGAGAAGATTAAGTGAGAAAGAAATAGAGTTTGATATTAAATTAATTATTGAGAGGTGCAAAACAGTATAGTTAGAAGAGAATGTCTCAATTTGGTAAGGATAGTGAAGTATTTCACTAATTATACAAAATACTTAAATTATTTTTATGTTAGTTATAATAAATTATTTAAAATTATAACCTTATTATCAATAATAACAAGAGTATTAAACCCGTCCTCAATGAGATGAAATCCTCTGTCCAAGATTATCTCTGTCCTATTTCGTCCAATGTCCAAAACGACGTAGTTTAATTAAAATTAGGGACTAAAAACATAAATATCACTAAAATCACTTTACAACTATTAGACGGGAATGAGTGAACCTATGACGTAGTTTAATATTGGACATGATAAGACAAAGATAATCTTGGATAGAAGATCCCAGGTCGAGATCAGATCCGTCCAAGTTTATTTTTGTCATATTCTTTCCAATGTCCAAAACAACGTAGTTTGACTAAAACTAGGGACTAAAAGTATAAATATCACTAAAATCACTTTACGATTATTAGACCCTAAGTGAATCCTACTACGTAGTTTAATTTTGGACATGATAAGAAAGAGATAATCTTGGACAGAAGATCTCAACTCCCCCAGGTTGACCTCAATCAAAATTTTCCCATTATTCATGAAGGTAAATTTTTATCCTAACCCCTTGAAGTTTTTGGAAAAATGACAAACGGCAACCAAATCTAGGAAAATGGCAACAGACCCAATCTATTCATTATTTATAATATTTAATCTAATAAACATAAACTAATTAACCTTTTGTTAAATTGTTTTAATTAATCCAAAGCTTTGTAATTGATGTTGCTCTCAATTTGACAAATTCTTACCGCTTTAATTATTACAATAAGTAGTGACTTATATGAATATTATTGTAATAATTATTGCATTTTTCCTATTATTTTAAGTTACTTTTTCATTTCTCTCTTTTTTTTTCTTCTTCATCTTTCTCCTATTGTCATCTTTTCACTATTCTTGCACAATTTCCATTGCCAACAAATGTCATAGTAAATTATTTCAATTATATAAAAAAATATTTATTTGAAAATTCTTCATTGTGATATAAACAAAAAATTATTACCATATGGGAAAACTCTAAATTTAAAAAAAATGAATAAAGAAATTTCATTCTCTAATTCAAGAGAATTATATTTAGTGATACCATGTTAATACAATCTGTCCATACAATTAAGACTGCCAAAATATATTCTTAAGAGTTTAGAATAAGGGAGATATTTTTCTTGATACTTTATTTATTCTAAAAATATTCTTAGTTGAAAGATTATTTAATGAGCAAAATAATTCCAAAAATAAATAATTAAATAAATTCTCTCTTCTAATTTTCTTTTTGCCTTCACAAAAGATTTAGTCCGAGTATATTTTTAACTCTCCCAACCTCAAATCATAATCGTTAGAGAATTCGATCCCAAATTGCATTTTTGCAAAAATAACTATACTTTGATCGTTTCGAGTTCTCTATCTCTGCGTTCTTTCTGATCTTGTTTTTTCGTAAGAACTAAAATTCTTCATTATTGTTTGACACTTTTGATGATCTTATTGTTGATCATTCTTTGATTCTTGAAAAGGGTTAATTTTATGGTTGATAAAAAAGAGAGAGAATCAAGAAGAAATGGAGAAAAAGAACGAAACTAGCAATCATGATTTGGTGAAAGTAGCAAAAGATAAAGAAAGGATAAAAAATGAGAAAGAGAAGGAAGAGGCGATGATGGTAAGAAAATTGGAGAGAAATCTTTCCGTTTTCTTCAAACTTTTTCCTAAAGTAGAGAAAGAGAATTCATGGATCAACATGTTAAAGAATACATGTGTATCCAATTCAAAACCAATTGGCAAGTAGTGGAGTGATCCATATATCTTATTAGTTTAAGAGCTTTTATTTAACCGATGTGCAATATTATCTTTTAACACCCGACTAGGACGAACATATCTAAACTAAACAGAATAATCCTTTAACACCCTCTCTCAAAGATGACTAAGACGAACATATCTAAACTAGACAGAACACTAACCCAACCCTGGGCTTAGCCCAAATTCAATACTGATACTGAAATAAGAGAGGTGAGACGGCCCAAATTCAATACTGATACTGAAACAAAAGAATACTAGTCCAACCCTGGGCCTAGCCCAAATTCAATACTAATACTAAAATAAGAGAGGTGAGACGGCCCAAATTCAATACTGATACTGAAACAAGAGACAGAATACTAGCCCAACCCTGGGTCTAGCCAAATTCAATACCCAAATTCAATACTGATTTGAAAGAGACAGAATACTGGGTCTAGCCAAATTCAATACTGATACTGAAACAAGAGAGGTGAGAGAAACCCTAATTATGTTTGAAAGGCCCATAAATTCAAACCTAAATCTCTAATACCATGTTAAAGAATACATGTGCATCCAACAACTCAAAGCCAATTGGCAAGGAGTGGAGCAGCTCATATACCTTATATATTAGTTCGAGAGCTTTTATTTAACCGATGTGGGATATTATCCTTTAATAAGGTATCAAAGCCCTAATTAGAAATCCATCTCAGATTGTTGCAATTACAAATTTTTTAAAAAAATTCCTACATAAAATGCAATCTTTAATTGTGAAATTTATAGATCCTAAAGCCCATCAGAAATTTTGAAAAAATAAACGAAAAGGCTTTAAAAATAGTCACACATCCCTTGATGTGTCCCAATTTGAAGTTGCCACCATAGATGAGCTTGCCACAGTGTTTGCATCATCCAGCTGTTGACCCATGCGTCCTTCTTCCGTTCTTATTTTTTATGGTCTCAGCATCATGTTCAATATCCATTGTCGCCGCCTCCGTCATCGCTCTTTGCTTGGTTGTTGTGTTTCCTTTTTTTTTCTTTTGTTGTGTATCAGATAGGTTTCTAGAATAAGGGTATGCTTTGCTTCTGTGCTATTTAGTATTTTAGTTCATCCATTATATTTATTGAAAAAAAGTTAATTAAAAAAATATGTTAAAGAATACATGTACATCTAACTCAAAACCAATTATCAAGGAGTGGAGTGACCCATATACCTTTTATATATATTAGTTCAAGAGCTTTTATTTAACCGATGTGGGATATTATCCTTTAACACCCCCTCTCAAATATGACTAGGACGAACAGATCTAAACTAAACAGAATACTAACCCAACCCTGGGTCTAGTCCAAATACTGACAATTCTAAATTAAACAGAATGCTAGCCTAACGGCCTAACTCAAATTCAATACTGATACTGAAACAAGGGAGGTGAGAGAAATCCTGGTCATTTGGGCTGGTAAACGATTGAACTACTCGCGAGCGGTCAACTACTCGACTCGAGCTCGATTTGACCAAGCTCGAGTCGAGTTCGAGTAGCTCGACTTGAGATCAAGCTCAGATATATGGGCTCGAGCTCGAGCTCGAGTTACTCGGGTAGGATCATCAAGAATTCACCGAAAAAATCAAATTTTATGAATGTTAAAGAGATGACCATTGCAAGAAAATGCCAAGAAGATAATCTTGAGAGACGAACATTGCTGATCCTGTCAAAACTCTGAAGCTTTCAAAGACAAGTGTTGGAAATTAAACTATGTTTTATTAATTAGAAATCATATTTTTAATAGGATTTTGTCTAATAGATTATTTTCCTTTAGGAATTAGAATTTGTTAGGGATATACTCCCAAAATTCTTATGTATTTTAGATTTATTATTACCCTATAAATAGAGAGTGTTAGAATTTTTTTTGAAAGAAGTAGGGAGAGAGGAAGAAGAGTAGGATTAGATACCTCAAAGAGGTGTGGAGAAAGCCCTTTCGGATTTAGAGAAATTCCGCAGATTAGCGAATTGTGTTGTTGTGTGGCGGTTGTGCCATATAGGTGATATTGTGATTATTTTCCTCTTCTCTCAAACACATATTCTTGTGATAAATAAACGCTTCCGCATATTATCTTGTTTGTATAAGAACTATTTTCTAGTTCTAAATTTAATATCAAAGATTTTTTATCTCTAACAAATTGGTATCAGAACCAGTTCAATTGATATTGGATTGTGTATCATATTCAAATCAAGATCTTAGGGTGTTTCTCAGAGTTAGATTATTATATGATAGTCATGATAGAGTTGGATTTAATTTGTTTTGTTCCTAAATTTGGAGAAAAACAAAACTATTATTATTGGAGGGTTATGATGGAAATCCATTTCGAAGCTTTTGGCTTATTCCAATATATTCAAGAAGAAATAACAGAAGATGTTGATAAATATGCAAAGATGCAAGAAAAATTGGCATTATCCTAAATTCACCAGACTGTTGATATGTCAATCTTTGGAAAATCTCAACAGTCAAAAGATCAAAACAGGCATGGAATATTTTGGAGAAAACATATATGGGTATCAACCAAGTTCAACAAAATAATTCCTTGATGTTAAAAATGAGATTCGAACTTTGCATCATGGAGAATAATTTGTTGATGTTACAAAGAAGGGAGAAAACCATATCCATTGACGATTTTGGCTTGTTTGATTTATTTCATGAAATTGAGGTGATTGAAACCGCGAATCAAGAAGAGGAAGAAATTGGTGATTTGACTGATAAAGAGATAGAAAAAATCATCAATTTTGAGAAGGAGAAGAAAACTATACACATGATTGAAGAGGATAAAAAAGAAACCATATATATGGTTGAAAAAGATAAAAATATTACTTAAGATAGAAATATTGTTGTATTGAGTGATTATTCAAAGGTTGTTAAAATTGAGGATTTATTTGATAATTATGTTGGCCATTGTACGTTCCATACGATGGAGTTTTTTGGTAAAGAAAAAGAAGTTGAAAATATATTCGCAAGATTCAAGATTTGGAGTTACAAAATTCGTCTCAAATTACATGTGAAGACGAATACGAAGAAAATGACCAAATACAAATTCAAAATTGCAATAGAAATTGCAAAAGGAATTCAAACACGTGATCTTGAAGGTATTGATCATATATGGAAAGCTTAGTTTAAAGGAGGATTTGTTGGAAATTAAACTAAACTTTATTAATTAGAAATCATATTTCTAATAGGATTTTGTCTATTAGATTGTTTTCCTTTAGGAATTAAAATTTACTAACGATACACTCCCTAAATCCTTGTGTATTTTAGATTTATTATTACCCAATAAATAGAGGGTGTTAGAGATCTTTGTGAAAGAGGTAGAGAGAGAGGAAGAGCAGTACGATTAGATACCTTAAAGAGGTGTGGAGAAAATCCTTTCGGGTTTGGAGAAATTTTGCGGATCAGCGGATTGTGTTGTTGTGTGGCGGTTGTGCATATATGTGATATTGTGATTATTTTTCTCTTTTTTTAAACACATATTCTTGTAATAAATAGATAAAAGTGCTTCTGTATATTATTGTATTTGTATAAGAACTATTTTCTAATTCTAAATTGAATATCAGAGATTTTTTATCTCTAAAAGCAAGAATCAAGATGAAGGCTTTGTGAGGCTTTGGAATCATCAGAGACTTCGGAATAGTTTTTGTGTTTTATTAGTAGATTTATTAGTAACATTTAGGCACGTTGGACAGTTGGAGTAGAGAATAATGATCATCATGGGATTTTGACTGAATGCATACATGATGTCTTGATTGATCTTTAACTTCATCATCAATACCAAGTCAATTTGTGTCAAGAATATTATGGATATGCCAAAGCTGTAAGGTGAGTTATAACTATTCATTTAGTGAATCATTGGAGAAATGCAATTAATGGAGAAGAAGAATCAACTCAAAGAAGGGATCGTATTGTGTAACTGTATATGGAGATTTAGGAAATTAAGTTTAACAACTTGGGTTCACTTTAGTTGTAGTTGAATTACATTCAAACATTCAAAATCATTTCTCCATTTTTCTTTCTTTATATTTGAAGAGAGGATATAATCTCATGAGTTGTAGGAGATCGGATTATCTGTGTAAGATTATCTTTTTCCTATTTTGTCCAATATCCAAAACGATATAGTTTAATTAAAATTAGGGACTAAAAACATAAATATCACTAAAATTACTTTACAAATTTTTAGATACTAACCAAGGAATGAGTGAACCGTAATTTAATTTTAGACATGATAATACAGAGTTAATCTTGGACAGAGATCTCACATCGAGTTGTAGCTATTCATCAGTGAATCATTGGAGAAAGGCAATTAATGGAGAAGAAGAATCAACTCAAAGAAGGAATCATATTGTGTAACTGAATATGGAGATTTAGGAAATTAAAAAGTTTCACAACTTGGGTTCATTTTAGTTGTAGTTTAATTACATTCAAACATTCAAAATCATTTCTCCATTTTTTTTTTCTTTTACTTCTAGGCCTTTCTTGATTCTTTAAGATTCAGTATTTTTCTAAATTGGATTGTTTGCAATGGTGTCTTTATCTGGGCTTTTATCCTATTAAGATCATTGGTAAATGTACATGTTCTTATTGATTTATATCAATACATCATTTTTGTTCTGGGTGTTGCACTTGTTCATGTTCATGATCATCCAGATTTGAAATCTTGTGATCACTTCAGAAGTCTTTGATGGTGTTCAAAATTGTGCACATTATGTTTCTTTTTTCCTATTTATTTATTTTATGCAGAAGTATATAATTAAAGTTTAGGTAACTTCTATAATCAAACAAAGATATCATTTTGTACAATCTTATTTATTAAACATCAATATTTGATCAACAAAATTGATGGAATGAAAGATTTCAGTTCTATCATTATCTATATGAATAGAGAGATTCTCCCCAATGAAATTGGCATTAACATTTTCTTCACTATGATCAAGTTTTTCATATGCTATTGAAGCATTTAGGACTATTTTCTTGGCATTAGACCAAGAAATTAACCTTTTTTTTTTACATGAAGTTTGTGAATTTGAAAGATGAATATGAAAAAAAAAAAAGAAACTATAGACAATATAATGTTAGGCAACATGATCATTCTTTTGTGCAATTAATAAATATACATGATGAATTCTTGTATATTGTATACTTGTGTGTAGAGTCTAGAGAGGAATGATTATATATAATTGACCTTAATGATTTGAAGAATTGATTGAAAACTAGAAAAGAGGAGAGAATCAAGGTTATTTAATCTAATATTGCTGTTTTTGTAATTGATTTTTATTAGTGAAAATTACTAAATTATGACAAAGTTGGAAGAGATTAATAATTGACAAAATAAATAATTAGAATCTCTAGATTGAACACACATGTTCACAAGTAATTATTCAATCATTTGAAAAGAGACTTTCCATTTTACTACAAATATTGTGTTCAGTGCAAAATTTTATTTTATCAAGTTAATTTGTCAAACATATAATTATAAATTTTGAAGATAATCCAATTAAAATTTTCTTTTTATGAAAAACGTACGTATTTTTAATTTTTCCCCCTTTTTTGGGGTTTTTATCCATCTAGAAAAATTGGTTTATTATGCATTATGATGGATTATATGAACTTCATCTTAATTCATTAATAGTACAATCTCTCTTTACAACAATCCAAAAAGAAAAGTAAAACAATTAGATATATAAAAACCACGTTTTCTTGATGGACAAAAAAATTAAAAACCAAGATGTTTTTTTATAAAGAAGAAAAATTCAATTAGATTGTTAATTAGTTAAAAGATTTATTAAATTATCTATTTTTGTTTCAAACTATAAAATCACTAAGAACAAAATTTATTATGGAGGAAATATTAGAAACCAATTTTTTTAATTAATTAGGTAAAAATTGGAGTCTAATTAATTTTGTAATTTTTTTTCCCAAAGGAAGAAAAAAAAAAAAACAGGAAATGAACAAACCATAATATTTGAACACTTGATTTTTATTGCCGAAAATTGGATAATTTGTTAGAGAAACAAAACTTATCTTCGTCCATAACAATTAACAAAGACTTGTTCTTGAAAATGTTGTTCTTTTTTTTTTTTTTTTTTAAGTTTTTGCAAACCTTATATATGAAATATGATTAGGCATTTTCTTATCCATTCTTCACATCAACAATTGCAATCAACAAACAATGGGACCACTTTTTATGCCTAACAATACCAACCCCTCAAAAAAATTCCTTTTCACTCTGCCACATCAATTTTTTTTTTCTCTTAAACATTTTAAAAATTTTAGTAAAGAAAGATGATCTATCCACTCTACCAACCAAACATAAACGTCCCTTCCTCATCTCAAGAAGTCCAAATATATTAAGGGTTATTTATGTTTACTTCTCTTGAAATTCAACCAAACTTTCAAAAATTAATTTTGTGCCAAATGACGATCAACCTTTTAAAAATAATAAATATTAATAGAATAAGAAAAAGAAAATACCACCGTTAAATAATTATGAGATTAATTACTTTGATGAGAGATAAGCATAGTTAATTTTATGAATATTTAAAATTTTTTTAATATATTTTGTTAAATTCTAAAATTAGTTTAATAAATTGACTAAATTTCAAAGAAGGCCAATGATTAACCTTGTTATATTATATATACCTACAACTAATTTTACATTATATATTGTACCAAGTTTCAATATTGGTTTTTCAAACTGTCCATATCATGTTAAGGGGATATTTTTAGTGTAGTCTATAGTGTTTGGATTATGCTTTACATGTTGAAGTTTCGGTAATTTTTGTGTGAGACAAAACAGTTGAAGTTGAAAAGAAAATGAAAAAAAAAAAGGCTAACTCTTACCTTAAATTTGATAAAAGTGCACAAAATTTTAATTATTTCTTGTAAATGGTATATTTTTAAAAAATACACTAGTTTGTATACAACATGCACATTTTTTCTTGTGTACGTAAAAAATAATTTAAAATTGTAGGAATGCCCTTTCCAAAAAATGTGTTAAATTGTTTAATAATTTTTCTATAAAAGAATTTTCATTCAATTTGTACATTATTTATACTCATGCACTACATAAATAGAATTATATCATGAGACATGACAAAATTTTACATCTTTCTCCTTATTTGGATGATTAGAAATTCTAACTATAAAATCGATTACTTACTGCACTTAGAGATAATGCAATTAGGAAGAGAGCTATAGAAGTTTTTGACGCTTTTTCAGAATTAAAATATAACTTTTATTAATAATTATATACAATTTCGACTTCAAACTGATTTCTTAGATCCTCCCATCCCATGTTTACACTGATTGTACTTAAAAATGTTCAATATAGGCCAAAAATCATTTGCTTTGTGTATCTTGAAACACATATGAAAAACTCTTTGTATGTTTATGCATATATTAATAAGATCTCCAACTTCACTCCTCCCACCACCATCAACTGAGTTAAAAGCATTGACAGTTGTTCTCTGAATGAGACTTTTAAACAAATAAGAGATATTATGCTTTATATATTATCAATCTGCACTTGTGGAAAAACCGTGACAAATAAAATTGTTTGTTAATGCAAACAAAGTTTGAATGAAAATCCCAACAACAACAGCACAATTTTGTACTGTCCCTTTTGATTTTTCTAACTGTAACACAACCCAAAAATAATAATTATAATAATAATAAAGAAAAAACAAAAAAGGAATGTGGTGAGGTGCCGCAGGCAGGCGGCCTGAGTGGGATTAAAGAATTGTCGGCTTTCAACTTGATAATAGAGAGAATGATCAAAAAACAGGGATAAGAATCTCACAGTGTCCAAGATATTATCATATCACACCATCTAGTCATCATCACAAAGTAAAAAAAAAAAATAAGAAGAGAAAGTTTATGTACGTGTACTTTCTTTTTATTCCTTTGTCTGTCTCCATATTCAGTTTTATATTTTATCTCATCATTTTTAAACTGTTTTGCTATTTTTTTTGGGTTCTTTTTAGTTTTTAGCATAAAATCTTGAAAACCCTTCTGGGATTTTGCTAATTTTGTGTAAGATTCAATCTTTAGTGTTTTCTTCCCTTAAGCGGGTCTCAATTTTGAATAGTTGAAGAAGCCCAGTTTGGGCAAGTATGTTTCTTTCGTATTTCTGTTTAATTTTTTTGTATGAAGTTGGTGTATGTGAAATGATTTTTGTGATGTGGGATCAGTGTGCATGAAAAAAAAAAGATCTTGATGGGGTTTTTTTTACACTATTAAATGATTGTCATTGGAGAAAAATAGGAGATTGTTTTGTGAGTTTTACTTTTCTTTATTTGAATTTTAAGTTGATAGTAGGATTTGGTGTTTTTGGTTGTGGGTTCTCTCTGTTTTGGGCTTTGGGAAGATTGCGCTTCAGATTGAGTTTTTGCTGTTAGTTCTCTTTGAAGTTTCAAATATTGATGTGATATGCTTAACTCATGTTCAAGATTCTGGTGGGTAATTGTAATAAGAAATTGAAATTTAGAGGAAGAACTAAGTTGATTGGGCATAGTCAGGATTTTGATCTTGGATTCTCATTGTCCCTAATCTGTTCTTGCCATTTCTATTGGGATTATAAATATGGGTAATCCTTTTATTGAATTGACCCAAAAAAAAAAAAAAATTGACCCATGGAATTTCTTCAAGGAGCTCCTGGTTTGTGTTGGTTTATAACAAGAAGTTCAAAGGATTTCTTTTTCCTTTTCTTTTCCATCTGATGCACTGGAGGAGAAAGTTGGAGTTATTGTGTACCTAAACAAGATATGAAATATTTTCAGCCAACTATTTTTTATGTTTGTTTGTCTTTTTTTTTTTTTTAATTTTTTTATAGTTGAAGTGCTTATCTTTAGGTTGATTGGTTCATGATTGCATATTTCCTTCTAATTTTAGTTGGAAGAGATGGGTGTATACCTCAGTACCCCAAAAACTGACAAGTTTTCTGAAGATGGCGAGAATAGGAGAGTTAGATATGGTTTATCATCTATGCAAGGATGGCGGGCAACAATGGAAGATGCAGTGAGTATTCAATCAAACAACTGTTCATTGTTGTAATATACTTAAGTGTTAGAATCTAGGGCATGCTGGTCTAAAGTGCTCTTTCGGTGTTCTGTGCATGATAGCATGAAATGTCTTTAACAATTCATGCATAGAGTTGTGAAGTGAAGTTTTAGAATTTGATTTGCATTACCTTATATCCCTGGAATAATTTTAATTTTAGGAGTGACATTTGTGAGATCAGTTGTCTGCACAAGTTTAGATGGTAGCTTTAGAAACTGAATTTTGTGTGATAATCATATGTTTGCTTTTGGAAATTCTCTCCTTTAAGTGACATATTGTAAAATTTTCAATTCCTGACGTGTTATGTACAAACCTTGAGTGCTTGGGTTGTTATTTCAGATAATAAAAGGAATTCTATAAATTTCCCCACGAAGAGAGACCCAGGGGTTGGGGGATAAGGTGGACATGTAATTGAGAGAGAAGTTTAAAAAATCTGTTATGCAACTCTATGTCAGATGTCATGAATGCATACCCAGTGAGCTGCCGTACCAAAGTCTGCCAAAAACAGAGTAAAAAAACAATGGGAAAAGGTTAAGGGAGTTACTTCAATGCCTACGCTTGCAGACCAACTTTCTCCTTGAATTGAACTGATCGTATAAGAATAAAGAACTGCTTGTAACTTTTGCATCAGTCTGGAATAGGACATGATTGTTTCTGCTGTTGGTCCAGTCTCATAAGTTTTAAACAGATGCCTTTTACGTCCTTATGTGCCTCTTGTTCAAGAGAGAAATTTTCATTTATTTTGCATCATTAGATTCCTTTAGTTGCTAACTTTCAACATTTAGTTTATCATTGACTGTTGTCTAATTATGGTTTTTCTGCTCTGTTTAGCACGCAGCAATTACTGACCTTGATGCTTCTACTTCATTTTTCGGAGTATATGATGGTCATGGAGGTCAGTTTCACATCTTCAAGACTTTGTAATATGCATGTGGTTAGTGCCAGGAGCACTTACTTTTCGAAAAGCAAAGTAGTTGGATGCATAAGGTTTGATTTGAGAAAAAGACCACCTGTAACCACCTATATGCTTTGGATAATGGAATTAGTCCCCATTTTGTGCATGTTCTTGTTTCGTTTGTTATTTGGTAAATCACATTCGCATTCCTTGAGGTTTATTTCATCTGAAGAGATTGCCTTTTGTTTATAGAAATTGTATTAGTTCAAGATGAAGTCATGCATGGTCCCCGGGCTGCCCCAATCTTCTTCCCTTCTTGGTTTTATTGATTGGGTTTGGGTATTCATGAATATGAAAGAAATCAATTACTTTTTTGAAAAGCTTCTTAATTATTCATGTCTAAAACAAGTATGCAAAAGATCAGAGGGAGTATTATCTGATTTTGTTCTTGGTCGAAAGAACTTTTGTCCTCCAATTTTTATTTTGAAGATGATATAACTGTAATACAATGGTTTGATAGAATTATTAGGAAGTCCGGTTATTCCCTTGTTTGACTACTCATTTTACTTCTTCTACTAGCATAGAGCTTCGCAGAGTTAATTACATGATGGAAATTGTTGCTTCCTTGTGACAGATATCACTTAAATGCTTATTAACAAGTTATCCTCCTGTCGGAACGAGTAATGTTCCAGCTGGAGTTCTTTCTAAAACAAGGATTATGCAACGCTGTAAAGACACGGGACAATTACTCCAGTGTGTTTCCAAAACTTTTGTGAATGTGCATTTAATCTATTGTTATGGTCTGCTACTACTAATGTAGAAGATGATTCCCAACCTTTCACTACTATTGATAACAGATTTTGTTTTAACCACTATAATATTAGAATATGCTAATTATGTCATTAGCATATTTTTCATCTGTCTGTGTACTTTGAAATTATTTGCCTTAAGTTCCCATAAATAGGAGAGGCATTAAAGGATGGATACTTAGCTATTTCTTTGCAAGAGAAAGAAAGAAATAGTTTTGTGTTTAGAATGGCAAGGATCTTAATGTCGTTTATTTATCCTTTTGATACGTATTGGCTGTTTTCATTGATTTGTTTCTCTGTTACAATGGTATTGTTACAAAATTTCATCAAGGGGTCTGAATGTTGGGGAAATAGTGGGAGGGAGGGAGAAAGATGCAAATTGTAGTTGAATTTGTTATGTTAATGAGAAGGACGGATTTCATTTCTTTAGTTGCTTCTATAAAAGTAATGGAAAATGGTCTGCATTTATCTGACCCATATAACTCATAAGTTGGATACATGTATAAGTAGTTTGCTTGTGTGTGTAAGAAGAGTATGAGCTTGTGAGGTACATGAACCTAGTTAGTTATTTCAAAACTGGATGGCTATCAGATCTGAGGTTTCCAGCAGATAGCTTCTTTGTCTGTTATTTTTTCTCATTCTTAACTGCCCACACATATTATTTCTGTTTCTTTAACTGTTTCGCTGCAAGTACTCGCTGGCAATGTCTATGCCATAAAAATTAGCTCCAGATGCACATCTATTGGTTGCTTTTTCTCTTCAAGCTTTATAGTGCTTTGAGTAAATGAAATCTGTTTGAAATTGTGAAATCTTTTGGCATTTGATGCTATAAGTCGAGCAGATGCTTCAAAGGCAACTGTTGAATGTATACTGCTACTATTTGCTTGTGCTAGTTTTATTTGATAAGATTGCTGTGGAGATGGGAAAAATGAGGTATTAGATATTTTGAGCTTCTTCAATCTGTAAAGATAAATTGTTGCAGGTAAAGTTGTTGCTAAGTTCTGTGCCAAGTATCTTCATAAACAAGTGCTCAAACATGAAGCATATGCAGCTGGTGACCTAGGAACTTCTGTTCAGAAAGCTTTCTTCAGGTTATTATTAGCTTAACATTTGAATTTCTTTGTCAGCTGTCAATGTGAAAAAGTGTAACAAAATACCATCAGATTTTAGTTGTTTGGACTTGAAGCATGGTTTCTGTAGTTTCTTTCCAGGAGTTGTGAAACAAGAACTAGATCATACATATTGGTGCTTATTATTTTATTTGTCCTGTTATGATGTTCATTTTTGGTTAATGTCTGAAGGGAATATTTTTTATGGCTACTTCATGGTATGAGATCGTCTAAGAGATTTTGGACTTGTAGACATCTATAGAATAGACTGGTGAATGTTAAGGCTAGTGGTAAAAGATGCCTGTAGACTGCAGGATGTATAGCACAATATCTTTTATCCTAAAGGAGATATCTTTGGTGAATCCCCAGTAGATGATGTCAAAAATCCATCCATTCTGAGGTAAAATCCAACTTTAGCAACACTTCTAGATAAATTTTGTTGCTTTTTAATGCAATCCACACCAACTTATCTGTAGCTTTTAGTGCGTTCAAGTTTTTTTATTTTGAACATTGTTATTGTACTTTTGTTGCTTTTGAATGCACACCAACTTACTGATCTTTTAGTGCATTCAATTTTTGTTTGAACAATGTTTTGTAGCTAGTGGAATGCTTATAAATACCTCCATTACGTGATAAATGGATCTTGTTTCTATCAATGTAGTAGTTGTACCTTGCTTTCGACAATCAAAGTATTGGTTAAATCCAAATTTCCTCTTCTGAATTTGCTTCATGACAATACAATCTGCCTCTTGTTATTACTGTATCCTCAATTTTTCAACTTTCTCGAATCACTGTAATATGACCAGTGCCCTTCAAAGTGGACTCTTTTATTGCCTTACTAATGTGTTTGACACCTTAACCCAACTGCACAGCCTCCATTCGCAACCAGTACCAAGCCACCCCAACAGTCCTCTCTTCTCACAAACACTCCCAAACCCCCTAGAATCCCCCATACTTAAATTTCAACACATCTCAGACTTTGTTCAAATCCCATATAAATGGCTATATCAAGCTCATTTCTTCCCATTGCAGTGCAATGTTATCCAATACAAAATCTTCTTTTTTCTCTTAGCTGAGCAACTTCCAGCAACTCAAATTGAAACAGCCATTAGAGTTCTCCTGATGTACCAAATCCTCTCTCCCTTCGCCTCCTCCCCTCGAATGCAAAACTGAAGCCCAAACTGGCTGTAGCATCGTAATTCAACCAACCTTGAAGCCAGAACCTACTAAAACCAGAAGTTTTTCCCACTGGAAACCATAAAGCTGCATTACAGCCCTCCGCTCCCCTCTCTCACTCTTAACCTGTGTTTATGTGGGTGGCACTATTGAGTCTGTGGATGATTTCTGTTTATATTTAGTAACATTGATTTTGTATTGATAAAAATAAGAAGATTGGAAGTGATGTTACGATTTCTATTTGGATGTTAAGTCCATATGTTTGTATATGTATGTTGGTTATCTTCTGTATGGGCATCATAGAAAATTCAGTTAGTATTATATAATGGGTAAAAAAATCTTTTCAGCTATACGATTAGGGATCTAATGGACGTGTTTGAGAAAATGAAAGACTAGTGGGTAAATAGATCCAATTGGAAGAAGAGTGGAGCAATGTGTTAATCAAGAAAAGTTGGAGGGGTAGAAGAAAGGGGATTTTGGATTTAAACCTAAAGAGAATCCCTGAATCTGGAGCTGCTTTAATCCCAGTGTAGCTCAATCTAGTGCTAGAAATCTGGTAGAAGTCTGAGTAAAGTTTGTATAAAAGTGTTTGCAAACAGGTCTCCAAGGTCTGAGTTGACTTTTAATCCATGGTGAGCTAAATGACTTTATTAAGAGATTATTTTCAACCTGTATGCAACAGTGAACTTTTCAGTTAACTTGTGACTCCTGAACCAATTGATATGCATTTGATTTGTTATTCTTTGCATTAATTCACTGCATGCATAGAATTTGATATACATAAATCTTATAGGGACCTGAATGATGGGAGATAATGGAAGTACCACACACAGAAATGTTTACAGAAAGTAACAAATTATAATGCCTGAGAACACCTGAGATAGGAGCCAACGAAAATTTTTAGAAGTCATCCTATGAACTTCTTAAAACTTTCAGACACCTTCCAAAGTTCCCCTCCCTTCTATTTTTTTATGTGCATATTGCGGCTATCAAGATCTTTCCTCTGTTGACAGCTATAGAAATGGAAACCTTTTATCCCGATTTATCTCAAGTTTCGTATTCAATCTATTTTTCGTGATTGGAAGTAATGTTCAAAGTCATTCAAGCTTGTAAGAGGCACCTAAAGCCTGCCTACTATTGTTAATTCATTGGTTTATGCTGTTCTCAGATTGATTTGGTCCTATGTACACCACAACTTGCTTCCTGTGATATATGGATTGAAGTTGATATTCTACAAAGTTGTAGCAGTAACAATAATTTATAATTTAGGAAATCGTAATGTTTAGAATTTAGTTCTGTCTCAGTGTGTGGCTTATATTTGTGCTTGATTGCTGGTGCAGAATGGATGAAATGATGCGTGGCCAGCGGGGTTGGAGGGAGTTAGCTGTTCTGGGAGATAAATTCAACAAATTTACTGGTATGATAGAGGGTTTAATATGGTCTCCAAGAAGTGGTGATACAAATGATCAGGTTGATGATTGGGCCTTTGAAGAGGTATTTGCATAATGGATTGGCTTAAGTTGTTTTCTATTTATAATCTTGTTTCTCAAATTGTTTTGGAACTTAATACTAATAAATCATTAGTTGTTGTGATTTAATGGTTCTTTGGGCTAAGGCAAAACATTTGAGGTTATTGTGTATTTATCTCTGTATTCACCTGTATCTTTTCTTCTGTAAGTGAAAATCAAAAGAAAGCAAGAACACATCAATGGATTTACCCTCATGAGGGGTCATACATAGCACTTTGTAGAATTAGTGAGTCTGTTGTTATTTCCTCATAAGATCTTTCAATTGTGTCTTTTTGTTCTTTTGGCTAGTGCTTTCTCTACACTTAATGAACTACATAGTATTCTTCTTGTTCCTTTTTTTTTTTAATTCTTGTTGTGATTGTTATCGTCACGATAATTGCAGGGGCCTCATTCTGATTTTTCTGGACCAACATCTGGTAGCACTGCATGTGTTGCAATGGTTAGGGACAACCAACTTCTGGTTGCAAATGCTGGTGATTCCCGCTGCGTTATATCTCGTAAGGGTCAGGTAATTATAACTTCAATATTTTCAATCTTTGCCTGGAAATCTTTTAAACAAAATGTGCTAATGCTGCTAAAAGGATGAGTTGAGCTTTACTTGTAAGGACATGTCAATCCTACATGTCTTGACAGTTGGACATTGACATGGCACCTCAGACACTCTTTATGTGGCCAGGGCAGTGTATATGTTCCTTGGCTGTACAAATTTAGCACCTATTTGTTTGGGACAAAAAATTAATAGCACATCATGGGTTGATTGTACACAGGCATATAACCTTTCAAGGGACCACAAACCTGAACTTGAGGTTGAGAGAGAGCGGATTTTGAAAGCAGGAGGTTTTATTCATGCAGGTCGTGTCAACGGTAGTCTGAATCTTGCCAGAGCTATAGGTATGATCCTCTTGGCAAATGTCTTGCTGTTAATGATTGTTGTAAGTGAATGTAATGACAGAAATAGCTCATAGGCTGCCTTTTGCATGCCTGTAGGAAGAATCTGAAACTTAAAATCCTATTGATAAGACCTAAACTGAGGTTTAGGCTATTTTTGAATTTAACAATGCGAAATCCAACTTGGGAAAGATGGACAATTTACTAGTTCTTTTGATTCATTGCAGGTGATATGGAGTTCAAGCAGAACAAGTTTTTGCCTGCTGAAAAGCAAATTGTAACTGCTAATCCAGATATAAACATTGTAAGAATCTAACAACTATTTTGTTCCTTTCTTCTGTTCTATGCTCTGTATTTTATCTTCTTGTAGTAGCAACAATGAAGTAAGTATTTTACATTGTTAGAAGTAATATCCCACATCCATTTCATAAACTCATAAATTACCTAATAAGACTCTTGTGCCAATTGGTTTTAAGTTGTATGCACAGAGTCTCTAACATAGTATCAAAGCTTTAGGTTTGGGCTTTGCAAACATGACTCTTGTTAATCTGAACCAGGATTGATTTGGCCTGGCATCTGGCCAGGATTTTTTGTGCTTGGAACTCTCAGTCATGTTTGAGAGGGGGTGTTAAAAATAATATCCCACATTCGTTCTATAAGAAGTCATAAACTAATTAATAAGATTCTTGAGCCACACCACTCATTGCCAATTGGTTTTGAGTTGGATGCAAAGGGTTTCTAATAGACATAATCTTCATTACTTCACCAATACTGTTCCTCGATACCATGTTTTATGTTGGCACCTGGCATTAGGAGCAATAATCAGCAAACTAGGTTCTCAGCAAAAATCAGTTGTTCATTTAGAATGTGCTTTCTGGTTGGAATAGCCATTATTCGAGCGGTTTGTTTTCTCGTCCTTGTTCTGTTATGACAGGAAGCGAATGCTTCAAGTGTTTCTATGCAGTGGTTGCAGTATCATAGTGTAGGATAAACATGATAAAATACCTAAAGATATATATTACTTTTAATGTAGTTGAGCTTGTGCCTTTTAGAATTTTGTATTATTTTAAGGTAGAATTACAATGGATCAAAAACCTGAACAAAGGAACTTATATTACTGTGCTCCTCTGTAAAATTTTTCTCGTTTCTTCTTTGGTTAAATTACCATACAAGCTTCGCAATGAAAAGTTTTTAGTGTTTAATTGATAACAGAGAAGAAGATATTTAACTATTTTGATGATAATAATATGGCAAGTCTGAGAAAGGCAAAGATCTCTTGAAGCTTCTGAGAGAGATTTTTTTTTAAAATTTAAACAGGAGTTAAAAAAAAAAAGAAAAAGAAAAGCACTCCAGATTGTTTTCTGCCATTGACTTTGATTTTCGATGTAATTTGAAGCCTTGGAATTGATTGATATACCATGCCTTTTCCTTTCAATATTTTGCTGAAGATTTTCTCTTGTATTTGCAGGTAGAGATCTAGTTATGAATTCTATATATCCTCAATTTATCACTAGTAATTGCCTGGTTTTTGTTGACCCTCTACGATTTCAGTTGATTTCTGAGAGTTAGGGTTAGGGAAAGGGGTGGGTACTTTTCCATGTAATTCTTTAGAGCACAAAATCATCTTTGTCAAGGAACTGAATTCTTTAGATACTTGAAACAGTGCCTACTTTTTGTTGTATTCTGTTGATTACTATAGCTAGTTTTATGGACAATTAATAATTGATATTCCTGATATTGTAAACAGGTGGAGTTATGCGATGATGATGATTTTGTCGTGCTCGCCTGTGATGGTATTTGGTAAGCCATATCAACTTTTTTGTCTGGTTTAGATGTTTATGTTCTATTTTGCTACAATAAAAACTAAACACAAGTTGTGTGAATGAGGTCTTCCAATTGCATCCATCTATTAAAGTTTCTTTCTGTTTTAGTTTCGAAATGTCCTGTCTCAGATACCAGCCTCAACTGGTTTAGAGATGAAACATATTATGAAGTACATATTAGTCCTTACACACATTGCATCTGGCCTTTGAATGTAATTAATAAATAGTGCTAGTTATGCATTTTGCGCGCGCACAATATTTCAAAAAATTTAATTTCTAGTTTAAGGACAATTCTATATTCAAGTGTTGGATTTCAATCTGAACTCAGCTATTAGAGCAGTGTTATAGGTTTCCATGCGGAGGCCTTGTAATCTGGTGCCTCTGTTTTGTTGTTCCTATTTAGACAACTAAATGGAAGCTTACAAGAAGACAACTGCAAAGCCGTATACTAATCTTACTTTTCAGCTTCATTACTCATAGGTGATAAAATGTAGTCTTTGGTCCTGTGTATAATTTTCTTCCCTGGAATCCTAAATGCCCTGTGTGTGTGTGTGTGTGTGAGAGAGAGAGAGAGAGAGAGAGGACTAGGTTTTCTTATCTATAGTGTGAGACTATCGTCTTGACTTGGCATGTTACAACTGCATTTTAATAAAAACAGAATTCTTACTGTTAAACTTGCTCAAGAAAAAAATGGCCTTTAGTAATTTAACGCTGTGACTGTCCTACGGCAGCTTGATAGTGGAAAATTTCATCTCTCTTTATGTTCCTTTCAAATTTTGGGACGAGAGAAAATTATATAGATTAGTAAAAAGTTAAAAGGGAAGAGATAAAATAGGATTGAGTGGGTAGGGATTGTAATGTTTTTTTGCTTGACTTTTGGATTAAGCACTCGGACATCCTGGATATTCTCTAAGGTTGCAATCAATTTTTAGGGGAAAAAGTTTAAAATGAGTTCTTTATTGAATTGTTGTGTATCTCATATGGTTTCATCACTAGAGTCATATCTAGCTGAATCCAACAACTTCTTAATATATTCACGTGTTGTGGCATCATTACATGCTATTGATCACTTGAATTCTTGCTAGTTATGAGAAGCCACTCAGTCACGTCTCTGATGATGCAATTACTTTTCTACCTTGATATCTCAGGGATTGCATGTCGAGCCAGCAACTTGTGGATTATATACACGAGCAGTTGCACTCTGTAAGTAAACCTCAATTTCCATGTGCATTTTCATGGCTTTATTGTCAGTTATATTTCAGTTTGTTGTCGTCCTTCGTATTGCTGTTGTTAAGCAATCTAATTTCTTTGTCAAGGATGCGTGTAGATATATGTGCGTCTCTCTCTTCCCCATGTCCCTTAAATGTACCAATATCAGTAGTCATAATTCTGGAAATTGAAATGTAGGAGGACCTTAAACCTTGTCCTTTGGTTGGACCTTAAATCACTCGGATTGTTTTCAAAGTATATCCCGTTTGTCACTGGATGTAAAATTATGCAGGAAACAAAGCTTTCGGCTATATGTGAAAGAGTACTAGACAGGTGTCTTGCACCATCTACAGTTGGAGAAGGATGTGATAACATGACAATGATATTGGTACAATTCAACAAACCAATCAAATCGGATGCACCAGCAACCGAGGATTCCTCTCTACCTAGGGAAATCGCCATTGAATCAGAACCGGCAGAGAATGTATCAAGTTAATGTCTTTACATTTCATTGTGTGGGAGAGATTGAACTTTCTGAACTTTTGTACATGATTTTTGCGAGTGCTGAAACGATAGACGATCATAGACGATCATTGGTATCACTCTGTGTTCCTCAACCATCAGAAAAGGAGAAAATGTACAGATGATCTAACAGAAGTTTAAACATGAGTGATAAAGGTCTAAAATGATCAGTTCCTTTTGTGGAATCCCTGTTGTTTTCTTTTGTGAATGGTAGTCGACTTGCACATCAGTGTTCCCAATACATGAAAACCATTTTCTGTCTCATTTGTATTGTTCTATCCATTTCTCATTCTGCATTTCATTACCAAATCATCTTTCAATATGTGTTTAGGCTGATGCTTTAAATAGAGGCATAAATGAGTTGTGTTACTTGGTAATCTTTGAAGATGAAAGAATCTTTAAATGTCACATTACAATATTATTCTTTAGTACATGCAACAATGTGAAGAAGAATATGGAAACTACAAATAAACTAATAATTTATTTTTGGTTGGTTTGAATAAAGTAAAAAGGAAACTGTCCAAATGGTCACTCAATTCTTTCGTAATTCGCCTTTTAATCATTAAACTTTTAAAGTTGTCAAAAAGGCCATTGAACTCCTTAAACGTATATTTTCTGGTTATTCCATACAATTCGTGAGTGCAAACAAAAATTCATTTTTTTACGGGTAAATTTGTCTAGGCACTACAAAAGTTAGGATAAAATTGTCAAATCCTCAATATTTTTCACGATTACTGAGATATTCTTTACTTCCCACCTTCTCCGCCACCTTCTTTTTCCACAACTAATTTTGTTTTCATCGACCACCAATTGTTTTCATAAATGGTTCTAAAAAATTAAAGCCTACCCATTGAGGAAAAGGAGATCCATTATGAATCACTATACCAAGAGTCAAAGATCAAGCTTTTGCCAATATATAAATTATGACCTAGTTACAACAATTGTTTTCTATTCCAATAAAGCTCAATAATCATAAAAAGAAAATGGTGAAATTGTGGATTACATGGGCTTTGGATAAATTATGGATTTAATTTTTTCAATAGACATCATAAGGAAGAAGATGGAGAATATGCAGATTGATTTAATGGGGAGAGTAGAATGTTCAGAGAGGTGGATTGCGCTTGTGCTTGTTTTGAAGTTGGAATACCCATGATGTCAATTAAATTCACTTAAAGAATAGTTCTGAGTTTGGCCACAAGAAAGAAGACAATAGTGGAGCATCAATTTTGCCTAGCACCTTTTAACTTCATTCAATAAGTTTTTACTCAGGTGTGTATTGAATTAGAGTAGCAATCTTCTCCAAATGACACAAGTAATAACAAAAGAATCCCAATGAAAATTGAGTATTGCAAATGGACCATAATAATCGATCTAGGGGACCTGCAACTAAAACCCATATCAAATATTTTTTAGTTGTGTTCGACAACTAGACCCCAGATCAAGTATTTCTTAGTTGGATTCGGCAATTTCGATTCATTGGATTCAACAATTTCAGCTAATTTCTTACCAAAACTTTCATCGGGCCAGGCCACACTTTCTTGAGTGCCACCCGTAAGCTCCACCACCGAATCAATAAGGAATCATTTTAATCAAATCTATATGACTAGAATACGATCTAAGAAGTCTAGAGAATTGAGATTTGAGAATTTCTTGAAAATTTTGGAGAAAGAGTTTATGTGCAAGTTGAGGTAACTACCAATGAGTCATTTGCAAGTGTCCCTTCAAGTTCTCGACAAAATTATTGGAGATGTTCGGCTAGGAGTACACAAATTAAGTGGGAGAAGAGAAAGATGGTAAAAGACATAAATGCCCTTATATTTAAGGGTTTTAAAGAATACTCCCTCTGTTCTCTAATAAGTGTCGTGTTAGAGATGTGCACACTAATTAAGAAAAGTGATAAATTCTCTTATTTACCCATATTTATAACCATAACTTTATCTCTCTTCTTTTAAATAACATTACATAAATAAATGGGGCGAAGGGTAAAATTGGAAGCTTTTAGACTTTTTGCATTGAAATTTGTAAAATGACACTTATTTGAGAACAAAAAATAAGAGTTAAAACGACACTTATTAAAGAACAGAGGGAGTATAAGAGAAAAATTAGACGAAATGATCAGAAGTCTTGCGATTAAGTAAATCAGCGACTTTTTGGCCATTTTAAAAATTTGATAACCAAAAGGCGAATTGGGAAAAAGTTGAGTAACCATATGAGCAGTTTGCTCTAGAATATATGGTGATTATTATCTAGGATAAATTACTTCAACCGTCCCTCAATTTTGAGTTTCATTTCGTTTTTGTTCATAATTTTTTAAACATTTCATTTTCGTCCCTCATATTGCATTTATAGTTTTCAATGGTCCTTTGTTTACTTTACATGTTAGAAAAGTTCAACTTGGATGACCATTTAACATTTATATGTCTAATTCTGTCAATTTGTATACACTTTTATTTGTTATATATGTGTTAAATATTTATTTAACTTAAATTTTAAGTGGAAAAAAATAGATGAAGAACGATTTAAAATCAAATTGTACATCTTTATTTGGTTGCTTATGCTTTAAATTAATTCGGTCGTCCCTCAACTTGGGGCTCGTTCAATTATCACTTATTAGTGTATAAAACATAATTCCCGTATTAAGTATCGTATGTTTGGACTTTTGTGTACACCTTTATTTGGTTGCTTAATGTCTTTTTTTTTTTTAAATTAAAAGTAGCAGTAAAAAAAAAAAAGAAAACTATTTAAGAATTATCCCAAAATTTAACCCATAATTTCTTACAAATAATAAATTCCCCTCCCAATTTAGACACATTTATTTCTGACCACTCTTCCACAAATTATCTTATCCCCTGAGATTCTCCCGCCAAGAGGGTCTTTCATGCGCCAGCTCCACACAGCAACTTCCACTTCCGATCCTCTCCAACTTCCATTTCTGGGTCAGTTTTTTGTTTTCCCTTTCAGTTCTTGAAGATTTTTTGTTTTTTAATTTCTGGGTTTTTTTCCCCTCGTCTTTGGTTGGTACTATATGCATCTTTGTGTGTGTTGAGTCTGTTGAAATGCTTTATGCATTTAAGAGCCTGATTTTTGTGTAAAAGGTAAAAAGTTGATGATTATGTGAGATAGGTTTTTGGTAATGGCATATGAAGATTGATTTTTTTTTTTATTCAGTTTTCATGGATAGGTAAGCAGTTTTGTTTGTCTTTTCTGCCATTACATTTTTCAATAACAGAAGAGTTTTTCTTCTGTTTTGGTTTTGCCCTTTCATTTCTTGAAGATTTTTTGTTTTCTATTTCTGGGATTTTATTTTCTCTCGTCTTAGGTGGGATTATACAGAGTGTGCTGAAATGCTTTATGTATTTAAGATTCTGATTTTGTATAAAAGCTATGAAATTTGATGCTGATGTGAGATGGGTTTTTGGTAAATTGGCTTGATATGGTAATTTCAGATAAAGATTGGATTTTTTGGATTCAGTATTGCTAATTGAGTTATTGATTAGTATTACATGGGAAGGTAAGCAGTTTAATATGTCTTTTCTGCCATTACAATTTTCAGTAAAAGCATAATGAAAAAAAAAAATTATACTCTTTTGCTTGTTCTTGAATTTAGAACCTTTTAGTTCTCAATGCTATGATGTTGAGCTATGATTATGTCTATAGTTTGAGCTATGATTAGTTTCCTGGTTATTAGGGAACTGATAATTTTAAATTGCTTGGTATATTTGAGCTGACAGTGGGAAATTCCTTTATTTTGAACTTTTGATGCCTAGTTTTGTTAGATTTTACATCATGGTTTCTGCTGTGGTGCTGTACTCTAATGTTTAAGGCTCACTACTTCCTGTTCCATATTTATCTTGATCTGCTATTTTTTTTTTTACTCTCAGATTAGTCCAGCCTGCTTAATTATTTTGCTGTTGCTTACACTCTTCCTTATTTGTTTTCCATTTTATATGGTTAATTCTCTCTCCTTTCTAGAAAGGCCCTTCTTTTTTTGTCTTATTGCCATGTAATTCATGCATTTCTATGGCTGGAAATGTGTTCTCTTTTGGATTTTTGTTGCCATTTTTTTTTATCTGTTTTTGGTTGATTGACATTTTCAAGCATTAAATTTTCTTCCATGATGAGCTATGTTTTCTTCTCTCTCTTTTTTCCTGGCTTTTTCATACTGCTTTTGATTGCTATACAGGGTTGCTGCAGTTGATATCTTGTATGATTTGAAAAGTAGCCTTGACATGGGGCTTCAAGTGATTCACATTTTATCGAATGCTCAGTATTTGATCAGCGATTTATTTGCTTCGCAGGTTAGTTTTGTTTTATCAAATGGCCCAGTCTGTCAACACCAAAATAAGAGTTTATGGATGTCTATTCACTGCATCTTATGTCCCTCAGATATATAATGTAGTTGGGGTTTAGAGTCTCTTGCTACAGATTAATGACGTTGTTAACTTTATTCGCCCTTTTCCACTATATCTTCTTTAGTCTCAACGAGCCTTTGACATGTATTAATTGGTGACTTTGCTACCCGTTTCCTGTAATACTTCCTTTCCTGGAGTCACTGGTGTGATCATTTCTTTATTCTTTGTCACCGTATCTTTTCCTACTTTTGCGTCAGTTGTTCTGTTTTTACTTGGTGAACTTTTACAATGTAGGCTATTTGTGCACTTACTTTCTTTCATAATTTTTAGTTGGACTCTATTCTGGTAGACTATGGCTTTGCTTTTTAGTTATTATTTCACATGGAAACTGTCATTTTTGGGGAAAAAAATTCACCACAGATGATATGGACATTGGAGGAAAGTTCAAGGCTTAGCTTTGTTTTTTTTTTTCCTACATGAAAGTAGTAGCTTTTTTATTAACGATAAAGCATAAAATTGAGCACAATTACAAAAAAGTTGAAATCAGTAAGAAACTGTACATCTATCATCCTACAACTATGCAAAAATTCCCTGGTCCTAGTCCATTTCCAGATCTACTTCCCAATTTACAACGCTGTTTGTCTATCGATGCTTATTATAGCACATCATCGAGAAGATTGCTTTTTGGCCTTCTGATTTTTGTATATGTGTGCTATAAAATGCAGATTGTAATATTAAAATTTGTGTTTTAACAATGGTCTTGTTTCCTATCACTCTTGGCTAGAGGAAGTCCATCTTCTCTAATGAAAAAGTCTCATTCTGAATGTTCGTAAGTTAGTTTTATCTTAGGAATTCTTTTCTATATTTAATCTGTGATATATCCTGACACAGATCCTTTTTAGCAGTCACTGCTTTGAGGATTGAATGATCAGAAATATCTAAAACTGTTTTGGAGATTTTGAAGTGCTTAGAAAGTTAGAAATTACCATCTGTTGTCATTCTTTGTGGTGAATTATGACCTCGTTTGACCATTTGTAATCTTTTCTGAAAGACTTATGTGGGGCTAATTATTTTCTTGGAACTTGCAGGCAAACTGCCAGAATGCCTCAAGGACTGCTAGGACAATGATAAGATCATCTTGCTTGACGTCTAGATCTAGAATAGATGGCTTATTTAGTCCTATGAAGAGGAT
The DNA here is from genome assembly GCA_016586305.1 of Ophiorrhiza pumila. Classification (NCBI taxonomy): domain Eukaryota; kingdom Viridiplantae; phylum Streptophyta; class Magnoliopsida; order Gentianales; family Rubiaceae; genus Ophiorrhiza; species Ophiorrhiza pumila. The sequence continues at coordinate 5,821,878 of BLIW01000008.1, read as the reverse complement.
GCAACGAAGATTCTTTCTTTCAGTTGCAAATGGTGATCGTGTCGTGACAGACTACAGCAATAAGGAAAGTACAGTTGCTGAAAGATCAGATTTAGATAATGGCTCCCCTGCTGCAAATCACCCATCCTCGGATTCTTCAGAAAGAGATGGAGAAAGTCCATTGAAAGCTGAAGAAGGTTCAGTACCACAGCTCTCCGAATTTAGTAATGGGTCACTTGCTTCCAAAAACTTAAAAGAGGAAGCACTTTCAGTCAGCCAAAAACCAACCCTGAAAAGATCTCCATTAACTGCAAGAGAGAAACTAAGGGCTGCCAGGGTTCTCAGCCGTTACACAGAATCAAAGGCAGCATCCAAACCAGAGCTAGGAAGCAAACTATTAGATGCTCTGAAAGAAAGTGACAAAGGGAAAAGAAGATCTGGCCTTCCTGAAGCCCCTACAAATTTATTTGATGACAGCAAAAGAGGGATGCCAAAACCAGGGTGGACATTTGAGTTTCCCGGAGGTTTCGACGTGTTTCTCATTGTATTTTCTTTTGTATTCATCAGCTCACTGATGTTTTTAACAACTTATATTGTCTGGAAAGCTGGTGGCATTCATTTCAATGAATATTAAGTTGAAGAGTTTTCCCTTTTCTCTTGGCTTAGCTAGACAAGTTCATGAGGATGAAAGTCATCACAACTAATGTATTGCTTTTTCTTTTTTGGGTATTTTTCTTCTTATAGCAATACGTATACTTGAATGTATAGAATTCAGCTTGGCCAGCAATAGTATGTTTCACTTTTTCCCCTTAATCCTTTCATTTAATGCATGTCCTATTGAGATGAAGAAGCTCATATGGGCATTGAAACGTGTCTTATATGCGCAACCTGCAGGCAATTGTCTTTCTTTATATGCTTTCGCCTTGATTTCTAGCACGATTACTCGATGAAAATCTATATATTCTGTTCAGAAATGTACGAAAGATGTTGCCGGGAGAACGAAGAGAGAATTACAAGCATTTCAATTTCAGAAAGTAAATTATGTTCAAGATCAAGATCATCCATTACATGACAGACTAAAGATACTGAATATGTCATACAAACTTTTCTCTCTATGCAACAACCAAAGCAGTATGAATGAAGTTCAGATTTCTGAAAAGAATAATCAGTTTGACACTTCCTTGAACTTGCCACAAGCTTGATCAAGTAGAATGCAAGTCCTGACAGACTAGAACTATACCTGTAATCATGTCCATGCCCAATTTAAGATGCATACAGATTCCATTTCATGAGCCTCGCCAAATTTCTTTTTCCTTTTGAAGGCACAAGACCTTGTCATTAACAACAACAACTAAGCATTTATCCCACTAAGTGGGGTTGGCTATATGGCTTAGGACCTTGTCATTGAGCAGAGAAAAAAAGAATGAAGAAATGGACACATTGCTACGATTTAGAAATCAGAATCATGCATCTCTTCCTGCTTATGGCTCTGCTGGAGCTACATCTGCATATAAAAGATGTGAAACTTCTCCGGCCATAAACTATTGAGTATAAGGAGGTGTGCTTTGGTACTTCCAAAGTCCTTACAAACAGGGGAGCCATCATTCATTAGTAGAAGGTATGAACACAACCAAAGGCAAACGATAAAAATAGACATAAAAGAATAGCACACAATTGAAAATTTTTTGTACATACAAGTCAGCAACTGACATTAGGTAATCCATACCATCATTAAGCTACTTCAAGTATCCCCATAGAAGAGGGAAAGGAAAATATCTTGTCAAAAATAAGAACTTGGAAGGTACAATCCTGGAGAAAAGAAAAACAAGATTTGATATAAAGAATGGATTTGTATTATGGCTTGATTGCAATCAAAAACACATAATGGTGCCTTTCTGCTGGTAGTGACATTTGAAGGTTGTCGACAACACCATGCTGAAATACCCAAAGGCTGGTTTTTCCAAAAGTTAACAATATGATATAGCACCAAAGTCTTGTTTTCTGTTACATACTTCTTTGACATTGCAAATTCCAAGGACTGTTCAGAAGGTTACTAGATCTCTGTGCTTCAGGTTTGATAGTAGGGATGCCGTTCCACTGGTAAACAGATGGAATGGATATCAAATCAGAAAGCCACTACCATTCAAAGCTCAAAATCAAGAATAGCACAGAAAGAAGATGAGTTTTGATCCATAACGGTCAAGTAAATCAAGTTAACATTAAGAAATAAAACCTTGTGAAATACTAGAATATCTATCATTAGGATTGAAAAATGCAATTTCACATCTATAATTCTTCGAGATAGGAGAATGTCGGATATCCTTGACAAAGCAACACAATGATTTAGTCAAGGAAATCATAATTAAGGGAAAATAGGAGAGTAGATCTGAACCAGAATTAGCAGCCGCTTCATAAAGAGATTGGGTAAATGTTTATTCTACTATCACGACTAGATCTGTCATCTTTTTTCATTGCCCACATTCTCTTCTTTATAGTTTGGACTGGTTATATGCCAAACTTTTTAAGAAAATTCAAAATCAATACTTTCTACAAGTATTTATTGCTCATTTGTACATTCCCTCATGAATTCCCAACCCCTAAAAACAACACTCCCCTTTCACCATCTCTTTTCACTTCTTATAATGCACGGTTACTCCAAACTTGAACATTTTCTTACATTAGTGACATTATATTTGTCATGCCTATATAGCAATCCATAACGAAGAAATAATTAAAATCGCTTACCAAAGTTAATCTGCCTATAAACATTATACAACTATATAGTTCTGACAAATGGCTCCAACAAAACAAAATTCATATTCATATAACCACAGCAATAACAAAAAATACATTTCTATATTCAAGGAAAACAAAAAGACTCAAAATATATTTATGGAAAATAATATGTCATGATAAAAAGTGTTGCTCAGAAATACTCAAAATATTTGTGAAAGGTAACGTGTCATCATGAACAATAAAGCAGTTGAAATAAAAAAATGTGCCACGTGATTGTATCCTTCACAAACAACGTAACATTTGCTCAGAAGGCTCTTCATCAGTATCCTACTGTATAATTTTGCAAAATGACACTTCTGCTGGTTCAAATTAGGATTTTTCTGAAACAATATCAAACCTCACAAAAGCTTGCATCTCAAATAGCAAAATTCATGTTACTAAGAAGCAAACACTAATAAAATAGAAGAATGAATCTCCCAAATTTTAATCAAGAAAAACATGAAGTCATGCTTTACTGAAATATTCTTCCACTGGATCATAAATTCCTTGGAATGCCGAAACCACAATTTCTAGCATTCAAGCATGCTATACATAAATAAGTTCAACAAAAGCCACAGGAACAGGAATTAAAACCTGCAAACCGGTATTAATTTACTTACAGATGACCAAAAGGTCAAAGAACACATGGTCCTCCAGATATAGCTTTGATAAATCCAGCCATTGAGTCATAGAGTTCGGTTTACCTTAAAAGTAGATTCAACTTTTGATAGCTCTAAACAGTTTTCCATGATGTCCAAGACCAAACTCCTTTCTAAGCCCCTTGCTTCTTTCTTGACGAAGTTGGAACTCAATGTGGTAAAATCCAACAAGAGAACCACAACAACCTTCAAAACTGGAAATGCATCAAAGATTGTGCTCCTCGTAGCAAAAGATCTATCTCAATTAGCACACCATGCATGCGGACAATAATGGGTAGCAAAAATATAGAACACGTGATAATATGAAGCCTTTAATTCAAACAATTAATTCCACAGTTTACAGAGAGGATTCACAACTTCATAGAAGTTAACAACTGTACATTTTTCATGTGGAAATTGGCCAATAGGCAAAGAAACAGCTATAAGAATAACATGCCACGGTGAACATAGAACTGCAATCGGCAGAAAAGCAGAAAAAACCAAAATATTTCTTTTCCTTTGTTTAAATTAATAAAGTACATCTAGCTTATGCTGGTAACCAAAGATGGTTGATAGAACTATCAACAGCAGCATAAACTCCCATCTTATTTTCCTTTTAGTTTAACCAATGCAGGATTTAGGTAGTTTGCATGTTTATTTTATCATTTTCTTATTACTTAACAGGAAAAAAGGAAAAGAAATTTAAGCAGAGTAACCCTCCTTAAGTGTTATATGAACCAAATTATCTCCTGAAGAGATTGATAGCAAGAATCCATAACTGTTATTTGTTATTGCATATTGACTGTATCTATGCCATAACTTGTGAGTATAAAAGAGAAAGTCAGCATTTACATGTTACATTGCATCATGTGACGTGTATGTTTTTACAATAGCCAGATATTTACAATTAATAGAGACCTAATAACTAAACAACACCTTAATATCCACAGCTGTGCTGTAAAATCTTTTCAGGGAATGGTAGTTAAAAGCAACAAAGTAGGACCTCCAGCCAGAATCAAGATGAATGGTGGGCCTCAAAGTCAAATAAATTGCCCCTTGCTAACCAGCAATTACAAGAAATATCATTGAACCCTGCAAGAAATACAAAAAGTTAATAAATAAATAAAATAATGAAATGAAACAAATCCAACCCAGGTAACTATATCCCACTAGTAGAGAATACGACACCTAGATATTCAACGACAAATGAGGAAGTGATGTTCTTTTAGAACATTTTCTTTGTATGTGAAATAGACACTGGTAGGGATATGATAGAGGGTCTAAGGAGCTGCAATACCTTACTGTGTCCCCAGTCAGAGATGAAAAGTAAATTTCGTTGACACCACGGTCAAATAGGCATGCACACTTAATTAGGTAGTTGAGCAAACGTCCCGCCATTAGGTGTACATCCTCTGACCATCATCTTCTCAAAGACTTCATATGCACGATCACGATTTCCCGAGATGGTGTACCCTCTAATGAGAGCATTGTATGTGAAAACATCTGGTTTAAGACCCACGAGTACTAGTTCTTCATACATTTTTTCTGCTTCCTCTATCAAGCCAACTCCTCCAAGATAGAGAATTAGAGAGTTGTAGGTGTATAAGTTAGGAGAAAGACCTCTGCTGCGCATCTCACTGAGAAGAATCAAAGCTTCATGAATCTTTCCTGATTTACCAAGTCCATTGATCATGAGATTGTAGGAAACCAGATCAGGATCAAGGCCAGCTGACTTTAGCTCTTCAAAAAAGTACTTAGCCAGCTCCACCTTCCCAGCAATGCAGAGGCAATCCACAAGAATGGTATAAGATTTCAGGTCAGGTCTAATCCCCTCATTTAGCATTCTATTAAAAAATGCACAAGCATTGTCCACATCACCTGCTTTCCCAAATCCGTTTATAAGAATGTTGTAGATAGCACAATTAGGTCTACATCCATAGTAAGTCATTTCCTCAAACAATTTCCTTGCTTCATCCATCTTTTCTAGCTTCAGAAGACCATCTAGAAGAGGACCATATGTACAAGGAGTAGGGGAAAAGCCTCCACTTACAAGATCATAATAGAAATCTATGGCCTTTACTATGTCACCTGACTTTACAAGACCAGAGATAACTATGTTTTGAGTTATAGTGTCAGGTGTACATCCCTTATGGCGCATCTCTTCATATAGTTTCAAAAGTTCATTGATCATTCCTGACTTCCCAAGATCATCAAGCAACAAATTATACATGGGAACATCAGGAGCACACCCAACATTTTTCATATCTACGAAAAGCTCCCAAGCCAATTCTCGATGATGAAATTCAAGAAGTGCATTAATTAGAACATTATACACTTCCAGTGTTGGATGAATCTCAAAAGATTTTGCGACTTTTAGAAACAATCTGTGAGCATCAAGGGCTTTTTGTTGCCTACACAGAAGTTTTAAAATAGGTAACACTACCGAGTCATTTTTGCAAAGACCATATGACAGTAATTTTTCCATAAATAAAATGGATAAAGGCAGTTCTGCTTCATTTGTAACTCCTTCCATTACATTTTCCCAAAAGGACTTAACTAATAAACCCTTAGGATGATCAGCAAAATCCTTAACAATCTGAAATGCATCCTCAATCAAACCATCTTTCACAATGCCAGGAAGGAAAATGCACAAAGTTACACGGTCAGGATAGAGCACCTTTCTCATTTGATGGTAGAACCAGAATGCTTCCTTAAACCTGTTTTCTCTAGTTAAGCCAGAAATGACTGTGTTGTAAGTAAAAACATCAGGATAGCAGTTCATTTTTGTCATTTCATAAAGCATCTTCACAGCTGAGTCAACCTCATTATTCTTACAATGACAATCCAAAAGTGTATTGAAAGTTATTGTACTCGGAGAACACCCACATGCATTCATGTTCTCAAATAACTGAAAAGCCTCTTGATACTTGCCCTCCTTTCTCAGTCCAGCTAATAAAGTATTGTATGTAACAACTGAAGGAGCAAGTCTCATATCCTTCATTCTGGAAAACATCACCCATGCCTCATCTGCACGATCAGCCTTGTATAGCATGTCAAGTAAAGAATTTACCACCATCACATCAGGTTCACAGCCATTTTCTGTCATCTCATTGAGTACCTGAACAGCCTCGTCTACTTTATCTGCATTGCTATAGCACTTAATCATCATGTTATATGTTATAGAATCAGGCACAAGTCCGCTCCTTTTCATTCCATCAAAAATATCTTTTGCCTCCTTAAGCCTACCAGATCGTGCAAGGCCATAGAGAGATGTATTAAAAGCAACAGTATTTGGAGCAATTCCATGAGCTTTCATCTTCTCAAACGTTTCAAGAGCTTTGTCTGCCTGACCTAATTTTCCATAGTAGTCAATAAAGAGGATGTATGTAAATGCAGTGTGCTCCACACCTAATGAAATAAAGCTATCAAATAGTTCAAATGCCTCATCAGATCTATTTTCCCTCAGAAGGCCACCAATCAAAGTATTGTAAGTGTGAAGATTAGGGGATATTCCTGTCTCCTTCATGGTTTCTAAAGTAGCAAATGCTTCATCAATTTTTCCAACTTTGCATAAGGCATCAACAAGTATTGTGAAAGTAACAACATCCTGTTTGTAACCATCAGCTTCCATCCTGCTCAAATATTCCCTAACAGAGTCCAAATCGGCATGGTCAGTAAATTTTTCCAGCAAAGTAATGTAAGTCACACGATCAGGTTTTTGGCTCCCAGATTTCATTTTTGTGAAAACTACTTTTGCCATATCAAGCTCTCCAGCATCACAAAGAGCATCAATAAGAACAGTGTATGTAATTACATCAGGTGCACAACCCTCCTCATTCATTCTCTTCAAAATAGCATATGCCTCATTGATCTTACCTGCCCTCCCAAGTACTCTGATGCAAATGGTGAAAGTATAAACATTAGGCCTCAATCTCAAACTCTCCATCTCTTCCAACAATCTCATGACTGTTTCAGTATCCTTTCTCTTCCCACAAGCCACCATCAGCGCAGAGTACGTTTTAAGACTAGGCTTAAGCCCTTCCGAAACCATATTTCTATAAACTTCTAAAGCTTCCCTCCAAAACCCAGCTTGAAGAACCAAATGTATCAACCCATTGTAAGAGTAGGCATTCAACACAAACCCTACCTTTTGCATTTTTCCAAGAGCAAAGACTGCTTGCCGAATTCCTCCCCTGATGTTAAGGCCCCTTAATATAGTCAAATAGGTATTCAAATTCCTACATATTATATGTTTTTGCATCAAATCAAACACCATAGCCATCTCATTTATCCTTTTGTGTGCTCTCAAAAGCTCAAGCATGTAATTACATGTCTCTGTAGTGTGAATAACAGTAGGCAACTCAGCCACAGATTTGAAAAAAGAAAAGGCTTGACTTGGGTCAGATATTGACTTCAAAACTTCAAACACTTGCTCAGAAGACAAACCCTTTTTTAGTTTCTCATTTACAACCACAGGTTCATATGAACTTCTCATAAAAAACCCACAAATATCCACATTCTTTTTCCTAATCTTCTTCCATTTTAACAAAGACCCACATGGCAAAAGCTTCAAAGTTCTGAACTTTTTACCTTCTAGGAGCCCACTGTAACTTGAGCCACATGATATACTATCCATTGGTATAGGCCTAGTTACATTTCTGCAACTGACACTATTACAGAAAATTCTTGACGAGCTGAGTACAATCACATCCATGCTCCAATTACGAGAAGAAAATAACCAAACAGAAGAGTGGTAAAATGCAACGTAAATCAGCTAAAACATAAGAGTGGTGAAATGCAAAGACAACCAATCATAGGAAAAAGATGCTTGCTTTCATGACTGCTTCCTGTTCGTTGAATTGCTTAAAAGAAAGCAAGATAACAATGTCTATGGCGAAAATCAACTCATCAATGTCTCTGGAGATAAATATCTATGGAACAGGATGGACGTTTTGTGGCGGTAAACTGCAAAAAGTTTTGGCATTATTTGTGCACGTTCAACCAAAGGTCCCGCATTCTTTCAGTACAATATCGGATATCCTGTAAAAGAATTAGGGAATTTAAAAAAAAAAAAAATCTTTACATTTTAATGAAAAACTTTTTTATTTTTCATAACTCAATGGAAAATAATACAATTTTCTCCCTGGTATGAAAATTCAAGTTATATTATTCTTTTTATCTAATTCAATCTATTTTTGTGACAAAATAAAATGATGATATATGTGTATACTTTATAGTTGGAGATGTATGCGTCTATATTCTAAAATAATTTAATTCTGTCACTAAGTTCAATACTTATTCTCATGAATTTGTTTTATAGCATATCATTTATAAAAAAAAAATATTGATTCTTATACACCAAAAAATTAATAATTTATATGCCAATCAAAAGGATATACTTTTGTAAATTATAATTAATATTGATAGGCAAAATTTAAACTTGATACTTGAAAATGCGAAAAATTGATATTTTATACATGATACGTGAAAAATTAATACTTTATAAGCAAAAAAAATTGATACTTTATAAGCAAAAAAATTATATGATACATGAAAATTTGATATTTTATATGCAAAAAATTGATACATGATACGTGAAAAATTGAAACTTTATATATTATACGTGAAAAATTGATTTTTTATACTTGAAATTTGACAAATGATATGTGAAAAAATGATATATTATACTAAAAAAATTGATATTTTATACGTCACAGAGTAATACACTAACATTGATACTTGATATGCAAAAAATTGATACTTTTGTGGATTGTAATTCACGTGTGTATGTCCGTCATTAACCCGGTCGCATAGAAATTTTTGTAATTATCTATTACATTAAAATAAAAACTTTTTTCGTGGTTCTTCTTTAAAATGACACAGTTTTACAATTTACATTAAAATATTTTACTAAATTTATTATTTACTAATTTTTTAACTCAATACGTGCAAGTGTAGTCATCTAACTATTATACGAGTATTTTTTTTTTAAATCAATAGAATTATACAAAAAACCAATTTAATGAATGAGTAATGAAATTGCATAGTTTTAGAAGTGAGTGATGAAAAAAAATACTTTTTTAAAAATATGGAGGATATTTTTTGACATATTTTTTTTTCTTTCATTTATGCTATATGAGTTCAAAAACAAAAAAAAAAAAAAAAAAAACCCTGCCCCCTTCACCACCCGCCATGTTGGATTGCCCAAATCCAAAATCTATTACACTTGATACTCTGCCGCAACACTAAAAACGAATCAATCCCCCAAACAAACTCAAACTTCTCACTGTAAAAAGTGTAAACAATAAAAAAGAGCAAAAGGGTTATTAAGAACACTCTCAAAACCATGAATGGCAGTGGCAGTGGCAGTGGCAGTGGCGGTGGTGGAAGTATAGTGCCAGAATCAGTAATTGAGGCTGTTATGAGAACATCAAACAACATTGATGAAGTTGGGATTTTTTTTGATGACTTCTTGTCTCTCTGTGACAATGATGTTTTGTCCCAGATGGACCCTCTTCGAAGGGCTCAATCTCTTCTCTTGCTTGCCAAAGTTACAACAACCCTTTTCACATGTATGCTTGTAGAATTGTATTTTAGTGTAAAGATTTCATTTTTATGGATTTTTCTGTGATTAAATGCAAATATACCCTTTTCATTCCTATGTTATTTATTGCTAGAAATATTTTGTAAGTATGTTCTTGTTAGAGAAAATATTGTTTTTTGTTTATCTTTTCGTACAGGTGGTGTTTGATTGAGTTGAGAATTGATTTTGAAATGAGCTTTTTGGTGGTTTTTCAGTGAGGTTGAGATGCCATGGAATAAACCCAGATGAGCATCCTGTCAAGTCTGAGCTTGTAAGTGATATTCTTCAGTTGCAGAACTGCCAGTTTGTGCCATGCATGTTTATGTCATATGTGTAGGTAACTTTTTTTTGGTTGGGGGAAGGGTGGGGGGGGGGGGGGGGGGGGGGTTTGGGGTTATCATTTGGTGGTTCTTGCTTGTATTCTTGGGCTCGTTTATTTATTTATTTATTTTTATTATCGAGTCTAACTTAATTCATGGGCCTGGCTTAGTTTCTGTTTAAAGATCTTTACTTTTTCTAGCCTGTAATTTCTTTAAGGATGTAATTTATGGTGTTTTAAGCCTTTTTCTTGCTGGCATGTGATTTTTCAATTGTTACAATACTGAATCATTGTGTTTGGGAAAGGCCATAGGAGCAACACCTAGAAATCTGCCTATAAGCTTGGTGGGTTGAGAGGGGAGATAAGCCTAGCCCTTTACTCAATCAAGCAGTTATGAGAGCAAGAATCCTTTTTCCAACTTTTAGTTACTTATTAAGTTCTCATTGATCTTTTTTCTTAGTTTTATTTATATGCTTTGTTTTGTATTAGTTGTGGTGCTTTGGTTGAACTATGGATTCATTGCATTTTGGCTTATAACTTTCTTTGAATTTATGGGTTTATTGTTTTGCTATCTAGGAGCGGTTGAGCCTGTACCAGGAGAAAGTGCAGCGAAGTATAGATTTGAGTAAAGGTACTTCTAATTCCTGCTTTTAACTTGAGGAACGTGAGCCGTAAGTTACGTTAAGATGGAAAAGGAATAAAAACTGTAAAATCAAACTTTTACATTAAGATTTCTAAAATCAAAAGATGAAGATTTTCTCGGAAAAATGCAGCATGGATTTGGTTATGCTGTTCAGGTTGATCTTACTCACTTTAGGTATTGCACTTGTTGATTGAATAATGATCTAAGATGCATATTTTTTTCTTTGGTATTTTCATGAAGCTTTGTCCTTCGTTAATGCATGCATTAGATGATGTTGTAATGGTGTGCCCGATAAAGAATAAAATTATGGATAGCTCATCTTGATTTAGAAACAAACAAAATAGAAGTTAACAACCCTGGTGAAGTTCCATGTGGTTTACTTCTTCCACGCGATATGTATGGTCAATTTTATTTCTTTTTTGGAAATAGAATATTTTGGCTTACTCCTTAATCGCTTTATTTGTTCAGTTTGTGTCCATTGAGATAAATATTTACTTATAAACTCCCTGTTTATCTTTGAAGCGCCGCTACGTCCTTCATCATCCATAAATGGACAGGCGGCAACCCGCTTTATTGAGCATTCATTGCCTGATCTCACCAAGGGTAGGTTTCCAGTTGGTTTATTGGCACCTCGACCATCATTTAATTGGCCTTTGATATATAGATCAATTCTGCAGAACAGAAGCAAAGCATGAGGGACATCAGTAGAAGATCGAACACCGCAATAAAGCATTTGGAGAGGAGTGTGCATAAGAGGAGAAAATATGAGTCAACTGAAACGCAATCTGTTCAAACCGCAGCAAAAGAATTTCTTGAGAAGGCTGCCCGTGAACTACTCGGTGATAATAAAGGCAGTCTTAAGGGTCCCATAAAACTTGAGGATTCAGATGCAGAGATAGATGCGCTTTTTGGTGATGGTGACAGCACTGAACCCATACTAATTGAGGGTTCAGATGAAGATGGCCAACATGTTGACTGATCCTCTGGTAGGTTTTGAGTTCATTTTTCTTGTTTTATTGTTTTTATGGTGTCTTTGAAGTTATACTTCCACTATCAATTGGGTGTAAAAATGCTTTGGAACCTTTAGGTTAATTTACTTTTTGGGAACTGAAACTTTTAAATTTTCTTAATACTATCAGTTGTCAGAGTACAAAGTTATTGGGTGCCATATGTTTTTTGGAGCATGTTGCTCTACATGGTTCTTATTTCTTGGCTGCTTTCCACTCAAAATCACTGTGAATTTTGTTATAATCTGAACAAGGTAACTCCACAATGGAGATTTGATTGCTATTTCTTTTTACTGTTGACTGAATTAGGCTTAATTCTGATTGTTTGACCATGCTGATGTACCATTGTGGACATGAATCCTAAGGGAAGACAAGGTGGAAGTACTTGAATTGACCTATTTTTGGTCTTCTCTATAACCTAGATAGCTAAACTCTGTTTTTTTGGTAGATTTGGAAATGAATTTATTTTTTGTGAGCAGAGGAAGTATGTGAACTGATTACCATGTTTCAATGTCAACCATTTACTTAACATGTCCTTTTCTCTGACACATGTCTCTGTCTTCTTAGGAAGTGTTGCAACAATATTTTTTGTTAAAGTTCTGCATGTCTGAGTATTAGGCATAAGTGTTTAATGTTTTGAAATGCATCCATCAAGAATAGAGTATTGGGGAAGGTGATCATGTTAGGCATGGCTGCCTGCTGTTGCTGTTTGAAACATGTGTTAATAAAACTGTGATGCAGGACCGGGCTCAAATCCGAATGTTTAAGAAGCAATATTCAAAGAACTTCTGAAAAATAATAAAGAGGAAGTAAAAATTGCTGAGAAATCAAAACCTTTAGTTAAGAAGCACTGTTGATGGTTGCAAATACTTCAAGATATCATATTCAACTTCAAGTTCTTTGAAGCTTAATGCTATATGGACTCAAATTGTAATACTCTAATACCTACTGGACTGAGGATGCCTAAAATACTTATAACTGAAGCAAAGACCTAAGGAACTTTTGAAGCCTGTTCTTCCTCATGTGAGAAAAACCTCTAAAATGTGAAATTTGCTTTTCTTGAATGAGATTTTGTGCTAAAGAGAAGGGAGAAGTGATTACTTTGACTTACAGATGCTTCCAAAATTATCAACGAGTTTAGGACATGAAGTTGGAATTCAAAGTATTTCCTAGTGGATGGAAGCTCAATGACAGTTCTTCCTCAAAGTTGAAACCAGGACATAAAGAGAATGTATGTGACGTGGAAATGATCTCTTGAGCCTGAATGAAGACTTCACTGTAGATCAGTTTTCCTGGCTTTGATAGTGTATCCTGTAAAAACTCTTCATCCAGCAAACCTTGTCCAGAATATAATGAAGTGTGAAAGAGGGTTCTGCATATGAAAGCTCCAAAGATGTAAGTCTTTTGAGGAAAACTAGTACTGCAGTAGGGAGGAAAAATGGAATACCCACAAAATAGTGGCCATTCGCATTCTTTGTGTGGGTCAGACAAGCATAACTATAAGTGAAGCAGAAAAGATACTCAGTGATGTTGCTGTAGGGTTCCAGTGCAGCAAGAATTGGCAAGTATCATGTACAATTTCCTTCTCATGATTCCTTAGATCTATCCTTCTACCCTGTTCCAGGTGGGGGTGTCCCGTCAGATGGAGTTTCAGAAATTTCTTTGTATATAGATAGTAGTGGTAATCAATGTACTGAAAATGAAGTGAGGAAACTGCAATGTGCCAATTTTTTGAGTTCTCAGTAAAGTTTCCCAAAGTATATTTGTGACAAGGAAATGGACAGTGGAAAATGGATTAAATTGAATAAAACTGCCATTCAGTTTATGAAAGGAGGAAGGAAATGCTAGTGGACTGGGATTGAAAGAGAGCCTGAGGGTGTCTTCCATTCTGGGAAAAGATGCAGGTATCCTGCTATTTATGTGCAGAACTGCAGGATGCTGGAGTTTTTGATACTCTATAGTCACAGACATGATATTATGTAACCAAAAAAAAGTGTTTCCTCAACACAATCCTTGTTGCTTCACTGATTTGCAACAGCATTAGTCTAGATCTTCCACCCCAAAAAGACCGAAAAGATTGTATGTGCATACTTGTGAAAAGATTTTGATCTTGGAATTCTCACTCTATGGTTACAAGTATTTTCTGGAGATTTTTGGGCTCATACAGGAAATATCATTCGGAAATTTTTGAGCATATAGTGACTACAGAAAAAGATGCTCGCCATTAGCGGTGCAGTGTCTTAGTTCTCTTCATGCGTTTAGAGCTGGTCTTGGAATCTCTAAGTTACCTGGGAGAAAAGTTCCTTATGAATTAGGTACTGTACAACCGCCAATTAGCGGTCAATAGACGGGAAAATTTTACGTGCTTGTTTCGGCATCTGGGATATAGAGCTATAGTTGCTGCAATTGTGTCAAAGCTTTCACACGATATTATTAATCTTTTTCTACTTAATTGATCTTTTGTTTTTCCATTCCTTCCTTGTGTATGCAGGACTCTGTAGAGGCATGCCATTCAAGTTTCAGGGATAAAATTTTGTAGAACTGAGTGCTTATCGAATGCGCTTGCAGATTTCGACTTGTCCAACTCCTCCAAGCTATGGCATCAAAGCTTGATGGCTTTTTTAAATACATTGTCCGGAGGCTTCCGTTTGTATTAACATGCAAATACATAATACAAACAAATCCTGTATTGAAGATATAATGCTTAAGGCAGTTTCCATCTTTATTTAGTATAGAGTTCTGCTTAAAAGAAATGTTTTAGTGTCTTGTATGCAAGAAACTAGGGAACAATGTCATTGTCCTAATACTCTTTACAGTTTACAGTGCATCTTTTGGCAATGGTACAACATTGTTTGTGGTTTTGTTCTCATTTATTCATAGTATTTGTGCTCATCTTTGTCTTGCATAATAATCATTTCAGTTACAGTTTCTGTGTGAAAAAATCATTTGTGTTTCTTTTTGGTGCCTTAGCCTTAAAACATTTTTTTGTTTTAAATTGTGACTTTTTTGTTTTAATTTAAAAAAATTCAATTGAAACATTTTTAATTTACAAAAATTTCAATTGAAAGGCAATTATGATAAGAGGAACAAATCAAATGTTACTATAAAAAAGTTTCTCTATTGATTTCATTTTCTTTGTACAGTCACCTCAATCAAGGGCAATGAAAATGAGACTGTCTAAATCCTGTCTTTTTGTTTTTGAGAAAGAGATGGGGGAAGAATTCAATCTAAAATGAAGATTTTCATGTATTTATCTTTGAAAACAAAACTACATTGCCTCAAACAACAAAACTAATCCCTTCTCAGTGAGCTACAATGAGATTTTTACACTATTATTTCAAATTTGGGCACAAGATTGGTCTGATGGCAGCTTTAAAATCCTCGTAAAATCTACATTCTGAGAATCTTGAGGCACGACTCCTTGCAGCAGTTGCCATGGCGAGTCTTTCAGATTCAGGCATCGTAACGACCTTGATAATGGAGTCTGTATACTCTTGCACATTTTGGGCAAGGAATCCAGTTTGTACCCCATCTTCTTTTAACACAATGTCCATCTTGGGGCCTGCTGAATTATGAGCTGCGAAGTTCAAAAAGCCGAAAGGTTAATTGTTTCTTATAAGTGGATATAGGAGATGGAAAACTAATGCATAAAGAGCTAACCGACCAATTGGTATTGCTCCGGCAGCCATGTACTCCACTACACAAATGCCAAAATGCTCATCCATCATAGAGTGAATTCCAGAAACTGCACCACCCAAAAGCCTCACCAAATCACTGCAGCAGCATAAGCAAAGTAAAGACTAGTTGTAAAACTTGCTCAATGAGAAAAAACGGTAAGTATGAAGTGTAGCTATGTCCATAAGCATTTAAACATGCAAAGGTTTGGAAATAAAAGGCTAAGTATACTGCATAATCTATATTTTGATTAATTCTCAGAAAGCACCATTTTCTAACCAGAAAAGTTTACAGCCAACATGATAAATCAGAAGGAAACTAAACATGTAGAATCAAGTAGATTATTAACCAGCAAAAAGCAAAATATTTCGAATAGTTCACAAACCTATACATCACATTCTTATGGAACTCAACATCATCTGCCACATTCAGTTCAACAGCTTGGTCCTTCAACTTCTGCAACCTTTTCTCATCTGCTTCATTTCTACAACTACCAACAAGCTGAAGTCTGGGCCTCGGCAGATTTACATCCAACTTCTTTAAGGCAAAAGCAAATGCCTCAAGCTGAGCGGGATGCGCCTGGCCCATAAAAGATACTTCAATAGAAATTTACAAAGACCAGAGTAGGTCAAAAGTAGAAAAAGTGTCCACTAAAGTTAAAGTACCTTAAATTTATTACATAAAAATGCCCACCTTCTCTGGACGAAACTGAGCCACAGAAATAATCTTTGGTGGTGTCATAGGCCTCTCCAATGGAAGCGCCTGTTTATATGCATCAGATTTCAATTTCAATAAGTTATTTGCATACAAATCTTTGTACAAGCAGGATATTCCTGCAAACCATGAATGGAGCTCAGACTTGACAGGCAGTTAGTTACAGAAGTTTCTATAACGCAAACAAGGACTCCAGGAAACCATACAACTATGCTAAAACCTTGCAGTTTTCTCACAATTTTCCTTCTTATCCTAAATTAGTTCTTCACTATTTTTCTTTTCTTTTTCTTTTTTAATCAATGCTCAAAAGAAACAGGTCTCAGCTTCTAAACTACATCGTTAGCAAACCAAACACCATGATGAGCAGAGGAACTAGAAAGTAATATGCAAATTCCAAGATTTGTCAGATTTATAAACTCTGTCAAAATTAATTAAAAGCAGAGGATATACACAAAACACAGGACATTCAGAAGACATAAGAGGCCTATTTTAATAACCCGTATTTCTGCATCATTATCCAGTTACATTATGAACATCTATGATTCATAGGGAAGTATGCACAGGAGAGAGAGGGAGAGAGAGGGAGAGAGAGAGAGAGAGAGAGAGAGATCAAATTTCTGAAGCAACCGCAAAAATTTGCAGAACATAACACAAGGTGCAAAGCGAGTTTTAACAAGACAGCGACAAGGATATATAAAGGAAATAGCCAATTCAGAGATACAACTGCAGTGCAACATCCATCCTCATGGTATTAAAAGAAGAAATATGTGCATTGTCCACTCACATTATGTTATAATGCAAAGAAAGGGCATCAAGGGTGGTTCAATGATGACATTTTTGGGCTCTTCAAATTTTGATCTGACATGCTTATAAGTACTAAAAGTTTGAGACAACAATTATACAGGTAACCAGCAAAAATCATGACAAAAAAGATGAACTACAGTAAAAGAAACCTGAAGTCCTGAAGTGTCGCAAGGAGGGTAAACACGCCTAATGCGATCTGGGATTCCCCAAAGCTTTTCAATATGAGACTTTGTCCATGAAGAATTAACCATTGCAAGATGTGCACATGAGCCCACAATCCCATACATCCAGCTAAAAAGTGTATAGTATACAACTTTGCAACGGGATAGCAACATACTGTCACAAGAGAAATTTAGAGGTACTTCACACTTGGAGTACAAGGACAGAAAGAACAGAAGCAAATATCTGATCAATTTATAAACTCGATTCAACAGATGTACAATTTTTAAGCATGTGCTACAGAAATCATCACCTTTATCATGAAACGATAAAATTTCTAAAAAATCTACATGAAGCTTAAAACTTTGAGATGGAGAGGGGATCACTTCCACGCCAACATGAACAGTTTGAAAGAGAAATTGACACTCATATGAGACCGAGCTTGTATTTCATTTTGGTTGAAGACAAGGATAAACAAATCATGTGAGGAGTAAACTAGAATTCAATCTCATTATAACAAGTGACAAGTGCTAGGAAAAATATTTACATTCTACAAGTTTTTATTTTAATCTTATGAGACTATCCTACAAAAGCTAACTCTAAAATTGGTTAAAGAAAGATTTACATCCTTCCTTTATTTCCTGTTCTCCACAAAACCGGTATAAATGCCACACACTTTTGACAAAATGTAGTTGAAGTACAATGGCAAGTGCTCTATAAAATTCTTCTTGCCACCCAAAAATGAACGAGAAATTAAATGGTCATGAGCAAATAAACCAAAAAGCATACCTATTAGCAATCAGTGCATCATTGTTGTACATAGAACTCCTTTTATGAATACGAGAGAGCATGTCCAAACTAATTGTTGGATAATGTGTGTAGCAAATAACTTTACATCCAAACATCCTGGCAACTGGATATGTAAAGGCATAACCACTGGTATCTAAATAATACAAAGGAGTAAACTTGAACAAAGCTTCCCATGAAAGGTACACCGAACCAAGACTTTGACCAATCATTGTAAAACGTGGATAGGTTGCTTCTTCAACCCATTTCCTCTTGTAAAGGTGCACCACCTAAAATAAGAATCTATCCAATAATTAAATCTAACAAAAAATTGTATACAGTAATCGATATTAAAACTGCACGTATACTGTAACAGAGTTGAAATGCAAACTCAGATTATAGCACAGTAGAACCAACCATTGCACTTCTGCCATTCTATTAATTTTCCTTCTCAAATGTATTACTCAATCAATCAAAATGGTTTTTGGCAACTTGATTCTCATATCACGCCTCCAAGATTTAAAGAAAAATGTCTTTTAACTTACAAAATCCAAACTCCTCACCATTTTTTATGACATAAAAAAAGTACAAATCAGTTTGCAACTACTAGTATAAGCCACGCAAAAATTAGAAACAAAAAATCAACGACAAAGGCATACCTCAAATTATACAAAATCCATAGCATTATCACAAGAAAACAATAAAATCAGTAAAACCCACATCAATTTTACAGCTTTGAACATAAACCCAATAATTGTATCCATTTTTACAACTGCATCCACCAATGTATAAAAAATTCATCAACATAATCCATTTTTTCTTAAAAAATGTAAAAAGAGAAATGAAAACACCTTAAGAGGGTAGAGTAATTTGACTCCAAATCGATTAAGGGCTCGATCATAGAGGCTCTCAGGAGAAGCATCACGATAATCCCCAGTGTAGATAACGCAGTCAAGATCGGGATAGTCTTCTTGGATGGCTTTGACTGCACACCAGAGAACTCTCTCACCACCGCCGCCGTCGTTGGTGTAAGGATGGAAGAACCCGACGGCCCTCTTTTGGTTTCGACGAGAACTGAAGATGGTTGAGATCAATTTCAGTGTTAACGCCAAGAATACGGTTGTGGCAAAAATCAGAACGAAGAGAATCCAGTTCGCCATTGTTGTTGGGAGGGAAACAAATAAGGAATTTTTTTCTTTTTTATTTTTTTTGAGTTTTTATAGTTTTTGGTTATTATTAGTATTTAGTAACAATTGTGTAATAATTTTCTTTTGGGCAATTTTCGTCGTCATAGACTGATAGTCATAGGTTGTCTTGAATTACCTAACTAATATAAAATTTTAATAATCATTAAAAAATAAATGTTTTTGAAAAGAAAACAGAATCGTATTGAAAAATAAAGTGATGAATATAATTTTTATTTGAAAACTTTATATAGATATAAAATAAAGATTTAATAGAAATAAAAATTTAAAAGTATGCTCTTATTATTATTAATAAGTAACAAAAAGGAAAATTATAAAAATTTCCACTCATATTTATTTTAAAAAAAATTCTTTATCACTCATATTTAAAATAATATAACTTTATGATTTACATAAAAAATAAATTACATAAAAACTTATGTGAAACCGATTCATATACAAGACGTGATTCATATATGAAACACACACTTAATGATTGTTGAAATCATGATTCTAATTTTCAATTTCTTACTATTTTTATTGTGGGTTAAATCCTGATTAACTCTAATTTGATATATTTTACATATGTTTTAACTAAATAAAAGATTAAGGGTGCCTTTTTTTAAAATTTTCAATGACAATCATAATGAAGTTTGATTTAAAAGTCAATTAGAGGAATAATTATAATTGCATTGTTATTAATTGGTTTAAAGTTATAGAATAAAAATTATTGTGATTGAAGATAATTGATTCAACCACTAATAAGAATTAATTAAAATTTTGATTTTAACGTAACATTTCTTATTATATCAAATAATCTGGTAATCCACTATATAAAATTGTATTAATAAATGTAGGAAAAATATGTGTAATATTTAAAAATGATATAAATATAGGTTTTTTGTCAAAATTAAATAGAAAGATAAATTTAGTGCATATTTTTGTTATAAGTGAGTGAATTGCATCATTTTATTTTCAACATGAATAACGAAAAAGTTTAAAATAAAAATACACAAAACTTTTTTGTTTTTTTTTTAAATAACTTCATTTCTCTCAATTTTGTTCAAAAGTTGTCGAAAATCAAAATAGACAAAATTAATTTTGTGCTATCCTATAGTGCCTTGCCTTCGATTTTTTTTTTTTTTTAGAAAAAAAAAAAAAAACAAAATGATAGTACCAAATTTCCGCTAAAATTACAAAATTTCCCAAGGAATGTTTCCCTCTTACCAAAGTCGTCCTCTGCACATCTTTTCCTATTCATCCCAATACAAGTATTACTGCTGTAGCAGCTGCTTGAGGGGACTTGTGGGCACTTTCAGAAGAATTGCAGTGAAGAAAACAACGAGTTGCTGTAGACTGCAGATTAAGATGAACACCGCTGGTTTAGATTCTGATGGCCGTCAATTCAAGAACTCCGACGAGATGTGGAGAGAAGAAGTCGGTGATCAATCCAAAAAGTCTGAGTGGTACACCAAGGGTGTTAGTTATTGGCAAGTAATGAATGCTTATATCCCTTGAAAATTTTATTAATTTTTTGTTGGTTTCTTTTTGGGATTTTAATTTTTGGTGGGAAATTCGATGGTATTTTATGCATTTGTGTTTCGTTTTTTTTTCTTTTTTGTTCTTATTGAAGAGAAGGGTGTGGAGGCAACAGTGAATGGGGTGCTGGGGGGATATGGGCACGTGAATGATGCAGATATTAAGGGAAGTGAAGTATTTCTTAATACCCTTTTGGCTGAAAGATATCCTGATGCTGGCATAAGTCGCCATCTTGTTGCTCTTGGTACATATGTTCATCCCTTTTCTGAAATTTGAATCTTATTGATTGCCCATGATTTTGCTTTAAGAAGAAAACAGATGGGCTGATTGCCCTTTTTGTTTTTAATGTTCTTGTTAAAGAAAAGTGATCTTACAATTTCAAAAGCAGCACATTTTGTTCCTTGTACTGGAAATCCAGACCATTAACTTTTATGCTTAAGTGACAAAATTTACCATTCTGTATTGGTGGGGAAGGAAAACATTGGAAAAGGGTTGATTAGGTGTAAAAATTCAAACTTTATGTTTCACTGTGTTTTATGAAGTTAATTGTGTTCTGGAACTATTCCAGATTGTGGTTCAGGCATTGGGAGAGTTTCCAAGAATCTGCTTATAAGATATTTTAATGAGGTAATGTTTTTGGTTGTTTTTATCTTTTTTTTTATTTAGCTCATAGTATGTCATTCTTACTCTTTCAGTATCTAAAATTTCAGTTTGGTGACTGCAAGGGAGGTTTACCAGGCATTGTGTTGTTATATTATGTCATATATGATTCATTATTTGATTGTATAAAGTTAACTACGATTTTTATTATGGTGTTAATCTGTGTGTTCAGAATTGTCTGAATAAACTTGGTAGCTTGGTTATTTTCTTAGTTTCGATTCTTGTGGTTTCTAATATCCCTTCTCAAAACTTCTATTGTTTCAACAACATCATGCCAGTTTTTTGTTAAACATTTAATTCTCGAAGGCATTAATCTATAGTATATATTCAATTATATTATTTGAAGTTAAGTGCTCGTAATTTCAGTTTTTGGATCGAGTTAGGACATTCTTTTCTTTTCAAATTTTGGTGGTAGTTCCTAGACTTCTAGTATGTCAAAGGACTTCTATTCACTCCATTTTTCTTTTGTTTTTTGGTGTGCTTGGAAGGGTGTTGTAGGACAACGTGGTTTTGAAGGAACAGAGAGGGGGTGTGAACTCTAAGGGGCTGCAGTTATTGGTAACTCCTGATTGGAGTCTGTTCGGTTCACCTCTAAGAGTTATTAATATTGGAAGCTGAATATTGCGGCAAATATACCTATGCTGAGCCTGAAATGTTGATGTTGATGCTAATGTGGCAGAATTTGGATGTATGAAAGCATATGTTGCAAATGCTAACATGTTAGAAAAAAAGTGATCCAAAATGATTGAAAAATTTTCCAATTAGTCAAGCATAGCATTATGTTTTTATCTTAACAAAAGCATCTAGTGAGCTAGAAATTGTTTTCTTATCAATTACAATATATGGGACCTAGAACATAACTTAACCTTGACACTATATTGTGTTTTTGGGGCTCAGCATACTCTCTGCATCTTTATTGTTCCAACTGTAGTTTGGAAGATAATTTTAGAAGAAGAATTCGACCAGCTTCACATTCTGCATCTTTTGGTTCTGTCACTTAAGCTTATTCTTTAAAATTTTCCTATATTAAATTCCTTTTTTTTTAATCCAGGTTGACCTTCAAGAACCTGTATCTCATTTTCTGGAGGCTGCTCGAGTAAATTTAGCTCCAGAGAATTTAATGGTCTCAGACTCACACAAGGCTGCCAATTTTTATTGCCTTCCACTTCAGGTTACATGTTTGTGTTCTTACTTTTTTCCACTATATCAACTTCTAGGTATTTTTTTCTTCATGAACTTACTTGATTATCAATTCATCTTTGCACGTCGAAATTTCTTAGATAACTCCAAGAGGCTGATGTATGTATATTTTATAGTTATCTCTTTGACACTATATTCTAAACTATTTCTCATTCTTAAATCTTACTTCAGGACTTCATTCCTGATGCACAAAGATATGATTGCATATGGATTCAATGGTGCATTGGGCATCTTGCTGATGATGATCTTGTGTCATTCTTTAAGCGAGCAAAGGTGAAGAAATCCTTCAAATTTAAGTATTGTGTCCTTGAAATATCAGCCATCACTCAGCTATTGTGCAGTAATGATTGCTTGATTTTGACTAAGGAAACTTAAATTTCCCTTGCTGAATTCTGTGACTAGTTGCTCTAGTATTCAGCAATAAAATTTTCTTCTGTAGGTTTCGGATTATCTTTTCCTGAAAATCCACCTCTCGTTCTCTCCCCACATAATCCTTTTGATCATCTTACCTACCGTTCTGTTTTCCTGTAGTTTTGTGATCCTTCATAAGAGAATGAGGTTCAACTTTTTTAAACTGCATCTTTGGCGGTTGTTTATCTAGTCCTAGTCAGTGTTTTTGTCATTTTATTTTTGCATGTTGATGAAGGTCTTTTAACTACTTCACAACGAAAGTGCATTCTAATTGGATCTGCTATTTAGTTTTCAGGAACACTTCATTTGCAAATGTTTAATTAACTAAACTGTTTGGGGCCATTATCTTGGCATCCTGCAGGATAGGACTCTAGAATCTGAATTTTTGCCCATAGAAAATTGAGTGAATTGTTAAAATTTATTTAAGCTTGTTTGTGGAAAAGTGCTGGCGCCTTTCCTTTCAAATATTAATCAAAAGAGAAAATATATTTATTTGATAGCAGAAAAGGCAATGGATATATTATTCTGCCGCCATGAAATACCAATGGCCAACTATGTTCCCAATTGTTGATGATTTTAAGTGTCTAACTTTGTTTGGAATCTGCAAAATGGGGTAACTGTGAGTCTGTGACCTTTTGTCTAAATGGATTGAGAAGTATTGTGTTATGAAGTTTGATGGTTTTGGTTTATTCTGACTACTTTGTTTCTTCCAGGGTGGCCTCAAACCTGATGGTTTCTTTGTTCTGAAGGAGAACATTGCTAGAAATGGTACTACTCTTAGTACTTATGTTGCTTGTCTCTTCAGTTGCATTGTGATTGATTAAGCCAAGGACTAATGGAAGTTTTCTTTTTGGAGCCATAAAAATTGCTGTTTTTATTATTTCATGCTTTTACAGTTATTGACCTGGTGCCCTGCTATTTGGTTTCTTCTTGTTTCTCAAAGAATTGCATTTGGAAATGCAATCTTATGGTTCATCAGTTTGCTACAATTGTCAAATTAGCATAATGTATTTCAATTTCTGTTCTTTTTAAGGTTTTCAAACATGGGTATCCAAATTTTGTAGGCTTTGAAGGAAAGCAAAGATTGAAGCAGAACAGTCATAATAAAGTCCCCTGCCTAATTTAGTCAAATACTTGTATTAGTGCATACTAACATAATATTGAGAGATTAAGTGATCCTCAAGTATCCTGCAGATTATAGTTTGTCTTTGGCATTGACTGGCTAAACTTTGGAGAAAACACAAGGAAACAAATTGTTTATTTATTGTACATATATATTGAGTTTTTCTGTTGCATCATTTCTAAAATTTGCAGAGCATCGAACTCGACTAGTAGTAGAGGATTGGAAGAGCCAAAAGATACCAAATGTAAGAAACTAAAAATTAAGATTAGGTAAAAAAAATAAGTGGAGGGAGAGAGAAAAGTTGATTAAGAGAGAAATTACTTGCATAATAGAACCTTGATATGCTAAGTACAATTGTATAAAATATAAATCTAGCAAAATCTTAAGTTGCAACTATTTTGTCTTTTTGAAAAAGATCATGATAAATTTTCCCCTGAATTGAAAATGCTAGCAATTGACAGATGGTTATCACGGTTATCTTCACCCATTAAAATGCTTAATTTACGGACCACTATATCAGGTGCTTGCCCTCCCCCAGACTAAGGAATCCTAGCTACACCATTGAACTAGAGTGATGTTTGTAATTGTGTTTTACTTGTACTTGAGCATTTATTGACTCGTTCTGCAATCAGCTGAAAGGCTAATTTTTTAAAAATTTGTATAGATTCATAACCTAATTTGTCACGTTTGAAAGGATTTGTGCTGGACAAAGAAGATAAAAGCATTACAAGATCCGATTCATACTTCAAGGAACTATTCAATCAATGTGGACTGCATATTTGGAAAGTCAAGGTATTATGTTATTATTGGATTGTAATATGACGCATAGAATTTGCTCTATTAAATATGCACCAGACCAGATGTAGACATTTGACCGAGGATTTCTACTTATTTAAGCAACAAAATCAGATCGAAAGGTTATTGTCTACATTGGTTTGTTGAATTGTATGATGTGGCTGCATCATAATCATATATTCATATGCATGAGCATCACATTATTCATCAGCAATAAGTTATCCATGGTACAGAAAGAATCTGAACTCATCTGTCGTTTGGGAATCTCATATTCTCCTTGCATGCTCTTTTAGTACATAAGAAAAGTGTAAAGTCGATTTACTTGATTAAGTTACGAGAACAAATACATGATACCAAACGATAATAACAGTGACCCACAGATGCAGGCACACATACATTCGGGGGTGCAGGTGTTGGGGCGGGAGTTGTAGAGAATTTTTTTGGGTAGGATGAGGAAAGAATTATTTCAAATATATGGGGGCAGCACCCTACAGAGGCGCATACACTAATTGGTCATTTGATAATAGTAGTGGAAACTTATGCTTTGGAACTTTTTTTAAACAAAATAACCAGAAACTTTTACATACCATGGAGAAGGTGAATGAGTTTGTTTTGTTTTCGTTATGAAATCAACCAGTTATGTCTTTGTGAACACCATATTTTTGATGGGCTATATTATTTGTGTGTGTGTGTGTGTGGCCGGTGGGGGGTGGGGGGAGGGAATTCATGTCGTTAAGCGGAGTTGACATTTTGAATGCTTAGATGAATATTTTGGTGTAAAAAATGTTGGGGCTTGTTTGTTTTTAGGTGTCTTCCATTGGGAACTTTTCATTGAGGAATTTTCCCCTCATAAAATGGATTCTAGAGTAAAAACAGAGGCCAGGTTCTTGTCTTGTTGAAATTATGACTCACTCTTACTGGAATAATGCAGACTTAGATAAAGTGTGTTTGAACTGTTGAAGATTCATTCCCTTGTAGCGCATCATCATATATACACTAAAAAGTTTCTAATGCTAAACTTATGCAGGATCAGGATGGATTTCCCGATGAATTATTTGCTGTAAAGATGTATGCATTAACTACTGAGATGCCAAAGAGAGTTAATGGATCAAGAACGAGGCGGTCAAGAAATAGGCCTGGTCTCATCAAATGAGTATCAATCTTGGATCTTATGTACGATATGTGATTCGGTATTGCTCTGTGTCTTTGCACCTCAAAATTTCTAAGATAACTTCAAGAGGCTGATGTATATTATGATGTAGTGATGCCATATTCTAAACTGTTTCTCATTCTCAAATGTTACAGCAGGACAGGATTTCATTCATGATGCACAAATATATGATTGCATATGGATTGAATGGTGCATTGGGGATGATCTTGTGTCGTTCTTTAAGCAAGCAAAGCGAAGAAATCCTGCAAATTTAAGTTTTGTATTCTTGAAATATCAGACATTGCTAGATTATTGTGCAGTGATCATTGTTTGATTTGTATGGTAATCCTCATATTTTTTTTTTTTTTTTTATCAATTCTGATGACAAAAAATGGAATGCTAATTCCTCTAGTTATTATTGTTCTTGAGAATTGAAAAAGTGTCAACAAAATTGAGTTCTTGACGGCAAGATTTTCTTTTTCTTTTTTTCTGGTTTTTGTTGTCTCTTCACTTTTGGCATGTCAGCTTCTTGTGTAGCAGTTTTATATGTGTAACGTCATGTTAATTGCAACATTCTCCCCCTAAAAATATTACTCGAGTAACATAGTGAGTGACTAAAACAATATACAATTATACACAATAGGGTTTAAACTTATCTGCATGACATAAAAAGTATGTATCAACGTCGACAATAAAAAGTATTACGAATAACATCAAAAGTATTATGTCTTTTTCGCACTATTAATTGTATGTTTTATATATTTTTCTATTCAATACACGATTAATTATCAATTGTCGGTTTTATATATTTTTCTATTCAATACACGATTAATTATCAATTGTCTGTTTTATATATTTTTCTATTCAATACATGATTAATTATCTGTTTCATATATGAACTATGTGTTATATATGAAATGATTTCATTGGAGTTTTGGTGTTTCAGTTTGACTGTTGTCATTTGTTCGATTATTGGAGTTTTTTTTTTTTTTTGTTTTACTTTGACTAATGGCATTTGCTCGATTTTTGGAGTTTTTGTGTTTCACTTTTAGCTAATGGCATTTGCTTGATTATTGGATCGCATAGATGATCAATGCATTAACTCTTAGTAAACTATAAAGATATTGAAATTTATAGACTAATCAAATACATAACTTTTTGTAAATAATAAAGTTATATTATTCGACATTTTCACCATATCCTACGAAAGTTATGAATATACACAAACTAAAATAACAATAAACATAAATAAGTTCATCCACCCCTAATAAGATTTAAGATTGATTGGCTCCAATTCATATCTAAATAAAAATACATCTGGATCAAAACAAGAGCCAAAATTTAATTTAATCTCGGTAAAAATTAGTATCCTAAGATTTAAGATTGATTGGCTCCAAATCAGATCTAAATAAAAATACATCTGGATCAAAACAATAGCCCAAATCTAATTTAATCTCGGTAAAATTAGTATCCTCCGGATTGTAAAATATCATCTTATAACGGGACTTCAACAATGCAATATCGTTATTATAAAATGCCGCCGGTGCATAATATTTTTCCTGTATTCCAACGTTGAATTCTTTCACCAATTCCCATCTGTGATGCTTCGAATTATTTACCATCCATAGCTCGATTTTCTGGGATTGTGAAGTTTGGGATATGAAACCCAGTTTTCCATCATATTCAATCAGTTTCTTGCATGAATAATCCCACTCATTGCTGTTCAATTGTGGAAGAGGAAATCTGAAATAAGTCTCTTCATCAACATTGAAAGCAAGAACGTTGCCATCGCTGGTTCGCCAATAGATCAATCCACCCGCATGAACGGATTGATCATGATGGTTAAAAAGGACAAGGAATGGTAATAATATGTTGGCTGATTCCTTCCATCTCCAACTCTTCGAATCAAAAATTTCACAATGATAAATGTCACAATTTACCCGCCTAAAACACATGAAAAATTAAGCGAATTAATTAAAAAGAATATATCTTTCATACTTTGAATAATAAAGGGTTAATTGCATTTACCACAGTTGAGATTTAATCTAAGTACCAAACGAACCTAGTTTTAGAAAAATTGACTCAACAATTAATGTGCTGATTTCAAAAAAAAAAAAAAAGTATGTGTGCATTCCTTAATTTGCATTTCAAAATTTACCTATAATCACTCTAATGTCTTAGTTTACTAAGGTGCTCAGGTTGAATATTAAAATAAAAGTAAAGAAAAATTTTCTTAATTTCTTGCACAAACAAAAACACACAATATATTGTACCAAATTATTCAAAAAGCAATTTTCTTTTTCAAAGATAATTTTTTTCTTCCAAAATTTAAAAATTAGATAAGGAAGGATTTCCGATTAAAGTTTGATATCAATTTAATATTAACAATTTATAACAAATAACAAAATAATTAAAAAAATGCAAACAAGTGTTTATTTTCATTTCATATTTGCTCATTTCTTTTGATTTTTTTTTGTTTTTTGTTTTTTTGACATAAATAATTGATGAGTTTTTAATTTTTTTCATCCATTCTGTTACTCAACTACAGCGGTTACCACACTATAAGGGGAGATCGTAATTTTTTGAAATATTCATTTGGTACTTTAATCAAACTTAAATGTAATTAACCAAATAATAAAAGAACTAACAATTTAACAAACGAAAATAAAAATCAATGGTATGTACCTTGTAGATTGTGGACGCCAATCGTATGATATTCTTACGATTTTGTATCTTAGAGGATTGGAATGTAAGACAACCAAAGCAACTTTCACGGTCTTGTATCTCATCTTTGGGTTGGGTAAAACTTGCCACTGTCCCGTGCTCGGTTTGCAAACATGGTATCGATCCCGTCCAAATTTACGCATAACAATGCATAAAATTCCTTGCATGCAAGATGCTTCAATCTTGACATCTTTCTCCCAAAATTTTTCGTCAACTTTGACGGTGGTAAGAGCGTTTTGGGATTCACCGAGAGATACGAACTGGTTAACGTACTTGCATGACTGCATGCTTTGAATAAAGAAGCCATAAATATTGCCTGTATTTTTGCAATATTTTGGCATGAAAGTATTCTCGTATATATATTTGTTCAATTGTTTGGATACGAATTTGCATGTATCTAATGTTCTGAGACACGTGCGAGAAAGAATTTCAAAAATCATGTCAGGAGGCAATTCTTCTAATTCTTTTTCCATTAATGAAGACGACAATGAAGACATTAATGGAGAAGACAGCACTGAAGAAGAATTAATGTTGCGTTGCTGAATCAGGAAGACAGAAAGAATTTGTTGTATCGCTAAGCAATTCAGTCTATATTTATAGGGAAGGGATGTGCTTGTGCTTGTTTCCATTTTCGATTTAGAATCGGATTTCCAAATTTCCAAATTTCGAATCCTAATCCTGGTTGGTTTGGTTTATCATCTATGGAATCGGTAATTGCCTTTCCTTATCATTGCCATTCGGCTGTTCCTGTGTTAAATGATCAAGCCACCCAAAAAAAATTCCAGCCCACAATGCCATCATGAATAAGCTGCGTTTTAAGCTTGAAGCAACACTCGTAGGCGCCATGGCTGGACCTTGAAACTCCTCATTAGGGGAAGAAGCTGCGGAAGAAATCCCCACTAATAGTTTGAAAGAAAAAAAACCACCGCCATCAATTTCTGGAGAATTTTCACAATCACCCTGATCACCACTAATAAAATAGTGTGGTCCAAAAGGGGTCCAACTTCACTTTGGTATTGCCATCATTGCATATTGCAATTGGACTGGATGTGTTGCAAGTCATATAATCCCTTTTGTTTATGATTTGAATTTCCTCAGTTATTGCTATTATTTTTATTTTATTTGAGAGAATTTATTTGTTTATTTATTTCCAATAACTGTAGATTGTTCTGGTCAGTTTTGAATAACTTTTGTCATCCTGTCTTCATAGTTAATTTATACAATTAGAAGAAGAGGCATAATATCCAAACATTTATTTTAGTAGAAGAAAACCTTGCCATGCACGGTTGGATTATGGATGTTCTTATACGTATACGAAGTTTATCTCATTTTATGTAAAAAGTAACAAAATAATAATAGCTGCCTTGCTATGACAGTAGCTTGGCCTAAGTAATTTAGTTGCACAAAAAAGTAACTCTGTCTTGTTTATAATAGAATATTGAAGTTGAGAATACTTTTTTGTTTGTCTGTCATACAATATATATATATATATATATCATAATAATAAATTTTCTGAAATTTATAGGAAGAAGAAAAGATGAGAATTGTTAGGGTGTGCTCTAATAAGAGAGAAAATTATGACATTTAAAACTTTTTTTTTGTGTAACTATAAAAAATAAGTGAAAATAGGAATTAGAAAATGAAAAGACTTTTGTCCAAATTGTTATTTTTCATGAGTATGCACATTATTTAAGCAGTTGTCAATATAATACATTGAGGTTTAAATTAAATTCATTATCTCGTTTACATTATTAAAATATAAATGAAAAGATAAAATATAATACAAAAGAATTAGATATAACTGAAACGAAAATAAAAGGCGAAATTGAATACAGAAGAATTAAACATGATTTCATTTATTAATAATACCACTAAATTAATAATTATGACACGAGAATAAAGCACAACACATTTTTCATAAGATAAGACTATGAAAATCATTGAAAATTGGTTTGAAAAAGAAAATTGTTGTTTATTAATTAAGGAACAATAAGGAATATTTAAAGTATTATAGTAAACATTTTAAAAGCCAATCAATTATTTTTGAACAAATTGATTATGTCCCTTAATTTCCTCCAAAATTCAACACTATAATGATGATAATGAAATTTACAAATTGTAATAATGAGCATTTAATATATTCATAAAACCTAAAAATAAAAAAGTAATACCCAATTTTAATGCATCTTTCTATCTAAAGAATGAAATCTTACAATAGTTTCTATTTTTCTTGCTTGTACTTGCAATCCCATTCCCTTTATATATATATATATTATATATATATATATATATATATATATATATATATTGTAAAACTCCGAAACTCACTCTTGAAATGTCAAAAACACAAAAACAAATCCAAACTAATGCAAGTATAATAAAAATGAAGTTTTATAAGTTACTTAGACACAAGTTTAGATACCATACTCACATAAATATTTCACACACTAAGGTTTAGTTATATTTGTTTGTTTCAATCCTTAGGAAATTAAAGTTTGTAGTAAACTCAAACAATAAATCTATGACTCTATCATATATGTAAAACAAATTTAAAATAAACACTTTGGTCCATATTTGTCCAAAACAAATATTTCCTCTAAAACAAGTATAAACCCATGATTAATAATTGTTAAGATTGCTAACAGAGCATATTTATAATACTATAACAACTAAAATAAATTCAATAACTTCACAAAGTATTCTCATCACTATATAGATATGATCGATTAATAATTATAACAACTGTTCCCTTCATGTGTTCAATTTATTTTTGCCACTTGAACAATCATGCATAATGTACCAAAATGGAAAAAACATATCTTCAATTCAAAGCCAATACAATTTTCATCCCCTTGATAAAATTTTTAACTTTCACAAAAATATCAAAAGATAAATTTAGCTCATACAAAATAAAAAGAAATATGAAATGATCTATAGAGAACATATGTGTTGAAATATTAAAATCATCTCGTACAACTAAAAATCTTCAATCTCTCATAACAACAATGATGGCAACTTTGGTGGTGGACCAAGGGAAGAACAATTAAGAAGGAAAAAAAAGGAGAAAATAAGAAGAAAATCAAAAAAAATTGTGAGAAGGGATGAGAGGAAGAAGTACAATTGAGAAGGCGAAAAAGGAGAAAAATGAGAAGAAAATCAAACAAAATTGTGAGAAAGGAAATTTTGAGAGGAAGAAGTAGAAAGCAAAAAGTGGTGTATAAAAGAAAGGAAAACAATGAAGTAAGAGGAAATGAATAGAAGGAAAACAGTAGATTAAGAAATCAATAAAAGTTAAAACCCTATTTTAGTGGCCAAAACCGTTATATTTATTGGCTATTGTTAACGTCAGAGCAAATATTAGCATTCAGAGCAACAAATTACTCAAATTTTCCATTTATTCTTAATAAGTCAAACTCCTGATTTTCTCTTTTCATCTTATCTTGATTTTATCTTTTCATCTTATCTTGATTATCTTTTTTTACCTTATCACAAGAGCTTATAAATTATTTCTAACATATTTCCTTTGAAGTTCGAGTTTTTTTTTCCTTTACACTAATTTCCTTTTCAATTTTTTATTAATATAACACTTATTTTCATTCACACTTACATTAAAAAAATTATATAACTTAGTCAGTTAGAAAAAAATAAATTTTAAATTATATTAATTAATATTTCATATTTACTATAAAATTAAAAAGGAATTAGTTCAAATTTTTTAATTAATCAACAAATAACACAAATAAAATAACAAGCTAAATTTTTTTGTTTAAAATTTTCGCTAACATGGCGGCTGAAAAATTAGAAACTAAAAGAGTTAGTTTTAATATATTATGATCAGTTTAATATTTAAAAATGCTATAGATCACAAGAAAAAAATTATTAATAAAATTTTAAAATTTAAATTTGAATTAATATTTTATGATTTTATTTTGGTAAATAAATGACGTTAGGAAGAAATTTTTATTATTAAAAATTTAAATATAATAATTTATTTATAAAAAATGTTAATAGATCACAAAAAAAATATTAATAAAATATTAAAATTAATTTTGAATTAATATTTTATGATTTTATTTTTGCAAAAAATTGTGTTAGGGAGAAATTTTTATTATTATAAATTTAAAAGTCAAATTTAAATATAATAATTTATTTATAAAAAATACGTAGCAAGAAAATTTACTGTAACATTGTTTTTGGTTTTAAAAATTTTGGTAAAAAAATGGACAAACAAATAAGTTAAATTGAATTTGTAAAATAAAATACAAAAACAACTCTAAACAAAGTCTAAATTTTTTGAATTTTATATTGACAAATATTTTATAGTTTAATTAAGAGAACAAAACTATTAATAAAAATAAGTGTTATATTATTTTATATAAGATTTTTTTTTTATAAGTTGGAAATGAAAATAAGTCTTATAATAATAAATATTTTGGAGAAAATTAGTGTAAATGAGAAGAAATTGAAAGATAAGAGAAAATATGTTAAAAAGAATGGATAAATCTTAGTGATAAGATGCGTCGGGGGAGAGAAGATAAGAACTTTAATTTATTAAGGGTAAATTAGGAATATTAATTATTTGTTACTCTGGATGCTAATATTTGCTCTGGTATTAACAGCTTCCTTATTTATTAACTTAATATTGTTTGAAATTTTTATTTATGTATTTAATTAATAATAATAGTAATAATTAATGTTAAGATTAATTTTGTAATCATAAAGATGATTGAGTATGTGAGGGAGGACGACGACAATAACTCACGTGTATCCCCCTTCACAATTTACTATAATATGTAGAAAATTAGGATTATGAATTATTTGTTGCTTGCTAATATTTGCTCTGGCATTAACAGCTCTCTTATTTATTATCTTAATAATGTTTGAAATTTTTATTTATGTATTTAATTAATAATAATAATAATAATTAATGTTAAAATTAATTTTGTGATCATGATGATGATTGAGCATGTGAGGGAGGACAACGAAAATGACTCACGTGTATCCCCCTTCACAATATATTATAATATGTAGAAAAAGTAAAAATTTAAAAATAATTATATTTAAAAATCTTAACTTTTGTAAACTCGATCGTACGTGAGCCTTAGATTTTTGAAAAGTATCAAGATTTTTAGAAAATTATATACCGATTGATAAGAATCCGCCCGAGTCCATGTCCATGGTGTCAAAGTCAAATATGCAAGCTGAGAGATTGTGCCAATGTTTGGTATTCTGGACATATCTCCTTCGGTATAACTCCGAATTACGTGATTCAAGAAGCTCTGTAACGATAAGAGATAGGGCTACAACTTTCATGTTTTAAGTTTTACGAGATTCGAACGTTAGCATCGTCGAAAATGCCTCCCAAAGTTGGAGACGGGATTTTGACGGGATTTTTTGGCAGATTTCCATCTCGAATCCATGGACTATATTGAAGACCAAGTAATGGCGTATTGGGCTTCATTAATTGGATCACGCCACTTTTAAGTTATTTAGGATTTATTTTGCTTTAAATAAATTAAGTCCATTGAATGTTAATTAATGGGCTTATTTACTTTTTAAGTTAAGTAGTTATTGTTATTCGTTTAGGAAAGTAGTTCCCTAAATTATAGGTTACTATTCACGTCACTATTCACGTGAATAGTACTGGTTAGTTTGTTAGTTAAGTTAGCAATCAATCCCACATTGGAATTGATCTAGGTTTTTGGCCAAAGTATTTCCTATATAAAGGAAAGGCCTTGTAACGTTTTTAAATAGAATTGATGAATGACAAGTTTTAGCTTTGCTAAAGTATTGTCTATGCTCTCTGAGTTGACAAAAACCTTTAAGAAGATTTACTTCTTAATTGTACGAAATTAGCCATAGCGTGACCTATAGGTGAATTTCGAACCTGTTCTTTATTTAAAGAACGCGCCAAATTGGTTAGTTGAACACGTGAATTTATCACGGGTTTAATCAATCTATTTGTATTAACGTTAGGGTTGGTTCATGTTTGAAATCAGCTACACGTTCCCCTTGACATCTATTCCGCTTTATTGTTTCGTTTTTGTGTTTGTGTTTTGAATCTTGAAATTGAATCATCAACAAGATCCCCACGTTTCGGCATATGCTTTTGGTCCAGGTGTTCGAGCCTCGCCCAAGATCATATCAATTGGTATCAGAGAACAATTTGTTGTCTCAAATTCAGGTTTCATCGTTAATTTTCTTGTCCGCATCTTTTCTGATTTTGTGCGATTTAATTGCTGCAGTTTTACGTTAATTCTGTTGCTGATTTCGTGCATCTTTCTTGTGCTAATCTTGTGTTTTTCTTGCTGATTAAAATCGTCTTAATCTAGCCTTGAAAATTCGTGAAAATCGCATATCAATTTGGTACTCAAATTCTGTCCGAAAGTTCATAATTTCTGATTTGCGAATTTTGCGTTCTTGCTGCAGTTTTATGCGTCAATTCTGCTCTTCTTTTCTTGCGTCCTTCTTGTCTGATTCTTGAGTCTTTATTGTTCTTTAAATTCGTGATAGTACAGTCCATGAAATTCATCAAATTTGCATGATGATTTAGCGCTGAAATTCTGCCGGATTGTTTAACTTCTTGATTCGCGAATTGCATCGTTTGTGTCATCTCTTTGCTGCTGTAGTTGCGATTTGATACTGCAGTTCTTGATCATCGTGCTGCTGATTTTAGTGATTAAATTCTGCTCTAAATTCAGTAGAAATTGTGGCTAAAATTGCATGAAAATCTGAATCTGAAATTCTGCCGAATTGCGTCAATTTTTGTTCTTGCGACTTGAAGTTTTGTGTCTTCTTTCAGCTTTGTTTTGTTTACATCATATTGCTGAAATCTTAATTGTTTTTTTCGTTGTGTCCTTCACGTCCAAAATTAGGATTGCATCTAGAGTTTCAATTCTTGAAATTCTTTCTTGCTCATTCTTGTTGTCTTTCTTGTTCCTTGAGTCTTATTTTTGTTCACAATAATCCGTGATCATCATCTTGGTAAAAGGAACCATTCTTGATTATCTTCTTGATTTTCTTGAAGTTTTTTGAAATTTTTCTTGAAGTAAGAATTTGTTCATTATTTCAAATCTTGAATTCTTGCTCAAAGAAGTATACAAAAATTCCTTGTTCTTGAAGAATTATTTCATATTCTTGGTGGTTAAAAAAAAAAAAAAACAAACTTAAGGTTTGCATTTGTACAAGGTTGTAATAAAAACCTTAAATTTTTGTCTTGATATTGTCCGAATTATAAAAAAAAAAAAAAAAAAAACCGTTTAAAAAAAAAAAAGATACGGTCCAATTAAAAAAAAAAAAAAAGAGAAAAGTCGGACTTTTATTTTTCAGTTATTTAAATTTTGTTATTTAATTTTTACATTAAAAGAACTAAGTGTTCTTGAAGTTGTGTTTAAAACCATCAAATATTCAAAGTGCCATAACTTCTTCAATACTTATCCGAATTCATTGATTCAAGTTGTGTTTTTCTTGTCTTGAATTCTTCTTCTAGAATATCATAGAATCTGAACGTGAATCAATTATACCCTGAACGTGATCTAAAAAATTCAAGTGACGTGAATTTCTTGTTTAATTCTTGATTTTGCTTGTGTAAAATTTTGTGTTGTGGAACAATCAATTGAGACAAGTTCTTTGCTATAAGTGAACTTGGTCGAATTCAAAGTCCCAATTACATTATTTATTGAGTGATTTAGTTAGGACAAACAAGAGTGACACCACTTAACAAGAGGGAAGAGTACCTACCATCCAAAGTGAGGAACCCGTGAGGATTATTATATTTTTTCTTGCGTTTTTCTTTGCTAATCTTGCAGGTACCAATGGAGGACGAAGAAAGTGCTTTCAAAACCGGTGAACAACAAAAGCAAACTGATCAAACACTTGCACAAGTATTGCAAGATATCAACCTTCGCCTTCAATTCTTAGAATCGGTCACACCGATTTCCAAACCAAAAGAATCTCGAAAGCCTAAGTACAAATCCGAAAGTGAATCTAGTGGTGAAGAAGAGGAGGAAGAAGAGCCGACAAGTTCTTCTAAGAAAGGTGACAAATCTAAATTCTCAATTGCGTCTGTTAAGCTGACTATTCCTACCTTTCATGGAAAAACAGATCCCGAAGACTATTTTGATTGGGTTCGAGAACTTGATCACTTCTTTGAGGTCCATGAATATCCCGCCAAGGAGCAATACCGAATTGCATCTTTACATCTTAAGGATTTTGCTAGATTATGGTGGAGTGGGTTTA
This sequence comes from Ophiorrhiza pumila, assembly GCA_016586305.1. NCBI lineage: Eukaryota > Viridiplantae > Streptophyta > Magnoliopsida > Gentianales > Rubiaceae > Ophiorrhiza > Ophiorrhiza pumila. The sequence continues at coordinate 5,784,772 of BLIW01000008.1, read as the reverse complement.
TTAAAGCTAGACGTGAGGATGATGAGAAACCAGTCACTACTTGGGAACAAATGAAAAAACACATGAGGAAAAAGTATGTCCCAGCACACTACAACCGTGAGTTAAATAGTAAGTTGCACTCCCTTGTGCAAGGTAATAAAACGGTTGAAGAGTACCATCATGAATTGGAAGCTTTGATGATTAAAGCCAATGTCAAAGAGGATCCTGATTCCACAATCGAAAGGTTCCTTAGAGGTATGAATTCTGAATTGGCTTATCAAGTTGATTTGCAAAGTTTTGTTGATTTGAATGAACTTGTACACAAAGCTATCAAGATTGAGAAACATATGAAGGGTAAGGGACGAAATTATACTTCAAGTACCAACCGAAATTTCACTCAACCGAACACACCTTGGAGGAGAGATCAAAAGCCAAGTGCTACACCATTCACGCCATCATCCAAACCAAGGAGTTTCACACCAAATCAATCATCAAGTTCGTCGAGTTTCACTCCCAAAACGGCGTCACAAGCTGTTGTCCAACCTCCAAAATCGGCGATCAAACCAACTGAGAGGTTAAGAGATATCCAATGTTACAAGTGTAAGGGTTATGGTCATTATCAATCTGATTGTCCCACTCGTAAGTTAATGATCATTCACGACAATGGAGAAGTGGAGAGTGATGAGGAGTGTGCCGACATGCCACCACTTGTGGAGAAAGATGAAATCGATCATGGTGAGAATGAAGAGGTTGACGACGATATTGGCCATTATGAGGTTGGTAATGGTAAGTTTTCCTTAGTGAATCGTCAAGTTCTCAATATACAACCCCAAATTGATGATGTATGTCAACGTGATAATATTTTCCACACTAGATGCTTGATTCAAGATAGAATATGTAGTGTGATTATCGACAATGGGAGTTGTACTAGTGTTGCTAGTACTTTGCTTGTAAAGAAATTGAAGTTAACTTGCATGAAGCATCCTAAACCCTACAAACTTCAATGGTTGAATAACACTGCTGAAAACAAAGTTACTAAGCAAGTGAAAGTACCAATCACAATTGGTAGGTATGAGGATGAAATCCTATGTGATGTGGTTCCCATGGAGGCGTGCCATATTTTGCTTGGAAGACCATGGCATTATGATCGAGATGTTACTCTACATGGTAAGCAAAATTATTACTCATTTGATGTAAATGGTCGAAAGTGCAATCTCCGACCTTTGAGTCCGCTTCAAGTTTTTGAGGATCAATCAAGGATTGTACAATCCATGCGAGAATTGCATGAACAAGAAGCAAAGGAGAAACTTGAACAAGAGAAGAAGAAAAAGGAAGTAGAAGCTAGTGTAGGCCAAACCATTGTTCCTAGAACTTGTAATAGCCGAAATAGTGATTTCTTTAATTCTTTCCATTTTGCTTCTTCACGAGATACTAAGAAAGCATTACTAGCTAGGCAATCAATGTACTTATTTCCAAATAGTGTTCACGATTTGCTGTCTAGTGTCTCTCTTTTGCAGATTCATGGAATTCATAAGCATTCAATGGAGTTACAACAAACTCATTATCAATTGGATGGATTCCAATCTGCCTTAGCTTGTTTTCCTCAAGGTAAGCAAGGTAAGTTAGGTAAGTATGAAAGTTTATTGGTTGATTTTAATTGTTTGAATGTTAAGAACTTTGTTAATGTCGATGCTATTGATTTTCAAAGTTTAAATTCTGTTTTGAATCAATTTCAATGTCTTTCACCTACCTTTGAAGCTTTAGTTCGAAAGTTTATACCATGTGTTTTAAAGTTTGAAGATTTGTGTTTTGGTAAGCAAATTATTTCACATAATTCTTCAATTATGAAATCTAACTATTTCATTTTGAATGAGTTTATGTATAATTTTTTCACATGCTATGTTGCTTATCTAATCCATGAATTATATATTGAGCTTAATATTGGATATTTCGAACTACATCAAACCTTTGTATGTACTCATTCAAGTGTTAATTATATTGACTCTACTTGCTGGATTAATGATTCTTTTGATTATTTATTTCGTGACTTTGCTCACATTCATCAAGTTCAAAGAGGTCCATGGGTAATTCAACACTTGTATGGTAAGTTATCTCCGTTCCAAATTTCTTTTGAATTCCAAGAGGTAAAATTTTCTGTTTACAACTATTCAATAGATTGTTTACATTTTAGTCTTTGGAATTACACTCTTATATTTGATAACTTTCGCATGTTGTTAAGGGTCTTAATACGTTCATGTGATTTACACTTTCTCAAGGATGCATATATGTTTTCTTGTTATGAATTTTCGTGTCCTTATGATTCTGTTCATATATGTTTACATCCTTTGTTTTCATTACATGTTCATACCGTACATAATGTGTTAATGATTAGTTCTCTAATTAAGAATATTCGGTTTTCTGATTTGCATAAACTACATGATAGTTATTTGCAACATTGTTTTGAATTCATTAACTTCAGCATTATGATTTATGCAACATTTGTTACGACTAATCATGCTATATGTATTTCGATTTTTCATACATATTCTGCCCGTTCTATTCTTTTGGTGAAAGGAAATTATTCTACGTCTTGTTTTAGATTATTGTACTTTCTTTTACCTTATACATTTGTCTTGTTTTGGCAGGATATATATTTTTGTTGGTCGAGATGTGCATCTTCCCAATTTTATTTGGCTCGAGTTTGCAGTGAGTTCGTGATACTGGTGTTTGACCCTGGAGCTTACTTTCAAGATTCGAGGACGAATCTTTTCGAGGAGGGAGGGAATGATAAGAATCCGCCCGAGTCCATGTCCATGGTGTCAAAGTCAAATATGCAAGCTGAGAGATTGTGCCACAGTTTGGTATTCTGGACATATCTCCTTCGGTATAACTCCGAATTACGTGATTCAAGAAGCTCTGTAACGATAAGAGATAGGGCTACAACTTTCATGTTTTAAGTTTTACGAGATTCGAACGTTAGCATCGTCGAAAATGCCTCCCAAAGTTGGAGACGGGATTTTGACGGGATTTTTTGGCAGATTTCCATCTCGAATCCATGGACTATATTGAAGACCAAGTAATGGCGTATTGGGCTTCATTAATTGGATCACGCCACTTTTAAGTTATTTAGGATTTATTTTGCTTTAAATAAATTAAGTCCATTGAATGTTAATTAATGGGCTTATTTACTTTTTAAGTTAAGTAGTTATTGTTATTCGTTTAGGAAAGTAGTTCCCTAAATTATAGGTTACTATTCACGTCACTATTCACGTGAATAGTACTGGTTAGTTTGTTAGTTAAGTTAGCAATCAATCCCACATTGGAATTGATCTAGGTTTTTGGCCAAAGTATTTCCTATATAAAGGAAAGGCCTTGTAACGTTTTTAAATAGAATTGATGAATGAAAAGTTTTAGCTTTGCTAAAGTATTGTCTATGCTCTCTGAGTTGACAAAAACCTTTAAGAAGATTTACTTCTTAATTGTACGAAATTAGCCATAGCGTGACCTATAGGTGAATTTCGAACCTGTTCTTTATTTAAAGAACGCGCCAAATTGGTTAGTTGAACACGTGAATTTATCACGGGTTTAATCAATCTATTTGTATTAACGTTAGGGTTGGTTCATGTTTGAAATCAGCTACACGTTCCCCTTGACATCTATTCCGCTTTATTGTTTCGTTTTTGTGTTTGTGTTTTGAATCTTGAAATTGAATCATCAACAAGATCCCCACGTTTCGGCATATGCTTTTGGTCCAGGTGTTCGAGCCTCGCCCAAGATCATATCAATTGGTATCAGAGAACAATTTGTTGTCTCAAATTCAGGTTTCATCGTTAATTTTCTTGTCCGCATCTTTTCTGATTTTGTGCGATTTAATTGCTGCAGTTTTACGTTAATTCTGTTGCTGATTTCGTGCATCTTTCTTGTGCTAATCTTGTGTTTTTCTTGCTGATTAAAATCGTCTTAATCTAGCCTTGAAAATTCGTGAAAATCGCATATCAATTTGGTACTCAAATTCTGTCCGAAAGTTCATAATTTCTGATTTGCGAATTTTGCGTTCTTGCTGCAGTTTTATGCGTCAATTCTGCTCTTCTTTTCTTGCGTCCTTCTTGTCTGATTCTTGAGTCTTTATTGTTCTTTAAATTCGTGATAGTACAGTCCATGAAATTCATCAAATTTGCATGATGATTTAGCGCTGAAATTCTGCCGGATTGTTTAACTTCTTGATTCGCGAATTGCATCGTTTGTGTCATCTCTTTGCTGCTGTAGTTGCGATTTGATACTGCAGTTCTTGATCATCGTGCTGCTGATTTTAGTGATTAAATTCTGCTCTAAATTCAGTAGAAATTGTGGCTAAAATTGCATGAAAATCTGAATCTGAAATTCTGCCGAATTGCGTCAATTTTTGTTCTTGCGACTTGAAGTTTTGTGTCTTCTTTCAGCTTTGTTTTGTTTACATCATATTGCTGAAATCTTAATTGTTTTTTTCGTTGTGTCCTTCACGTCCAAAATTAGGATTGCATCTAGAGTTTCAATTCTTGAAATTCTTTCTTGCTCATTCTTGTTGTCTTTCTTGTTCCTTGAGTCTTATTTTTGTTCACAATAATCCGTGATCATCATCTTGGTAAAAGGAACCATTCTTGATTATCTTCTTGATTTTCTTGAAGTTTTTTGAAATTTTTCTTGAAGTAAGAATTTGTTCATTATTTCAAATCTTGAATTCTTGCTCAAAGAAGTATACAAAAATTCCTTGTTCTTGAAGAATTATTTCATATTCTTGGTGGTTAAAAAAAAAAAAAAAAAAACAAACTTAAGGTTTGCATTTGTAAAAGGTTGTAATAAAAACCTTAAATTTTTGTCTTGATATTGTCCGAATTATAAAAAAAAAAAAAAAAAAAAAGACCGTTTAAAAAAAAAAAAAAAAGATACGGTCCAATTAAAAAAAAAAAAAAAGGAGAAAAGTCGGACTTTTATTTTTCAGTTATTTAAATTCTGTTATTTAATTTTTACATTAAAAGAACTAAGTGTTCTTGAAGTTGTGTTTAAAACCATCAAATATTCAAAGTGCCATAACTTCTTCAATACTTATCCGAATTCATTGATTCAAGTTGTGTTTTTCTTGTCTTGAATTCTTCTTCTAGAATATCATAGAATCTGAACGTGAATCAATTATACCCTGAACGTGATCTCAAAAAATTCAAGTGACGTGAATTTCTTGTTTAATTCTTGATTTTGCTTGTGTAAAATTTTGTGTTGTGGAACAATCAATTGAGACAAGTTCTTTGCTATAAGTGAACTTGGTCGAATTCAAAGTCCCAATTACATTATTTATTGAGTGATTTAGTTAGGACAAACAAGAGTGACACCACTTAACAAGAGGGAAGAGTACCTACCATCCAAAGTGAGGAACCCGTGAGGATTATTATATTTTTTCTTGCGTTTTTCTTTGCTAATCTTGCAGGTACCAATGGAGGACGAAGAAAGTGCTTTCAAAACCGGTGAACAACAAAAGCAAACTGATCAAACACTTGCACAAGTATTGCAAGATATCAACCTTCGCCTTCAATTCTTAGAATCGGTCACACCGATTTCCAAACCAAAAGAATCTCGAAAGCCTAAGTACAAATCCGAAAGTGAATCTAGTGGTGAAGAAGAGGAGGAAGAAGAGCCGACAAGTTCTTCTAAGAAAGGTGACAAATCTAAATTCTCAATTGCGTCTGTTAAGCTGACTATTCCTACCTTTCATGGAAAAACAGATCCCGAAGACTATTTTGATTGGGTTCGAGAACTTGATCACTTCTTTGAGGTCCATGAATATCCCGCCAAGGAGCAATACCGAATTGCATCTTTACATCTTAAGGATTTTGCTAGATTATGGTGGAGTGGGTTTATTAAAGCTAGACGTGAGGATGATGAGAAACCAGTCACTACTTGGGAACAAATGAAAAAACACATGAGGAAAAAGTATGTCCCAGCACACTACAACCGTGAGTTAAATAGTAAGTTGCACTCCCTTGTGCAAGGTAATAAAACGGTTGAAGAGTACCATCATGAATTGGAAGCTTTGATGATTAAAGCCAATGTCAAAGAGGATCCTGATTCCACAATCGAAAGGTTCCTTAGAGGTATGAATTCTGAATTGGCTTATCAAGTTGATTTGCAAAGTTTTGTTGATTTGAATGAACTTGTACACAAAGCTATCAAGATTGAGAAACATATGAAGGGTAAGGGACGAAATTATACTTCAAGTACCAACCGAAATTTCACTCAACCGAACACACCTTGGAGGAGAGATCAAAAGCCAAGTGCTACACCATTCACGCCATCATCCAAACCAAGGAGTTTCACACCAAATCAATCATCAAGTTCGTCGAGTTTCACTCCCAAAACGGCGTCACAAGCTGTTGTCCAACCTCCAAAATCGGCGATCAAACCAACTGAGAGGTTAAGAGATATCCAATGTTACAAGTGTAAGGGTTATGGTCATTATCAATCTGATTGTCCCACTCGTAAGTTAATGATCATTCACGATAATGGAGAAGTGGAGAGTGATGAGGAGTGTGCCGACATGCCACCACTTGTGGAGAAAGATGAAATCGATCATGGTGAGAATGAAGAGGTTGACGACGATATTGGCCATTATGAGGTTGGTAATGGTAAGTTTTCCTTAGTTAATCGTCAAGTTCTCAATATACAACCCCAAATTGATGATGTATGTCAACGTGATAATATTTTCCACACTAGATGCTTGATTCAAGATAGAATATGTAGTGTGATTATCGACAATGGGAGTTGTACTAATGTTGCTAGTACTTTGCTTGTAAAGAAATTGAAGTTAACTTGCATGAAGCATCCTAAACCCTACAAACTTCAATGGTTGAATAACACTGCTGAAAACAAAGTTACTAAGCAAGTGAAAGTACCAATCACAATTGGTAGGTATGAGGATGAAATCCTATGTGATGTGGTTCCCATGGAGGCGTGCCATATTTTGCTTGGAAGACCATGGCATTATGATCGAGATGTTACTCTACATGGTAAGCAAAATTATTACTCATTTGATGTAAATGGCCGAAAGTGCAATCTCCGACCTTTGAGTCCGCTTCAAGTTTTTGAGGATCAATCAAGGATTGTACAATCCATGCGAGAATTGCATGAACAAGAAGCAAAGGAGAAACTTGAACAAGAGAAGAAGAAAAAGGAAGTAGAAGCTAGTGTAGGCCAAACCATTGTTCCTAGAACTTGTAATAGCCGAAATAGTGATTTCTTTAATTCTTTCCATTTTGCTTCTTCACGAGATACTAAGAAAGCATTATTAGCTAAGCAATCAATGTACTTATTTCCAAATAGTGTTCACGATTTGCTGTCTAGTGTCTTTCTTTTGCAGATTCATGGAATTCATAAGCATTCAATGGAGTTACAACAAACTCATTATCAATTGGATGGATTCCAATCTGCCTTAGCTTGTTTTCCTCAAGGTAAGCAAGGTAAGTTAGGTAAGTATGAAAGTTTATTGGTTGATTTTAATTGTTTGAATGTTAAGAACTTTGTTAATGTCGATGCTATTGATTTTCAAAGTTTAAATTCTGTTTTGAATCAATTTCAATGTCTTTCACCTACCTTTGAAGCTTTAGTTCGAAAGTTTATACCATGTGTTTTAAAGTTTGAAGATTTGTGTTTTGGTAAGCAAATTATTTCACATAATTCTTCAATTATGAAATCTAACTATTTCATTTTGAATGAGTTTATGTATAATTTCTTCACATGCTATGTTGCTTATCTAATCCATGAATTATATATTGAGCTTACTATTGGATATTTCGAACTACATCAAACCTTTGTATGTACTCATTCAAGTGTTAATTATATTGACTCTACTTGCTGGATTAATGATTCTTTTGATTATTTATTTCGTGACTTTGCTCACATTCATCAAGTTCAAAGAGGTCCATGGGTAATTCAACACTTGTATGGTAAGTTATCTCCGTTCCAAATTTCTTTTGAATTCCAAGAGGTAAAATTTTCTGTTTACAACTATTCAATAAATTGTTTACATTTTAGTCTTTGGAATTACACTCTTATATTTGATAACTTTCGCATGTTGTTAAGGGTCTTAATACGTTCATGTGATTTACACTTTCTCAAGGATGCATATATGTTTTCTTGTTATGAATTTTCGTGTCCTTATGATTCTATTCATATATGTTTACATCCTTTGTTTTCATTACATGTTCATACCGTACATAATGTGTTAATGATTAGTTCTCTAATTAAGAATATTCGGTTTTCTGATTTGCATAAACTACATGATAGTTATTTGCAACATTGTTTTGAATTCATTAACTTCAGCATTATGATTTATGCAACATTTGTTACGACTAATCATGCTATATGTATTTCGATTTTTCATACATATTCTGCCCGTTCTATTCTTTTGGTGAAAGGAAATTATTCTAAGTCTTGTTTTAGATTATTGTACTTTCTTTTACCTTATACATTTGTCTTGTTTTGGCAGGATATATATTTTTGTTGGTCGAGATGTGCATCTTCCCATTTTATTTGGGCTCGAGTTTGCAGTGAGTTCGTCGATACTGGTGTTTGACCCTGGAGCTTACTTTCAAGATTTGAGGACGAATCTTTTCGAGGAGGGAGGGAATGATAAGAATCCGCCCGAGTCCATGTCATGGTGTCAAAAGTCAAAATATGCAAGCTGAGAGATTGTGCACAGTTTGGTATTGCTGTGACATATCTCCTTCGGTACTAACCGAATTACGTGATTCAAGAAGCTCTGTAACGATAAGAGATAGGGGCTAACAACTTTCATGTTTTAAGTTTTACGAGATTCGATACGGTTAGCATCGTCGAAAATGCCTCCCAAAGTTGGAGACAGGATTTGACGGGGATTTTTTGGCAGAATTTCCATCTCGATCCATGGACTATATTGAAGACCAAGTAATGGCGTATTGGGCTTCATTAATTGGATCACGCCCACTTTTAAGTTATTTAGGATTTTTTTGCTTTAAATAAATTAAGTCCATTGAATGTTAATTAATGGGCTTATTTACTTTTTAAGTTAAGTAGTTATTGTTATTCGTTTAGGAAAGTAGTTCCCTAAATTATAGGTTACTATTCACGTCATATTCACGTGAATAGTACTGGTTAGTTGTTAGTTAAGTTAGCAATCAATCCCACATTGGAATTGATCTAGGTTTTTGGCCAAAGTATTTCCTATATAAAGGAAAGGCCTTGTAACGTTTTTAAATAGAATTGATGAATGAAAAGTTTAGCTTTGCTAAAGTATTGTCTATGCTCTCTGAGTTGACAAAAACCTTTAAGAAGATTTACTTCTTAATTGTACGAAATTAGCCATAGCGTGACCTATAGGTGAATTTCGAAACCTGTTCTTTAATTTAAAGAACGCGCCAAATTGGTTAGTTGAACACGTGAATTTATCACGGATTTAATCAAATCTATTTGTATTAACGTTAGGGTTGGTTCATGTTTGAAATCAGCTACACGTTCCCCTTGACATCTATTCCGCTTTATTGTTTCGTTTTTGTGTTTGTGTTTTGAATCTTGAAATTGAATCATCAACAAGATCCCCACGTTTCGGCATATGCTTTTGGTCCAGGTGTTCGAGCCTCGCCCAAGATCATATCACCGATGCTTTTAATAATTTGCAGTAAGATTAATGATAGAACTCTAAAATAAAAACAAATCCATGGCCTTGGAAATAAATAAAGCTAAAGAACAAATTTTAATTTTTAAAAATAAATTAGGAAACCAATTAGTCGTTTAGAATAACTATATTAATTTTAATTTCTAAATTATTCCAATGCATAACAGTTTAATTTGTAAGTATATATTTTGCTTCCATATGAAATCAAATATCGAAGCATTATTTTTTTAATGTAATTAACTAGTATTGCTTAATTTTTTTTTTAATTCAAAAGATCATGCCAAAAATGAATTTCAGTATTTTTACCAATCCCACCAAAGATATAAATCTACACAACAAATAAAAATAAATATAAATCATTCATCATTAGATTGATTTGCTCCAAATCATATCTAAATAAAAATGCATCCAGATTAGGCCCAAAATCTAATTTAATCTCAGTGAAACTAAAATCCTCTAAAATATCATTTTGTAATCTGACTTACAATGCAATATCATATTTATAAAATGCTGTTGTGCATAATATATTTCTCCTATTCCAATTTTGAATTTTTTTAACCAAACTTCATCTATCACGAAGAAGTATTTACCGTTGTATATTCTGGGATTCGGAGTTCAGATATGAATCCCAATTTTCCACCATATTTTTGAATAATAGCATTGATTGCTCTCAAATTTTCTGGAAGAGAAAATCGAAAATAAATTTTTTCATCAATATTGAAAACGAATATATTGTCTCGTGCTCCAATGAATCAATTCACGCACATGGATGATTGATCATTATGGTTAAAAAGAATAGCATGGACTAATTGATCATTATAGTTAAAAAGAATATCATTGACTTGACTAATTGATCATTATGGTTAAAAAGAAATATCAAGTGTTAATAATAAGTTGTTTGCTTTCTTCCATTTCCAAGCCTTTTGAGTAAAAAATCTCACAATGATAAATACTGCAATCTACCTGCCTAAAACACATTAAAACTATTGAAGCAACATAGTACATATATAAGGCTATGCTACTAAAAATTAATGTAGTTTGATAGTTAAAAGATATGATTAAACATCTACACAACACTAGGTAAGATCTGAATCATAGATAACAAGATATAATTAATAAATGTCTCGACAACATTTGGAAAGATCTGAATCATAGATAACAAAGGTATAAAAATATCATATCATAGATAACAAAGGTAAATAAATATCATACATTAATTGACATTTTCTTTTATAGAATATTTTTGTTTAGGTGTTCATTTTTGCGACTAACTTCACATTTTGGTCCCCATGAACCACAAAAAAAAAGGTAAAATATACTAAATCCCTCTATACTATTGCTCTGTTTCACATTTATTCCCTATAATTTTAGTTACAACAATTAACTCCCTTATCTTTTCAAGTTAAGGAAAATCAATAACCACGCACCTTAAATATAATCAATGAAAATATAATTTTAACCCTCTTAAAACTCTTCAATACTTACCACAACTAATTAATTTATGAAAAAAACAAATGGAGATAATGTAAATATAATTTTAACCTTATTAAATTGTTTAATACCTACCATGCTAATTTTAACTATGTTAGAATTGTTTAATACCCACAACACTAATTTTATTCTTATTAGAATTGCTCAATATTTACAACACTCAATCAAACTCTGAAAAATATAAAATAGAATTAATTGATATAAAACTCACTAGCAATGAAAGAGATTTTCCAAAATATATCCTACGATATTGTCATGATTTCTTCCTTATAAAATCATAAAAGGAATACTTCTTGTTCATTTGTAATTTTTGGTTTTCAATTCTTGATTATTTTAATTAAATAATTCTTTGTTTTAAGATTAATTTTATCATTTTATTATCTTATAATACAGTCATATGCTCACTTATGTTCAATTATTTAAGGACAATTAACATATTAGACTAATTATTCTAAAATAAAAAAATTAAGGGTGTTAAATATTTCAATTAAAACTATAAGGGTGATTGTGTAACGAAGTAATAATATAAGGGAATTTAGTGTATTATAACAAAAAAAAAAAAAACAATGTAACCCCAAATGTTAAAGCGAGAAGCTTCTGTTTCTTAATTACAATGCTACAGAAAAACTTTTTTATATATGCCCCGCAAAGTTTGATCCTGGCATTATTTGTTTGTTTCCACCATTAATTCATTCCTTTTTTCTGTATTAAATATACTTCCACTTTTTTTTAGTTTGACTCGAAATTAATGTTTCAATCATTAATAGCATATTACTATTAGTTTGCGAACAAATTTCATGGAGGACATGGAATAGCAATGTTAGATAGTGATATATTATAAAATTTGACAAAATTATGTGTTGTAGATCAACCTATCAAATTAAAAGCATTATTAGATAATAACAGATAAAAAGTCAAGTTCAAGGGGGAAATTTTATAAAATCACTAATAGACTTTATATTTTAATTTTTGGAAAGTCGAAATATTAAATTTTCAAAATATTTAAATAAAAATTTTAGTTTTTCATAGAAAAATACAAAATTTCCTCTTTGCATCGGCCATTGTTGTTAGATATATTCTAGTAATTAAGTTATGTTTCTTATAGCTTAAAATGGTAGTTTGACAATATTTTTTTCAATTTGTTTGTTGATTTGTCGATTTGCCCTTTGCATTAAAAGTAAGTGGACATAATTTAGTGATTACTAAGCCAGTGCCACAATGTTGAAAGTTAGAGATGATCAGGGACGGATCTAGAAGGAATTTTGGAGGGGGCTGGGTTTAAAATAAAATTTTGTTATGTTATTAAATAAATATTCAAACTTTAGGTTCATTTCTTAATTTAGCTAATATTAGGGTAAATTGATAGTTTAGTCAAAGTTTAAAGGATGTAAATGTAATTAATCCTTCATCTGTAAGGACAATATTGCAACTCCCGAGCATGAAAAAGCTGAAAGCGAAGTCGCACAAACTCTTACACAGAGTCATTTTAACAAACACCTTACCTGCATTTGTGCAATGAACGTCCTTCTACATCCACATCACTCCTTGACTTCTTTTAGCATCTTGGCGGGGGTTGAAGTCCCCACCTGGCCCCGCTTAGATCCGCCACTGGAGATAATCAATAAATCCTTTCTAATTTAGAAAAATTTGTTCTTTGAAAAAATTTGTCTTCCATTAATCTATTACATATTAAAATTGAATTCTCAAATTTTAATTCTAATTGGGAATTGGAAAAAAATGTCCATGTTAAAAATTGAATTCCCAAATTTTCCAATTCGGGGTTGGAAAAAACAAATTGTGATAGGAAATTTTTCCTAATTGTGATAGCTAGGTTTATTATGTTTTGCTTCTTCAATTTAATTTCGATTGGTAAAGAGTTAAAATTTAATATTCGCAAAATAATATGATCTATATATATATATATATATATATATATATATATATATTGATATATGGCATTAAGGGTAATGAAACCATAGAAGGGTGTTGATTCTCCCTTACCAAACGCCCTAAATTATATATACATATAAGAGCAAATTGGAGGTTTTTGTGTTTTAGTGGTTTTAGTGTTTTTAGGAAATAAAATTTCTAAAACTATGTACTATTGAAACATTTTGAGTTTAGTAATCATAATGTTGTTAAAAAAAAAATCATAATGTTGTAATACAACAAAACAATTTAGGAAACAAATTAATAAATATACAAATTAATAAATATAAATATTTATCAAATCCATACAAGTACGTAGCTAACTAAACAAACCATCTCATTCGTTCACTTTCTTCTTTCGTATTTAATTTCATTTTTACCTCTAAAAAAATTCCAATATATACAAGTAATTTTTATCTTTCAAAATTCATTATACATAATTATGGTTTATTTTTCACTGTATGCTTAAAAAAAGACTTAGTAACAAAATTTCAAATTATATTAAAAAGCAAAAACTACAAAAATAAAATAGAAAATTTCAAGTAATATTAAAAACAAAAACTACAAAAATAAAATAGACAATTTTTAGATTTTACTTATTTTTTTTAATGATACTACTCATTTAACAACCACCTTTTGCACTATACCCGATATTATTTGATCATATTAATTATTTAGGAAACCTAAGTCTACACTCCCGTAAAATTTCAAATTTCTCGAAACTTTTTATTTTTCAAATTTGTTTCCATAATCTCACTATTTATATGGATTTTCCATTAAGTTAAAGAACCAAAAAAAAAAAAAAAAAAAAAAAAAAAAATGAAACCATTAAAAGCATGTGTATATAATTTTTTAAAACTGAATTTTTTCCCCAAAATACCAATGTTATAACGTACCAAAAATGAGAATTTTATATATATATATATATATATATATATATATATATAAACCAAACATACCACGATTAGGAAATATACTTCTTCCAATTCTTAATTGGAAACTTGGGAATCCAATTTGAATTTATTTTTAATATACTTCTTCCAATTCTTAATTGGAAACTTTTGGAATCCAATTTCAGTTCAAAAATGGTGTAAACGATATGCCTATTAATATGAACTCAAATTGTCAAACCCGTTACATCAATTTCTTGAAAGTCTCAATACTTTATCTTCAAGATTCAGCAACTCAAAAGTTGTAAATACCTCAACAATATTCATCGTCTTCTTCATTGTCTTCATCAATGGACTCTTCTTCCAATCTGCCTTCAGATATAATATTCGAAATTTTATCTCGTACTTCATTGAAAACATTGGATACATGCAAATCTGTATCCAAATATTGGAACCAACAAATATACGAAGCAACCTTTATGCCAAACTATTGTAAAAACACCAGCAATATTTATGGATACTTTATTCAAAGTTTAGATTCATGCAAGTATGTTAACCAGTTCATATCTCTCAGTTCTAATGAATCCCAAAAGGTTCTTAGCTCTATCAAACACGATAAAAAGTGTTGGGAGAAGGATGTTAAGATTGAAGCATCGTCAATGCAAGGGATTTTATGCGTTGTAATGCGTAAATTCGGACGTGATCGATATCATATTTGCAAACCAAGTACAGAACAATGGCAAGCTCTGCCCAATCCAAAGATGCGATACACAACCGTAAAAGTTGCTTTAGTTGTGTTACATTCCAATCCCGTACGATTCAAAATAGTCCGAATATCTTATGATTGGCGTCCACAATCTGTTCAGTACGTAACACTGATAGTTTTTTTTTTTTCTCCCTTTTTTCTGTTAAATCCTTGTTCCCTTTATTCATAATTCGTTTGATTTTTATGTGTTTTAGGCGGGTTAATCACAGTATTTATCATTGTGAGATTTTTGACTCAAAGAATTGGAGATGGAAGAAAGCAGACAACATATTATTACCATCCGATGTTCTTTTTAACCATAATAATCAATCAGTCCATGCAGGTGGATTGATTTACTGGCGTACTAGTGATGACAAAGTACTCGCATTCAATCTTGATCAAGAGACTTATTTTCGGTTTCATCTTCCAGAATTGAAGAGGAATGAGTGGGATTATCCACATGAAAAATTGATAGGATATGATGGAAAACTGAGCTTCATATACCAAACACCACAATACCAGAAGATCGAGTTATGGACAGTAAATAATTCCAAGGATTCCAGATGGAGTTTAGTTAAAGAATTCAAGGTTGGAATACTGAAAAAATATGATGCAGTGGCGTTTTATAATCATGATATTGCATTGATGAAATCCCACTACGAAATGCTATTTTACAAGCTACAAGATTCTAGTTTTACGGAAGCAAAATTAGATTTTGTCCCTTATTTTGATCATGTATTTCCTTTTAGATCTGATTTGGAGCCGATCAATCTTAGAGATGGATGTTTGTAGATGTATAAATGATTTATATTTATTGTTATTTTAGTTTTGTATATTTATATATTTCGTAGGATTGGTAAAAATACTCAAAGTTGTGTGATGCGAGTTCATATATGAAACGATAATTAACCACAATTTTAATGCATAATAAAAATAATAAAATAATTAGAATTATCATTTCAACTTGATTTTATATAGAGGAGTTTTTGTCAATGCTAAAATAATATAACTTTATTCTTTATTGTTTACAAATAGTTTTGTACTGATTATAACTTTCAACATCTTTATATTTGATCATTTATACTTTAGAACGAGTTAATGCATTGATCATTTATACTTTAGAAAGTAATCACTAAATTAATGTCCACTCACTTTTAATGCAAACCCAATAATCGAGGAAGTGCCATTGTCGTGCAGGGCTAGGTCTAGGGCAGGTCTAGCGTGGCCCGGTTTGGGTGTCCGGAATTTACACCTTTTGAGGAAGTGCCATTGTCAAAACACTCACGTAAAAAACACCAGAAAAAAAAAGAAATATTGCAATCAATAACTCATTTTTTTTTTGGGGAACCCTTTTTTATTTATCAAGAACAATAATAACCAGATGAATTAGCATTTGTTTTTTGGTCATCATCAGCGTTGATAAACAAATATGTGAGGATTACCATATAGTCTATTAGTTTACTTATTTTCAGTTAGTTGGAAAAAAAAGGAAGTATATATAGATAATTTTTGAGAAAATCGTGTTTTGTCCTAAAAATTCTAGACTATAGCTAACAAAAAAAAAGGGAGATAGTTAAAAAGCTTTACTTTTTATTTTTTTTTCTGTAATGTATTAGTTCAAAAAATATATGTAGATAGATTTTTTAAAGTTATGTAACCATAAATCATAAAAACTAAGTTTTTTTTAAAAAATTTAGTTTTTTATTTTTACTTGCATGTTTTCTATTGAATTGAAAATAAAAAACGAAATGGTAAGAGCATGCAAAAGCAGTCTTTATTTTTCCGAAATTTCACCAGGTTTTATTATATATATATATATATAATAAAAAAAAGAAATATGTGGATGTGTTAGAAAAAAAAAAAAAAAGCAAACCAAGAAAAATGTGGATGTGTTATTTTTTAAAATCTGTACGTTGAACAAAAGAAATATGAAACAATTATTAGATTTAGATGAATTAATAACAAAAAGTTTTCAACTGAATTTTTAGTGTTACTATTGAAGATATGAAGTAACTATTGGAAATATTATGGAATTAAATTATGCATGATTTTACCAATCTCAAACGATTTTATGAGCAAAATTGTTAATTTGTACAATGAAGGGATTTAGAGTTTGAAAGTTTTGGATTATTTTGTCATATTTTTAATTTTTTAGGCACAAAATTTTTAGAATTATATATTTTTTCTTTTATTTTGCATAATACATTATAAAAATCACTTTAGTCAACACAAATGATCAAATACCAAAAATTAGTTTGGATAAGACCATTGGTCTTATTTAGAAAAAGTCAAATACACAATATGTAATATATTGCATAGTTAAAAAAAAAACATTTTCGGCATGATCTTTTGAATCGAAAAAGGATTAGTATACTTGTTACATTAAAAACAATGTTTCAATATTTATTTAATTTCATATGGCAATATAGTACTATACTAAACAATTTAAGAAAAATACTTACAATTAAATTGTTATGCCTTGGAATATTAAGATTAATAGAGTTATCTAAATGACTAATTGGCAGTTTCCTAATTTGTTTAAGAAAGTAAAGTTTTTTCTTTAGCTTTATATTTTTTTTCAAGGCTATGGATTTGTTTTTATTTTAGAGTTGTATTACAATTAATTTTATTGAATTTATCAACACTAATTAGTTTTTTAACAACAGTAATTGGTTTCTTAATTTAAATATTAAAACATTATTTTAATTGGTTTCTTAATTTAAATATTAAAAAAATATTAATTGGTTTCTTAATTTAAATAAATAATTTTCTCTGAAAGAAAATAAAAATAACAGCAATAACTGAGAAAATTCAAAGCATAAAATATATCATGATCTTCAATATATTTTAAAGTCACAACAAATAAATGAATCAAAGAATGAAGATAAAGCATAAAAATAAAAAGAAAAAAAAACTTTAGTTAAAACCTCACATCAAAAAAAAAAAAAAAAAAAAAATCCAGCCCCCAATGCCACCATGATTGAGCTGCCTCTTAAGCTTGAAGCACTACTAGTAGGCGCCATAGCTGGAGCTTGAAAATCCTCCTCCACTGGAGAAGGAGCTGGTGATGGAATTCCCACAAATAATCTGCTGTGTTTTTCAGACAAAACCAACACAATCAATTTCTGGCCTTTTTCACAATGACCTTGAGCTCCACTGATAAAATAGTGAGGTCCTGAATGGTCAAGCTTCACTTTGGTATTGCCATCGTTGTATGCTGCAATTGGACTTGATGTGTTGCAAGTCACATAATCCCTTTTGTTCACTTGTAATACTGAGTCTTTTGTTCCATCATATTTCCACACTGCAAAGATTAATTCAAGGATGAAATCAAGAATAGTTCAAGAAATTATCAAAAGGGGTTAATTTGTTGAATAATTACCTAGAGAATCACCAATGATGAAACGTGATCTTTGAGACCATTTGTTGAGAGAATCTGATTCGGATGAAGGGATTTTCCAGGAATCAGTTTTGCCACCGACTAAAAGAACTCTGTTAGCTTCAGAGTAGCTGATCAGGAAGAGTAGCCAAGAAAGTGCAAAAATTGATGATAAAAACAGAGTTCTTGAAAATGTTGCCATTGGAATACTTCTCTTTTCTTAACTGCACACAAGAAAGAAACACGCGCGCGCACACACACACACACACTAACTATAATTAAGGCAGAGGTCAAAGAGAGGAAGGAGAAAGAGAGAGATGGAAATGGCAGTGGTGAAGTGTCTGCTTAAATAGGTGAGAAGGGCCAGAAAAACTAGCCGTTTGGAGAGGGGGTGTTATTTTGCAGTCTTCTCTCTTTTTCTGTGGTAACAGTAACGGTAAAAAAAACCTTTTTGCTTCTTTAGGGAGATTGGAGGATTTATTAGAGTTATTTTAGTAAAATTGCAAAGCACAAAGAAAATCAAAGCTGCACAGTCTTTTAAGGAAATGCACATCAATTCATGCAAATTAATACTTCATCTGTTTATATTGAGTCACGTTTTAGTTTTAGTTTTAGTTCTTCTTTTCAAAATAAGTGATGTTTTAAATTAATCTTACAATTTTATATTTTTCATATTTATTATTTTTATGTTTATCCAAACATTTCTTTGATTTTGATTGATATTTCTTTATAAAGTTATAATGAAGGAGTATGACAAGACAACTATTATTATTGAATAAGAAAAGAGAGAAAAGGTCTTTTAATACTCCTATGTCTTAATAAGTGTGCAAATGTTTAAAACGACACTTAATATGAAACAGAGGAAGTAGTACATTGATAGTTATAGATTGCAATGAATACTTCATATTCCTAAATGAAAAGGGGTATTGAAATATTAGTTTGTTCAAACAATAGACCTTTACCCTATTGTGTTATAACCCATCAAAATTGTCAATTTTTAAAATTTCTTGCTATTTATTTTTTTCACATCGCTCACTAGATATCATGTTGACAAGTGAGGCAGGTGCAAAAAATGGAACTTAAACGGCTAACTTAGTTACATTTTTTAGACTTTTTCTTTTTGCCTAAAACACTTGTGTTATATCCCATCAAAATTGCTAATTTTTAAAAATTTTGTACTTTCTATTGTTTTCGCATTGTTCACAAGATATCATGTTGTAGTTGAGAGTTGAGACGGCTGCAAAAAAACAACATGAAAATGGCCAACTTAGTCACGTTTTTTAAACTTTTTATTTTTGCCCAAATGCGTGTGTTACAGCTCATCAAAATTGCCAATTTTTTAAAATTTCTTACAATCTATTTTTTTTCATACTGTTCACTAGATATCATGTTTGCAAGTGAGACAGGTGAAAAAAGGCAAGAAAACGGCCAAATTAAGCACATTTTCAAACTTTTTATTTATTCCCAAAACGCGAGTGTTATAACATATCCAAATTGCCAGTTTTTGAAAATTTGTTACTATCCATTTTTTTCACACCGTTCACTAGATATCATGTTGATAAGTGAGATAGATGCAAAAAAGGGCACGAAAATAGCCAACTTAGGCACGCTTTTTAAACTTTTATTTTTGCCCAAAACGCGTGTGTTATATCTCATCAAAACTAAAATTTTTTTGAAAATTTCTTTCCATCCATTTTTTTTACACTGTTCATTAGATATCATATTGGCAAGTATGACGGGTGCAAAAAAACAGAACAAAAATTGCCAACTTATGTATGTTTTTAAAATTTTTTATTTTTTCACAAAACGTGTGTGTTATAACCAATCAAAATTGCCAATTTTTGAATTTTTCTTACGAACCATTTTTTTTCAAATCGTTCACTAGATATAATATTGGGAAGTGAGATTGGTGCAAAAATTGCATCAAAACGGCCAACTTTAGCACGTTTTTTAGACCTTTTATTTTTTACCAAAACGCATGTGTTATAACCCATCAAAATTGCCAAAATTTTTAAAATTTCTTGCTATCCATTTTTTCACACTGTTGACAAGATATTATGTTAGTAAGTGAAACTAGTGCAAAAAAAGACATGAAAACGCCAACTTTTGGCTCGTTTTAGAGACTTTTAATTTTTGCTCAAAACGCGTGTGGCCTATTAAAATTGCTAGTTTTTGAAAGTTTGTTACTGTCCATTTTTTCACACCGTTCACTAGACATCATGTTGACAAGTGAGACGGGTGCAAAAAAAGGCACAAAAACAACACCTTAGGCACTTTTTTAGACTTTTTATTTTTGCTCAAAATACGTGTGTTATAACCCATCAAAATTGTTAATTTTTGAAAATTTGTTACTATTCATTTATTTCAAACTGTTCACTGGATATCATGTTACAAGTGAGATGGGTGCAAAGAACGGTATGAAAACGGCCAATTTAAACACGTTTTTTTAGATTTTTTATTTTTGCCCAAAACGCGTATATTATAACCCATCAAAATTACCACTTTTTAAAATCTTCTTACTATCTATTTTTTAAACTGTTCACTAGATATCATGTTCGCAAGTGAGACTCGTGAAAAAAATGCCACGAAAATGACCAACTAAGGCACGTATTTAAAACTTTTTATTTTTTACCCAAAACGTGTCCGTTATAACACATTAAAATTGTCAATTTTTAATTTGTTAAAAATTTTAACCGATTGCAATCGAAAGTTAACTACCACCGGTTAACCGTCGGCCGACCAGTCGCGACGGTGAATGGCGTATGATCGGCAACAGTCAGGTTTTAAGTGCACCATCATCCCAAATAATTTAATGACAAAAAATTCTTATTTTAAACTTTATTTAATAAAATAAGTTTCTACATAAAATCAACAAAAACAAAATTTATTAATTTAAACACTAAATTTTCAAACTAAAATATTACTTTTGTAAAACGCAAATCGAAATTTTATTTTTCTCAATTTCCAAAACAAAATACATATCCAAACCAACAAATCCTTAGTTTGTGCAGACATATTGTACTAAATTTTTAGCTAAATCAAACTTGAAGAATCAAGAGCAAAAATTGACTGAAAATTACAGGAAATATTAATGTCTATTGGCTGCAAGAATTGAGTTAGGTAAGTAAACTGTTTGCAAAATGTACGAAAAAGTTAAAAAAAAAAAGATTTTATGGCAAACTGTTTGCTCAAGGTTAGCATGCATTTAGCAATGCATTTGGGATGCTTTCTTTTAAGATACTATTTGTTTCTCTAGATGCATTTGGGATTTGTTATATAGATTATTCTTTGTATATTCTTTGTCACGCAATAGATCGAAACACATTTTTTTAATTTATATTTAAATATAATATTTTTTTTATAATTTCTTTTCATTTCTTTTTTTTATCTCTCTCATTCTCGTTTAATTTAAATTTAATATTTTAAAGTTTTTTTTTTAAAAATTCCCTAATAACTATCTCTTGAAACATAAGGGTATGTTTGGAAAGTGCTTTTTACCCTATTTCTAATCTCATTCCAAATTAATATATTTGTTTAAATCCAATTCTTAAAGCCAAAATTTCCAACCTCTCAAATCACAAAATGAAGGCATTTTAGTCTTTTCGATATCTTTTAATTTTTTTTTTAGTTTTTTCTTCGTGTGAGTTTATCGGTGGCGGTCAAAGGTTGACTGCCGCAGATTAACCCAAATAATTGAATAAAAAAAATCTTACATAAAATTTACTTAATAAAATAATTATTCTACACAAAAACCAATAAAAACAAAATTTAACAATCCAAACACTCAATTCTCTAAAAATAAATATTCCTTTTGTAAAACGCAAACCGAGACCTCGTTTTTTGCAATTCTAAAAAAAAGCACATATCCAAAAAGATCAAATTTTACCTTTTTCTGACAATATTCACTCGGATGCACGTTTACAAGTGAGGCGAATGTAAAAAACATCACAAAAAAGCTAAAATCAACGCGTTTTTGAATTTTGCTATTTTTGGTTAAAATATATGTGTCATAACCCATGAAAAATGAAATTTTGGTGAAAATTTAAATTTTACTTTTTTGATACCATTCATTAGAATGCATGTTCATGATTGAGGTGTGTGTAAAAATAGAAGGGGAAAAGTCAAAATCAATACATTTTTTTACTTTGCAAGTTTTACTAAAATACGTGCGTTATAATGCATGAAAAATAGAGATTTGGTGAAAATTTTACTTTTTCACCTTTTTTGACAATATCACTAAAATGCATGTTCACAATGAGGATGAGTGGAAAAAACGGTACAAAAAAAAAACAAAATTAACACATTTTTTTGTTTTTCTTTTTTTGTTAAAATACTTGAGGTTATATCCCATGAAAAATAAAAATTCAATAAAAAAAATTTAAATTTTACTTTTTTTACACCGTTCACAAGGATGGAAGTTCACAATTTTGGTGGGTGAAAAATAGTAGGAAAAATACTAAAATCAACACGTTTTTTGACTTTGCTATTTTTGATAAAAATACATATGTTATAACCCGTGAAAAATGGAGATTTGGTGAAAATTTTAAATTTCACTTTTTCCTGACAACATTCATTAGAATGTACGTTCACAATCAGAGTGAGTGCAAAAAATGGTACAAATAAAGTCAAAATCAACGCGTTCTTAAATTTTTCTATTTTTTGGCTAAAGTGCATGTGTTATAGCCCATAAAAAATGGAAATTTGGTATAAAAAAATCTAAATTTTATTTTTTTGTATCGTTCACAAGTATGCATGTTCACAATTAAGGTGGGCTGAGAAAAATAGTGGGAAAAAGACCAAAATCTACACGTTTTTTTTACTTTGCCATTTTTTACCAACATACGCGTGTTATAACCCAATAAAAATGGAGGTTTTGTGAAACTTTTAGTCTATATTTGGATAGGGTTTTTTTAGCCCATTTCTTATCTCATTCCAAATTTACTTGTTTGTTTATATTTAATTTTCAAAATAAAAATTTTCAACTTCTCTAATCACAAAATGAAGGCATTTTAGTCTTTTCAACATCTTTTAATTTTTTTTGTTTTTTATTTGTGTGAGTTGATCGGTGGCGGTCAAATGTTAACTACTACCCGTTAACCCAGACAATTTAATAAAAAAATTCTTACTTAAAATTTACGTACTAAAATAATTCTTCTGCACAAAAACCAATAAAAACAAAACTTAGCAAGCAAAACACTTAATTCTCAAAAAATAAATATTTCTTTCGTAAAACGCAACCTGAGACCTCATTTTTCGCAATTCTTAAAAAAAACTACTATCCAAAAAGAACAAATTTCACATTTTTCTAACAATATTCACTCGAATGCATGTCCAATGTAAGGCGGATGTAAAAATATCACAAAAAGGGTAAAATCAATACGTTTTTGAATTTTGCCATTTTTGGCTAAAATACATGTGTCATAACCTATGAAAAATGAAAACTAGATGAAAATTTTAAATTTTACTTTTTTTGACACCGTTCGTTAGAGTGCATGTTCACGATTGAGTGTGTGCCAAAACAGTAGTGGAAAAGTCAAAATCAACATGTTCATTGACTTTGCCATTTTTTTACAAAAATATGTGTGTTATAACCCATGAAAAATAGAGATTTAGTGAAAGTTTTAATTTTCACTTTTTTTTTACAATATTCACTAGAATGCATGTTCACAATGGGAAGTGAGTGAAAAAAATAATACAAAAAAAAGTCAAAATCAATGCATTTTGGCATTTTTTGCTAAAATACGTGTGTTATAATCCATGAAAAATAAAATTTAGTAGAAAATCTGAACTTCACTTTTTTTTTACATCATTCACAAGGATGAACGTTCATAATTGAGGAGGATGAAAAAATAGTAGGGGAAATTCCAAAATCAATAAGTTTTTTTAACTGTGCAACTATTCCAAATGGGTTCAAAAAATGACAAATTTTTTGACAAATCTCGTGTGCTATAACTCAAAAAAATTTCTGATTTTTTTTAAAAAAAATTGAGTCACCCTCATTTTTAAATCAGTAGATAAATTGCGTGCACCTAATTAATATATGTTCAAATATGACAAATTTTTTAACAAGTATCATGTGCTATAACTCTCGAAATTTTTCTAATTTTTGAAAAAATTTTGTCTCCCATTTTTTACATCAGTCGATAGAATGCATACACCTATTTCAAATGGGTTAAAAATGACAAAGTTTTTTGACAAATCTCGTGTGCTATATAACTCACGAAAATTTTTTATTTTTCAAAAAAGTTTAATCACCCTATTTTTTTACATCTGTTGATAGATTGCATGGTTCTAATTGATATGGGTTAAAAATTGACAAGTTTTTTTGGCAAATCTCGTGTACTATTACTCACGAAAATTTCAGATTTTTAAAAACATTTGAGTCACCCTATTTTTTACATCAGTCGATAGATTGCCTATTCCTAATTGATATTAGTTTAAAAACGATCCATGCTTTGATAAATCTCGTGCGCTATAACTCACAAAAGTTTCTAATTTTTTAAAAAATTTGAGACACATTATTTTTTATATCGGTCGATAGATTGTCTATTCCTAATTGATATAGGTTCAAAACGACCGATTTTTTTGACAAATCTCGTGTGCTATAACTCACAAAAATTTCTAATAATTCAAAAAAATTGAGTCACCCTATTTTTTACATCAGTACATAGATTGCATGTTCCTAATTGATATGGGTTCAAAAACAACAAGGTTTTGTTTTGAAAAATAGTGTACTATAACTCACAAAAATTTATGATTTTTCAAAATATTTGAGTCACCCTATTATTTACATCAGTCGATAGATTCCATATTCCTAATTGACATGGGTTCAAAAACGACAAGTTGTATGACAAATCTCGTGTATTATAACTCACGAAAATTTTTGATTTAATTTTTAAAAAAAAATTGGTCATCCATTTTTCTACATCTATTAAGAGATTCCGTGCACCTATTTCAAATGGGTTAAAAATTGATTCATTTTTTTTACAAATATCGTGTGCTATAACTCATGAAATTTTCCGATTTTTTTTTTAAATTTTAGTTACCCATTTTTTACATCAGTCGATAGATTTTGTGCACATATTTCAAATGGATTCAAAAACGACAAGTTTTTTGACAAATCTCGAAAGAATTACTCAAAAAAAGGACCTAAATAAGTAGCTTAATTCGAAAGAATTTCTCAAATCATAGTGCAAAGATCTTTTGAGTCTTTGCTGTTATTACTGGATGCTCCTGTACTAGGAGACTTTGAGTAGTGCACTAGGGTTGGCAAACATTGTTAGAAGGGATATTCAAACATTGATTTCGTGAAAACTCATAAATTAGTTAATAAAATTTTGAGTTATTTCAGTCATTGCTAATTGATTTTTAATTGAACCGTACTAAATTTGATCATTTCGAATATGCATGACTCGAATCTATCTATGCAAACGAATACTGAATTTCCTTTTCAACAAAGGAAAAAAAAATCATGTGGGGATGAACTAGAAACGAAATTAAAAGATTCAATATGGAATATAAAGAGTATAATCAATTTATGGATTACTTGAAATTTAATTTTCTAAAGCAAATGAGTACTAGTCAACATGCTTAATCATGCAACAGAGATATGTAAGGGATTTGCACTTGCACTAACTGTATTTCTAAATTCTAAACTACATCATTAGTTCATTACACATATTCCAGATTGATTCTTGCTCTTTGTCAAATCTTTTCATAATTGCATGCAAAATGCAATAATTGTTTGTGATTTTTTTTTCTTAAACTTTATGGTATATTAACTTAAAAATTAGCTTAATTGTGGAGGATTTCCTACAATCACCTCTAATATCCAATCATGCTCAAAGTTATGCTAGCATTTAAGCTAATTAAGATACCTCAAGTCAATCAAATTAAAGAGAGGAAATAATCACAAATGATTCTAGTCTAGGAATCTTCTAAAATTTCAGCAATTTTTACTAGTAAAATTAGAAACGTGCAATGTCAAAAGTTGCTCAAAATATTATGCTTGTAATTGTGAGTTCCGTTTGGTTTCAATTAGGAACATGTGAGATAATAATAATAATTGGAAAGGATTTATATTTTGATTGTTCTTTGATGGTCTAGTTTCTATGACTGTTGATTTTTTTATCTGAAGTGTTTATCTCTGTCTTTGTGGGTTATAATCAGTTGTCCAGTTGTAATGGCTATTCCTAAGGAGACTGGTGAACTTGAAAATCAGGGATCCCTCAGTCAAAGACCTTGCGAGATTGAACATGAGTGGTGTCGTAATCTCTCTCTTCAGAGTTTGAGTTGGACAGATCATGCCGTCGAGCCTAGAACTGGCAGTGAGTTCCCTACTGTATTGGAGAACATAGTATCTGGAGATAATAATTCCAGTTTCTCGACAGAGGTAGAGCTTAAAACATAAAGTATTTTGGGTTCACTGGCAATAAATTGAAGATGTTTTATTTTCCTATGATGTAAATGACATACTCGAGTAGCTCGACTCGAGCTTGAGCCCATATAATCTGAGCTCGAGCTCGACTCGAATTCCAATTCAAACTGCTCGAACTCGACTCGAGCTAATGTCAAACCGAGCTCGAGTCGAGTAGTTGACCGAGCTACTCGCGAGTAGCTCGATCGATTACCAGGCCTAATCTACATTCTACTGCTTGACAATGAGGCAAAGCGCTGTATATATATACTCATCGCATCTAACTCTCCAAATCACTTTCTTTTTTCTTTCTTCATCCATTTCCACCACCATGTTGAAATCTCTGCGCTCTCTCATGATCATCGGAGCTCACACAGCTAAAACACTCATTCACCCCCAACCCCCCCCCCCCCCCCCCCCGCCGTCACATTTTACCCTTCTTCATTTCTCAGTTTCTTTTCTGTCTTCTTCTCCCCGTTCTTACTCGGCTCGGGTGGTTCGGGTGGTGGATACCCGAAGCTATTTGCTGCCCTTAGCTCGGATCCGCCGAAGTGTTACGCTTGTAACAAAAAAGTTAAAACGCCCTATCTCCTCGAACTTCAATGGAATAATTCAAAGAAGCTTAACCACAAGAGCCATAGTAAGATATATAGATATTGCCATGACAAGAGAAAGTCAGGAACAGAGATGGAGAAGCACATAAAGAAGGGTGAGTGCCCCATCAAAAGAAGCTTGAGTGGTACCTATAGACTTGCAGTGGATAGGATTGATGCTCAATACAAGCAATGGAGGGAAAAAAATGGGAAAAAATTTGAGAGTGATGAAACGGAGAAGGAACAGTATGTCGTGTGGGCGAATAGCGAGTACAAACTTGAATCTAAAAGCAACATTGAAGAGGAGGAGGCTGAAGAGGAGGAGGAGGCTGAAGAGCATGATGCGTCTCGGAGGGTCGACATCCAAAAGCTCTTAGCCGCGGTTAGCCAGAATGCGCCTAAATGTTCTGCTTGCAAAAAGAAACTCAAAACACCTTATTTATTAGAACTTCATTGGAACAACGAGAGTCGCAAAAGCAAGAAACTCAAAACTCTTCATTTGAACAACGAGAGTCGCAACAGCAAGAAACTCAAAACTCTTCATTTGAACAACGACCACAGCGGGTGTGGGAAGATATGTAAATTCTGTCGTGACAAGACAGAATTCATAAAAGACCTGGTTAACCACCAGGCATCTGATTGCCCCATCAAAAATAAATTGAGTGACCGTATCTAGGCGCACTAAAAAAGATGGACTTTCAGTACAAGCTGTGGAAAGTTAAAAACGGCAAAGTATTTGAGAATGATGAAAAAGAGGAAGACCAATATCGTGAGTGGCTGGAGAAAGAGTATAAACCTGAAAGCAGGAAGGGACCCGGGGTAAGAAACACTGAAGTGGAGGAGGAGGAGGTAGGAGGCTGAGAGGAGGAGAAGGAGGAGGCTAAAGAGGGGAGAAAAGGGAAATGGCGGGGAAGAGGAAAACAGTAGCCAAGGCTTTATTGGTCTCGATCCAGGGGCAAATATCATGAATACCCTGGTGGTCGTGGTGGTAATGGGTGGCCGCCTTATAGCACAGTTGTTAAGTTTTAGGTAAAGCAATTCAATATGCAATTGCTTGAAGCATTACACCCTAAGTATCTAGTTTGGAATACCTAGCATGCTGCCTCCAACTAGCATATTTATAGGAATACACTAGCGTTAAAACCAGTTAATGGGCTCTTGCCCATTCAGGCCCATTACAAAGGTTCATTATCTATTGGGCTTATATTAGAACATATTATTGGATTATATTAAATATCCAACAACAGTAAGTAAACATCTTTGCTCTCTGTGAAATTCCTGTGGATGCAATTTACAGTACTGTCCTTTCGTTTGGCTGAAGATAAATTGTTTAATTCACTGTAGTTGTGTAGATTTATCAATTCGAAATGCTCCTTGATTAGTTATAGTTGTTGGAAATGTGAGAGTTGATAATTATGATGATGATATGGAAATAGGTGCCATTCTCAAACAATTTAACATCATAAGCATTTCAATTAGTAGTCCTTTAAATTTACAAGTACGCTAATCACCAACTTTAAATTTAGGAAGTTGTTTATTTGTAAGTTGCAAAGAGCTAAGGCTCCGTTTGGATGAGGTATTTTTAGATTTTATCATGAAATTTTTTTCCTTGGAATTTGTTATGAGAAAAGAATATTTTGAGAGTGTTTGGAATGAATGATTTTGTTTTGTTGGGATTTATATTGAAGATTTTTTTATTAATAAAAGTGTGAAATTTAAATTTGAATTAATATTTTATTAATTTATTTTGGTGAGAATTGTGTTAGAAAGAATTGTTTATTATTAAAATTTAAAATTTAAATTCAAATTTAATATTTTATTTATAAAAAACACTGTAGCAAAAATAATTACTGTAGCATGGTTTTTATTTTTAAAAATTTTGATGGAAAAATTAAACAAAACAAACTACTCATTTTGCATTTGTGAAATAAATCACTAATTTTGCAGAGTCCAAACAGAGCCTAAACTTTTACTCTGAAGAAGGGGATAGATTAATTAGAGTTTTACCAAACCGAGGATCCAAGAGTCTTTTCTCAAAATATGATTGTTTTTAAAAGATTTTCTAAGAATAGGGTTGTTTTCAAACCCTATTCTAATTATAGGAACTTCGCACTCAAAGAATGCGAAGTCTTTGAAATATGAAAAAAAATATTTAAATAATGAATTCAATATAATAAAATTAAATAATAACATTATAAAATATAATTATATAATTAATAAATTTAAAAAAAAATTGACATCCGAACTTACGTCCGGACGTCGGTTTTCATCCGGACTTGCGTCCAAACGCCCGGACTGAAGTCCGGATGCCAATTTTTTCTAAATGATTATAAAATTTTTTCTAAATAAGTATAAAATTATTTGCAAGGGAATTTTTTTTACAAACATAATTGGCATTAATTATATGATTACATTTTATTATGTTGTTATTTTATTTTGTTATAAAAAAATTCATTGGAAAAATTTATAATACCGCAACTCACAGTTGTAAAAAAATATTTAAAGTAATTAATTTAGGAAAAATTTGAACTCACACATGTAAAAAATATTTAAAGTAATTAGAAAAAATTTGAACTGTTTAAAATAAATCCGAAAAAAAAGTTCATTGAAAAAAATTATAATTACGCAACTCATGAATATTTTAAATATTTTACGGAATATTTTGCTATTTTGCTGAATGCTATAAAATTATAGGAAATTCGCATTTGTTGAATGCGAACCATCTGAAATCGCATTCAGCAAATGCGAACATAAGGAACTTCGCATTGACTGAATGCGAAGTCAGTGAAAAAAAAATAAAAAAATATTAAAATAATGAATTAAATATAATAAAATTAAATAATAACATTATAAAATATAATTATATAATTAATTAATAAATTTTATAAAAAAAATTGACATCCGAACTTGAGTACGGGCATTTGGACGCAAGTCCGGATGAACGATGACGACATTAATGTGAACGTTCATGTACACGAAGTTGAAGAACATTTAAATGCGATAGACGAACATTTACATGAAGTTGTTGAACATGTCCGGATGCAAGTCCAGATGATTTTTTTTTGTTTATATTAATTATATAAATATATTTTATAATGTTATTATTTAATTTTATTATATTTAATTCATTATTTTAATAATTTTTCATTTTTTTTTATTTTTTTTCCATATTTCAATGACTTCGCATTTCACATTTGCTGAATGCGATTTCAGAGAGTTCGCATTCGGCAAATGCGAATTTCCTATAATTTTATAGCATTCAGCAAAATAGCAGAATATTCCGTAAAATATTTAAAATATTCAAGAGTTGCGTGATTATAATTTTTTCAATGAACTTTTTTTTCGGATTTATTTTAAACAGTTCAAATTTTTTCTAATTACTTTAAATATTTTTTACATGTGTGAGTTCAAATTTTTCCTAAATTAATTACTTTAAATATTTTTTTACAATTGTGAGTTGCGGTATTATAAATTTTTTCAATGAATTTTTTTATAACAAAATAAAATAACAACATAATAAAATGTAATCATATAATTAATGCCAATTATGTTTGTAAAAAAAAATTCCTTGGAACTAATTTTATACTTATTTAGAAAAATTTTTATAACTATTTAAAAAAAATTGGCATCCGGACTTCAGTCCGGGCGTCTGGACGCAAGTCCGGATGAGATTTTTTTTAATTTATTAATTAATTATATAATTATATTTTATAATGTTATTATTTAATTTTATTATATTTAATATATATATATTTTTCATATTTCAAAAACTTCGCATTCGATGAATGCGAAGTTCCTATAATTAGAATAGGGTTTAAAAACAACCCTATTCTTAGAATATTTTTTAAAAACTATCCTATTTTGAGAAAAGAATCAGGATCCAACCCTTTAAAATATTTTTTCTTTTTTTTTTATTGAAAAACCAAATAAAATAAACCTTGAACTGTGAATTACATCATTTGTAGTCAGTCGGTTAATTTATAGTCGAAATAAATCTGAATTTCCTCAAAGCCACAGTTGTCCCATAAGAATCACTGAATCATCATCAACAACAAGCCACATCTATGACATATGTCAACAAAGAGTGCATTGTAAAATGACACACGTCCATTCCAAAATCTGCACTACAAAACACTCAAAGGAACGTGGCAAAGCCTTAATATAAACTACAAAGAATTCACAATTTCCCACACAACAAATGCTCGTATCCATTTGAAGAAATCATCAATCCCTAACTCAATCATTTCTAAGAAAATCCCATTTTTTCTTTTGTGAAAAATCCAAAGAAACAGCAACCAAAAATGGCTGCAAATGATGATTGGAGGAAAAACGCAGACACCCACAAAATGAATCCAGAAGATATGAAAAGGGCTGGAGTGGATGGTTCGAAAAGGCCACCAGGATACAACCCTGGTGGTGTATTGCATCAGAGGAGAAAAATGCCTTATAGTCCTTTGACTATGGCTTTGATTGGCGTAGCCATTACTGGTTCAATCTTTTATCTCACTTTGTATACTAAAAAGAAGCCAGAAGCGACTGCTAGAGATGTTGCTAAAGTCAGTACTAATACTGCTGAACCTTCTGATACTCGTCCTCGCAGATAGGAAAATATTTTGGTTCAATGGACACTTATATTATGGTTTCTTTTGTATCTTTTGTTTTATGTTCTTCTTTGTTGGATTCAATTTTGTGTTGGGAAAGAAAATTTCATGGCATTTGGATCCCATTTTTGTTAATTTCTAGCATAAAACATGTCAAAAAACCATACAGAGACTTAGCCATATATATGTTGCTTTGCAACTTCAATTATGGTTAAGAGACTCATTATTGAAAATCATTGGAGAGAAATGGTTACAATTTCTGGGATTGAAACTTTGATCAGAGATTCAGAATTGATGAAGACTAATTAATCCATTATATATGTTGAATTGGAGAGAGTTTTTAATTTCCAAACCTTATTCAAGGACACAAACAACTTATGAAAATAGAAATATATATCAACTTCATCCTAAATATTATCATGATGGTATGAACTGTTGTGTATTTGATCAGATTATTGAAGATCATATGAACTAGAATCCATGCAAAAATCCAAATTTGAAATTCATTTTGCATCCCTCCAAAACCAGTTCTTTCTTTGGACTCCTAAAAGTCCATGCTGCTTTTGCCTTTTGCTTCCTAAAAAGGCTAAAAATTTCATAGTTGCATTCATGGAGTGTAAAAATACTTAGGAGATAACTCAATAAAGATGAGAATTGCCTCTACATATAAACCAGGTTACAAGACAATATATATACTAAATAACACTAACAACACTTCCTACAAACCAGAAGAGGTAACAACTAAATATTTAAGAAAAGAACAAACTTTCTAACTAATCTCACGTTAAAACAAGCAACTTTGAAGTCTTCAACTCTGACACTCCCCCTCAAGCTGGACCGTACATATCGTACATTCCGAGCTTGTTACACAGCACACAGCTCTTCAAAGTTTATGCCTAGAACTGGTTCCCCTCAAGCTGGACTGTACATATCGTACATTCCGAGCTTGTTACACAGCACACAGCTCTTCAAAGTTTCTGCCTAGAACTGGTTTAGTTAACACAGCAGCCAGTTGTTCTTGGGTTGATGTATAGATGAGGCTCACTTCAGCATTCTTCACTTTCTCAGAGATGAAATGTCGATCAATTTCATCAACATGTTTGGTTCTGTCGTGATGGACAGGGTCTTTGGCGATTTTTATTGCAGCTTGGTTGTCACATCTGAGCTGGATCAGACTGTTCCCATTCATCCCAAGTTCAGTAAGAACACTGCGAATCCAAATGCCCTCACATATAGTAATGGGCATAGCTCTGAACTCTGCTTCTGCACTACACCTAGCTACCACCGGTTACTTTTTGCTTCTCCATGTCACAAGATTTCCCCACACATAAGAACAGTAACCACTCGTGGATAGCCTGTCGGTATTATTTCCAGCCCAATCGGAGTCAGGTTATTAAGTAGCAGCATGTATACTTACCAAAGTTGCTAAGAGTTAGCTGGAGAGGATCCGTGGGTGGACGAGGAATCCACAAATCAACCTATCCAGTCATCCATGTTAGATTACTCAGCCATAATAGTAACAAACTACTAGAATGACTAAAAAGCAGATGTACATGGAAAAACGGATGCTCTAAGCATTGATCTGCAGTTGGCCTCTCTTTAGGGTCGCATGAAAAAAGTTGCTGAAATTCAAAAGAGGATTTCAATAATGAAGACACGTATAATTCATTCTTATACGAGAAATGAGCCAAAACAATTTCAAGAACTCAGTCATACTGCACTAATAGCTACCTTGATCAAGTCGATAGCTTCTGGACTTGCATTGGGAACAATATCAGAAAGATTGGCAGGCGTAATCTAGCAAAAAGAAGGGGGGAGCAGGATAAACATGAAAATATCAGGCGATAGGGAGGAATAAGGAGAGCATATACAAGCTGCAGGAAACTATTGACAACTTCAATCCGTACTTACTTCAATGTAACTGATTTCAAACAAATGTGAAATGTTCCTTGCTTCAGGAAATACATTCCAATCAGGTATACCAAGAACACAGCATATCTTGTATAGCTGATCAATTTCGCTGGTCATACCAAACAGCAAGCTTAACATCTTTCAGAGTATAGTTTTTCAAACAAATTAATCCAAGTGTTACACTATCAACCAATGACAATTAATCGTGTTAGAGTGGGAAAAATTTCATCCATAAAAAATTCAGGCAAAGTTAAAACTTAGTCATAAAATCACCTTTCACCAGGGAAGATTGGACAGGAAGTGAAAAGTTCTGCAAGTAGTGCACCAACTGCCCACATATCTGTGATATTTGATCTTTGTTAGATGATGGTCCAAGACAGCAAGGACAGGACAAGAAGCATACTAAATTTGATATATTTAAGAAAAATTAAGGCATACAATTTTCCATAGAAAGCCATCAAATGATGCCAAATTAGTTTTACTTGTCTTTATACAGAAGGAGAAACACTCTTGGCAAAAAAAAATTGTCACTCAGATATTTCTACTATATTTTAAGACTGCATACCAATATAGATAGTGAATCAAT
This sequence comes from Ophiorrhiza pumila, assembly GCA_016586305.1. Lineage (NCBI taxonomy): Eukaryota > Viridiplantae > Streptophyta > Magnoliopsida > Gentianales > Rubiaceae > Ophiorrhiza > Ophiorrhiza pumila. Next base: position 5,750,576 of record BLIW01000008.1, on the reverse strand, counting down.
TAATTAATGCTACATATCAAAGAGTGCATAAATCAATTTCAGAAGAGAACCTTTAAACTTGAAGGGGAGCAAACTGGGTGTCAGTCAATCCAATTTCAGACAGAAGAAAAATTTCTTGAAATTTGGAACTGGTCTTAGAAGGTTAGATTTCACACATTACCACAAACTACTAAATACTTTTGACAGTTCAGAATTCTTTTACTGCTAGGTAGTTCTTATTTTTTGCCAACGGCATACAGACTCGAAAGAAAGATCCAAAAAACAGCTGAGTAATTACAAGGAAGAAGAGGAAAAGTTAATTAAGTCCCATGCTCAGTTAAAGCAAGGGCTGTCCTACAAACGTCTAATAGCAACCTTATTCAACTTTAAGAGTTAAAACTATAAGAAATAAAAGGTCAGATTGTTCCAACTTTCAGCTGTACTTCCTCAAAAGAGTGAACAACAAAATGCGAGGTCCAGATCATTTACAATTTCCTTTTGATTGTAGTTAATACCTAAGACCTAAATCTTATTAGAATGCTTTAATGCATCGGGGAGTCCAGGATCAATTACAAAATACCCCTGAAACTATCCAATATGAGCTACAATTTCCAGATACAAGATAAATATGTAAGAGAATAGTTTTGCACATTAAGATAATTAGCAAACTTATGGAATCGTCAATTTACAACGTTGTAACTTACCAATGGCAGGAGTGTAGGATGTGGATTGCAACAAGACCTCTGGCGCTCGGTACCTTGGAAAGACATGTGATTTCAAAATAAGAATGATGATTCGACCACATGAACATGTAGAGTATTCTAATTCAAGAGAAAATGACCCACCAGCGAGTAGAGACATAATCAGTAAAAGGAGGTTGTGATGACACTTCTCTAGCCAGTCCAAAGTCGGCGATTTTAATGATATCCTCAGTCACCAGCAAATTTTCTTGAGACGTAACGGTTTTTGAATTATGTAACTTTTGCAGTAAAGATGCTAACACAGATTATAATGATAGGAAAGGAAATGTAACACACATAGAAATTCAAAACGATGAATACCAGGTTTTAAATCCCGATGGAAGTATCCATTTCTGTGCATATAACTAAGTCCTTGCAGAACCTGAGATATCAAGCTTCGAATCTCTTCCTCTGAGAATGGTCTTTCCCTTTCTTTCATTATTTGATTTAGGTTCCGTTCCTGAACAGATTAAACGGAGATCAAGATGCTACAAACAAGTTCAAAGTCTTAGGGAGGACACGAAATAGTCCACCAAACAACACAAGCAAAAATAACAGGGAGCCCATAAAGAGTCATAAGAATGTTTAACAGAAGAATTTGGGGGGTTTGGGAGGGTTCTAAACGGTAATAACTGAGAGTTATTGACTTCTTGGTTATTACAATTTGAGTCAAATGCAAATTTGTCCTAAAAAAATTAAAACTACGTTGTATTCTTTACAAATATTTACTTCTATTTTTTCTCTCTTTTATAGGTAAATGAAAAAAATAAAAAACTAATCTATAATAGGGTTGTAATATACCCATTAAACTACAATTTGACACTTTCTAACTTATTATTATTATTATTATTATTATTATTGTGTGAAAATTAAAATAAAAAAATATAAATAATATTTTTATTTTACCTATAAATCTTGCAATCATTAACAACTTTTTTCAAAATATTCAGTATTGTTATCCATCGTTTTACCAAATCTGCGTATATAAAATCATTCTTAATTTTTTTTAGGTTGATTTAAAGTTTAAATAATATAGTAACGAGGAAGGAGTAGATGTGAATTATTGATATTTATCATCTTATAAGATATTTTAAGAAATACAAAAGGAATAATAAGGTTAAATTTGTATCCCATATTTATCTCCTGTGAGTGACCAAAGCATAGTTAAACGCATATCCCATCTTGAAACACAGATTTCGCGTTCATCAAGTTGAGGATCCATCAAAATAGCATCAATTTTCACTTTCTTATCCATCTTTTTATTGTGAAGATTCTTTCCCTATATATTCCACTCTTCGTCAGTTAAGTACCCATAGTTCTTCTTTCCCAACAGATTCCTTTCTGTATCCGTCAAAAACCTATGATTCTCTACCGTAGTGAATGGCACCAATAATCTACCTTCATGGGCATAATTGTCTGTGTTTGTTAATGTCTTCTGAGATACAAAAAATGCTCTCTGATTCTAAACATCCCAAAGCCTTGATCTTGTCCTTGAAAACTTCAGGCAGAGGCAAAATTTGTACCTTATCATCATCCGTCCTCTTTACCTTTTTTGGCATGGGCATCTGCTCTTCATCGGTGTTTCTGAATCTTTTTGATGATTTCTTGATGATGTTTCCATAAGAGAAAGTAACACTTGTATTCCGTCCAAGATGATTGCCTTCACAATTGTTGGATAGACCAACACAAATTATTTTCTTTCCATATGAAATTTCCTTCCTCTTTCCCTGATCAAAAGAAATGTGAGATCTTTCAGCCCCATTCGAATCCTTTCTCTGATCACAATAAAGCTCGAATCTTTCAACCCCATTGATCAATAATTTTGCTGCATTTTTCCCATCATCATCATCTGCACAACTAATCGTTTTCTCAATCACAGAATTATTCAGATCAAAAAGCTTCAAACTTTCACCGGCCATAGATGTCTCTGTATCTTTCTTTTTCTCATCATCAGGAGAACTAACATTTCTCTTAATCAAGGATCCTTTCCTTTTTGCGATCATCACAGAGTTGTCGTTATCAAAGGCTTCAATTTTTCACCAGTTATGAATGTATCCTCTTCATTAACTAATGCCACTGGATCTTTCTCTTTGTCATCATCAGGAAAGTTACTCTTTTTCTTGGGCACTGATCTTTTATGATTTTTTATCATCACATAATTGTTCGATCTTGGGATTTATTGAATATTCTTTCTCCAAAGAGTTGAAAAGCTCAAGACCTTTTTGTACTAATCCTGCATGACTACAAGCACTAAGCAAGCCAATGAAGGTTATGTCATCAGGCCTTAAATCTTTTCTTTTCATATCATCAAAGAGCTTAAAAGCTCTTTAGGATTGACCATGAAGAGCAAGCCCTGAAATCATTGCATTCCAACAATAAATATCCTTAGTTTGGGACTTCAAGAACACCTGTAAAGAACTCAAACTCCTTCCACATTTTGCATACATATCTATTAAGGATGTTACTACATGTGGACTTGATGTAATTAGTCCTTTTTGTAGAGCTAAAATGTTTAGTTCTTTGCCTTTTTCAAGTGATCCCAAATTGGCACAAGCAGATAAAACATTGGTTATTGTTAAGTAGTCAGGATCACAGTTCTCCTTCTCCTCCATTTCCTGAAACAAAGCAATCACATGATCAAAACAATTCCTGTCTAAATAGCCTGTAAGCATTGTGTTCCATGTGATGATATTTCTCGAAGGCGTTCGTTCGAAAAACATCTTTGCCCTCTTCATATCTCCAGCATTACAACAGGCTAAAATCATTGAATTCCATGAAATAATGTCTCTTGCTTGAACTTCATCGAAAAAACTTTCTGCCATTGCAATATTCCCAATCCTTGCATATCCAGACACCATTATGTTGTAAGACAAAAGGTCTTTATTAGGCATTGAATCAAAGAGTGCCACTGCATTTCTCATCTGACCAACAGAAGCATATGCATCTAACATTGAGTTCCAAGCAACAGTATCTTTTGCAGGAATCTGCTCAAAAACTCTACAGGCTTCATTGTTGCATCCCAAATTTGAGTACAGATTTAGCAGTGCAGTTTGAACAAAAGAATGATTGGAGAATCCAGTTTTATTATCTGACCATGAAGGGCTAATTCAACTCTATGAAGTGAAAGAGTTGCAGCTGCTTTAAGCAAAACAGGATATGTAAAATTATCAGCAAAATGACCAAGTTCTTGCATATGTAGGAAAGTAAAAATGGCCTTTTCAGGTTTGTCTTCAAGAAACTTCTGCTTAATCATCTTGTTCCAAGATTGTAAAGTAGTAGGAAGAACAGAATGGTAAGAAGGGATAGCCATTCAAGTCTTGAAAATCCCAAAACTATTGAAAAGATATATAGTTTGCAGCTGATGTCTAGATTAAGTTCTTTGGATAATGTTTTTTTTTTTTTTTGAATGAGAACATTATCTATGAGATTTTAATGTAGGCCACACATACAGGCCAAGAAGCAAAAATCCAAATCCAAATCTTAAAATGCATGTTTGTAAGGGTTCTTGAACTGGAAGCTCAAATGTTAGCTTCATAACATTTAAAGAGATGCAAACATTCAATCTTTGAATTATTATTCCATTTGGAGAATAATGACTTTATTATTACCAGCCTTTTTGTAATCATTGGACATTGGAGAATACTGACTTCATTGTTTCTAGTTTTTTTTTTTTTTTTTTTGGGTCATTAGAGTTTCGCAAATTTCTTGAACATAAACAGTTCTATAAATTATAACAATTAGTCGGTTGAATCATTTCTTTTCAATTCTATTTAAATCTTTCATTTCTCTTTTTAATTTAAGTTAATATTTCTATCGCGTACAAAAACATCTAAAAGTCTTTCACATAGATATCCAAACAAAACAAAACCATCTTAAACATTTTTGTCTCATATTTGCCGCTCAATCATCCGCCCAAACAAAATTGTAGTGAGGTTCCAACATAATTCATAGTAAATTGACTTTGTAATGTATTGCTAGTTATACATATGTTATTAATTGCTCAGCTTTGTTAGCTTTTACATCAAATGAGATGTATATACTGACATAGAACAAGCACATTTGGAGATCTTCTGAACATTGTAATGGTATTTTTCTAAAAAAAAAACAAATTCCACATTAGTATTAGATAATCATATCAGCGCAAAAAGTGATCTCGAAAAAAGAGAGAATGATAGAACCAAAATTCCACGATCTATTGTGCATTTCCAGAGCTTCAGCACTTGATTATCTATTGCCCTCTTAGCACACACAAGCATATTATCCCTAAGATGTAAATGATGCCAATAATGCATTTATATCGCCTTCATTTTCATGGTCTGGCTTCATTCAATCAGGGCTTCCAAGGTGAAAACCACACTTGACACTCAGATTTTAACTCTAATTTGACAGTCATTTCTTCATAAATTTTGCCAACTAATTTGAAACACTGGTTCAAGCAAATATAGCGAGACATTTCTTTAGCTTCAAGTTTGTCAACACGTTGTCCCATTTGTCAACTTGGACTTTTCATGGGCTAGAAGTTACTGTTTTCTTTTCAGAGGTTCTGACAGATTTTCAGAGAAAGTTCAGGAACCAGGCTATTTTAAGATGTAGAACGTTTTCTCATAAGTGGCTGTTTTAGATTTACTGAACTTCTGGAGTTTCCAATAACCTGTTTGCAATTAGCCTCGTAAAAGAAACTCGTTTGCGTTATCTGGCCAGTTAATTAATTAAATTAAGACTTCTAGGTACCCAACACACTCTGACTCCGAAAAGAAAGAGAGAAAAAAAAAAGTGAAGACGAAGAAGAAAAGAAGTATAGCCTACTGAATCTTTCTTCATTCTTTTTGGTGCATCTCAACTGTTTGCCATCTTTTGCTCACAGTAATATCTTTATCTTTTAGACCTGTGTTTCTGCTTTTCACGACACTTATTCTGGAACATGTATTGCCTACTGGATGCTGAGATTTAGTACAAGTAGTTGATTTGCTATTACAATTGATAATCCGGATGTTTCTTGAGAGCACCCTTCTGTTGTTTTTCTCAAAGGGTTGTTTACTTCTAGTTGTGGGTTTTAAGTGGCTGCCTGAAATATCTTTGAACTGATTTATTTTGGAACTTGACTATTGTTCCTAGAAGAATAAATTTTTGATTGTGTCTACTTTGTCCTACTCTCTTATAAGATAAATGCTCTAATAAACACACTACTTGTGAGTGGGCATTGGACTTTGATGTGAGATCTGATCTTGACATATATATTAGTGTGCAATGGAAGTGTATCGTTAAATAAGTGAATAAGTTATGTCTAAATGATGCATTGAAGTGTGATTTTGAATTGAGAACCAGAAAGTTGCAAATTACAGCAAGATAAACAACAAGAATAAAGGAAACATTTGCATCACTTTATGGTTTAGTAGGAATCTAACCTAATAATGAAGGAATTCTTCCACAAGGACTTGGTATCACACTGGATTCCAAACCTACAAAATTTATTGCAAGTACCTTTTCACCTCCATTTGTGGAGGTCATTTTAGGTGGAATAGGGCAATAAAATTCTCTCAATAATGATTGGCATGAGTTGTCATGTTGCTCAGGTATGAATAAAGGTAGCTTGTAGCATTTTAGTAACAATTACTCGACCTACTACAAAAAGCATGCTTGCGCAACTTTCCATATATAGCAGGGGCTACCTAGGAAAGATCCAATAGGTTTTGGGCTTGGCTTCATTTCATGGATTTGACATGAAAAGTATTATGCAATGCATCCCAAATGTATTTGCCTTCTATAGCTAGCATTACTCTAATTATAAGAGTTCCATTGAGATGCTTGACCTACTGTGAGTAGTGAACTTGCTAATCTAATCATCTGTGTGCTTGGTCTTGGACTTGGATCTTAGAACTAAAATGTTAAAAAGTTGCAAAATGAAGAAGTATGATAATGAGATCTAGTTTTTCAAGAATTCACCCACATTAGGTGAAAGAATCTCTCACTAAAGGACTCCATTGGTATATATCATGCCAATTCAATTTGTCTCCAATAAAAGCAACGTTCTTGAACAAGTACTTTACAACTCCTTTCTTTTGCAAGGTTTTGAACTAGAATACTCTGATTTTTTCTGACTGTTGCTATAGTTTGAAAGTCCATCTTTTAGTTTCCTTCAATTCGGTTTTTTCATTAATTTATAAGCTAGCTTTCTATACTATTCTAGTGTATATACCTAAGAATTCCTATGTTAGTAAATGTTAAAGAACGATTTGAGGATCAGTTTCAGGGAATGAACTGATTGAGGATGGATCTTGTAAATTAGCATGCAGTTATCGAGTTTATAACTTTATATGGATAACCTTTTAGCTCTGAAGAATTATTATTTCTCTCTAATTCTTTCCAGCATATTAAATTTTACTGCTGTGCTAACAGTTTGATTTACCAGATTCCATATTGGAGTAGAGAAACTAATCTGATGCAAAACTATGCAGGGTATCAAGCCTCTGAAGTAGGTTTCTGTTAGAGAACAGATGGCAGCAGCAGGTGATTATGATCTTTCTTGTAAAATAGTGCAAGTGGCATGCATTGGAATTGAATCATTACAATGTTCAGTTGCCATTCAAGAGATTGTGCAATTTACTTGTGATGTTTCAGTGAAGAATATCAGTTGCCCTTGAAGTTTAAGGAAGCCACTTTAGAAGATGGATTTGATCAACCGAAATGAACATCGACCACCACATACAGAGTTCGCTTGCAGAAGTTCAGGTGAAAATAGGAAAATCTTGACACCTTAGACTTCTTCCATGAAGTACAATCAGAGCAAGATTTTGTAAAATGAATGCAAGAGGAATTTTTGGATGTAGATGTTAGGAAAACTATGCCATTTGTCAAAATTTTGGACAAAACTCCTGGCAGGCTTAACACTGTTTTTATTTCTTACTTGATATCTAGCTTTAGGTTCTAAGCATGCAAACACTATGTATTGATCAATCAGTTTGTACTTTGAGCAGCCTCCATAAAGTTGACCTGTGATGACCATATACAAAAGTAGATTGTCCAAAATGGCATCTTTGTCTAATTATAGATGTTGCCTAAATTTTACTTTGCCTTTTGAACCAAAAAATTCAGGGAAAACAGAAACAAAAGTACACATTTTTGAAGGATCAAAGAGTTCATCTGATTGTGCAAAGTTGAATATTTTCCTCAAACCTAAACACACAATACAAAAGGCACCATAAACTTTCTATATCAATTGATATCTTGATAACTGGTTTGACATTTGATCTACAATCTCAAACTTTCAAATTCTGATAAACAATGCAAACACCATATCCAAAAACTTGAAATCTTGATGAACATGAACAAGTGCAAAGTTCATAAGAATAATGATTTATTGCAGAATGTAGAAGTAACACATTAACTAATGAGCAAACAGTCTAATTTAGAAAATAAAGTCTAAAACACTTGAGGGAAAAGCCATAACTGAAAAAAAAAATAAAAATGGAGAACTAAACTACAACTAAAGCTAATCCAAGCTGTGAAGCTTTCCTAAACCCCCATAGTTGCACAACATGCCCAACCTTGAGCTTATTCTTCTCCATTACTTTTCTCCATTGAGTCAATAATGAATAGTTAAGACTCGCCTTTCCATTATCTTTTCGCATATCCATTCTTGACAAATTGATTTGGCCTTCATCAAGTTGAGGATCAATCAAGATTGCATTTATTTGCTTCTCATCCGTAGTGGAATTCTTTTTTGCTAACTTTTCCTTCTCTTCATTGGTCAAAAACCCATGATTTTCCACTTGATTAAATGGTATTAATAATCTACCATGATGAGCACTCAAATCAGTCGGTGTTAAAATTTTCTGAAACACAAAGATTATCGTTGATTCTGAGCCTCCCAAATTCTTGATCTTAGCCTTGAAAGCTTCAGGCAGGATAAATATTTCACCTTGATCAACATTATTAGCCTTCTTTGCCTTTTCTTGCATGGGCGGCATCTCTCCTTCATCCATAACACTACTTAATAATCTCTTCGGTGAATTCTTGATGATAATTATATCTTCAGCGCTACGATCATCCTTTTCTTGATCATGATTTCCTTCAAATTCTGATGATTTTTGTGCAACCTTCCTGCATGTGTTTGAAGGGTTCGTCCTTCTCTTCTTCACTGATCGTTTTCCCTTCTTAATCATCAAAGATTTTTCATGATCAAGAGACGAAATCTCCAACTTTTGATCAGTACCCACATTGCTAACATTGATGATCGATGAATTCTTTTTCTTCGTTTCCTTCAGAAGTTCCAAGAAAACAGAAAGATTTCTCCTCAAATTTCTTTCTTTAGCCTCTAATTCCTTCTCTTTCTCATATTTGATCCTTTCTTGAACTGCCACTTCAACCAACGCATTAAAACGAGCGTAAGCATCCCTTCCGCTCTTGTCCGCCATCTTTTTTTTCTTGATTCTCCTTTTTTTTCAAGAATCAAAAGAATAATCAAGAATACGAAAAGGGTACTCAAAACAATAATGAAAAAACTTTACTGCTTCATTACTAGTGTTGCAAAAAAAGACAATTTAACCAAAAGAATGCAGAGACGGAAAACTTCAACCGAAGAACTTTAATTATTTTCTGGGTTTTGTCGATCAAACAGAGTTGTGAATGAACAAGATTTATTTTGATTTTCCAGAATGTATTAAACTATAACTTGTTCTTTCTGATTATGTATATATATATTAACTTTGTTGTTGTTGGGGTTGTATAAGGATTTGGAAAGTTGGGAGTTCTTGATGAAGTTGAAAAGTTTCCTAAATCAATTCAACTAAAATTCTTGTTCTGATGTTGTTCTTCGGATTGTATAAAGATTTGGAAAGTCGAGTTTTTTTGCAGAAGTTGCCGACTTAAACTTTGCAACGGATATATATTTTTCCATGCAAATAACGATAATAACTGAATTCTTTTGTTAGTCTAATAATAATTTGAGTTAAAAATTAAAATGTAAAACTTAAATTAATTAATACATTTTATATTGTTTATCAAAAAATATTTATTTCTTAATTTGTCCCCAAAAAAATATCAAATGATAATAAATGATAAGTAATTCAATCCAAAACCTTTTGAAATTATAGGACAATGGTGGATTTGGGAGTGGGATTTGAGAATTTGTAATTTTTTAATAAAATTTTTTATTAGGTCTTTGGAAAAAAAATTAGAATTTTACTTCCTTTTTTCAAAAAAATATAAATATGAATTCTTCTAATAATGTTATACATTTTTTCTTTCGAACTTTACTTTCTCGAGATAAAAATATAAATTCTTCAAATAATACTTAAAAAAATACTTTTTTTTTGGAAAAAATTGTCTTTTTTCATAAAAAAAATTATCACCCGTGCGAATCATGAGGTATATTGTATGCTAATTTTATATTATTAGTAGTACAATATTTAATTTTAAATTTGTTCCCAAAAAAAACTTCCTAAAACAATATCAATTTATTGAAAACATTAAAAAAGAAAAATGGGTTACACAATATTTAATTTCAAACTTGTCCCACAAAAAATTATCAAATTTATTGATAACATCGACAAAAATTAGTGTTTCATAATAATTTTCCATGGATGTGAAAATATGAAAATAATAATAAAAAATAACATATATAGGACTAGAACATTGTTATCTATTTTAATTAATTAATCAAGAAATTTTCTAATCAAAGAGTTTTGATTGAATGAAAGTTAGTTTTTTTTTCTTTGGTTTCAATGAAGTAAGTCTCTATTTAATTTACTTTCAACTTATAATTGATACATCCTTAGATTTAAGTACAATAAAGTTTTTATGTCATTTTATTTAATTTAGATAATAGAGTAATGTGTAAGCCAATTGCTTTCTTGTTTGTGAATATGAAATTTTATTTGCAATCCCACAACCAATCCTTGGATAAAAATTATTGATTGCTTGTGATTTGGCGAGTTAATTTAATTTTTTTTGTCAAAAACAAAATATCTCAAAACTAATGAAATGAACAAAAATTGTTACATATTCATTTGAATTGATATAATGACAAGAAAGGCAAATATAATTTTTCACAACCTCAATTTTAGAATTTCTTTTTATCATCGTAGTTTCTATTAAAGACTATTTATCAAGTAAGTAAATTGTAATATGTCAAAACTTCATAATTTAAGTCAATAATTAACCCTAAAAAAAAACTAAAATAACTGAACGACAACAAGAAAATACAACCAACAATCTTGAAAATGCTTCCAATTGCTACAAAAGCACAGTTCCACGTCAATTTGCAGAGGACCTTACTTTTGATTTACCTTGCTATCTTTTTTATTTTAGTTTTTGTTGCCAAAAACACAACTTAATCAAACTATTTTATTTCTGTCATAACTGATTTAAAACACATAAAATTGAACTAATTTTTATTAAAAATCTAAATGGCCATTCATATTTAACTTTGATATTTTTTAGGTGAAGGCGGATGGTTTCATTATATTGACTATTAGTGTAAAACTTCATCACTCTTATTATATGAATCATAATGTTATAATGTATACAATATATATTGGGATAATGCTATAATGTATAGACAGAATATGATGAAAAAAATATGATTTATACAACCAACTCTATATAATGGGATAAAGGCATAATATATAAATAGGATATGATAAGAAAATATGATTCACACAACTAAATCTATATATTGGAGTAAAGGCTTAATTTGTAGTGGCAGTTGTTGTATTTTTCAGGCAAAAGGTAAACATTATAGAGTTAAATGCACATTATTCTCTGTTTTGACAATGGCAACTTAAAATTCTTGAGCTATTGAAATTGCATTGCATGATAAGTTTGTTTATATCTCCAGCTACAAATTTGTTCATGTCTCCATCAACCTCAACAACACTACATCCAGCAGTCTTAGTAATACCAGAATCATTCATCCATCTCTTTGCTTCTTCAAATTGTTTGCAAGATAAAAACAAGTTAGCCACCATCATATACTCCCTATCACTGAAATCTTCATTTCTCTCCAATAACAATTTCAATACTCTTTCACCAATTTCAGCATTCCTGTGATTCACACAAGCACCAAGCAAAGCACCTAAAATAGATTTCCCCGGCTGGAACGGCATCGATTCAATTAGTTTGAATGCATGATGTAGGTATCCAGCTCTTCCCAGAAGATCAACAATGCATCCATAGTGTTCTTGAATTCACTCTCGAGAGCAATTGCAAGAAATTTGAAAGATTTGCCCTCAAATTTCTTTCAAACCCTCGTTTCTCTTTCTCTTTCTCATATTTGATTCTTTCTTCCTCTGCAACTTCCAACAACGCATTAAACCGAGCCATCCTTTCCCAATTATCAGAATCACTCTTTTCCTCCATAATAGTCAAAACCCTTCTCAAGAATCAAAGAACAACAAAAAATACCAGTACCCTTTTCACGATTCAAACAATGGATGAAGAATTAGCTCACTTACTCGCATTGCAAGAAACAACAAAAAGAACAACTTGATAGCAAAACGCACTTGAGTTTTTTTTGCAAGTGCAAAAAGTGTTAAGGACGTATGGATGTATAAGGATTTGAAAAGCAGTAGTATTGTCAGATTATATAGTTTGTGTTGTTCTTCGGATTATATAAGGATTTGGAAATCGGATTTGTGGCTAACGGATCTTTTTAATCCAATGGAGGTGGGGGGGTTTGGGGGGGGGTTCTAACAACGGTAATAACTGAGAGTTATTGACTTCTTGGTTAGTCCAAGTTGAGTCAAATGCAAATTTATCCCTAAAAAAAACAAAACTACGTTGTATTCTCTACAAATATTTACTTCTGTTTTTTTTTCTTTCTTTTATAGGTAAATGAAAAAAATAACAAACTAATCTATAATAGGGTTGTAATATACCCATTAAACTACAATTTGACACTTTACCACTCTAACTTATTATTATTATTATTGTGTGAAAATTAAAACAAAAAAAATATAAATAATATTTTTTATTTTACCTATAAATCTTGCAATCATTAATAACTTTTTTAAAAATATTCCATATTGTTCTCCATAGTTTTACCAAATCTGGATATATAAAATCATTCTTAATTTTTTTAGGTTGATTTAAGGTTTAAATAATACAGTAACGAGGAGGGAGTGGATGTGAATTATTGATATTTATCATCTTATAAGATATTTTAAGAAATACAAAATGAATAATAAGGTTAAATTTGTCTAAAGTATTTATCTCCAGTGAGTGACCAAAGCATAGTTGCAATTGGAACGTATATCCCATCTTGAAACACAGATTTGGCGTTCATCAAGTTGAGGATCAATAAAAATATCATCGATTTTCACTTTCTTATCCATCTTTTCATTGTGAGGATTCTTTCCCAATATATTCCACTCTTCATCAGTCAAGCACCCATAGTTCTTCTTTCCCAATAGATTACTTTCTGTATCCATCAAACCTATGATTCTTTACTGTCGTGAATGGCATCAATAATCTACCTTCATGGGCATCAGTGTCTGTGTTTGTTAATGTCTTCTGAGATACAAAAATGATTTCTGATTCTAAACATCCCAAAGCCTTGATCTTGTCCTTGAAAACTTCAGGCAGAGGCAACATTTGTACCTTATCATCATTCATTCTCTTTACCTTTTTTGACCTGGGCATTTACTCTTCATCTGTGTTTCTATATCTTTTTGATGGTTTCTTGATGATGTTTTCATAAGAGAAAGTAACACTTGTATTCCTTTCACGATAATTGCCTTGAAAATTGTGGGATAGACCAACACAAATTATTTTCTTTCCATAAGAAATTTCCTTTCCGTTTCTCTGATTAAAAGAAAACTGGGATCTTTCAGCCCCTTTCGAATCCTTTCTCTGATCAAAAGAAAGCTTGAATCTTTCAACCCCATTTCAATGACTGATAAATGATTTTGCTGCATCTTTCCCATCATCAACATCTGCACAACTAATCTTTTTCTCAATCACAGAATTGTTCAGATCAAAAGCTTCAAACTTTCACCGGCCATAGATGGCTCTGTATCTTTCTCTTTCTCATCATCAGGAGAGCTAACCTTTCTCTTCATCACGGATTTTTTCCTTTTTGTGATCATTACAGAGTTGTCGTTATCAAAGGGCTTCAATTTTTCACCAGCCATGAATGTATCCTCTTCATTAACTAATACCACTAGATCTTTCTCTTTGTCATCATCAGGAAAGTTACTCTTTTTCTTAGGCACTGATCTTTTATATTATTTTATCATCACAGAATTGTTCTGAGCCATGTAGGAACTTGAATTCACTACCGAGAACAATTGCAAGAAATTCGAAAGATTCGCCCTCAAATTTCTTTCAGACCCTCATTTCTCTTTCTCTTTCTCATATTTGATTCTTTCTTCCTCTGCAACTTCCAACAACGTATTAAACCATGCCATCCTTGCCTGATTATCAAAGTCACTCTTTTCCTCCATAATAGTCAAAACCCTTCTCAAGAATCAAATAACAACAAAAAATTCCAACACCCTTTTCACGATTCAAACAAAGGATGAAGAATTAGTTCACTTACTCGCGTTGCAAGAAACAACAAAAAGAACAACTTGATGGCAAAGCGCACTTGAGTTTTTTTTGCAAGTGCAAAAAGTTCTAATGACGTATGGATGTATAAGGATTTGGAAAGCAGTAGTATTGTCAGATTATATAGTTTCTGTGTTGTTCTTCGAATTATATAAAGATTTAGAAATTGGATTTGTGGCTAACGGATTTTTTGAATCCAATGGGGGTGGGGGGTTTTGGACCCTTTGAGTGGTTTGGGGGATGGGGGTTCTAGCAACGGTAATAACTGAGAGTTATTGACTTCTTGGTTAGTCCAAGTTGAGTCAAATGCAAATTTATCCCTAAAAAAACAAAACTACGTTGTATTCTCTACAAATATTTAGTTCTATTTTTTTTCTTTCTTTTATAGGTAAATGAATAAAATAACAAACTAATCTATAATAGGGTTGTAATATACCCATTAAGCTACAATTTGACACTTTACCACTCTAACTTATTATTATTATTATTATGTGGAAATTAAAATAAAAAGTATATAAATAATATTTTTTATTTTACCTATAAATCTTGCAATCATTAACAACTTTTTTCAAAATATTCGGTATTGTTCTCCATAGTTTTACCAAATCTGCGTATATGAAATCATTCTTAATTTTTTTAGATTGATTTAAGGTTTAAATAATATAGTAACAAGGAGGGAGTGGATGTGAATTATTGATATTTATCATCTTATAAGATATTTTAAGAAATACAAAATGAATAATAAGGTTAAATTTGTCTAAAGTATTTATCTCCAGTGAGTGACCAAAGCATAGTTGCAATTAGAATGTATATCCCATCTTGAAACATAGATTTTGCGTTCATCAAGTTGAGGATCAATAAAAATATCATCGATTTTCACTTTCTTATCCATCTTTTCATTGTGAGGATTCTTTCCCAATATATTCCACTCTTCGTCAGTCAAGAACCCATAGTTCTTCTTTCCCAACAGATTCCTTTCTGTGTCCATAAAAAAACCTATGATTACTATCGTGAATGGCACCAATAATCTTCCTTCATGGGCATCAGTGTCTGTGTTTGTTAATGTCTTCTGAGATACAAAAATGATTTTTGATTCTAAGCATCCCAAAGCCTTGATCTTGTCCTTGAAAACTTCAAGCAGAGGCAAAATTTGTATCTTATCATCATCCATCCTCTTTACCTTTTTGGCCTGGGCATCTGGTCTCTCTTCATCTGTGTTTCTAGATCTTTTTGATGATTTCTTGATGATGTTTCCATAAGAGAAAGTAACACTTGTATTCCGTTCACGATGATTGCCTTCAAAATTGTGGGATGGACCAACACAAATTATTTTCTTTCCATATGAAATTTCCTTTCCCTTTCTCTGATCAAAAGAAAACTGGTATCTTTTAGCCCCATTCGAATCCTTTCTCTGATCAAAAGAAAGCTCAAATCTTTCAACCCCATTTCAATGATTGATAAATGATTTTGCTGCATCTTTTCCATCATCATCATCTGCACAACTAATCTTTTTCTCAATCACTGAATTGTTCAGATAAAAACGCTTCAAACTTTCACCGGCTAGAGATGTCTCTGTTGTTAAAGAATATATGTGCATCCAACTCAAAACCAATTGGCAAGGAGTGGAGTGGCCCATATACCTTATATATTATTTCAAGGGTTCTTATTTAACCGATGTGAGATATTATCATTTAACACCCCCTCTCAAACATGACTAGGACGAACATATCTAAGCGAAACCAAATGCTAGCCCAATAATGGGCCTAGCCCAAATACTAAACCAAATGTTAACCCAAACTCTAGTCATGTTTGAAAGGCCCACAAATTCAAACCTGATGCTCTGATACCATGTTAAAGAATATATGTGCATCCAACTCAAAACCAATTGGCAAGGAGTGGAGTGGCCCATATACCTTATATATTAGTTCAAGGGTTCTTATTTAACCGATGTGGGATATTATCATTTAACATCTGTATCTTTCTCTTTCTCATCATCAGGAGAGCTAACCTTTCTCTTCATCACGGATCTTTTCCTTTTTGTGATCATCACAGAGTTGTCGTTATCAAAGGGCTTCAATTTTTCACCAGCCATGAATATATCCTCTTCATTAACTAATACCACTAGATCTTTCTCTTTGTCATTATCTGGAAAGCTACTCTTTTTCTTGGCACTGATCTTTTATGTTTTTTAATCATCACAGAATTGTTCTAAGCCATGTAGGGACTTGAATTCACTCCCGAGAGCAATTGCAAGAAATTCGAAAGATTTGCCCTCAAATTTCTTTCAGACCCTCATTTCTCTTTCTTTTTCTCATATTTGATTCTTTCTTCCTCTTCAACTTCCAATAACGTATTAAACCGTTCCATCCTTGCCCGATTATCAAAATCACTCTTTTCCTCCATAATAGTCACCCTTCTCAAGAATCAAAGAACAACAAAATATACCAACACCTTTTTCACGATTCAAACAATGGGTGAAAAATTAGTTCACTTACTCGCGTTGCAAGAAACAACAAAAAGAACAAATTGATGGCAAAGCGCACTTGAGTTTTTTTTGCAAGTGCAAAAAGTGTTACTGATGTATGGATGTAAAAGGATTTGAAAAGCAGTAGTATTGTCAGATTATATAGTTTATGTGTTGTTCTTCGGATTCTATAAGGATTTAGAAATTGGATTTGTGGCTAACGGATCTTTTGAATCCAATGGGGGTGGGGGGTTTTGGGCCCTTTAGGAGGTTTGGGGGAGGGGGGTTCTAGCAATGGTAATAACTGAGAGTTATTGACTTCTTGGTTAGTCCAAGTTGAGTCAAATGCAAATTTATCCCTAAAAAAAACAAAACTACGTTGTATTCTCTACAAATATTTACTTCTATTTTTCTTCTTTCTTTTATAGGTAAATGAAAAAAATAACAAACTAATCTATAATAGGGTTGTAATATACCCATTACGCTACAATTTGACACTTTACCACTTTAACTTATTATTATTTTTATGTGAAAATTAAAATAAAAATTATATAAATAATATTTTTTATTTTACCTATAAATCTTGCAATCATTAACAACTTTTTTCAAAATATTCGGTACTGTTCTCCATAGTTTTACCAAATCTGCGTATATGAAATCATTCTTAATTTTTTTAGTTTGATTTAAGGTTTAAATAATACAGTAACGAGGAGGGAGTGGATATGAATTATTGATATTTATCATCTTATAAGATATTTTAAGAAATACAAAATGAATAATAAGGTTAAATTGGTCTAAAGTATTTATCTCCAGTGAGTGACCAAAGCATAGTTGCAATTTGAACGCATATCCCATCTTAAAACACAGATTTTGCATTCATCAAGTTGAGGATCAATCAAAAAATCATCGATTTTCACTTTCTTATCCATCTTTTCATTGTGAGGATTCTTTCCCAATATAATCCAATCTTCGTCAGTCAAGCACCCATAGTTCTTCTTTCCCAATAGATTCCTTTCTGTTTCCATCAAAAACCTATAATTCTTTACTGTCGTGAATGGCACCAATAATCTACTTCATGGGCATCAGTGTCAATGTTTGTTAATGTCTTCTGAGATACAAAAATGATCTCTGATTCTAAATATCTCAAAGCCTTGATCTTGTCCTTCAAAACTTTAGGCAGAGGCAAAATTTGTACCTTATCATCATCCATCCTCTTTACCTTTTTTTTCCTGGGCATATGCTCTTCATCGGTGTTTCTGGATCTTTTTGATAATTTCTTGATGATGTTTTCATAAGAGAAAGTAACACTTGCATGCCGTTCATGATGATTGCCTTTAAAATTGTGGGATGGACCAACACAAATTATTTTCTTTCCATATGAAATTTCCTTTCCCATTCTCTAATCAAAAGAAAACTGGGATCTTTCAGCCCCATTCGAATCCTTTCTCTGATCAAAAGAAAGCTTGAATCTTTCAACCCCATTTCAATGATTGATCAATGATTTAGCTGCATCTTTTCCATCATCATCATCTGCACAACTAATCTTTTTCTCAATCACTGAATTGTTTAGATAAAAAAGCTTCAAACTTTCACCGGCTAGAGATATCTCTGTGTCTTTCTCTTTCTCATCATCAGGAGAGCTAACCTTTCTCTTCATCACGGATCTTTTCCTTTTTGTGATCATTACAGAGTTGTCGTTATCAAAGGGCTTCAATTTTTCACCAGCCATGACTGTATCCTCTTCATTAACTAATGCCACTAGATCTTTCTCTTTGTCATCATCTGGAAAGCTACTCTTTTTCTTGGCACTGATCTTTTATGTTTTTTTAATCATCACAGAATTGTTCTGAGCCATGTAGGAACTTGAATTCACTCCCGAGAGCAATTGCAAGAAATTCGAAAGATTTGCCCTCAAATTTCTTTCAGACCCTCATTTCTCTTTCTTTTTCTCATATTTGATTCTTTCTTCCTCTACAAATTCCAACAACGTATTAAACCGTTCCATCCTTGCCCGATTATCAAGATCACTCTTTTCCTCCATAATAGTCAAAACCCTTCTCAAGAATCAAAGAACAACAAAATATACCAACACCTTTTTCACGATTCAAACACTGGGTGAAGAATTAGTTCACTTACTCGCGTTGCAAGAAACAACAAAAAGAACAACTTGATGGCAAAGTGCACTTGAGTTTTTTTCGCAAGTGAAAAAAGTGTTAATGATGTATGGATGTATAAGTATTTGGAAAGCAATAGTATTGTCAGATTATATAAGGATTTAGAAATTGGATTTGTGGCTAACGGATCTTTTGAATCCTATGTGGGTGGGGGGTTTTGGGCCATTTGGGGGGTTTGGGGGTGGGGGGGTTCTAACAACAGTAATAACTGAGAGTTATTGACTTCTTGGTTAGTCCAAGTTGAGTCAAATGCAAATTTCTCCCTAAAAAAAAACTACGTTGTATTCTCTACAAATATTTACTTCTGTTTTTTTTTCTTTCTTTTATAGGTAAATGAAAAAAATAAAAAACTAATCTATAATAGGGTTGTAATATACCCATTAAACTACAATTTGACACTTTACTAATCTAACTTATTATTATTATTATTGTGTGAAAATTAAAATAAAAAAAATATAAATAATATTTTTTGTTTTACCTATAAATCTTGTAATCATTAACAACTTTTTTTCAAAATATTCAGTATTGTTCTCCATCGTTTTACCAAATCTGCGTAAATAAAATCATTCTTAATTTTTTTAGGTTGATTTAAAGTTTAAATAATATAGTAACGAGGAGGGAGTGGATGTGAATTATTGATATTTATCATCTTATAAGATATTTTAAGAAATAAAAAATGAATAATAAGGTTAAATTTGTCTAAAGTATTTATCTCCTGTGAGTGACCAAAGCATAGTTGCAATTGGAACGCATATCCCATCTTGAAACACAGATTTCGCGTTCATCAAGTTGAGGATCCATCAAAATAGCATCGATTTTCACTTTCTTATCCATCTTTTCATTGTGAAGATTCTTTCCCAATATATTCCACTCTTTGTCAGTTAAGTACCCATAGTTCTTCTTTCCCAACAGATTCCTTTCTTTATCCGTCAAAAACCTATGATTCTCTACTATAGTGAATGGCACCAATAATCTACCTTCATGGGCATCAGTGTCTGTGTTTGTTAATGTCTTCTAAGATATAAAAAATGCTCTCTGATTCTAAACATCCCAAAGCCTTGATCTTGTCCTTGAAAACTTCAGGCAGAGGCAAAATTTGTACTTTATCATTATCCGTCCTCTTTACCTTTTTTGGCATGGGCATCTGCTCTTCATCTGTGTTTCTGGATCTTTTTGATGATTTCTTGATGATGTTTCCATAAGAGAAAGTAACACTTGCATTCCGTCCAAGATGATTGCCTTCACAATTGTTGGATAGACCAACACAAATTATTTTCTTTCCATATAAAATTTCCTTCCTCTTTCTCTGACCAAAAGAAAAGTGGGATCTTTCAGTCCCATTCGAATCCTTTCTCTGATCAGAATAAAGCTCGAATCTTTCAACCCCATTTGAATGATTGATCAATAATTTTGCTGCATTTTTCCCATCATCATCATCTACACAACTAATCTTTTTCTCAATCACAAAATTATTCATATAAAAAAACTTCAAACTTTCACCGGCCATAGATGTCTCTATATCTTTCTCTGTCTCATTATCAGGAGAGCTAACATTTCCCTTCATCACGGATCTTTTCCTTTTTGTGATCATCACATAGTTGCCGATATCAAAGGGCTTCAATTTTTCACCAGCCATGAATGTATCCTCTTCATTAAATAATGTCACTGGATCTTTCTCTTTGTCATCATCAAGAAACTTACTCTTTTTCTTGGGCACTGATGTTTTACGTTTTTTTATCATCACATAATTGTTCTGAACCATGTAAGAACTTGAATTCACTCCCGAGAGCAATTGCAAGAAATTCGAAGGATTCGCCCTCAAATTTCTTGCAGACCCTCCTTTCTCTCTCTCTTTCTCATATTTGATTCTTTCTTCCTCTGCAACTTCCAACAACGCATTAAACCGAGCCATCATTGCCCGATTATCAGAATCACTCTTTTCCTCTATAATAGTCAAAACCCTTCTCAAGAATCAAAGAACAATAAAAAACACCGACACCCTTTTCACGATTCAAACAATGGATGAAGAATTAGTTCACTTACTCGCGTTGCAAGAAACAACAAAAAGAACAACTTGATGGCAAAGCCCACTTGAGTTTTTTTCGCAAGTGCAAAAAGTGTTAAGGAAGTATGGATGTATAAGGATTTGGAAAGCAGTATTATTGTCAGATTTTATAGTTTCTGTGTTGTTCTTCAGATTTGGAAATCGGATTTATGGCTAATAGATCTATTTAATCCAATGGGGGTGGAGGGTTTTGGGCTCTTTGGGGGGTTGGGGGGGGTGTTAGCAACGGTAATAACTGAGAGTTATTGACTTATTGGTTAGTCCAATTTGAATCAAATGCAAATTTGTCCCTAAAAAAATAAAACTACGTTTACTTCTGTTTTTTTTTCTCTTTCTTTTTTAGGTAAATGAAAAAAATAACAAACTAATCTATAATAGAGTTATAATATACCCATTAAACTACAATGAGTAATGATAGGGAGAGTGAAAAATTAGAGTGAAAGCGTAAAGTGACTAACGTGGCAATTATAAAAAGACAAACTAATACCCTAACCAAATGATGAGTGAACCCTAATGGATAATTGATAATTTTATCTTTTTATAACTGCCACGTCTATCACTTTACGTTTTCACTCTAATTTTTCACTCAGTATATCATTATCCAACCACAATTTGGCACTTTACCACTCTAACTTATTATTATTATTATTATTGTGTGAAAAATAAAATAAAATAAATATAAATAATATTTTTTATTTTACCTATAAATCTTGCAATCATTAACAACTTTTTTCAAAATATTCAGTATTTTTCTCCATAGTTTTACCAAATCTGCATATATGAAATCATTCTTAATTTTTTTTTAGATTGATTTAAGGTTTAAATAATACAGTAACGAGGAGGGAGTGGATGTGAATTATTGATATTTATCATCTTATAAGATATTTTAAGAAATACAAAATGAATAATAAGATTAAATTTGTCTAAAGTATTTATTTTTCACGAAACTATTTTACTTTGCAAAAAAAATAATAGTTTAAAGAGGTAAATTACGGATATTTTAAAAAAATAATAGTTTACGGGGATAAAGTACAACCAAATATTGAAAGTTTAAGCTGTATTTTTCAAAATATCGCAATTTACCCCTTTTTTTCCTTTTCTTTTGTATATATCCTTAAGTTACATTTAAGATATTTCGCCAATAAATGTGAACATGTAAAAACTTGGTAATGTACTCAAAACATAGTCTCATAAAGCCACCATCAATATTTAAGATAATGCTGCCATGAATAGCAAGCAAAGGATACCAAAGTAGTTGCACTTTTACCAGTATAAAGGGCATTTTACTTTTGCAGTTATATGCAGTATTTAAGATTTGATGTAATATTTTTTGTCCAAGGATTCAAGAATCACCCAAAAAAAAAAAAGGTAAAGTGGACAAACTATCCAATAGGAAAAAATTTTAACCATTCATAGTTCAAATAATAACAAAGGAATGCTCAGTTCTGAATTGAGCAAAGAATACAACTATCCATGATAATAATGTAACTTGCAAAAAGAAGCCTCAAAAGGCTAAGAACATAAAACTCATTTGAAATCTGAAATGAATGTTTACATTTTTGGCTTCCTTAACTATTCTGTTCCTGTCCATCTCCTTGTGCACCTATTCATGTTCATTAATCGATCTTCACAGAGGAGTAAATCAGCCTTGTGAACCAAAAGCAGGCGTAGAAGCCGATTGTGCCAGTGAGAACAAAAAATGCATATGATGCAATAAGCATGTATCCAAAGTACAACATTCCTGATATGGGCTTACTGATGTCAAGCTTAGTGAAGAAGTAGAATGTCGCATAGAGAAAGAGGTACAGTGCGGATGAGCCTGATGTCAAATACGATCTCCACCACCACAAGTAATCCTCGCTACATAGTTGGAAATAGCAGAGCACAACTGTTATTTCAGCACAGGTAATGATGAGAATGACTAAGACGATGAAAAGGAACCCGAAAATGTAATAGAACTGATTCAGCCAGATTGAGGTGAGAATGAAGAAGAGCTCGATAAAAACAGCTCCAAATGGGAGTATTCCTCCGATCAGAGTTGAGAAAATAGGGTTCATATACCAGGCCTGCTCCGGGATTTGCCTGGCTATCTTATTTGTTTTCACAGGATCTTCAATTGCTGGCTTCTTGAATCCAAGATAACTGCCGACAAAGACAAGTGGAACAGAGATTCCAAACCACAGAAACACCAAAGCAAACATTGTTCCAAATGGCACAGCCCCTGAGGATTTCTGGCCCCAGATGAGTGCATTTAAGATAAAGAAGATGACAAAGACTGTGGCTGGGAAAAGGAATGCAGTCCTCAGTGCAGTTTTCTTCCAGTCTGTCCCCTTAAACATCTTGAATAGTCGGGAAGAGGCATAACCGGCAAAAAGACCCATGAAAGCCCAAAGGAATAGCATGGCTGTCATGAGTCCACCACGGTTTGACGGAGACAGGAAGCCAAGGACAGCAAACATCATTGTGACAAGAACCATACCAAAAAACTGGACACCAGTTCCAACATATACACAAAGTAAATCTGAGTTCTCCGGGGGCCTGAAAACATCCGCATGAACTAGCTTCCATCCTGTTTCTTCTTGGGCCTCCTCTTGGGTCTCGAGCTCATTGTACTTGGAGATGTCACGGTAAAGTGTGCGAAGCATTATCATTGCAACCATGCCAGAAAGGAAGAGAACAATCATTAGAGAATTCACAATTGAGAACCAATGAATTTGATCATCACTCATTAGAAGGTATGTATCCCATCTTGATGCCCATTTCACATCACTTTCCTGCATTCAAAGCAGAGGGTGGAAAATCTCAGAAACCAGTTAACTTGATACTGAAATTAAAAGGAAGAAAGAAAATTATATGATCATCATACTTCAATGGTCTTTTCAAACATGCCAAAAGAGAAATGACAGGGGCAAGTAAGAGCCAAGATGTTAGAAGTTGCTATCAAAATGCAAACACGCAGATGAATATACTAGCTGGAACCAAAATCTAAATTTAGTTACCAGGAAATCCACATCATACGTAAATATGACTTCTTGCTTAGCTTCAACCTCTTGAGGAGCATTTGAATTAGAAACTGTTTTCTTTGCATGGGGATCACAGGTGCTCAAACGAGTATTGTTGCTCCACTTTCCTTCATAGTCGTGCTTGACGCTGGACAGTAAGTGCCAAATCATTAGCATTTTGAACACTAGTATATAGTAACTGAGACATCCATCATCCTAAACAAATCACACAGAACATCTAAACAATGAAGCAAGGTCTCCAAAGAACCAACCTAAATGGCTTAACTTCAAATCCAACAATCCTTGCTGCGTCAGTCTGCTCATCTTTATGGTACTTAACAGTAAAGGACAAGTGGTTGTAGATAAAAGCTTTCTCTTCCTTGCTCTGCATATAATAAGACACTGAGTAGAAGTGGAAATTTGTATAGAAGATTCCAGGAGACTTGTGGTGATAATCAATCAACTTACACCAGCATATTGACCTTTAAGCCCCACATGAAAGCCAAGCTGATATATGGGAGGAGCTTCTTGGTCCAACCTCTGAAGAGGAACAACCAAAGGAAGATTATCAAGGATCCTGCCAATAAAGCAGTTAGATGAAGCACAATAAAACCCTCATGGAAAGTGAATAATGACAATGAATTCCCTTTAAAATGTATAGACCCACATGTTGATGCGATACTCGTCGTCAATCTTCTCTTTGAATTCTTTCGCGGCATCATCATCGAGTACCGTCCGGCAGACAACATGGCATAACTCTGGTTCCCTCATTTTAAACTGCAAAACCAGACATGTGATCAAAGTTAATGACACCAAAAGTGTCGAATAATACCCATTCTTCAATTATATCGCACTAACCACATATGGGGAATTCTCTATGCGGTCACCACGCAGCACTTCCCCTAGATTTTCTCTGCTGTCAACTATGCTTTTTGGACGACAAAAAGGGAGAGAATAGTATGAATAAGGAAGCTGAGTCCTTATTGAAGTCAATTTGTTCACTTTTACATTCAATGGATTCCCCTGAAATGAAAACCACAGTACAGCAAAAGGAACCTTTGTTATTGAAACTATATTGGAACTAAAGTCAAGCAAGTAATGACACGAGAATTGTGACAGCAGTAGTTATAATCAAATATTTTCCATCAGAATGTAGTTTCCAGAAGATTGCACAATCAAAGGCTAAATCAGTTTTTCCTTATCATTAACAAACGGAATTACTGCAGTGATGAGCGCAAAAATATAAATGATTCTAGCTGGAAATTTAAAACAATAAAGGCATCCTAAAATCTAAGTATTGTTATCTAGAAAATTGTGCATTTTCTCAATATAGAAAAACAGTGAATAAAAACCTTAATACCCTAACTTAAAAGAAATTTATTTAAAGTCAATAAGTAAGTAAAACCCATTTGGCCAAATTATGCACAGTGGCTCAAAAGAAGATCCTACCAAAAACAAGATAAGAAAGAAATGCAAGTAAACATGTGCTTTTGTTGTATTTCAGTGACGCCATTACTTATCAGAAAATTGTTATTTCCCAGCCTGTGGATAAATATTTCAGAAGACCAAAATAAGAACATAACGCTGATGAGTAATCTTGATTTTCCAGAAAAACTATAAGCTTAATGCATTCTGTAATGATCCACTTTGGATAGATTAAATTTCTTCTTTCAGTCCTCAATGGAAATGCCTTTCAAAATACACCTTGATGGGCACTCCCAGCACGCACATTGTGTAGTGCTGGACAGACTTCTCTTTCAAAATGTGGGAAATGCAGAGGCAAAAGGTAATATCAAGAGATGTTATATTGACAAATAATTAGCCAATAGATTATCCCTTCACAAATATAAAATGCATACTACTCACATGAGCTTCCCTGATCAGGCCGCACAATTCTCTTCCTCTCCTTTAAATAATACCAGCCACAGCCAATCCAATTTTTCACCCTTGTCCCATTTAGTGGGATAGGCTTAGTTGTTGTTGTTGTTGTAATTTAGGATAGCATTCTCAAATAGACTATGCTTCTTAGCAAAAACAAGGTAATTGTCAATCACCATGACAGCAAAATTTTTACTCATATCATGGTCCTTGAGCAATGAGAAATAATGATGCATGAACTAAATAGAGCACAATCCTCACAGGAAACAGCAACTGCCTTCAATTACATTAAAGTACTCAACCCCAGAGACTAAAAAAAACAATAAATGCCATTTTTGGAGGACTAAACAATTATAAATGAGGCAGAATTCATTACAACAGAAATCACAAATCATAAAGCAAGAGTAGCTTAACAACCATGTCATGGTTTTCTAAAAGGACACACATGAATTCAATTAACTATAATTAATTGTGACATGAAAGGTGAAGAAGTAAAATGTACCACCTGCTAAAGCAATGCATACAAATTATGACACACATGCATAGAGTAAAACCTAGACCATTGCAGCTATGTATGCTCTTCACATTTATTTTATTTGTTCTACTCATCCACTTGAATGCAACTTCAATTAATTTGTCTCCATTTCTATAATTTAACAACTTTTTGCTATTGATCTCCCACTTCTCATGCTTCCATACAATAATTAGAGCAAAATATGAGCTTCAAAAAAGAAATGATCGAGATCCTCAGCTGGATGAAAGAAAGTGTTCTTAGACAATATTAAAACTACTTGGTCGTAATAAATTTTTCACACTGAATAATTACCTAAAGAAAGTGTTCTTAGACAACATTAAAACTACTTGGTCGTAATAAATTTTTCACACTGAATAATTACCTTGGATCTTTTCACTTAATGTTCGTAATCTGACAAATAAATTTGCCTGGACTCAACTAATGCGCATTAAAATGGCCACATAAGCACCTAGATTGACATTGAGCGCATTAAAAACCCAAGCCCTAACTTGAGGTGAGCTAAAGTCACGAATACAACTCTGCAAGTTATCTTATCGTTAGGTATACATGTATAGAAAAGACAAATACATATCCAGTAATTGATGTCCTTCGTTATCCATTTGATCTCTTCAATAATTCATATATTCCCAAAATTTACACTTAGATACCTCACAATCTAAGAACCAGACATAACTGGTACAGAGAGCAACAAACCTGTCCACTAGTTCACAAAAACAAGCAGCCTTGTAACTGGTTACCACAACATCTGGAACTACAGATAGACTGCAAACACTAGTTCTCTAATCACTGTCAATTTGATGCAAATCCAATCAAAGTCTTGAAATTTGTCCCCAAACATGATCAATAACTAAACCAACTATAATACATTTTCACTTGAAAGCCACTTCAGGAATTCTATTCTCCAATTAATTCCCTAAGCACAAAAGAACTACCTTGAACATGTTTTATGAACGACCATAGCCAAAAAAATTTATCAATTATGGAACCATGATTCCAAATCACGTAACATTTTCAAAGACAAATGTCCCCCCACATTGCTGATTGCCTAAGAGTTGCAGTCCATTAGCTTCTTTAGAAAAAGAAATCAGTGATCTTTCTTCTTATACTTACTATACACTAAACTGGCCAAAATACCAACCTCCATCGCAATTCTCAAAATCCCTTTTGCCTAATCGCATCAAATGAATGCTCAAAATCCCAAACTCATCAACAAAAAAAAAACTCCTTAAAAATCAATCTTCTACTCAAATTCACCAATGCTAGCCCAATTCAACGAATCCCAGAACGTTAAAACACACACCTCAAAAGAACACACGCACACACAACTGTGAAATCCCAGAAAATGAAACACTAAACTTTGACGGCCCAAGTACGCTATTCGACGAAGAGATCCGGACAGAAACAGCCGTAGAAACATTGGATAACAAAAGGGTTCTGATCTTCAAAATATAAATTAAATTAAAAAAACAACATCTAAATTCATACACATTACCGTACGAAAATCTTCAGGGGCCACACCAGGGAGATAAAAGCCATGGGCATTGTGCAAACAAAGCAAAATAGCAATGGCTGACGAGATAATCAACATTTGCATCATTTTCATAGATCCAACACTTCTTCTTCCCTTTGCTGTGTCCTTCTATGCGATTTCCTATCTTAAATCGTTCTCTCTTTCACACACTCACACACTAAAACAGAACGGGTGAGACTGCGCTTTCAGATCCACCGCATTGAGTAGGAAACAAGAATGGAAAATTGGAATTTTTCCTTTTTTTGGGTTTAGTTTTGATATTGAATTAACGTAAATTTATGTTGAGGCTTTAGTTTGTTTTTGGTTATATTATACTTCCCTCCTTTGATGTTTTCATAATTACAGAAACATCTCACTTTATGTATGAGAATTGCAATTGCATCCCTTAGTTTTTTTTTTTTGGTAGTATTTTTTTCTTGTCTTTACATAAAAGGGAAAATTTCAAAAACCATCCTTCACAACCGTTGGAAAAACTTTTTTCATCATTCATATTTGAAATAATGTAATTTTGTCACTCACATTAAAAATTTTTACCAAACTTATTTTTCAATCCAATTTCATTTCATTTTTTAACAGAAAATGGAAAGTATATGCGTATACGGAGTCTAATAATGATACGTGTATATTTTTAGTTATAAATAAATAAATAAACTTAGATAAAAGGACCAATCTAGTGCAAATGTTTAGCGTGAGTGATAAAATTGCATCATTTTAAATTTGAGTGATGAAAAAAGTTTTTTAATAAAATGTGAATGATGTTTTCCGCAATTTTCCCTTATATAAAAAGAATGTAGATAGCTTAGTCTACCTTGCTCAAAATATACTCTCACAATTTTATTATATATTATTTTATATCTAACAATACATTTATTACATTTTTCTTCAATCTGAAACTTAAAAATATCTGTCAAGTATTTGAGGGGAAAAAAACTAAATGAATATTAATGACTATTACTATTACTATATAATAATTGTAATTTGTTATAAAAATACTACAAACTTGTAGTATTATATTGTGTAACAAGTTGTTATACCACTACTACAAAGTAGAGATATAAACCTTATGTTACAACTACTACTATAAAATATGAAACAAGTATGAAATAGTGCTAAAAAGATAGAGAGTATTGTAGAGCAAGATAGAACAAAATGTAGTAAGAATTCCACACTTCATTTCATTCACATAAGCCTTTATTTATAGGCTTGAACTTCACACCTCTACCTTATAGGTTATAATGTCCCAAATGTAAGTTACAAGAGTTACATAGGTTACATAGGTAGTGGGTGATGATGAGGGAAAATGGTGTTACATGAGTTACATGAAATAATGTGAAGTAATTAGGGTAGAAAATTGGGTTGTGGACATTCACAATTATTCATAACATAATTTAGCTTTTAATGGACTTCGATAATTTTTGAAGTACCTTTATGTAATTCCTCAAATGCGATTTAGATCCCTGGAAAATCATGTTTTACACTAACTTACACTCAAATTACACAAGAATAAATATAAAAGAGAAATTAACTTTTTTCCTATTATTTATTTTTTTTTGTGTTTCTTTATTTAGTTTTGGAAGGATGTGAGATAGAGTCCTTGTGTTAATTGATTTTTTTTAAGTTAATAAAATTAGTATCATACGTAAACATTAAAAAGGAAATGAATTTCCATAAAATTGAGAAGTAATTAATGGTAAAGTAACCCCTAACATTTTGACTTTATAAATACATCATTATAATCATTGTAAGGTCCTTTACATAAACACGTGATAAAAAGGGATAAAGAAGGAGAAAATGCAAAGAATATTAAAGAAGTGAACGTAAGATGTAGAGAAATTGGATTGAATTCGAATAAAGTGATGTTTAAAACCATTTGCAAAGTATGTTTGTGATTGGTGGCAGATTTAGGAAGTAAGATTTAAGGAAACGAAATTGTATAATATTACAAGTGCAAGTTATAATTTAATTTTAGGGAAGAGGTACAAAATTCTAATTTTTTTTAAGGATATAAAAAAATTAATTTTTTAATAAGGAAAAAGGAAAAATTTTCAAACCTAGACATAAACATTGATTTTCCAAGGATTTTTGCGTATGCATTTAACTTATGAGTAACAATAATTTGTACGTTATTTGGGAATTCCAGTGGAGTTCTAATTTGCATAAAATAGGAAAGATAAATAAATCGTTTAAAGTTTATCACAATGATTCTGATAAACTCTTTATCATACATTCAATCATTGACCACCATGTAAAATCTTTTTTTTCACTCTAATAATTATACACCCCACCTATATAATATAATTAACTTATACCTTTAATTGTTTACCGTCAAACAAAATTAAAATATCATCAAAATCACAAATCAAAATATCAACCAATAACTAAAAGTATAAATATCACCAAAATCAAATATACAATTATTAATCGCTTATCCAAATGTGACCGATAGTAGGGTTCACTCATATTTGGGTTAGAGTTTAATAATCGTAAATTTTATTTTAGTGATATTTATACTTTTAAGGGTTATCTTCAATTTACCGCCATGAAAGATAATCTTTAATCACTTTGCCCCCATCAAAGATTTTTATTAGTACTTTGCACCGATAAGAATATTCTGTTACTATATTTAAATGAAAAGTTTAAATTTTGCCTTAAAAAAATTATTTTTTTTTATATTTTAGACTATTTTACCCTTAAATTTCATTTCTGAAAATCTTATTCTATTTTATCAATCATTCATATTTCTTTTGCTTTATATAATACTTAACAATTAAATTTCTTATTATTATTTTAAATAATTAGAATAAATATATATATCTTACTAAAAAATTAGATTTTGAATACGGTTTACTATTTTTATAATTTTTTAACTATTTTTAATGTACATGTCAAATAAAAACCCTCATAATGAATTATTTAATTTTTTAGAATGTAATAAATAATACATACTTTGTCCAATTTTTTTAAATTCTTAATAAAAAATTATGAAATGTTTCATTTTCCACTCTAATATCTATGGATTTTTAATTTAGAGGTGAATGGAATTTTTTATTAAATTTATTAAGTATAAAAGATACTCTATTAGGAAAATATATATTATAAAATTATACACCTTACAACTAATAAGCAAATAATATTTTATTTATTTATTTTGTCATTATATAATTTTATTATGTTGATTAGATTACTTTAAAATATAATAAAATATATAATAAAAAATTTAGATATTAATCAATGCTTTAAATTGTCAATAATATAAATAAGATAAACAATCATATTATAAAGACACAACAAACTAAAATGAGTAAAAAAATTTAAAATTATAAGAAACTTGACATATTTATTTATATATAAAGAAGAATGAAATAAAAGAAAAAGAAAAAAGTATGAAAAAAATAAACAAGTTTCTTATTTTGTTTAAAAAATTCACCTCAAATATTTTATGCCATCAAACTAAATAATACTTAAGTATTAATACAAAATTATGGAGTAGATAAATTAAAATTAATGTTTAAATATAAGAGGGACAAATATAATTTAATTTATTTCTTATTGATGGATAAAATTATCATTTAAAATTAATAATTAATGATGTTATCCATTAGCATCTTTAATTGATAGTCAATGGTGCAAAGTGTTAATAAAAATCTTTTAGGGGGCAAAGTGATTAAATGCCATCTTTTATGGGGGTAAATTGAAGATAACCCTACTTTTAATAATTATAGATTAATAATTGTAGGGTTCACTCACAAAAGTTTATAATGGTAGAAGAGGTGCTGCTCTCAAATAATGTTGAAATTGCAAATATGATATTATAGTTTTTAAAGTACTATAGTTAAATAATAATTAATTAGAAAAAAATGATTATGAATTTTGAAGACTTATTTATCCTTTTTATATATATATATATTTAATTACTTATCTATCAATCATATAAGTTATATCATGTTAGAACTCTAAATAATCAACTTTCTTTCCTATTTTATGCCAATTAGAATTACACATATAATTTGAGTTCCTAATTCACCTAAAAATTATCATACTCTCTATCATTACTCTTAACTTATTTACAACAAATAAATCTATGTTTATGCCATTGCGTATGAAAGAAAGAATGAGAATATATATATATATATATATATATTGCATCAGTTTCCTATTCCATCCTCACGTGCTACTCCCTCTTACCTTCTATAAGAAATTGATAAATGTCATCTTAGTTCATTATCTAATTTTTAAAAATTGTACATGATTGTGCATGTATTAAGGGATTAATTAATCTAAGGGATAAACAATTGAATACGTATTAATTTTTTATACAATGTAAGAGGGAGTGACGTATGGGAGTGGAACAGGAAACTTAATGGTGATTTTTTTTTTTTTTAATTCCTTTCCCGTAGCGAATTAGCCAAATTTATGTTAATTGCTCTTTTTGGAGAAACTGTTGGGTTGTAGACTTGGAGTATAATATCTCATACTACGTCCCTCTGATGTTATCATAATAAGAGAAACTTCCCATTTTTGTATCCAAAATTGCAATTGCGTCCCGTAGGAGTATATAAAATGGGAAGATAGGTCAAATATCCCAAATTGCTCCAAACATTATTCTCATCAACAGATCAACTAATGCTACAACATTCTATATCTGAAAAGACTATTCATTGGCATCTATGCTGAACCCAAATTTAGAAAATCAATGAAAATGGGCACCTTCATTCATGAGACATTGATGCATTACCAACTCAACAATAATAAGACTCAACTCTTAACCTTTTTTATGCATTAATGTGCTATGACCAATCTATGAAATCAAGGGTAGTGGATGCAAATTCATTTTGGATATGCAAGAATTTAGGGTGAAAAAACTAAAAATTAATATTAAGGGTAAATTTCGAAAGATCCTATTGTGGTTTGGAAAAATTTATAAGTTGTTCCCTTATAGTGTAAAAAAACCTACAAATTACTTGTTTATGATTTATTTTTTTTATATAAAAATATTGGTAATTTTAGAAAAAAGATATTATGTGATTCATTTTCAAATTAACAATAGAAAGTTATAGTTACAATTAGATTAGATAGATTTACAAAAATAAGTGTTTAGAAAACTTATATATTAGAGTGTGTGTGTGTGTGTGTGTTTTTTTTTTTTTTTTTGGTAAAAAACTAAATCCATAGAGAAATATTTTGTAAGTTTTTAAGGATATTGGATCATCTGTAACACTTGGTGTAACACTGTTTATGAATTTGATATGTATTCTTTTAGTTATTTGTCTAATTTTTAAAAATTAAACTAAAACTCTATAGAATAATTAGTGAGCTCTAAATAATTGTGCACATGTTAAAATCTTATAGAATATTACATGATATATTACACCAAAATGTATTATAGAAGATCCATTGAAGTTTTTAAATTACAAGATGATAACTTGAAAATTTCTCACACTACAAGTTTTTTTTTTTTTTTAATTCTATCCTTTAGGATCCCTATCGTACTATATATATTGGGGCAGAGCAGTCACTTTCGAGATTGTAATTAAATTCTTTTGCTAAAAAAAACCCTTCATAACTGTATATGATATTAAAAACATTAATTTGCTAGCTCCATTCCTCATTAATTCTTTTCAACATCAATCCAAGTCCCGGCCGTACATTCAAAACATGCATTACTTGTTTCACAATCAATGCTTAACAACTGTTTTTTTTCTTCATTAATCATTACTTGTAGTGTAAACTATTTTGGCGGCAATTAAATTATCCAAATTGTATATTTTTTATCATTATTTTTTTTTATTTCAATTTAGCCACTCATTAATGAAAAGTAGTATGCTAATAGCTATTTCTTTAAATTTAACCCTTATTTTTTGAATTTTTTTATTAATTACAATTTTTTAAGGTAATATTATATGTAGAAATGAAGTTAATTGGTATAAGTTCAACCTTTAGAATGGTGGGTGTTCATCTATCAAAATTATACCTAATTTTATACTTAAAAACACGATTTAATTAATAAAAAGATATTTGAATTTAGGAGAAAATTTCAAAGATGCATTTAAATTTAACGGAATGATTATTATTATATCACTTTTTATAGATGACTAGACAGATTGAAACGAAAAAAAAAAAATCTGACTAAAAATATACCATTCAAATATTTTAATGATATACTTCACTTGTATTATTCAACAAGTACATTAACAAGTAACAGTTTCTCCACAAGAAACCACCCAAAAAAAAATAAAAAAATCCAGAGATATGTCACAGAAGACAAGATCATATAATTGCATGCATGTGTTATTAATTTATCTCCCAACATGCATGCACGTAACACAAAAATCGATCAGAATATCGTATTCTTTCAATTTCGGTCAAACTTTGCACAAATTGCATTCTTTTTTTTTACTTAGAAATTGCATTGGATCTCCAACTTAATCCGAGGGTTAAGGGTCTTCGAATTATATTAATTAAAAATAGATATATGCAGCAGTTGACCAGCTAATTAAAGTGATATAATAAGGTTTATTGAGTTTCAAGCTTAAGTTATTAGACTTATAATTAAAAAAAAAATTTGGTAAAAAGAGATTTGAATTTTCTATAAGTAGTTGTTTCTGCAAATCGGGTTTTTCGATATTTTTGTCTTAAATAAGTTTTGAAATAATGGAAGAATCAAAGGCTTATTTTGTTCAAAACCAGCCCCCAAACTGTGGAAATTTGATCACCATTCTAAGCATTGATGGAGGTGGAATAAGAGGGCTCATTCCTGCAACTGTTCTTGCTTTTCTTGAATCCCAACTTCAGGTATGGACTCAAAGATTATGTAGGTTTGAATCTCTATGTATTTTGAGTTTGAGAACAGAAATTTAGGGAAGAATTAATCCATTTTTTTCTTCCTTCTTCTTATTGCTTTTAGAATTTCTTTAGGACATTGATCAGTTCTCCTAATTGACTTCCACTTCCAAGTTGTTCCACTTCTGTAAAATAGGACTAAATGTTTGATTAACGCAGTTGATTGTTTTCTTTGAAAATAAGCACTTATTACAATAGCAAAATCCAAATATGCTGCTAATACTGAATTTTTTGAGTTGATATATTAATTTGGAGTATGAATAGTTGAATGATGCAAAATGGGCTGAAAATGCGTATTGAGTTGCCACAAAAAGGAAAAAAGACAAGAAGTTAAAATCGCTTTGATATCAATGGACGTAACTTCCTCATTCGAATTCAAAATCGCTATTGTAATACAGCGTTTTGAAACTTTTAACGAGATTTACAAGATTGATTTGCTCTATGATGTTTTTTTCCTCAAAATTCTTTTATTTAGGCCACAAAAAGTTCTCCTAATTATTATTTTATTTATTTTCTGATTTGAATTAAAGTTTTTTAAAATTATATATACGTTTATAACCCTTTATTTTCATTTTATATTATGATTTTATAATTATTCAATACAACTTTTCAAGTTCTGCTTAATTTGTATTCTTTTGAGAAGATTCGTCTTCCATTAAGCTGTCCCATATGTAACATGAGGCTCCAACAAAATGTTGAATTGGTGTAAATTACACAACATGCATGAGTTAGATGGAGTAATTAACAAATTCTGATCAATGCCATTGCTCAATTAGTATTATGGCTTGCAAAACAAATTGACTAATGAAATCTCATTATCAATTTTAAAATGTATATATTTAGCACTAATATTGAAATATGACTAGTTAATTAGAAATGAAAATTAATTTAAATTAATTACAGGAGCTGGATGGTGAAGAAGCAAGACTTGCAGATTATTTTGATGTTGTTGCTGGAACAAGCACTGGAGGTCTAATTACTGCCATGTTAACTGCTCCTAATGACAAAAATCGTCCTCTTTATGCTGCCAAAGATATCAAACCATTTTATTTTGAGAATGGTCCAATGATTTTTCCTCAGAAAAGGTACACTTTTCTTGACATCCCGTTTGGAATTTTTGAATGGAAAGGAAAATATATAAGAAGAATTAATGTTGGAAGAAAAGTATTTGTTACACAATCTCTCTTATACAAACTCAAAATTGAAAAGTTCGGATATGTAGTTGTAATTTGAATTAAGATTATTATAAATTTTGTTGGTATTAATTAATTAAACTCTCAATACATTGTAAGATTGCTTTGTTTTTTTTTTTAACATAATTTTCTTCTCTTTTCCTAATTATAAGTTTAAAGACGAATTAATTTGAGGTTTACTAATCATTCCTATTAGATAAAAACATGCTGCTTGTGGTTTTAGTTTAGTAAGTTTGGAAATATTCGATATTTATTTTCAGATTTTGTAAATTAATTTTGGAATAAATTACTTCAATCGTGTCTCGATCAATTTAAAAGTTTCTTCACTTTTATTCACATTCTTTAAAAAAAATTCATTTTCATCTCACATATTACACTTTTAATTTTCACTGGTTCTTTGTTCACTTTCATACAAGAAAAATTCAACTCTGATAATCATTTGACGTGTATATGTCAAACTCTATCAATTTTTACTCCTCCTATTTCTCGTATGTGTCTTAAATAATTATTTAAATTAGATTTTAAGTGGAAAAAAAATAGTCAAAAGACAATTTGAAACCCAAATACAACACGAGGGACAAAAATAGATTTTTTTTAAATGAGAATAAAAGAAAAACTAACTCTCAAGTAAAAAGACGATTGAATTAATTTATCGTTAAGTTTGTGATAATATTTACGAAAGAGAAAATCACACACTTTCTTTCTTTCTTATTGCAGCAGCATTTTTGGATTTATAAGAAATGAATTGAAATTACTCCAAGGACCAAAATTCGATGGAAAGTACCTTCAACAAATTTTGAGGGATAAATTAGGAGAAACTCGTTTGCATCAAACATTGACTAATGTTGTCATTCCAACATTTGACATCAAATATTTGCAGCCTACAGTATTTTCCTCATATGAGGTTTGTTCTTCTTTTTTCTTTTTTGTAGAGAAAATTTAATTATTAATTTGTGAATTCATATTCTATTAATTTCCCTATAACAATTTGAATATTTTTATAATTAAAATGCAGATTAAAGATTCACCATTAATGGATGCATTAATGTCCGATATCTGCATTAGCACATCTGCAGCTCCAACCTATTTTCCTCCTCATCAGTTCACTAATAGTGATGATAAAGGAAATTTGTGGGAGTTTAATCTCATTGATGGTGGTGTTGCAGCAAATAATCCGGTATTGTTTGGAAATATTTTTTTTTGTTTTTCTATCCTTATTTCATTAACATAAATGATTTCTTAATTAGTAACATAATTTTGAAACCCTTTGACTGACTCTTTTTGGATTCAAATTGTATAAGTTATTTTTGGTGCAATTTTTATTAGCAATAACTTAGCTATCCTATCCTTTTAATACAACAACATCGATCAATTAATCTTTTATTTCACTATGTAGGTTCAGCTAGCTATATGAATAATATTTTGTTGTCGTCTTCTATCTGTACACCTATTTTTATTTATATTTAAATATATTATATCTTTTTTAATTATTTCTTTTTAAGTATTTCTTTTCCCTTTCTAATTTGGATTAAAAAATTTATATTTTCTACATGTGGTACGAAGAGCCGTAATTCAGGACATCTTTTTAATACTATGAAATATATAAGTATAGTTTTATTTTATTTTTTATTTTGTTGTTTCTTTATCTATTTTCAAAGATACTACATAAGCCATTGTAAAATAGCAATTTGAAAAAAAAAAATTTGTTGAGCAAAAATGGCACAAACCATGTCAAAATTCATTTGGACTCATATATAGAACATATATATATATATATATATATATATATATATCATGACAAAGGTAGATATAATTAGTTAGCATTAATTAAACCAATTTTTGTTTTTGGAGAAAACTTATTTTTGTATTAACATGTTAATTTTTATTGTTTTAATGATGACTAGGCTCTAGTTGCCATAAACCAAGTTACAAAAAAAGTGTTCAAGAACGATCCAGATTTCTTCCCAATCAAACCAATGGATTATGGTAGATTTGTAGTGATCTCCATAGGGACTGGATCTGCAAAGAGTGAAGAGAAATACAATGCTAAAATGGCAAGCAAATGGGGTGTTTTTGGTTGGTTGCTTCAAGGAAATTCTACTCCTTTAGTTGACATATTCACTCAAGCAAGTGCAGATATGGTTGATTATCATTTATCTGTACTTTTTCAAGCCCTTCATTCAGAGGAAAATTATCTTCGTATTCAGGTACATTTTATTAATTCACAAAAATGGCTCCTTCTATAATTGCATTTATTTCCTTAAAGTTCAATAATATTAATTGCTTTATACCCAATTTGTCTTTTTATTTTATTTTTAATTAAATTGTTGAGATGCATATAGCCACATTAATTACTGACCAAGTTTTTCTTTATTTGTTTTAAGCTATGTTTGAATTTTGACCCAAGAGTTTTTCAAATTAGGGGTAAGTATCGTTTTCCTCTCAAATCTAGAAAAAAGTTACATTTTGATTTCTCAACTTGAATTTCGTCACACAACACAAATGATCTTCAACTCATTTTCTATCCATTTGACAAGTAATATTGTTAGTCATGTGATACAATTCATCATTCGAAACGAAGTCGTTTTGTACCATATGACTAACGAAGTTACTTGTGAAATGGATGGTAAAAGAATTAGGGACCGTTTGTGCAAAATTTAAGTTGAGGAATTAAAATATAATTTTTTTAAATTTAAAATTCAAAACGATACTTACCATAAAGTTGACGCACTATTAGAGTCATTTATCTAAAGATATAATAATAAAGATTTACAAATCTCAACTAGACAAACTATTAACAAAACAAATAGTTAAATCTTCTAAAACTAAACAGCTTTCTTCACGCAATCAAATTTATTGAAATTTTTTTTTAATCAAAACTCGAAATTCAACACTTAATTCTCAATTTTCTCGACAGTTTTTTATTCTTTTCTAACTAGCAAAACGTTACTAAGCAAGTTTACATGCTCAAGATTAGTTTTTATCTCATAACTTTTTTTTTTTTTTGGGAACAATTGTATGATAAACTTGCATATATAATTTGTATCTTCAATATTAATTATAGCAAAACATTGAGGATATTAAGTACAATTAGTCCTATATTTTGTTTCATTTGTTGCCTGCAGGATGACAGCTTACCTGGAAGCCAATCCTCAAGTGATGTTACCACTCAAGATAACTTAGAAAAACTCGTGAAAATTGGCCAAAGTTTGCTAAACAAGACAGTTTCAAGAGTGAATTTGATGACAGGTTTAGCTGAGCCTATTGCGAATGGCGGCACTAACGCAGATGCACTTAAAAAGTACAATCCCAATTAATATATAGAGAAAAATACAAAATCTTTTTTCAACTTTTTTCTGATTTTTTTAATACTTATACATATAATGCTGCAATTTCGTTACTCACACTAAAAATTAACACTAAATTGTGTCATTCTGTCTAATTTTGTTTATTTTTTAACAAAAAATATATATACACGTGTAACAGTTAGATGTCGTGTATGTGTTTCTTTTCCGTTAAAAAATGAAATTCCATCATTTTAAGTTTTGGTGATAAAATGAGTTTTTCCATATTGAAAGATGACTTTTGTAATTTTTCCTAATAGATATGGTTGATTTTGAGTAAAAGAATTAATTTATTTCCCTTTTTATCTTCTACATGTAGGTTTGCAAAATTATTATCGGAAGAAAGGAGACTACGACAATCAAAATCACAGGAAATGACAAAGGGCTGAAATTAGAATTCGGGTTGGTTATAAATTACTTTGAAAATTTCTTAAAGTTTTTCACTTATATATATATATATATATTTCATTTTTGAAAATTCTTTAAATTTGAGATACTGTGGATCAATTGAATCTCTTCATTCCAATGACAAAATTCATTTTTAGGTTCTTCTTCTATATCTTGTAGTATATCTTGTTTTATCATCAATGCAATAATTCATTCTCATCTTGTATAGCAATTTAATAAAAGAGCAATGATAGGGGGAGTGAAATCCTGGAGTGAATGACGTGGGAGTGATAAAAAGACAAACTAATACCCTAACCAAATGATGAGTGAACCCTAATGAGTAAGGGATAAGTTTGTCTTTTTATCGCTGCCACGTCATTCACTCCAGGATTTCACTACAGGATTTCACTCCCCCTATCATTTCTCTTAATAAAATAAGTGGCTTTTAATAAAAGAATCCATGCCAAATTCTCACCAAGTGGCTTTAAATTTTTTTTTTTTCAGAAAAACAATACTTCAATTTTTAATTAAAGAGACTTCAAATATAGAACCACAACTATCATTGAAGGCCCTTTAGTTGAAATAATAATGTTCAACTATTATTTACCTTCAAAAAAAAAAAAAAAACCTTCAACTATTACTACAAAGTTCATACGAACACATCTGATAAGTAATATTTTGTTACTGAATAACACACACACACACAAATAATACACAATTGATTTGCAACATTGAAGGTGCACATTATGTCATATACATCATTTTTATGAAAGATTTGCAAAAACTTAAAATGAATTATGTTAAGGTTTCATAAATTAATATGATTAGGTTAGTCTTTATTTTTTTCTCCATAAAATAAATGCATTGCATCTGATATTATATGAAAGTTTTTTGCAGCACAATACAAGTCATGAGGACATGGCAGTAAAGAATTAAATTTGAAATTAAGCAAGCAGCAATGTGGGCTCTGTTCATGTTGATCCCTCTAGTTTGTGAATAAAAATCCTCTAGATGTGTAAATACCTATCCACATTATTTTAAAAAAATTATGAATAATTGTACATAAATATATGACTAGTTTAAGATCTTTATAACAATTTGTCTTACTATTGGTAATATTATGATTTTCAATCTAATTTCTTAGATTGACTATATTGGGATGTAAAATATATATACCTCTTGAAATCAAATATGGCACTCAAATTAATGACAACTAATTAACAATTTCCAATCTTGCATAATTAATCTTGGGTTATTTCATCAAGTTGGAACAAGCAAATTAATCTTCAATTAATTATTATGAATTCTCATAATGATAAAAGAGGGTGCACATGTTCATTCAAATAAGAGGTGGAATAGAAGATGTAACACAAATAGTATAGCAAAACCTTCTTTGTCAAGGTTTTGGATTTTCTGTTTTAATAATATGTTTTACCTTTTTTTGCCCTTTTTTTGAATTATATCATCAAATAACATAGATTTATTTAATAGTAATAATACCGAGCAGAGTTTTTTTCTCAAGCGAGATTTGTAATTTTTGGAGTTTTATCATCTTTCTTTCACTCTTACGTACATCCACAAAAAAAGAGTCTATTTATTGAATAATAAAAAGATTTTATATGAGTAGACTTAAAATCTCTTGTACAAAAACTTGTACTCTTTATTTTTATTATTATTATTAATTGAAATAGAGTCTTATTAGTATTAAATAGAAAGAACACTTAACCTAATAAGATAACTAATACAAGAAATAATACACCAATTTTGAAATAGAAGATCCAAAACGTTTTGTCAACTTAAATCCTCCTCTTTTTCCTTGTGCGGCTTATGAACTCCATTGGGGAAAAAAAGCTCTAACTCTTAATATCAGATTTTCTGTTTAATATTTCTCTATCTTATTATGCCTAACATTTTAAAACGACGTCGTTTTATTAAAATTATGATTAAGACATGGTCGTAAAGTTACGTCGTTTTATTAAAATTATGACTAAGACATGGTCGTAAAGTTTACTTACACATTGGTTAGATTTTAATAATTATAAATTTAATTTTTGTAATACTTATTCTATTAGCCATGATTTTAGCAAAATAACGTAATTTTGAATATTGAACAGAATAAGATAGAGTAATATCACACGGATGATCTAATCTTCTATAACTCATTTGGTTAGAGACCCCTGAGTGCTTTTTAATGATCCCAATATGACACTTAGCAGCACAATAGACAATGAAATGATCATAATCCAAATAGACCTCATAGGCTCACACAAAATAAAAGAGTACTTCAATTCATTAAAATTGACCTACATAGAGCTGTGAAAGAGTAGTTGTCTTTTAACTCCAAAACAAATTCAACCAACCTCGATCAATGCCCCAATAATTTTGGTTGATTTATTTTATTGGGTCTTCCCATGCTTTCCATACCCTGCATAAAAAGCAATTAATAATGGGTGATTTATATTAGAAAATTTGTTTGGCATCTTTGGAAAAGTACAACTTAGAGTCCACTGTTGTCTGTTGGTAACCAGTGAGGACATGCTTATCATATTTGATTAATAAGTGTGGTCTTCCACTCTTCCTCATATCATACGTTCTTGAAACATTATTAATGTTCGAGAATATTGTTGGAATGTAGTGTGTGAAAATTTGTGTATAATATGTATAGTGCATAATAAAGTGTATAATTGATGAGTTTTTTTTTTTTTTTTTTGGAAAAGGAAAGAAAGAAAATGATTGATGAGTTTGATTATATGGAAAATAGTTATATTAATTTATTTTTGTTCTCATTAACCCCAACTAAGAATATATAATGATGGTGATAATTGATGAGTGACTACCATTTCTTAATTCTATTACGCCTACCAATCACCACCTAAATATTGCAATTAGCACATCTAGGAAGAGATTTTAGTGACATCGAGATTAATTGTTATTATGTAAAACTTCAAAGATTGAAATATTTCTATAGCATATCTTTGGTAATGATAGTTCTATTCAAATTTAATGGAGAAGTAATAAAATGACGTGAAACGAGTTGAAAATGAATAATAGATTTTATTAGATCAGGTCAAGAAGAAAAATAAAAAGAATTTACGTAGTTAATTTCAAACAAGCATAATTTTCTTATTCAAACTCGGAATTGTCTTTATAATATTTCATTTTGAAACTCTTGACCAGATATACAAGACACATTAGGCATATAACTCCATGACATGTGTTGTTTTTCGAAAAAATTCAATTACTTCGGTCACTTTTGGACCCAGTTATGTTTTTTTAGTTATTTTTAAGTTATTTTCTATTTTAATTTAGGTTTTCTACAACTATATAAATGTTTGTAGGTCTTTATTTTCATTACTACGATTTTGATATTATTTAATACAATTCTCAAAATCTCAAAATTTGTATATTTTTTTTCCGAAGGTCAATTGTCTTCCATTATCTTTCCGTGTTATAAAACAAGATAAGAAGAAAGAAATTTATAATTCTCACAACCACCATGTTTGTCTTCCTCTCATCAAAAGCATCAACTTGCATTTTAGTCCATTGACTTTTCTACTTGATTATCGTGGACATAAACTATCCCAACTAAGAGAGAGAATTGAATATCTTTAATATTTTGTTTGATCAGGGAGATATCCAATTTCCATCTAAGTCATTGATAATGAAACCCACAAATTATAATGCTAACATAATTGGAGAAATCCTTTAAACAAAGTTTATCCTATATTGGTGGACAAAAACCTCTCTTTGGCCTACTCTTGTACTCCTAACCACTCTTACAAATTTTTTTTTTTTTTTTTGGTTTCTTTATACCATTTTTTTATAGCAATTAAGTTTGACAATTCTTACATTTCAAGTGCCAGTGTAGAATGCATAGGTATAGTTTTGAGGGTTACCAAATTTTTGAAAAAAAAAATGAAAAATCTCTTGAAGAAACAGCCTAGATGGTGACTCATGTTTGTTTTATAATAGGATTCATGTTTGGCAACTAATAATCATTAAACCAACACGACGTTTCAGCTTCCACCAAAGTTAAGAAGGGCCAGCCAAGGTTCCAAGTTGCAGTCATACAATTATGTGGATTGAGAAAGGTAGGTGTTAATGTTATGCATATATGCACCGATCAAACAAGAATTCTAATTGTAATAACATATTTCATGCATTTCGTTTGTTAATGATCCCTCCATTTTCTTTAAAAAGAAGAAGAAGTTGTGATTCAACAATAGACACAGTTTGTTGCGTGGTAGAAGAAGATCTCCGATAGGCTTGCAAATTTTCAGTATACAAGATAAGCACGTTTAAAATGGTTTGAACATGTACGTAAAAAAAAACCTTTAGTTGCCTCATTGCAACTTATAAAAAATAGAGAAATATTAACTCAAATTAAAAAGGAAAGAATAAGGGAGATATAGAAAAACTTGAAAGGATAAATGTTTAGTTGTTGTATAGATGTAATAATTTTTTGAGGATATTCTCTCATCTTTTTGTAATTGTTAGAGGCTTATGGCCCTTTTATTGAAATGGCATATATATGAGTTTATTCATAGCAAATTAAAAAAACTGTTGAAAAAAAATAAAAGATGTTTTAGTAACAAATTAACAAATTGAATAATAATTATGGGAACTAAAAAAAAAAAAAAACTATTGTTCAATTGCTTACTTCTTTTTAATTAACTCTAAATATTACTGAAATTTCACATCATAAAAAATCTTCAACAAAGCACTGAAAGCAGCATGAGCCATGTCTAGAACTAATCAAAAGCAATCATGTAGTCCTTTTCTCATCCAAAAAACGACAGATCATTTGCATTTTGTAATATGCCATTCAACCTTTTCTATAAAGTAAAGCTGCTCAGCTGTCCCAAGTTTCATGAAGATAAGAAATATTTTTAGGAGATGAGATCTATATACGATTATCTCTATTCTATTATGTTAAATGTCTAAAACGACGTAATTTAATTAAAATTAGAAATTAAAAGTATAAATACCACTAAAATCACTCTACAATTATTAG
Organism: Ophiorrhiza pumila; assembly: GCA_016586305.1. Classification (NCBI taxonomy): domain Eukaryota; kingdom Viridiplantae; phylum Streptophyta; class Magnoliopsida; order Gentianales; family Rubiaceae; genus Ophiorrhiza; species Ophiorrhiza pumila. The sequence continues at coordinate 5,705,885 of BLIW01000008.1, read as the reverse complement.
ACCTTAACCAAGGAATGGGTGAATCCTACCAAGTAGTTTAATTTTGAATATAATAAAATAAAAATAATGAATATAATAATACAAAAATAATTTTGAACAAAAATTCATCTGTATTTTTAATGAGGTCCATTTTGCATTCTCCACAAATAAAATATTTACTGTTTGAAGGAATCAAGATCTAAACAAGATCAATGTGTTCTCAAGCTGAATAATTTCTTTATCCCCATTCCCTATCCATGTGTTAACACAATTTAGATAGTGCTAATTTACACCAATGAACAATTTGATTTTTTTTTTTTTTGGTCAAAGGGAAACAGGAATAAATGGCCTTCTTGCTTCCTCCATAGGTACTGTGATAGTCAGCAAAAGTTGTCTCAATAATTGAACTAGTGTTGCAAAAGTCTGGCACATTTGTGGGCTAACTTAATTTGATCATGGATGGAGCACAAACTTCTCTTGTTCAGAACCAACCTCCAACCTCTGGCAATCTAATCACTATTCTGAGCATTGATGGTGGTGGTATTAGAGGGATCATTCCTGCTACTATTCTTGAATTCCTTGAATCCCAACTTCAGGTATGACTATGCATTTAGTTTCACTTTAGTTGAGGAAGAAAACAGTGAGAAAAAACTATAATTTTTCCTATAGTTTCACCAATTTCTAGATTAAGTACTTTGAGTTGTTGCAAAAGTTTTCTTTGATGGATGTCATAGTACTTGTAGAAAGTTGCAAACTTAATGTTGTTATTCTCAAAAGAAAATGGTAAGAAATGGAAATTGCTGGAAATTTGTGTGATTAACCCTCCTAGAACAAATAAGTTCTAATGCACACAGCAAAATCAAATCAGTGTCAAAAGGGATCGAAAAATTATAGTCCAGGCTAATTTTAGATTTACTTATAGGGCTGTAGTCTAAATAAAATGTTGGCATGGAACTTGCAATTGTTGAGTATAATTTATGATGCATATTTTATCATCAGGAGCTGGATGGTGAAGGTGCAAGAATTGCAGATTATTTTGATATTATTGCTGGAACAAGTACAGGAGGACTTATAACTACAATGTTAACTGCACCAAATGATAAGAATCGTCCCCTCTATGCTGCCAAAGATATCAAGCCATTCTATATAGACAATGGCCCTAAGATTTTCCCACAGAAGAAGTAATTTTTAATGGGATAATTTTGCAGCTTCTTGATGTTATATTTACTTAATTTGGCAGAAGAAGAAATTTAATGTTTATGTTTATTGTTGCAGTGCCATTCTTGATTTCTTTGGGAACAGACTGAATTTGATCCCAGGTCCTAGACATGATGGAAAATATCTTCATCAAATTTTAAGGGAAAAGTTAGGAAAGACAAGGCTACACCAAACTTTGACCAATGTTGTTATTCCAACATTTGATATCAAGTATTTGCAGCCTGTCATATTTTCTTCACTTGAGGTCTCACTTCCTCTTTTTTCTCATCTCTTTGTGTATGTGAAGATTTTTATGTTTGGAAAGTGTAAATTGGATGCCATGATATTGACAAGAGTTTTACCCCAAAAAATGAAAATTGATGGTACATTTTGTCATGAAGATGATGATTCATGATAAAATTAGATTTGGCATGTTAAATTATTAGATTTATGACAAAGTTTTATTGAATTTTGTCTTCTAGTATAAAGTAATGATTATATGGAGCATATAGTCTTTACACAGACTTATCACACAACATCTTGAATTTGGATTGTCTTTTCCTTACCAAAGATTCAATACTACAAGAAAAACAAATGTTAACCATTTATTCCACTAATTAGAGTCGGTTATATGAATCATATTTCGATATATGGATCAAATTTCGATATTGTACTCAATTTTATATAATTTTTAATATGATTCATATAACAGGGTTTGACAAAATTCTTATGCTGCATGTCATATCTTTCCTCGTTTTCTCGAATTTAGAATCAACCACTTATAAATAGACATGCGGGCTATAATTATATAGAGTTCCTTACCAAAGATTCAATAATTTCAAATAATTCCTTAAGATAATAATTATTAATTAACACCCCCAAGAATTTTCTTGCTAAATGTTCTATACCCTTACAATTAAAGAGATTAGTTATGTTTTAGCACTGGAATTATTTCTTATATGTTGAACTCATAATTATATACAGGTGAATGATTCCCCAGTGTTGGATGCCCTGCTGTCCGACATAAGCATCAGCACATCTGCAGCTCCAACTTTTCTTCCTGCTCATTCCTTCACAAATCAAGATGACAAAGGAAAGATTTGGGAGTTCAATCTTGTTGATGGTGGTGTAGCTGCAAATAATCCGGTAAGTGAGATCAATTATGTAGATTATACTTCGCGATCTAAAATCATTTTTCAATTTATCGTTAAATATAACATATCTTGTTGGGTAGGTAAATATAGCTTTAGCGCTCAGTTTTGAAAAAGTTATATTTTAATTTTTCAATTTGAATTGTCAAATAAAAAGAGACCAACTCATTTTTTTTTTCACTTTTTCAAGATTTGAAACCAAAACATACTTACCCTGAAGGCTGAAGTTAAAGGGACTATGAGGCCATTTATTCTATCTTTTTTTTATGATTTTTTTTCCAATTCTTTTTTTAGTCTTCTTTTCACCTTTAAATTTGGTTAATAATTTTTATTTAATTTTTTACACGTTGTATTAAAGTATTAATAAGTCTTCCATGCACTGTTTTTTAAACGCATTTTCTTCAAAAAAAAATTTACTTAATTGGAATTATCCTGATACATTCATTATTTATTCTATCTAATATATCAATTTCAAAGGTTGTGATTTATACATTCATTACAAACTTATGCTTTTATTACCTCTTCCAAAACTATATTTACCCAAAAAAAAAAAAAAACCACTAACAATGAAATGGTTTGCTTTTATTGTTGACCAAAATCCAGGCCTTAATTGCTATAAGCCAAATAAGAAAACAAGTGTTGAAAAAAGATCCAAACTTCTCCACAACGAAGCCAATGGATTACAGTAGTTATCTAGTCATATCACTGGGCACAGGATCAGCAAAGAATGAAAAGAAATTCAACTCTGAAATGGTGAACAAATGGGGTCCTTTGCGTTGGGTTCTTGGAAGTGTTCCGCCGTTAGTGGAGATTTTTGCACAAGCAAGTGAAGATATGGTGGATTATCATTTATCTTTGGGTTTCCAATCTTATCAATCTGAAGCTCATTATCTTCGAATTCAAGTAAGTAAATTTTAACACCCTCCAAAAAAAAAAAAAAAAAACCTTTCAATATAGTTTCCATTTTTTCATTATTATTATTACTAGTGATTACCGTAATTTTTTTTATTATTAAAAAATGTATATGTAATTTTTAAAATTTATTTATATTTTAAAAATTATATAAGAAATCTAAAACCAATATAAGTTATATGTTTGGACTGAGTCTTTTTCATCTTTTTCTTATGGAAAATCCTTTTTGGGTTGTTTTTGTTTTATCTTAATTTTTCTAATAATTCTCTAATAAAAAAAATACTACAGTAATTATTTTTACAGTATTTTTTATTTTTATTTACTAATAAACAAAACTTAAAAATATTAATTTTAAATTTGAATTTAAAATTTCAATAGCAAAAGTTCTCTAATAAAATAAAATACTAATTTCAAATTTGAATTTTAAATTTTAAATTTTAATAATAATAAAAACATTTCAACACAATTTCCATCAAAACAAAATTCACCAATTTAAATACCCAAAATATTTCTTTTTTATAACAAAAATCGAGGAAAAAAACATTTTCCAAAAAAAAACCTATCCAAACCAAAACCTTAATTTTCTTCAATAGCTTATAGGTAGTGCGTGGCTTAATTAAGCAGGAGTAAACCCCAACTTCCCCATTTCGTATCTTACATTCAATGTTTTATTATATGGATTCATGCCAATCGGACCAGTGGCCCCCCATGGCTTAGAATTGTAATCGAATCGGCTCTTGTTGGTTCGGTTTCAGTTCTAAAAAAATAAAATTGGAACCAAAACTGACGGTTCTGGTTTGATTTAGAATTGGCCCGAAAAAAAACTTATTGTTTTTCATGCTTAGAAATCTATAAATATTTTTATATCTCTTCATTTTCATCACATAATTCTTTTTTTAAAATTTTTTCTAAATTTTCTAATCTTTATATTCTAGATTTAGAGTTTAGGGTTTTAGAGTTTTAGGGTTTAAGTTTAGATTATCATCTTTTATAATTCTAATGTTATATTATACTAATATACTATTTAAATTTCAATTAATAGTTCAATCATCCATTCAATGCTCTTATCATTTCTATATCTTTCTCTTTCTATTTATTTAATCCTTTATAATCTTATTCTTCTAAAAACTCTACGTATTAGTTTAATTTTAACTAGGGCGAATTCTCTTTTACCCCCTGTGGTTTGAGCTAATCACCCTTTCACCACCTCGTCGTTTCAAAATACCTACATAACCCCCTCGTGTTTTGAACTACTGTGAAAAATCGACGGAATCCGTCTAATCTGACGGATGTCAGCGAAATTATAATAACACCCTTACTTAATTATATAGTCAAACATTGATGAGTCAAACAACCTATAAAAATAAATAGGTCAAAATAAATATTATAAAATATTTGAAGTCCAATTGAAATTTCTGAAACTTTTCTCTTCTCCGTTGATCCAAACCCGTATACAAGAAAATCCGCCCCGATGTCTTGAAGCTTTATTCTGTGGCTTCATGATTTGGGCGATTCGGGCACTGTAAACGAACCCATCAAAACCTTCTTCTCTTCCACCGTTTGGGCTTTCCCTTCTGCCCCTTCAAATCCCGTCACTGTGCAATGAGAGTGCCAAAAAGGGTCGAAATTGCTTGTGAATAAACCCCAGTTGGATCTGATAAAGGCTGTTTAGCACAGCCCTTGTACACTAAGGTAGTATAGTCAGATGCAAATTTAACAAGTGGGATAAGCTGAAGAATGGGGAAAGTGACCAGAAAAGGGTAAAGTAAGCAAAAGGGTCTAATGGGCAACCCCATTTGTGGAATCTTGATAGATCAAAGGTTGCTATTTCTGATGCTTTGGGAAGAGATTTTGAGGGTTTTGAGCCATTTGTGAATTCTTGATAGATCAAAGGTTGCTATTTCTGATGCTTTGGGAAGAGATTTTGAGGGTTTTGAGGGATGGGTTTTGGTAAAGAATGAAGAAAGATTGAAACTTTGTATTGAATAATAGATTCAGTCCCTCAAAAATAAAGGTTCTTTTCTCTGTTCTGTTTACCCAAAAGAGAATTGGTTTTGATGTTTTGGTGTTTGGGATTCACTTTCTTTTCTGGATTGGCCTCTTCCCACCAATCTATGGAGCTGCAGATTGTAGAAGTGAGACTGAGAAACAATCACATCAATTTGGATTCTTTGAAATTCATTGTTTCTAAGTTGTCTGATCATGATTTTGCTAGTTATGATGAAAAAAATGATGAAAAGCTTGGACTTAACTAAGTTTTTCCAGATGAAGTGATGCTTTAATTATAAGGTGGTGTGTTGATGAAAGAAATTCAGACGAGGAAGACGAAGGGAAAGAGGGGAAAAAGAAAGAAAATAAAAAAGGAAATAAAAAAAAAAGAGAAAACGTCAATAAGGGTAATTTTGTAACAAGAATTGTATTTTAATCGCGCTTTATTTTTCCACTCGCAAGAATATGCGCATGTAGCACACATCCGTCAGTTTAGACGGATTCCGTCGATTTTCCACAGTAGTTCAAAATACGAGGGGGTTATGTGGGTATTTTGAAACGACGAGGTGGTGAAAGTGTGATTAGCTCAAACCACAGGGTGTAAAAGGGAATTCGCCCTTTTAGCTATTATTCCAATTATATTATATATCAACTTTTCTAATTTATATTATTCTAATTCTGTTATTATATCATACTAATATATTATTTGAATTCCAATTAATAGTTCAATCGTTGCTTCAATTCTCTTACTCTTTCTATCTATCTTTCTTTCTCACTTATCTAATCATCCATAATTCTATTCTTCTAAAACCTATATATATTAGCTTAATATTAAATATTATTCTAATTATATTATGTATGAGCTTTTCTAATTTATATTATTCTAATTCTATTACTAAATTATACTAATATACTATCTGAATTTCAATTAATAATTCAATCATTTTTTCAATACTCTTATCATTTCTATATCTTTCTTTCTCAGTTATCTAATCTTTCATAATTCTATTATTCTAAAAACTCTATATATTAGTTCAATTTCAACTATTATTCTTTCAATATTCTTATTATTTTTATATTTTTCCATCTTACTTATCTAATCCTTTCTAGTTCTATTATCCTAAAAACTCTATATAATCATTTCAATTCCAACTATTATTGTAATTATATTATTATGTTGTACTATTTGAATTTCAATTAATAGTTCAATCACTATTTCAATATAAATCAAAATTAAAAGTGGGATTAATATCGAAATCGAAACTAAAAATCGGAATAAAAATTGAAACCGAAACAAAATCATAATCAAACGGAAACTGGAATCGGAATCAAACGGAAACTGAAACCATCGGCTTTGGAACTAGAATCAAATCGAAACCGGAACCAGAATCGTGGGTTTCGAAATCGGAACAGGAACCGCCCCTTGGGGTTCGGTTCCGATTCCCATGACTACGAAATCGGGCACCAGCATTGTGGAACCGTGGTCATGTCTACATGCGTATTTAACTAAAATTCTATCAAGTAATTAGTAAAGAGATAACATATTAAATACACCTGACATGTATCTATAGAATAAAACACTGAATGTAACGGAATATCTATTGTACAACTCCTCCTTTACATAGATTAATTATTCTCAATGAACTTCTGCAGGATGATACATTAACAGGAGAAAGCGCTTCAGTTGATATCAGCACAAAAGAAAACTTGGAAAAACTTAAGGAAATTGGTTCTAATTTGCTAAAGAAACCAGTTTCAAGAGTTAATTTGATGACAGGAACAGTGGATCATGTTGAGAATGGTGGTACCAATGAGGAGGCTTTGAGAAGGTACAGTTAATAATAAATACAAAATACTTTTTATTTTTACTTTCATTTGAATACATAGGGTATTCCTTTTAGTTTTGGAAAAAAAAAATTCTCGAATTCCAAATTCAAAGATTTAAATAACAATATTTCGTTTTTCTTTTTAGTAACAAAAAAGGTAGGAATAAGTTTGCTCAAGCTGAAAAAAGAAAAAATGATTTCACATAAAATTTTGTAAGACTTGAAAGTTGAGCCTAATTTATTTTGTTCTTCAAACCTACATCTTAGTGTAATATATTGCACTAATTACAAATATTCTTTGAATTCATTACAAACTTATAATTTTTTATTTTTTCTGTTTTATAGATTTGCAAAATTGTTGTCTGATGAAAGAAGACTCAGAAGTTCAAACTTGCAGCCCACAAATTAATTCCATCCCAAACTCTTGTAAGATATCATATCTTTTTCCTTCATATATATCAATATTTGAGTAGTCATTTTTATTCTTGTTATAATTACTTTCTAATTAAATGTGATATAAATTGGATCCATTGTAGTCACCATTTCAGCTTACAACAAAATTAGAACCAAATTAAAGCACTTGAAATTAATTAATGAAAAAAAATAATTATCCTTTGTCCTATTATCTTATACAAAGTGATTGCTTCTTAATTATCTAAACTAAATATATTTTTATAAACTCTCAATCCTTAAAAAAAGAAAGAAAAAAATTTCAATCATACATTTATTTTTAACTTATTTTTCTAATTTCTTTTTCTCATTAGTTTTTAAGACTTATGCATATGGTGTAAAAGATAGAAAATAGATACATACATAAATTTAGTTATCCTTCCAAAGTTTAGAATACAATGATGAAATATGATTTATATAAACTAATATTACATAGTGAAATAAAGATTTAGTTATTGTTATTATTGTTTTGGGGAAAAAAATGCGTTAAGAGCTTCTCTAATTTGTAAAAATGTCTTTCACAGAAAATTCACAATTTTCAATTCAAACCATTGATGTTAGATGACGAAAATATTTATTGCGTTCATTTTAGCAAATTAACTGTCAACTGTAATAATATTGAAAAGCCCTCCTTTTTTATTTTTTTTTTTGTATTCAAGAATATTCAAAATTATAAATAGATTGGTCACCCATTTTAACACAGAGTTTGATTTTCAATACATGCAGCTCACTGGAAATCAACAGATCCACGGCAAGGGATAATTATCCTGGTGGATAATTTGCTGTTTAAATAAATCTATTCTATCGCTTTTTGTATGTAAATTTTCTTTTTTTTTTTTCTATTTCTAAAAGTAAATAAAATAAAATGTTTACCTCCCATTCCCCAGCAAAACATGAAAGATAACTTGTTTTTTGATAATTTAAGAGTTAATTCCATTTTACCATTATGTGATTCAAGAAAGTTCATTTTGATCACCTTGTAATTTCATAATGTTCAAATAACTTTTTTGTGCTTTGAATTAATGTAGAAAATAGACGAAAATCGTCAAAATTGACGGAAGTGATAATTTCGCTTGGATACGTGCGTGAGAAAATAAAAATTGGTAAAAGTACCATTCTTCCACATAGAAGTATATTTTGTCCGTTAGTCTTTCTCTCTCCTTTTTTTTATTTTTCATTTTTTTCATCACATTTTTTACTTTTAGTCTTCCCTCTCATTCTTCTTGTCTTGAAATCCTTTTTTGTTTTTTTTTTTTTTTGTTGGTGTAAACTTATTCACGAGAGGGCCACCACAGTCAATTTTATTTATTAAAAGCAATGGGTGGCGGACATATCAAACCATCATTACAAAAAGAGTGAAAGCATTTAAACTAGGAGCACTACTCCTTTACAACAAATCTTTGAGCAAAATACAAAAAATATCACTCATCTTTTTTTAAGTCGAGATTTAAATTTTCGAACTATTTTTTTGGCCATAAGTATTACTGAACTTTTTAAATACATGTGTTTTGGCCACTCCGTCGAATTTTTCAATGTAACCAAACGGAAAGTCGCAAATAGTGCTAATTTATAGGATATAGAGCAATGTGCCAATTTGGTCACCAAATTATAACAAATTAGGAGTTTTAGTTATTAAACTATTTTTTCAGTCAAAAATGTCATTTAACTATTATTTTTTGCGAAACAAATCATTCCGTCTATTTACTCTTTTTGAGTAACATTTCCTAATCTATAAACACTAACACTAGTTACAATAGTTTTTCAACTTCAAATATTGGATCTTCGTCTTCCTTTATCCTTTCTGGTTTAGAAATGTTTCAATCGTTAAAAAAACACAAAGGTACTACTAGTTCGGAACTTGAGGAATATTTAACCACTTCTTTTGATTTTAGTGATAACAAGTTTGAATGTGATAGGATTGAGAACTTCAAAATATTTGAATGATGGAAGACGAAAACAACGATGTGCCCCGTCATCGCTTTGATAGCCAAAGAGATTTTGGTGGCCCCGACATCAACCGTAGCCGTGGAACAAGCTTTTAGTCAAGGTGGCAACATTTTGGACAAGACCCGATTGCGTTTGAGCCCCATGTCCTTGGAGATTCAAACTTTAGTAGATGATTGGACTAAAGCCGCTTATAGAGAACAAGAACAAGATATAGAAGAAGATTTTGATTTAGATTTAGACGCCACCACCGATGGTAGCTCTACTTGTACAACTAATTCACCTGTCACCGATGCCGATAGAGCCAATAATGACGACGACGACTACTATTAGTTTATTAAAATGAAGAAAAAATTCACATTGTACATTTTTAGATTACTGAAAATTTGAAATAATTTATTATGTTTTTCAAATATTATAGTTTCCATATCTATATATTCGTTTATATAAATTAATATCATAGTTTTATTTATATACATTATAGTTGTATTATTGTATATCATAATATATTTTGCAATTGTATTATTATACTATTCAAATTTAATGTTTAAACTATCAATTATGAATAAAATTTAGTAGTTTATTCATTTATTAATTTCTAACTTGTAAATTTATGATTTAAAATTCTTAACTTGTAAATTTGTCTATCCAATGAATAAAATTTAGTAGTTTCTTCATTTATTAATTTCTAACTTGTAAATATATGATTTAAAAATCTTAACTTGTAAATTTTTCTATCCAATGAATAAAATTGAGTAGTTTCTTCATTTATTAATTTCTAACTTATAAATTTCTGATTTAAAATTCTTAACTTGTAAATTTTTCTATCCAATAAATAAAATTGAGTAGTTTCTTCATTTATTAATTTCTAACTTGTAAATTTTTCTATCCAATAAATAAAATTGAGTAGTTTCTTCATTTATTAATTTATAACTTGTAAATTTATGATTTAAAATTCTTAACTTGTAAATTTTTCTATCCAATGAATAAAATTTAGTAGTTTCTTCATTTATTAATTTCTAACTTGTAAATTTATGATTTAAAATTCTTAACTTGTAAATTTTTCTAAAATTCTTAATTTGTAAATTTTTCTATCCCAATGAATAAAATTTAGTAGTTTCTTCATTCTAACTTGTAAAATTTAATATTTCTAAGTTGTAACTACTAAAATCTTAAGTACCCAAAATTTAGTATTTCAAAATCAAATTCGAAGGTTGAAATTGAAATTCGAATTCGAATTCGAAACGGAAATAAAATTGTAACCGAAACAGAGATAAAACCAGAACCAGAACCAGAACCGCCAGTTCCGAAACCGTGGCCATAGGTAGAGGGAATCACCGTGGCCACCAGGGTCATTTCAATGGCATATTATTGGCAACATACCCCATGTTATTGGCCTCAAACCTCATGTTATTGTGACCAATATAGCCAAAAACTATGGGGAATTAATCACTTTGAAGCTAGGAAAACAGATTGTTATCATTGGATCTTCATCAAGAGCAGCATCAGCAATACTCAAAACTCATGATCGTGAACTTTCAGCAAGGTATGCACCCAAAGCAACCCCTATAGAGGAGTCTGATCTTAGGAAATTTTCCCTTATGTGGTCAAATGAATGCAACGACAAATGGAAATCTGTAATGGCTTCGTGGAAATCTGAGTTGTTTTCAGTTGAAGCTTTGGAAAAGCATGCAATTATGAGGGAGCAAAAAATCAAAGAAATGGTGGATGTTTTGAGGACAAAAGAAGGAAAATCTGTGAAGATTGGTGATGTTATTTTCACTGCTCTTTTGAAGACACTTGGGATGCTTTGTTTTTCAAGGGATTTGATTGAATGGGAGGATGAAGGTATGGCAAGTGACTGGAAGGACAATGTCTGGAGATTCATGCAGCATAGTACAACTCCGATTGTGCCTGATTTTTTTCCCTATGCTTGATGGATTTGATCCTCAGGGTAAAAAAAAAGAAAGCTAAGGAATGTCTGAACAGATTGATCAATTTATAGGGTGGTTTTGTCAAGGAAAGAAGTGAAAGAAACAGCCCTGATGATCATTCAGGACATGGTGACTTCTTGGATTTCATGATCGTAAATAATTTCTCAGATATCAAGATTGACTATATGCTTATGGTATGTGATGAACTTTTATTTTTTATTTTTTATTTTTTTTTGGGTGCTTGAGGTAAAATTAGAAAATGAAACAGATACAAAGTCAAGTGGAGTCAAAAAATCATAGAAAAAGAATTTTACACTCTAAAATAAACAAACACATACGGATTCAAATCGTTATTATAATATAGCATTTCGAAACTATGTGAACGAGATCAACAAGTATCATCGGATTTTATCCCATGACTTTGCCCTTTTTTTGGCCAAATTCCTTTGTCTTTTAGTTTTTCTAATTATTTTCAAATTCTTATTTAATTTAGTTTAAGATTTCTACAACTATACAAATGTTTGTAGGCCTTTATTTTTATTATTACGACTTTATAATTAATCAATACAGCTTTCAAATTCTCTAAAATCTATAATTTGTATCTTTTTTGTATATCGTTGTCTTCTATAAATCTTTCCCGTGTTAAATAGTATCAATAAAACGAAAGGGGGTATGATACTTTCTTGTTGATTTTGCGGCCTTTCCACTTAAATCTTGCTAGAATTGATAATGATAAATTTGCCAATGTAAAATTTGTACAGGAAATAATACCAGCAAGCTTAGGAAATTTAACAACAACAGTGGAGTGGGCAATGGCTGAGCTACTCAAGAAAAAAGAAGCCATGAAGAAAGTTTATGAAGAGCTTCAACGAGCCATTGATTCTAATCATCCCATCAAAGAATCTCAGATCATTCAACTACCATATTTGAATGCACGTGTTAAGGAAACATTAAGAATGCATCCACCTACACCATTTCTACCTCATTGTGCTCATGAAACGTGCCAAGTTATGAATTACACAATCCCAAAAAATTCATTAGTGATTATGAATGTTTGGGCACTTGGGCATGATCCCACCATATGGGATAATCCATTGAATTTTAAGCCTGAAAGATTTTTGAACTCAAATTTGGACTTCAAAGGGCAAGACTTTGTTTACTTACCCTTTGGTTCTGGAAGAAGAATGTGCCCTGGATTGCCTTTTGCTGCCATGGAAATTCACCTCATTTTAGCTTCATTGATCTATAATTTCAAATGGTCTCTTCCAAATGGTTTCAAATGGTCTCTTCCAAATGGTGATGATCCCTTGAATCTAGATATGAATGACAAATATGGTGTTCCTACAAGGAAAAACCTTTACTATTAGTCCCTACCAAGATTAATTACTATAGCTAAATTTTCTGTTCAAAATTTCTCATCAAATAATGAAGTTTTTGAGTTGTGAAAAGATGTAATTTTATCTTGTTTTCTTTTTGTGTTCTTTTGAGTTGTGAAAGATGGCTGTGATAACATTTTGATGTAATCCTTGAGTACTGAATATCAGTGCAATTATGCATTTCCCTTATTTGTTTTGTTATCATGAAGTTTAATTTTCTTCAAATTTCACAATTGTGTTGTATAAATTTCCTCTACTCTTGATAATCTAGTTACAAATTACTGGCTAATGCCAACAAAATTTATTTTTAGTTTCAATTTTACATATAGAAACAGTAGTTCTAGAGATGGAGATCCATTAAAATAAGTACATGAATAATGTTTTTATCTTAAAGGAAAAATGCTACTTAATTAAGGACAAGAAAATCTATTCAATAATTTGACTTTGAAATTAAAGGGATTGTTGAACCTTTTTTTTTTTAACTTTTTGTATCCATGTCAAATTCTTCTATTGGATTTTAAATGTAAAAAAGTTGCATCAAAGAAGTGACTGTAGCAAAACACAGGGGACAAGAATCAATTCTAGCAGACTAAGAAAAATGCTATGAACAAAACCATGGGAACATTGGATTCCCAAACCATTTGAAAGATAAAAAGTCTTCTGTTTTGGTGAACATTTAGAGATGGGCCTTTTGACATCAAATGTCTCGAGATGAAGATGGATCCTTGGTAGAAATTGAACCAAAGGCTGAACTCTGCAAATTTGTTTGAATGAGCTTGCTCCAACTCATCAGTGTAATCTGCCAATGATTAGCATCAAACATGTTGATAATACTAAATTTAAATTGAACCAAGTACAGAAAATTTTTCTCCAGCTAATTAGAGAGTTAATCTTATTAGATGAAATTTTCCCTTGACTGAGTGTGTCAATTTACTGATCTTCTATTACATTCTCTGTTTCAATCTATAAATACAAGTTACGTATATTTAACACTTATTTCTTAGGATATACTAATCACTTGATAGAATTTTAGTAAAATATACATAGAGTTTATTTATAAATTAAAACAGGGATTGAAATAATCCGAAGTAATCAATTTAAATGTCTACGATTCAATTAAAAGGATCGAGTTTCAATCATATGGTAAAGCAAAAGGGTAGTTTTTGAGAAATGATCAAGAAAAATTTAATTAGATTATTCATTTGTGAAAGAATATGTGAATTGTCAATTACTTTAAATTACAAACAATAAGGACTAAATTTGTTGTCAATAAAATAGTGAGGACTATTTTGTTACTAAAATAAACATTGAGGGCTAATTTTGCATTTTCCTTGTTATATATTGATCATGCATGCATTTAATTTCATTTATATACGTGGAAGAAATCCACGACTCACTTTTCTATTAAGTATGCATATATGCCTCTATTCCTCCAAAAGGTGTAAATTCCGGACATCCAAACCGGGCCACGCTAACCCTGCCCTACGCCTGCACGTGACAGGTAAATCGCGGAATGTTCCTCTATTTCTCTATATACAATATGTTTTATTACAATCACACCAAATTACCAACAAAATTTGAGATAAATAAAAAGATTTTGTAAACATATATAGACCATTTGTTCTCAATATTTCTGCTTTAGGATTTTCTCTTTCTGGGAACACAAAATAAATTCCCCATTGACTAGCAGTACTATACCTTTCTTTAGAATAAAAAGAAGGAAAAAATGAATATGGCAAAAGTGGGATTTGGATGTTGATATAAGCATGCTTGGGACCTGGGGGAATAATAGTATAGAAATGGTTAGAAACTGGTATAACTTTAAGAGCATAAAACCTGGAGGGTGATCTTTGTTTAATTTTATTCTATTCAACTATAAATATGAAGTTATGAACTTTTTCTTTTTTCTTTTTTTTTCTTTGGTATAGTCCCAGCCAACTGGATGGGCATAAAGGCAACAATATGGTCCCCTTCATTGAAAAGGAAAAGACATTTGATTGATTTTTATGGCACCCTCTTCAACAAATCATCATAAAACTTATGGTCCATTATCTTCCATCATCATTATTAATTTATAATGGTTTATCCCCACTCCTCATTTTAACAATTATTGCATTGTTAGAGCCACAATGTTATAGTTAGTTTCTAGATGAGTTTATTGGGATTCTTTCTTATATAATTTACAAAGTAATGAATAGAGGATTATTGAAGTTCCAAAGTCACAATTTTTGGTCATTTTGCATAGTTGTTAGCTCAAGTTGCCAAAACTTAGAAGAGGGGATTGAAGTTTTAAGTTATATTTAAATTTTTTTGGTCATCTTTACATAGTTGTTAGCTCAACTAGCCAAGTGAAGCTGTCTATCAGCTATGTACATTCCAATGTAATTGATCAATAATTAGAACAACATCTTGGTGTAATGAAAAAAGGTAAATGACCCAATAGTCTCTTTATTAGTGAATAAGTATAGTTTTGATTCTTAATTTTGAAAAAGTTATATCTTGATTTCTCAATTTGGATTTTGTTATACAAAAAATAGTTTCCAACTCCTTTTTCATCCACAGTAATACCATTAGTCATGTGACAATATTTATCATTCAAAACGACATCGTTTTGTATCACATAACTACTGATATTAAATGTCAAATAAATAAAAAATAAATTAAACACCAATTGTGCAACAAAATTTAATTTAAAGAATTATAATGTAACTTTTTCAAAATTAATAACTAAAATTATACTTATACCTCTAGTTGAAAGACTATTAAAGTCATTTATCATACAAGAAAAATACTAATTTGTGAGTGTTTCTCATCTCATCACCGTTAATATAATCACTCAATATTTACTTTTACAAATGGAGTTTGTCCCACCCCATTTCACATTTGTTGAAAATAGTAATTTGAGCACAATTTTATATTTAGCATTTTTTAGGTGTGTTTTTTACTTTAGTATTTCATGGTTTCTCATTCATATATTCAACAACAATTTTTTCTTAAGTAGGCATGAAAGTTTCTGTTTTATTTCTTTTGCTAATGTTTGTCTTACTTTATTATTTGCTTGTCATGCATAGGGCTGAGAACGAACATGAACGTTCACGAACAAGCTCGGACTCGACTCGATAAAAGCTTAGCTCGAGCTCGTTCATTTAATAAATGAACGAACACAAACAAGATTTTAGGCTCGATTAATAAATGAACAATAAATGAACACATGTGTGAAAGCTAGTTTAAGTTCATGAACAGCTCGTTAAAAAGCTCGTTCATAACTCGGTTAAAGCTCGTTAAAAGCTCGGTTAAAATATTAATTATATAATATATATTGAACTTATACACGAAATAAAACTATTAAACAATAGAAATATATAATTGGGTTTTTATATATATATTTATTGACGCACAAATCACATTTTACGGTGGTGAGAACGAACATAAACCTTTATGAACAAGACTGAGATTGGCTCAGTTAAAGTTCCACTGAATCTCGTCTACTTAATAAACAAGTGAACACAAACAAAACTTTACGTTAGGTTAATAAATGAATAATAAATCAACAAGCAAGTGAAAGATTCGTTTAGGTTGGTCAACAACTTGTTAAGAATTTAGTTAAAGTATAAATTATACAATATAAATAATATATACCCTAAGTAAAACTCTTAAATAATAGAAAAAATCGATTTTTTATACATATAAGCACACAAATCATTATATATGAGTTTGAATTAAATTTGGACATTTATGTAAAGAGACAAAATATATTAATTTAACTAAATTATACATTTTTATTCAAGTCGGGAAGTGTTCACGAACAAAGCTCGGGCTCGTCTCAGTTCGCGTAAAGCTCGGCTCGAGCTCGTTCATTTAATAAATAAACGAACACGAACAGATTTTTAGGCTCGATTAATAAACGAACCGGGCCTGAACACCCTAAAGCTCGGGCTCGGCTCGGCTCGATATCACCCCTAGTCATGCATGTGTGATTCTATCTAAAATTATTTTGGTTAAATTAGACATGGCAAATAGATAAACAATAAAATAGGAATTCACAAAAGAAATCGGATTAAAATCCTCACGTTACATCATTTTTTTGCATTTGGTATGACTTGGTTAAGGAAGGATCGCTAAAATTCCTCTAGACATCCAAGTGTGGAGTTCGAGTAAATAGAATATATATATATATATATATATATATATATATATATATATATGTGATGTAAATATGTATAAATTAAATGTGACTACATTATTATGAATCATCATAAGAAAAAGTTAATTAATTTCTTGTCACTACTATTATTTTAGGATTTATGTTATAACTTGTCAGCAAGAGGAGCATTTGTCAGCAAGACGAGCATGGAATAGTTGAATATTTTGTTCCTCCAAACTCCAAAAACATGTATCAACAATGCAAGAAAACATCTTCTTATTGGTTTAAGTTAAATCTTGTATTTCATGAGAACATAGCCTAGGATAGACAAATAATTATTAAGAATGCAATAATTTACACAATGTGTAGTGATAGATTATGAAACTTTGTATTATGATGCAATAAAAAACGCATTAGTGAAGATATATAGAGTGCAAAAATTTCATTTCTAGCAAAGCCCTTCACGAGTTCACCACTAGCAATGCCAATAAATTATTTTTGGAGGGATGCACATTTTTTATTTTGTTCTTAATTATAGAAGCATTTTCAACAGTTAATATTGGTGAAAAAATTCCGGCATGTTAAAATATTCTCTCTTGAAGGGAATTGCAATTCTAATTGCATTCTGGCAGCATTAGATGGCATAAACCCTTTTCTTATTCATAAAAGTATTTCTCAATATCACTGCGACAAATACAAATCAATTAATTACTTTATCATTCATACCAAAAATTATATATCTATGTCTATATTAAATGAATGGACCACATTCGATTGGCTATCCTGAGAAAAATTTAACGAGGAAATTGATTGTGTCATATTGCCATGCAACTTGTTAAAGTATTGAGGTACCACTTCTTCTTTCGGTTAGTACAGCGAGGTGACAATTTGATAAATAGCATTGAAGATGATAAACCAAGAGCAGCAATGAGGTGACAATTTTATTTTTGGCATTGAATTATGATAAAATAAGAGCAGCAATCATCAATACTTAAATGGGGTTAATTAAGCCAAAAGAATAGCATACCAACACTAATTAGGCAGCTGTCTATTTACTTGAGTATTATTCTAGACTTTAGAGAATTGGAATTACAATTGGAATCATGATGAAGGACTTGCTTGAGTTCATCTAATTGTAAATTTGCATTTTTTTTTAAAAAAATTAAGTATTCTTTTATATATTCTTAATTTTGAAAAGTTATGATTTGATTCTTCAATTTGAATCTTGTCACATAAATGGTTTCATTGTATATGTGACATTAATTAGCCAGTGGATCTTTTGTAACACTCTTAAGATTTTGACATGTGAGCTCTTCGAGGTTACGAATCAATTGATAGAGTTTTAATTTTTTTTAAATATATATATAACTAACTAAAATGATAGGTATTGCATATATAAGTGTTACATAGAGTGTTATTGAGAATCCAAAGTTCATTAATTATTGTCATGTAATAGTAAATGATAAAAGTAGATATATAGAAAATGAGTTGAAAATTATTTATTTGACAAACTTTAAACTAAGGAATTAAAATAACATTTTTTCAAGATCCGAAACCAAAACTATACTTATATGTAAGTTGATAGATGATTGAAATCATTTACTTTTAATTCCCAAGATTTTGCTCCTTCATTTACCGTCATCCTCTATCATAATTTTCAGTATGAATACTTGTGATTGGAAATATGGTCTATCATTATATTTGTTAATAAAAATCATATCTAATGATTTGAGGATGTAGTTAGGGAGAACAAGAGAAAATTGCTAAAATAAATAAAGACATTTGCTCTAGTGAAATTTAATCTTCCTATGTCATGGTGACAAAGTGGGAATCACAAGTGAGATTTAACCATTAAACAAGAGCTTGAGAGCATGCAACTTTCAATCTTCAACTCCTTGTCTTCATTCCAAATTAAATGCCCCATCAATCTCCAACCAAAATCAAAATGACATGAAGTTTTTTCCTTTTTTTTTTCCCTTCTTTCTTGAAAATTTGTTAGCTGAAACACAAAATTGTGGGATGATTTATGGTTATCTAAATCAGCATAATTTGCTATTAATATATAAAATTCCAAGAATGTTGCCTTTGCCAGTATATGAGAAATCACCCTATAATTGTTAACTTGGAATAGGAATAGATGGAAAAAAGAAAACAAATTGAAATTGATGCAATTAATTTGAACCATTATCAGAGAAGGATCATTCTTTTTTTCAATATACAAAGCTGATTCACCAAGTCGATTTTAATAAATTTCAAATCAAATCATTTTTAATTATAAAAATATAGAATCAAATCATAATTTGTTCTTATTTCAACAAAAGAAATATAAACATTTTCTTAGCAGAAATCTCTTATATATATATATATATATTTATATTTATATATATCCGAATTCAATATTAAACAAGTCACAATTAATTGAATACTTGATTCAAAATCTCATTAACATGTATGTTGACTGTCTTCGTAATTCCAACAGGATTCTCCAATGAATCATAGCAAGATTCTCACTTAATTATTGATAAATATAAATTTTTAATTTAATTTAATAATAAACATAATTTTAACATAATTTTTCATAAAAAAACTAATAAAATATTAATTTTGAATTTTAAAATCTCATTAATAAAATTCCTTCATATCAATTTCTATCAAAGCAAACACATTAATCCAAATACTTTTAAAATATTTCTTTCTCCTAACAAATACAAAAAAAAAATATTCTTTTTAAAACTAAAAAATCATTTGTCCACTTTCACCCTAATAAGCTAAAATCAAATACAAAATCATTCGAATTTTTTGACTCCTTAGTTTTCAAGGAAGTTATTGGATCATTGATGCAATTTGTCCATGACAATTAATACATAACTTCCTCACAAAAAAAATCTGCTGATCTATGAATTTTCTCACAATTAAGAGATTTTTTTTATATATCCTTGTTTTATGTTTACTCTTTTTCCAATTACAAAACTTCTAACACTTACTATTTACAACTATAAATTCATATATGGGGAATGCATCCTGCACAAACTCTAATTTTTAAAGTAAATCAACCTCATAAATTAACAAATCTTACTAAAAATATAACTTTTAAATTTAATTATATTAAAAATATATTTCTAATTAATTAAAAATTGTTTAATACGAAAACAATATGAGTCGCTAAAAAAAACTTCCATCACTTATCATAATCAAAAACAAAGTTTTACTCATAATTAATAATGAGAGAAAATCTCGGCTGCCCTCTCTCCATTATTACTGATTTATGAGATTATCTTAGCAACAGTCCCACGAGTCTCGTTTTGAGGAAACATCTTTACTTACCAGTTTTATATAAATAATCCACAACTTCAAATATTTATTACATTGAAATTGACTTAGGAAACGAATTTCAGCTTTTAAAATGGTAAAGAAAAATAGAAAATCATTTTCCTTCATATTTATTTTTTTTTTGTTTTCCTTCACCAACTCCAAGAAATTGAAATTGTATCTTAACTTTTTTTTTTCTTGTTACAATCATTATATTATTTATATTTTAATTAATCATGCACACATATTCCAACATAAATTAATGCAAAGGAAATCTCTCAATCCAAAATCTCGTTTTTTTTTTATTTTCAAAATTAAACACATCTTAAACGAACCTAAACTATTTGCATTGGATCAATGAAGAAGTGTACATATGCTCTTTACTTTATTAGTTAGTGTGAAAATTTAGTAAACTGATAATTTTCATTCATGAGTGTTGCCAAAATATATGTACAAGGAATAATTACAACAGACTTAAACTAGACGTTCCTAAAAATAATGGGAGTTGCTGATTTTGTGTTGTTGGTTGAATGTTGTTGCTGATTTTGTGTTGCTGGTTGCTGATTTTGTTTCAACTCCATAATATTCGTTCAACAGTTAGGTTAGTCGAATAGGTTGATATGAAATATTGGAAAGTTAAAAGTTTTCATTAATTACCTTTAATAACTTTATTTTTTTTTAACTCAAATTAAGAGATAGTTTTTTTTATTATTATTAATAACTAAATAAAGCATACTCAATTAAATAATTGAGAATTACAACTGACCAACTGACTATTTCTATTTCTTGAGCTGTATATTAGAGTCAAGACAAAAACAAAAATCCCATACATAAAAACATGTTCATCACTACTACTACAAATTAAATAAGAAAATTTACAAAAATTAGAGCATTCGAGCTACTTACTATTGACCTAATTAAAATTAGAATAGTTTAATTCTCTCTATGAAAACTCTATCGTATTTACTAGGATTACTTACAAAGATATTACTGAAAGAAAAACAACAAATAGGGAAGCCACAATTTAAAACTTGTCTTAAATGACTTCTTTGTTAAACCTAATCTCAAACTTAGAGTCTTTTGCCTTTGTCTTCCAAAAAAGACAAATATGTAGGTTGTAGCATCGTTTATATTTTTAATAGTAAATATTTAAAAAAAAAATCATTCCTACAAAGTAAGAAATAAATTAGGTAAGTAGTTCATATTTAACAAAACTTTCAAAAGTAAAACACTACTGATAAGAAATGTAATAATCCTCTTACTATGCACCAAGCTATTGATTTTGTTTTTAAAAATCTGATGTATTCATTTTGCATTAATTATGAAAAGATATGGATATAATCTAATTATAAATTTATATCTATATTATGTAGAAAAAATATGTTTAGTGGCAATAATAAAATATAATTAAGTTATCAACATTTTTAACATACGTGTTTCAATTGAATTTCTTTTCTAAATAAAGTCATAAATTTGGAAGTGAGATTTCTTTTTGCAAAGATAGAAATATGATCAAATTGCAAAATTAATATTTTTGCGTAGAAAAAAACAAATTCCATACAACAATAAAAAAAAAATTTATAGTTCAAATAAATCATTATCAATTTGTATTTTCATTTAATTTTAAAAAACTAATAAAACAAAGAAAACATCAATTTGTGTTTTAATTGAATTTTTAAAAAATTAATAAAACAAAGAAATCATCCATTTATGTTTTAATTGAATTTAAAATATTAATAAAACAAAGAAATCATCCATTTGTGTTTTAATTGAATTTAAAAAATTAATAAACCAAAGAAATTATCCATTTGTGCTTTAATTGAATTTTAAAAAAAATGAATAAAACAAAGAAATTATCTATTTGTATTTTAATTGAATTTAAAAAAATTAATAAAACAAAAAAAATCGCAAATTGCAAGTTTAGAAATCAATTTGAAACTGAAACTTCAGAAGTCGTAGTCAAACTACGAATTGCAATTGTGACTTCTGTATTTGTTGAAAAATAATAAAAATTACATTAATTTTTTAATTTTTTTTAAAAGCAATATTTTGATAAATAACCCTTGTATCCTCCATCCACATTTATAATAATATTTAATTAATTAAAATAAAGTAATGATAAGAAGTTCCATTTATTATTTTTAGATGACTCTTATCATTGTTAATTATTTTAACGTAAATGTTTCTCGCATTTATTTTAAAAAAATTTAAAATTTTGGGTCAAAGATTGCAAATAATGCATTAAATTTAGGACCGAAGAGATTAAGACAAATTTAATGGAAAATGTTACTGTTTTCACACAGTGCACACCAAACTATCCAGTCAAAAAGTCAAAAGGCTTGCTTACGTGTCCACAGCAAAGCAACCCAGTTGGAGATCATTGTAAAGTACTATCACCACTCGCTCAACTACTCCGTGAACTCCACTCTTTCTAATCATCATTTTGTTAAATGTTATTTTGAAGATTATTTATGATTCTATTTCATAGATGTTTCCTCTTTTCTCTTCTCCATTTTTTTTTATTTTGAAAAAATTGTAAAATTCATTTTTCATGTTTGTTGAAAAAATTGTTTCATCACACATTTAGAATGATATAATTTTCTTATGAGCAAACTGTACAGATTGTCGCTAAACTTTTTTTAAATCCGATTTTTGGTCATCAAACTATTAAAGTAGCCAAAAAAATCATTGAATTCTTTAAACCTACATATTATGGTCATTCCGTCCAATTCATCCGTGAGTGCAAACGAAAATTCATTTTTTAAGGGCAAATTTGTCTAGACACTACAAAAGCTAGGATAAAATTATCAAACCTTCAATATTTTATATGACCACCGGGATATTCTTTTCTTCCCACCTTCTCAGCCACCTTTCTTTTCCACCACCAATTGTTTTCATAGATGTTCTGAAAAATTAAGGCCTACCCATTGAGGAAAAGGAAGTTGTGATCCATTATGAATTACTATGCCAAGAGTCAAAGATCAACCCTTTGCCAGTATAAATAAGTGTTATTAAAATCGGATCGGATCGGCGTGTCCAATCGGTTGGACCGGGGACCAGTCTATGGTCCAGTTTGGTTTTTAAGGTAAAATCGAAATGTCAAAAAACCGGTCAAAACTCGGGTTTGACTGGCTAACCCGGTTAAACCCATGTTTGACCGGTTATTTTGTGTTTTTTTTTCTTTCTACCAATTGGGCCTGTTTTTTTTCACTAGGGATTACTTGTTTTTTCATCATTTGGGCTATAGTTATATTTAGGTTTACTTTTATTTTCTTTGAACTTTAAATTTGTCCCACTTTTAAATCTACAAATATATGGACATATTGTATTTATAAATTTTATCACTTTTGAATTTTGGATCTAACATAAAAACATGCTATAAGTCTATAATGTGTAGGAATAAAACTTTATTATTTAAATTTTTTGTTTATTTACCTAAATTAACTAAATATATAAATAATAGATATGTAGTTTATTATCATTTTGAGTTGTTTGTTGATAGAATAAATGCTAAAATAAAATTCTATAAATTTTGAGATTTTTTTTTCTTTTTATTTTAGAGTTATTATGTTTGATATTAAATAATGTCTAATATTTAGTTGAATTAATGGTATTCTATTAATTTTATGTATTTTAGTTATGATTTAATAAACATTTATAATTGGGTATAAAAAAAAATAATTATTAATATATTTATAATTTAAATTTATTTATGACGTCATGATGACGTTATCCTATTTTCTCGTCCGGTCCGACCCAGTGACCCAATAGCTCGTCCGATTTGTACTCCGATCCGATTTTCAAATATTGGTATAAATTATGATCTAGGTTCGACAATTGTTTTCTATTCCGATAAAGTTCAAGAATCATAAAAAAGAAAATGGTGAAACTGTGGTTTACACGTGGTTTTGGAGAAATTATAAATTTTATTTTTTCAATAGACATCATTAGGAAGAAGATGAAGAAGATGAACAATATGAAGATTGATTTAATGGGGAGAGTAGAATGTCCAAAGAGGTGGACTGTTCTTGTGCTTGTTTTGAAGTTGGAATACCCATGATATCAATCAAATTCACTTAAAGGAGAGTTTTGAATTTGGCCACAAAAAAGACGACGACGGTGGAGTATCAATTTTGACTAGCACCTTTAACTTCACTCAATAAGCTTTTACTCTGTTGTTTATTGAATTACAGTAGCAATTTTCTGCAAATGGCACAAGAATCCCAATGAAAATTCAGAATTGCAAATAGTCCACAAGAATCAAATCTTGGGGCACTGCAACTAAAATCTATATCAAATATTTTTTTAGTTGTGTTTGGCAACTAAAACCCAAATCAAATATTTCTTAGTTGGATTCAACAGTTTTGATTCATTGGATTCGACAGTTACAACGAAAATTTCAACTAATTTCTCGCCAAAGTTTTTATCAGGCAAGCCACACTTTCTTGAGTACCACCTATTATATCCATCACCGAATCAATGGGGAATCATTTTACTCAAATCTATACGACTAGAATAGAATCTAAGGAGTCTAGAGAATTGAAAGTTGAGAATTTCTTGAAAATTTTGAAGAAAGAGTTTATTTGCAAGTCGAGGCAACTTTTAATGAGTCATCTGCAAGTGTCCCTTCAAGTTTTCTACAAAATCATTGGAGATGTTCGGCTAGGACTACACAAATGAAGGGAAAGAAGAGAAAGAGGGTAAAAGATATAAATGCCCTTAAATTTAACGGTTTTAAAGAAGATAACAGATGAATTGGACGGAATGACCAAAAGGCGGATTTAGAAAAAGTTAAGTGACCATCTGAGTAGTTTGCTCTTTCGTTATTCACATTAAAATATTGTACCAAATTTATCCTTTCATTTAATTTCATTTAATTTTTTAACGGAATATATGCACGTGTACATACATATATATTTTTCGTTAAAAAAATTAGATAAAAATATCAATTTAGTGCCAATTTTTAGTTTGAGTGACAAATTTTAATCATTTAAAATGTGATTATAAAAAAATATTTTAATAAAAATGAAGGATTTGTTTTGCAATTTTTCCTTTTTTATCTTTACATATTTTTACTGTAACAAATGAAATTCTGAAGGCAAAATATTATATACATACCAAATGGTGATATCCAATTTTTGTTCAATATCATAGAATGAATTTAGTGGAATGACACACTTAATTATATGGATAGATTTCAAGTTTAGTATATCTTAAATATATTAAATATTATTTTGAATATGAAATCTACATTTAGAAAAGGTTAAAAATTTATTCGTACTCAAATATAAGTGTATGCTTGTTTAAGTTTTTAATAAACTTTACTTATAATCGAAATATAATTTCATACTAATTTAAACTTTCACGTCACAAGGATTTATTGATACTATCAATTTAAAGGGATATAAAAGTTAAATTAACTATTATAATTCAATGGCTTATCATCGTTTGACTATCTAAAAAACTGAACATTTGGAACTCCAAAAAAAATGTCAAACCATGATCAATCAATCAGCAACTAAGCCTCTATGTTACGATGTCAAATCGATTATATAGATTATATTTTATTATCATATTCAATTTATAGGCCAAATCACTATGTCTTAGTAAATTTAAAAACTTGTAAATAATTTGACAACCCCACTTTGTTTTCCCATCCTCGTCTCCATAATAAAAATAATTAAAAAAAGTGGCATGAGCCCTAGGCTCAATGGTCATCACCGCATTAAGTGCTTAGGAGAGTTGGAGGTCAGGAGTTCAATTCCTGCCTCTAACAAAAGATCCCCTCCTATTTAGAGACAAATGTGATGGAGTAATATTTGTGGAACTTCAAGTCCTCCTGGGGCACATACGCAAGTGGAGAAAGGTTTATAATACCTACGCAGTGAGGCCGTATAGAGCCGGTATTCGCGGGAAGAGCATCCTCTAATACTTTGGAGGGAGTGATGACTTGGTGACCAAAGGTTGAAGACTAACTCTGGTACTATCGCGGGAATTACATCCTCAAGGTGGCTAGGTGACGGTTGCCTTGAAGTTCAATATATTACAGGCTAAATTGGAATCTAGGTCATAAAAAAAATAAAAATAAAAAGTGTCCGAATAGAGCGATTCTTTACCTTGCCTAGTGTATATTCCTTAATCATTGAACTTTAATTAACTGCATCATCACATAAAAAGTTTTCAACTTAATTATAAGCTAACACAATGCCTTGTTTTTTCCTAAAATAGAACAAATTTTATGGTACAACCATTTTTATTTTCTTTTCTATACAAAAAAAAAACTGGCGAAAAAATGTTATTAGTCTCTTAATTTTCATATTTTTCCCATAAAGGGTCATTGTTTAATTTTCATTGAAGCTAAGATGTTCCACGCAAGAAGATATGACAAATTTAAATTTTAAATACAAATATTTGGATATACAACACATTTAATTTTTTTTCCAAAAAAAAAAAAAAACCCGCACGTGTACTTTCTTCTTACCTTTAGCGCGTGTTCAATTTCCTGACATCCACCCCATGATAAAGGGGCAAAATCGTCCTCCTAAAGTTGGCGTGCAAAAACTGTATAAAGTTCATATCACAGAGACTGCCACCCCCTCCTACAGTCCCCTACTAAAACAACTACTCAGTTCCACGCACACACACACTCACACACTCCCTACGAACTAAAGAAAAAACTCACACAGATTCTCTCTCTCACACTTTCTTTTCCTGCAAACTTCAGAGTATAGTGTTCTGAGGGGATTGGGACAACTTCATCAGTATAAAGAGTACTGACATTATCTTGAGATTTGGGAAAAAAGCCAGCTCAGAAGAAATAATCTTCAAGGATCACAATTGATAAAGGAGTTAAAGCAAAGGCGGCTAGAATTTAAGGCCCTTTAATTTTTTATTTGTGGGTTGGTGAAAGTTCAGAGTTTTTAGTCCCAACTGTGAGAAAAAAAGAACTAGGAAATGTCATCAATGTGATTATACTTGTTATTAGCAGTAGTACTATGAAGTGTGAATGAAGAAGATGACGAGGGGACAAGAGTTTAATGGGACTATGAAATGAAAACTCTTGCTGCTCATATTTGATTAGCTCAAGAAACGAGGTGATGTTGAAAGGTTATGTTTTGTTGTGATTTTGGTGTTTGTTTCTTTGTGATTGTACTGTAGTGTTGGAATAGTTTATGCAAGTGTCAATATTCTGTTATGGGAAGGTGAAAAAGATTATAAAGTTTGGTTCTTTTTGTGTGTTTTGGGCTTTTCAGCAGTGAATTTTCAGGGTCCCAGAAAATGTTTTTTCAGGGTCTTGTTTCTTTCAGTTTGTAGTGGCGACTGTTCGTGGTAATGAGTGTTGATTTTGAGGATGAACTGAGAATCTGGTAGTTAAAAAAGGACAGCATATATAGTTGTGGTTCTGGAGGGCTCAAGTTTGGTTTTTGTGGGTGAGTTTGGAATTTGAAGTGCTATTTGTATAAAGGGGACTTTGAGTGTGTTTCTGGAGAAAATGAAGTTTATGAAATTGGGTTCAAAGCCTGATGCATTTCAAGCTGAAGGAAACTGTATAAGGTATATGGGTTCTCATTTTCTTGTGTCAAATCTTTCCTTTCTCCTCTATAGTCTGAATTGTCTGCTTTGTTTTCTTGCCTTCTGCTCTAATTTCAGAGAGTTCTTGTGTTTGTTTGGGTCATGTTATTTTTCCTCCATATAAAAATGAATAATTTTCACACTTTCCTGAGTTCTGAGTCTAAACTCTGTTCATATTCGGTGTTAGTAATTTTGAAAATAATTTTTTTTGGACAATTCTAGAATCTGTCATCTGCAGTTTTGTCCATTTCCCTCTTAGTGTGTGTAAGTTTACAATTTATTTTAATTTATCTGCACATGCAGATCATGGTCTGCAATTCGTTGGTATTATGTAAAATATGTTAAACCAGGATTAACTTTGAGAGAAAGACAAGCACCAAAAAGACTTGCTAATTGTATTGTTCTACAAGTAGTGTGTCAAAGCTTCCAGTGCTAAGAACAATTATTGGCTCAACTTGGTGACTAAATTATTTTATTTCTACCTCTTTGGTCATTTAATTTTTTTATAATCCGCAAGGATTTTTGGGGTTGGCTAGAATGAGAGAACTGTAAAGTGGTCCAGTTATTTAATTGTTGATTTTGATTAGTTTGTGGTCCAATTATGGTAAAGTCATATGGGATAGGACCTAATGGGCTAAATCTTTAATTGTTTTTAGCCGATAAATTTTCATGGTTCTATTTTAACACTTCCGAATGTACCTACCGCACAGTATAATATATTTAGACAAGGCATGTGTTGGAACTATTGAAGTCTGTGGCATATGGTTCTGATGATTACTTGCTTGCTTTTTTGCATCTTTTGGGTGGTCCTTTCTTTTGTTGGTTCACTTTTTTCCGCACATACAAAATCTGAACCTAAGGAATAATTAATAATGATTAGCGGAAAGAAGATTAGCTGTATGTTTGTGCTAATGGAATTGTGTCACTTTACCATACCTTTAGCGCCTGACTTTGCAGCTGCAGTTTGTAAACAGGATGTAACAGCAACTATGGTTTTTAGAAACTTTGTGACTATACCTAATATGAGATACAATTTGGTATTGACCTTTTTTTTTTTTGGGAAATTACTAATCATCAGTTGCATGCAGTAAGAAACCATATTTTGCATTTTGATTTGTTTCCTGCCCTCCATTTTTGGTAGCATTGTGTCCTCAGAAGAAATTCTTCAGTAGTTTTGCACATGTGGGTGGCTATACTTATGGTTGATCACATGCTTAAAAACTATTACATTCAAGTATGGATAATGCAACTTAATTTATAGAGACAATGCACTTGATGTTCTCTAATTTCTGATTAACAAACTGCATTCTAGAGTTTGGAGATTGCAACTTTATACAATTTACTTCATGACCTTTTTATGTAATTATTGTTCAAATTACGGTTGCCCCAATTTCCATTAGTCCATGAAAAAAATCTGTACATCTTTATTGGGAAAGTAGACAGTTGATCAACAACATGCTTTTTCTAGTACATAGGATAATTTTTTGGCTAGTCCTCAAAAGTTTCTAATAAGTTATCTAATCATGCAGGCACGTGTCAGCTGAATTAGCAACAGATATTATCGTAGCAGTTGGGGAAGTTAAATTTTATCTGCACAAGGTAAATCCTATTAACCTATCAATGAAATGAAGAAGGTTCTTTTTTTGTAATTAAGAGTTTGCCTTGTGTTTATTTCACTTCTGCCCAAGGGACATTTGCAATTCAAGCTTTGTATGTGTACTAAATATAATTGTTTGGCTTCCAAGTTCATGTGAGAATTAGGATATCAGAGAATGTCTAAAGTTGTGAATCAAATTGGTTGGCAATGCTGAATTTCAATTTGTTGCAATCATGTCAGCTTCACAACTGGCCTTAGGTAGACAATGTGTTTATTATGTTAAAGTTTAAATTGCTTGCTTTCTTGTTGTGAGTGAGTATTGGTCAGTCTTCAACATAGATAAAGTTATTATGGGCACTTTATTCAGTAAATTTTATCAGTCTTCAACTCTTTCTCACTGTCAGGGTTGGGCCTTCACTGTTTTCTTGTTTTTCTGCTATTTGGTTCCTTTGACGTCCTTAAGATATTTACTGCTAGACATGGTTCTGTAGGATGGAAGTTCCCTAGTCCTTTAAGCATTTGATTCAGTCGAGCAGATTATTAGATTGCATGAAAAACATACTTGTAGCAGATCATGGGCGAAATATCTATGATGTAAATTTCAAAATAAAGTCTACCAGCTTAGCTGATCAATGTACTTTCTGGCTAGTTTGTCATTTCAGGCAATTTAATGTTATGCTTCTTCCATTTTCTTCTTTCAGTTCCCTCTCTTGTCAAAGAGCAATTACCTGCAAAAACTTGTGACTAGAGCCAGTGAGGAGAACACTGATGAAATTCAGTTGATTAATTTTCCTGGTGGACCAAAAGCATTTGAAATATGTGCTAAATTCTGCTATGGAATGGTAGTTACTCTTAACCCTTACAATGTTGTAGCAGCTCGTTGTGCAGCTGAGTACCTTGAGATGACTGAAGATGTTGACCGAGGAAACCTGACTTTCAAGATTGAGGTATTCCTCAACACCAGTGTTTTCCGCAGCTGGAAAGACTCTATTATAGTTTTGCAAACCACTAAGTCTCTTTTGCCATGGTCTGAAGATCTAAAGATTGTAGGGAGATGCATAGATTCCATTGCATCCAAAACCTCGGTGGATCCGTCAAATGTAACCTGGAGTTACACTTATAACCGGAAGTTGGCGACAACTGACAAAATATTTGAGGAAGGGGTGAAAATCCCAGGGAAATTGGAGTCGGTGTCAAAGGATTGGTGGATAGAAGATATATGTGAACTTGAAGTTGATCTCTACAAGCGAGTTATGCTTGCAGTCAAATCAAAGGGAAGAATGGAAGGTAAGGTTATTGGAGAGGCATTAAGGTGTTATGCTATGCGATGGTTGCCAGATTCCATAAATGCATTGGTATCTGAAGTTCATAACAGGAGGAACAGGTCTTTGGTTGAAACGATGATTTGCTTACTGCCTTCTAGTGCTGGTTGCTCCTGTAGTTTCTTGCTTAAATTACTGAAAGTCGCTATTCTAGTTGCAGCAGATGATGCCTTAAGGGAGGATTTAATAGAGAATATCAGTTTTAAGTTGGATGAGGCATCTGTCATTGACTTATTGATCCCTGCAAGATCTCCCCAAACTACAATTTATGACATTGAACTTGTCAAATGCCTTGTGAATCGATTTGTGACTCGGGAAAAGAATGACCAGGATTTCAATGCCATTGAGAAAAGTGATAATGGGATTGCGGGCTTGGTATTAGCTCGAGGAAATTGGTTAAATGTTGCCAAACTAGTTGATGGTTATCTAGCAGAAATTGCCCGTGATCCGAATCTTACCCTCTCTAGTTTCATTGAATTTTCGCAGTTGGTTCCAGAGTCGGCAAGACCAATTCATGATGGACTATATGGAGCCATTGATATATATCTGAAGGTGTGTCTTTTTTGCATCAAAGTTTTCTTGAAATGTAACCTCATCTAACCTCATTGAGTCAGGTGCAGTTGGATTCCCTGGTTACCAAACATTTTGTGGGGTTTTTAAGTAACTAATTTGTTGTTTTAATGCAGGGGCATCCATCCTTGACAAAAGCTGAAAGGAAGCATCTTTGCGGTTTAATGGATGTCAGGAAACTGACTTCAGATGCTTCTACACATGCAGCTCAGAACGACAGGCTGCCACTTCGGGTTGTGGTGCAAGTTCTGTACTTTGAGCAAGTTAGGGCAACTACTGGAGTTCATGCCATGAACAACTCCACCCGAGATGCATTAGATTGCACAACAAAAGCAGAGGAAGACTGGGACAGAATGGGGTCTGAAAATGGCAAATCTTTAACAAAACAAATGAGTCAAATGAAAATAAAAGATGTTGATCCACCAAGAACCGTGAAGTTGGCAAAAAAAGGGAGCAAAAATAGAGGCAGTGGAGTGCAGTTGCTGCCATCTCGCTCTAGGAGGATATTTGATAAGCTGTGGGCTGTTGGTAAAGTGAATGGAAATGCAGAGAATAGGAGCTCTGAGACGTCCGGCAGTTCTCAGAGCCCGAGGTCGATTATTCAGGGAGAGATCAAGTCTTCTGGTTCATCTTCAAGGCAAAGGAGACATTCCATTTCATAGAATCATCAGCTGGGAATACTTATATGACCTGAATTGGGCTATAAGTTTAATCTCTGAAGTGTAAAAAGTTATAGAATTTTCATTGCAGTAGATGTTGGTTTTTTCAGTATGCACAGGGGATAGACAGGATTTTCCTGCAGGAATTTCTAGTCAGTTTATTTCTGTTAATTGCTTTTGTTTCTGATGGTAATTGGCTTATTATTACTGTTTCTTTTTATGATAAGTGTAATCTAATAATTTCATACAGGAAATACCATTTGTACTAAATTAATTAATGTAGTTTCTTATGGAAAGTTATGGTTAATTTCCTGCGGTTGAGGTGCCTGAATTCAGACACGAGATATTCTGTTCAAAATTTTGTCTGTATTAATTGAAAGGGTTAATTACCGATAACTCTCATGTGGTTTGCCGATTTTTCGTATAACCCCCATGTGTTATAAAAATATACCAACAACCCCACGTGTTTTGGTTTCGATTGTAAAGTGGATGGAAAGTAAATCTCCGTTACCGATTTTTCGTATAACCCCCATGTGTTATAAAAATATACCAACAACCCCACGTGTTTTGGTTTCGATTGTAAAGTGGATGGAAAGTAAGTCCCCTAACGGAGATTGAGTTACACGCGTGTACTTCTGCAAGTGTGATTGTCCCAAACTTATTAAGTGGTCATACAATTCCCAAATTACCCTCTTTTTGACCTACTGACTTCTTCTTCCTTGTTAAAACTTCTCCAATCGAATACATCTTCCTCAAAAAAAAATCTCCACAAACACAATACTTAGATCTACTGGTATTCGTTCAATCTATCTTACTGAAAAAAGAAATCGAATATATCATCCGATTAAAAGGTTGGCCTGAATACAGACAGCATTCAACTAAAAACGACAAAACATCTGAATAAGTTCTTGACCCAAAGCTAATCCATTGTCAACTACCAAAAGAGGAAGAACAAAAATCCTCTCTTTCCTTACTACTCTAGGCAGTGTCATCGGAGGTGAGTACCTATTGC
Organism: Ophiorrhiza pumila; assembly: GCA_016586305.1. NCBI lineage: Eukaryota > Viridiplantae > Streptophyta > Magnoliopsida > Gentianales > Rubiaceae > Ophiorrhiza > Ophiorrhiza pumila. The sequence goes on along the minus strand of BLIW01000008.1, from coordinate 5,672,942 downwards.
CCACTGTAGCATCTCATCGAGGGAAGAGAAACAGCCGTCGTCCAAGTCCCGGTGGTCCTCGTCATTTCACATTGAAGAGGACTCCTCTTCGTCGGCTTTCCTGACGAGATCTCCCTCTGCTTTCGTGGTTGACCAGTACAGGCCTCCAATTACTATGATTACCAACCTCAAGTGCAGAATAATCCAAGTTCAAAGAGCAAGGATGGTCATAAGCTGCCGGAAGAAGAAGATTTCCGTCCACAACTCCCTCCCGATTCAAAGCTGCCCCTCCTTGAAAAATCGCATGAAATGGTCCAAGGAATTGCAGTAAATTTCACTAAAATCCCTAATAATCAATAGAATGTAGTTTCCATAGATTAGTATCATGAAATAACAGCAGGAAAACCAATTTTCAACCCACCAAAAAGACGGATGAACAGTAACTTCGGCTGCTGCCCAAATCGGAAATACACCAAAATCCGGCCAAAAGCTGGTAGAAAAATTCCCCAAAAATCACGAAAATTCCCTAAGGATGTAGGGAATATATTTCATAAGTTAAATGGCCTCAATCCATAGTGAAAACCGATGTAAAAAATGCTCAAAAGTCCTGTTTTTCCGATGGCCAAGAAACACCAAAAAGCAGAATTCCTTTGCAATAAAACCGTAGATCTTCAACCATGCAAGCATCAACACAAGAATACCAGTATTGTTAACAATCTCTTATACACCAGCTTCCCTCCAGGAGTTTTAAAGATGCGATGCTGATTTGGTGGCATAACTATGGCGAGTGCGATAGGTTAAGCATGCCGCCATTTGTTTAGATTCTTCGGTGAAAAAGGGTTTTTATATCGGGGTATTTTAGGAAGTTATGACGGCTCCGTTAGGGGACTTACTTTCCATCCACTTTACAATCAAAACCAAAACACGTGGGGGTTGTTGGTATATTTTTATAACATATGGGGGTTATACGAAAAATCGGCAAACCACATGGGGGTTATCGGTAATTAACCCTAATTGAAATTACGTCGTAGGGTTCACCGATCTCTTGGTTAAGGTCTAATAATTGTAAAATAATTTTAGTGATATTTATGCATTTAATCCCTACTTTTAATGAAATTATATCATTTTAAAAGTTAGACAAGATAAGATAGAATAAATATTGGACACAGATTCGATTTCCTGAATTCGTTGTTAACAGAGTTGGAAAAATTGCGTACTAAACTAGGCATGGTGCAAAGTTTATGACCAATTTCTTTTTGTTGAAATATTGACTCAAACAATGGTTAATTTTACCCGTTTGTAAATGCATTTGATGAGGGGATGGTATGAAAAGCATTGGATGGGTTGTGTAAACATTGAACAACCTTAATGATGTTTGGTTCATCTGTCCAAAATAGAAATGGCTGTTAGAAATAGAAATGAGATTGTTTGATTCACCTGTCAAAATTAAGAATGACTGTCAGACACAGAAATAGAATTGTTTGATTCACATGTTAGAAATAGAATAGAATTGTTCGATTCACTTGTCAAAAAAAAAGAAATGGCAGTTGGAAACAGAAACAGAAACAGAATTGTTTAAAACGGCTTTCGAAAACAAAATTGAAATTTGCTTGAAACAAAAAATAGAAATGAGATTTCGATAATAATGTTTGATTAAATATCCCTTTCCGCAATAATAACTGTAGTGACAACTTTCTTTCGCACAATAGTTGTGTATCCCATAATGCAATCAAACATGCACAATTGCACACAATTTGCTTTTTGCATGGCTTACAATGATACTCTTCAATTGATATACAAGTGAAAATTCAATTGAAACACAATCACAAAACTACTAAAAAATTTATGATCATTGAAGATCCATTGCAGGGGTAGATGAGATAGCAAATGTGGATTTGATTTGCAATGATTGGAGTTCAAACACACAAGGATTTTTTTTTTTCTTCAAGCTCCATCAATGGTATCATCATATTTTCATCTAGACTATGATAGTCATGCACTTGTCTCTGTATTTCTTTTAAAAATTATCTTCAACTTAGAATGATTCCTCTCTACTTAATTACATTTTCTACTCATTTCATTTTGGTTGTTGGGATTCTAAGATTAAATTATTCCTCACAAAATCATTCAAAATCCACAGCTTTCATCCATATGTTTACTATTCCTTTTGGAACCAATTCACAACATTTCCTAATGGGGATTAAAAAATATCAGTTCTCCCCATATTGTTGAAATATTATTATTATTTTTTTTATTTGATTCTAAAAAGTGGGACTTATTTGCAATTTTTTTTATTATTAACAACACATGTCTATAATAATAATAAAAAAAAAACAACACATATCTAATTTACTTCAAAACAATGGCCTATTGTTATATATATTCTACATGTTTTGTCGTAATTGCCACTACACTTGTAAATTGAGTATTTTATTTCAATATTATAACTTTTAGTAACAATTGAAAAAAAAATTGTGGTTTTTATTTTTGTTTTGTTGAATTTTAAAGTTGGAGAACGACATTTATATAAAGAGTTACAATTTCAAAATTAATTTTCAAAAAGTTAGACTTTAAATATTTTGAAAAGAACAATAAAAATCATATATATATATATATATATATATATATAATATGTGTGTGTGCGCATGTAAGACTTGTAATTTAATGGAAAAATAATTTGTATAAGAATAAAAATAGATAAATAAATAAAAATAAAGCCTAGATATTCTTGCCAAAAACATAAAGATTTAGAGAATTTATTATTAACGCAGTAAAATTCCAAAAGTGAAAATTAAAAATATCTTCCGTATCATTTTGTTTTATTTAATTCCTCACATTTAAAATTTCTTTAACTTCTCATTTCACACCTCAAAATCAAATTAATTTTGATTTTTCCAATTTTCCCATTTCAAAATCAAACTTTTTGAACGTTGACTTTATTCAGCTGACAAAATCAAAGAATATTCCCACATTATTATTTCATTTGAGCAAAATCTTACACAGTTACAGTAACATTAAAATCAACAAGAAAAATCATTCATTCATGCAGATTGCAGTGTGAAATTCAAAACGTGACAAAGAATAATGATGAAATCAACAAAACCCATCACGATTTCTCTTCTTCTTCTCATTTCCTTCCTCCTCTTAATCAATACTCTTACCATCAAAATCGTTACAGCTCACTCTCACTTTCACTGTTCATCCGTTAATGGTGATAAATATGATGATTATGATGATGATGATGACACTATAGCTGACAATGGCGATGATCACGAGAAAGAAGAGCAATGTAAAGCGTGGCTTGTTCAATCCATTCCCACCGACATGCCCCAGCTCCCTCGTGTTCCCGGTGTTCTCTCCACTGGTAAAGATACAATCTTTCTCCATACTTGTGTATGTTTTTGTTGTAAATGGTTTTTTTTTTTTTAATTTTCTGGGCTCAATTATTAGAATATCTGGATTTTTAGTTGGGAACTCCAATAATTACATTTTGGGTTTTAGAAAGTTTGGGTTTTTATCCAAATACTGAGGAGGGATTTTTGAGATAAAGGATTATTCATTGTTTTGACTTTCTTTTTTGTGCTTTCTATAAAAGGAAAGAATGGACCTTATGGATATATGTAACAACTCATCAGTAATTATTTGCTAAGAAACTGTGAATTGTAATTGGGTTTTCAAATTATTATTGGTATTATTTTTTGAATTTCATTGATTCTGTGTTTTAATCACTTTAGAGATGTAAATACTGTATTTCTTGCTGTTATTCACAATGTAGTTCCTATTATAGCTATTCAGTGAAGGTTGATTGGGAAAACTGATTACTATGTCCTTTACATGGTAAACTTATTCCATGTTCCATGATATTTTCAACATTATAGAGTAGTGAAATTGGGAAGGAAAAGGCCTAATATGGAAGCTGGTTTTGCCTTTTGGTGCATCATATAATAAGTTTGCTGGCCATTTATCAATTGCCAAGAGTTAGAGACATCACAAGGGTTATGTTGGAGATATACCGATAGTGGGAATTGTATGAGGTGCTTTCCTGGCTCAGCTCATTGAGGATTGGAACTGACTGTTCTTGATGTAAAATACTCATGTGAATGGAGAAATAACATCATTACATCATGGTGTAAAAGAAAATAATTCAGGTGGAATATGCTTTTTTTCCCTGGGGAAGGAGAATTGCTAATGGAGGCAAACAGTTCTTTTGAGATTGCTGTTGGATTTGAAACATTCCCTCATGTCCTAACATTTGTTATTCATTTTCTTTTTGGTGTTGTTAATTTGTGTTTTCTTGTTTTATTTTCTTGTGGGCTGTCATTACCAGCGGATGTATTTCGATGGTTGGCTGGAAACTCTTCGCAAAGTCTGGACGTAATTGCACAATACTGGCAGCTGGTTGCCCATCCTAATGATACTCGTTCTGGAGATTATGGATACTCAGAAGATGAGATGCAGAAATTTGGTGCTAATGAGGGCCTTGAAGTGTATAGAGCATTAGAAAATGCTGCAGATCGTAATATCACAATTAGGTATTGTTTTATTTTTTATGTTCAAGGTTATGCATATATGCTCAAGTGACACGTAATATAAACATAACATGATAAATTAGAAAAGGTTCTATCTGCTGCATTTTGTGACATTATCAGTGGATAAATACATAGGTATTTGCTGGGATGCTACAAGAATCATAAAGTATCTTTCTAAGAATTAGCAATAACTTGCTGAAAGTTTTAGTTAGCACTACCATGATATAGAATTCTGCACCCTCGAACTTCCATATTCCACAATGAACGATGAGCTGAACATGTAATTTTTATGGAGTTCATTGTTTAAAGAATTCAAGAGCTGGAGTGAATTCATTTTCTTTTTTGGAGTTTTACATGGAGGCTTTCAATTAATATTTGTTCAGATTTTTACAGCACTCTGGAGTTTATCCTGATTTCACTGAGGAACCATCCAATCTCGCGTCCGGAAGGCCAAATGTGAAGAATGTAACTTTGCTGCTTCGTGACTGGTGGGGATCAGGCATAGTTCACACAAAGGTTTGGATATCTGATGGCCGAGATGTTTATATTGGATCTGCAAACAATGACTGGAAATCTCTCACTCAGGTACTGCAAGAAACTAGTTAAATAAATCCTTTTGCTATTTTCTTTAGTTGGGATGTAAGATTTTGAGATGGCACTAGGACAACTTCACAGTTAGACCTGTAGCTGTCATTCCGAAGGTTTCCACTGAAGTGCATATCAAAGTCTTTATTGTAATTTAGGTAACAATTATTGCTCACATCATTGCTTACTCTATTATTAGTTGTTAATCATAAACTAGTTCTTAAATAATAAAACCATGGAACTTATCATTTTTGCTTATTCAGATACTTTCTCCAAGTCCATCTTTTTTCCTATCTTCTGTTTTTCTTGCGATTTGATAGTAGTCTAATTGACTAGAAATTTGAGAAACTTTTATGCCCGTACATTGTGCATGCACCAAACATTTCCTGTGCTTTTTGCTTGACAATCCGAGCATCTAGTTTTCATTTTTTATAGGTAAAGGAAGTTGGAATATACCTTGTTGGATGTCCAACAATAACTAGAAAAGTCGAGACATACTTTTCCAATCTATGGAAGCTTGCCCACCTTAATGCTACATCATACACAAAATTAGCATGGGATCAACAATGGCAAGTTACGCGAAAGGTCCCTTGTTGGTCACATTTTCTTCATCCAAAAGAAAGGTGCAGGTATGCTGAATTAATAGGATGCATTCATGCCTTTTTCTCTGGCTACTAGATTAATCTATCTTCTTATGGGATGTGGAAGGAGCATCCAATTTTGTCCTCGAGACATGCTTAATGGTATTTAGGACAGGAGGTGAAAAAGGCGCGCATATTCTAGAATCAGGTAGGTACAGGACCCAAAACAATCAGCTGGAATTAGTTAGTGATTAGGATTTTAAGAACCATGATAATTCTACATTTCAAGATTTTAATTGTAGTAAAATATCTGTTACTGATTATTCACTGTGGCACATGTATCATAGCAGATATATATAGGCCATCCTGCCATTTTTGCACAGGAAGCTCTGAGGGGATTATCTTCTAGTTGGCACTCCCCTGAGCTTGGGTTTCTCAATATCAAATTTATGCCTGACGATTTTACAATGAGAATTAAGTTGTCATTGTAGCATGACATTCCTATCCCTCCTGTTGCTAGACTTTTGTAGTTTTTCTAAAATGTCATCCCTCTTTGGGTTGTATCAATAATATAACTAATATTGATATTACCATTGATGGTCCCAATACTTTGCTTTCTCTACATGTATATGAATGTGGATAAATGATCACAACTAGAAGACATAAACAGTAAGACTTTCTAATTTTGGAGAGAAACTTGAACAATATAATTTGAATTGGAAAAGAAATTAAGAGTCAGAAAAATAAATGCATACCCTCAATGGTGACCGGCCAGGGCTGTTTGACGTGCACCTGGCAGCATCTCGTCGTAGTGAGATAACCTTGTGAAATGTGCTGCTTTTTTTATTAGGGATTAAATTGTACTCCAGCACCAAAACTATCTTTTTTTAACCAGAAGTAATCTTCAATGATGTTTAACAACTATATGTGAACATCATTTTCTACTTGCATCTAACAATTGAAAGATGAGCTTCTTTAACTGTTAACTGATAGGCTGACTATATATGGGAGCAGATCATGCATAATTATCTGATTTAACTCTAGGTATGCCATAGTGAAACCTGGCTAGATCATGTACAGAAGAACTGCAGAATACATGTAGTGTCCAGTAAGATTTAGTTCGGTGAGCTTCCCCAATGAAAAGTAAATAAGTTGATGTTACCTCGTTTTCATATTACAGGTTTTGTCCTTAATTGTTAAGCAAGCAAGCAAGCTTATTATATAGGTTAATGTCAACTTTAGTAATATTTCCTTCCAATGCTTACTGTTGCTGTTGTTCTACTGATATTTAAATGTGAATAAGAGTTCTGGATGATGTCATTACAGAACACCTCTTCATGATACTGTGGAGATTCCTCATGTAGCAGGCTACCCCCCTCTGTCAGACCCTGCTATGTTCCACATACCAATTGAAACATCTGGCTTTACTGATTCAGAACTGCAGCCTGAATCCAGCTATCTATCCTTTGCTCCTCCAGAGGTTTGTCTTGGTGTAAAAACATTTTCTCTAAGATATTTGTAACCTTGGTCTTACACGAAAAGTAGATTTATGTCATTACAATTTGCAACTATCTATCTAAATTTTGGTTATTATTGATTTGAATGATTTTTAATATTATAGAAAGCTTTTTGCTGATTTCTTGAAGTTTATGAACTGGCATAACAAGCTGTACGTAAAACATAGTAATGTCTAACGGCCAATTGATGTACTTTCCACTTGCAAGTGCTTATCGATTGTTGCAAATAAATTTGAAAACATGCACTGTTTCATTTCATGATTTATCCCATTTATGATAGTTTCTCTAATTGCAGCTGTCATTTGGCAAGTACCAGACAGATGAACAGGGCTGGGTGGACACTATCAAATCGGTAAGCAAAGGGTCAACCATTAGAATTAGTACAATGGATTGGCTTGGTCAATCACAGTACACAACAGAAACAATTTACTGGCCCTCCCTTTCTTCGGCTGTCTCAGAGGTAATTTGCCACTATCTTTTTACAAACATTGCTAAACAACAACACTTCTATTCTTCAATTTATGAGTGGACAGTTGCACCCAACTGTTGAACAGGTTCAATGCTAGCTTCTTCTGCATTGAGTTTTGCATATTTGCATTGCAGGTTGTCTTCTCCAAGCATGCAAATGTTAAGATACTTGTTGCATTCTGGGCACATTTCATAAACAACACGGATCAGTACTTGAAGTCTCTCTTGTATTCCAACAATTTATGCTCTTCTTCAAAGTACAACAAATGTTCTGGTAAAATCGAGATCAAGTACTACATCGTGCCAGGATATAATCTAACGGGACCTGCCAAGAGAAATGATTCAGCCACTGGAAATCTTTATCCAGGATATACAAGGGTCAACCATGGAAAGTATGCAGTTAGTGATGTACGAGCTCACATTAGCACTAGCAATCTGGTATGGGACTACTTTTATAGCACAGCCGGGGTGAGCTTTGGGACATATAACCCTGCCATTGTTTCACAGCTTCAAGAAATTTTTGATGCTGATTGGAATTCGCCATATACTGTGCCCATCGAACCACTGGAAGAAGGACATTCCTGTCAAAGTTAATGGTGTTTCGGTGTTTATGAAATTCAGCTGAAATGGCGCTATTATCCAATCAAAGTTCAAAGGTTCTTGAAGAATGATTGAGGGGCTGCTCTCAAGATGTACACTAGTTTCTTTAGATGTGCTGCAAGGATGATATTATGTTGCATACCATTCCATGTGAGTTACTCCAAAATTTTGTTCAAAACTTGAAATAAACCACTAAGAATGACTCATAGGGACGGTTCGGCTACGATTTAGAACCGTCAGGGCCGTTTCCAGTTCTAGAATTGTAACTGGGAGTTTTGGTTCCGATTCGGTTAAGTTAGACAGACATCTCTACTTTGATAGAGATGACATGTTTCAAGTATCAAGGATGTGTATTTTGGTTGTTTATGTCTAACAGTTTGAATTCTCAAATCCATGCCAGAATAAAAAAAACACAAACAATCTCCTAATTTAAAACTTTTGGGGACCCAAAATAACTTAACTTTAAAAAAAAGCCGAAACGAAAATGAGAATTCTTTAAAGTCATTAGAAATAGTCAACAATTTGAATATGATAGGGTACTAATTATTCCTATCATATTCGAAAATCGAAATACTATTTTGTTAATGGAGCAATAAAAATCGAAATATTAATTCCTTTGTTTCCTCCTAGAATTACTAAAATTAACTTTTAGTGCCAAAAATTTAATGAATTTTCAATTTCAATCCAATCTCCCCAAGTCTTCAACTCCTTTTTTCTTTTTTATTTTTTTAAATTTTATTCTATTCATGTAGATAGAAAACTCATAAAGAGGCGACAATTTTATATTTATTGTAGAACGCATTTGAATAAAATGCAAAGAACTTAATGCACCCACTATTTTTTGAAACATTTTCACTAAAATTTAAAATAATGCAATTTCATTACCCACATTTTTAATTGAGGCTATGTACACGTGCATACTATTCATTAGAATTTAGAATATTAAACGGAATTAAATATAAAGATGAATTTAGTGCACTTTTTAATATAAGTGATGAAATTAAATAACTTTTACATGTGGGGTGATAGAAAATTTTTTTCCTAGTGTAGAGAATACTTTTCATAATTCTTTTTCTTTTGTAAATAATGTGTATAAAAAAATTTGTATTTTGTACATAAATTAGTACAAAATATTATTTAAAATAAATAGTCTTATTAATTTAGCCGCTTTTAACAAAATTTTCCAAAATAGTTTACCTAAATTCCATATTATGAGAAGCTGGAGGGGCCAAAAAATAAAATTAAAAAACAAAAGCAAAATACACAGGAAGACCGCCTGCTACAGAAGAGGACTCCATAGCAGCAAGGAAGAAGCAAGCCGCAAACGAATTCAATTCATATTCTACAACGAACACATACAGATTTTCAAACTAAAATATGCAAAGATTGAAACTTTTGACACCATTGAAGCATGCTTTACAAAGAAATGGCTTTATTCTTAATCAAACTAGGAGTGGTTATACCCTTCCCAGCTATACCCTCCTCGACCATATTCAAGAACAGGTTAGTTCTCATCAATCTTTTTTTTTTTTGTCAATTCTTTTCAGATTTTGAATAATGGGTTTTTCTGGGATGTGCTTTTATATGATTGTAAGCAGTAAAAATTGCAAAATTTTAAGGTATTGTTAATTTGGATTAATAAGTACCCTGCTTTTTTCTGCTGCTTTTAAGTTAAAAAGTTTCAATTTTTACAATAATCTACTGTTCAGAGAGCATGCCTTTTGGGTTTATGAAATGATAAATGCTACTTTTGATATGTGTGATTACAGGTTTTAGTGGAAGGAAGAGCAAAGTCAAGAGCAGCAATACTCAATAGGCCATCTGCACTTAATGCTCTTACTACTGATATGGTCTGTTACCCTTTTACTTCCTTTAATTTTAGTTATCATTTTTACTATGTAGGAAGATTTTGAGGTTCTTTTATATGATTTTCGTTTTTTTTTTTAAATTTATTTGTTATCTTTCACACCTTATTGCTGAGCAGTGTGGATTGATTTTCACGGTAGGTGGCTCGGTTGAATAGATTGTATGAGTCATGGGAAGAAAATACAGATATTGGATTTATTCTGATGAAGGTAAGACAGTGCTGCAGACCTTTTTTTTCCCTTGAAAGATTAATTGGTTTATGTTGTGGATTTGTTGGTGGCAAATTGTTGGAAGGCCAATTTTAGGCAGGATATGACATAATATTTGAACTTATTGAAGGGTAGTGGCAAGGCATTCTGTTCCGGAGCAGATGTTGTGTTGCTTCGTCAGTTGATTAACGAGGGTTAGTTGCCTTTGTATTTTCATGGGTCATTTTTGAGCTTCTTAGACTATTTCACTGATATTCTGCCCGATGTCAAATTCTTGCAATTCTGTCTTTCAAATTCAGTTAGATAACCTTACTACCTAAAATCCTGGTTGATTTTGCAATAACACATGCATAAACTGACTGCAATATCAAAGTTATAGTGAGTTGTGGCATAATCTTGACACACTCAGTACACTTGCATTTTGGCTTAAAATGATTTGCTTCTACAAAGAATTGTATGAGCATCAGAATTTGTACATATATTATCTGTGAATATTCGACTATTTTTTTTTCCTTGTGTGATTACGAAGATTTTATAGATTCTGAATATTTGCAGGGAAGGTTGAAGAGTGTAAAATTTTCTTCGAGACAGTGTATAAGTACGTCTACCTCTTAGGAACTTACCTCAAGCCTCATGTGAGTCTTGGGCTTCATTATATCTCTCAAAAGTGGTGCATTACATTCTTGCTTTGAAAGATAAAAAATGTTTCGTTGATTTAAAATTTGACCATGCTATAAAATTTTTAAGTTTAATCTGGATGACATAATTGCATATCAAAAAGGAGAGGAAAAAAAATCATAACTATGATGGCAATTTGGTGAGTGTGTTTGGAGGCAAAGAGAATAATAGATTGACAAAAGAACTTCCTGTATGCCGTATGTCAGGCTTACATTTGGTTATATTTCTGAAGTATCTTTCTTCAAAGTTTGAGTTGTTACTGCTTAAAGTAATTCTGTAATTTAGTGAAAATTTATACTTGTATAGGTGGCTATTTTGGATGGCATCACAATGGGAGGTGGGGCAGGTATTTCGCTCCCTGGAATGTTTCGCGTTGTGACTGATAAAACTGTATGCAACTTCTCCACTTCTACTTCCCTTCCCTGTATCCTAATAAAATGGAGGGAAGTGAGCCATCTACATGCATTTTTACTTCCCTCTTTTCTTGATACTTTTCACTGTAATCGACTGATAATGCAGATCTTGAATGTAAGAAAACAATTTCAGGTTGTAACTGCAGATTAATCTGTCTCCTGGAATAATTTGTAGTATAATTGCAGGTTTTTGCTACACCAGAGGCTCAAATTGGTTTCCATCCTGATGCAGGAGCTTCCTATTATCTTTCTCGTCTTCCTGGTTATTTAGGTAACTACAGGATAATCACTTTGCAATCTGTAAGAAGTGATGTATGAACTTTAGATGATTAGCATCGGCTTTGTGAGATTTACTTTTTCTGCAGCTGAGAAGTGTTTAGGAGAAGAGAATGGTATCTTTCGCCTGAATATTTTCATATCACTAACCAATTATAGTTTTAGGTTGCTGTTACCATCAGATAAATTGTCTTATTGAGATGATTTACTGTTCTTTAATAATTGAGCATTTCTTCAAATGCAAGAATGCAACATGCTTCTTACTGCTTTGCACTTTGAAATGATTCACCATGGTAGGTTCAGGATAGATAGAGAAGACACTGTTCTAACATCCTAGTCTCTGTATGTCCTTGTGACTGACTGCCAATTTATGGAGCATGAAGAAATCTTGCTCAACATTAGCTTATTAACGCTTAATAGATGAAAGAATTGGCTCTAAAAGATCTCAGAAGTCTTAAACTGACTATTCTTACCATTTTAACTGCTAATTACATAAGGAGTGTTATCTGACTTTCAATTGAATTAGCTGAATTACTGCTATAAGTGGAGTAAGCATGATGGTATTGGGCAATGCTATGATTTGTTCCACAGCTATACGCAATGGAGAGGCAAATGACAAAGAGATAGCCTGAGAAGAGAAGGTTTAAAAGGGCTTTTGCCAAGTGTTATTAACTTGTTACTTTGAGTGGGAGTGAAAAATTCACCTATGCGAGCTCCCTTTGCAATGCACTGGTGGAATAAATGTTTTGAAGCATTCCTTATTCTCTATGCTAAGTGTTGTCTTATTGCCATTTTTATATTCTGCAAATAAGGTTTTTGGATTGATATTTCGTCAACTAATATTTGATTGGGCATGAGAAGTTCTCGGGATATTTATAGTTGTTTTTCGCTTTGCAGGAGAATATTTGGCTCTGACAGGAGACAAGCTTAATGGTGTAGAAATGATTGCCTGTGGACTTGCTACACACTATTTTCTGAAAGAAGTAATCTTCAGTATCTAAGAATAGAGCTAATACCATTTCTCATCATAAACTCACTATGTAATCTTTCTCCACAGAGGCTTCCTTGGATTGAAGAACGCCTGGGTAAATTGATCACAGATGATCATTCTGTTGTTGAAAGTTCTCTTGCTCAATATGGTGATCTTGTGTACCCAGATAGAAGAAGCGTTCTTCATAAGTAATTATTTTATTGTTCCCAGAGGCTTTTAATATTTTGACCATTATTCTTATTTTCCCTTCTCATTGGCCTCTTAGATTTTAACTTTTGTTTTAGTTATTGATTGTTGTTTTTAAATGAATATAGTTTCATTTTTGTTTGGATAAGGGAAAGAGCAGGGATGCCACAAATAGAATGCTTGAGATTCCACCATTATGGAATAGAGGTTTCTTTATCTTTCTCAATACTCTCCTATGCAGCCTTATCATCCATTTTCCTTCTTTTTTTTTTCTACTTTCCCATTCTCCAAGCAGTGCTTTAATTAGTGGTTATGGTTACTTGAGTCCATGATGTTGATTATTAATGAGGTTTGAGATTTGAGGATTGAGTGTGAAAGGTAGCATTTCTGGAGTGGGGAACTAAGCATAGGTCTTAAAGAAATGAGTCAAATTACTTGCTAGCATGTAGGTGGTATCGAGCAGTCCTTAAGCCAATTCAAAATGACATCTCTTCTTTTAATTTTTCGAAAGCTCTGGAATTCTGATAACGTCATAGATTGTACTGTAATAAATGATAAGGCAGACATCTTGAATTTGTGAATTAATAATATGTAATGGACGTTTATGTACTTCTAGATGCCCATCTTTATTCTTGATGTTTGTATCCTGGAAGTTATATGATATTTACGCTAGTGTTTTTTGTGCCTTCTAATACAGTTTTCGGAAATTAATTTGAATATGTGGTTGTCGAATGTAGTACATAACACTTCATCAGTAGAAGGGGCTTGGATAGGCAACCTTTACCTTTGCAAATAAGCAGGTTGTGCCTATGCATGTGAGCTGTGACCTCCCAGGTTGTTGTGGACGTTATCTTGTTTTGAGGTTCATGTTTAGATTTGAAACTAGAGTATGAATGCTGGAACATTGATGATTAAGTGGGATATGCAGTTGATACACCAGATGAATAACTTACTGGCTTATTGCCCTCGGCAAAGTAAATGTTTTCTTCTGGTTTAAATCTATATAACTTGAGATGAGAGGCAAAAGGTGCAAGTTGTGATTATCACTTGAAGAACTCCTATAAAACAAGTTAGAATGTTTGCTATTTTAAAGTTCTATGTCTATTGCTTAACATCTCTCTCCTCCTCTCTCAGGTTAGATAGAATTGATAGATGTTTCAGCCTGGATACAGTTGAGGAAATTGTAGATGCTCTGGTAAGCTTTGCACTTTATATGTTTGGAATGTGCACCTAAACAGATATTCTTTGATTCAATGGCTGTAGAAAATAAATTGTACTATGAGAAACAGTAAAAAATTGGAAAATCTTCTCAAAGACACCATTTGGACTTTACTCACTTCAACTTGTGGATCAATGATCCTTTCTTTGGATTTGAAAGCAAAAAACTTGAAGAAATTGGTGCAAAAACTAGTACGCGTGGATTTTCTTTAAAATTGCTACAATAATTCAACAAAATCTTTGTAGCGGCAAGCTAGTAGATCATAAGATCACTATTTGTAAACTATAACTTTCTGGGGTAATGTAGAGCTGTGTTTCTTGCTCTATCTTAATACAATTGCTGCACTATGAATTACCATCAATTTATCATTTGAAGATGCTTAAAAACCTCAATTGATGGAAAGAACTTGAAGGCGTAACTTGGAGGGCTAATGTGGAAACTGTTGGTGTAATGGGATTAGGCATTAGATATTTTTCTTTTTACTTCATTTTGTTCATTTATGGATATTTTCATCATGCCTGAGTTAAATGGGGCATGATGATGTTACATTTACTAGTTTCTTAAAAGAGATTACTTCCCGAGTTTTTTCGGGGGATTTTAGTCTAAAGATAAGACGATTATGCTACACTTTATGGATTTTTGTTTGATCTGGTAAAATTTGGTGCAAATAATTGCTCATGGTTTAAGCAGGAACAAGATGCAGCAGAACCTTCTGATCAATGGAGTGCGGAAACACTTAAAAAAATGAAGGAAGCCTCTCCCCTGAGCCTTAAAGTGACTCTGCAATCTGTAAGCTGTTAAAACTTTGTAATCCTCTCATGGTCTAATCTAACTTCTATTCTTTTTAACACAGAATATTGAAATTCTTCACTTTTCTTGCTAAATTTAGATTCGAGAAGGTAGATTTCAATCTCTTGATCAGTGTCTGGCGCGCGAGTATAGGATATCCTTAAATTGCATTTCAAAACGCGTCTCTAATGATTTTTGTGAGGTATGGTTTCTATTACTGCATACACTTGCCAATGCATTATATCCACATGTCTACTTATGTGTTCTAAATCATTTTTCAATTCCATTTATAGGGTGTCCGCGCAAGATTGGTTGATAAGGACTTCGCTCCAAAGGTATCTGTTAAATATCTTACCTACATTACTTTGTCCTAGCCAAATTTGATCTTTTATTCTTTCTGTTTAGCAAGCAAAGGAACAAAGCTCAAAGATTAAAACTGATGATGATTTTAAAATCTTAAAATTTCAGTGGGATCCTCCACAACTGGAAGATGTCACCAAGGACATGGTTGACACCCATTTCTTGCCATCAAGTGAATTTGAACCTGAACTAAACTTGCCCACCTCAGTGAGAGAGCCTTCTGCATAAATGTGTATCCTTAAAAACATTCATACATATGGAGCAGAGCGCTGCTTTGTAGCCAACTTTTGTTTTTGATCCTGTTGGTGGTAATGCTGCTATCTATAAGTTTTGAGTAGAAATATAATTAGTTGCTCACGTTGAATTGTGGGCTTTTTGAGGGTTTGTGATTCTTGCAGTTTATTTCAGTGTTGAGAATGATAGTGTAGTAATTATCTTCTTTTGTAGCTTTCCATGTTAGTTTCTAAGAATAGCATGCTTTTCTTTTTTGATACCGACATGGAAATTGATATGTATCTAACAATTAATTTTGAGATTCACGATGAAAATAAGAATTTTCACGATTGGTCAATCGTAGACGGGAAAAGAAGAAAGATTATCCAATCCTTCTGTTATTGTGAAATAAATTCTTATGACCTCGACATCAGCCGTGGAGTAAGTTTTCAGTGCAAGTATAAGTATTTTAGATGATCACTTATCTGGTTTATTTACCCAAATTGTTAACAATCCAAGTATTAGTAGAAAATTGGCGAGGCATTTTGAAGATGCAAGAAATGGAAAATACGGATGTGATAGATTTCTGTTCGAGACTAGTACAAAGGGTGGAACTAGAACGAATTTTTAGAGGGGGCTGAGTTTAAAATAAAAATTTATTATGTTATTAAATAAATATATTGATATTATGAGAACAAGAAGAGCAAACTGTTTGCTGCTCATTGTTGGCTTATGAAGTTTGGAAATGGGAAGTCCAAAGGGAAGACGGAAAGACAGTGGAGTGAATGTGTTTTTTTTTTTTCCAAATTAATCAAAACGACACTGTTTTATATAAAACGGAGTCGTTTTGTTGAGTAAGTTCTTTTTTTTTTTTAAATTTTTTTCCCAAAACTCAAAACTCAGGCCTTCTTCTTCGCTGTGCATCAAAACTGTGGCACTGTGAGGGAGGTGGTGGAGATGAATCCCTCATTCTCTAAAACTCCGGCGAGCTTGGTGGGGGTTGAAGTCCCCACCTGTCCCCGCCTAGATCGGCCACTGAGTACAATTATGACAATCAAATCTTCAATTGGAATCGTCCACAATACCTATACGAAAGCCAGCATTAAAGATTTAAATGACTAATATTTAGGCTAAGTAATATTTCAGCATTAAAGATTTAAATGACTAATATTTAGGCTAAGTAATATTTTGTAAACTTGTAGTTTTGTAGATGACAAGCTTGCAGTTTTTTACATGACCAATTCATATTTAGCCCAATTTTTTTTTTATTTCTATAATAAAATGAAGTATTTTTTAATGGGTAAACTTCCGTATCAACGTGGCAATTATGCGACTCATGTAGTAAATTCAAATATAAAAAAAAATTAGCGTATCAAATTTCATTTTGGCATATAAAGTATAAAAAATTAACGTATAAAGTATCAAAAATTAGCGTATAAAATGTAAAAATTAGCGTATTAGCTTATCAATTTTAACGTTAGTGTATAAAATATAAAAAATTAGCATATAACGTATAAAAAATTAGCATATAACGTATACAAAATTATCATATCAAGTATACCACATTAGCATATATAAAAAAAAAATTTACGTATCAAGTGTAAAAAAAGTCGCATATCAAATATAACAATTCGTGTATAACGTTGCATGTGTGCGACAGTGGCAGATGAGTTTTTGCCATTTCTTAATTATATCAAGCTTATATATATATATATATATATATATATCAATTTTTATGATTTTAAAAAAAAATCAAACTAAAAAAGATCGTAAAAACCGGATCAAAATCTATCACTGAAGACCAATCCTATTTTCATTGCTGCTAGAATCACGGATCTGTGGTTCACGAACAATAACCGCGGCGGGTATAGTTGTGGTTATTAGTCACATAATATTTACCCTAAGGGTGGTTCGATTTAAAAATGTATTCTACTACTTTGTTTCTTCGTTAGTATATTTAACTTAATTCAGCTAACATTCTGCTCATAATTTGGACTTGGAATTTATAATTTGTGATGTTGATTTTAAACTACTTCACTTTTTAATTTTTTTTTGGAGAAACAAAAACAACAAATTAACTTCACATTGTCAATATAGTCTATGCCATTTCTTGGAAAATGCAGTCATGATCAATACCACAAAGTCTTGTCATATGGCCACTGACCAAGGCATCTTTCTTCAAGATGTGCAAACAAAAGCATTCAAATACAAGCATTAAAATCCATCAATTTCATTTCACACAAGAGGGAAATAAAAACACACATAAATAATGCCTTCAAACCTTTAGACTAAGGGTACTCAATTCTATTATAAATATACCTTTATAGACTAATTACTCCTTCCAACTTATGGGTTCATTTTGATTTTGTCTTTAATTTTTAAAAAGTTTAATTTTTTTTAACACTCGAACATCCTCACATGCATTCTTCAAAAATCAAACATTAGAATTAAGATTCGAGATGTTAACTCCCTAACCACTAAGCTAGTCCCTTACATGCATCCCCCAAGAATCTAACATTAGAATTGGGATTCGATATGTTCTCTCTAACCTCTAAAGTAGCCCCCTTTATGTGGGTCCCTCAAGAATAGAACACTAGACTTCGGATTCGGAATGTTAACTTTCTAACTACTGAATTAACCCAATGACTTTAAAAAGTTTTATTTTTATTCACTATGCTATAATTTGGTTTAAAATCGTTTTTCGTTCATTTTTCTTCATTTAAAGTTCAATTTAAATAAATATTTAACACATATATGAAAAATTGATAGAATTAGACACATATATGTTAAATAATTATCGGAGTTGAATTTTTCTATCATGAAAAGTACACAAAGGACCATCGAAATCTAAAAAAAAACATCAGGAATGAAAATAACACTTTTTAAAAATTAGATATAAAAACAAAATAAATCCTAAAGTTGAGGAACGGTTGAATTAATTTACCATATTTCTATATTATGTATCTAAGCCAAGGCCCCCAAAATTTTTGTAACAAATCATGAAAAATATTGCATCCCTACTAGTCCAAGGCCAAAATTTCATCAATAAATTACCTTCAAAATTAAAAGCTTGTCAGTCACGAAGTCATGGAATTCTAAAGCTTAACTTACAGTAAGGTTACAATTCAACAGGACTGAATTTTAAGAAAGAAAAAAGGGTTGGTAAAGAAGAAAGATTGAGTCAATTTTGTTCGAATTTGGTTAATTTCTTTTGTACTTGGTTAAAAAAAAAAAAAAAACCTTGAGACTAATCTCCCTCCAGACTAGTTGGTTGTGTTTAGATTCTAGCATGATATTTCATCGTCTCTTTCCTCACTAGGTCATGGAGTTCCATGGGTCTATATACTAGAGTTGTAGCATTTGACTGATGTAATTCTTTATTCCATTTGATCAGTTATCTTGTTATACTTTTCATTTTAGATCATACAATTATATCTTACGTTTGCCAAAAAATCAATTAATTAAATTGTTTTCTTTTTAGACTAACCACAACAATTTTATTTTATGGTAGAAGAGAAGGACAAATATTACAACATTAAATTCAACCCTGAATATTTTATGTTGGTTTGGATAGAATATTTTTATATTTTGATTGTGTTTGAATTAATAAGTTTATTTTGAAATTTGTATTGGAGAATTTTTTATTAATATAATTTTAAAAACTTAAATTAAAATTAATATTTTATGAATTTATTTTGGTAAGAAATTGTATTAGAAAAATTTATTTATTATAAAAACTTCAAATTTAATATTTTATTTATAAAAAAAATAAAAAATAGTATAACAAAAATAATTATTATAGTATTGCTTAAATTTTAATTGAAAAAAATAACAAGATAAACAAGTATTGAATTGTAAAATAAAACACTAAACCTACTTTAAAGAACCATATCCATTTTTTTGTTCAAATCAAAAGTTGACATCATCTTGAACTAGGGTAACGAGGAAGATCATCATAATACCATATTTAATGTATATTATCTGTTTGTTTGTTTACATCATTCCTTAATTCTTTATCGTATTCATCAAGTAAAGAATAAAGATTTATCAATGAGGAAAAATAAATGAAATGTAATTAATGGTTCTTTATTTTTTTCCTAATGAAAGAAAGTATAGGAAGAAATGATGTAGGCCTCATGCATGCTTAACTATATATATATATATATATATATATATATATATATATTTCCATGAAGACTACAAAGACTTTGACTGATATAGTATTCCACTTTCCTTCACCAACGGCTCCGTTTGGTTTCATAAATTTTGAATTAATTTGTAAAATAAAAAAAAAATTTGTTTGGCAACGCTTAATTCACCGGATTGCAATTTAGATTGCAAAATGAGTCTACAGTAACATAATATTCCATATATTATTAAAATAGTGCACACTAAACTTTCAAAAGCACTCTGATGACACTGCTGAAGTCATTCTTTTGACTTCTTCTTCCATCTTTTTGACCGATTTTGTGTTGCTGCATGTGGTCCCATATCTTCCACGCAATAATTACCAAAATCAGCAGCTTTAGGCCCCTGACTTCTTCCTCCATCTTTTTTATCGATTTTGTGTTGCTGCATTTGACACTTAGGGTGGGTCCCACATATTTTAAAAATTAATTATATAATAATATATAAAATAATCAATCCCAATATAATAATAATTTTTTTTATACACAATCTTCAATAAATTAACCAAATTTATCAATCCAAACACATCTAATCATTTTATAAATATTCTTTTCTCATTACAAATCCCAGTACAATCATTTCATAAATAAAACCAAAAAACACTATATCCAAGCGGATAATTTCGTCCCAGTCGTCATCATCATCATCACTCAAGTTTTCAGAAAATTAAAATGAACTCACTTTAATATTTTACCTTTGGGGTTAAGTATATTTACCTTTCTTTGAGGCTAAGCCAAATTAGAAAACAATCCCTGTTGTTTCACCATATTTCAATTTGTTCTTTCACCAAATCTCCGTCAATCAAACGTTAAAAAAAGGAAAAAAAAAAGGGTAAATGATCTTAATGATCTTTCAATTAGAAGAAAAATATTATTTTGATTCTTAATTAATTTTGAAAAAGTTACATTCTGATATCTTAATTTAAATTTTGTGTCATAAATGAGAACTCATTTTGTATCTATCTGACTTTGTGAGGTGATACTATTTAACATTCAAAACGACGTCATTGAGTGAGTTAAGCACTATTTATATTACAAAATTCAAATTGAGGGACCAAAATGTAACTTTTTCAATATTGGAGTGAAGTAAATAAAATAACAAGTTAAATAAAAATTCACATAAAAATATTTGGAACTTTGTAAAATAATTGAGATAGAATTGAAAAAAAAGTTTTTGAAATAAAATTAGGGAGTTGAATTCAACTATTTGCTGTGAAACGTTTAATCCTACTAAAGGATATTAGAAGAAAAAGAAATTCTTATCTTGATTCAAACAAAAGGGTCGTATTTTTGTTGAAAGATACAGAAAAAAAGTTATTTATCTTGATTCAAACAAAAAAGGTAAAAAAATGTGTTTGGAAAAGAGTAATGATAGCGGGAGTGAAAAATTATAGTGAAAACGTAAAGTGACTGGCGTGGCAGGTATAAAAAGACAAAATTGAGTATGTTGTATAATTTTCATGTAGCACTTTATAAAAAATTGACACGTGTAATTTTAGTTAATTTTTTAGGCTCCGTTTGGTTTCGTCAAATTTCAACCTATTTGTAAAAGCAGATGAAATTGTGTTTGGCAACTGTTGTTTTGTTCGATTGCAATTACGATTCCAAAATGCAACTACAGTACACAAAATGTCAACATATGTGGGTCCTACGAATGACAAGCCTCAGATGCACACACAGCCGTAAATTAGCAAAGCCAAATACACACACATATGTGGGCCTACTTATGACATGCACACACAGATAAATTTGCCGGATGCAAAGAGTTAATATCACATCAGAAGTGGGTCCTACTTAAAATAAAGCTCACATGCACACACACCCGTAAACCAAATCTATAGTTTCACATGTATTATAAAAAATATATAATAATATATAAAATAATCAATCCCAATATAATAATAATTTTTTCTATACACAATCTTCAAAAAATTTACCAAATTTATCAATCCAAACACATCTAATCATTTTATAAATATTCCTTTCTCATTACAAATCCCAATAAAATCATTTCATAAATAAAACCAAAAAACACCATATCCAAGCGGAGTAGTTTTTAAAAATAAACTAACACCCTAACCAAATGATAAGTGAACCCTAGGGGATAAGTGATTGTACACGTGTCAGTTTTTTATAAGTTGGTACATAATTTTGTATTTTTATACATAATGGATGATTTTGTCTTTTTATAACTGCCACGTCAGTCGCTATTAGTTTTCACTAATATTTTTCACTCTGTATATCATTACTCTTTGGAAAAACACCTAAAATTGCAAAAATACGAATGGGTTTTCTATATCATTTTTGTATTACTTTTGTAACACTCTATAAGAGTTTGACACGTATATAATCACTTATCTTAGGGGTTCACTAATAATTTGATAGGATTTTAATTTTATTTACAAAAAATACACATCTCATTTATAGAGAGTGTTGCATGGAATTATAGACTAAATGATACAAAAAATTCAAAATCGATAAAAATGTTTCAAAGTTTAGAGGTTAAGGTAAATGCAAATTTACATTTTTAGCAGCAAAGGCCAGAGGGAGTAGGAATTAATCATTATCAATTGCCAATTTAAAATCAAAAGATGCTAAATCTAGACCCCTTCATTCTAAATTTGACACCTTGTAATGTTGGTACAAGCTTTAACATTACTATTTGGCGGTCAAAGTGATTCAACATGGAGAGATATATGAAATCAATTTATATATAAAATCTAGTTTAATATATAAAACGTTGTTTGTTCTAATTTTTTACTTTTTTTTATTTTGTTTACTCGCGATTACATATATGAATGTGCTTTATAATAAATGAGATGATAGGTAAGAGGGGTGTGGATTTGCCTCCTGATCTCATCAAAATTTTGTACAAAATTTTTCTTCAGTTTGGGACAATAACTTTTGATGATTAATATACAAAATTAAATTACTCTTATACTTATCCCAAATAAAATTATTGGGAACAATATTGTAATCATCCATTCCTTATCTTTTTGGAAACATTTATATTGAAGAAATTCATTTCTGGCTGCTGTTGGCAGGTTGCCATTTACGAAAATTAGAAGTAAAAGAAAGTGACTGTTTGCCAATGGGTGGAATAACCCAAAGATCTTATTAATTAGTTCAAGAGCTTTTGTTTAACCGATGTGGGATATTATCCCTTAACATTCCCTCTCAAACATGACTTAGGATTTTCTTTTTGTTTATTTTAATCCTATTCATGTTTGAAAAGCCCAAATTCAATCGTGCTCTGATACCATGAATAAAATTAGAAGCAAAAGAAAGTGACTGTTTGTATTTTCTTGACCTGATTCTATTACAATGAAAAAAAAATTCTATTACAATGAACCCCATTATACAAGGATGGAGTAAAATGATAAAAACATATCTAAATCTATTACATTAATTAAATTGATCAATCACTCTATCAATCTAAATAATGATCATAATCAAAACATCAATCACCATTCAACATAATGGTAATACCAATCTTCAATTATTACAACATCAATCATCAATCATCATAATAACAACATCAATTATCAATCACCATAATGACAGAATTAATCATCAATCAATCAGCATCATTTGTATTGAATGTACCATTTTTATCAACCATTAGTGGGACCCTACTCCTATCCATTTTTGGGAGAGGAAAAAAACAACAAAGTTGATAGGTTCCATGAATTTCAGCTAGTCAACAGTGTAAATTTTATGTTTATAATAAAAATATCGTGTTTGACTAAAAGTAATGCGGGACAGATACGTGGAAGAAATTCGGTTTTTGAAAAGAACACAAAAGACACAAATTTCGCAGAATTTAAAGGATATTAAAATATCAAAATCTGAATAATAAGAGTTATGTCTAATTCTAAAGGCATACAAGAGTCTATATAGAACTAGTAGTTTCCTAATTTGATTTAGAAAACAAAAGAGTAATTTCCTATTTCTAATTAGAAAAGAAATTAAAAGTATTTAATTAGGAAACAAAGGAAAAGTAATTAAGTTTCCTAAAGCTTAAAAGTCTTGTCCCGTATTAGTTCCATCCACTTGAAAAGAACTCTCCCTCGAGTGATCCTGATATAAAGAAGACTATGATGGATGGTAATGCGATATATCGCAACATTAAAAATGCGAGAGATGCCCATAGAATCTGGCAAATTCACCACATAAGCATTGTCGTTGATCTTGTGTAGAATCGAATAGGGCCCATATTTCTTAGGCTTCAACTTATGGTATTGGCCCGTTGGAAATCTCTCACGTCGAAGGAAAACCATCACCATGTCAGCAACGTCAAACAAGTTAGCTCGACGATGCTTGTCTGCCGCTTGCTTAAACTTCTGATTGGTTTCAATCAACTTCTGACAAACTTCTTCTTGAATGGTCTGCTGATCCTTAGCCAAATTAGCTGCTGCAGTACTGTAACCAACTGTTTGTGGTAATTTCACCAAATGCACAGCATGTCTCGGTGTCTTCTGGTACACAATAAAGAAATGTGATTTTCCCGTAGAACTATGAATAGCACTGTTAAATGCAAATTCTGCCTGGGGTAGGGCATGATCCCATTGCTTTGGTCTATCGCCACAAATACAACGAATAAGATTGCCCAAAGTTCGATTGACAACTTTAGTTTGCCCATCAGTTTGTGGGTGAGCTGTACTACTGAATTTCAAAGAAGTGTCAAACATACGCCACAATGTCACCCAAAAATGACTTAGAAACTTGGTGTCACGGTCTGAAGTAATTGTTTTGGGAACACCATGCAAACGAACCACCTCTTTAAAGAATAAACGTGCAATATGGGAGGCATCAGAAGTCTTCTTACACAGAATAAAGTGCACCATCTTGGAAAACCTATCAACAATCACAAATACAGAATCAAACCCACGTTGAGTGCGAGGTAACCCAAGAACAAAGTCCATAGACAGATCTTCCCAAATAGCCTCAGGTACTGGCAATGGTATATACAATCCAGTATTTTGCAATTGCCCTTTTGCTGTCTGACAAGTGTAACACCGACTCACAAATTTTCCCACATCCCTCTTTAACTGAGGCCAGTATTACCGTTCCTCCAAACTGGCTATTGTTTTCTCACGGCCAAGGTGTCCACTCAAACCACCGCCATGTAAATCCTGGATTAGCTTCTCTCTTAATGAGGTGCGTGGAATACACAATTTGTTACCCTTAAAGAGGTACCCATCATGCCGATAAAAATCCTCAAAAGGAAGCTTACTCTACACATATGCAAAATCATCATCGTCAATATACAAGTCACGAAAAACCTCAAAACCAGTAACCTCATTAGTTAAGGTTACTAATAAAGTCGCACGTCTACTCAAGGCATCAGCAACTTTATTTTGATATCCCGACTTGTGCTTCAAACTGAAAGGAAACTGTTGCAAATAAGCAATCCATCGGGCATGCATCTTATTGATATTTTTCTGACTATTAATATATTTTAAAGCCTGATGGTCTGTATAAAGAACAAATTGCTCTTGGAGGAGATAAGGCTCCCAATACTTCAACGCTCGAACAACGGCATAGAATTCCTGATCATAGGTCGAACACCGTTGTCTTGCTTCACTTAACTTTTCACTAAAGTATGTAATTGGACGACCTTCTTGAGAAAGAACTGCTCCAATCCCAACTCCGAAAGCATCACACTCCATTACAAACAGTTTATCAAAACAAGGAAGTGCCAAGACTAGTGCTGTATATAATTTTTCCTTAATCATCGCAAAGCTCTTATCCTGTTCTCCACTCCATTGAAACTGTCATTTCTTCAAACAATCTGTCAAAGGTGCTACAATAGTGCTGAAATTGCGTATAAACTGCCTATAAAATGTAGCTAACCCATGAAACTGCGAATTTCTGGCACTAATTTTGGAGTTGGCCATTCTCGAACCACCTTTACTTTCTCATCATCTACACGAATTCCATCTCCACTAACAACAAATCCCAAAAAAATAAGACTAGAATGCATAAAGTTGCACTTCTTCAAATTCAAATATAACTTATTTTCCTGTAAAACAATCAATACCTGTCCCAAGTGCTCAATATGCTCGGCCTCATTCGTGCTGTAAATTAGAATATCATCAAAATACACCACAACAAATTTTCTAATAAATGGCTTTAGTACTTCATTCATCATCCGCATAAATGTACTAGGTGCATTGGATAACCTAAATGGCATGACAAGTCACTCATAAAGACCCTCCTTTGTTTTGAAGGCCGTCTTCCACTCATCTCCCGGTCTAATTCGTATTTGATGATACCCACTCCTTAAATCAATTTTTGTAAATACCTTAGCACCTGATAACCTATACAGCATATCCTCAAGTCGAGGAATAGGAAATCTATATCGCACTGTGATCTTATTAATTGCTCGACTATCAACACACATGCGCCAACTTCCATCTTTCTTTGGTGTCAACAAGGATGGAACTGCATAATGGCTCATACTAACTCGAACCATTCCCTTATCAAGCAATTCTTCTACCATTTGTTGCAAAATCTCACTCTCTTTAGGGCTCATGTGATAATGCGGCAAGTTAGGCAAACTAGCTCCAAGAACTAAATCAATAGCATGTTGATTCAGCTGTCAATTCTTGAAAATCCAACAACAACTCACGAATCGAATCTGGAACCTTATTGCTTGGTTCTTCTACCCCTGTTAAGAGAACTGGCTTAACCACAAAAGCATAAATTTCCTTAGAACTTTTAACATCTGATACAAAATCAGATTCTCCATGAGTAATAGTCAAAAAATTCTCTACTTTACGTGGCTAAACTTTTTCTTTCAAACCCAAAGGCAGTAAAGTGATTTTTTGCCATTCCTTTACGAACTGATAAATATTTTTCCTACCATTGTGAGTAGTGTCCAGATCATATTGCCAAGGCCTACCAAACAACAATGAGCAAGCATCCATATCAATGATATCACACCATACTTCATCCTTATAGAACTTACCAATAAACAAAGGAACATGACATCTTTCATTCACTTTAATTCCCTTAATACTAGTAATCCAAACAATATTATAAGGCTCAAGGTGTTTCTCCACAGATAACTTTAAAGCATTGACCAGATCTCTAGAAATAATATTTTCGCAACTACAACTATCAATAATTAAATCGAAAATATGATTGGAAATTGTGCACTTGGTTTGAAACAATGTGTTTCGTTGCGTATCATCTCGTTTCGGGCTCAACAACACTTTTCTGACCACAAAAGTCTGCACCCCATCCTCATCTCCATCTGGTGCGCAAACTCCCTCTTCGTCATTAAGAAAATCATCGACTTCATCTTCATGTTCCGCCAAATTTACCTGGCGACGCTAAGGGCAAGTATTAGATCTATGTCAAGGCTGTCCACACCTATTACACTTATCCCTTGTTGGTTTGGCATAAGGATTAGTCACTGGTTTCTTAGTTGGCTCCCTTTCCACAATACCCTTATTACCTGAATCAGAACTGGAACCCATCTCGACTTTTGGGGCGGGTTTGGATATTTCCCAAAAAAATTTACGAACACCTTCAACTCCGAGGTATCCCCTTTCTCCATAAATTCGGCCTTTCGCGCCATGTTTTGAGCATTACTGAGAGTTAAAATTAATTGATAGCCAATTTTATAACGGATTGCTGGTTTTAATACATGAATATATCTCGCCACTTGCTGTCCTTCAGTCTCCATTAAATTATTCCGAGACGTCAATAGTAAGAAATCTGCAGTATATTCTGCTACAGATTTTTGCCTCTGCATCAAATTCTGATATTGATTAAACAGAAACTAGTCATAATCTGATGGAAGGAATCTGGCCATCAACATTTTTTTCATCTTTGACCACAATCTGATGGGTTGATTACCCAAACGTCGTCGTTGGGTTTGAATCTGTTCCCACCACGAGGAAGCTCCTCCTTTCAATCTATACGCCACCAGTTTCACTTGTTTCTCCTCTAGAATTCTGCAAACTCAAAAAATCTTTCGACTTCTGCAACTTAATTAAGAAAATCTTCGATATTCAAGTTCCCATTAAAGGAAGGAATATCAACCTTTAATTTAAATTCCTCATGTCGATATTGACGGGGTGCCCTAGGATTAGGATCCCGATGCATAATTTCTGCAACTTCTTCATCAGAGGAATTCTCCTCGATAGGTAAATTCCTATGAGGTTGTAAGGGTAATACCGGATTGGCTTGACGTCCATGAGTAACTCTCTTGGCCCCATATTCACCTTCCATATTTCCCTGATTAACCTGCACTGCTTCTAATCGTTCTACACGAACAGATAAGGCTTGAAAAGTAGTCGATAAATTTCGAACCTCTTTGAGTACGTAAGAAAGGGTGACATCTTCTCCGGTTGGATTGGCCATCGCAAACAAGGAAATACCTTGGTCTCTGATACCACCTAATGCAGGACAGATACGTGGAAGAAACTCGGTCTTCGAAAAGAACACAAAAGACACAAATTCCGCAGAATTTGAAGGATATTAAAATATCAAAATCTGAATAATAAGAGTTGTGTCTAATTCTAAAGGCATACAAGAATATATATAGAACTAGTAGTTTCATAATTTGATTTAAAAAACAAAAGAGTAATTTCCTATTTTTAATTAGAAAAAAAATTAAAAATATTTAATTAGGAAATAAAGGAAAAGTAATTAAGTTTTCTACAAGCTTCAAAGTCTTGTCCCGTATCAAAAAGCAATACGGGTTCCAAGAAAATCACAAATAAAAATATTTTTGTGATCATTTTGGATATTTTTGTGAGTTGAATTCCATTGTACTTTTTGAAACCAAATCCTACGGCATGCAAAGCCAATCCGACCCTCCAATTATGCTGAGAAAAAACGTATGAAAATGGCTATTTGACTATTTGGGCACCATTTTTTAAGGCGACAACGAATTATTATTTTACAAGAACAAATTAACAGTAAGAATATTATGCTTTTCTTGACTTAAAAAAAGACAAAGTGAGTAAGAGGGGGAAGAAATTTGAGACTCTAGAACTTCCGTGGTGTTTGGTTGAAGGTAAAATTGAACAACGGTATTAATAGAATTGAAAATAAGTTAATCATTATCCTATTTCCCTACAAAAACACTCCTAATTTCCTTTTTTTTAAATACACGTTAAGACAAATAATATACGTTTTCTCACAATATATTTTTTACATGTTATAAAAAATTTTCTTATACCGCACATTTATACATAATAAAAACTTACTTATTTTTATATATTATACATATTTTCAAACAAACTCATTGAATGAATATGACAACATTTGCAGAGTATGTGAAATGGTAAAAAATATTAGGGTAAAATTAAATTTTTTGCTAATTGTCATTTTTAAAGTTACCAAAACGTCATCAATTACAATAACGATCATTCTAGAATTTGAAGCAAACAGTAACAATGTAATTATGATTTTTATTGTGATTGACATCTCAATAATTAAACCCATCTTGATTGGCATTGAAAAAACTTGAATCAAACAACCCCTCAGAGAATTGTCAATTTCTACATTTGCCTACCCTCAAGCAAGGATTCAAGTGATGCTTTTTAAACCTCAATGGGTGCAAGTGATACTCTTTCAAACTTCAAAGCATTTAGACAAATTAAGTGATTTTAATAATATACTACTTTTGAATCTTGGAACTAGCATCAAGATTTCAAATTTCATGTTTCAATTTTATGAAACAACTATCTAAAATTTATTAGAAAAAAATTATTATAATACACATTACCCTTATCATGGGTAATTAACTGCCTCGACAAATGAATTGGTGATAAATAACTCTCCAATACTTTCTCAAAAGTGAGGAGACTAATTTATATTCTCATTCTTAAATTTATATAGTAACATGAATGCAAATAGTACAACAGAATAATTGCGGCTTAAGATGAAAAATTGTCAATTTAGGTCTGATATATACTCAAATGGTCAATTAATATTCATAATAATATATTCAAAATATCTTTTGCTTATATTTTGTATGAATAAGTAATTAATATGAATATTTGTTTCGTTGCACTATGTGATATAAGAGTCTATTTTTCCTAAGCGAAAAATGACTTGTTTGCTAAATCTCCACTCTTAAAGAAAATCAAATATTGCTTGACATTTTTTTTAAGTAAGTCAATTAGTTATTTATATTTTTCACAACAATGCAAAGCTATATTGAGACAGTCTATGATGAAATAAAGAATTTGAAAACTAAATACCATAATATTAAAAAATATATATAATATGCAACTGTACGATCTGTTCAATTTTTCAGTCCCATGTCCTAAAATTGTAGTTCAATAAATATGGAATTATTTTTCAAGTGGAAGAAAGGGGAAAACCAAGATTACATTAATTTTTTTAAGTGAATTGATTTATTTATTTTTAATTAACGTGAGAGAGTTTTACTTTACAAATCAGAATAATAATTTGACATATGCTGAGTGTTAATGAATGATTTACCGTCAATACTAAAAACTTGTTTGTTTTAATACATGTTTTATTGTTTTTTTTTCAACAAATCCAATTTAACGTGTTTATTTTATCCATTGTTTACCAAAATTTTCAAAAAATAATGCTACAATAATTATTTTTGCTACAGTATTTTTTAAATGTTGTTTATATATTAAATATTAAATTTGAAATTTTAATTTTTAATAATAAAAAATTCTCCCTAACACAATTTCTCACAAAAACAAACTCATAAAATATTAATTCAAATTTGAATTTTAAAATTTCATTAATAAAAAAGTTTTTCAATACAAATTCTAATTGAAAAAAAATTCATCAATTCAAACAACTTCAAAATATTTTTCTTTATAACAAATTTCAAAAGAAAAAAATTTCATTATAAAATAAAAAAATACAGTATCGAAAAGTAGCCTTATCTTCCTAATTTAATGAGTGAATTTGATGAGTCAAACAAGTTCGAGAAGCCATATATCATTTTTAATTTCCAAGTGAATTTGATGAGTCAATCAAGTCAAATAAGAAGGCTTACTTTATGCGTTCAATTTTGAAGAAAATCAGTAGTTTAACCAATCGGGTGTTCCCAAAAAGAAAAGAAATTAATTCAGTACAAAGAGAATTTAACATTCTTCTTTTGTCTACATTTGGCAATTAGAAGTAAAAAAAATGTGGAAATTTCAATGTTTTGAAACTTATAATTAGTCATACAATTAAAGTAACATTTTCAAGTCTCCCATATATATTTGATTCTTTTGAACTTTGCACTGCACGCCCTACTCTTAATATATTTTTGCCTACATTAATCTTGCCAATTATTTCGGAAAAATGCATTGCATTGTTTTGTTTTTTCTTAATTGTATGGTTCGAACTTGTAATTAATGTATGATAAGTAATTCAAAATTTAAAATTAATTGATTTATGTTTGAACTAATTAACTTTATTTGATAAACACATATAGCGAGTTTTAATAGATAGATAAAATGATAATAGAATTTTAAATTATAAAATTTGATTTAATTTGTTTAATTTGAGAGCATGCTCAAATATAATATAGAGTTGGGAAAATTTGGATTAAGGGCGCACTTCAAAACCTTATTATTAAATGGGGTGTAACTTTAACCTATTTATTGTTAATGGCATGAAAATACTTTAATTAGTCTATATAATTAGTAAAAGACTTTATTGTCCATGGATAAACTCAAACAAAAAATAATAATTATCCAATTAATTCACTTTTAATCATTTCAATTACTCATCAAAACAACGTCAATCACTTCTTCTTTTAAACTCATCTAGTCTTAAACTATCTGGTTTTATTTGTCATTGATGGATTCAATTTTAATCTTAATTTTTTTTCTTTAAATCTAGAATACATTGTCCATTAGTTTAAACACAATATATATTAACCAATGATTTAATCATATCAGTTATAAATTTATAAAAATAATTACGTTAGTATAAGAAAATAAAAAAGAATTTTGATATTTGAATATAATAGATAGAAATAATTAATTCCACATTCACTTTGAAGAAAAAATAAATAAGAACATTATGCACTCCCTTCCCTTCTAATACTTTTACCTTTGTAAAACTAGAGGATTTGAGCTGTACATCATTGGTAATATCATGATTTAATTTAAGATAAAATTTACAAATTTTTTTCTAAATTAGTTTTAATTTATTTTTTTCTTGTTGCTATTTTTTGTTTTAAATTGAATATAGAATTATGAAAATTATATAATTTCAACTTGAGATATAATTTACCTTTCATTATTTAAAGGTAAATTATATCTCAATTTGAAATTATATAATTTTCATAATTCTATATTCAATTTAAAACAAAAAATAGCAACAAGAAAAAAATAAATTAAAACTAATTTAGAAAAAAATTGTAAATTTTATCTCAAATTAAATTATAATATTACCAATGATGGGCAGCTCAAATCCTCTAGTTCAATTTTTTTTAACTTTTATTTTTTTTAACAAAGGTGAAAGTATTAGATGGGAGTGCATAATATTCTTATTTATTTTTTCTTCAAAGTGGATGTGGAATTAATTATTTCTATCTATTATATTCAAATATCAAAATTCTTTTTTATTTTCTTATACTAACGTAATTATTTTTATAAATTTATAACTAATATGATTAAATTATTAGTTAATATGTATTGTGTTTAAACTAATGGATGTATTTTAGATTTAAAGAAAAAAATTAAGATTAAAATTGAATGGCAAATAAAACTAGATAGTTTAAGACTGGATGAGTTTAAAAGAAGAAGTGATTGACGTTGTTTTGATGAGTAATTGAAAATGATTAAAAGTGAATTAATTGGATAATTATTATTTGTTGTTTGAGTTTATCCATGGACAATAAAGTTTTTTACTAATTATATATACTAATTAAAGTATTTTCATGCCCTTAACAATAAATAGGTTAAAGTTACGCCCCATTTAATAATAAGACTTTGAAGCGCGTCCTTAATCCAAATTTTTCCTATAGAGTTTTAAAATATTTTTAATGTGATATAATTACACACATGACACATATTTATATCTACTATACACTTTCATAACTATACATTTTTATACACATTTTTACACATTATACAAATTTACATATATTATATACATTTTCATACACCATATATATATATATGTGTGTGTGTGTGTGTGTGTTGGATAAATTCTTATACATTATATATTTTTATATTCTATATATATATATATATATATATATATATATATATATATATTCAAACGTGAAAATAAGTAGGATTATCAAACAACTTATTATTTTTAGATTCCAAACTTTAGGTTCAATTAGCAAACATTACAAAATACACATAACTAACATGTTGTAATTATTTTTCGAGAATATTGAGATGTAAGAAAAACACAAAAAAATTCTTTAAAAGCATTATAAGCATTATCTTACACATTTACACATTATCTTACACATAACTAACATGTTTTAATTATTTTTCGAGAATATTGAGATGTAAGAAAAACACAAAATAAAAACCTATTTTTTTCTTTAACAGCATTATAAGCATTATCCTACACATTTACACATTATCTTACACATAACTAACATGTTATAATTATTTTTCGAGAATATTGAGATGTAAGAAAAACACAAAATAAAAACTTTTTTTTCTTTAATAGGGTTATAAACATTATCTTACACATTTAGTTAAAGGAGCGCAATATTCAAATTTTCATTTATGATAGCATCATCTCGGGAGCTTGGCAAGCACAAAGGTTGAAATGTTATTTACACCATTGCTAATTCATGAGTTCCAAAACATTGCAAAACCTTTTTTTTAAAAAAAAAAAAAAATTGATCATAGTTTATGACATAAACTATGATCAATGCCTTTTTTTTTTTTCCAATTTTATGACTGCATGTAGCTAGTGGGTAGGATGAGATAGTGGAGGAATCATTTTACTTTTTGTTTATATAATGCTTAAAAGTGTTCTAGAAATACTTTCTTTAATTGGCACCTCATTTTGATTTTATATGGTTCATCAGACAGTTTTTTTCAATGTTATAAGGAAAATGGAACGTTTATCAATTAGAGTTCATACTTTCCATTAAACAAGTTTGGAAAAAACTCAAGAAAATTTCCAAACATTACTAATTAATGAGAAAATTGGGCACATAATAATTTTTAATTTGTTATCTATTAAAATGTCTTTATATTCACAGAATTTTAATAGAACCCAATTTTGTTGGGAGATAATTAATATAAAGAAAATTCATGAATGTCAGCAATGCTAAGTTCCAAATGGTTTAGCATAAAATTACTCTTAAAATTACTGGTAAAACATAGCTTGCACAATATATATATATATAGTAGAGTAAATTACAAAAAAAAAATCCTTAATATAGTTTGGAAAATTTTTAAATTACCTTTTTATGATTAAGAAATCTGTAATTTATTTTTTTGCTGGTTTGATTTTTCTTTCTTTGAAAATACGCAGAAAATTATGGTTTAGTATACTAATTTAGTGTCAATTTATCTACTTCAATTTATGAGTATTGTTCTTTATTACAGATTTGAAGTGATTTTGGCCAAAATCCTTGATTTTTTTTTTGTAATTTACTCTACTATATATATATATATATATAAAATCCTTTATATAGTTTGGAAAATTTTTAAATTACCTTTTTATGATTAAGAAATCTGTAATTTATTTTTTTTCTGGTTTGATTTTCTTTTTTGAAAATACCCAGAAATTTATGGTTTAGTATACTAATTTAGTGTCAATTTATCTACTTCAATTTATGAGTATTGTTCTTTATTATAGATTTGAAGTGATTTCGGCCAAAATCCTTGTTTTTTTTTTTTTTTTTGTTTACATTCTTAAAAGTACATCAGCAGCAGCAACAACAACAAATTAATCATTTACAGGTAGTCTCCTGTGAAGCTAGTAAGAATAATTAATTTTGATTTTAATATACGATAAAAATAGTAAAAAATTAAAATTAAGATTTCAATAGTAATTAATTATTCAATTTAATTTATATATGAAGTGTACATTTTAATATGAATCGATTAATTGATCATCAAGTAGTCTTTTGTAAAACAACATGATGACTTCAAAATAAGACAGTCACTAAGATCAGCAAGCATGGGCAAACCCTGTATATCACCATCATTTCCACTTGTCTAAAATACAAAAAAGTAAAATATTCACTCAGTCAAACAAAGCAACAATGGAAAATTATGAATCAATAAAATTCTTTACTGGACAGTCTCTTTAGGCCATTAAAGAGGGAGAAAGCTTGAATGTGAGTCCAAGATGACTCTAAAGAAGCTTGAATGTGAGTCCAAGATGACTCTAAAGTGTCCACAGCTCTACACGAATCCTACACGTTGGTATTTGGAATTATCAATTATGTATTGATGAATACTGCCAGCCAGTGGCCATCACAACTCACGTAAAAGTCACATGCATGCATAGAATGAAATGCGTCCAACGCAGTCAGCTCGTCTAGCGGCAATGGACCGTTGCAAGAGGGTAAAATACTAAACCTATATAACAATGGCTTAGGCTCCGTTTAGACGGTGTATTTTTTGATTTTATGATGAAATCTTTTTTGTTGGAATTTGTTATAAGAAGAGAATATTTTGTGAGTGTTTAAATTGATAATTTTGTTTTGTTGGGATTTGTAATGGTGAATTTTTTATTAATAAAAGTTTGAAATTTAAATTTGAATTAATATTTTATAAGTTTGTTTTGGTGAAAATTGAATTTTAAAATTCAAATACAAATATAATATTTTATTTATAAAAAATAATGTAGCAAAAATAATTACTGTAACATTGTTTTTGTTTTAAAAATTTTAGTAGAAAAAATGAATAAAACAAACAACTCATTTTGCAATTATGAAATAAATCACTAAAAAGTGACCAACCAAACAAAGCCTAATAGTTATTAACTACTTTTTTTTTTTTTTTTTTGTTGTTGTTGTTGATCCAAAATAATGCAATACAATATTATATTTTACGAGTTCAAAAGAAAGAAAGAAAGATGTGCTTGAAAGTAATGGAGTGTGTGAGTCAGTTTTTATTTTAAATATTTTGTACTATTCATCAGTACAAAGTGTGGATTGTGGAGGTTGGAATTTGCCTATTCATGACTGACGGCTCCTCAAATCTATCAATGGCAGTCAGCCCGCCAAGCGCCAGTCGCAATTTCTGTTTTATCCAAAATCTAAGGGAGGATTGCAGCAGTCTCAATTTCCTTCAAAATATTGATATTCTAGTTTGATGAATTTGTTTAGCATTGTTTTGTGAATTGTGTTTGATTGTATATAAATTGTTGGAAGTCTTATAGAGTTACAAAATAAAATAGAAGGATTTGGCAAAAATATGTAATATTGGCAGGAACGATTAAATAAGTTTGATTTTTTATTCGGTCATAAAAACTCTGACTTTCTAAAGATCTTTTCCTTCTTTTTGGATCAACATCAATTGCATCGATTCAATATATAGCTCATTGAAATAGAGGTAGATGAACTATTCCCTCCTAGAAATATATAGGAAGTTTTCTCCCTGTACGATTCGAGAAATAATAATTTGATCCAAAGTTTTATCTATTTTGGTAAAAATCTTACACAAAACATTTAGAGAATTAATGAGAATCATATTCTAAACTTGACCCAATAGTAAAGAATAATGCACAATAGATCAAGTTTTCTTGAGGGTGCGTGTGTGATCATATGGATTTTTTTCCTTTCTCATTTTCCATGAAATTGAAACATCTTCTTCTTTTTTTAAATAAAATGAATAGTTATGCTCAAGGGTTTTAGCATTACAATGATTTTGAGGGTTGGATGAACTGGTAAACATCAAATATTTTGTAAGATTTGTCTTTTCTCGAGGTATTATTTCTGTTATGATTTCAGGAAATAAAAAGACAAAACCGCCTAGAGATAACTGAGAACTGCATTTCGGGTTTATAAATTAGAATTCCATTATTTTATAAAAGAATTAGAGCTGAAATGTATTTTCATGATCTTTAAATCACGACTTATCATTTTTCCATATCATATTGGGTCATGTAATTTGAACAACTCCTATAACTCATTGTATTGTGAAGTATTCATATTTAGATTCCTTGTTATTCTGATTTTAACTATTTATAAAATTTGGAGTTAACATATATTCTTGTATTTCGTGTACCGGTTATTGTCAATTACTCCAAGAAATGTCACAAATATTTTCCAGGTTTATAATCACGACAAAATGATTTTCCATGGCAACTGTAGAATTTGTTTTTCTTGGTGAAAGAAAAAGTAATTGTGCCTCAATTTTTTCCTTTTACACATTGTGTAGCTGTAGCCCATTAAATATTGTGATAGTCTAAACTGTCACTGCATCTAGACGGACTTCAGGAACAGTTTTTCCATCCTAGCTAGAACGGGCGAATAGTCTCAACAGAAAGAATTCCTACAAAAGATAAGATTGAAAGACTAAAACTTATAGAAAGAAAAAATTAACAAAAATAGAAGTACGTGAGAAATCAGAAATGTCTTGGAAGCAACCAAATCAGCTGTCATTGTTGTCCAAGGAATTGAAAAAATTCCTAGAAAAAGGAAAATAAAGTAGTTTGAATATTCTTTATACGTCCGTGATTTGGCAGATAAACAAAAAAATTTAATTAAAACTATTTTTTGCGATAAAATCCAAATTAAATGAACAAAATTAAAATTTATCTAGACTAAGGATCAAAATAATACTTAAATTTAAGTTGAATTACTATCAAAAGAAACTAAAAAACAAAGAAGGCAGCCAATATTGTTTGAAAAAAAAGAATGCTAGTTACTTTTCAAACTGAGGCAGTGTATCAGAGACAACTTTGTCCAAAAATTCGTCCTGGAAAACCTAAAATAAAGAATGAGAAGTAGAATAAAACACAATGTATTCGTCTTATTGCTGAATCATTGCATGGCCATATTCACTATAAATACTGCTTTATGCTGCTCCTTTAGCAGTATCTTTGTTTCAGTATCAAATCAATTAACCTAAACTCATTGAGGAGATACTAAATATTACTGAACATTAACATTCTTTGAGAATTGTTTAGAAAATCCCAACTTTTTTCCTCCTACAAATTATTTACAATGGCCTCAGTAGTTGAAGTTGGTTCTGGTCTAAACTCACAAAAGGAAATTGTTCGCCCTTGTGCAAACTTCTCCCCTAGTCTTTGGGGGGATCGATTCAATTCGTGTAAAATGGATAATGAGGTATATATACATGCATTTTCCCTTTTCATTACACTTATTGAATGCTCTCAATTTCCAGCAAGAACATGCATTGTTCAAGAATAAACTATTACGAGACAATCAGACTAAACAAACAATATTAATAGTACTACGTACAATCGAGATCCAGTGTGCCTCGTTCTTGAAACTGTTCCCAACCATTTTTTAGAGAGTACTTGAGCTTATGTGATTCAAATAAATGTTATCATATTCAACTAATTCTAACCATGCATGTTTAAAATAGTGCAACGTAGTAATTTAATTGGATTTTTTTGTTTGCATTTACTAATGATGCAATTATTATTACCGATTGAAAAAAAAAGGATGCACTTATTTTTCATTGCTTGCAGATTTTCAAAATAATTTTATTTTTAAAAGTGTATATGGCACAAGCAATTAAAGCTATGATCTATGTAACTTTTGGTTAAGAAACGTAATTGATTATGCTAATTTCGGAACTGAATTAAATTCAATTTGCTTTTAAAGACTGTAGAGATGTATGCTGAGGAGATTGAAGGATTAAAGGAGAAAGTAAGGTGCATGCTTGCATGCATGACATGTTCAACTGCTGAAAAGCTCAATTTGATTGACACCCTTCAACGTCTTGGAGTGTCTTATCATTTTGAGAGAGAGATGGAAGGACAACTCCAACAAATTTTCGATTATGATCTTAAACTTGGGAAAGAGGAAGAATTTGATTTGTCCACTGTTGCACTTCGTTTTCGATTACTCAGGCAGCATGGTTTCCATGTCTCTTGCGGTAAATGCTCAGTCAAATATATAGAATCTACCGCGCATGCTTAATTACCTTATCAAATCTAAATGCTAAAATATTGTCAATTTTGGTTCTTGAACAGCTTTGTTTAGCGGATTCAAGGACGAGAATGGTAAGTTCAAGGAAGCCCTCGAAGGCGACATCAAGGGCTTGCTGAATTTGTATGAAGCCTCACACACAAGGATTCATGGAGAGGAAATTCTAGAAGATGCACTGAAGTTCACAACTGCTTGTCTTGACAAGGAGGCACCAAATTTAGAATCAAATCTCAAAACTCAAGTGTATCATGCCCTTGAGCAGCCTTTCCATATGGGCATTCCAAGAATCGAAGCTCGCCATTACATATCCGTGTATGAAGAAGATGAATCCAAGAATGAATCAATTCTCAGGCTCGCGAAAATTGATTACAATTTATTACAAATCTTGCATAGACAAGAATTATGCCAAGTCTCAAGGTAACTTTTAAACTAACAAAAAATTACAATTTGTAAAATTTCCTACATTTTTGGAGAAAAATGATAAAGATCTCCAGGATTAATGTACAAAATGCATGAAATTTCCTATATTGAAATGGTGCAGATGGTGGAAGGAGGTGGACCTCATGTCAAAACTTCCTTATGCTAGGGATCGAGTAGTAGAGTGCTACTTTTGGACCCTTGGAGTATACAGCGAGCCTCAGTACTCTCTTGCTCGAATTATGCTTACAAAAACTATTGCATTGATTTCTATTATAGATGACACTTACGATTCATACGGTACAGTGGAAGAACTACAGATTTTTACAAATGCAGTGCAAAGGTATATTAATTGTTCGTTCTTAGTGTTATTTAATTATTTCTTTTTGGGATGTATAGTCACGTTCAAACTTAACTTTTGTGGAGAAAACTTTATGTAATCTTCCATTGAATAATCATATTTACTTTCTGTTTAGGGCAACAAAAGAGTCAAAAGCTAAAGATCGATTAACAAATGCTTGATTTTTCTTAGTAGTAGAATTCAACTTTCTTTGACAAGTATTCGTTCTAGGGTGCATAAACAAACATTTGATTTTTTGTATGATCAGGTGGGATATTTCTGAAATTGATCGGCTCCCAGAATACATGAAAGGGTTATATAGAGCTCTTTTAGATTTGTACGACGACTATGACAAAGATCTATCAGCAGAATCAAGGTGTTTTGCTGTTTCTCATGCAAAAGAAAGGGTAAATATATACCTCTCCATGGTCCTATTTTATTAATTAATTCAGTCAAGATTTTACAATATGTTTATGAACTGATTTTTGATAATGAAAATAAATGGTCGTCATTAAATTTTAATTAATGGGTTTTTCTTGGTTTTGATCAGATGAAAGAAATTGTGAGAAGTTATTTGATTGAAGCCCAATGGTTCATTGAAGGATACATGCCACTATTTGAAGAGTACATGAGCAATGCTTTAATTACAAGCACATATTTCTTGCTCACCACAACTTCACTTCTTGGAATGAAATCAGTGACAAAAGAAGCCTTCGACTGGCTTTGGACAAATCCAAAAATCATGATGGCTAATGTCACAATTTGCCGTGTAGTTGATGATATAGCCACTTACGAGGTATTGATCACAACAATTATTGTTTTGATCTTCTCTATTAATTGATCATATTCTTCATCCTCTTTAACTTTTGTGTTCTTCTTCTGTTTTTGAAGATTGAGAAAAAGAGAGGTCAAATTACAACTGGAATAGATTGCTACATTAGGCAATATGATGTGACAAAGGAAGGGGCAATGAGTGACTTGAATAAAATGACTGAGAATGCATGGATGGACATGAATGAAGGGTTTCTTAGGCCGAGGTCGGCATCAACTGAAATTCTCATGCGAATTCTCAATCTTTCACGAATGATAGATGCTGTTTACAAGCATAACGAGGATGGTTATACTAATCCAGAGAAAGTACTGAAGCCTCATGTTATGGCATTGCTTGTGGATTCCATTAAGATCTAAGCATTTTCATGTTGATCATCTGATCATTCTAAACCATTCTATTGATTTGTTTATGTATTCTCACAATAATGCAAGACTTGTCAATAAAATATCATCTTGTAATAAGCAACACTATGCTATTCATCTCTCTTGTGAGGCCTTATATAATCCTTAGAATATGATTTTCCTTGGCATCATAAGTTCATATCTATTGTAAATGATGCAAAAAGGGAAAAAAAATGTCCCATGTTTCTCTTTATAATCTTATAATTAAGTACCAAATTTTATCAATCTTCATTTACAAATATTTATTTAATTAGGTCATTCCATCTTTATTTTATCATTCTTTTTACTACTCGATCATGACAAATTTTTCTTGAGAAAGAAGGTTTTTAGTTTCTTACAAATAATTCATCATTGACTGCCAATGACTTCTATATCTTATTTTTTTAGTTGGCATAACCATATATACGAGAGGCGTGTTGCATCCAAATTTTATTAATTAAGTTTTGGATATGACAGATATATCTAAACCATCTGTATAAAAGATAAAATATAAATAAAAGGAGAAGTCTTCCTTTATATGAGATTCCTATTTTTGTGAGTAATATAGATGTCGCTAACGTGACTAATAACATCCATATTATTTTATACTTTTGTTCCCAACTCAAAATACTCCTCACACATCATTTATATTTCACCAGGACTCATGAAGACCAAACTCTTTATACTCAAAAGTATGAGTGTGCTGCATCTGAAACGGTCACATATCCATACACCAAAATTTGTTCACAGCTATGTACTAGAAATGCAAATGCTTAGATCTTTAGGGTCATATCATAAGCGACATATTTGCATCCCATTGGATGAATTGAAAAGTTAGAAGACCAAGGCTCTCTTTGTATGATTGCATTTTTGCGATTTATTTCACAAATGTATAATGAGTTGTTTGCTATAGTATTTTAAAACAAAAAACAATGCTACAGTAATTATTTTTGCTACAGTATTTTTTATAAATAATAAAATATTAAATTTGAATTTGAATTTTAAATTTTAATAATAAATAATTCTTCTTAACACAATTCCCACCAAAACAAACTAATAAAATATTAATTCAAATTTAAATTTTAAACTTTTATTAATAAAAAATTCTCCTATACAAATCCCAACAAAACAAAATTCATTAATCCAAACACTTTTAAAATATTCATTTTTCATAACAAATCCCAATAAAAAAGATTTCATCATAAAACCTAAAAATAGCTCGTCCAAATGTAGCCTAAGTCATGATGTACGTAGGATTATATTGAATTGACAGCAAACAAGCACGCATCAGATTACATGATTATGCATAATCTCAATTCAGTATAGCTTTTGGCACAGTTTAATGACCTTAACAAGTGCACACCAGATTGCTAGAGCATACAAACTGTAAAACCAAAACATTTCTAGCTACTTTGAAAACCAAAGACATATGCATTCTATTTAAAGTCATGCAAGAGCATATTTGGGTGATTCAAAAATACATTAAGTAGTCATGCATGAACAAAAATACATTCAAAAATACTTATGTATCTTACATGAACAATACGTGATATGTGATATGTGATATGTGAATTTTTCTTGTTTTATGGATGGCTTCTGTTAGCAAAAAAAAATCTTTTTATTATATTTTTTAAATGTATGGTAGAGACATGAACTAGTGTTATTGAATTTCGATCAAATCTGCCCATTCGACCATTCGGTTTGGGAATTTTCAATCAATAAAGCTTATTTTGGCCCAACAAGTCTTCAATTTTTAATGTTTAGGGTAAATTACTTCAATAGTCTTTCTATTTGTAGTTCATTTCACTTTTATTCTATTTTTGTTTTTCATGTTATAATTTTTATTTTTAGTGACTCTTTGTTCACTTTGTATACAAGAAAAAATCATCTCCGTTGATAGTTTGACATGCATATGTCCAACTCTATTAATTTGTATGTATTCTATTTATCATATGTGTGTTAAACAGTTATTCAAATTGAATTTTAAGTGAAAAAAAAATAGGCGAAAGACGGTTTGAAACCCAAATCGTGACATGGGAGACAAGTACGAAACTTTTTATGGAATATGGACAAAAGTCAAATGAACCCCAAATTAAGATACGATTAAAGTAATTTATACAATTCTTAATATATATGTTAAATTATAGGTCTTAAAAATAGTGCCTAATCAAGAAATTAAGTATAACGATGCTATTATTATTATGGGCATACAAATTGGACTTACTTATGAAATTAACCAAAAGTTATGTTACCATTGTTGTGGACTTAAAAATTGGGGCTAATTTGGTCTCTATCATTGTGGGTTGAGTTCATAAGTTTTAAATATTTTATGACATTAATTATTTCTTGTTGTGAGTTCATAACAAATTCGTATTAGAGTCAGGTGGGACAAAATTAGACGTGAGAAACAGGTTATTAGAATAGTTTATTATCATGACTCAAGTCAGGACTAGAATTAGGACAGGAAACTTCAGGAAGGTAGAGTCAGGGCATAGTTAAGTATGAAGCCACAAATTAGTATTAGAGTCAGAAAAATGGGACAAACTCCGAGGCAAGAAACGTGTTATTGGTATAGTTTGCTATAAGGACTGAAGTTAAGGGCTAGAGTTAGGATCAGTGTTATCAAACCCAGACCGGACCGGCCGGTTCGACCGGGAACCGTCCAAGGGTCCGGTCCGAGTTGATGTCAAAAACCGGTGTTTAGAAAATCGGTCAAATTCGGTCAAAAATCGGGTTCAACCGAAAAAATCGGGAACCGGTTGGAACCCGATTTTTTTTTTTTTTCTCCTTCCCTTCCTTCACCGGTTTCCTTCCTTTTTTTTTTTATTTTTTTATTTTGCCTTACTTCCTTTCCTTCCTTTTTTTCCTTCCTTTCCTTTCCTTTTTGTTTTTTTTCCTTCCTTCTCCTTCCTTCCTTCCTTTCTTTCCATTTATACTTACACTTACACTTAAAGCTAATTAATAGTAGTAAATATTTTTCCATCAATGCATCCCAATTATCATTAATGATTCAAATTTACTACATTTTAATATATTAAAATTTGAATATATTCAATTATCATAAATACTTTAATTTACCATATTTTAAAATTTGAATACATTCGTCATAAATAGTTTAATTTACCATATTCAAGATTTTTAATATCTTTCAATTATCATAAAAGCTTTCAATTTACCATATTTTAAGATTTTTAATAAATTCTAATTGTCATAAATACTTCCAATTCACCATATTACAATATTTGAATGAATATGAAAATTATGTTTTCATTAATATTTTCAATCAATCACATTCATACAATTTAAATAAATATGAATTTTAAATTTTATCATATCATATTTATTGTTTTTTATTTAATTATTATTTTATATCACACAAAATTAAATTCAAAGTATAACATGTCATTAATTTTTTTAATTCACAACTTTAAGTTTTGAAATAAATAAATTGTGTATTGAGAACTACACTTTCTAACTTATTTTAATATGATCGATTTGATATTAATTAATTAATACTTTAATATATTTCACGTATTTTAATAAAATTTTATTATATTATAAACAAAATAATTATTAGCATTATTAAACAATACGATCTATGATTTTTTTTTTGATGAAAAACTAAGAACTTAATTGAATATTATTTTTTTATAATTTGGTTATTTTATTTTGACATAAAATATTAGATATGTTAATATTTAATTAATACATTTATATTAAATATATTTATGATGTCATCCGGTTCTTGACACTGGTTCAACCGATC
The DNA here is from genome assembly GCA_016586305.1 of Ophiorrhiza pumila. Taxonomy (NCBI): domain Eukaryota; kingdom Viridiplantae; phylum Streptophyta; class Magnoliopsida; order Gentianales; family Rubiaceae; genus Ophiorrhiza; species Ophiorrhiza pumila. The sequence continues at coordinate 5,628,498 of BLIW01000008.1, read as the reverse complement.
CGACCAATTGACCCCTAACCCAGTAGCTCTACTGGTTCGCATTCCGGTCCGAGTTTTAAAACACTTGTTAGGATAGGAATCTTCAGGCAGATAGATTCAGGGCAGAGTCAAAGTCAGGCAAGTTAAGCAAGATGCTATTAGACTATACTATAGGAGCCAGGGTACTAAAGACTAGATAGAGCTAAGTTACAAACCTTATCAAGGTTAGAAACAAAGCGAGACAAAATTAGAGTGAGCTCAGATTTGGATCAGCCCAGGTTAATTTTGTTGACAATCAACTATGGAGAAATTTGTTCACAATTCTAAATTTAAGTTTAGTAATGTTGAAATTTGTTTTTGATGACTATAGAGTTTTGGAAGGAGATTATAAATAAGAATTTTGATTTGAAGCCAAATTTAGTTTAGCCCATTAGGGACTTTATATAAAAGACGTAGAAATTATATTATTTTTTTTTAATACAATCAAATATAGAGATTTGATTGGTTATTTTTGTATACAATTCAAGGTAGAGATCTACTTGGTTATTTTTGCAACAAAAATTAATTTCCTACTCTTCTTACTCGAATAAATTCTAGTATAATGATGAGTAAACTAGTCTCCTAAGGGAACGGTAGTATATCTTTTCCTTCACAAAAATTGTCACAAATCAAATATGAGAATTAATTTTCAACAATAACAAAATTCCAAGAAAAATGAAGTCAAATAAATTTCGGTTAAAGCTTTGAATCAACATTAATATTATTCTTGATCATTGATGCAATTATTTACCTGAATAATTAAACCAATCAGTTATAGTTACCGAAACCCACTAACATAACCTTATTCTTTCTTAATTGTTAGTAATTAAAAGAATCCTTATTAATTACCGCCTAACTAATAATTAACCAAAGAGAATTCTCATTAGATTTAAATTATTGATTGCATTAATGTTTAAAAGGAACTTGATTTTGATATGCCCATATGAACCCAAATGCCCACATCAACCGTTTATGTCAACTGTCGATGAATGACAGTTTTACCACTAATTAAAAGTAAATGGACAATTACAGATCCACCCTTTTAATTGGTATTAAATTACTCTATATCTACTTAAATATTGTACAATATTTAATTACCATAGAATAGCCTTAATTCTTTCTATCACAGAACACAAATAGGAACTTAATTACTAAGGAATTTTAGTACAATTTGATCTCACAAGATATTAATGTTTATCAACACCTTAACCGAAATTAAATAATTAGCTACTAAACATAACTGAAAATAAAACTATTAAAGTGAAATTGAATGTCATAAAAATAAACGTACCTGGAATAAGTAAATGAAATAAATCAAGAAAACATAACCTTGAGTTGATAAGTGTTGTTGTTGAAGATATCCCAATCACAATAGCAAGGGAATAAGAAAATGATTGTCCAAAACGCTTATCCACTCAATTATCTTTACTAATATTGCAGAAATTAAAATACACTAATTAAAATAATGACAACTTTATTAAATTCCAAAGATAACTTGAATACTTAAAGTTACGTGAAAACAAAACTTAAGAATAATTAAGAAAACTAATATGCTAACTACTACTCTACCCTACTCCCCTTTTACACTCTACACAACACCACTATCTCCCAACAAACAATAACTAAAAATCATAGCCGAAGATAATTCCTAAAAAACTCCAAGATCTCAATCTCCAAAATATTAGGAGATTTGAATACAAAAAATATTCCTTCATAACCACCCCTTCCAAAATGTCCTCAATCTCCCAGTAAAAATCATTTCAACCTTAATGTAAAATCTTCTCAACCTTCCAGTAAAAATCTTTTCAACTTCTTGCATCATATTTTGCATGAATTCAGCACTTCTTTAATATTCTAATCATTTCCTGCATAAAACTGAAAATATAACAAAAATCATGATTTTCATTACATAAATGCTAATAAAAAGTCATGAAATAATAACAAATAAATGCAAAATATTAGTTTTATCAACTCCCTTATACTTGGACCATGCGCCTCAAGTATGGTTTACTCAAACAAGACACTAAATAATGAACAAAATATGTAACACAAAAAGGTAATTTACTCAATAACAAAATGACACGATGCCTTTAACTAAGGAAACAATATAAAATATGAATTTGAGCACCACCATCTTACCACAAACCAATTCTTATTTCAAATAATATAACACACTTTCATTCCAGTTAAAACTTATAAGAATCAATTTATCCTCACGATTTTCACTCAATTTTTTTTTCTTTTTCACTCTAATGAGTAAGGTCATGCTCACATTACAATTAAATAGTATCACATAAGCTTGAAAATTAGTCACATCTCACCCAAAAATTATAATGACTATATACATAAATCAACAGATTTTCATGAGGTTGTAATGGGGCTAAAGTGAATGGTAGGATAAAAGGATAAACATGGGCTAAAATTTATCAAAGAATAATGTTAAAAAATCAATTTACTTCCACAAAATACTTCTTGCACAGCCATACTTTCAACAATTTTTACAAATAACAATATATATGCTTACGGAACAATGCTTCATTTTTTTTCTTATTTTTCTGAATTTTTCTCTTTTTCTTCTTTTTTTTAACTCGATAAACTGTAAACAAAAATTCTACACAAATGAAAGCAATTTTTTAGCTGTTTTTTTTTTCTTCAAAATTTCAACTCATACTCAAGAAGTATTTCACTAAATTAAGACATAATTAACATATTCTTTGATAAATAGGTTGAAAAAGAAAGCTAAAAGCAAGGCTTAATGGTTAATTTTTTATTGGGTATTTATCAAAGAAAATGTCTGGGCTAAAAAATGGTTCACTAGGGGATCAAAATAATATGGTGAGAATTTTAAATAAAGCTAAAAGGGATAATCCTAAATTGCCTTTTTTATTTTCATGCATAAAGTCATAAATAGTTCAACATGTACTTCAAAGCAAACTACAGGATACTCATTTAATTGTAATTGACTCTCAAAAGAAAAATTGCATACTAAGTACCAAGAAAGTGGTTCTTGTGTACTTTAGGCTCAAATCTCACTATAGTAGGCTTTAAAAGAATTTAATTCTTATAAGTTTATCATTCTAGAACACACGTAAGATAGTCATATCATTTTAAACGAGGATTTCCAACTAAAACCTCCCAAACCATACTCAAATTCATTCAAGTGCTATTCACAAAGTTAAAGGCATATTAAAAAAAAATTTACTAACAAGATTTTAATGACAAAAACTTGAATATTTTTTTTAAAAAAATTGAAAATTAGACTTAAACTAACAAAAACAACAAAACCAAATTAGCTCCCCCATACTTGAACTATACACAGTTCTCTGTGTATAAAACAAGAATGAAAGCTAACAAACAAAAACATACCAAAAACATAACAGACACAACACCAAAAACAAAAGAAAATAAAAAAATTGGGAGTTGAATGGAATTTTTCAAGATACTGGATTGGATCATAAAGCATCAACAAGAAAATCTGGAAGATTGTGATGGTCATTTTTATTTTCATACGTGAGGAAAGTAAAGTACTTAAAATTTATCGAAAAAGGCTAAAAAATATTTTTTTGTTCTTTTTTCTTCAAAAAGAAACCAGAATTGTACGCGATCACTGACGTTGCGACGTGTATGGTCGCAAGTCGCGACGTCCACCTATGTCGCGACGTAGGAGGGGTCCCAACGTCGCGACGTGGCTCATTGCCACTTTTGCTCCAAAATTCGCCAAAATTCGTAAAAAATCGAAAAAAATCCTATTGTTTCCATGTCGCGACACGTTGCCACATCCACCCACGTCGCGACGTCGCGACATGGAGCGGATCTTTCCTCTTATTACAAACTTTCTTCAAACTCCACAAGAAATTAAAAAACCTAAAAAAAACAATCTTAACTTCTTTCTTACCTATAAAAGATAAAATAATGAAGTAAGTTATTAAACAAAATAAATAATTTCAAAACTAAAATTTTCGAAATAAACTAATTAAATGAAGAATTTTATTTAAAAAATAAAATGAAATGGGTTGCCTCCCATAAGCGCCTTTAGTTTATTGTCTTTGGCTAGACATGAATATGTTGCTTAGGTAATCGGCGTGGTACATTTCAAATGGACAGGAATAGATGTTAACTCCAACTTGAGTTCCTACAAAATAGAAAGGAAAAACGTTTCATTAATATTTAAAATGGGTATATAGATTGGTATTACCTCATTCATTTGGACATATGAGCATATGACGTTGTTCTTATCTGTCTTACTTATCAAAGTCCATTTAAAAGCATCTTGCACAAAAGTATGCTGTACAAATTCTTCAACCAGGGATTCAATAACATTAACATTAAAAATAGATTCCTGGTAATGTAGGCATTTCATAGCCTTGATGAGCGGGACATTGGTCTCCACTTTTGGAATATATTCACGAGATTTTGTGTCTCTTTTTCCTTCTGCTCTTGAGCAAACCTGCCAGAAAAAGGTGATGTCAAAACAACTTGATGCTTAACAACTGAAGGTTTGCTACTTACCTCGGATTTATGTATCGAGTCTGATATGGGCATGTCGCATGACTCTGAAATAGGCATATGGTTAACTTCTCCCTCATCAAATTCACTTTCAAGCGTTATAGCACTTACATTCTCACATTTATTCACCTCCACTTGTACTGGCAATTTACCTTGATTAGCTACCAACTTTGCTTTGTTATGACCATTTGAGTGGGTTGTGTGCCAATATTAACAAAATTGGCTCGTGTCTCTTTGAAACTTGAGATTTTCATATGCAAGAGTTTTAAGCACATTTTCTAAATTTGAATTTGGTATGGGCACGGGTGGTTGGAATAGTTGTTGTTGTGGTAGAAAGGCAAATGATTGTTGTGAATAAGGCAAGTGAAATTGGTCGAAATTGGCATTTTGGTATTTAGTTGACGTATAGGTCAAATTAAGTTAATCATGCCAACCGAAATTGTATTAGTTAGGAATTGGTTCATAGTGCCCCTGTGATTGCCATGCGGACATTTCATCTTGTAGATTTGGACACATATATGTTGAATGGCAATTTATGCAAATGCCACAAAATTGTACCTCGTGCATTTGGTGGGATGTATCAACTCCAAATATTTCCCCACTATTAGCCATGTTGGCCATCAAAGCATGCATATCCATTGTCTAGTTTTTCCGCACCTTGCGAACCTTTTAATTTATGGATTGTAATTCAATAGTCTTGCAAGATTAGAAAATATCATAAACCCAAGAAAGATAAAATATAAATATTTACGAAGAAAAAAAATTACTAAAGCCGCTCCCCGGCAGCGGCGCCAAAATTTGGCCGTCTCAATTGCAACCAAAATTAATTTCCTACTTCTTACTAGAATAAATTTTAGTGTAATGATATGTAAGGTCGTCTCCCAAAGGAACGGTAGTATCTCTTTTCAATATTCCTTCATAACCACCCCTTGCAAAATGTCCTCAACTTTCCAGTAAAAATCTTTTCAACCTTCAAGTAAAATCTTCTTAAACTTCCAGTAAAAATCTTTTCAATTTCTTGCATTATATTTTGCATGAATTCAGCACTTTTTTTAATATTCTAATCATTTCCCGCATAAACCTGAAAATATAACAAAAATCATGATTTCAATGCATAAATGCTAATAAAAAGTCATGAAATAATAAAAAATAAAAGCAAAATATTAGTTATATCAGTGGAGATCTAATCAATTCCTATCCTAGGCCAGTCGACTAATGCAATTCAAGCTTTTCTTTTTTTTCTCTGTCGACTAATGTAATTCAAGCTTTTCTTTCCTTTTTTTAACACACACCTTCACACGCATCTTCAAGGAATCGAACTATAAACTTTGAGGTTGGAATGCTAAACTACTGAACTAGCTCTAGCTCCAATGACATGTAATTAGAGCTTTTCATTTAAATGAAAGATTATCGCTTTTGACTAAAAATAAAATAAAAAACTATTTAATTGGAATTGTGACATTGATTTAAACACAAAATCTCCTATGCAACTTGTTTATATATGCGATAAGATTAATGATGCACGCCTACGTGCACGTGTATTACAATTAGCATATAAAGTATTAATTTTTAGTGCATCAAGTATCAATATTAGTGTACAAAGTATCATACCAAATATTATTTGACTGACGTATAAAGTATCAATTTTTTGTGTATAATTTATTAATTTTTTGCATATAATATATCAATTTTTCTTGTATATATTATGCATAAAGTAATTTTTTTCATGTATCATGTATAAATTTTTTACGTATCATGTATAAAGTATCAATTTTTCGCAAGTATATGTTGAAAAGGCTTTTATTCACATGGATTAATGAATGGGCTGGATTGTGGAATGAGCTTTATTCACAGAAATAGAGAGACTTCATTAAAATTAGTTGGGATTTGTATTACTTTTGTGAGTTGAGGCTAACTATATTATATAAGCCTGTTTTGTTGTAGTAGTTGTATCAATTAGTTAAATAGACTTGAAGTACCAAGTTGGGAGGATTATATCAGAGCTATGTCATCATGATTTGGCACTTTTGTCTATGATGATCCTATGGGGGAATTAATGAGTCTCAACTAGAAGGGAACGGTTCAAGAATTCCAAGAACAATTTGAAGAATTATTGAATCGAGTTGAATTTCCTGAGACATATGCTATTAGCTATTTCTTGAGTGGTTTAAGGGAAGAAATTCAATTATCTGTGAAAATGTTAATGCCCAAAACATTACAACATGCTTTGTGTCTGGCTAGGCTAGAAGAAACTAGGATCTTGAATTCCCAAAAAAGGAACAAGATGTTTCAAAGGCCCTTTTTGTCCCAGATTGGGCAAGCTTCCAATGTCCAGGCCAACAGAAACTCTAACCCAATTCTTAATCTTCCAGACAAGAAGACCGAAAAGTCTAGGATACTTAGTGCAGTAGAAATGGATGAAAAAAGAGCAAAAGGGCTATGTTTTTGGTGTAATGAAAAGTATGAATTTGGCCATAAATGCAACAAAAGATAGTTGTACAAAATTGAGTTCATAGAGGGCAGTGATGTTGAAGATAATGACGTGAATGACAACTCCACTGTAGAGTTAATGGAAGAGGGTAATCTAGCCCATATTTCTGTTCATGCAATGTCTAGTACTGAAATTCCTCGATTCAATACCATGAGGGTAACTGGCCATGTGGGGAAGCAACCTATCAATATTTTTATTGACTGTTGTAGCTCTCATAGTTTTGTACATCCTGAGGTTGTGAAGAGGTTGGGATTAAGAAATGAGTTAGTAAACACCTTAAGTGTTGTGGTAGCAGATGAGAATAAACTCAGTACATCCAGTTATGTCCACATTTTTCTTGGAAAATTCAGGGTCAAGAATTTACAACTGATTTGATAATATTACCTGTGGGAGGCTGTGAGATTGTGTTAGGAATATAGTGGCTATCAACACTAGGAGATATTAAATGGAATTTCAAGCAGTTGAAAATGGAATTCATATATCAGAACAGAGTCAATTCTAAGAATAGGACTCTTTTTTAAAAATTGTTCTCAGAATAGGATCGTTTTCGATCCCTATTCTAATAATAGGAACTTCGCATTCAGCGAATGCGAAGTCACCAATTCACGAAAAAAAATAAAACAAAAATCAAATAAAAAAATTGTAAAATAATAAATTAAATATAATAAAATTTTAGAATAACGTAAATATAATTATATAATTAATATATATAAAAATTTTAAAAAAAATTTAAAAAAATTGGTCATCCGGACGTCCGGATGTCGTCCGGAAGACCAATTTTTTTAATTTTTTTTTTAAAATTTTTTTATAATTATCAATGTTAAAAATTAATTTTTTTCGTACTTTACTTATATAATTACTTTTTTAAATATTAGTTAATATAATTTGTTGTAATGAATTTTTTTTATAAAATCCATAAATGGATCACAATTTTTTCTTAATAATTTTTAATTTTTTTCTATATAAGTATTAAAAATTATTTGCAAGGAAATTTTGTTATTTACAAACATAATTATATGATTAAATTTATTTTATTTTTTTATAAAAAATTAATTGGAAAAAATATTTGAACTAATTAATTTAGGAAAATTTTGAATTCACACATGTAAATTTTTTATAAAGTAATTTAAAAAATTTGAAATGTTTAAAATAAATCCGAGAAAAAGTTATATGAAAAATATTATAATTACAAAGGAACTTCGCATTTACGAAATGCGAAGTAAGTGAAATATGAAAAAAAAAATTGAAATAATGAAAATAAAAACCCTTTCATAGTCAAAACGGGAAGAAACCCTTCTTCTCTCAGAAACTAACAATTTATTAAAAACCCTTATTCTCTCAAATCAGCAGCACACCCACACACACACAATCGTTGATTTCTCTTTACAAATTCAACCACCAAATCATTAAGGAGTCTACAATCCCTATTCTCCCTTCAAACAATATAATTTCACCACTCATGTTTGCATTGAAGGCAAAGTGACGGGTTGTGCACATTCACTGTAATCATATCCATTAAAAAATAAATAAATTTTTGGATAGAGTTGTGACATTCAAAGGCTAAAGGCTCACTGTAAGAAGTTTTGTCAAGGTTTTAACAGTTCTAACAGTTGCAAACATCCATTAACAACACAAAATCCCCTCTTGCACTCAAGACCTCAAGGTAACATGCTTCACACTTTTTTGCAATTCCCGTTTTAATTAATGCTTCAATTGTGTTGCATTTTACTCATTAAGTGTAGTTGCCTTGTTATGTTGGTGTTTGGAATGGATAATCACTACTTTGTTAATAGATTTGACATGAACTTGTAGTATGCACTCTACATGTTTGATAAAATGTCTCAAGTTACTCTAAGCTTCTAAATGCTACACTACTTAGTTCCTATCATACATGGAACTTCCTAGGAGATGTTTGTAATGAGTTCATGACTAGACACACATGTGCAATGTAGTGCACTTGGCCATGAATGCTGGTATTAGTGTAAATATGTGATAAGTATAAATATTAGGACATCATGCCCACGTCATTCCACGTTGGAAATTGGTGAACAATTACATGAACTCACATTGCAAACAGTTTATTATATAAATATTAATTGTTTTACCACACTCAGCACATGTCAATTATATTAAACTTTGTTTATTATAGGATGTCGGCCACAATGAATTTTGCATATGCACTTTACGTTCTAAATTTGTACTTCAATTGTGATATGTTGTGCGAAGTAAGTGTAATGAAATGTTCGTGGTGTTGATTAGTGTGCATAAACACTACCATTTTAGAAGAATTCACATGAACAATATATGCACCCTAGGTGTTTGACAAAATGTCTGAAAGGAGTTTATGTTTCTCAATGCAGTATGGTTAGAACGCGTGGAGGCCGTAGTGGTACAACTGGCGGTAGAGGAGGTCGGTCCACGAGCAGATTAGGAGGTGGAGATGGCGGAGATACGTTTATAGAATTTGAAGGTGGATCTTTTACAACTGAGGAAGCCGTTGATTTCTACAAAAAAAACCTCCAACAAAGCTATATGTGGAGGTAAATGGTGCAATACATCCAATTTCGTTCATGGTTTTGAACCGATTATAGAAAATTTTACTGCCTTGGGTTGGTCAAAACTGTTGGTAATTTCTAATAAGTATGACGAAAAATTAGTCAGGGAGTTTTTCTCAAATATGCAAGAAAAGGATGGGATGTTGCTTACAGTGGTTAAAGGTAGTCGAATCCGTTTTAATGCAAAATGGATCAATACATTGTTGGAGTGCCCAAATGTCGGTAGTGAACACTTTGCGCCTTCAACATGGAGTCCCATTATTGTGAAAACTGATTTGAATGAGTTTTTCCAGGACTTAGATGGGGTTGAGCTTGGGTTGAACAACTTGGACATGACATATTTTACCCCATGTCATAGAGTATTATATCACATCATCACTAGTATTCTTGCACCTACACAGGGTCATAAAACAGATATTACCCATGTCAGCTATCACCTATTTTATGGAATAATGCGAAAGATTCCGATAAATTACGGTGCATTTTTCATAAAATACTTAATGTTCTGTAAGTCAAAAACACAGCATGGATTGTGTTTTGGAAGGATAATAACTAGAATTCTAGATGCACATAAAATTACATTGGATGATGATCTGGCTATTGCTCTCACCGGTTTTGACGTAATAGATGATGATTGCTTTAGACGTATGCAAATGATCAATAGTGGGAATATGTGGATGTATAAGAAATCCAAAATGCGTAATTGTGGTGTTGATATAATGTCGCGTATTGGAGAGTATATATATGATGACATAGGTACGGTTCACATAAGTACTGATAGACGAGGAGGAGAAAATGAAGCCGGACCAAGCATCCGTGAAGGTTGGCGGGAAGGAGAAAATGAAGCCAGTCCAAGCAGCATGCAAGGTGGTAGAACAACGGACATAGGAGTCATGGACGTATTGATGCAATTACAGTCAAACATGCAGTCAAACTTTCACACAATGGATAGAACGATGAACATGATGAAAAGAAAGATTACCAAGATGAACAAGAAAATCAACCTCTGCAATGCAAAGGTTGACCACCTTATGACGAAAAAGCAAATGGCTTCTTTTATGACTTTCATGGAGAACCAAAAGGACACTGATAGTCAAGAGGATGATGTACATGAGCAAGAGGAAGAGGGAGATGAACAAGAAGAAGAAGGGAGATCGAAAAAAAAGAATGATAAGTTGTAGTTCATTATTTATTCAAATGTATTACTACATTGAATGCACACAGTGTTCATTAATTTTAGATTATTAATTACTACTTCCACTATTAAATTGCATTAGTACAATTAAATTGTAATTACAATGTATTTCGTAATTTTGTCCAATGCCTTAACTAATACTCTGGCTTGCTTCTTTTAGAACTTGTGAATGGCGTTGTCCAATGCCTTAACTATGTCTACATATTAAATTAAAGATTAAAGATAATAAAATGTAATAAAAAAATGCTAATTAAATATAATAAGAAATTAAATAAATTTTCAAAATATAATTAAATATAATAAATCAAATATACAAAATATACAAATCTAATCATAATTAGAATATAATATTATATACGATTAATTAAACAATGTTATACACGACTATACAATTACAATTCAATTACAATACTATATATGTTTTAGTGTTAGTCTTTAAATTCAATTAAAATTCTTCTTAATTAAATAATTCTTAGTATATAAAATATACGAATACAATTACAATTAGAATGTAACATTATACATAATTAGCGGCATGTTGATGTTTTAGTGTTTTACTATTTTAATCATTATATTCTATTAAAAATCTTGATAATTTCAATAGTGTTTTAAAATGTTGATAATTTGATAATTAAAATATTGATATAGTGTTTCACTAATTTTCGCAGGCGCGTGGCAAGTCTCTGGAAAATGTAGTTTATTACGCCCATTGTCAATTTCAATTCTTGAATTTTCGTCACGCCGGAGAGTAGTAGTCGTACGTCGCGCCGCATTTCATTAACTAAGATTAAATAAAATAAAAATCAAGACTAATTTCATACAAGCACCAAAATAAACAAAATCCACAAATATAAACTAGAATACCAACGAAGATAGACATAAAATCATCCCTTGAAGTCTAAATGATTCGACACAACAAAACAGGAGATGTGACCACATTTTCTTCCCCCCACACGTAAATTACACATTGTCCTCAATGTGGGTAACAAGTAAAGAGTTCACCCTATGCATTGTCTCCGGTAGGTGGTGGTTGGGCGCTCGATCCTTCACCCGTGTTGATATGGAAGTGGTGCATGAGAGAGGTCATCATGCCATACATTTCCTCCATCCGGCGGTCACGGTAATCGAAGGATTGGACAATGGAGTCCAACCGTGTTTCCAATAAGCCAAATCTGTCCTCCAAGCTGTCGATGCGGGCATGGAGGTTCCTCGTGGGTCGTCCGGATGCTTGTGGTGGTGGAGGTGCCTGTTCTCTGTACTCCGCATTGAATTCCACATCATCTTGCTCGTGGTCGTCCCCATCGCTTTCATCGCCATCATCACTCTCGTCTTGAGCCATGGAGGTTGTACCACGTGATGTCTCCTTATAACGTTCAAAGTCCCCTTGAGTGATACAGGCTTTGGTGTTGACCATTGGGTCGGTGTGGTACATGGGGACGCCAGCCGCTTTGCATATTGCAGTGATCGTAGACGGGTAGAACATGTTGATGTTTTTCTTATCGAGCACCTTGCTAATCTCCTTGTGCATGACGTTGCCCACATCAATGCTCAGGCCCGCTTGGATTGCATAGTTGACAAAGATTTTGTCATTGTCGAGACTAGTTCGATGCCAACTTGGGACCAACTTGGCGATGATGAAATAGTGCCATGCTTTACTCAACCGAGTTAAATGCATGTCATCCAATGGCCCAAGTTCGCGGGTGGAGTGAGATGCCGGGTTGATGGTGATTTTCCTCATGATTTTGGCATAATCCGGTTGGCGCATGAACTTCAGAAGACCATTATCCGCGTTATCCTTTAGTCCATAGAGGTTATTAAACGCTGTGGGTCCAATTTCTACTTCCATCCCCCGCACTATGATTTTATTATCTTTGGCGTGGCGGTAGTTGGCATAGAAATCACGAACCACCTCCGCGTTTCCCTTCTCCAGTTGCATGACAAGTTTGGTCCATTTCCTTTTTCTGATTTGTTGTACAACCGACTTCTCGGTGATCGATAAACCCCTCTCAGGAACGAAGATTTTTGAATAAAGATGATCTTCGGCCAACGTCTGAGCTTCCTTGCACATGTAACGGGTCGTGTCATAGTCAGCTTGTGGGGCAGTTGGTCCTGCATTATGAGCAACGGCCTTTCCTGTAGCGTTACGTGACCTCTTTCTAGTGCCCGACATCCTTCAAATGAAACAGTTTAAAACAATGGCATGATATAAACAATGGCACAATTAATATTTGTATGGACAACTTGTCACAATATAAGCTTGTCACAAAAAAAGTCTCAACATCATTTATGCATTTTTGGGCAAGAACATCACTCTAGGTAGCCATCCATCTCTCATTCCAACTTCAACATATCTATTGTCTTTACGACAAGTCTTTTCCTATACAAAATTTAGATCAGATATATAGATACAAATAAAAAACACAACTCAAAGCAGCAGCAGCAAAGGGTTAAGTGCAAACAATTAACAGAAGAGATTAAACAAATTGTTATTTGGGGATATTAACCAACAAACAGAAGTTGACAAAGTTGCAAAATTCAAGAAACCATATTAACAAAGTGCTATGATAAATGATGATGATGATGAGCTAGAATTGGAGTTTGTGATGGAATAAAGTAATAGTAAATGAAACTGAGGAGCATAAAACATTTAAAAGTAACATTTAAAAGCATAAAACTCGTTGACGCAATTTATCAAACACCTAGTGGCCATCTCTTGTTCATGTCAATGCTAATGAGCAAAATAGGGTTTAAAAACGCCAATCAACAACACAACAAGTTAACTACACTCACTTAGCATGATAGAACACAATTCAAGCACAATTACATACGTAAGTTTCAAAAATTGAAAGAAAAGAGAGAATTGTGTTACCTTGAGTTCTTAAGTTCAAGTGAAATTAATGTTGTTAATGAATGCTTTGAAACATTCAAAACGTTGTATAGATTGCCCAAAATGATTCCCAAGCTTTGGAAAGCAACAAATTTACTCAAATGTGTGACGAAATTAATGGTTAAAAAAACCCTCACTTGCTTCCCAATCCCCAATTTGAATGGTGGAATTGTAGTGTTGTAGTGCAAAGATTAAATGAAAACTTGTTAGGATGATTTAATGGTTGAATGTTGGAAGAAAATTTAAAGAAAGTGTGTGTAGGTGTGATGGTGTTTTTGAGAGAAAATGAGAGGAAGAAAGGTGTTTTCTTGAGTTGTTTGGAGAAGGGCAAGAATTCTACCCGTTTTAGAGAAGTTCCTTGATGACCTTGCGCGGTCTTTTCAATTTTCTTTAATTTTTTCCATGCGGTAGCTGTCAGTGGATAACGAGAATGGTGAGCAGCCTCAGTGTTGTCTCTAAATCTCTGTACAGTCCGATGCCACGTCAAATCAATACATGCCTTTATAGGCAAATGTCTCGCACCCCTTAATATATTATTAAAACTCTCAGATAGATTTGTAGTCAAATTACCCCAACGATGACATTTGTCATATGCAAGACACCACCTACTCCTATCAATGTCATTTAAGTAATCCCATGCCTCAGCATCAATACTCATAATTTCATTGCGAAGCCTTATCCACTTGCGCTTTTGACGAGTTGAACCCAAAGACCAGCACAGCTTTTTCAAATGAAAATTTTTATACTTTGACATGAAGTTGCTCCTAATGTGTCGCAAGCAAAATCTATGAAATGCTGCTGGTTCCTTCCAATCATCCATATGTGTCATAACATTAATTATCCCTTTGTGTCTGTCAGATAATACACATATGGGATACCGGTCGTGTGTAACATGGATTCTAAACTGATCAAAAAACCAGCGCCAACTCTCGTTGGTCTCCTCATCAACGATTGCATATGCTAGAGGTAGTGTCTTGTTATTTGCATCCACTGTCACAACTGTGAGTAGTTTCCCTTTGTATTCACCACGCAAGTGGGTGCCATCAATGCTAATTACAGGTCTGCAAAAATGGAATGCATCAATTGCAGGACCGAATACCCAAAATACATATTTGAAAATTTTCATGGTAGCAGAGCTACTACGGTGGTGCCGCCATTGGATCACAGTTCCTGGATTTGAATCACACATTGCATCGACATATCGGGGCAATTCATTGAATGAGGTCTCCCAATTTCCGAAAACAAGTTCAATAGCTTTTCTTCGAGCATACCATGCTTTCTTATAGGATATATTAACATGAAGAGTTTCTTTCATATGCAACTGAATGTATTTAACCTTATATGCAGGATCACCTGCAATTGAGTGCAAAATATAGCTAGCTATGACTGCTGCACTCAAATTGTTGTTGTTGTTTGAAAGACTTGACCCACCGCAATTGTGATCCTTCACCCACTTTGTGATTTGCCACATTTTGTGTGTGGCTTTTTGACGTGCCCGAACATACCAATCGCAATTGACATATCCTCGTGCCATATCTTCCCCAACAGCGTTTAAATGGACCCCCTACATTTAGCAACCCAAGTATTTCCTTTGCTCTCAACAACTATGAACTCCCTATTTTGTTGTATAGACCACAAAGTAATTGCCTTCTTCAATTGCTTTTTATTTTCAAATCTCATCCCTAATCGGATATCATTGTTTGCCTCCGTCCAAATCTATACTTTCATGATCGCCTCTATCAGTGGGATCGTCACCTTGTGAACCAACATCATTATAAAAATCAATGGCGGTTGGTATGTATGATTTTGTATGTGTTGATACCATTGTATGACAAGTATAGTGATGTACCTCATCATCATCACCACCACTACCACCTACATCATTTGAATGGTCCACCCACATATCATCCAGACTTATACTTTCATCTTTGGTAGACTCCTCAACAATACTTGGAATAGAATCATCATCCTCATCCATATCAAATGTAATCTTGTGAGATAGGCGTGAAGCGTTGGCCCGTCCTGATTCCGGGATGGCATGAACACCAGAAACATAATCACCGAGTCCTACATAATGAGATGTTTCAAAACCTTGGGGTGAATGTGTACCACTACTTCGAGATGGTGTTGCCACTTCTTCTACTTGGTTCAAACATGGGTACGAATGTGTTACTTGAATACTACTTTTTCCCAGGTTGTCAATTGCCATTGGGTCTGAAAAACTATTTAATAAAGACATCATTGCACCAGGACCTTGCATCCCAACTGTGGTTTGCATTCTGTAAGTAGGTTCAATTGCATTCTGTATAATGTATAACTCAGCAGTGTAATGTGGCATCTCTGCAGCAGCATCGTAAACAAACTCAAACGACTCGTCGTCATTTATTTCAGTTGTGCAATATCGTAGATCACCTTCCTTGTAACAACGAATGTGTTTCAGCAAGATGGTAAGGTTCACTGAATTCTTGTCAACACCCATAATATCATATATTTTATCAACCAACTCGAAATACCGAATCCTATTATGCACTTTAAATATTCGTTTTGCATGGGGAGGGTCATACGATACCGATGACAATGAATGAATGATTTGTCCTCTCCAATATAAACTAATTGCAAACAAGCTTTTAGGAGACATGTCGCGTCTTCAATCCCTATATTGGATATGCACACAATTAACAATTAATTGAATACAAATATCTAAATAACTAAATCGTCATCCGAATAATGTACTTATAGATTAATTGTCGGATGATGTACTGGTGCCCATTTGTCCTATTCATATGGTTTTATTTTTTTTTGCAACCTTTAATCACTTACAATCAACCATTTTTTTCTTGGCAAGATTTTCACAATGTAACTTCGCATTATTTTCTACATGTTCGAATTATGTTCTAATATCTATTCTAATCACATTCGCATATATTCCAAGTAAAGGTATTACCACCATTCAAGCCTTCTTGGCCAAGTACACTGGCATTATGTTATAATATCGTCTGATGTTGTATGCATAATTGGAACTACGTGGAGTAGCATTTAGAAGCTTAAACTCTTTTGAGACATTTTCTCAAACAATTAGAGTGCATACATTGTTCATGTTAATTCTATGAGCAAAGGAGTGTGTATGCATACCAATCAGCATAACAACCAAGCCAGATACACATACTTAGCACAATACAACGAAATTCAAACACATGTGTTAACATGTAAATTGCAAGAATTAGAACAAAATGAGTGAAGAATGTTACCTTGAGTTCTTGACAACAAGTGAAATTTGTTGTTGGTAATGGATGTTTGGACCGTGCAAAACCTTCAGATTATGCTTCCTTTAGAATGCCACAAAACCTTCAGATTCCCTAGCTTTAGAATGCCACAAATCGACCTAAATGTGTGATGAAAATTTATGCCAAGTAAAATTGAAAAAACCCTTTCAAACCTAATATTGAATGGTGAAATTT
Organism: Ophiorrhiza pumila; assembly: GCA_016586305.1. Taxonomy (NCBI): domain Eukaryota; kingdom Viridiplantae; phylum Streptophyta; class Magnoliopsida; order Gentianales; family Rubiaceae; genus Ophiorrhiza; species Ophiorrhiza pumila. Next base: position 5,611,388 of record BLIW01000008.1, on the reverse strand, counting down.
GTGATTTTGAAGTTCAAGGATTGAAGACCCCTAAGATTGACCCCTAAGATTATTCTATGATTGAAGAAAATCAAAGAAAGTGTGTTGGTGAGAAGAAGGGTTTTTAATAAATTGTCATTTTCTGAGAGAAAAAGGTTTCTTCCCGTTTTGACTATGAAAGGGTTTTTTTTTTCATTATCTCACTTACTTCGCATTTGGTAAATGCGAAGTTCCTTTGTAATTATAATATTTTTCATATAACTTTTTTTCAGATTGATTTTAAACATTTCAAATTTTTTAAATTACTTTAAAAAAAATTTACATGTGTGAATTAAAAATTTTCCTAAACTAATTAGTTCAAATATTTTTTCCAATTAATTTTTTATAAAAAAATAAAATAAATGTAATCATATAATTATGTTTGTAAATAACAAAATTTCCTTGCAAATAATTTTTAATATTTATATAGAAAAAAATTTAAAAATTATTAAGAAAAAATTGTGATCAATTTATGGATTTTATAAAAAAAATTCTTTACAACAAATTATATTAACTAATATTTAAATAAGTAATTATATAAGTAAAGTACATATAAAATTATTTAGAAAAAGTTAATTTTTAACATTGAGAATTAAAAAAAATTTTAAAAAAATTGGTCATCAGGACGACATCCGGACGTCCGGACGCCATCCGGATCCATCCGGACGACATCCGGACGTCCGGATCTCGTCCGGATGGGCAATTTGTCAATCCGGGCGTCCGGATGTCTTCCGGATGACCAATTTTTTAAATTTTTTTAATTTTTTAATTATATTAATTGTATAATTATATTCACGTTATTTTAAAATTTTAATATATTTAATTTACAAACATAATTGGACTTAATTTAATGACTTCATATGTTTTCTCAGTTATTTTATATGTACTTATATAATTACTTTCAATATTTTGGAGAAACTGTGACTTCAAAATTTTTCTAAATTAATTAATTTAAATATTTTTTACAACTCTTAGTTGTGATATTATAATTTTTTCCAAACAAATTTTTAATAACAAAATACAATAACAACTTTATTGTAATCATATAATTAATTTATATATTTTTTAAAAGCGTTTGTAAACAAAAAAACCTTTGCAAATAATTTTATATAATTTAGGAAAAATTTATAAAAATTTGGACATCCGGACTTACACCGGACGTCCGGATGTCCAAATTTTTATAAATTTTTTCCTAAATTATATAAATTATTATATAAATATATTTTATTATATTTAATTTATTATTTTAATATTTTTTTCATTATTTTAATATTATTTCATTTTAACAACTTCTCATTTGCTGAATGCGAAGTCAGTGAACTCGCATTCTGCAAATGCGAAGTCCCTATTTTAAGAATAGGGTTTGAAAACAACCCTATTCTTAGAACACTTTTTAAAAAGAGTCCTACTTTGAGAAAAGACTCATCAGAACAAGAAGATTGCTTTGAGGGGCTCTCAGCAGCCAACCATGAAGATTTTGAAGAAGAATAAGATGCAAGAATTATTAAGGAAGCCCAGTAAAATAGCTTCTGCACATATTTGCATGATCACTGCTGAAATAATGGATTTGGAAACCTCTGCTATCTTATGCTCCCAATTGGATTCTAAAGTTAATCCAAAATAGGTACACCATCCTTTTGAGATACAACAATTTTTGTTGGAATTTGAAGATATATTTTCTGAGCCTCAAGAACTACCTCCTTCAAGATATCATGATCATAAAATTCATTTGAAAAAGGGAACTCAATCTGTGAATGTTAGACCCTATAGATATCCTAACATTTAGAAAAAAGAGATTGAGAATTTGGTGAAAGAAATGTTATCAACGGGCATAATCAGACCTAGTAACGGTCCTTACTCTTCACCCGTAATTTTGGTTAAAAAAACAAGACGGTACATGGATGATGTGTGTTGATTACAGATGTGTTAATATGAGTAATGTGAAGGATAAATTTCCAATTCCTCTTATTGAAGAACTCTTGGACGAGTTGTTCGGTGCAAAGTTCCTTTCAAAGCTAGACCTGAGATCAGGTTTTTATCAAATAAGGATGCAAGAAGGGGACATTCATAAAACTGCATTTCGAACTCACGATGGTCGCGCTACGAATTTAGGGTGATGCTCTTCGGGTTAACTAATGCACCCTCAACCTTCTAAAGCCTCATGAATGATATTTTTAGACCTCATCTACGGATATTCTTGTTAGTTTTTTTATAACATCTTAATATACAGTTCTTCCTTGGTGGATCATCTGCATCACCTTAGAATTGTTTTCTCGTTGTTAAGACAACATCAACTTAAGGTGAATCGCAACAAGTGCAGTTTTGCGGTTCAACAGATTGAATATCTGGGCCACGCCATTAACTCTCAAGGGGTTAGTGCAGATCCTAAAAAATTGGAGGCTATTCAGAACTGGCAAATTCCAAGAAATGTCGAGGAATTAAGGGGTATCTTGGGTTTTACTTGCTACTACAGGCGCTGTGTTAAAAACTATAGTTCATTAGCTAAACCCCTTACTGTTCTCCTTCATTAAAAACTATAGTTCATTAGCAAATTCCAACAAGTGCAGTTTTAAATGGACTGAGAAAGAGACTATATCACTTCAAAATTTAAAAGTTGCTCATTGTGCTACACCTATAATAGCATTACCCAATTTCAATAAGGAATTTATCATTAAAATCGATGCTTCAGGGATTAGGATTGGTGCTATACTCCTTCAACAGGATAGACTATTGCTTTTTACAACCAAGCTTTAGCTCCAAGACATCAAGCCTTACCAGTATATGAACAAGAGATGTTAGCTGTGGTTAAGCTGTTACAAAATAGAGGCCTTATTTGTTGGGATCCCACTTGTTATCAAAACCGATCATCATAGTTTGAAGTACCTTCTTGAGCAGAAAATATCCATTCCTACTCAACAGAAGTGGTTAGTAAAACTGTTGGGCTACGATTACAGTCTACAATACAAAAAGGGAGTTGAAAACGTGGTGGCAAATGCCCTATCTCGTAGACCAGTTGCGCCTCCTGAACCAAGTTTTATACATGCTATTTTAACAGTTGACACTGATCTTCTCACAGAGATTAAGTCCAGTTATCATCAGGATTCACGTCTACAGCAGCGAATTTCAAAACTACAACAAGGTGTAGTCAAACAACATTATATCTGGGAATCTGGGATGTTGAAACGGAAAGGTAAGATTGTGGCAGGATATGTTCCTAAACTTGGTACCAAAATCATCACTCTTTGGCATGCAAGCGCAACGGGAGGACATTCTGGAGTATATGTTACCTAAAAAATAATGAAACAAATTTTTTACTGGAGAGATATGCATACATGAGGTTATTGTTGCTTGTGATATGTGTCAATCGAATAAACTCGATAATGCAGTTTACCCTGGCCTCCTACAACCTTTATCAATTCCTTCAACTGTATGGAGTGAAATCTCCATGGATTTCATTGAAGTGCTACCTCTCTCTTAAGGCAAATCTGTCATATTTGTCGTGATGGACATATTGAGCAAATATGCACATTTTATGGCTTATCTCATCCCTATTCTGCTTTGTCAATTGCTCAAGTTTTCTCTGGCTGTACTCCTCTTGATGCTGTTGATACAAGTCTTACAACTCGAGCACACACTCTGCATTTTCTTAAACATCACTTGACACTAGCTCAAAATCGCATGAAGCAACAAGCTAATAAACATAGGACTGACACACAATTTTCAGTTGGTGATTGGGTATATGTCAAACTTCAACCGTACAAACAACGTTCCATGAAGGATTATCACTGCCACAAGTCATCTTCATGTTATTTAAATACTAGCTAGAGTGTGAGGAGTCGCCTATCAACTTCAGTTGCCTGCAGCTTCTAAAATCCATTCAACATTTCATGTTTCCCTCCTTAAAAGAAAGTAGGTTATGCACTTCCTAAAGTGCCTCACAGTACCCGTTTACTAGTGGAACCTGTGGCAATCACACTGCCACACAAGTTTTGGTACAATAGAGTAATTCCTTTCTTGAAGATGCTACCTGGGATTTCTAGTATGATCTTCAGCACTAGTTTCCTTCGTTCTATTCCTAGCATTGCATTCCTTTTTGGGAGGCATGTATTATTGCAAAGGCTTTTATTCACATGGATTGCTGAATGGGCTGGATTGTGGAATGGGCTTTATTCACAGAAACAGAGAGACTTCATTAAAATTAGTTGGGCTTTGTATTACTTTTGTGAGCTGAGCCTAACAATATTACGTGTAGTAGTTGTATTTGTATGAGTTAGTTAAACAGAAACCGCCATTTGTTTACTACTTAAGCTAAGTGTGTTCTACAGAATGAGAGGAAGGCATTTTTTGTAATCAAACTTCACTTTTGTCATAATACAACTTCGCTGTTTATTTCTTGATTCATCTTTTGGAATTAATTATCGGGAGGTTTTCTTCAATTTTAACCTTTCCTTGGCTAGTTCTACTGGCATTTTCTGCAATCACCTGCACCAGTATCAATGTTTCGCATTGTTCGCGTATCAAATATCAATTTTTGCATATCAATATTAATTATAAAAGTGTATCATTCTAATTATCAAATAAAATATCAATTTTTTTACGTATCAAATATCAATATTTGAAATGAAAAGTGATAGACGACAAAATAAACATGCTCGTGTGTATGTCACATGTATATGAATCGGTTTAACATGAGAATACATGTAGTTTAAATTATTTCAAACACAATACCACGTAATTTATTTCCAATATAGTGATATGTATTTGAACACAACAAATTGTAGGAAAGAGACACAAATGCTTAGGTCTACACATAATAATATACCTCAGCATGAAAATTCATAACTCCTCATACTTATTTTTACACAAAAACTAGAAGACTGAAGACGTAAATGCCGAGGTCTACTCATAATAATATGTCTCAACACGAAAGGTCACAACTCAAACTTATTTTGAACTTAAGGATACACCTCAATGACACTTCTTGGATTCAACGCTGGAAATACTTTATAACTGCTGAAACCAGCATTCGAGAAGATTGTTGCCCATTCTTTTTCAGTTCTTTCTTTAGCATCGAATAAAACCAACATCTGCATGTCCAAACATATTTGTGCTTCAATTGACTCGTTACTCTGTATTGGGCCTTCCATTACCATTTCTATAAGAATCAATTTTCCCCCTTTATCTCTTCCTGGAATTGCCTTTTTGCAGTTCTTAAGAATCTTCACGCAGTCTTCATCATTCCAGTCATGGAGAACGTTCTGTTTGACAATGATAAACTCGTACTATTAAACATATCAAAAGAAAAAAAGATGAATGATCAAATTTTCCTTGTTGATCAAACAAGAGTATAAATTGCTATACATAGTTATTACGTGAGATAATATCCTGTATTCAAGATTACTATATCTTATTCTCTTTAATATTCACAACGACATCGATACACTAAAACTAAGTATTAAAATCATAAATACGGTTCACTCGTACTTGTGTTTGAGCATAATAATTGTAAATTTAATTTTAATGATATATATTTTATTAATATATAATTTTAGTAATCTATATCGTTTTAAATATTTGTTGGAAAATTAAACTAAACTTTTATTAATTAGTAGTTTCCTAATTTGTTTTGTTTCTCAAGTTTAAAGTTGTTTCCTAGTAGTAGTTGTTTTTTAATTAGTTGTTGGTAGAAATTGAGAAAGTGTGGAATTAAGAAATCTCTAACACTATAAATTGAAGGTGTTACAGATTTTTGTAAAGAGAGGAGTTGGAAGAGAGAAACCTCAAAGAGGTGTTGTGAGAAAAAGCCATACGGCGCCTTCGAGAAATTCCGTGGACTAACGGATATTGTTGTTGTGTGATGGTTGTGCCATACGTTGGTTGTGCCATAAGTGAGATTTGTGATTGTAATTCCTCTCCTCCCAAACATATTTTATTTATTGTGACTTGGTTAATTTTGATCATTCAAATTGGTATCAGAGCTATCTTTTTAGTTCTTCAATATTAGATAGGATAAAATAGAATAATTTTACATACCTAGATCTCTTAATAAGTTGCTTGAAAGATTGATATAATCCTTTCAATATTAGATAGGATAAAATAGAATAATTTTACATACCTAGATCTCTTAATAAGTTGCTTGAAAGATTGATATAATCCACAGTTACACACCACGAGAAAAGGGACACGCAAGGACCTTTTATATATATGTTTACCTTGAGTAAAATTGCATTGGCACTGGGAACCTTATCCAACATATCTCCAGCAACAAAATCCAAGTTCACATCTCCCTCTTGATTGGCAACCACATGTGGGAGATCATACACAGTGCACTTTAAGTTAGGGAAAGCACTGGCAATTGCCCTTCCAATTGTGCCAGTGCCACCTCCAACATCCACCAAAGATGTCAAGCCTTCAAACACAAATTTGCACTCACTCAGCAGCACCTCTTTGACCATCTACGAATTACACGCCATTGCTTCGTTAAACAGCTTGCCAAATTTCGGTTCATCAGCATTATAATCCCAATTATTTTTCCCATGTGCAGTATAAAATGGGGTTGGATCATCGTTCTTGAACCATTCGCTCAATGCAATATATGGCTTTAAAATGGCAATATCAAGAGCCATCAGAACCAGAGCTCTTCCATTAAGAGGTTCATCCTTGTGAAGAAGGCGGCCTGCAGGAGTGAGAGAATAACCCTCCTCTTCTTGAGCAAAAATACCAGCGTTTACTAAAATTCGCATAATGCGATGAATAGATCGAGCTTTTGAAGGGTTAATTGGGAGGAGGGCAGAAGTCAGCTCAGGAAGAGTCATGGGCTTGCCATGTTTATGGATTACATCTGGGATTCCTAGCTGAACTACACATTTTAGAGCTGCAGAAGTCTTGAAGTTTAATATTTGGGTAGACAAATGCACTTGAGCTCCAAGAACCTCAGCTGAAGAACGCTCAAAAGTCGCCATTTGCAATCAAAGTTGTTCTTGATGGTTTTTGTTTTGGAATACTTTTGCTTTCTAATTAAACAGACACAAATCCTCTCTATTTATACAAATAAAAAATAGTCCATCAACATTAATATATAGTTGATCAAATTGGCGTTTCTCTTAATTCATTTAATTTAATGATGTGATTTATTAAAAAAATGAAACCAAAAGTAAAATCGTGGTTTATTAAAAAACAATGAGACAATAAGAAAAACACTAAATTTTTAAATCAGAATATTCAAATCCATATTTCAGCCGGCGTGTATATATTAAATACGCTGCCGTGCTTTCTTAATTCGAATTTCGAAGTCGAAGGCAATATTGTTAGGTTGTTGTTATTGCCAGAGCAACAATTAGCTTCCAGAGCAATAAATCACATATATTCCAAATTTATCCTTAATCAATCAACTCTTTTATTTTTATCTATTTACCATTAAAACTTATCTTTATCTTCTTACTACCTTATCATTAAAACTTATCAATTATTTATAACATTTTCCCGCAACTTCTATTTTCTTCTCTTTTACACTGATTTTTCTCCCAAATTTTTATTAATATAACATTTATTTTCACCATCAAATTATAAGAAAAAAATTATGTAAAAATAATATGACACTTATTTATATTAATAACTTTTATTGTTATCTCAATTAAATTATAAAATATATACCAATATATATTTAAAAAACTTAGGCTCTATTTGTTTACCGTTGTTTTAGTGTTTTATTTCACAAATTCAATTTAATTTATTTGTGTGTCCATTTTTTCTCTCAAAATTTCACAAATTCAATTTAATTTATTTGTGTGTCCATTTTTTCTCTCAAAATTTCACAAATTCAATTTAATTTATTTGTGTGTCCATTTTTTCTATCAAAATTTCACAAATTCAATTTAATTTATTTGTGTGTGCATTTTTTCTATCATAATTTCACAAATTCAATTTAATTTATTTGTGTGTCCATTTTTTCTATCAAAATTTGTACATAAAAAAATAATGTTACAGTAGTTATTTTTGCTATAATATTTTTTATATTTTTATAAATAAATTATTAAATTTAAATTTGACTTTTAGATTTTTAATAATAAAAAATTCTTCCTAAGACATTTTTTTACCAAAATAAACTCATAAATTATTAATTCAATTCTGAATTTTAAATTTTTAATAATTAGAAATTATTCGTGGCTTAATTATATTATGAGTAAATTAACATTTTAAAATGTTAGTAGATCACACGGAAAAAATTGTTGGGAGTATAAATGGAAGTAAATATATGCATCCAAATTATAAAGTAAAATTTGTTGCCTTTTTATTATTTAAAATTTATGAATTAAATTATAGCATGAAAAAAATACATGAAATTAAGATTTCTATTATATATATAGTGGTGGTGTCTTCCTTTTAAGTTTTAATTTATGGGAATTATGTGGATAAAATATTAGTATGAGTTGTGTTATTAGAAACAAAAATAATAATTTATAGCTGCCATATGTTTATATATTAGTATTTTAACAAAAAAATATAACTTGCTTTGGATAGAGTATTATTTTAGTTTAATAGTATGATTTTTTTCTTGAGATTTGTTATAAGAAATAAATATTTTGGAGGTATTTGGATTGATGAGTCTGTTTTGGTGGGCATAATTTTTTATTAATAATATTTAAAATTTAAATTTGAGTTAATATTTTATGAGTTTATTTTAGTATAAAAATGTCTTAAGAAGAATTTTTTATTATTAAAAATTTAAAAGTCAAATTTAAATTTAATAATTTATTTATTAAAATATAAAAAATGTTGTATAAAAAATAGTTACTGTAATATTATTTTTTTTATTTTAAAAACTTTGATAAAAAATGGATAAAACAAATAAATCAAATTGAATTTGTGAAATAAAACACTAACCCAACACAAAACAAATGGAGCCTAAATTTTTTGAAGTATATATTGGTAAATATTTTATAATTTAATTGAGAGAACTATAAAAGCTAATAATAGAAATAAGTGTAATATTATTTTATATAATTTATTTCTTATAATTTGAGGGTGAAAATAAATGTTAGGAACGTAGAAGTTACGAAAAGATGTTATAAGTAGTAATGATAAGGTAGGAATAAGATAAAGATAAGTTGTAATGATAAATAGATAAAAGATAAAAGAGTTAATTCATTAAGGATAAATTTGAAATATGTGTAATTTATTACTTTGGAAGCTAATTATTGCTCTGGCAATAACAGCAGCCATATTGTTATTGGTTTGAGTAGGAGAACCTTTGTCATTTTGTCGATTTCAACATAAGACACATCGCTATTAAAAGCAGCCATATTGTTATTGGTTTGAGTAGGAGAACCTTTGTCATTTTGTCGATTTCAACATAAGACACATCGCTATTAAAAATTGGAAACGGTTATTGCCAAAACAAATATTAGCATTCCGACCAACAACTAACTCATATTCCTAATTTAACTTTAATGATTTAAAGTTCTTATATTCTCTCCCCTACCTTATCAATAAGATTTATCCATTCTTTTTAACATTTTTTCTTTGATATTTGAGTTTCTTCTCATTTACTTTAATTTTTCTCCAAAATATTTATTAATATAATACTTATTTTCATTTCCAACTTATACAAAAAGAAAATTTATATAAAATAGTATAACACTTATTTTTATTAATAGTTTTGTTCACACAATTAAATTATAAAATATTTGTCAATATACACTTCAAAACAAAAAATTTAGGCTCGGTTTGTTTAGAGTTGTTTTGGTATTTTATTTCACAAATTCAATTTAACTTATTTGTTTTGTCCATTTTTTACCAAAATTTTTAAAACCAAAAACATTGTTACAGTAGTTTTTTTTGCTAGGTATTTTTTTATAAATAATTATTATATTTAAATTCGACTTTTAAATTTATAATGATAAAAATTTCTTCTTAACACAATTTATTTACCAAAATAAATCATAAAATATTAATTCAAAATTAAAATTTAAAATTTTATTAATAATTTTTTTCTTGTGATCTTTTATCATTTTTAAATATTAACATTTTTTATAAATAAATTATTATACTAAAATTTGACTTTTAAATTTATAATAATAAAAATTTCTTCCTAACACCATTTTTTTACCAAAATAAAATCATAAAATATTAATTTAAATTTGAATTTTAAAATGTTATTAGTAATTTTTTATCTTGTGATCTATTATCATTTTTAAATATTAAATTGCTCATAATATATTAAATTTAATTAACTCTTTTAGTTTCTAATTTTTCAACAGCCATGTTAGTGAAAATTTTAAACAAAACATTTTACCTTATTATTTTCTTAGTGTTATTTGTTGATTAATTAAAAATTTGAACTGATTTCTTTTTAATTTTACACTAAATATCAAAAATTAATTAATATAATTTAAAATTTATTTTTCTGACTAGAAACTAATTTTTAACTAATTTATATAATTTTTTTAAATATAAGAGTGAGTGAAAATAAGTGTTATATTAATAAAAATTTGGAAAAGAAATTAGTGTAAAGAAAAAAAAACTCAAACTTCAAAGGAAAAATGCTAAAAAGAATTGATAAGCTCTTGTGATAAAGTGGAAAGAGAAAATCAAGATAAGGTGAAGATAAAAAATCAATAGTTTGACTCATTAAGGATAAATTAAGAAATTGAATAATTTATTGCTCTGGATGCTAATTTTTGCTCTGGCATTAACAACAACCTTAAAAATTATGACAAAATTAATAGTAGGTCTCCTGTAAAGTAGGTTGAACGTATTTTTTTTTAAATTTTTTTTGCATAATATAGTTCACGAGAGAACATCACACCCAGTTTTATTAATTATTTTTTTTTAGATGATAGATATTTCTCAAAATCATAAATAAGGAGGACTCCTCTCTTACATAAAGATCTTATTATTTAATTTTCAGAACATTAAACTAGGAGGACTTCCTCGTTTACAGACATTCAGACGCTAGAAGTTTGAAGATAATATAATTGCCACATATACTAATAACAACTCTATTATATCAAACTCTCGTCCCATCTAAGCAAAACACACTCTCTAAACTTAATCTGAATTTTACAAAAGAGATGAGGTGGATTACATGCAGCATGTTTACACCTTCATCTTGTAAGTTGTAACATATGAGCAACTATTTATGAATACGGATCAAAGTTAAAGTAAATGCACAAAATCAGTACAGTAAAATATGTATGGTTTTCAGCTCTGTATCCTAAGTATAACTTTGCAATTATGCACAAAGTCATAATCCTCCATTCAAGATAATGCACATCATTCATTCCAACCAGATGCATGCACTAATACATTAGTACATGCTCAAGATCCTCAGCCTGGCATCATAATCCTTGTTCACAACCAGTTAATTACAATTTCAATACGCGATAAAAGCGGTAAAAAATTAATATAACGATTTCAATATATATTAATTGACTTTTTTATATATGTATCACGTCTTATATATGAATCAACTTCATGAGAGTTTTTGTAAAAAATTAATATACTAAACTCCCTTATACTATTCCTATTTTTTACCACTTTAGATATTCTGTTTCATTTTATAGATACATATCACGGATATCTAACTAAAACCTTGTCAAATTATTAGTAAACCTTAAAGAATGAGTGTTAAATATTTGTTACGTGTATTCACATAATGAAATAGAGATTGAAATACAAAATGAAATAGAAAATTCATAGTGTTTTTCACACTCATTTCCTATAGTTTTAATTGCATTTCAATTAATTCATTCGATTTAGTGATGTGATTTATTCAAAAGAATGAAACAAAAAGTAAAGCACGATTTGTTAAAAGGGTGTAACATTTATCAGGATCATCCTGATGAACCCTTTATCAGACACCAATCCTTGAATGCCATGTAAGCTTTTTTTTAGTGTTTCTTTTTTTTTTTCAGAGAACAGACCTTAATATATATATATATATATATATATATAAAGCAAAATGCGGTACTGGACATACCCACGCATACCGTTACAAATTACAGGTAAGATTGGAGTGCACCTCCATTACATGAAGTCCTAGAAATATGTGTAAAGGAAAAGAGAAAAGCCTTATTCTCGTCAAAAACCAAAATAAAACCTTTCTATCTTCCTAACTAAGATTCTAGATCGCAAAAGGAGTAAATGTGGAGTACTTCCTCCATTTACACAAAAGTTTACATCGAAATAATTCTGTACAAGAAGCAAAAGGAGGAGCATATACTTCAATGAGTGTGGTGTTGTCCTCCAATAAGAAGCACCATTCACACTACCAATCGGAATCCAGCTTCCCTTATCATCATAATAATAATACACCTCACTTATATCATCTAATTAACTAAAATCCTTAAATTTAAGAAAAAAAGTAGATGCACATAATCCTTCCATAACTCATCCATATTAGGGTTGGTAAACGATTGAGCTATTCGCGAGTAGCTCGGTCAACTACTCGACTCGAGCTTGAGTTGAGTTCGAACTCGAGTCGAGCTCGAGCTCATATTATATAGGCTCGAGCTTGAGACGAGCTACTCAAGTGGGTATTTTTTTAATTTTTATTCTTATATTTATATTTTAGTCCCTAATATTTAATAAATTCCAATTTAAGTAACTTATATTTATATTTTAGTCCTTTATTTTATAGTAAATTATTATTTTACCATACTAATTTTGAAAAATTACAAATACATCCTATAATTTTTTATAAAAAAATTTTAAAAATAAAAAAATAATAAAAAAATTGAGCTCTTCGAAGCCGAGCTCGAGCTCGAGCTCGAGGTCGAATACCACCCCTATCGAACTTGAGTAGCTCGATTAGGGTTGTACTCGAGCTCAGCCCGATTACACCCCTAATCCATATCATTTGTTTAAAATTATCATGTATTTATTCAATGTAATTCAAATCACTAAATAATTTAAAAATTATTAAAATTAAATCTACAATTCACTAAAATTAAATCTAAAATTATTAAGCCCTGACCCAAATGTGAGTGAACCCTACGACATTGTTTCATTAAAATTAGGGATTAAAAAAATAAAATATCACTAAAATTAAATCTACAATTATTAAACCCTAACTCAAATATGAGTGAACCTACTATATTATTTCAGTAAAATTATAAATTAAAAGAATAAAATATCAAAAAATTAAATTTACAATTAAAGCCCTAAACTAGATGTGAGTGAATCCCACGATATGAGAATAAGATCAAAAGAGTTTTATAATTAATTAGGCTACATTTTTATTAGGGTGAAACTTTAAAAAATGCTGACATGGCACAAAATAATTGATGCCTAAGGAGTTTTTAATTACTATTGTCAAAAACATTGAGACAAAAAGAAAAACACTAAATTTTTAAATGAGAATATGTAAATCCATAATTCCGGTGGCGTGTATATGTTAAATAAGCAGCAATACTTTCCTCATTCAAACTCAATGTAATATTGTTAGGGTTAATAACGTTTACGACTTCTGAACTTAGAAAAAAAACCGAACTAATTCTTTAATTTCAGGAAATTATAGTTGTCAAGATTTATGTCAAGATTTGCATATTTAGAAAACAAAGAAGGAGAACAACACAGAGAATTCATTCATAATGAAAAAAATGGAATTGTCGGATGAAAGCATTGTTCTAAATCAGCGGCTCTATGGCGGCTAGGTTATTACAAACATATATATACTACAAGTAGGAAAATGACTAATTTATCCTTATGACTAAATATATCTAAGTATATCTAACATCCCCCCTCAAACTCACGATGCATCGGGAGAGAGCAGAGAGAGTTTGCTTGTGAGAAAACGAAAGTGTGAGGTAGGATGCGACTTGGTAAACAAATCTGCAATCTGTAGAGATGATGATACAAATGGTAAAGTAATAGTGCCATTTTGAAAATGATGTCGAGTGAAGTGACAATCAATCTCAATATGCTTGGTGCGCTCATGAAAGACGGAGTTGTGTGTAATCTGAATGGCACTCATGTTATCACAGTACATTGGAGTCGCACCAGAGAGAGATACACCCATATCTGCAAGTAGCCAACGCAACCAAATTATTTCTGCAGTGGTTGAGGCCATAGCACGATACTCAGCTTCAATGGAAGAGCGAGAGACAATATCCTATTTTTTACTCTTCCAGGAGATAAGAGAATCTCCTAGAAAAATACAAAACCCTGTAGTAGACTTACGATCCTTAGTATCACCAGCCCAATCAGCATCTGAGTATGCACGCAATTCTAAAGATGAAGAAGAAGGAAATAGAAGACTCCGAAATTGAGAGCCACGAAGATAACGAAGAATACGAATAACAAGGTGACAAAGGAATACCATCAGATGTAGTATTCTTAGCATTAAGCTCAAGAGGTGTATCAGCTGTCCAATTATCAGTAAGACGAGCTTGATCAAGAATACTGGAAATGTATTTAGATTGAGACAAAAGAAAAACTCTAGGAGAGTGAGCAACTTCAATCCCTAAAAAGTACCGAAGGGTGCCTAAATCTTTCATTTCAAACTGTTTGGCTAATTTCATTTTCAACTCTGCAATCCCACTAACATCATCTCCAGTAATAATCATATCATCAACATACAAAGAGAGCAAAATACGGCCATGAGAAGTGCACCTTAAAAATAAGGCAGAATCATGTGAACTAGAATGAAAACCAAGAGATGTAATCACAACGGAGAATTTTTCAAACCAAGCTCGAGGAGCTTGTTTGAGACCATAGAGAGCCTTCTTTAATTTGCAGACTTCACCAGGATTATGTGGAACACCTGGTGGAGGAACCATGTAAACTTCTTCTTGAAGATCACCATTCAAGAAGGCATTTTTAACATCCATTTGGGATATATGCCATCGACGAACAGAAGCAACTGCTATAAGAGTGCGAATGGTAGTTATTTTGGCAACCGGGGCAAAAGTTTCAGCATAATCCATACCATACTGTTGAGAACAACCAAACGAGCTTTATATCGTTCAACAGACCCATCAGACTTGGTTTTGATTTTATATACCCATCGAGAACCAACAGCAGTTTTTGTTGGAGGAAGAGAGACAAGATCCCAAGTATCTGTCTTCTGTAATGTAGAAAGTTCTTCTGCCATAGCTTGAAGTGAATCATCCTTTTCACCAGCCATTGTAATAAATATCAAAGAAATCAAATACCAAAGTCAAGAAAACACTAGAAGAAAGCAAATACCAATTCAGCAGTAGAAGAAACAACAGAAGAAACCCAATAGCCACTTTAAATTCCTCAAGAAGATAGTAGAAGAAAACAAATACCAATTCAGCAGTAGAAGAAACAACAGAAGAAACCCAATAGCCACTTCAAATTCCTCAACACAAACTGCCAACTCACCGCAAACAATCCGCTAAGACTATGGATTTGATTAGAGGCTTTGATACCATGTCAAGATTTATGTCAAGATTTGCATATTTAGAAAACAAAGAAGGAGAACAACACAGAGAATTCATTCATAATGAAAAAAATGGAATTGTCGGATGAAAGCATTGTTCTAAATCAGCGGCTCTATGGCGGCTAGGTTATTACAAACATATATATACTACAAGTAGGAAAATGACTAATCTATCCTTATGACTAAATATATCTAAGTATATCTAACAATAGTCACCCACATTCTCTGACTAAATGTTTAACAAACCAGCTCCTTCCATTAAACACCATTCAATAATGTGTTGATTTCATATAATGTGGGCCGCTTAATATGCAATTAAAACTTTACTTGTAATAATTATAATATTTTACTTTACTAAACAGCCTATATTAAATGTTAAAATAATTGTAAAGAAAGTCTCTTTACATTTATCTCTTTTCTTACACAAATAAAAATACAAAATATATCAAACTATTCAAAAAGGATTTTTTTTTTCAAAACCAATCCTTTTCCTTTCAAAATTTACAACTTGTACAGAGAAGAATTTCGTGATGAAAGTTTAAAATTAATTTCATAAATTCATTCATAGTAATGAATATGTGATTGATAATTTATTAAAAAGAATTAAAAAGTGAAAATAAGTTTTATTGTTATTTCATATTTTCTTATCTATTTTTAAATTTTATTTTTAAAAAAAAAAAGTGATGAATTTTTAATTTTTAATTGATTCCATTATTCAACTTTAACTGAAATCTACTAGAAGAAGGAGGTGATCGTAATTTTATGAGATAATTTAATCAAAGCTCAAGCGTCAACGATGGTAAATTAGTTTAATAAACCCATATTGTGTTATTGATTTGACCAGCAGAACCTTCCACGGTTTGTCATTTTCAACATAAGACACATCATCATAAAAAATTACAGAGTTTTGGAATTTGTTCTTTTCCTTTCAATTTTCTATTTAGAACCTTAAAGCTTTACTAAGCATAAACGTATCTAGGAAATGACCATTCAACTTGACTCAAACCTGGGGAAGAAATCGAAAGATAACCATTTTTTAAAAACTTGTGCATGTTAATTTTTCTAAAGATAGTCATGCACGTCTTTTTCTAAAGATATTTTCAAATTTGTCAAATTTAGTTCCCCCTCCCCAAATTTCTCTCAAAAAAAATAATAATAATAATAAAATCTGAATCGCCCCTTAATTTCTACACCTGCTAGGCTGCTACTATGACTAATTAAGATCCCATGATTTGTTGTACATTTATATTTGTATGTTTAACTTAGCACTAGATGCACTAGTAACACGTGTAAAAAAATAAAGAAATATTAATTCAGATTAAAGTGGGAAGAAAAAAACTTAAAAAATATTGAAAAGAAATGATAAAAAAATATATGATATATATGAAAATATGTGTATATGTAAAATATGATAGCAAAGTATAATCTTCATAGTCAATTTTTTATTGTGTGTCTTTTCAAAAGATAAGACTAATAGCTTTGTTCAAGCTGTCTACGAATGTGAGATATTATAATATGAAAGATTGTCCTGTAATTACTTAAATTTTTTCCCTTCTAAGATAAAATTTGATTTTGCAATTGTTATGATTTAATTTTTTTGAAATTATTCCAAAATTAAAATGTAAGAATAAATAATAAAAAAATTCAATATTTACGTGGTTGGATTCAAATAAATTAAACTTATGTCCATGCCAAAGACAATTTTAAATGAGACTCCATTTGACTAGGATATTTTTCATTTTCTAAAAGGAATAATTTTTCTCAAAATTTGTTATAAAAAAGAATACTTTAGAAATGTTTGAATTGACTAATTTTGTTTGTTGAGAATTTGTATTGAAGAATTTTTTATTAATAAAATTTATATTAAAATCTGAAATTAGTATTTTATGAATTTATTTTTTTGGAAAATTTTGTTATGAGTGTTTTATATTATTAACAAAATGAAAATTAAAAATTATTAATTAAAAAGGGTAATAAATATAAAAAACACTATAATAAAATAATTAGATTGTGGTTTTTAAATTTTTAAGGTTCCTGTAAAAAATTCAACAAAAAATAAATAAACCAAATTGTACTCGTACAAAAAAAAAAAAAAAACCCTTAGTTTTGGTGTAACCAAACAAACACCTTTGTTTTTTTTGTTACGAGTGTTGTGCTCCTTACTCATCACGCCAATATTGACTAAAGAAAAAAGCAATGGTATGCTAAAAAATTCTTAAAAATTTTACTTATTCGTTTCTTTGTCATAAAAGGACGGACAGTTAAAAGTACGTGTACATAGTTTTTTCGGAAATTCTTGAAATGTGAAAAAAAAATTCACAAAAATTGAGATCTCTTAAAATTTTATTTTTCTATTTTTATTATAATCTACAATATTACAAGGTTTTTCCCTAAGTTGTTAACATAAAATTAGACAGTTAAAAGTATGTATACGTAGTTTTTGAAACCCAATGATATAAATCAAGAAAACTGATATTTCTTGAAATTTGTACTTTTTATTTTTTATATTTTGCCTAATTTTCTATAGTTTGTATGTTTCATTCCAGTCGGTAATAAGACAACAGTAAATGATAAAAGCATGTATATATAATTTTTTTAAAAAGTCACAATGTTTACATTATAACTGAAGGTTACATACTTAAATATCAGAATCTGCGAGATTTTTACTAATTTTTAATGTTTCATCTTTTTACCAAATTATAGCACTTTATATATTTCCACTTAAGTGAGAACAAACTAATTACATCGTTAAAAGCCTGCACAAACTAATTCGAATATAAATTAGAATTTATTCGCATATAAAGTATATATATTAACCAATATCTTCCTTATTCTCGTATAACTAGGGGTGTAATCGAATCGAGTCGAGCTCAGGTACCACCTTATTCGAGCTACTTGAGCTCTTTGAAAGTGGTACTCAAACTCGACTCGAGGTCGATTGAGTACCTATTTTTTGAGCTCGAGCTCGACTTTGAGTACCAAGCTCGAGCTTGAGCTCGATTATTATATATTTTTTAACTTTTTTTTAAAAAACTTTTAATTTTTTTAAGGGCGAATACTACTTTACCCCATTGTGGTTTGGGCGAGTTCCCTTTTACCACCTCGTAGTTTTATAATATATACATAACCTCCATGTGTTTCGGACTAAGGTAGAGAATGGATATAAATAATTTAAATTAACGAAAATAAGTAAAATTACCGCATAACCCTTAAGTAAAAGAGTTATTTGTAAAAGAGTTGAATAACAAATTTGACATTTGATTTTTTTCCACGTGCCTTACTTTCTCTATCTATTTTTTCCTTATCTCTATCTCTGATATTTTTCTTTTTTATTTAATGATTATCTAGTTTCTCTTTCCTCTTTTCTTTCTCCTCTTTTACTCTTTCTCTATCATCATTTTTTACTCATCTATTTTCACCATCCAAAAAGGTGATTCTTCTTTCTATGTTTTTGTTTCCCACTCATCATCTAAAAGAATTCCTGTAAGGTGCCGGAGCACAACCACTGTCGATTGCCACCATCCGCCCAATTTTTTTTTCAAGTCGCACAACCATACCTACCACTATAAAATTTAAAATATTCTGTAGCTCGGCAGCAACACCACCGTAAATGGCCATCACCCGCTCAAATATTTTTGTCATGATGTACAATCAACGCCAACCCACCTTCATCCATGCAAAAATCAATCTTTGTTGTGCGGATTGTGTACTAATAAATTCTACGGATTTGGTGGGAATTAAGGATAAATTTGAGATATAAACAAATCTGGTGAAAAATTTGAAAAGTACACTTTGCCAAATTAGTCTGTCGATCACCTTAGATGTGATGTGAAAACGAGAAGTAAAAAAAGGTAAGCAGCACACATGGATGATTTCAGTTTATTGAGTAGTTCTTTTAGATGTAGTTGGATTAATTCACAACTAGATTTTTCTTTGACACTTCAACTATACTCCATCTGAGTCTTTTTATAGCTTGCTGGGTTGGGTAATGTAAGATTAGATTTTTGTGGACATAACAGACATTTGGAATTGAAGCAGCACAATTAGCGTGTGAATGAAGTTCGCAACTTTTGATGATTAGAACCTTTTTGGAACTACTGCGAAGTTCAAGGATTCCTTTGCTTCTTTTCTTTGTATCTTACTGGATGTTAAGTGTTAATTGGTTATTTTGTGAAATCTAATGCAATTTCCTTTTAAAGTTTACATATTCATAAAATATTTAAAAAATAGAGATAAGAGAAGAGAGAGAGGAGACTTTAGTGGTTTAGGGTGGTGGTGGTGGTGGTAGTGATGACAGTTTTGGGGGTGGCAATGACAGTGGCGGTGGTTGTGGCGGCACAAATAAAGAGGAAATAGAAATAGTCAAAGAGATAAAAGAGGAAAAAGAATACTAAAAAGTAAAAATATGATGGAAAAAATAAAAAGGGGAGAGGAGAGAAGAAGGGTAACTTTGCAACACAATGATTAACTTTCATAAATTTTTATTTTCCAAAGCATATGTTGTAGCGAGTGGAACTCAATTCCGTTAATTTAAACTGTTTTCGTCCATTTTCTACATTAGTCCGAATTACATGGGGGTTATGTAGATATTATAAAACTATGAGGTGGTAAAAGAGAACTCGGCCAAACTATAAGGGGGTAAAATGGAATTCACCCTTTTAAAAAAAAAAAATTGTAGGATATAATTGTAATTTTTTAAAATTTAGTATGGTAAAATGATAATTTAGTATAAGATTAAGGACTAAAATATAAATATAAGTTACTTAAAATATAATTTATTAAATGTTAGGGATTAAAAAATAAATATAAAAATAAAAAAATCTAATCGAGTAGCTTGTGAGCTACTCAATCCTTTGCAAGTTGAGCTCAAGCTCGACTCGATTACGAGCTCGAGCTACTGGAGATCGATCAAACCGGGCTCGAGTTGAGTAGTTGACCGATCTGTTCGCGAGCTACCGTTTTTCACCCCACCCCTACATATAATTTAGGATTTATTCGTGTATAACTTATATATGTTAACCAATATCTTCCTTATTCACGTATCACTTAGGATTTATTCACGTATAACGTATATATGTTAACTAATATATATCTGCCTTATTCACGTATAACTTAGGATTTATTCACGTATAACGTATATATATTACCCAATATCTTCCTTATTTGCGTATAACGTATATATGTTAACCAATAACACATATTCGCGTATGCATTTTATTCACGCGCACGTGTGTGTCCCATATATGCGACCGTTTCACAGAGTGTTTTTGTTTTTTTTTTTACACAAATCTATATATATATTCCCTGAGTTATAAGAGTGATTTGTGCTTAGCCCGTAAATGAAGATCTTGGCCATGCAACGCAGCTTGTAAATTTCCTTTTAAGACTGAAATATATTTGGATGCAAAATGCTATAAATTCAATATTACTTATAAATTATTTCAGACACAAAAACACTTAGTAATGCATTCTCAATATGGCGATATTTAATTCAACACAAGAAGTAGGAAAGAAACACAAATGCTGAGGTTTACATATAATAATATACCTCAGCTGGAAAATTCATAACTCACGCTTATTTCAGCCCAACAAATGGAAGAAAAAGGACACAAATGCTGAGGTCTCTACTCATAATATACCTCAACACGAAAGTCCACAACTCAAACTTTATTTTGAACTTAAGGATACACCTCAATGATACTTCTTGGATTCAACACTGGAAAAACTTTATAGCTGCTGAAACCAGCATTCGTGATGATTGTTGCCCATTCTTTCTCAGTTCTTTCTTTAGCATCGCATAAAACGAACATTTGCATGTCCACGGAAATTTGTGCTTCAATTGTGTCATTATTATCTATCTGGCCTTCCATTACCATTTCTATGATAATCACTTTTCCCCCTTTATCTCTTCCCGGAATTGCTTTTTTGCAGTTCTTGAGAATCTTCACACAGTTTTCATCATTCCAGTCATGAAGAACGTTCTGTTTGACAATAATAATCTCATACTATTAACATGTCTAAAGGAGAAAAAAAATGCATGATTTTTTGTTTCAGTTGATCAAATGATAGTAAAAAAATTGCTATACAAAATTAAACTAGCAGTCCGTGACCAGTGGATTCCAAAACTCTTGTTCCAACAATTGTTTTGTGTACCTAATGTCTCGTGTATCAACAAGAAGTTTAACAGAGTAAATTCAACCTTGCTGAATTTGCATATGATGCATTGTACTCAAATTATATTGTAAATTCAACACTTGCTGAATACTTATTTTTCGAATTGGATTGTATAAGTAGCGCAGCAAGATTTACAGCTACTCAACTGAATTGTAATAGTTTCATCAATAAAATATTGTTTTTGACAAAAAATAAATAAATAAAAATCCGTGACCAGTGAATCCCATTAACGGGGACGGTCCAACTACCAGTCAACTTAAAATAGAAAAAAGGAAAATATTAATAATAAAAAATTGAAAATTTAAAGTTAATTAATAAAATCTTTAAGAAAAGTATTAATTCAAACACTCACTTTTCAACTAAAAAAAACTTTATCTGAAACTAAAGTAAATTGATATTTGTATTTTCTTTTCATAAAAATAAAAAGAAAAAATGTAATTTTGATGCTTAAACTTTACCTTAGTGACAAAAATTAGTTTTTAATGTTTTATTGTTATTAATTATGTATTCAAATTACAACTATTGAGGATTAAATTTATTTTTGATAAAGTAATAGTGACAGATTTTGTCGCTTAGATAAATCTTTTTGTAACAAACTAAGATAGGAAAACCTTAATTAAAGGATTTTAATAAATATATCTTTACCTTGAGTAAGATTGCATTGGCATTGGGAACCTTATCCAACATACTTCCTCCAATAAAATCCAAGTTCACATCTCCCTCTTGATTGGCAACAACATGTGGGAGATCATACACAGTGCACTTTAAGTTAGGGAAAGCATTGGCAATTCCCCTTGCAATTGTGCCAGTGCCACCTCCAACATCCACCAAAGATGTCAAGCCTTCAAACACAAATTTGCAATCACTCACCAACACCTCTTTGGCCACCTGCGAATTACAAGCCATTGCATCATCAAACAGCTTCCCAAATTTAGGATTCTCAACATTATAATCCCAGAGATTCTTCCCATGAGCAGTATAAAATGGGGTTGGATCATCGTTCTTGAACCATTCACTCAATGCATTATATGGCTTTTGGATGGCAATATCAAGAATCATCAGAACCAATGCTCTTTCGTTAAGAGGTTCATCATTGTGAAGAAGGTGGCCTGCAGAAGCGAGAGAATAACCCTCCTTTTCTTGAGTAAAAATACCAGCGTTTACTAATATTCGCAAAATGCGAACGATAGAGCCAGCTTTAGAAGGGTTAATTGGGAGAGTAGAAGTCAGCTCAGAAAGAGTCATGGGCTTGCCATGTTTTTGGAGTACATCTGGGATGCCCAGCTGAACTGCACATTTTAGAGCGGCAGAATTCTTGAAGTTGAAGATTTGGGTACAAATACGGGTATGAGCTCCAAGAAGATCAGCTGAAGAACTCTCAAAAGTTGCCATTTTCAAGCAAAGTTGTTCCAATTAATTGTGATGGTTTTTACTTTGGAATACTTTTGCTTTCTAAACAGACACAAACTCATCTCTATTTATAGAAATCAAGTAGTCCATCGACAATAGGAAATCAAATTGGCGTTTTACTTATGAGCCATTCTTTAATTAATTAATTTGATTGAGCGACTCTATTTTTTTTTTCATTTAATACTAAGTATAGTTCATTTAAATTCATTTATTTTATTTAGTGATGTGATTTGTTAAGAAGAATGAGATGAAAAGTAAAATATAATTTATTAAAAACAATGAGACAAAAAGAAAAACACTAGGGTCGGTTTGGTAGTGTGACTTTTATTGATTTATTTCACAAATACAAAATGACTTGTTTGTTTTATTCATTTTTTCTATCAAAAATTTTTAAACAAAAATTATAGCTACAGTAATTATTTTTGCTACAGTATTTTTTATAAATAAAAAATTTAATTTAAAATTTAATTTTTTAATAATAAACAATTCTTTCTAATACAATTCTTACTAAAATAAACTTATAAAATATTAATTCAAATTTAAATTTTAAACTTTTATTAATGAAAAATTCTCTAATACAAATCACAATAAAACAAAATTATCAATCCAAACACTTACAAAATATTCTTTTCTTATAACAAATCCCAACAAAAAAGATTCCATAATAAAACCCAAAAATACATCATCCAAACGGAGTCTAATTTTTTAAATGATAAGTAATGCTTTCCTCAATCAAAGTTGAAGGTAATACTGTTATTGATATGACTAGAAGAACCTTCCTTATTTTGTTATGTGTTTTAACGTAGACTTATAATAATTAAAAATTTGCGCAAAATACACTAAACCCTCATATATATACTATTGTTACATCGACACTTATCTCTTATAATTTTAATTACAACATCTAACCTTTTTAATTTTTTAATTTAAAAATAATTAGTCTAATATGTTAATTGCAATTAAATGATTAATTGGAATTGAACATATAATTTTAATATAATTTAGTGCAATTAATGATAAAAATAACCTTAAAACAAAAAATTATTTAATAAAAATGAAATATATCCTAAAATTCTCTTTTATCACTCGTGAACTTCATGCAAACTAATTCATGGAGTCTTTTTTTAGGGTTTAATTGGGTGTTATAGGTATTGTGCAATTCTAAAAGTTAAAATTAGTGTTGTAAGTATTGAATAATTTTAATATATTAAAATTATTTTTGGAATTGTAGGTATATATTGAGCAATTTTAATATCCTTAACAATTGGGTATTACACGTAAGTATTGAACAATTACTATCTTTACCATAGTTATTGATTTTATTGAATTTGAAAAGTAAAGAGTTAATTATTATTAAAACTATAGGAAAATGTAAAACGGATCAATTATTTTAAGGTGACTAGTGTATTTACTTTAAAAATTATAGAGTTTTGGATTTTTCCTTTTCCTTTAAAAAATCTTAAAGATTTACTAAACATTAACGTATCTAGGATCATTCAACTTTTTTTTTTTTATTATAACACACACCCTCACATGCATCCTACAGGAATCGAACTCTAGACCTGTAGGTCGGGAATCTAACTCCCTAACCACTGGGCTAACCCCAATGGCTACTGATCATTCAACTTGAATCCAACGAGCTCGGGAAGAAGATTGTGGAGTGAGTGTTTAAAGTCAATTGGCATGACAAATAAACTCGAAAGATGTCCATTTTTCCAATACGTGCATGTTAATTTTTTTAAAGGCAGATATGCACGTCTTTTACCAATTTAATTGATTTTGAAATACAATATTAAAAAAAATCAAATTTGTCAAATCGTCCACCCCACCCCAAATTTCTCTAAAAAAATAATCTGAATCGCTCCTTAATTTCTACGCCTACTAATATGACTTATTAAGATCCCATGATTTCTACAAATAAAAAAAAAAAAAAAGGATCCCATGATTTGCCGCTCATATTTGTTGAACTTGAGCCCTTAGCTTCTTACATTCTTGGGTTAATTATATTTACCACCTCTGAACTTTGATGAAAGTATCTAAAAAAATATTGTAATTTCAAAAAATTACGATTACCCCTACAGTGGATGTCTTCTAAAGTTGACTAACTGAATCAATGAAAGCATCAAAAAGTCATCACTTAATTTGTCAAAAAAAATTCAAAATTAAACGAGAAAATATGAAATGAAAATAAATACTTATTTTTTATTTTTTAATTCTTTGGTATAAATTATTAATCTCATATTCTTTATTATAAATGAGTTTATCAAATTAATTTCAAACTTAATTAAATCAAGAAATCTTTCTCTATCTAATTTAAAAAACTTTAAAGTAAAATAATTATTTTTGAAAAAAAAACCCTTTCTAAATAATTTCATACTTTGTGTGTTTTTCTTTGTGTAAAAAAGAAGTTCTTTTTTTTTTTTTGCTTTGAATTTAATATTTAACATGAATATTTTAGTAAACTAAGACATTATAATGATTATGGATAAATTTTTAAGGGCATATTAGGCAATGTACAAATATTTTTTTATTGAAATCAATATATTATTGGATGTTGTCTAGTGAAAGGGTAGGTTTGTTGAAGATTTGCTCAGTCAAGTGAGTGATAATAATTATTTTAAAATTACAATGTTCATTTGGTACTTTTACCAAACGCCAGGGATAATAAATGCAATTAATCCTATATCCTTTACCATTCAACTGTATTTTTTTTGAAATAGAATAAGTTGATTTCATGTTTTATCACCATTCAGCATATATATGATTTAAACAAGTTACAAATTGTTTGTGTTAAATTATATAATTACAATTGATATCCTCAATATAGTATTTTGTAATTTTTTTTTAGATAATTATCATTCCATTTGTTTTTGTAAGAATTTGTGGTCAATTTGAAGAAAGAGAAATAAAAAAGTTGGGATCTGAGTTGAGATGTTTGGAGAGTCCAATATTGTATAGCATAGGATTCGATTGGAACTTGGAAGCAACCCGAAAACAAAGTGGTCAAGAAAAATGAAAAAAAAAAATACAAATAAAAACAGTTGGTATTCTAAGAATCAAGTTTATATATGAAATAAGAGTTAATCATAATTTTAACGCACAATAAAAATATTAAAAAATTATAATTACTATTTCAATAGGTATTAATTGATCGATTCATATGAATTAGTTACATAAAAATTATTGCAAAAAATAAAATAACTAAACAAAAACAAGTGGGACTATAGCACCAAACTTGACGCCACAATGCTTAGACAACAGATTTGGCATCGCTGCAGCGTTCCTTTATTAAATTTTTAAAAAGGGTTAACTACATTTATCACATCTGATTTATGATAAAAATAACAAATGAACTCTATGGTTGTTGTCAATCTCAAAAATAAAATATTTCCGGATATTGACTAACAGAAATAGTGAAAAGACTAAATACCCATCTCATTATTTGCACTCGTCTTCTTCATCGATCTTTAATGTCATCCCAACGCACTCAGCCCTCAGCCCAATGCCATTGTTGTAGCTCCTCGGCTACCTCACATGAGAAACCCAAATTTATCAATAAAATTTTCTTTGAAAAGGAAGATTTTCAGAAGAAATGACTAATGACTTTTTTCATTTTATTATTAGTCTTTGAAACATCATTTGGAGATCAAAAATTGTTTTGATTGTCAATGGTAAAATTAATTAGTTTGTTGGGTTAGTTTTGGTGATAAATTGATGCAGTTAAATGATAGCACTCATAGAGATAATCATGAGGTTGTTAAGGAAATAAGTTACTTTTAATCACTTACTAATATTATTTACTTATAAAAAGTAATGTGCAAAAAAATTATGTTTCACCAACTATAAAATATTTCTAGTGTTGGGTACCAGTATCATTGAGATGTATAATTAAATTATAACAATATTGATAATATGGCATATTAATGAGAATACATACATAAAAATAGGACCAAGGTATGATCTTTTGTGCTTTTGTAAAGGGAAAATTGGATCGTTTATTTTCTGATATATTCATCTCTGATCAGCTTAATTGAAGGAAAAACTTTTATGGATCGCTGATATAGTCATCAGTGATGCTTTATTAAAGAGAAAATTTTGTAAACATCCATAATACTAGCGATAATTTATAGATCAGAATGTTAGGTAACTAAATAGAATTAAATAAACAAAATAAGAGTAAAATAAATCAGAATGGTAAGTATTAATATAGATATGTGAATATATTAAAATAGATAAAATAAGTAATTAATATATTAGAAAGAAAGTGAGAATCACGTTTAAAATTATTTAGACTTGTGCGTAAGGGATATACATATTTAGATGTCCAATACAGGCATGCATGTAAAAAATAAAAAAGTATTAAATCAAATTAAAAGGGAAATGTGAAGAATTAAAAGGACTTAGAATGAAACAATTAAAAAATTTGTATACTTTAATATAAATAAAATATGCGTTTAGATATATTACGATAGCGAAATATGATTCATATATTCGACCTCACATAGTGAAATCAACACAGAACAAATAATTGAAAACAACCATCTTTGCAAAACACAAATTTCACACAATTTGAAGGAGTTTATTCAATGATAATAACGTCATAATAATGAAAATAACGGTTTACAAGTGCTTATATACAAAAATCTAATCCGAATTTGGAAAAAAAAATGAAAATGATTACAAAAACTTAAATACGCCTAAAAGTGATCTAAACAAATGAATTTTGTATTTCTGATTGAAAGTTTGAAACCGTTACATTACAATAACGATTTTGAATTCAGATGAAAAAGTTACGTCCGTTCAAAATTAATGATGCAAATTCATTTATCACTCTCCTTGATCAGATCATGCAAAGCCAGAAGTCGTCTTCAATCCGATCTCGTTCCACATCAGAAAAAGGCTTTTGTTGTAATTATATTCATCTCCCATCTAGATATCCGCTAGTGTAAACACATTACAGGAGAGGAGAACACACTGATTCCAAAGACAACGATATATAACAAATAATTAAACAATGATTTTTTGTTGGAAAACAAATTCGTTATTCTTAGCATATTATAACTTCTTGACAACATAATGAAGCTTCATTTTCAACATGCTAAGGGGCGTTTGGTGAGTGAGAATAGAATGAGTCAATAGTAATTAACAAAAGTGATTGTCATTGTTAATGTTTGGAAAGGGGTAATAAAAATAACTATTCATTAATGATTACCTTAAATAAGTCAATGGAAGATTCCCTATTCTCCCCCCATTAATCATCCATTACCCTGTATTGGGTAATCGATTTTACCCACCTCTATCAATTAACTCCCTACTCCAATATATACTTTAATAATAATATTATTATTATTAATTAAAATAATAATAGTAATACTAATACTAATAACAATATTATATTAATAATTAATAATTAATAATAATATTATTAATATTAATAATAATTCATTAATAATATTATTACTAATAATTAATATTAATAATATTAATAATTAATAATGTTAATAATGTTAATAATTAATAATATTAATAATGATAATAATTATTAATACTATTAATAATGATAATAATATTAATAATTAATAATAATATTATTATTAATTAATAATAGTAATAATGCTAATAATAATAATAAAGATGCGAACTCTGATAAGGGTAGAATAGAAATTTTGACTAATTCCTATTACTATTGTTGATTTGAATCAAACAACATCAATCACAATAATACTCACTATAGGATTTGAACCAAACATTAAGAATGCAATCATAATTCCCATTATTACTGACCACTCAATCAAACTAATTGTCGTCGAAGAATTTTAACCAAACACCCCCTCAGTTTAATTTTTCGTAAATGTCAGCAGCCTCCATGGCTAAGCAGCCACTCTCTATTTCAAAGCTTCCCATGATGATGCAAAACTGTACTAGTTCTAAAACTTTCTCTCAATCTTCTAGATTGTTATAAGTATTGTAGTTCAAATTGAATCATTGTTCTGATTTTCTTGGTTTTTATTAATAATGAATTCGTTTCGATAGGACTTTCCTTCCATGTATCTACACAAATACTAAGGTAAGTCAATTTTGTACTACTTAAGATGTTTTGGAATTTCAAAAACATTAAAACTTGACTAAAACATAAAAGCATCTGAGAAATGATGGACCATTTGGCTCAAAAGTAGTGGAATGATTTTTTAACTTATTAAAGTGTTTCAAGTCTTTGGAATGACATATCAAATCAAAAGATGTTAATTTTTTTCTAAAGATAGTCATGCACGTCTCTTAGCAATCAAATTGATGTGAAATGCATTTTTAATTAATTAAGAAAATTCAAAATTGTTAAATTGTGGCCACCTTGCCAAATTTCTCTCAAATTTATCAGAATAAGTCAATTTCTACACCTACACTATGCACTAATTAACCTATCATGATTTGTCATAACCCATTTTTTGAGATCCGCAACACCATGTGATAATAAGATTTAACTTATAAACAGTGATATTTTTTTATTGTTAATGATTGTGAATGACCAAATATGATTTTTGAAATTTTATTTATGACGAATATAAGATAATTGATTGATTTTTTTTGTTCATTAATATATTTCTATTAGCTAGTGGTCACCCTATTATTATTTTTCCTAATAAAAAACAAAACCCAACAATAGCAGAGTAATTCTCACGACTGAAAATTAGTTCACAGTGATGGCTTTATTAATTTTTTTTTTTGTGTAAAGCTTTTTTTGATTTTTTATTAGAGAAAATGATAGAAATATGACTACTAACATAAATGTACTTAAACATATAACAATTTTTCTCCATCAACAAGAAAATCTATCGAATTATATTAATTACAAATTAAAACTTTCGGAAACAAATTAAATTATCTGAATTCATTAAGAACCAATGGTGTCAATGTTTAAAACTTTAGGACTAAAATTATTTTTTCTCTAAATTTTGCAATCAATAATTTTTGTTTTACAGATAAATCTCTAAATGAATGCATTAAATCTATTACACTAAATTAAATATAACATGGTGTTAGAACTTTTAATATTTGTGCTTACAACGAAATGACTCATAAATAACAAACTCGTCTTAACAATAAAAACATTATTATAAATTTTTAACCAATAAACTATTCGATCTTGCCTTATTCTAAATATTTGATCTACCAACATGGCATCAATTGTCCGGACGAAGTAAATTGTTGTCACAATTTTTTCATCACACTATCTTTTGCAGATATGGCACTAAATGGTTGGCGTCAAACTTTTAGTGACAAAATAGTGATGATATTTGTCACATAGTCACTAAAATTGTTCAAGTCACCATCTACCTATGACGACTTTTATTTTTGTGACTAAATGCGAACTTTAATTACGAATTTTTTGTCGGCACTCAACTTTTCATTACTAAAGATAATTTTCCTTGTAGTACCATTTAACACTCTCAATTCTTTGTTTTAGGATTCCTATCTACTTTATGATATACCACAAAAACATCTAGTATTCCAACCCACTAGGTGTGACACCGATAATAAAAGAGATATTTGGACAATATTAAGAATGCGGAAAATAAAGAGATAGAATGTTGGTAACGCAGTTCGGCAATTGTCTACGTCTGTGGGGCCACGCCCAGAAAACAATCCACTAAGTTCACAAAGTTACAAAATACTCGGTCTAACATAAAGTAAGCTTCCCTCTTATCTTTGTCGCCGCCTCTATCTAACTTCACACGTGAACCTGATTGTGCGAGCTCCCCTTGACTTGTGCAATTGTTCCCAGAATCTTAAGAGACAAGATCCTCTTGTCAATGGTGACTCCTCCCAGAATTCGTGTTATGGCAAGATCCCCTTGTCCACGATCAGAACTCTTCCCAAACTCCTTGCAGCCTCATCCCGAGATTGAGTTATAACAAATAATACAAGGAATACATCTTCAATATTTTTTGCATTAAGATGTGAATAGTCAACACACTTAAACAAAAACTTCCAACAAAGAAGTGTGTTTACAGTCTTACAAAGACCGAAAGAATAATCAAAACTCCACACTTGAAAACCGTGTGGTTGGAAAGATCATATAGAGCACATAAAATCTTTCTATGTTTATCTCCAAAATTATTTCCAATTAAATGGCATAGAAAGATGGAAACTATGTGCTTTCCATGCTTATCTTTTCCAAAGATAAACCTCTAATGATAATTACCAAGAATACCAAGATAAGCACCAAATATACCAAGATAGCATTAATCTCCAAATCAATCTTTCTTGCATAGATTAATTTAATTGATTCCTGCAACTAATAAGATATTTCCTTAATTGCCAAAAAATCAATGCCAATTAATAAATGCCAATGTGCGCATTAACAATATCCCCCTTTGGCATTTTTTGGCAAAATCCAAACTCACCCTGTATGCTGAATCGGAAGTTGACTGAAACTCCCCCTGAACAGGAACTTAGAAAAAAAACATCACTGCACAAGACATTGTGCATGACACAGCAAAAAACACCAAGTTCCCAGCATACAAATGTTTGAGGGATTACAAAACAAATATCCAAAATCCAAATTACTCTCATTTTTTTCCACAAAAAGACAAAATGGCATAAATCAACAATAAAAACATAAGAAATTGTCTTAATCAATCACCATGAAA
The DNA here is from genome assembly GCA_016586305.1 of Ophiorrhiza pumila. NCBI lineage: Eukaryota > Viridiplantae > Streptophyta > Magnoliopsida > Gentianales > Rubiaceae > Ophiorrhiza > Ophiorrhiza pumila. The sequence goes on along the minus strand of BLIW01000008.1, from coordinate 5,579,732 downwards.
AAAAACAACATCAGAGCAATTAATCGGAATTCTCCGCATCATAGGGCACAAGGCCAACTGAGTCTACTGGCAAATGAACACCAGCAGCGGCTTCTGGAATACTTTCATCTTTACCAGCAGCATACCCACCAGATTGGGTGCTGGAAGGATCTTGACTATCAGTAACAACAGGAGTGACACTGGAAGTACCTTCAGATTCAGAATGAGCAGGAGGAACTGTAGTACCCGTCACAGTCATTTCCTCATCAGGATCAGGATCAGAATCAACAGTGTCTTCAACAATAGGATTTTCAGGCTCGACATATGATTCTGCAAAAACAGGAGATAGATTTTGAGGAATACCTATTGTAACACCCGGAGTAACATCTGTTAAAACACCAGAAGAGCCAGCAACATCATTCACTATGGTTTCAGTCTAGGCATCAAAATGCTCCTTCCTTTTAGCAGCCTCAGTGGCAACATCTCTTGCAGTCTTTAATGCTACAAGGTCATCCAGCAATGAAGAGACCTCTCTCCTTCTCTTCTCAATGTCAGTAGAGACCTCTCTCATTCTCTTCTCAATGTCAGTCTGCTAGGCAATCAGAGATTTCAACTCATCCTTTAGCACTTTAATGGTGTGGTTCAGTAAGACTGAATTCCCAAACTCTTCTTTTTCTGAATCAAAAACATCCTCCATGTCGTTGATATGATCATCCTTCAACAGCTTGTAACTAATTCAGATTTCCTCCTTGCCAGTTTCCAAAATCTCTCTAGCCCTAATCACACTTCGTTGTGAAGATAGAATGCCATATATTAAGCATAGAAAGGGATAAGCTATTCGCTCATTCTTGCAATCTGCGTGCTTCACAATTTGGTTAAACAGAAACTGTCCAATATCAAATTCAATAAAATTTCTAATTTTGAACAACAAAGTGACCATTTATTTGTTCACTCCAGTACCATGAGATGTTGGAAGCCAATTTCTCATTTCAATTTTATGCAGAATTGCATATTTTACAGATAGTTGGGAAGCAGGAAAGTCTTTCCCTCTTGGCCATATGCGTCTGACACCGCCTGTGATTTCAATAATTATTTTACGGTAATCAGGGCTAAATTCTTCAATATTAGTCCAATGGCAGCCCAAGTGCGTGTTTATAACATCCGGGAAAAATTCAAATAAATGACCCCTCACATATACATGCCCACTATCCGAATGCTCAAAGTCCTTCACAGTAGGGTCCAAATTACAATAAAATTCCTGTACGACTCTCCTAACATAAGGTTTTATTCCCTTAATAATCCTTCCTAACCCTTGGCTAACCAACTGGTCCACAAGTTTTTGACAGTCTTTAAAATCACTATCATGGATATTTCTTTTACTCCAGATATTTCTCCTAGACACTCTACTCCACAGACCAGCATTATATTCAGACTTGAAATCATTCAAATTAATAGAAAAGTCTGATGACTTACTTGTAGTGGCAGGAGACTTGCCCTTTGACATCGATTTTGAGTGAGTGACTCATTGAGATTCTGAGGCTAGATTTTCTCTCTGTCACTTTGCCTTAGGAGACTTAACCGGTTCTGAATTAGAGAGGTCCTAAACATCATCATCAGAGGGAACATTATCTCTGACATCTCCTTCTTCAGGCGAAGCATCATCTGATGAATCTTCATCAACAATCCAAAATCTTTTCCTCTTAGACTCTGTGGTAATCTTAGAGACATCAGGTGCTTTAGGAGATACAACACTTGTCTTGTATGGACCACCACTAACTTGTCCAAATCTTGTTCTCACTCCTAAAAGATCTATTGACTGAATAGGAGAGGCCATCTCAGCTTTTGAAGATAAATCAATCTCAGAACCCGAAGACAAATTATGTGAATAAGAGGAACTCCCATCTTCATTTGATGAAACTGGAGAGACAGGAGTGACGACGACATGAACTTCATCATCATCCATAGTTTCTACAACCTTTCTAACCCGAGATGATGACCTTGACTGAGACATCTCTGAAAAATGGAGACAATTGACTTATCTGAAATTTTAATATTCTTGAATATGGTCAAGATAACGACAACGATTGAGATGTGTCAAACACTTTGAGAAGAAGACTCCCAAAAGACCACAAACCCTTGAACTAGCTAAGAGAATGAAAGTGACCGAAATAAGTACAGTCAGAATTTGCGTGAAAGAGACCAACACTTCAATTCCCCAATATCAGCCGAGAATCCCCAAAACGCCACATGTCACTTGAAGAGCTGAAGACTAGAATTCACAAAAAGGAAATCCATAGCTACAAAGTCGCCTAAAAGCATGAGGCGGGAAATCAGAAAAGACAAAAAACAACTATTCTACTATTTTTTTGTTTTTCATATTTTTATATTGTTGTAAATACAACTACAATAAAAAAAACTTACAACATTGAAGAACCTCTTCACATGACACAAAGGCTTAGGGCAGGCCTTAATTCTTCAAATCTTGCTTCATCTAAAACCTTGGTGAAAATATCAGCAATTTACTTTTCTGTCCCCATATGTTCCAAAGCAACAATCTTGTCTTTCACAAGAGATCGAATAAAATAATGTCGAATATCAATATATTTTGTCCGAGAATGCTGAATAGGATTCTTACAAATATTGATAGCACTCATATTGTCATAGTAGAGTGTCATGACATCCTGCATGACACCATAGTCTTTCAGCATCTACTTCATCCAAAGAAGCTGAGTACAGCAACTCCCAACTGTAATATATTCTGCCTCAACGGTAGGCAGAGAAATAGAATTCTATTTCTTACTGAACTATGACACCAAGTTATTTCCTAAGTAAATACATCCACCAGAAGTGCGTTTTCGATCATTTGAACTTCCAGCCCAGTCAGCATCACAATATCCAACTAAATTGGTATTTGTATCAATTGAATACCAGATCCCATAGTCAGTTGTCCCGCTGATATACTTGAGTATTCGCTTTACTGACACCATGTGTGACTCTCGAGGATTTGCTTGAAATCGAGCACATAAACCAACACTGTAGCATATATCTGGGAGACTAGTAGTTAGGTACAAGAGACTACCAATCATACTTCTATATAGACTTACATCAATAGGAATCCCCTTCTCATCTTTAGATATCTTCTCATGAGTTCCAATAGGTGTTCTTCTTGAACGAGCATTCTCCAATTCAAAATTTTTCAGCAAATTCTTGGCATACTTGTTTTGAGAAATGAAAATACCGTTATTTCGTTGCTGAATCTGAACGCCAAGGAAATAATTAAGCTCACCTATTATACTCATCTCAAATTCCTCAGTCATTTGAGCAACAAATTCATCCACCATCGCCTGTGACACTGAGCCAAACACTATGTCATAAACATATATTTGTGCAAGTAAAACTGACCTTGAACACGGCGAATGAAAAGGGTTTTATCTACTCCCCCTTGCTCATATCCCTTTGTCAATAAATACTGTGTTAGTCTTTCAAACCACACCCGAGGAGCTTGTTTAAGTCCATATAATGCTTTCTTCAACTTGTAGACAAACTTGGGATACTGAGGATCTTCAAAACTCTTTGGTTGAGCAACATACAACTCCTCATTAAGAAGACCATTGAGGAAATCACTTTTCACGTCTATTTGATACAACTTGAATCGCAATACACATGCAATTGCTAACAATAAACGAATGGACTCAAATCGAGCAACCGGTGCGAATGTCTCATTAAAGTTAATACCTTCAATATGAGTGTACCCCTGAGCAACTAACCAAGCCTTGTTGCGAGTGATATTTCCATGCTCATTGCTCTTGTTCTTGTATATGTACTTTGTTCCAATGACATTCACATTAGGGGGCACAGAACTAGATCCCAAACTTGGTTTCGAGTGAATTGAGCAAGTTCTTCTTGCATAGTACCAATCCAATACTCATCGAGTAAGGCTTCTTTTACATTCTTAGGCTCAATAGATGAAGTAAAGCATGCTATTTGAATCATATCTCTATAGTTCACTCTTGGCTTTTCTCTTGTCCAAACACCATCAGCCAGATTTTCAATAACTTCATCAGTATGATGGTTCTTCTGAACACGAGTGGATGGTTGCCTGCAAGGTGAGATGGCATCTTCCATATTATCAAACTCTGTACTATGATCAGTGACACCACTTGCGACACTGGTCGACACACTACCAGGAACACTGGAGCTTACTTCATGTAGGAATTCTGTAACATCTTCGTTAGAAATATCAGTTACTTCCAAAGAGTCATCGACTTGAACATTCACAGATTCTATGACAGTTTGAGTTCCTTTGTTGTAGACTCGATAAGTTCGACTATTGATAGCATATCCAAGAAAGATAGCTTCATCACTCTTGCGATCAAGCTTCCTTTTATATTCCCTGTCATTCAAAACATAACAAGTACTACCATAAGGATGGAAATAGTTAACAGCTGGAGTTCTACCTTTCTATATTTCATAGGGCGTCATTTCAGTTTTTCCATGAAGATATACTCAATTTATAGTGTAACATGTTGTGTTCATAGCTTCAACCCAGAATTTCAGTGAAATATTATTTTCGTGTAACATTACACGTGACATCTCCGCTATAGTTTGATTCTTTCTCTCCACGACTCCATTTTGCTGAGGAATTTTAGATGCAGAGAATTCATGAGCTATTCCATGCTGATTACAAAAGTCTGAGAAATCCAAGTTTTCAAACTCTCTTCCATGGTCACCCTCACACTTGAATTTTTTCTCGTCCCGAGTTAAGCAAAGTAAAACAATCACAACATCTTTATCCCCTTGCACACTTCACACTTGTAACACCATCGTCATCTATTTCTGAAATTTTTCGCATGCAGCAATGCTTTGTTGGTACAAGTTTACAGTTCATCTAAATCATGTTCATTGCTGACCAAGGTGCAACGAATAAAGACCAAACTGTCAACGTACTGTGTGTGCTGAGAGTTTCTCATGCTCTCTCACCCTGTCTATACAGAGTACTCAAGTAAACATTTAGTCAAAAATTCTTGCACTACAAATCTTTTGTCCACACACACAAACACTTCACACTCAAAAATATTCATTAAGCTTAGCATGCAAATTGGTGCTTGATATTTTCTTTTCATATTCATGCTGCACTTTGGTGCTTAGCTGCCAGGGTTTTATGGTTGTTTTTTCCCTTTATTTGCAACTACCTTTTTCTTTTCATTCACACATTCTCTCACTCAATCCATGTTTGTGTGTGTCTTCGATAGACTATATAATCAAAATGCAATAAGTGAAGTAAAGTGGAAGAACACAATCCAAGGCTAGAGGAAAATTCTCCTATTTATTAGGAGAGAATTTTGTGAAGACATGGAAGTTGTGGAATGATTTCAATTATCTCTTGTTAAGAGATAATTTAAGATTTTTAAAAGACATTTAGGTTGATAAGAATAATTCTCATCTTTTGGGGAATTTGAGTAGTATTAGGAATTTGAGAAGAATTTGGTTCAGTAGCTCTATATAAATTGAGCTCTACGTAACAGAGTGAAGGCAGTCAGTTAGTCTTTCATTTTCTAAGAGTTAGTTTTCTTTACTGTTTCTATTAGTTACGTTTTAGTTATAAGGAATTTCGTAGATTTGATTTCAGTTAATTAAAGTTAGGATTTTGTTAGAATTCATGTTTTCAAGAATTTGATTCCAATTCGTATTTGAGTCAAGTTGAAAGATTAAATTGCTTTGCTTTGATTCTGATCAAATTGGTTTTTAGTCTGAATATTAATTGCAACTCCTATTAAGCACTGATCGTAATTAGAATTGTTTAGATTTTAGTCTATATTGATTTCTATTTCATCTAGTATTCTCATTTGATTTACAAAGTTGTTTACTCATTTATTATGTCAAAGTGTTGTCTTTAAATTAGACTTCAATTTTAAGTGTTTCATATTGCTAGTGAGTCATTAAAATAGTTAGTAAGTTAATCTTTGTCCTTAATATGAATTTTACTTTTCTTAATTCTTATTTCTTTTATTTAATTATGTATTCTAGCTAATTTATTTTCATCCGGTTAAAATATTGATGAAGCATTAATTAAAATTCTTGTGAGATCTAATTTGAATTTAAATAAATTTGTTAGACAAGTACCTTTTATGTTTTGTGATAAATAGTTTATGAATTTTATGTAATTGTTAAATAGTGTACAATGTTTAATTAATTGCATGAAGTTCTAAGGCCAATTAAAACAGTGGATCCGTAATTGTCCATTTAGTTTTAATAAGTGGTAAGGCTGTCATTCATCGGCAGTAGGCATAGGGGCTAGTATGGGCATATGGCGTCCATGTGGGCATATTAGTATCAGGTTTCTTTTATCTTATGCTTTTAATGAATTAAATCTAATGAGGCGTCCTCTTAGGTTGTTTATTAATTAGAGAGTAATTAATAAGGCGTCTTTTTAATTACCAACAAGTAAGAAGAAATTAGGTTATATTAGTGGCGTTCCCGATAACTATAACTGATTAATTTGTCGAACAAATTTAATATTTGCATCAAGGATCAAGTAATTAATTAGTGTGGGTTCAATGTTTTAACCGGGTTTTCTTTCTTATTGATTAAATTCTCTAATAGTGTATTTTGTTTAATTGTTTCTAATCCCTTTTTGTGACAAGTCTGAAGAAAAGTTACAACCGTTCCCTTGGGAGACGACCTTACTCCATTGCTATACTTGTGAAGATTAAGTTTTAATTTTGGTGGTATAACGACACTATCACTTCCCGTTTTCTCTTTTCTTTGAGGTAAGACTCATTACTTTGTTGTTGGTCATGCCATGATTCATAATATCTGGGTGGAGAGAAGTTACCAAATACTCTAGGTGTGGGTCTTGTGTCATCCATCCAATCTGGTGGGTAATCATAACAAGGCTCAACAAAGTCCCCAAATACCCTAGACATATTTGGTCTATTGTGGTGTGCACAATTCAATTTCAATAAAATTTCAACGATCTTGCACTTACCACAACTGAACACAAGAGACTTGAACACAAAACAAAAAAAAACTATGAACTAACTAACAAACAACAATAACAAACAGCATAAAAAGAAAAACATCACCAAAAACCAAATGACAAAAACACAAAAACAAACGAGTCTCCAACAACCGCTCCTTCCCTGGCAGCGGCGCCAATTTGTTGGCAGGCTAGTCGTATCACCTCAACAAATACCCTAACACTACTGTAGTAGTGGTGAGAGGGATCGTATCCACATGGAAGGTTTGGTTGTTCAGAGACCGTCTGTTCAAGACACTACAGATATATGTAACGAAAGGAAAGAAAACAAAGATAGATACATGCTAGTATAATGAATGCAAAATAAGACTAAATGCAAAGGATTAGTATGATGGATGTAAGCACTGCCTTGAGGGTGAATCAATCGGTATGGATCTATTCCTATTATCACAGACTTGTGTGCATGTGTGAGGGGATTATGCTGCTAGTGACCTAGAACTGATTAACTTGGCAGTTCTCACAATTCCAGTTCACAAAGCTCTTCGAACTTCCCTTGGCAGGGCAAGTTCTTGACACAAGTTTAAAACCCAAATCCCTATCCTTACAGAATAAATCTAACTCAATCCCCGACTAACTCCCTTGGCAAGGCAGCTACCCAATTCATGTTTTCGATCTATTCTACAAGCATAATCTTAAGTCTTTCCTAAAGGTTGATTTTAACTGTCAGTGGGCACCGCACAATTAGAATCACGATGCAAACAGATCTTAAAACTCACACAAGTATGTTCACAATTCTATTCACATTGAGTTCAATTGCCTTCGGTAGATCCACACTAATCTCAGTGGGCACCGCAGATTTGATATGGATTTCAGCAAGTCATGCAAAACATTGAATTCAAACATGTAAAGAACTATGAACAATAATAACACAGATAATTTCTATTCAGTTGTCTCAAATAGGTTGAGATCCATACATATAACCCTCAAGACAGTATAATGTGAGAAGGGGAAAAGAAGGAGAAAATCCTAATCTAAACTAAGGATGAAGAACCCTAATCTATTGTGTGTCTTGTGCAGCCGCCGTGTTCTCCTCTCGATCCCCTCTTTCTCTGAACTCTCGATTTTCTTTTGTACCTTCTCCTTGCTGATTTGTCATTGTTAGGTTCCTGGAAATTTCCCTGGTTCATGAGACTTGTCCACGTATCCTTCCCTTGGGTGACCTGTCTCAATCAGGTTGGATGGGGCTTAATCTGCCATTTAGAGTCCTTTACGTGTCTGCAAAGGTCGTTCTAGCATGTGAGTCCAGTAACCTGATAAAATGTTTGCTTAAGCATTAAGATTACAAACCATCAAACATGTGGCGTGCTGAGAAATCACTATGCTTGTGCATTATGTGGGTGCCGACATTGTGCCTTGTGCTAAATTAAGTTGTGTTGCTATGTGCACTGCATTATGAGTGAATGGGAGGTGATATGTATAAGAGTAGTGCAAGTGTGCCTGTGTATGCATGAGTGTAGTGTAAGTGTGCAAGTGTATGCATGAGAATGTGCGAGTGGGTGAGTGTAAGTGTGTGCATAGCGGGCACCTTAGTGCGCCCGCCGTGTGTGAGTGTGTGGGTAATGAGGCGCCCGCACCGTGTGTGTGTGCAAAGGTTTGGCGGGGGCCTCATGGTGCCCGCCACACCAGTGTGTGCGGTGTGTTATGTGATGTGTTGTGTGTTGTTAGGTATGCTGGGCTTGTATGTAGTACTAGAGACTTGTGAGGCATCAATGGTCAAGTGCGTGCATGTTTCCAAGTAACACAAAAATCATATCAATTTCATAAGATTTCCACAACACTTAGACATTTTCCCCAATTGTAAGATCATGAACATTCCTACACAAAAGTCATTCGCAAAGCACTCTTTTCACTAGAATTGCACACAAAAGCTCAAGTAAGCAAAGCAAATAAGTCGGCACAAACCCGACTTATCACATGGTCACTGCGAATACGAATAATCTTCACAATGGTACAACCCTTCTCTCATTGAAGACGACTGCCCAATGACTTGAAGACATTAAATGTATCGAATTTTTCTCGAAAAAATTCCACCCATGTATATCAAGAGAAGTCATCAATAGTTATATAAGCATATCGTTTTTCTCCAATACTCTTTATGGTCATATGACCCATTAAATCCATATGAAGCAGTTCAAGCACACGATTTGTTCCGGGTGTCTGAGACTTGGGATGTGACACCTTTGTTTGCTTTCCAATCTGACAAGGTCCACACATCCTATCTTCATCAAACTTCAGTATGGGAATCCCACGGATAGCTCCCTTAGAGACAATTTTCTGCAGCATCCTTATATTCACATTGCCCAATTTTCGATGCCATAGAATAGGACCATACTTAATCGAAGACACGTAGATGAGGCAGAGATGAGATAACAATTATCCGAAGATCTTACTCCTTCCATGATGCACATGTTATGATCAACCACCTTGCATTTTCCCTTAGTAAAGTTCACATTCAGATCTTGATCACACAAATGACTAATGCTGATAAAATTCGTCTTGAGACCATTTACCAGAAGAACATTCTCCAGTTTTGGAAATCATGACACATCTAGAGTAACTTTTCCAATAACACTGGTCTTGAGACCATTTCCAAATATTACTTTTCCCATACTTTCAGACACAATATTCTTCAAAAACTTCGCATCACCAGTCATATGTATGGAACACCCACTGTCAAAGTATCACTCATCAGTTGTGGTAGTCTTTTGTGAGGTATATGTGAAGTTGCACCTCAAATTGAGCTTCATTACCCAATTCTGTTGTGAATCCCTGCGAAAAGAAGACTTTTTAGCAGTACCTTGTCTCAAATCAGCAAGATAAATGAAGTATCTAGGACAAATATGACCGCGATGATTGCAATAATGGCAAATAGGAATAAATCTATTACATTTAAAACTTAGAACGTGATGAGAATAACGCGAATTTGACTTTTTCACGTTCTTTGCAGTATTCATAGCAACGTGCTTCACTTTGGAATTATCCACTGGTAGTGACACTGTTTGTGTCACGAAGCTTTCTCATTTATACCCCAGTCCAGAGTGATCACCACTGGATTGATCGGTATTAAGAATTTCATCTAGCTTGGTAAAACCTGAGTTTAACATCTTGACACATTTCTTTACGTGGTTTAGCTCGTTGGTCAGAGTCTTCACTTCCTCTTGACTTACTTTCAGTTTGGCTTCCAAATCTGTAGCAGAGGTTTGAAGATTGTGCTTCTTATTTTGTAAATCCCTAACTTAAGTATGAAGCTGCCGATTTACTGTAATAAGTTCAGTTCATTTATCATGAAGATTCTTATACTCAACGAGAATATCTTCTTCAGTGACTTCGTCTTCATTAGTATATGTCAACATATTCCCAGTGACATCATGTGTAACATTCTTGACTCCATCACTGTCTGATTGTTCTATCTTAGAAGTAAGAGTCACATGATTATTCTGAAATTCATCTTCTTCATCTGAATCATCTTTACTCCAGGTTGTGTTGAGAGAACTTCTCTTCTTTCTCAATGTATTTACACAATCTGCCTGAACATGCCCAAAATCATCACATTCTCTACACTTAATTCCTCTGTTCTTGAATGACTGATCAGATGTGTGATTTTCTTCCCTGGACTTTTTATTGCTCGCCAAATCATTCCTGGAGTTGTCGACACAAGTCTTGACACCTTGATTATTTCTGCCAAATCTCTTCATGACTCTGCTAAGATTCTTAGATATTAATGCAAGAGAGTCCTCAAAGTCATCTTCATCAGGATCAATTGACTTCTGCATCTCTGCTTTTAAGGCTATCCCTTTAACTTTCTTTTCTTCCAAATCTACTCCAATATTCATCTCGAATGTTCTGAGAGGTCCCATTAGTTCCTCTAGCTTCATCTGTGAGACAACTTTTGCTTCTTCAATGACCGTAACTTTATAAGCAAATCGTTGAGGCAGAGACCGTAGAGTTTTTCGTACAAGCTTTTCTTCAGAAAAACTTTCACCAAGTGCAAATGCCTCATTGGCGATATCACAGAGTTTTGCATTGAATTCAGCAATACTTTCATCTTCATGCATCCTTAAGCTTTCAAACCTTGTTGTTAGTATTTGCATCTTTGATAACTTCACAGCTGACGTCCCTTTATAAGTAGTTTGAAGAATTTCCCATACCTTCTTGGCTGTCACACATGTAGAAATAAGTCTGAACTGAGCAGGATCAACACTGTTGAAAATTGCATTAAGAGCCTTTGAATTACTATTTGCCAAGGCATCTTCAGTAGCAAACCAGCTTTCTTCTGGCTTATGAGATTTGACACCTGCTATGTCAGTAATCATTGAAGGGTCCTACCCTATTAGAATTGATTTCTAAGCCTTCTTATCAATAGCTTTGATGAAGGCTCTCATTCTGGTCTTCCAATAAGCATAATTGCTGTCGTCAAATAAAGGTGGACGCATTGTTGAACTTCCTTCATAGAGTCCATCGCACCAAAAACCAAGATCAAGTCCTACGGATCCCGCTTAAGAAACAAAGACGACCCTCTCTCATACCAATTGAAAGATCAAGGTTAGATACGCAGTGTTCTTGTGGGTTCAAACACTAGGTGTGGCACCTATAATAAAAGCGATATTTGGACAATATTAAAAATGCGAAAAATAAAGAGACAGAATGTTGGTAACGCAGTTCGGCAATTGCCTACGTCTGCAGGGCCACGCCCAGAAAACAATCCACTAAGTTCACAAAGTTACAAGACACTCGGTCTAACACAAAGTAAGACTCCCTCTTATCTTTGTCGCCGCCTTTATCTAACTTCACACGTGAACCTGATTATGCGAGCTCCCCTCAACTTGTGCGATACTTCCCAGAATCTTAAGAGACAAGATCCCCTTGTCAATTGTGACTCCTCCCGGAATCCGTGTTATGGCAAGATTCCCTTGTCCACGATCAGAACTCCTCCCGAGCTCCTTACAGCCTCCTCCCGAGACTGAGTTATAACAAAGAATACAAGGAATGCATCTTTAATATTTTTTGCATTAAGATGCGAACAACCAACACACTTAAACAAAGACTTCCAACAAAGAAGTGTGTTCATAGTCTTACAAAAATCGAAAGAATAATCAAAACTCCACACTTGAAAACCGTGTGGTTGGAAAGATCATATAGAGCACATATCTTTCCATGTTTATCTCCAAGATTGCTTCCAATTAAATCGCATAGAAAGATGGAAACATAGAAAGATGGAAACCATGTACCTTCCATCCTTATCTTTCCAAAGATAAACCTCCCATGATAATTAACAAGAATACCAAGATAAGCACCAAATATACAAAGATAAGCACCAAATATACTAAGATAGCATTAATCTCCAGATCAATCTTCCTTGAATAGTTTGATTTAATTGATTACTACAATCAATAAGATCTTTCCTTAATTGCCAAAAAATCAATGCCAATTAATAAATGCCAACGTGGGCATTAACATATAGTATTGGGTTATAGGTAAAAAATTGTGAGTTTTTAAAAAACAATGTACATATGCTTTTAATTGACTACTCTTTTGTTAATCATCTAAATTAGTAGTAAACATGGAAAGTAGAGGATTATGACAAAAAAATTAAAAATTTCAAAAAATATCGATTTCCATATATTATAGCCTTGAGCTTTCGATAGAAAATTTCAATATTTCATAAGTTACAAGTTTTTGATATATAGGAAAATACAATTTTCATTACAACTTTTTGTAAACTTCAGTTTTGGATTTTAAGAAGAGCAGCTACATTTTCATAAAATTGTGTGTGATGCTTTTAATAGTCCATTTTTCTTCAATTTAATAAAAAAAATATAAACTTAAAAATTAATGACACAGAAATGATGAAGTAAAAATTAAAAAAAGAAATTATATACCTTTGTTTTTTCTTTGGATAAATAACCAAAATAGTCGCTAGGTAAGTATTATTTTTCTTTCTAGTCTTTAATATATATATATATATATATATATATATATATATGTATGTATGGTCACTCAATTTAAAATTTTTTATACAAATGGTTCTCATCTCATTTTTCATCAGCTAATTAGTAACTACATTTGTCATGTGATACAAAACGACGTCATTATAAATGTAATAAAATCACCTGACAATCTCGTTAGACGAATAAAAAATAAATTGAAAAATAATTTTTTAAATAATATTAAATTGAGAAATAAAATCTAATTCTTTTATAATTCGTAATTAAATCAATACGTACCTTCAATGACCATTAAGCTCATTTAATCTTTTTCCTTAGTCAATATTGGCGATATGAGTAAAGCATCACAAAGAAACTGCAAGGTATAGAATAATAAAATTATTGATTGATTCCGTGGGAAGAATTCTCAGCGAAACCGACACAAAGAGGAAGGCTAGATATACTGTCAAATCCAACACGATCTTTGACGTCATTCGATGAGCAAATCGTTGTTGTGTCTTTAATATACGTGTGTAAGAGTGATATCGACATGCAAGAGTGATATCTAGTCGAGATTCTATTGATTTATTAATTGCGTTTAAAATTATAGTTATATTCGTTTATTTATTACTATCAAAGAAACTGAGACCATACCGAATTTGTTCATGAACACTCGGTCACTAACATTATAGGTATAATTTAGTTAATTTAATGTATTGTGCCAATTCATGTTAAGTTTAAATTTCAATTCAAACTCATATATTGTGATTTGTGTGTATATAAATATATAAAAATTGATTTTTTTAATATTTAATAATTTATTTAATTTATATATATATACACACACACATTTAATTTATATTATGTAATCAATATTTTAACTGAAATCTTAATAAGCTGTTCACAAAAGTAAACAAAGCTTTACCTATTTGTTCATTTATTAATCGAGGTTAAGATTATATTCGTATTCATTCATTTATTTATAACGTTGCCTAACTCATCACAGCAAATATACTTTGTGACCTTTACCTTTAAATGATAAAGCTTTTAGAAAAAGAATTGGTGCTGAGGCTAGCATTTGGAAGATTTGGAGGCATAAGTTTTGGAGTTGGGTGATGGCGAATTGAAGAAGAAAAGTGAAGAGGGTTCTGTTTCAACAAACCAATTCAAAATTTCCAATTTTTGGTCTAACGAATTTTGGTTGGCCAAAGGAAAAAATTGCACTCTTTCTTTGAGAATTTTAAAAGAGTTCATGTCTTCTAAATGAAGAAGAAAAGTTCGCGTCATGATAGTTGTTGATTCCATGATGAACAACAAGGTATTTTTTTTAAAAAAAATTATTTTGGTTTTGTCTCTTCATTAATTATTTTTGAATTAATAGTTTTTTTTAAATATGGTTTTTTTATATCATTTTGTATATTAATTAGGTTACAATCTACAATCATCAAGTTTGGTAAACCACTCGGGGAGGTATTTAGTTGTTTTAAAATTGTTGTTTCACTTTTTATCTAAATTTTTTAATTAAATCACAAATTTAGTAACTCTATCTAGTTATAAACAACGTGTCTGTTTACAAGTAATCCGTTCTATTTTCAAGAAAAGGAAGAAAATTTCTGTTCCAACTTCAGAAAAACAAAGAAAATTTATTGAGATAGGTGAAATTCCCCCTCTCAGATCATAAATCCGGCGAGCTAGCTCCCGACTACTTGTCCTTTGGACCCTTCGCCCCATAGATGGAAGGTCTGCTGTAAGCCAGAAGCTCCTACTAAGTGATCTAAGTCGAATGTAATCCGTTCTATTTTCAGGAAAAGGAAGAAAATTTTGGTTCTAACTTCAGGAAAATGAAGAAAATTGCCATAAGTTGACAACTGATTTAAAAATATTGTCAAATCTTATTATATGAATCACATTAAAATTCATGTAAGACACAGTAGTCAAACGTGACCTATATATGTGAATCCACCTAATGGTCTGGATTAATACTTAGTTGTTGTTGTTGTTTAAATCACAATATCAAATTAATAAAATAAGTTAATTGTGAACTATGAGTACTAGTGTTTGATAAAGAAAATGTGTCACGATTGGAAACAGAAATGACAATTTGTTCTCCTAATGTAGTCCGTAGATAATCTTTTAGATTTCTATAAATAGAGAGGGTACTAGTGTTTGTTTAGAAAGCAAAAGTATTCCAAAACAAAACTAATCACAATTGGAACAACTTTGCTCGCAAATGGCTACTGTTGAGAGTTATTCAACTGAGCTTCTTGGAGCTCAAGCACATATTTGGACACAAATGTTCAACTTCAAGAATTCTGCTGCTCTAAAATGTGCAATTCAGCTTGGTATCCCAGATGTAATTCAGAAACATGGCAAGCCCATTACTCTTTCTGAGCTGACTTCTGTCATCCCAATTAACCCTTCTAAAGCTCGCGGTATCGATCGCATTATGCGAATTTTAGTAAATGCTGGTATTTTTGGTCAAGAAGAGGAGGGTTATTCTCTCACTCCTGCAGGCCGCCTTCTGCACAAAGATGAACCTGTTAATTCAAGACCACTGGTTCTGATGATTCTTGATATTGTCAATCTGAAGCCATATAATGCATTGAGCGAATGGTTCCAGAACGATGATCCAACTCCATTTTATACTGCACATGGGAAGAATTCTTGGGAATATAATGCCGACGAACCGAGATTTAGCAAGCTGTTTGATGAAGCAATGGCGTGTGATTCACATTTGGTCAAAAATCTGTTGGTGACTAAGTGCAAACATGTGTTTGAAGGCTTGACATCTTTGGTGGATGTTGGAGGTGGCAATGGCACAATTGGAAGGGCAATTGCCAGTGCTTTCCCTAACTTAAAGTGCACTGTGTATGATCTTCCACATGTTGTTGCCAATCAAGAGGGAACTGTGAACTTGGATTTTGTTGCAGGAAGTATGTTGGATAAGGTTCCCAATGCCAATGCAATCTTACTCAAGGTAATATTTTCTTGTGGTGTGGATACTATCACCATTTCAATTAAAAAATAATTATTATTATATATATAATAATTTTTTTCACTTAAGATTTTCTGTTACATTCTTACATTCAGTATTTCATTTTCAATTTTATTTTTGGGTAAATTACATCTACCTCTCTTGAGGTAAAGCCATATTATTAATTGGTCCCTATAGTTTGGCCAAATTACGATCACCCATGATCTAACCACTATATTACCCTTGACTTAACCAATATTTAACAAAAAAAAAAAAAACCTACTGTAAGCAAGTCAACAAAAAAAATGACTGAATTTCTAATTTTGCCCTTATTCTAAATGGATAAGTGTTAATATAAAGTTGTTCATTCTATTAGATTAAATATAAATTAATAAAACTAAATTTTTTTTGACAAGGGCACTATTAATACCATTACCTCACTAGATTGAATTTGAATTAATTTGAATTATTTTTTATTTTAAGTAGATAAGTAATTGTGTTATTTTTATTTTATTTTCTATTACACTAAATATAAACTAATAAAATTAAAAAATCTCGGTCAAAGACATCATTAACACTATTAACCCCCAGATTAAATGAGAATTAATTTAATTTTTTTTAATTTTTTTATTTTAAGTAAATAAGTAATTATGTTCTTTTCACTTTAAATTTCCACTATATTAAATATAAACTAATATAATTAAAAAAATTAGTAAAAAATATCATTAACATCGTTCACAAGATTAAATTAGAATTAACTTTAGTTATTTTCATTTTTTTAAATTTTAAGTGAATAAAGTGATTGGATTCTTTTTATTTTAATTTTCAAATCATAAGTTAGGGTTCTTTGGTAATTTTATTCGATCCATTAGTAAAATTTAGGCTAAGGGGGGTGACTGTAATATGGCTAAACTATAGGGATCGATTCGTAATATAGCTTTACCTTAGGGGAGGTAGATGTAATTCACCCTTTATTTTATGGATACACGTTACACGTCTTTATAATTAATCAAAACCCTATAAAGTGATTATTGAATCCTATGGAATAAGTGTTAGAGATATGCGACGTTTATCCATAGCATGAAATAGATAATGAAATATTGAATGTAGCAAAAGATCTATTAAGCAATTTTTTTTTACTATCAACTGAGAAAACTCGTTCATTTTTTTCTCCTTTATATATGTTTAATAATATGATATTATTATTGTCAAACAGAATGTTCTCCATGATTGGAATGATGAAGACTGTGTGAAGATTCTCAAGAACTGCAGAAAGGCAATTCCTGGGAGAGATAAAGGAGGAAAAGTGATTATCATAGAAATAGTAATGGACAGCACAATGCAAGCTAATGAGACAATTGAAGCACAAATTTGCCTGGACATTCAAATGCTTGTTACGTGCGATGGTAAAGAAAGAACTGAGAAAGAATGGGCAACAGTCATCTCTGATGCAGGTTTCAGCAACTATAAAGTATTTCCAGTTTTGGGTGCAAGGAGTATCATTGAAGTGTATCCTTAAGTTAAAAAGGAATTAATAATGTTGGTTTTTTGACATATTAATATTGATATAATATAAGAATAAGTGTGAGTTATTAATAAACTTTATTGTTGAGGTATATATTATATGTAAACCTCTGCATCTTTGTGCCTTTTCTACTTTGTGTTGTGTTGAAACTTTCCTATTGTGTACTTTTTCTACTACTTGCTATATTGAAATAAATGTGATGAGTTATGAATTTTGGTACTGAGGTATATATTATTTTCTACTATTTGTTGTGTTAAAATAAGTGTGAGTTATGAACCCTCTTAATTAAGGGTTGTTTGATAAAACATTTCAAATTTGAAAATTAATTTATTCAAATCTGAACTAATCAAAATTTGTATGATCGAAATACGCATATTGCACATTTTAATAGATTAAAAGAATTGAAAACGTGGGTAAAATAATGATAGAATTTTAAGGGATAAAATCGACTTAATTTGTTTAGTTTGAGAGTAAGGTTAACTACGACATAATTAACAGTCCTTTCACATATTCTCATACACTAAATAAATTTACACATGCATGCATATTACAAATATGTACATTTTCATATATTATACATATTTACACATACTACACATATTTTCGTACACTATATATATTTACATATACTGCGCACATTTTCACACACACACACACACACTATATATATATATATATATATAGTTATATATACTACACATTTTTACAGATTTCTTATTAAGTTAGGAATGAAAAATGAGCTATAGATTTTTTTTTTTTTTGAGAATCGTTTTCTTCTAAAATCCGAAGATAATAAGACTATAATTTATTAGTTTATAAGTTGTCTAATGAGTTTGGGATAAAAGATGAACCCTTAAAAAAAATGCATAAATAATCTTGCATAAAAAAATATTACAAGTAGTATTATAAAATTTTAAATTCAAAAGGGTAATATTGCTGATCAAAATTTAGCATATAATTTCCATGTTTCAAAATTTATTATTTCCTTGCTTGATGAAAAACACTTATTAGTTGTTTATTAGCAATATATATGAGGATGCTTAAGTTTATATGTGCAGCTGGCTCTTTTTATTACATTTTTTAACCCCAAATTTGCACCTTATTTTATCCTCATGAAAAAAAAGGAAGAAAACATTTGCTTCTACTATAACACAACTTTTCTCATATTTTGCGCAAGATGGATTATATTCTAACCCCATAAATCCTCTCATCTCAAGAGATTAAGGGATTAAGGAAATAAATAAGTGATTGCGTATGTCCTTTTTTTCCAACTAAACAGAGCATCAAAAAGATTTTTCTACATGAAAGAAATATTCATGCAAATTAATGTAATATGATACTTACAAAACCAAAAGAAATAGAGCCTTCAAAAAAAAAAAAAAACGTGCACCTATTTTTTCTGGTAACCTTTGATGGAAACATATATTGACATATGTCACATCATATATAGGTGTATCTTGTTGGAATTTGTCTTATATTATAAATAATGTCATGGCTGCTAAATGCTAATATGAATTATTGAAATATTTTTGTGGCTGCTTCTGGAAAGTTATTATGTGGAGATTTATTTTAATTTGTATTTTTTAAAATGTGTGCTATTTTAATGTTATTTTTGTTGCACTATATAGGACTATTAAAGTCTTGCTTGTTATACATATACATCATTTTTGCACCTCAAAACTTATATGAAATGAGTTCATATATATGAAACAGATAGTTAAGACGCATGCTCAAGCGTACCTTTATACAGTTCCGCATTTTTTCCATTTTTTTTCATTATTAAATATTAAATTGATACTTTTAAACTGGAAATTGTCGTGCAAAAATTGGTACTTGTTGAGAGTTTCATTGTACAAGTTTTAGATTGATACTTTTGGAGTGAAAAATAACATGAAAAAATTTATGATTGTTGAGAAGTGTTACTTTTCAACATAAAAGTGATATGCAAAAATTAATACTTGTTAAAAGTCCTCATTATACAACTATTAGATTTATATTTTTGGATTGAAAAATATTACGCAAAAATTGATACTTGTTGGAAATCTTTATTATACAAGTATTAAATTGATACTTTTGAATTGAAAAATAATACTTGAAAATTGATACTTGTTGAGGAATGTTATTTTTTAACATAAAAGTTATAGGAGAAAATTGATACAATTAGGGGGAAAAAAGCATGTGCGCAAGTATGTCACATATTTTTGGATTAAATTAACTGATTATTCAACTTTTAAAAGTTTTTTTAAACAAAGAACTGATGTATACATAGAGAAAGCTGTGTGCAATGAAAAAAGCAAGCACGACTTATGGAGGGGTGTTTACTTGTTTAATTGAACAAGAAAATTATTGACTCCATCCGACTAGTTCCGGGTTCAAATCTCAGCCAACCCATTGTTATATCGAAATTATATGTACAGAAACCTTTATTTGATTTATTCATTTACAAAAAATGTGAATCGATCTAGGTCGATATTGGCTGACATGAGTGTATAAGGCATGTTATACTATTGAATAACAAGCTTTACATTTTCTATTTATAGAGAATTTGTGTGCTTGGGAGTCCTTGATGATTAAATAATTAATAAACCAAGATTTTACCATGATCGTCGTTTTTCTAACCCTTTTCTTCACATTCGCGATTGGTTGACCAAGAAGTATAGTAAGAAAAAATGGAACTACTGGAAAAATCGTCTGTAGTTCACACTTTAGCAAAGACGATTGACTTTAGAAGTGGAACACGAACCAATTTCTACTATTCTAGGTCATTCGGTTGCTGTCTTGTTCTCCGTCGCAAACATGGCATGTTTGACAATTGAATATAAATTTAAAAATTAATTGATTCAGACTTGAACCAAATAAGTTTGTTTGATAATTAAAATTGAATGTCTTAATGGATTAAAGCATCTGAAAATCCAGGCAAAATTCTTTTTTGATTTTAAACGATAAAATTTAGCTTATCGCTTAATTTCACAATACGCTCAAACCCAGGTTTTAAAATAAAATTCAACATACAATAATTATTCTCAATATCTCTACAATGTAACACAATTATTCATAATATATATTCAATTTATTCTTTCTACTATTTCATTTTCTTTATTCCCTTTATAATCTAAAATTTTTATTCAATATACTTTCTTTTTCAATTCTACATTCTAATATTTTTATTCAATATATTTGATTCTATAAAGATTTTTTTTATGCTATGGAATATGATTAATCTTTTTTATCTTTTCTTTGTTTAAATAAAATTTTAGTAAATTAAGAATTATATTTTTGAAAATTTTTAAATATAACATCTCATATAGTAAAACACCATGAATATGAAGATGTTACAAATATATGCATTTCAATGATAATATTTTTATTTTTAAAAATGTAATTTTATTTTGTTACAAAATTTATTTTATATAATAATTTTGATTAGTTGTTTAAAAAGTAATATATTGCACATTTATTAAGAAAATAAATAATTAAAATACCAAATTATACTATTTGAATTATTAAGCTATTAGAACAATCTGTTTATAAAACAAGTTTAATTATTTCAGCATTAAGATTCAAATATTTAAAACTGATTATTTGATTACTTAAAATTCAAACACTTAATTATTTCAAATTTCAGATTTCAAATTTAATAATTCAGTTTTCAGATTTTCCTTTTATCAAACAGACCCGACCTCTTTTTGCCCCTACTATAAATATTTCTTAGCCTCGCCACCGTCGATGTACATCGAATTTTAACATTTTGTATTCCTAAATTCTTAATTAAGAAGCAATGTACCTTTTGCTAAATAGAGATGATGACATAATTAATAGGTGTTTTGACTTTTTATTGATTCCATTAGTTAATTATCACGGATATCTATTGTAGGGGATGACTGTAATTTTTTAAAACAAAAAAATTCGTTCGATATTTGTATCAAATTTTAGGAGTGATAAATGTAATTAACCCATGATTTCATCGTGGTGCAAGTCGCCCTCCTCCTCCAGTCCTCCTACTAATGTGGTGTGGATAGACCCCTCCACCCTCAGACACAACCTAATTTCGCTATTGTTTTCGGATGCAACTATATATATACAAATAATACATACATATAATTAACTTGTGGAATTCCATTTTATGTGTTTCTTCCAATCCTAAATCACATATGTAAGAGAGAATTGTTACAAATATAATTACCACATTTTCGAAGGTGAATCTAAATTATTAAATAATGTAGCGGATTAATAAATGCCAACGTGCGCATTAACATATAGTATCGGGTTATAGTTAAAAAATTGTGAGTTTGTAAAAAACAATGTACATATGCTTTTAATTGACTACTCTTTTGTTAATCATCTAAATTAGTAGTAAACATGGAAAGTAGCGGATTATGACAAAAAAATTAAAAATTTCAAAAAATATCGATTTCCATATATTATAGCCTTGAGCTTTCGATAGAAAATTTCAATATTTCATGAGTTACAAGTTTTTGATATATAGGAAAATACAATTTTCATTACAACTTTTTGTAAACTTCAGTTTTGGATTTTAAGAAGAGCAGCTACATTTTCATAAAATTGTGTGTGATGCTTTTAATAGTCCATTTTTCTTCAATTTAATACAAAAAATATAAACTTAAAAATTAATGACACAGAAATGATGAAGTAAAAATTAAAAAAAAGAAATTATATACCTTTGTTTTTTCTTTGGATAAATAACCAAAATAGTCGCTAGGTAAGTATTATTTTTCTTTCTAGTCTGTAATATATATATATATATATATATATATATATATGTATGGTCACTCAATTTAAATTTTTTTATACAAATGGTTCTCATCTCATTTTTCATCAGTTAATTAGTAACCACATTTGTCATGTGATACAAAACGACGTCATTATAAATGTAATAAAATCACCTGACAATCTCGTTAGACGAATAAAAAATAAATTGAAAAATAATTTTTTAAATAATATTAAATTGAGAAATAAAATCTAATTCTTTCATAATTCGTAATTAAATCAATACGTACCTTCAATGACCATTAAGCTCATTTAATCTTTTTCCTTAGTCAATATTGGCGATATGAGTAAAGCATCACAAAGAAACTGCAAGGTATAGAAGAATAAAATTATTGATTGATTCCGTGGGAAGAATTCTCAGCGAAACCGACAAAAAGAGGAAGGCTAGATCTACTGTCAAATCCAACACGATCTTTGACGTCATTCGATGAGCAAATCGTTGTTGTGTCTTTAATATACGTGTGTAAGAGTGATATCGACATGCAAGAGTGATGTCTAGTCGAGATTCTATTGATTTATTAATTGCGTTTAAAATTATAGTTATATTCCTTTATTTATTACTATCAAAGAAATTGAGACCATACCGAATTTGTTCATGAACACTCGGTCACTAACATTATAGGTATAATTTAGTTAATTTAATGTATTGTGACAATTCATGTTAAGGTTCAATTTCAATTCAAACTCATATATTGTGATTTGTGTGCGTATAAATATATAAAAAATGATTTTTTTAATATTTAATAATTTATTTAATTTATATATATACACACACATTTAATTTATATTATGTAATCAATATTTTAACTGAAATCTTAATAAGCTGTTCACAAAAGTAAACGAAGTTTTACCTATTTGTTTATTTATTAATCGAGGTTAAGATTATATTCGTATTCATTCATTTATTTATGACGTTGCCTAACTCATCACAGCAAATATACTTTGTGACCTTTACCTTTAAATGATAAAGCTTTTAGAAAAAGAATTGGTGCTGAGGCTAGCATTTGGAAGATTTGGAGGCATAAGTTTTGGAGTTGGGTGATGGCGAATTGAAGAAGAAAAGTGAAGAGGGTTCTGTTTCAACAAACCAATTCAAAATTTCCAATTTTTGGTCTAACGAATTTTGGTTGGCCAAAGGAAAAAATTGCACTCTTTCTTTGAGAATTTTAAAAGAGTTCATGTCTTCTAGATGAAGAAGAAAAGTTCCCGTCATGATAGTTGTTGATTCCATGATGAACAACAAGGTTTTTTTTTAAAAAAAAAAATATTTTGGTTTTGTCTCTTCATTAATTATTTTTGAATTAATAGTTATTTTTAAATATGGTTTTTTATATCATTTTGTATATTAATTATGTTACAATCTACAATCAGCAAGTTTGGTAAACCACTCGGGGAGGTATTTAGTTGTTTTAAAATTGTTGTTTCACTTTTTATATAAATTTTTTAATTAAATCACAAATTTAGTAACTCTATCTAGTTATAAACAACGTGTCTGTTTACAAGTAATCCGTTCTATTTTCAAGAAAAGGAAGAAAATTTCGGTTCCAATTTCAGAAAAACAAAGAAAATTTATTGAGATAGGTGAAATTCCCCCTCTCAGATCATAAATCCGGCTAGCTAGCTCCCGGCTACTTGTCCTTTGGACCCTTCGCCCCATAGATGGAAGGTCTGCTGTAAGCCAGAAGCTCCTACTAAGTGATCTAAGTCGAATGTAATCCGTTCTATTTTCAGGAAAAGGAAGAAAATTTTGGTTCTAACTTCAGGAAAATGAAGAAAATTGCCATAAGTTGACAGCTGATTTAAAAATATTGTCAAATCTTATTATATGAATCACATTAAAATTCATGTAAGACACAGTAGTCAAACGTGACCTATATATCTGAATCCACCTAATGGTCTGGATTAATACTTAGTTGTTGTTGTTGTTTAAATCACAATATCAAATTAATAAAATAAGTTAATTGTGAACTATGAGTACTAGTGTTTGATAAAGAAAATGTGTCACGATTGGAAACAGAAATGACAATTTGTTCTCCTAATGTAGTCCGTAGATAATCTTTTAGATTTCTATAAATAGAGAGGGTACTAGTGTTTGTTTAGAAAGCAAAAGTATTCCAAAACAAAACTAATCACAATTGGAACAACTTTGCTCGCAAATGGCTACTGTTGAGAGTTATTCAACTGAGCTTCTTGGAGCTCAAGCACATATTTGGACACAAATGTTCAACTTCAAGAATTCTGCTGCTCTAAAATGTGCAATTCAGCTTGGTATCCCAGATGTAATTCAGAAACATGGCAAGCCCATTACTCTTTCTGAGCTGACTTCTGTCATCCCAATTAACCCTTCTAAAGCTCGCGGTATCGATCGCATTATGCGAATTTTAGTAAATGCTGGTATTTTTGGTCAAGAAGAGGAGGGTTATTCTCTCACTCCTGCAGGCCGCCTTCTGCACAAAGATGAACCTGTTAATTCAAGACCACTGGTTCTGATGATTCTTGATATTGTCAATCTGAAGCCATATAATGCATTGAGCGAATGGTTCCAGAACGATGATCCAACTCCATTTTATACTGCACATGGGAAGAATTCTTGGGAATATAATGCCGACGAACCGAGATTTAGCAAGCTGTTTGATGAAGCAATGGCGTGTGATTCACATTTGGTCAAAAATCTGTTGGTGACTAAGTGCAAACATGTGTTTGAAGGCTTGACATCTTTGGTGGATGTTGGAGGTGGCAATGGCACAATTGGAAGGGCAATTGCCAGTGCTTTCCCTAACTTAAAGTGCACTGTGTATGATCTTCCACATGTTGTTGCCAATCAAGAGGGAACTGTGAACTTGGATTTTGTTGCAGGAAGTATGTTGGATAAGGTTCCCAATGCCAATGCAATCTTACTCAAGGTAATATTTTCTTGTGGTGTGGATACTATCACCATTTCAATTAAAAAATAATTATTATTATATATATAATAATTTTTTTCACTTAAGATTTTCTGTTACATTCTTACATTCAGTATTTCATTTTCAATTTTATTTTTGGGTAAATTACATCTACCTCTCTTGAAGTAAAGCCATATTATTAATTGGTCCCTATAGTTTGGCCAAATTACGATCACCCATGATCTAACCACTATATTACCCTTGACTTAACCAATATTTAACAAAAAAAAAAAAAACCTACTGTAAGCAAGTCAACAAAAAAAATGACTGAATTTCTAATTTTGCCCTTATTCTAAATGGATAAGTGTTAATATAAAGTTGTTCATTCTATTAGATTAAATATAAATTAATAAAACTAAATTTTTTTGACAAGGGCACTATTAATACCATTACCTCACTAGATTGAATTTGAATTAATTTGAATTATTTTTTATTTTAAGTAGATAAGTAATTGTGTTATTTTTATTTTATTTTCTATTACACTAAATATAAACTAATAAAATTAAAAAATCTCGGTCAAAGACATCATTAACACTATTAACCCCCAGATTAAATGAGAATTAATTTAATTTTTTTTAATTTTTTTATTTTAAGTAAATAAGTAATTATGTTCTTTTCACTTTAAATTTCCACTATATTAAATATAAACTAATATAATTTAAAAAATTAGTAAAAAATATCATTAACATCGTTCACAAGATTAAATTAGAATTAACTTTAGTTCTTTTCATTTTTTTAAATTTTAAGTGAATAAAGTGATTGGATTCTTTTTATTTTAATTTTCAAATCATAAGTTAGGGTTCTTTGGTAATTTTATTCGATCCATTAGTAAAATTTAGGCTAAGGGTTGTGACTGTAATATGGCTAAACTATAGGGATCGATTAGTAATATAGCTTTACCTTAGGGGAGGTAGATGTAATTCACCCTTTATTTTATGGATACACGTTACACGTCTTTATAATTAATCAAAACCCTATAAAGTGATTATTGAATCCTATGGAATAAGTGTTAAAGATATGCGACGTTTATCCATAGCATGAAATAGATAATGAAATATTGAATGTAGCAAAAGATCTATTAAGCAATTTTTTTTTACTATCAACTGAGAAAACTCGTTCATTTTTTTCTCCTTTATATATGTTTAATAATATGATATTATTATTGTCAAACAGAATGTTCTCCATGATTGGAATGATGAAGACTGTGTGAAGATTCTCAAGAACTGCAGAAAGGCAATTCCTGGGAGAGATAAAGGAGGAAAAGTGATTATCATAGAAATAGTAATGGACAGCACAATGCAAGCTAATGAGACAATTGAAGCACAAATTTGCCTGGACATTCAAATGCTTGTTACGTGCGATGGTAAAGAAAGAACTGAAAAAGAATGGGCAACAGTCATCTCTGATGCAGGTTTCAGCAACTATAAAGTATTTCCAGTTTTGGGTGCAAGGAGTATCATTGAAGTGTATCCTTAAGTTAAAAAGGAATTAATAATGTTGGTTTTTTGACATATTAATATTGATATAATATAAGAATAAGTGTGAGTTATTAATAAACTTTATTGTTGAGGTATATATTATATGTAAACCTCTGCATCTTTGTGCCTTTTCTACTTTGTGTTGTGTTGAAACTTTCCTATTGTGTACTTTTTCTACTACTTGCTATATTGAAATAAATGTGATGAGTTATGAATTTTGGTACTGAGGTATATATTATTTTCTACTATTTGTTGTGTTAAAATAAGTGTGAGTTATGAACCCTCTTAATTAAGGGTTGTTTGATAAAACATTTCAAATTTGAAAATTAATTTATTCAAATCTGAACTAATCAAAATTTGTATGATCGAAATACGCATATTGCACATTTTAATAGATTAAAAGAATTGAAAACGTGGGTAAAATAATGATAGAATTTTAAGGGATAAAATCGACTTAATTTGTTTAGTTTGAGAGTAAGGTTAACTACGACATAATTAACAGTCCTTTCACATATTCTCATACACTAAATAAATTTACACATGCATGCATATTACAAATATGTATATTTTCATATATTATACATATTTACACATACTACACATATTTTCGTACACTATATATATTTACATATACTGCGCACATTTTCACACACACACACACACACTATATATATATATTTATATATACTACACATTTTTACAGATTTCTTACTAAGTTAGGAATGAAAAATGAGCTATAGATTATTTTTTTTTTTTGAGAATCGTTTTCTTCTAAAATCCGAAGATAATAAGACTATAATTTATTAGTTTATAAGTTGTCTAATGAGTTTGGGATAAAAGATGAACCCTTAAAAAAAATGCATAAATAATCTTGCATAAAAAAAATATTACAAGTAGTATTATAAAATTTTAAATTCAAAAGGGTAATATTGCTGATCAAAATTTAGCATATAATTTCCATGTTTCAAAATTTATTATTTCCTTGCTTGATGAAAAACACTTATTAGTTGTTTATTAGCAATATATATGAGGCTGCTTAAGTTTATATGTCCAGCTGGCTCTTTTTATTACTTTTTTTAACCCCAAATTTGCACCTTATTTTATCCTCATGAAAAAAAAGGAAGAAAACATTTGCTTCTACTATAACACAACTTTTCTCATATTTTGCGCAAGATGGATTATATTCTAACCCCATAAGTCCTCTCATCTCAAGAGATTAAGGGATTAAGGAAATAAATAAGTGATTGCGTATGTCCTTTTTTTCCAACTAAACAGAGCATCAAAAAGATTTTTCTACATGAAAGAAATATTCATGCAAATTAATGTAATATGATACTTACAAAACCAAAAGAAATAGAGCCTTCAAAAAAAAAAAAAAAAAAACGTGCACCTATTTTTTCTGGTAACCTTTGATGGAAACATATATTGATATATGTCACATCATATATAGGTGTATCTTGTTGGAATTTGTCTTATATTATAAATAATGTCATGGCTGCTAAATGCTAATATGAATTATTGAAATATTTTTGTGGCTGCTTCTGAAAAGTTATTATGTGGAGATTTATTTTAATTTGTATTTTTTAAAATGTGTGCTATTTTAATGTTATTTTTGTTGCACTATATAGGACTATTAAAGTCTTGCTTGTTATACATATACATCATTTTTGCACCTCAAAACTTATATGAAATGAGTTCATATATATGAAACAGATAGTTACGACGCATGCTCAAGCGTACCTTTATACAGTTCCGCATTTTTTTCATTTTTTTTCATTATTAAATATTAAATTGATACTTTTAAACTGGAAATTGTCGTGCAAAAATTGGTACTTGTTGAAAGTTTCATTGTACAAGTTTTAGATTGATACTTTTGGAGTGAAAAATAACATGAAAAAATTTATGATTGTTGAGAAGTGTTACTTTTCAACATAAAAGTGATATGCAAAAATTAATACTTGTTAAAATTCCTCATTATACAACTATTAGATTTATATTTTTGGATTGAAAAATATTACGCAAAAATTGATACTTGTTGGAAATCTTTATTATACAAGTATTAAATTGATACTTTTGAATTGAAAAATAATACTTGAAAATTGATACTTGTTGAGGAATGTTATTTTTTAACATAAAAGTTATAGGAGAAAATTGATACAATTAGGGGGAAAAAAACATGTGCGCAAGTATGTCACATATTTTTGGATTAAATTAACTGATTATTCAACTTTTAAAAGTTTTTTTAAACAAAGAGCTGATGTATACATAGAGAAAGCTGTGTGCAATGAAAAAAGCAAGCACGACTTATGGAGGGGTGTTTACTTGTTTAATTGAACAAGAAAATTATTGACTCCATCCGACTAGTTCCGGGTTCAAATCTCAGCCAACCCATTGTTATATCGAAATTATATGTATAGAAACCTTTATTTGATTTATTCATTTACAAAAAATGTGAATCGATCTAGGTCGATATTGGCTGACATGAGTGTATAAGGCATGTTATACTATTGAATAACAAGCTTTACATTTTCTATTTATAGAGAATTTGTGTGCTTGGGAGTCCTTGATGATTAAATAATTAATAAACCAAGATTTTACCATGATCGTCGTTTTTCTAACCCTTTTCTTCACATTCGCGATTGGTTGACCAAGAAGTATAGTAAGAAAAAATGGAACTACTGGAAAAATCGTCTGTAGTTCACACTTTAGCAAAGACGATTGACTTTAGAAGTGGAACACGAACCAATTTCTACTATTCTAGGTCATTCGGTTGCTGTCTTGTTCTCCGTCGCAAACATGGCATGTTTGACAATTGAATATAAATTTAAAAATTAATTGATTCAGACTTGAACCAAATAAGTTTGTTTGATAATTAAAATTGAATGTCTTAATGGATTAAAGCATCTGAAAATCCAGGCAAAATTCTTTTTTGATTTTAAACGATAAAATTTAGCTTATCGCTTAATTTCACAATACGCTCAAACCCAGGTTTTAAAATAAAATTCAACATACAATAATTATTCTCAATATCTCTACAATGTAACACAATTATTCATAATATATATTCAATTTATTCTTTCTACTATTTCATTTTCTTTATTCCCTTTATAATCTAAAATTTTTATTCAATATACTTTCTTTTTCAATTCTACATTCTAATATTTTTATTCAATATATTTGATTCTATAAAGATTTTTTTTATGCTATGGAATATGATTAATCTTTTTTATCTTTTCTTTGTTTAAATAAAATTTTAGTAAATTAAGAATTATATTTTTGAAAATTTTTAAATATAACATCTCATATAGTAAAACACCATGAATATGAAGATGTTACAAATATATGCATTTCAATGATAATATTTTTATTTTTAAAAATGTAATTTTATTTTGTTACAAAATTTATTTTATATAATAATTTTGATTAGTTGTTTAAAAAGTAATATATTGCACATTTATTAAGAAAATAAATAATTAAAATACCAAATTATACTATTTGAATTATTAAGCTATTAGAACAATCTGTTTATAAAACAAGTTTAATTATTTCAGCATTAAGATTCAAATATTTAAAACTGATTATTTGATTACTTAAAATTCAAACACTTAATTATTTCAAATTTCAGATTTCAAATTTAATAATTCAGTTTTCAGATTTTCCTTTTATCAAACAGACCCGACCTCTTTTTGCCCCTACTATAAATATTTCTTAGCCTCGCCACCGTCGATGTACATCGAATTTTAATATTTTGTATTCCTAAATGCTTAATTAAGAAGCAATGTACCTTTTGCTAAATAGAGATGATGACATAATTAATAGGTGTTTGGACTTTTTATTGATTCCATTAGTTAATTATCACGGATATCTATTGTAGGGGATGACTGTAATTTTTTAAAACAACAAAATTCGTTCGATATTTGTATCAAATTTTAGGAGTGATAAATGTAATAACCCATAATTTCATCGTGGTGCAAGTCGCCCTCCTCCAGTCCTCCTACTAATGTGGTGTGGATAGACCCCTCCACCCTCAGACACAACCTAATTTCGCTATTGTTTT
Source organism: Ophiorrhiza pumila (assembly GCA_016586305.1). Lineage (NCBI taxonomy): Eukaryota > Viridiplantae > Streptophyta > Magnoliopsida > Gentianales > Rubiaceae > Ophiorrhiza > Ophiorrhiza pumila. The sequence continues at coordinate 5,549,026 of BLIW01000008.1, read as the reverse complement.
CGGATGCAACTATATATATACAAATAATACATACATATAATTAACTTGTGGAATTCCATTTTATGTGTTTCTTCCAATCCTAAATCACATATGTAAGAGAGAATTGTTACAAATATAATTACCACATTTTCGAAGGTGAATCTAAATTATTAAATAATGTAGCGGATTAATAAATGCCAACGTGCGCATGATGAGAATGAGCCGTGTCCATGTTCGTGGTGTTAAAGTCACTTGGTCATCCTGAAAGTTTCTGTCACGTTTTGGTATTCTGGACATAACTCTTTCGATATAACTTGGAATTGCATGATTCAAGAAGCTCTGGAACGATAAGAGATAGAGCTACAACTTTCATGTTTTATGTTTTCCAAGATTCTGACGGTATCATCGTGGAATATGGCTGCCAAAATGAGTGACGGGATTCTGGCAGATTTCCATCTCGAATTTCATGGACTATATTGAAGACCAAGATGGCGTGCTTGGGCTTTGCCAACTTTGGATCACGCCATTGTTTAATTTTAGGGTTTATTTTTAAGTTGTAATAATTAAGTCCATTAATTATGGGCTTAAGTCTTGGTGTTTTAATTATGGGCTAAGTAATTACTTGATCCAATTATCTTGTATGATAATGGCAAGTAAAACAAATCCTTTTTGGACAAGGATTTGGTAGTTAGTTGTAGTTTCCTTTTCCAATTTGGAAAGTTGATTAGTTTACAACTTGGATTAGTTAGTTAGCTAGTTTGTTAAGAAGTCAAGTTGTACTTTGCAACTACTAGGGATATCCTTTTCCTTCTTGGCATGGCCGAAACTCATCCCCTATAAAAAGGAGATGCATGTAACGTTTTTTACATAATAAGTTGGTGAATAAAATTGAGTTTTTAGCTTTGCTAAAATTCATGAATTAACTCCTTGAGTTGTTCAAAGCCTTGAAGAGTTATTTAACTGTTCATTGTAGTTAATCCCCTTTAGCGTGACCTATAGGAGATTACACCAATTGTTCTTTATTTAAAGAGCAGGCCTAATTAACTTGTTTAACTGATTGAATTTTCATAGGTTAAATTAAGTTCATTAGTAATAAAACGTGAAGTTTTGATTTACTCAATTCCTAGCGTTTTTCCTTTGATTTCGTTCCATCCAATTTTGTGTTCTTGTTGTGGATTATCTTGGTAAGAGCAACACGGTCCTATAGCTTGTGTGGGAGATTCGAATTTGGTCCAGGAGTTGGAGCCTCGGCCATACAACATTCGCATCAATTGGTATCAGAGCGCAAGTTGTTGCCCAAGAAAATTCAGGTTAATCCGTTTTCAATTCTTCATTGATACGAATGGTCTTGGATTGAAGTCCTCAACCACACGGATTCCACAACCTTCGGATCGTTGCTGCACAAAAACGATAGAACAAGAACAACAAAACAGATTTTGGCGGAATAGAATTCAAAGGGAAAAACGCTAAGAGGAAGATAAATTCAACCCAACGTTTTTATTACAAACGAACCCAATTCAACTCATGAAAATTCATGCAATTGAACTTTGTCAATTTGGCGTGTTCTCGAAATCAAGAACAATGGTGAAGTCTCCTAAAGGTCACGCTAAAGGAAAAGCTTCTACAATCAAGAATTAAATAATTCTTAAAGGTTTTGAACAACTCAAGGAGTTAATCCACGATTTTAGCAAGGCTAAAACTTTCTTTCATTCATCCTATGTTAAAAACGTTTACAAAGCTTCTCTTTATATAGAGAATGGTTTCAGCTTTACCAAAAGGAAAAGGAAATAAAACCCTAAAAGTTGCAAAGTACAACTTGACTTCTAAACTAACTAACTTTCCAAATTGTAAATGGAAACTAACAACTAACAAACTAATCCTTTTCTAAATAGGATTAGGTCACACGTTTTTATTCAAAGGTGGCCAAACACGTTTTGGCTTCCTTTGTTTCCTAAACTATTACTTGCCTTTATCATGCAAGATAATTGGATCAAGTAATTACTTAGCCCATAATTAAAACACCAAGACTTAAGCCCATAATTAATGGACTTAATTATTACAACTTAAAAATAAATCCTAAAATTAAACAATGGCGTGATCCAAAGTTGGCAAAGCCCAAGCACGCCATCTTGGTCTTCAATATAGTCCATGAAATTCGAGATGGAAATCTGCCAGAATCCCGTCACTCATTTTGGCAGCCATATTCCACGATGATACCATCAGAATCTTGGAAAACATAAAACATGAAAGTTGTAGCTTTATCTCTTATCGTTCCAGGGCTTCTTGAATCACCAAATTCCGAGTTATATCTAAAGAGATATGTTCCGAATACCAGAATGTGGCAGAATCTTTCAGGTTTCATATTTGACTTTGGCACCATGGACATGGATTCGGCTCATTCTCATCAATTCCTCCCTCCTCGAAAAGGATTCGTCCTCGAATCTTGAAATTGAGCTCCAGGGTCAAACACCAATATCACGAACTCATTGCAAACTCGAGCCAAGTAAAATTGGGAAGATGCCAATCTTGGCCAACAAGAATATATATCCTGCCAAAACACGACAAATGTATAAGGTAAAAGAAAGTACAATAATCTAAAACAAGACTTAGAATAATTTCCTTTCACCAAAAGAATAGAACGGGCAGAATATGTATGCAAAATCGAAATACATATAGCATGATTAGTCTTAACAAATTTTGCATGAGTCATAATGTTGAAGTTAATGAATTCAAAACAATAATGCAAATAACTATCATGTAGTTTATGCAAATCAGAAAACCGAATGTTCTTAATTAGAGAACTAACCAAGACGAATTCACTAACAACATCCATTAACACCTTATTTACGTTATGAACATGTAATGTAAGCAAAGGATGTAAACATATATGAATATAATCATAAAGACACGAAAATTCATAACAAGAAAACATATATGCATCCTTGGGAAAGTGTAAATGACATGAACGTATTAAGACCTCTAAAAACATGCAAAAGTTATCAAATATGAGAGTGTAATTCCAAAGACTAGAATGTAAACAATCTATTGAATAGTTGTAAACAGAAAATTTTACCTCTTGGAATTCAAAAGAAAGTTGGAACGGAGATAACTTACCATACAAGTGTTGAGTTACCAAAGGACCTCTTTGAACTTGATGGATTTGAGCAAAGTCACGAAACAAATAATCAAAGGAATGAATAATCCAGCAAGTAGAGTTAATATAATTAACACTTGAATGAGTGCATACAAAGGATTGATGTAGTTCGAAATTATAATCATTAAGCTCAAAATATAATTCATGTATTAGATAAGCAACATAGCATGTGAAGAAACTATACATAAACTCATTCAATATAAAATAATAGGAATTTATTATTGAAGAATTATGTGAAATAAGTTGCTTTCCAAAACACAAATCATTGGATTTTAAAACACATGGTAAAGAATTTCGAACTAATGTTTCAAAGGTATATGAAAGATATTGAAATTGAGTCAAAACAGAATTCAAACTTTGAAAATCAATAGCATTGACATTAACAAAGTTCTTGACATTTAAACCATTGAAATCAATCAAGAAACTTTCATACTTACCTAACTTACCTTGCTTACCTTGTGGGAAACAAGCTAAGGCGGATTGGATTGTTTCGAACTCCATTAAACTCTTAGGAACTCCAAAAACCTGCAAAACATATGTACTAGGCAGCAAACAATTCAAATGGTGATCACTATCATCAAGTAAGTACATTGATTGCTTATCTAGTATTCCTCTCTTAAACTCGCTAGAAGAAGTAAAATAACAAGACTTTAAAAGACTTAAAGCTCGGCCATTACAAGATGCACTAGCTATTACACTTTGTTGCTCTTGAACTTTCTTCTCCTTGGCGGCACTCATCTCTTTACAAGCTTTAGAAATTCTAGTTTGATCTTCAGAAACTTCACAAGGTGTTGAAGCTCGGATATTAAACTTCTTACCATCTTTCATGAGTGAATAGCAACTTTTGAGATCATTGTAAGCACCCTTGCAATCAAGCTGCCACGGTTTTCCCAATAAAAGACAAGATGTTTGCATAGGACATATATCACATAGTACCTCATCTTTGTACCTTCCAATTGAGAGTGCAACCTTGACTTGCATTGTCACCCATACTTCACCACAATTATCACTCCATTGCAGCAAGTAAGGATTTGGATGTGGAGTGGTTTGTAAATTCAACCTTTCTACCATGAGCTCATTAGCAAAGTTAGAGCTTTTCCCACTGTCAATCACTTTAGCACATACTGTACTTTGAACATTGCACCTTGTATAAAACTTTTGTACACATGCTGAAGATGTAGTTGTAGCCTCCTGAGTTTCATCATGTGGTTGTATCAACTTTTGGAATGTTTGCATTAATTCATCAATCTCCAACTTAAGAGTATTATTACTTTTTCTCGTAGGTAAATTTTTACGAACCCAGAAAGCCTATTATTTGGGTGGTCAATAAGAAAGTGGTTCGTGATATTCATTCCATTAATTTGTAATGAATCATATAGTTGGAGGCCTGGAATAAAGTCGAAATCACAGTTCCTAAATGTTCCATGGAGGTTTGTTGCTTCACGGCATTTAAGGTGTTGCCACCATGGAAATTACATTGTTGAGGACTTATGCCACAGTTCGGTATTATTGACATATCTCTCTCATATGATCTTCGATTATGCTGATTCAAGAGGCTGTAGAAACATAAGAGAAAGATCTACAACTTTTATGTTTTACACTTTCGCAGATTCGAAGAGCATCATGGTGAAATTGGCACGTGAAGATGACGCTGCTTGCTGGACTGGCGGGAATTCCGTTTTTTTAGTTTTGTTTCCATTTGTTAAGTCTTAGGATTTATTTTTGAGTTGTAATAATTAAGTCCATTAAACATTTACTTATGGGCTTAAGTCTTTGTGTTTTTAATTATGGGCTAAGTAATTACTTGATCCAATTATCTTGTATGATAATGGCAAGTAAAACAAATCCTTTTTGGACAAGGATTTGGTAGTTAGTTGTAGTTTACTTTTCCAATTTGGAAAGTTGATTAGTTTACAACTTGGATTAGTTAGTTAGCTAGTTTGTTAAGAAGTCAAGTTGTACTTTGCAACTACTAGGGTTTATTTCCTTTTCCTTCTTGGCATGGCCGAAACTCATCCCCTATAAAAAGGAGGTGCATGTAACGTTTTTACATAATAAGTTGGTGAATAAAATTGAGTTTTTAGCTTTGCTAAAATTCGTGAATTAACTCCTTGAGTTGTTCAAAGCCTTGAAGAGTTATTTAACTGTTCATTGTAGTTAATCCCCTTTAGCGTGACCTATAGGAGATTACACCAATTGTTCTTTATTTAAAGAGCAGGCCTAATTAACTTGTTTAACTGATTGAATTTTCATAGGTTAAATTAAGTTCATTAGTAATAAAACGTGAAATTTTGATTTACTCAATTCCTAGCGTTTTTCCTTTGATTTCGTTCCATCCAATTTTGTGTTCTTGTTGTGGATTATCTTGGTAAGAGCAACACGGTCCTATAGCTTGTGTGGGAGATTCGAATTTGGTCCAGGAGTTGGAGCCTCGGCCATACAACATTCGCATCAATTGGTATCAGAGATCAAGGTTGTTCATCAAAAATTCAGGTTTTACTCGTAGGTAAATTTTCGTTTTTTTCGGTCAGGGCAATATTGTTTTGCTCATATCTTATTCGTTTGGAGTCGAAATCGAGTTCCGTTTTTTGCGTTGTGATCCTTGTTTCTTCTAGTTACTGGGACGAAGTTTTTATGTTCAAAAAGTGTCATCCAAAGATCGAAAAAAAATTAGTCTTATTTTAGTCTTTATTTTGTCCCGGGCAAATATCAGATTGACTATAACTTTTTCGTTTTAACTCGGAATTTGATTCTGCTTTTTGCAGTGTGTTCCTTGTTTTAAATACTATTAGGGATGAAATTTATTTGGTCCATTCCAGCCCAGAAAATATTCGTGAAAAAAACAAAGATTCTTTGAGTTTTCTTTGCAATTTTTTTTTTTTGTGTCGTCAAGTTTCAATCTTTTGATTGTTCTTGATTCTTTGTGTCTTCTTAAATCATATTCTTGAGTCTAGTCAAATTTTTTTTTCCAACAAACATATACCTCTATTCATCAATTATGGCTTTTCAAAGTAAAAGGTATCAAAGGGAACTACGATCTATTGCGAAAGATTTAGAGGAGATTATGGTGATGTTTCAAGAAAAAATTCGAATTGAAGAACAGCAGAAAAAAGCCATTGAGGAAAGCACATTGGTAAAACCAACTTCTTTACCTACTCCCAAAGTTCGTGTTGTTAAATGCTTGAGGTGTTTAGGAGTTGGGCATAGTGCAATCCAATGCCCTCATTGGTATGATGAGCCGAAGGATGAACTTCTAGTGGATCTTCAACCATTAAACATGGAGAATGTGTGTGATGAGGTAAAGAATTCATCTTTTCTTTTAAATTGTCTTGGAGATATAGCACCTTTGGAGGTTGATATGGTTCAAATTGATAATGTCATGGCGGATCCAATTCCAGAAGATGTGATAATTCCAATTATTCCAATTGAAGTAACTTCTCAAACATATTTGTTTTCTTTTGATGTATTGAATATTGTAAATATGTGTGAGAATATAATACCCAATGATGAACATATAAAAAGTGAGGTTGTTGTTGTAAGTGGAAAAAGCCTAGAAGTGAATCTTGATGAAAAAGGCAAAGAAGAGATATCAAATCCCGTTGGAGATATTGTTGTATTTGGTTCTTCTTGTTGTCTAACAGATCATGTAGGTTATGATTTACTTGGTGTCACAACAATCGTTCAAGATTCGAGGTCGAATCTTCTCCAAGAAAGGGAGTATGATACGAACCCAGAAAGCCTATTATTTGGGTGGTCAATAAGCAAGTGGTTCGTGATATTCATTCCATTAATTTGTGATGAATCATATAGTTGGAGGCCTAGAATAAAGTCGAAATCACAGTTCCTAAATGTTCCATGGAGGTTTGTTGCTTCACGGCATTTAAGGTGTTGCCACCATGGAAATTACATTGTTGAGGACTTATGCCACAGTTCGGTATTATTGACATATCTCTCTCATATGATCTTCGATTATGCTGATTCAAGAGGCTGTAGAAACATAAGAGAAAGATCTACAACTTTTATGTTTTACACTTTCGCAGATTCGAAGAGCATCATGGTGAAATTGGCACGTGAAGATGACGCTGCTTGCTGGACTGGCGGGAATTCCGTTTTTTTAGTTTTGTTTCCATTTGTTAAGTCTTAGGATTTATTTTTGAGTTGTAATAATTAAATCCATTAAACATTTACTTATGGGCTTAAGTCTTTGTGTTTTTAATTATGGGCTAAGTAATTACTTGATCCAATTATCTTGTATGATAATGGCAAGTAAAACAAATCCTTTTTGGACAAGGATTTGGTAGTTAGTTGTAGTTTACTTTTCCAATTTGGAAAGTTGATTAGTTTAAAACTTGGATTAGTTAGTTAGCTAGTTTGTTAAGAAGTCAAGTTGTACTTTGCAACTACTAGGGTTTATTTCCTTTTCCTTCTTGGCATGGCCGAAACTCATCCCCTATAAAAAGTAGGTGCATGTAACGTTTTTACATAATAAGTTGGTGAATAAAATTGAGTTTTTAGCTTTGCTAAAATTCGTGAATTAACTCCTTGAGTTATTCAAAGCCTTGAAGAGTTATTTAACTGTTCATTGTAGTTAATCTCCTTTAGCGTGACCTATAGGAGATTACACCAATTGTTCTTTATTTAAAGAGCAGGCCTAATTAACTTGTTTAACTGATTGAATTTTCATAGGTTAAATTAAGTTCATTAGTAATAAAACGTGAAATTTTGATTTACTCAATTCCTAGCGTTTTTCCTTTGATTTCGTTCCATCCAATTTTGTGTTCTTGTTGTGGATTATCTTGGTAAGAGCAACACGGTCCTATAGCTTGTGTGGGAGATTCGAATTTGGTCCAGGAGTTGGAGCCTCGGCCATACAACATTCGCATCAATTGGTATCAGAGATCAAGGTTGTTCATCAAAAATTCAGGTTTTACTCGTAGGTAAATTTTCGTTTTTTTCGGTCAGGGCAATATTGTTTTGCTCATATCTTATTCGTTTGGAGTCGAAATCGAGTTCCGTTTTTTGCGTTGTGATCCTTGTTTCTTCTAGTTACTGGGACGAAGTTTTTATGTTCAAAAAGTGTCATCCAAAGATCGAAAAAAAATTAGTCTTATTTTAGTCTTTATTTTGTCCCGGGCAAATATCAGATTGACTATAACTTTTTCGTTTTAACTCGGAATTTGATTCTGCTTTTTGCAGTGTGTTCCTTGTTTTAAATACTATTAGGGATGAAATTTATTTGGTCCATTCCAGCCCAGAAAATATTCGTGAAAAAAACAAAGATTCTTTGAGTTTTCTTTGCAATTTTTTTTTTGTGTCGTCAAGTTTCAATCTTTTGATTGTTCTTGATTCTTTGTGTCTTCTTAAATCATATTCTTGAGTCTAGTCAAATTTTTTTTTTCCAACAAACATATACCTCTATTCATCAATTATGGCTTTTCAAAGTAAAAGGTATCAAAGGGAACTACGATCTATTGCGAAAGATTTAGAGGAGATTATGGTGATGTTTCAAGAAAAAATTCGAATTGAAGAACAGCAGAAAAAAGCCATTGAGGAAAGCACATTGGTAAAACCAACTTCTTTACCTACTCCCAAAGTTCGTGTTGTTAAATGCTTGAGGTGTTTAGGAGTTGGGCATAGTGCAATCCAATGCCCTCATTGGTATGATGAGCCGAAGGATGAACTTCTAGTGGATCTTCAACCATTAAACATGGAGAATGTGTGTGATGAGGTAAAGAATTCATCTTTTCTTTTAAATTGTCTTGGAGATATAGCACCTTTGGAGGTTGATATGGTTCAAATTGATAATGTCATGGCGGATCCAATTCCAGAAGATGTGATAATTCCAATTATTCCAATTGAAGTAACTTCTCAAACATATTTGTTTTCTTTTGATGTATTGAATATTGTAAATATGTGTGAGAATATAATACCCAATGATGAACATATAAAAAGTGAGGTTGTTGTTGTAAGTGGAAAAAGCCTAGAAGTGAATCTTGATGAAAAAGGCAAAGAAGAGATATCAAATCCCGTTGGAGATATTGTTGTATTTGGTTCTTCTTGTTGTCTAACAGATCATGTAGGTTATGATTTACTTGGTGTCACAACAATCGTTCAAGATTCGAGGTCGAATCTTCTCCAAGAAAGGGAGTATGATACGAACCCAGAAAGCCTATTATTTGGGTGGTCAATAAGCAAGTGGTTCGTGATATTCATTCCATTAATTTGTGATGAATCATATAGTTGGAGGCCTAGAATAAAGTCGAAATCACAGTTCCTAAATGTTCCATGGAGGTTTGTTGCTTCACGGCATTTAAGGTGTTGCCACCATGGAAATTACATTGTTGAGGACTTATGCCACAGTTCGGTATTATTGACATATCTCTCTCATATGATCTTCGATTATGCTGATTCAAGAGGCTGTAGAAACATAAGAGAAAGATCTACAACTTTTATGTTTTACACTTTCGCAGATTCGAAGAGCATCATGGTGAAATTGGCACGTGAAGATGACGCTGCTTGCTGGACTGGCGGGAATTCCGTTTTTTTAGTTTTGTTTCCATTTGTTAAGTCTTAGGATTTATTTTTGAGTTGTAATAATTAAATCCATTAAACATTTACTTATGGGCTTAAGTCTTTGTGTTTTTAATTATGGGCTAAGTAATTACTTGATCCAATTATCTTGTATGATAATGGCAAGTAAAACAAATCCTTTTTGGACAAGGATTTGGTAGTTAGTTGTAGTTTACTTTTCCAATTTGGAAAGTTGATTAGTTTAAAACTTGGATTAGTTAGTTAGCTAGTTTGTTAAGAAGTCAAGTTGTACTTTGCAACTACTAGGGTTTATTTCCTTTTCCTTCTTGGCATGGCCGAAACTCATCCCCTATAAAAAGTAGGTGCATGTAACGTTTTTACATAATAAGTTGGTGAATAAAATTGAGTTTTTAGCTTTGCTAAAATTCGTGAATTAACTCCTTGAGTTGTTCAAAGCCTTGAAGAGTTATTTAACTGTTCATTGTAGTTAATCCCCTTTAGCGTGACCTATAGGAGATTACACCAATTGTTCTTTATTTAAAGAGCAGGCCTAATTAACTTGTTTAACTGATTGAATTTTCATAGGTTAAATTAAGTTCATTAGTAATAAAACGTGAAATTTTGATTTACTCAATTCCTAGCGTTTTTCCTTTGATTTCGTTCCATCCAATTTTGTGTTCTTGTTGTGGATTATCTTGGTAAGAGCAACACGGTCCTATAGCTTGTGTGGGAGATTCGAATTTGGTCCAGGAGTTGGAGCCTCGGCCATACAACATTCGCATCAATTGGTATCAGAGATCAAGGTTGTTCATCAAAAATTCAGGTTTTACTCGTAGGTAAATTTTCGTTTTTTTCGGTCAGGGCAATATTGTTTTGCTCATATCTTATTCGTTTGGAGTCGAAATCGAGTTCCGTTTTTTGCGTTGTGATCCTTGTTTCTTCTAGTTACTGGGACGAAGTTTTTATGTTCAAAAAGTGTCATCCAAAGATCGAAAAAAAATTAGTCTTATTTTAGTCTTTATTTTGTCCCGGGCAAATATCAGATTGACTATAACTTTTTCGTTTTAACTCGGAATTTGATTCTGCTTTTTGCAGTGTGTTCCTTGTTTTAAATACTATTAGGGATGAAATTTATTTGGTCCATTCCAGCCCAGAAAATATTCGTGAAAAAAACAAAGATTCTTTGAGTTTTCTTTGCAATTTTTTTTTTGTGTCGTCAAGTTTCAATCTTTTGATTGTTCTTGATTCTTTGTGTCTTCTTAAATCATATTCTTGAGTCTAGTCAAATTTTTTTTTTCCAACAAACATATACCTCTATTCATCAATTATGGCTTTTCAAAGTAAAAGGTATCAAAGGGAACTACGATCTATTGCGAAAGATTTAGAGGAGATTATGGTGATGTTTCAAGAAAAAATTCGAATTGAAGAACAGCAGAAAAAAGCCATTGAGGAAAGCACATTGGTAAAACCAACTTCTTTACCTACTCCCAAAGTTCGTGTTGTTAAATGCTTGAGGTGTTTAGGAGTTGGGCATAGTGCAATCCAATGCCCTCATTGGTATGATGAGCCGAAGGATGAACTTCTAGTGGATCTTCAACCATTAAACATGGAGAATGTGTGTGATGAGGTAAAGAATTCATCTTTTCTTTTAAATTGTCTTGGAGATATAGCACCTTTGGAGGTTGATATGGTTCAAATTGATAATGTCATGGCGGATCCAATTCCAGAAGATGTGATAATTCCAATTATTCCAATTGAAGTAACTTCTCAAACATATTTGTTTTCTTTTGATGTATTGAATATTGTAAATATGTGTGAGAATATAATACCCAATGATGAACATATAAAAAGTGAGGTTGTTGTTGTAAGTGGAAAAAGCCTAGAAGTGAATCTTGATGAAAAAGGCAAAGAAGAGATATCAAATCCCGTTGGAGATATTGTTGTATTTGGTTCTTCTTGTTGTCTAACAGATCATGTAGGTTATGATTTACTTGGTGTCACAACAATCGTTCAAGATTCGAGGTCGAATCTTCTCCAAGAAAGGGAGTATGATACGAACCCAGAAAGCCTATTATTTGGGTGGTCAATAAGCAAGTGGTTCGTGATATTCATTCCATTAATTTGTGATGAATCATATAGTTGGAGGCCTAGAATAAAGTCGAAATCACAGTTCCTAAATGTTCCATGGAGGTTTGTTGCTTCACGGCATTTAAGGTGTTGCCACCATGGAAATTACATTGTTGAGGACTTATGCCACAGTTCGGTATTATTGACATATCTCTCTCATATGATCTTCGATTATGCTGATTCAAGAGGCTGTAGAAACATAAGAGAAAGATCTACAACTTTTATGTTTTACACTTTCGCAGATTCGAAGAGCATCATGGTGAAATTGGCACGTGAAGATGACGCTGCTTGCTGGACTGGCGGGAATTCCGTTTTTTTAGTTTTGTTTCCATTTGTTAAGTCTTAGGATTTATTTTTGAGTTGTAATAATTAAATCCATTAAACATTTACTTATGGGCTTAAGTCTTTGTGTTTTTAATTATGGGCTAAGTAATTACTTGATCCAATTATCTTGTATGATAATGGCAAGTAAAACAAATCCTTTTTGGACAAGGATTTGGTAGTTAGTTGTAGTTTACTTTTCCAATTTGGAAAGTTGATTAGTTTAAAACTTGGATTAGTTAGTTAGCTAGTTTGTTAAGAAGTCAAGTTGTACTTTGCAACTACTAGGGTTTATTTCCTTTTCCTTCTTGGCATGGCCGAAACTCATCCCCTATAAAAAGTAGGTGCATGTAACGTTTTTACATAATAAGTTGGTGAATAAAATTGAGTTTTTAGCTTTGCTAAAATTCGTGAATTAACTCCTTGAGTTGTTCAAAGCCTTGAAGAGTTATTTAACTGTTCATTGTAGTTAATCCCCTTTAGCGTGACCTATAGGAGATTACACCAATTGTTCTTTATTTAAAGAGCAGGCCTAATTAACTTGTTTAACTGATTGAATTTTCATAGGTTAAATTAAGTTCATTAGTAATAAAACGTGAAATTTTGATTTACTCAATTCCTAGCGTTTTTCCTTTGATTTCGTTCCATCCAATTTTGTGTTCTTGTTGTGGATTATCTTGGTAAGAGCAACACGGTCCTATAGCTTGTGTGGGAGATTCGAATTTGGTCCAGGAGTTGGAGCCTCGGCCATACAACATTCGCATCAATTGGTATCAGAGATCAAGGTTGTTCATCAAAAATTCAGGTTTTACTCGTAGGTAAATTTTCGTTTTTTTCGGTCAGGGCAATATTGTTTTGCTCATATCTTATTCGTTTGGAGTCGAAATCGAGTTCCGTTTTTGCGTTGTGATCCTTGTTTCTTCTAGTTACTGGGACGAAGTTTTTATGTTCAAAAAGTGTCATCCAAAGATCGAAAAAAAATTAGTCTTATTTTAGTCTTTATTTTGTCCCGGGCAAATATCAGATTGACTATAACTTTTTCGTTTTAACTCGGAATTTGATTCTGCTTTTTGCAGTGTGTTCCTTGTTTTAAATACTATTAGGGATGAAATTTATTTGGTCCATTCCAGCCCAGAAAATATTCGTGAAAAAAACAAAGATTCTTTGAGTTTTCTTTGCAATTTTTTTTTTTTGTGTCGTCAAGTTTCAATCTTTTGATTGTTCTTGATTCTTTGTGTCTTCTTAAATCATATTCTTGAGTCTAGTCAAATTTTTTTTCCAACAAACATATACCTCTATTCATCAATTATGGCTTTTCAAAGTAAAAGGTATCAAAGGGAACTACGATCTATTGCGAAAGATTTAGAGGAGATTATGGTGATGTTTCAAGAAAAAATTCGAATTGAAGAACAGCAGAAAAAAGCCATTGAGGAAAGCACATTGGTAAAACCAACTTCTTTACCTACTCCCAAAGTTCGTGTTGTTAAATGCTTGAGGTGTTTAGGAGTTGGGCATAGTGCAATCCAATGCCCTCATTGGTATGATGAGCCGAAGGATGAACTTCTAGTGGATCTTCAACCATTAAACATGGAGAATGTGTGTGATGAGGTAAAGAATTCATCTTTTCTTTTAAATTGTCTTGGAGATATAGCACCTTTGGAGGTTGATATGGTTCAAATTGATAATGTCATGGCGGATCCAATTCCAGAAGATGTGATAATTCCAATTATTCCAATTGAAGTAACTTCTCAAACATATTTGTTTTCTTTTGATGTATTGAATATTGTAAATATGTGTGAGAATATAATACCCAATGATGAACATATAAAAAGTGAGGTTGTTGTTGTAAGTGGAAAAAGCCTAGAAGTGAATCTTGATGAAAAAGGCAAAGAAGAGATATCAAATCCCGTTGGAGATATTGTTGTATTTGGTTCTTCTTGTTGTCTAACAGATCATGTAGGTTATGATTTACTTGGTGTCACAACAATCGTTCAAGATTCGAGGTCGAATCTTCTCCAAGAAAGGGAGTATGATACGAACCCAGAAAGCCTATTATTTGGGTGGTCAATAAGCAAGTGGTTCGTGATATTCATTCCATTAATTTGTGATGAATCATATAGTTGGAGGCCTGGAATAAAGTCGAAATCACAGTTCCTAAATGTTCCATGGAGGTTTGTTGCTTCACGGCATTTAAGGTGTTGCCACCATGGAAATTACATTGTTGAGGACTTATGCCACAGTTCGGTATTATTGACATATCTCTCTCATATGATCTTCGATTATGCTGATTCAAGAGGCTGTAGAAACATAAGAGAAAGATCTACAACTTTTATGTTTTACACTTTCGCAGATTCGAAGAGCATCATGGTGAAATTGGCACGTGAAGATGACGCTGCTTGCTGGACTGGCGGGAATTCCGTTTTTTTAGTTTTGTTTCCATTTGTTAAGTCTTAGGATTTATTTTTGAGTTGTAATAATTAAATCCATTAAACATTTACTTATGGGCTTAAGTCTTTGTGTTTTTAATTATGGGCTAAGTAATTACTTGATCCAATTATCTTGTATGATAATGGCAAGTAAAACAAATCCTTTTTGGACAAGGATTTGGTAGTTAGTTGTAGTTTACTTTTCCAATTTGGAAAGTTGATTAGTTTAAACTTGGATTAGTTAGTTAGCTAGTTTGTTAAGAAGTCAAGTTGTACTTTGCAACTACTAGGGTTTATTTCCTTTTCCTTCTTGGCATGGCCGAAACTCATCCCCTATAAAAAGTAGGTGCATGTAACGTTTTTACATAATAAGTTGGTGAATAAAATTGAGTTTTTAGCTTTGCTAAAATTCGTGAATTAACTCCTTGAGTTGTTCAAAGCCTTGAAGAGTTATTTAACTGTTCATTGTAGTTAATCCCCTTTAGCGTGACCTATAGGAGATTACACCAATTGTTCTTTATTTAAAGAGCAGGCCTAATTAACTTGTTTAACTGATTGAATTTTCATAGGTTAAATTAAGTTCATTAGTAATAAAACGTGAAGTTTTGATTTACTCAATTCCTAGCGTTTTTCCTTTGATTTCGTTCCATCCAATTTTGTGTTCTTGTTGTGGATTATCTTGGTAAGAGCAACACGGTCCTATAGCTTGTGTGGGAGATTCGAATTTGGTCCAGGAGTTGGAGCCTCGGCCATACAACATTCGCATTAATTCATCAATCTCCAACTTAAGAGTATTATCAGGTTTTACTCGTAGGTAAATTTTTGTTTTTTTTTTGTCAGGGCAATATTGTTTTGCTCATATCTTATTCGTTTGGAGTCGAAATCGAGTTCCATTTTTTGCGTTGTGATCCTTGTTTCTTCTAGTTACTGTGATGAAGTTTTTATGTTCAAAAAGTGTCATCCAAAAATCGAAAAAAAATCAGTCTTATTTTAGTCTTTAATTTTGTCCCGGGAAAATATCAGATTGACTATAACTTTTTCGTTTTAACTCGGAATTTGATTCTGCTTTTTGCAGTGTGTTCCTTGTTTTAAATACTATTAGGGAAGAAATTTATTTGTTCTATTCCAGCCCAGAAAATATTCGTGAAAAAAACAAAGTTTCTTTGAGATTTCTTTGTAATTTTTTTTTTGTGTAGTCAAGTTTCAATCTTTTGATTGTTCTTGATTCTTTGTGTCTTCTTAACTCATATTCTTGAGTCTAGTGAAATTTTGTTCCAACAAAAATATACCTCTATTCATCAATTATGACTTTTCAAAGTAAAAGGTATCAAAGGGAACTTCGATCTATTGCGAAAGATCTAGAGGAGATTATAGTGATGTTTCAAGAAAAAATTCGAATTGAAGAACAGCAGAAAAAGGCCATTGAGGAAAGCACATGGGTAATTTAACTTCTATACCTACTCCCAAAGTTCGAGTTGTTAAATGCTTGAGGTGTTTAGGAGTTGTTAATATGATTCAATGAAAGCTTCGGGATCTGATTTACCATGAAAGGTAGAGAAATCAACTCGGAATTAGTTGATTCAAAAACCAATCTCTTTGTTTTGAAATCTAGTTTCTGAATTTCTTAGTTTCTGGTGGTAAATCAAATTATAACTTTCACGTGTTCTAAACACTCTTGACGTGATTTCTTGTTACATCTCTTGATTTGATTTGTGAAAATTTGTGTGTGGAACTTGCTGATTGAGATCTTGCTATTAAAGTAATTGAACTTTGGTGAATCTTAATAACCCCACATATTCATTAATTGAGAGTAGTAGCTAGGTTAAACAAGAGAGAACACTACCCAAAAAGAGAGGAGAGTACCTACTACCCCAAAGTGAGGAACCCGTGAGGATCATATACATATTCTTGCGCTTTTTTCTTCACTAACTTGCAGGTACAAATGGAGGACGAACAAAGTAAGTCCCAAACCGAACAACAACAAAAGAGGACCGATCCGTCACTTGCCCAAATTTTGCAAGATATCAACCTTCGCCTTCAATTCTTAGAGTCGGTAACACCACCTCCAAAATCAAAGAAATCCCGAAAACTAGAGTCCCAAGAAGATAGTGAATCTAGTGAGGAAAAAGAGGAGGAATACTCGAGCTCTTCTAAAGGTGATAAGTCTAAAGTTTCCATTGAATCTGTTAAACTCACCATCTCTACCTTTCATGGTAAATCAGATCCCGAAGCTTTCTTTGATTGGGTTCGAGATTTGGAACACTATTTTGAAGGTAATGATGTCCCCGAGAAAAGGCAATATCGAATTACTTTTATGCATCTTAAAGACTATGCTAGTCTTTGGTGGGATCAAGTTGTTCGTTCTAGGAGACAAGACGGTGAAAGGCCAGTTAAGACTTGGAATCAAATGAAGGCAATCATGAGAAAGAAGTATGTTCCTTCACACTTTAATAGAGAGCTCAACCGAAAATTGCATACTCTTGTGCAAGGTAGCCGAACAGTTGAAGATTACTATCATGAGATGGAATCTTTGATGATTAAAGCCAATATTCAAGAAGACCCCGACACAACCATTGAGAGATTTCTTAGAGGTATGAATCCCGAATTGGCTTATCAAGTTGATCTTCAAAGTTACATTGATATTAATGAACTTGTTCACAAAGCTATCAAAATTGAGAAGCATATGAAGGGTAAAGGGCGAAATTTTCAACAACCATTGCCGCCTTGGAGGAGAGATCAAAAGCCGACTTTTACACCTCCACCAAAACCGAAAGTTTTCAACCAAAATCAGCCTTCAAACACTTCAAGTAATGCTCCCAAAACAGTCCGCAACCTTGCTGAATCTTCCACTAAGGTGACGCCTAAACCAAATGAAAGATTGAGGGACATTAGATGTTACAAGTGTCAAGGTTATGGCCATTATCAAAGTGACTGCCCAACCAAAAAGTTGATGATAATTCGTGATAATGGAGAGGTTGACAGTGATGAAGAATGTGCCGACATGCCACCACTTGAAGAGAAGTACCAAAGTAATGAAGATAGTGAAGATCTTATTTACAATGTTGGTGATTTCTCATTGGTTACTCACCGAGTCTTGAATGCACAACCACGAGTTGAAGATGATTTGTCTCAAAGGGAAAACATCTTTCACGCTAGATGCATGGTTCAAGGTAAGACTTGTAGCTTGATTATTGATAGTGGAAGTTGTACCAATGTGGCAAGCACATTAATTGTTAAGAAGCTTAACTTGACTTGCATGAAACATCCAAATCCATATAAGCTTCAATGGCTTAATAACACTGCCGAGAGTAAGGTGACTAAACAAGTTAAATTTTCTATGTCCATTGGAAAGTATGTTGATGATATTGTTTGTGATGTTGTACCAATGGAAGCTAGTCACATATTACTTGGTCGTCCATGGCAATTTGACCGAGATGTTACATATCATGCAAGGAAGAATTATTATTCTTTTGATTATCATGGCCGAAAGTACAATCTAAGGGCTTTGAGTCCGAGCCAAGCTTTTGAAGATCAAGCAAGCATTGCTACATCTTGTGCTCAAATGAGAGATGAAAAAGAGAAAGAGAAGAAAGTTCAAGAGAAGAGCAATGTAATAGCTAGTGCATCTTGTAATAGCCGAGATTTAAGTGTTATCAAATCTTGTAATTTTGCTTCTTCTAGTGAGTTTAAGAAAGCATTAGTAGCTAGGCAAACAATGTACTTACTTGATAATAGTGATCACCATTTGAATTGTTTGCTGCCTAGTTCTTTTGTTTTGCAGGTTTATGGAGTTCCTAGACAACTAATGGAGTTGCAAACAACTCATTATCAATTGGAAGGGATCCAATCTGCCTTAGCTTGTTTTCCACAAGGTAAGCAAGGTAAGTTAGGTAAGTTTTCACTTGATTTTGATCTTAAAAATGTTAAGAACTTTGTTATTATCAATTCGGTTGAGTTTCAAAGTTTTCAAACTGTTTTTAGTCAATTTCAAAAGCTTCCCTATACTTTAACACAAATAGTTTGGAATTTTGTTAAGTGTGTTTTAGAGTCTAACACCTTCTGTTTTGATAAGCAAATCGATTTACATAATTCTTCAATAGTTACATCAATATATTTTGAATTGAATGAATTTATGTATAGCATGATAGTGTGTTATGTTGCTTATCTAATACATGAATTATATTTTGAGCTTAATGATTATATTTTCGAACTACATCAAACCTTTGTATGCAATCATTCAAGTGTTAACTATATTGACTCTACTTGCTGGATTATTGTTTCTTTTGATTCTTTAAAACGTGATTTTGATCACATCCATTAAGTTCAAAGAAGTCCTTGGATAATTCCGCACTTGATTGGTAGGTTATCTAAGTTCCAAATTTCTTTTGAATTCCGAGAGGTAAAATTTTCTGTTTACATAGATTGTTTACATTCTAGTCTTTGGAATTATACTCTCATATTTGATAACTTTCGCATGTTTTTCAAGGTATTAGTTCGTCCATGTGATTTCCAATTTTGTCAAGGTGCATTTAGGGATAGCTATTATGATACATTACATGCACTATCCACACTTGTGACTTATTTTGACATTGATGCAACTTCCTCTTATATAAGAACATATATTCGTCCATATCAATTTATGTTTATTATTCATAACTTTGTTCTTTGGACTAATAGATTTCTTTTGTTCTTTGGGGAAATAAAGCCTGATTGCTCGCGAGGTGTTGCATTCCGAAACAACTTGATTCTTGTGAAGTTCGTGATTTTGGTGTTTGATCCAGGAACTCAACTTCTAAGATTCGAGGACGAATCCTTTCGAGGAGGGAGGGAATGATGAGAATGAGCCGTGTCCATGTTCGTGGTGTTAAAGTCACTTGGTCATCCTGAAAGTTTCTGTCACGTTTTGGTATTCTGGACATAACTCTTTCGATATAACTTGGAATTGCATGATTCAAGAAGCTCTGGAACGATAAGAGATAGAGCTACAACTTTCATGTTTTATGTTTTCCAAGATTCTGACGGTATCATCGTGGAATATGGCTGCCAAAATGAGTGACGGGATTCTGGCAGATTTCCATCTCGAATTTCATGGACTATATTGAAGACCAAGATGGCGTGCTTGGGCTTTGCCAACTTTGGATCACGCCATTGTTTAATTTTAGGGTTTATTTTTAAAGTTGTAATAATTAAGTCCATTAATTATGGGCTTAAGTCTTGGTGTTTTAATTATGGGCTAAGTAATTATTTGATCCAATTATCTTGTATGATAATGGCAAGTAAAACAAATCCTTTTTGGACAAGGATTTGGTAGTTAGTTGTAGTTTCCTTTTCCAATTTGGAAAGTTGATTAGTTTACAACTTGGATTAGTTAGTTAGCTAGTTTGTTAAGAAGTCAAGTTGTACTTTGCAACTACTAGGGATTATTTCCTTTTCCTTCTTGGCATGGCCGAAACTCATCCCCTATAAAAAGGAGATGCATGTAACGTTTTTTACATAATAAGTTGGTGAATAAAATTGAGTTTTTAGCTTTGCTAATTCATGAATTAACTCCTTGAGTGTTCAAAGCCTTGAAGAGTTATTTAACTGTTCATTGTAGTTAATCCCCTTTAGCGTGACCTATAGGAGATTACACCATTATTCTTTATTTAAAGAGCAGGCCTAATTACTTGTTTAACTGATGGAATTTTCATAGGTTAAATTAAGTTCATTAGTATAAAACGTGAAGTTTTGATTTAACTCAATTCCTAGCGTTTTTCCTTTGATTTCGTTCCATCCAATTTTGTGTTCTGTTGTGGATTATCTTGGTAAGAGCAACACGGTCCTATAGCTGTGTGGGAGATTCGAATTTGGTCCAGGAGTTTTGAGCCTCGGCCATAACAACATTCGCATCAGCGCATTAACATATAGTATCGGGTTATAGTTAAAAAATTGTGAGTTTGTAAAAAACAATGTACATATGCTTTTAATTGACTACTCTTTTGTTAATCATCTAAATTAGTAGTAAACATGGAAAGTAGCGGATTATGACAAAAAAATTAAAAATTTCAAAAAATATCGATTTCCATATATTATAGCCTTGAGCTTTCGATAGAAAATTTCAATATTTCATGAGTTACAAGTTTTTGATATATAGGAAAATACAATTTTCATTACAACTTTTTGTAAACTTCAGTTTTGATTTTAAGAAGAGCAGCTACATTTCATAAAATTGTGTGTGATGCTTTTAATAGTCCATTTTTCTTCAATTTAATACAAAAAATATAAACTTAAAAATTAATGACACAGAAATGATGAAGTAAAAATTAAAAAAAAGAAATTATATACCTTTGTTTTTTCTTTGGATAAATAACCAAAATAGTCCCTAGGTAAGTATTATTTTTCTTTCTAGTCTGTAATATATATATATATATATATATATATATATATATATATATGGTCACTCAATTTAAATTTTTTTATACAAATGGTTCTCATCTCATTTTTCATCAGTTAATTAGTAACCACATTTGTCATGTGATACAAAACGACGTCATTATAAATGTAATAAAATCACCTGACAATCTCGTTAGACGAATAAAAAATAAATTGAAAAATAATTTTTTAAATAATATTAATTGAGAAATAAAATCTAATTCTTTCATAATTCGTAATTAAATCAATACGTACCTTCAATGACCATTAAGCTCATTTAATCTTTTTCCTTAGTCAATATTGGCGATATGAGTAAAGCATCACAAAGAAACTGCAAGGTATAGAAGAATAAAATTATTGATTGATTCCGTGGGAAGAATTCTCAGCGAAACCGACAAAAAGAGGAAGGCTAGATCTACTGTCAAATCCAACACGATCTTTGACGTCATTCGATGATCAAATCGTTGTTGTGTCTTTAATATACGTGTGTAAGAGTGATATCGACATGCAAGAGTGATGTCTAGTCGAGATTCTATTGATTTATTAATTGCGTTTAAAATTATAGTTATATTCCTTTATTTATTACTATCAAAGAAATTGAGACCATACCGAATTTGTTCATGAACACTCGGTCACTAACATTATAGGTATAATTTAGTTAATTTAATGTATTGTGACAATTCATGTTAAGGTTCAATTTCAATTCAAACTCATATATTGTGATTTGTGTGCGTATAAATATATAAAAAATGATTTTTTTAATATTTAATAATTTATTTAATTTATATATATACACACACATTTAATTTATATTATGTAATCAATATTTTAACTGAAATCTTAATAAGCTGTTCACAAAAGTAAACGAAGTTTTACCTATTTGTTCATTTATTAATCGAGGTTAAGATTATATTCGTATTCATTCATTTATTTATGACGTTGCCTAACTCATCACAGCAAATATACTTTGTGACCTTTACCTTTAAATGATAAAGCTTTTAGAAAAAGAATTGGTGCTGAGGCTAGCATTTGGAAGATTTGGAGGCATAAGTTTTGGAGTTGGGTGATGGCGAATTGAAGAAGAAAAGTGAAGAGGGTTCTGTTTCAACAAACCAATTCAAAATTTCCAATTTTTGGTCTAACGAATTTTGGTTGGCCAAAGGAAAAAATTGCACTCTTTCTTTGAGAATTTTAAAAGAGTACATGTCTTCTAGATGAAGAAGAAAAGTTCCCGTCATGATAGTTGTTGATTCCATGATGAACAACAAGGTTTTTTTTTTTAAAAAAAAATATTTTGGTTTTGTCTCTTCATTAATTATTTTTGAATTAATAGTTATTTTTAAATATGGTTTTTTATATCATTTTGTATATTAATTATGTTACAATCTACAATCAGCAAGTTTGGTAAACCACTCGGGGAGGTATTTAGTTGTTTTAAAATTGTTGTTTCACTTTTTATATAAATTTTTTAATTAAATCACAAATTTAGTAACTCTATCTAGTTATAAACAACGTGTCTGTTTACAAGTAATCCGTTCTATTTTCAAGAAAAGGAAGAAAATTTCGGTTCCAACTTCAGAAAAACAAAGAAAATTTATTGAGATAGGTGAAATTCCCCCTCTCAGATCATAAATCCGGCTAGCTAGCTCCCGGCTACTTGTCCTTTGGACCCTTCGCCCCATAGATGGAAGGTCTGCTGTAAGCCAGAAGCTCCTACTAAGTGATCGAAGTCGAATGTAATCCGTTCTATTTTCAGGAAAAGGAAGAAAATTTTGGTTCTAACTTCAGGAAAATGAAGAAAATTGCCATAAGTTGACAGCTGATTTAAAAATATTGTCAAATCTTATTATATGAATCACATTAAAATTCATGTAAGACACAGTAGTCAAACGTGACCTATATATCTGAATCCACCTAATGGTCTGGATTAATACTTAGTTGTTGTTGTTGTTTAAATCACAATATCAAATTAATAAAATAAGTTAATTGTGAACTATGAGTACTAGTGTTTGATAAAGAAAATGTGTCAACGATTGGAAACAGAAATGACAATTTGTTCTCCTAATGTAGTCCGTAGATAATCTTTTAGATTTCTATAAATAGAGAGGGTACTAGTGTTTGTTTAGAAAGCAAAAGTATTCCAAAACAAAACTAATCACAATTGGAACAACTTTGCTCGCAAATGGCTACTGTTGAGAGTTATTCAACTGAGCTTCTTGGAGCTCAAGCACATATTTGGACACAAATGTTCAACTTCAAGAATTCTGCTGCTCTAAAATGTGCAATTCAGCTTGGTATCCCAGATGTAATTCAGAAACATGGCAAGCCCATTACTCTTTCTGAGCTGACTTCTGTCATCCCAATTAACCCTTCTAAAGCTCGCGGTATCGATCGCATTATGCGAATTTTAGTAAATGCTGGTATTTTTGGTCAAGAAGAGGAGGGTTATTCTCTCACTCCTGCAGGCCGCCTTCTGCACAAAGATGAACCTGTTAATTCAAGACCACTGGTTCTGATGATTCTTGATATTGTCAATCTGAAGCCATATAATGCATTGAGCGAATGGTTCCAGAACGATGATCCAACTCCATTTTATACTGCACATGGGAAGAATTCTTGGGAATATAATGCCGACGAACCGAGATTTAGCAAGCTGTTTGATGAAGCAATGGCGTGTGATTCACATTTGGTCAAAAATCTGTTGGTGACTAAGTGCAAACATGTGTTTGAAGGCTTGACATCTTTGGTGGATGTTGGAGGTGGCAATGGCACAATTGGAAGGGCAATTGCCAGTGCTTTCCCTAACTTAAAGTGCACTGTGTATGATCTTCCACATGTTGTTGCCAATCAAGAGGGAACTGTGAACTTGGATTTTGTTGCAGGAAGTATGTTGGATAAGGTTCCCAATGCCAATGCAATCTTACTCAAGGTAATATTTTCTTGTGGTGTGGATACTATCACCATTTCAATTAAAAAATAATTATTATTATATATATAATAATTTTTTTCACTTAAGATTTTCTGTTACATTCTTACATTCAGTATTTCATTTTCAATTTTATTTTTGGGTAAATTACATCTACCTCTCTTGAGGTAAAGCCATATTATTAATTGGTCCCTATAGTTTGGCCAAATTACGATCACCCATGATCTAACCACTATATTACCCTTGACTTAACCAATATTTAACAAAAAAAAAAAAAACCTACTGTAAGCAAGTCAACAAAAAAAATGACTGAATTTCTAATTTTGCCCTTATTCTAAATGGATAAGTGTTAATATAAAGTTGTTCATTCTATTAGATTAAATATAAATTAATAAAACTAATTTTTTTTGACAAGGGCACTATTAATACCATTACCTCACTAGATTGAATTTAAATTAATTTGAATTATTTTTTATTTTAAGTAGATAAGTAATTGTGTTATTTTTATTTTATTTTCTATTACACTAAATATAAACTAATAAAATTAAAAAATCTCGGTCAAAGACATCATTAACACTATTAACCCCCAGATTAAATGAGAATTAATTTAATTTTTTTTAATTTTTTTATTTTAAGTAAATAAGTAATTATGTTCTTTTCACTTTAAATTTCCACTATATTAAATATAAACTAATATAATTTAAAAAATTAGTAAAAAATATCATTAACATCGTTCACAAGATTAAATTAGAATTAACTTTAGTTCTTTTCATTTTTTTAAATTTTAAGTGAATAAAGTGATTGGATTCTTTTTATTTTAATTTTCAAATCATAAGTTAGGGTTCTTTGGTAATTTTATTCGATCCATTAGTAAAATTTAGGCTAAGGGGGGTGACTGTAATATGGCTAAACTATAGGGATCGATTCGTAATATAGCTTTACCTTAGGGGAGGTAGATGTAATTCACCCTTTATTTTATAGATACACGTTACACGTCTTTATAATTAATCAAAACCCTATAAAGTGATTATTGAATCCTATGGAATAAGTGTTAAAGATATGCGACGTTTATCCATAGCATGAAATAGATAATGAAATATTGAATGTAGCAAAAGATCTATTAAGCAATTTTTTTTTACTATCAACTGAGAAAACTCGTTCATTTTTTTCTCCTTTATATATGTTTAATAATATGATATTATTATTGTCAAACAGAATGTTCTCCATGATTGGAATGATGAAGACTGTGTGAAGATTCTCAAGAACTGCAGAAAGGCAATTCCTGGGAGAGATAAAGGAGGAAAAGTGATTATCATAGAAATAGTAATGGACAGCACAATGCAAGCTAATGAGACAATTGAAGCACAAATTTGCCTGGACATTCAAATGCTTGTTACGTGCGATGGTAAAGAAAGAACTGAGAAAGAATGGGCAACAGTCATCTCTGATGCAGGTTTCAGCAACTATAAAGTATTTCCAGTTTTGGGTGCAAGGAGTATCATTGAAGTGTATCCTTAAGTTAAAAAGGAATTAATAATGTTGGTTTTTTGACATATTAATATTGATATAATATAAGAATAAGTGTGAGTTATTAATAAACTTTATTGTTGAGGTATATATTATATGTAAACCTCTGCATCTTTGTGCCTTTTCTACTTTGTGTTGTGTTGAAACTTTCCTATTGTGTACTTTTTCTACTACTTGCTATATTGAAATAAATGTGATGAGTTATGAATTTTGGTACTGAGGTATATATTATTTTCTACTATTTGTTGTGTTAAAATAAGTGTGAGTTATGAACCCTCTTAATTAAGGGTTGTTTGATAAAACATTTCAAATTTGAAAATTAATTTATTCAAATCTGAACTAATCAAAATTTGTATGATCGAAATACGCATATTGCACATTTTAATAGATTAAAAGAATTGAAAACGTGGGTAAAATAATGATAGAATTTTAAGGGATAAAATCGACTTAATTTGTTTAGTTTGAGAGTAAGGTTAACTACGACATAATTAACAGTCCTTTCACATATTCTCATACACTAAATAAATTTACACATGCATGCATATTACAAATATGTACATTTTCATATATTATACATATTTACACATACTACACATATTTTCGTACACTATATATATTTACATATACTGCGCACATTTTCACACACACACACACACACTATATATATATATATATATTTATATATACTACACATTTTTACAGATTTCTTACTAAGTTAGGAATGAAAAATGAGCTATAGATTTTTTTTTTTTTGAGAATCGTTTTCTTCTAAAATCCGAAGATAATAAGACTATAATTTATTAGTTTATAAGTTGTCTAATGAGTTTGGGATAAAAGATGAACCCTTAAAAAAATGCATAAATAATCTTGCATAAAAAAATATTACAAGTAGTATTATAAAATTTTAAATTCAAAAGGGTAATATTGCTGATCAAAATTTAGCATATAATTTCCATGTTTCAAAATTTATTATTTCCTTGCTTGATGAAAAACACTTATTAGTTGTTTATTAGCAATATATATGAGGCTGCTTAAGTTTATATGTCCAGCTGGCTCTTTTTATTACTTTTTTAACCCCAAATTTGCACCTTATTTTATCCTCATGAAAAAAAAGGAAGAAAACATTTGCTTCTACTATAACACAACTTTTCTCATATTTTGCGCAAGATGGATTATATTCTAACCCCATAAGTCCTCTCATCTCAAGAGATTAAGGGATTAAGGAAATAAATAAGTGATTGCGTATGTCCTTTTTTTCCAACTAAACAGAGCATCAAAAAGATTTTTCTACATGAAAGAAATATTCATGCAAATTAATGTAATATGATACTTACAAAACCAAAAGAAATAGAGCCTTCAAAAAAAAAAAAAAAAAAACGTGCACCTATTTTTTCTGGTAACCTTTGATGGAAACATATATTGATATATGTCACATCATATATAGGTGTATCTTGTTGGAATTTGTCTTATATTATAAATAATGTCATGGCTGCTAAATGCTAATATGAATTATTGAAATATTTTTGTGGCTGCTTCTGGAAAGTTATTATGTGAAGATTTATTTTAATTTGTATTTTTTAAAATGTGTGCTATTTTAATGTTATTTTTGTTGCACTATATAGGACTATTAAAGTCTTGCTTGTTATACATATACATCATTTTTGCACCTCAAAACTTATATGAAATGAGTTCATATATATGAAACAGATAGTTAAGACGCATGCTCAAGCGTACCTTTATACAGTTCCGCATTTTTTCCATTTTTTTTCATTATTAAATATTAAATTGATACTTTTAAACTGGAAATTGTCGTGCAAAAATTGGTACTTGTTGAGAGTTTCATTGTACAAGTTTTAGATTGATACTTTTGGAGTGAAAAATAACATGAAAAAATTTATGATTGTTGAGAAGTGTTACTTTTCAACATAAAAGTGATATGCAAAAATTAATACTTGTTAAAAGTCCTCATTATACAACTATTAGATTTATATTTTTGGATTGAAAAATATTACGCAAAAATTGATACTTGTTGGAAATCTTTATTATACAAGTATTAAATTGATACTTTTGAATTGAAAAATAATACTTGAAAATTGATACTTGTTGAGGAATGTTATTTTTTAACATAAAAGTTATAGGAGAAAATTGATACAATTAGGGGGAAAAAAGCATGTGCGCAAGTATGTCACATATTTTTGGATTAAATTAACTGATTATTCAACTTTTAAAAGTTTTTTTAAACAAAGAACTGATGTATACATAGAGAAAGCTGTGTGCAATGAAAAAAGCAAGCACGACTTATGGAGGGGTGTTTACTTGTTTAATTGAACAAGAAAATTATTGACTCCATCCGACTAGTTCCGGGTTCAAATCTCAGCCAACCCATTGTTATATCGAAATTATATGTACAGAAACCTTTATTTGATTTATTCATTTACAAAAAATGTGAATCGATCTAGGTCGATATTGGCTGACATGAGTGTATAAGGCATGTTATACTATTGAATAACAAGCTTTACATTTTCTATTTATAGAGAATTTGTGTGCTTGGGAGTCCTTGATGATTAAATAATTAATAAACCAAGATTTTACCATGATCGTCGTTTTTCTAACCCTTTTCTTCACATTCGCGATTGGTTGACCAAGAAGTATAGTAAGAAAAAATGGAACTACTGGAAAAATCGTCTGTAGTTCACACTTTAGCAAAGACGATTGACTTTAGAAGTGGAACACGAACCAATTTCTACTATTCTAGGTCATTCGGTTGCTGTCTTGTTCTCCGTCGCAAACATGGCATGTTTGACAATTGAATATAAATTTAAAAATTAATTGATTCAGACTTGAACCAAATAAGTTTGTTTGATAATTAAAATTGAATGTCTTAATGGATTAAAGCATCTGAAAATCCAGGCAAAATTCTTTTTTGATTTTAAACGATAAAATTTAGCTTATCGCTTAATTTCACAATACGCTCAAACCCAGGTTTTAAAATAAAATTCAACATACAATAATTATTCTCAATATCTCTACAATGTAACACAATTATTCATAATATATATTCAATTTATTCTTTCTACTATTTCATTTTCTTTATTCCCTTTATAATCTAAAATTTTTATTCAATATACTTTCTTTTTCAATTCTACATTCTAATATTTTTATTCAATATATTTGATTCTATAAAGATTTTTTTTATGCTATGGAATATGATTAATCTTTTTTATCTTTTCTTTGTTTAAATAAAATTTTAGTAAATTAAGAATTATATTTTTGAAAATTTTTAAATATAACATCTCATATAGTAAAACACCATGAATATGAAGATGTTACAAATATATGCATTTCAATGATAATATTTTTATTTTTAAAAATGTAATTTTATTTTGTTACAAAATTTATTTTATATAATAATTTTGATTAGTTGTTTAAAAAGTAATATATTGCACATTTATTAAGAAAATAAATAATTAAAATACCAAATTATACTATTTGAATTATTAAGCTATTAGAACAATCTGTTTATAAAACAAGTTTAATTATTTCAGCATTAAGATTCAAATATTTAAAACTGATTATTTGATTACTTAAAATTCAAACACTTAATTATTTCAAATTTCAGATTTCAAATTTAATAATTCAGTTTTCAGATTTTCCTTTTATCAAACAGACCCGACCTCTTTTTGCCCCTACTATAAATATTTCTTAGCCTCGCCACCGTCGATGTACATCGAATTTTAACATTTTGTATTCCTAAATTCTTAATTAAGAAGCAATGTACCTTTTGCTAAATAGAGATGATGACATAATTAATAGGTGTTTTGACTTTTTATTGATTCCATTAGTTAATTATCACGGATATCTATTGTAGGGGATGACTGTAATTTTTTAAAACAAAAAAATTCGTTCGATATTTGTATCAAATTTTAGGAGTGATAAATGTAATTAACCCATGATTTCATCGTGGTGCAAGTCGCCCTCCTCCTCCAGTCCTCCTACTAATGTGGTGTGGATAGACCCCTCCACCCTCAGACACAACCTAATTTCGCTATTGTTTTCGGATGCAACTATATATATACAAATAATACATACATATAATTAACTTGTGGAATTCCATTTTATGTGTTTCTTCCAATCCTAAATCACATATGTAAGAGAGAATTGTTACAAATATAATTACCACATTTTCGAAGGTGAATCTAAATTATTAAATAATGTAGCGGATTAATAAATGCCAACGTGCGCATTAACATATAGTATCGGGTTATAGTTAAAAAATTGTGAGTTTGTAAAAAACAATGTACATATGCTTTTAATTGACTACTCTTTTGTTAATCATCTAAATTAGTAGTAAACATGGAAAGTAGCGGATTATGACAAAAAAATTAAAAATTTCAAAAAATATCGATTTCCATATATTATAGCCTTGAGCTTTCGATAGAAAATTTCAATATTTCATGAGTTACAAGTTTTTGATATATAGGAAAATACAATTTTCATTACAACTTTTTGTAAACTTCAGTTTTGGATTTTAAGAAGAGCAGCTACATTTTCATAAAATTGTGTGTGATGCTTTTAATAGTCCATTTTTCTTCAATTTAATACAAAAAATATAAACTTAAAAATTAATGACACAGAAATGATGAAGTAAAAATTAAAAAAAAGAAATTATATACCTTTGTTTTTTCTTTGGATAAATAACCAAAATAGTCGCTAGGTAAGTATTATTTTTCTTTCTAGTCTGTAATATATATATATATATATATATATATATATATGTATGGTCACTCAATTTAAATTTTTTTATACAAATGGTTCTCATCTCATTTTTCATCAGTTAATTAGTAACCACATTTGTCATGTGATACAAAACGACGTCATTATAAATGTAATAAAATCACCTGACAATCTCGTTAGACGAATAAAAAATAAATTGAAAAATAATTTTTTAAATAATATTAAATTGAGAAATAAAATCTAATTCTTTCATAATTCGTAATTAAATCAATACGTACCTTCAATGACCATTAAGCTCATTTAATCTTTTTCCTTAGTCAATATTGGCGATATGAGTAAAGCATCACAAAGAAACTGCAAGGTATAGAAGAATAAAATTATTGATTGATTCCGTGGGAAGAATTCTCAGCGAAACCGACAAAAAGAGGAAGGCTAGATCTACTGTCAAATCCAACACGATCTTTGACGTCATTCGATGAGCAAATCGTTGTTGTGTCTTTAATATACGTGTGTAAGAGTGATATCGACATGCAAGAGTGATGTCTAGTCGAGATTCTATTGATTTATTAATTGCGTTTAAAATTATAGTTATATTCCTTTATTTATTACTATCAAAGAAATTGAGACCATACCGAATTTGTTCATGAACACTCGGTCACTAACATTATAGGTATAATTTAGTTAATTTAATGTATTGTGACAATTCATGTTAAGGTTCAATTTCAATTCAAACTCATATATTGTGATTTGTGTGCGTATAAATATATAAAAAATGATTTTTTTAATATTTAATAATTTATTTAATTTATATATATACACACACATTTAATTTATATTATGTAATCAATATTTTAACTGAAATCTTAATAAGCTGTTCACAAAAGTAAACGAAGTTTTACCTATTTGTTTATTTATTAATCGAGGTTAAGATTATATTCGTATTCATTCATTTATTTATGACGTTGCCTAACTCATCACAGCAAATATACTTTGTGACCTTTACCTTTAAATGATAAAGCTTTTAGAAAAAGAATTGGTGCTGAGGCTAGCATTTGGAAGATTTGGAGGCATAAGTTTTGGAGTTGGGTGATGGCGAATTGAAGAAGAAAAGTGAAGAGGGTTCTGTTTCAACAAACCAATTCAAAATTTCCAATTTTTGGTCTAACGAATTTTGGTTGGCCAAAGGAAAAAATTGCACTCTTTCTTTGAGAATTTTAAAAGAGTACATGTCTTCTAGATGAAGAAGAAAAGTTCCCGTCATGATAGTTGTTGATTCCATGATGAACAACAAGGTTTTTTTTTTTAAAAAAAAATATTTTGGTTTTGTCTCTTCATTAATTATTTTTGAATTAATAGTTATTTTTAAATATGGTTTTTTATATCATTTTGTATATTAATTATGTTACAATCTACAATCAGCAAGTTTGGTAAACCACTCGGGGAGGTATTTAGTTGTTTTAAAATTGTTGTTTCACTTTTTATATAAATTTTTTAATTAAATCACAAATTTAGTAACTCTATCTAGTTATAAACAACGTGTCTGTTTACAAGTAATCCGTTCTATTTTCAAGAAAAGGAAGAAAATTTCGGTTCCAATTTCAGAAAAACAAAGAAAATTTATTGAGATAGGTGAAATTCCCCCTCTCAGATCATAAATCCGGCTAGCTAGCTCCCGGCTACTTGTCCTTTGGACCCTTCGCCCCATAGATGGAAGGTCTGCTGTAAGCCAGAAGCTCCTACTAAGTGATCTAAGTCGAATGTAATCCGTTCTATTTTCAGGAAAAGGAAGAAAATTTTGGTTCTAACTTCAGGAAAATGAAGAAAATTGCCATAAGTTGACAGCTGATTTAAAAATATTGTCAAATCTTATTATATGAATCACATTAAAATTCATGTAAGACACAGTAGTCAAACGTGACCTATATATCTGAATCCACCTAATGGTCTGGATTAATACTTAGTTGTTGTTGTTGTTTAAATCACAATATCAAATTAATAAAATAAGTTAATTGTGAACTATGAGTACTAGTGTTTGATAAAGAAAATGTGTCACGATTGGAAACAGAAATGACAATTTGTTCTCCTAATGTAGTCCGTAGATAATCTTTTAGATTTCTATAAATAGAGAGGGTACTAGTGTTTGTTTAGAAAGCAAAAGTATTCCAAAACAAAACTAATCACAATTGGAACAACTTTGCTCGCAAATGGCTACTGTTGAGAGTTATTCAACTGAGCTTCTTGGAGCTCAAGCACATATTTGGACACAAATGTTCAACTTCAAGAATTCTGCTGCTCTAAAATGTGCAATTCAGCTTGGTATCCCAGATGTAATTCAGAAACATGGCAAGCCCATTACTCTTTCTGAGCTGACTTCTGTCATCCCAATTAACCCTTCTAAAGCTCGCGGTATCGATCGCATTATGCGAATTTTAGTAAATGCTGGTATTTTTGGTCAAGAAGAGGAGGGTTATTCTCTCACTCCTGCAGGCCGCCTTCTGCACAAAGATGAACCTGTTAATTCAAGACCACTGGTTCTGATGATTCTTGATATTGTCAATCTGAAGCCATATAATGCATTGAGCGAATGGTTCCAGAACGATGATCCAACTCCATTTTATACTGCACATGGGAAGAATTCTTGGGAATATAATGCCGACGAACCGAGATTTAGCAAGCTGTTTGATGAAGCAATGGCGTGTGATTCACATTTGGTCAAAAATCTGTTGGTGACTAAGTGCAAACATGTGTTTGAAGGCTTGACATCTTTGGTGGATGTTGGAGGTGGCAATGGCACAATTGGAAGGGCAATTGCCAGTGCTTTCCCTAACTTAAAGTGCACTGTGTATGATCTTCCACATGTTGTTGCCAATCAAGAGGGAACTGTGAACTTGGATTTTGTTGCAGGAAGTATGTTGGATAAGGTTCCCAATGCCAATGCAATCTTACTCAAGGTAATATTTTCTTGTGGTGTGGATACTATCACCATTTCAATTAAAAAATAATTATTATTATATATATAATAATTTTTTTCACTTAAGATTTTCTGTTACATTCTTACATTCAGTATTTCATTTTCAATTTTATTTTTGGGTAAATTACATCTACCTCTCTTGAAGTAAAGCCATATTATTAATTGGTCCCTATAGTTTGGCCAAATTACGATCACCCATGATCTAACCACTATATTACCCTTGACTTAACCAATATTTAACAAAAAAAAAAAAAACCTACTGTAAGCAAGTCAACAAAAAAAATGACTGAATTTCTAATTTTGCCCTTATTCTAAATGGATAAGTGTTAATATAAAGTTGTTCATTCTATTAGATTAAATATAAATTAATAAAACTAAATTTTTTTGACAAGGGCACTATTAATACCATTACCTCACTAGATTGAATTTGAATTAATTTGAATTATTTTTTATTTTAAGTAGATAAGTAATTGTGTTATTTTTATTTTATTTTCTATTACACTAAATATAAACTAATAAAATTAAAAAATCTCGGTCAAAGACATCATTAACACTATTAACCCCCAGATTAAATGAGAATTAATTTAATTTTTTTTAATTTTTTTATTTTAAGTAAATAAGTAATTATGTTCTTTTCACTTTAAATTTCCACTATATTAAATATAAACTAATATAATTTAAAAAATTAGTAAAAAATATCATTAACATCGTTCACAAGATTAAATTAGAATTAACTTTAGTTCTTTTCATTTTTTTAAATTTTAAGTGAATAAAGTGATTGGATTCTTTTTATTTTAATTTTCAAATCATAAGTTAGGGTTCTTTGGTAATTTTATTCGATCCATTAGTAAAATTTAGGCTAAGGGTTGTGACTGTAATATGGCTAAACTATAGGGATCGATTAGTAATATAGCTTTACCTTAGGGGAGGTAGATGTAATTCACCCTTTATTTTATGGATACACGTTACACGTCTTTATAATTAATCAAAACCCTATAAAGTGATTATTGAATCCTATGGAATAAGTGTTAAAGATATGCGACGTTTATCCATAGCATGAAATAGATAATGAAATATTGAATGTAGCAAAAGATCTATTAAGCAATTTTTTTTTACTATCAACTGAGAAAACTCGTTCATTTTTTTCTCCTTTATATATGTTTAATAATATGATATTATTATTGTCAAACAGAATGTTCTCCATGATTGGAATGATGAAGACTGTGTGAAGATTCTCAAGAACTGCAGAAAGGCAATTCCTGGGAGAGATAAAGGAGGAAAAGTGATTATCATAGAAATAGTAATGGACAGCACAATGCAAGCTAATGAGACAATTGAAGCACAAATTTGCCTGGACATTCAAATGCTTGTTACGTGCGATGGTAAAGAAAGAACTGAAAAAGAATGGGCAACAGTCATCTCTGATGCAGGTTTCAGCAACTATAAAGTATTTCCAGTTTTGGGTGCAAGGAGTATCATTGAAGTGTATCCTTAAGTTAAAAAGGAATTAATAATGTTGGTTTTTTGACATATTAATATTGATATAATATAAGAATAAGTGTGAGTTATTAATAAACTTTATTGTTGAGGTATATATTATATGTAAACCTCTGCATCTTTGTGCCTTTTCTACTTTGTGTTGTGTTGAAACTTTCCTATTGTGTACTTTTTCTACTACTTGCTATATTGAAATAAATGTGATGAGTTATGAATTTTGGTACTGAGGTATATATTATTTTCTACTATTTGTTGTGTTAAAATAAGTGTGAGTTATGAACCCTCTTAATTAAGGGTTGTTTGATAAAACATTTCAAATTTGAAAATTAATTTATTCAAATCTGAACTAATCAAAATTTGTATGATCGAAATACGCATATTGCACATTTTAATAGATTAAAAGAATTGAAAACGTGGGTAAAATAATGATAGAATTTTAAGGGATAAAATCGACTTAATTTGTTTAGTTTGAGAGTAAGGTTAACTACGACATAATTAACAGTCCTTTCACATATTCTCATACACTAAATAAATTTACACATGCATGCATATTACAAATATGTATATTTTCATATATTATACATATTTACACATACTACACATATTTTCGTACACTATATATATTTACATATACTGCGCACATTTTCACACACACACACACACACTATATATATATATATTTATATATACTACACATTTTTACAGATTTCTTACTAAGTTAGGAATGAAAAATGAGCTATAGATTATTTTTTTTTTTTGAGAATCGTTTTCTTCTAAAATCCGAAGATAATAAGACTATAATTTATTAGTTTATAAGTTGTCTAATGAGTTTGGGATAAAAGATGAACCCTTAAAAAAAATGCATAAATAATCTTGCATAAAAAAAATATTACAAGTAGTATTATAAAATTTTAAATTCAAAAGGGTAATATTGCTGATCAAAATTTAGCATATAATTTCCATGTTTCAAAATTTATTATTTCCTTGCTTGATGAAAAACACTTATTAGTTGTTTATTAGCAATATATATGAGGCTGCTTAAGTTTATATGTCCAGCTGGCTCTTTTTATTACTTTTTTTAACCCCAAATTTGCACCTTATTTTATCCTCATGAAAAAAAAGGAAGAAAACATTTGCTTCTACTATAACACAACTTTTCTCATATTTTGCGCAAGATGGATTATATTCTAACCCCATAAGTCCTCTCATCTCAAGAGATTAAGGGATTAAGGAAATAAATAAGTGATTGCGTATGTCCTTTTTTTCCAACTAAACAGAGCATCAAAAAGATTTTTCTACATGAAAGAAATATTCATGCAAATTAATGTAATATGATACTTACAAAACCAAAAGAAATAGAGCCTTCAAAAAAAAAAAAAAAAAAAACGTGCACCTATTTTTTCTGGTAACCTTTGATGGAAACATATATTGATATATGTCACATCATATATAGGTGTATCTTGTTGGAATTTGTCTTATATTATAAATAATGTCATGGCTGCTAAATGCTAATATGAATTATTGAAATATTTTTGTGGCTGCTTCTGAAAAGTTATTATGTGGAGATTTATTTTAATTTGTATTTTTTAAAATGTGTGCTATTTTAATGTTATTTTTGTTGCACTATATAGGACTATTAAAGTCTTGCTTGTTATACATATACATCATTTTTGCACCTCAAAACTTATATGAAATGAGTTCATATATATGAAACAGATAGTTACGACGCATGCTCAAGCGTACCTTTATACAGTTCCGCATTTTTTTCATTTTTTTTCATTATTAAATATTAAATTGATACTTTTAAACTGGAAATTGTCGTGCAAAAATTGGTACTTGTTGAAAGTTTCATTGTACAAGTTTTAGATTGATACTTTTGGAGTGAAAAATAACATGAAAAAATTTATGATTGTTGAGAAGTGTTACTTTTCAACATAAAAGTGATATGCAAAAATTAATACTTGTTAAAATTCCTCATTATACAACTATTAGATTTATATTTTTGGATTGAAAAATATTACGCAAAAATTGATACTTGTTGGAAATCTTTATTATACAAGTATTAAATTGATACTTTTGAATTGAAAAATAATACTTGAAAATTGATACTTGTTGAGGAATGTTATTTTTTAACATAAAAGTTATAGGAGAAAATTGATACAATTAGGGGGAAAAAAACATGTGCGCAAGTATGTCACATATTTTTGGATTAAATTAACTGATTATTCAACTTTTAAAAGTTTTTTTAAACAAAGAGCTGATGTATACATAGAGAAAGCTGTGTGCAATGAAAAAAGCAAGCACGACTTATGGAGGGGTGTTTACTTGTTTAATTGAACAAGAAAATTATTGACTCCATCCGACTAGTTCCGGGTTCAAATCTCAGCCAACCCATTGTTATATCGAAATTATATGTATAGAAACCTTTATTTGATTTATTCATTTACAAAAAATGTGAATCGATCTAGGTCGATATTGGCTGACATGAGTGTATAAGGCATGTTATACTATTGAATAACAAGCTTTACATTTTCTATTTATAGAGAATTTGTGTGCTTGGGAGTCCTTGATGATTAAATAATTAATAAACCAAGATTTTACCATGATCGTCGTTTTTCTAACCCTTTTCTTCACATTCGCGATTGGTTGACCAAGAAGTATAGTAAGAAAAAATGGAACTACTGGAAAAATCGTCTGTAGTTCACACTTTAGCAAAGACGATTGACTTTAGAAGTGGAACACGAACCAATTTCTACTATTCTAGGTCATTCGGTTGCTGTCTTGTTCTCCGTCGCAAACATGGCATGTTTGACAATTGAATATAAATTTAAAAATTAATTGATTCAGACTTGAACCAAATAAGTTTGTTTGATAATTAAAATTGAATGTCTTAATGGATTAAAGCATCTGAAAATCCAGGCAAAATTCTTTTTTGATTTTAAACGATAAAATTTAGCTTATCGCTTAATTTCACAATACGCTCAAACCCAGGTTTTAAAATAAAATTCAACATACAATAATTATTCTCAATATCTCTACAATGTAACACAATTATTCATAATATATATTCAATTTATTCTTTCTACTATTTCATTTTCTTTATTCCCTTTATAATCTAAAATTTTTATTCAATATACTTTCTTTTTCAATTCTACATTCTAATATTTTTATTCAATATATTTGATTCTATAAAGATTTTTTTTATGCTATGGAATATGATTAATCTTTTTTATCTTTTCTTTGTTTAAATAAAATTTTAGTAAATTAAGAATTATATTTTTGAAAATTTTTAAATATAACATCTCATATAGTAAAACACCATGAATATGAAGATGTTACAAATATATGCATTTCAATGATAATATTTTTATTTTTAAAAATGTAATTTTATTTTGTTACAAAATTTATTTTATATAATAATTTTGATTAGTTGTTTAAAAAGTAATATATTGCACATTTATTAAGAAAATAAATAATTAAAATACCAAATTATACTATTTGAATTATTAAGCTATTAGAACAATCTGTTTATAAAACAAGTTTAATTATTTCAGCATTAAGATTCAAATATTTAAAACTGATTATTTGATTACTTAAAATTCAAACACTTAATTATTTCAAATTTCAGATTTCAAATTTAATAATTCAGTTTTCAGATTTTCCTTTTATCAAACAGACCCGACCTCTTTTTGCCCCTACTATAAATATTTCTTAGCCTCGCCACCGTCGATGTACATCGAATTTTAATATTTTGTATTCCTAAATGCTTAATTAAGAAGCAATGTACCTTTTGCTAAATAGAGATGATGACATAATTAATAGGTGTTTGGACTTTTTATTGATTCCATTAGTTAATTATCACGGATATCTATTGTAGGGGATGACTGTAATTTTTTAAAACAACAAAATTCGTTCGATATTTGTATCAAATTTTAGGAGTGATAAATGTAATAACCCATAATTTCATCGTGGTGCAAGTCGCCCTCCTCCAGTCCTCCTACTAATGTGGTGTGGATAGACCCCTCCACCCTCAGACACAACCTAATTTCGCTATTGTTTTCGGATGCAACTATATATATACAAATAATACATACATATAATTAACTTGTGGAATTCCATTTTATGTGTTTCTTCCAATCCTAAATCACATATGTAAGAGAGAATTGTTACAAATATAATTACCACATTTTCGAAGGTGAATCTAAATTATTAAATAATGTAGCGGATTAATAAATGCCAACGTGCGCATGATGAGAATGAGCCGTGTCCATGTTCGTGGTGTTAAAGTCACTTGGTCATCCTGAAAGTTTCTGTCACGTTTTGGTATTCTGGACATAACTCTTTCGATATAACTTGGAATTGCATGATTCAAGAAGCTCTGGAACGATAAGAGATAGAGCTACAACTTTCATGTTTTATGTTTTCCAAGATTCTGACGGTATCATCGTGGAATATGGCTGCCAAAATGAGTGACGGGATTCTGGCAGATTTCCATCTCGAATTTCATGGACTATATTGAAGACCAAGATGGCGTGCTTGGGCTTTGCCAACTTTGGATCACGCCATTGTTTAATTTTAGGGTTTATTTTTAAGTTGTAATAATTAAGTCCATTAATTATGGGCTTAAGTCTTGGTGTTTTAATTATGGGCTAAGTAATTACTTGATCCAATTATCTTGTATGATAATGGCAAGTAAAACAAATCCTTTTTGGACAAGGATTTGGTAGTTAGTTGTAGTTTCCTTTTCCAATTTGGAAAGTTGATTAGTTTACAACTTGGATTAGTTAGTTAGCTAGTTTGTTAAGAAGTCAAGTTGTACTTTGCAACTACTAGGGATATCCTTTTCCTTCTTGGCATGGCCGAAACTCATCCCCTATAAAAAGGAGATGCATGTAACGTTTTTTACATAATAAGTTGGTGAATAAAATTGAGTTTTTAGCTTTGCTAAAATTCATGAATTAACTCCTTGAGTTGTTCAAAGCCTTGAAGAGTTATTTAACTGTTCATTGTAGTTAATCCCCTTTAGCGTGACCTATAGGAGATTACACCAATTGTTCTTTATTTAAAGAGCAGGCCTAATTAACTTGTTTAACTGATTGAATTTTCATAGGTTAAATTAAGTTCATTAGTAATAAAACGTGAAGTTTTGATTTACTCAATTCCTAGCGTTTTTCCTTTGATTTCGTTCCATCCAATTTTGTGTTCTTGTTGTGGATTATCTTGGTAAGAGCAACACGGTCCTATAGCTTGTGTGGGAGATTCGAATTTGGTCCAGGAGTTGGAGCCTCGGCCATACAACATTCGCATCAATTGGTATCAGAGCGCAAGTTGTTGCCCAAGAAAATTCAGGTTAATCCGTTTTCAATTCTTCATTGATACGAATGGTCTTGGATTGAAGTCCTCAACCACACGGATTCCACAACCTTCGGATCGTTGCTGCACAAAAACGATAGAACAAGAACAACAAAACAGATTTTGGCGGAATAGAATTCAAAGGGAAAAACGCTAAGAGGAAGATAAATTCAACCCAACGTTTTTATTACAAACGAACCCAATTCAACTCATGAAAATTCATGCAATTGAACTTTGTCAATTTGGCGTGTTCTCGAAATCAAGAACAATGGTGAAGTCTCCTAAAGGTCACGCTAAAGGAAAAGCTTCTACAATCAAGAATTAAATAATTCTTAAAGGTTTTGAACAACTCAAGGAGTTAATCCACGATTTTAGCAAGGCTAAAACTTTCTTTCATTCATCCTATGTTAAAAACGTTTACAAAGCTTCTCTTTATATAGAGAATGGTTTCAGCTTTACCAAAAGGAAAAGGAAATAAAACCCTAAAAGTTGCAAAGTACAACTTGACTTCTAAACTAACTAACTTTCCAAATTGTAAATGGAAACTAACAACTAACAAACTAATCCTTTTCTAAATAGGATTAGGTCACACGTTTTTATTCAAAGGTGGCCAAACACGTTTTGGCTTCCTTTGTTTCCTAAACTATTACTTGCCTTTATCATGCAAGATAATTGGATCAAGTAATTACTTAGCCCATAATTAAAACACCAAGACTTAAGCCCATAATTAATGGACTTAATTATTACAACTTAAAAATAAATCCTAAAATTAAACAATGGCGTGATCCAAAGTTGGCAAAGCCCAAGCACGCCATCTTGGTCTTCAATATAGTCCATGAAATTCGAGATGGAAATCTGCCAGAATCCCGTCACTCATTTTGGCAGCCATATTCCACGATGATACCATCAGAATCTTGGAAAACATAAAACATGAAAGTTGTAGCTTTATCTCTTATCGTTCCAGGGCTTCTTGAATCACCAAATTCCGAGTTATATCTAAAGAGATATGTTCCGAATACCAGAATGTGGCAGAATCTTTCAGGTTTCATATTTGACTTTGGCACCATGGACATGGATTCGGCTCATTCTCATCAATTCCTCCCTCCTCGAAAAGGATTCGTCCTCGAATCTTGAAATTGAGCTCCAGGGTCAAACACCAATATCACGAACTCATTGCAAACTCGAGCCAAGTAAAATTGGGAAGATGCCAATCTTGGCCAACAAGAATATATATCCTGCCAAAACACGACAAATGTATAAGGTAAAAGAAAGTACAATAATCTAAAACAAGACTTAGAATAATTTCCTTTCACCAAAAGAATAGAACGGGCAGAATATGTATGCAAAATCGAAATACATATAGCATGATTAGTCTTAACAAATTTTGCATGAGTCATAATGTTGAAGTTAATGAATTCAAAACAATAATGCAAATAACTATCATGTAGTTTATGCAAATCAGAAAACCGAATGTTCTTAATTAGAGAACTAACCAAGACGAATTCACTAACAACATCCATTAACACCTTATTTACGTTATGAACATGTAATGTAAGCAAAGGATGTAAACATATATGAATATAATCATAAAGACACGAAAATTCATAACAAGAAAACATATATGCATCCTTG
Source organism: Ophiorrhiza pumila (assembly GCA_016586305.1). Classification (NCBI taxonomy): domain Eukaryota; kingdom Viridiplantae; phylum Streptophyta; class Magnoliopsida; order Gentianales; family Rubiaceae; genus Ophiorrhiza; species Ophiorrhiza pumila. The sequence continues at coordinate 5,507,438 of BLIW01000008.1, read as the reverse complement.
GGAAAGTGTAAATGACATGAACGTATTAAGACCTCTAAAAACATGCAAAAGTTATCAAATATGAGAGTGTAATTCCAAAGACTAGAATGTAAACAATCTATTGAATAGTTGTAAACAGAAAATTTTACCTCTTGGAATTCAAAAGAAAGTTGGAACGGAGATAACTTACCATACAAGTGTTGAGTTACCAAAGGACCTCTTTGAACTTGATGGATTTGAGCAAAGTCACGAAACAAATAATCAAAGGAATGAATAATCCAGCAAGTAGAGTTAATATAATTAACACTTGAATGAGTGCATACAAAGGATTGATGTAGTTCGAAATTATAATCATTAAGCTCAAAATATAATTCATGTATTAGATAAGCAACATAGCATGTGAAGAAACTATACATAAACTCATTCAATATAAAATAATAGGAATTTATTATTGAAGAATTATGTGAAATAAGTTGCTTTCCAAAACACAAATCATTGGATTTTAAAACACATGGTAAAGAATTTCGAACTAATGTTTCAAAGGTATATGAAAGATATTGAAATTGAGTCAAAACAGAATTCAAACTTTGAAAATCAATAGCATTGACATTAACAAAGTTCTTGACATTTAAACCATTGAAATCAATCAAGAAACTTTCATACTTACCTAACTTACCTTGCTTACCTTGTGGGAAACAAGCTAAGGCGGATTGGATTGTTTCGAACTCCATTAAACTCTTAGGAACTCCAAAAACCTGCAAAACATATGTACTAGGCAGCAAACAATTCAAATGGTGATCACTATCATCAAGTAAGTACATTGATTGCTTATCTAGTATTCCTCTCTTAAACTCGCTAGAAGAAGTAAAATAACAAGACTTTAAAAGACTTAAAGCTCGGCCATTACAAGATGCACTAGCTATTACACTTTGTTGCTCTTGAACTTTCTTCTCCTTGGCGGCACTCATCTCTTTACAAGCTTTAGAAATTCTAGTTTGATCTTCAGAAACTTCACAAGGTGTTGAAGCTCGGATATTAAACTTCTTACCATCTTTCATGAGTGAATAGCAACTTTTGAGATCATTGTAAGCACCCTTGCAATCAAGCTGCCACGGTTTTCCCAATAAAAGACAAGATGTTTGCATAGGACATATATCACATAGTACCTCATCTTTGTACCTTCCAATTGAGAGTGCAACCTTGACTTGCATTGTCACCCATACTTCACCACAATTATCACTCCATTGCAGCAAGTAAGGATTTGGATGTGGAGTGGTTTGTAAATTCAACCTTTCTACCATGAGCTCATTAGCAAAGTTAGAGCTTTTCCCACTGTCAATCACTTTAGCACATACTGTACTTTGAACATTGCACCTTGTATAAAACTTTTGTACACATGCTGAAGATGTAGTTGTAGCCTCCTGAGTTTCATCATGTGGTTGTATCAACTTTTGGAATGTTTGCATTAATTCATCAATCTCCAACTTAAGAGTATTATTACTTTTTCTCGTAGGTAAATTTTTACGAACCCAGAAAGCCTATTATTTGGGTGGTCAATAAGCAAGTGGTTCGTGATATTCATTCCATTAATTTGTAATGAATCATATAGTTGGAGGCCTGGAATAAAGTCGAAATCACAGTTCCTAAATGTTCCATGGAGGTTTGTTGCTTCACGGCATTTAAGGTGTTGCCACCATGGAAATTACATTGTTGAGGACTTATGCTACAGTTCGGTATTATTGACATATCTCTCTCATATGATCTTCGATTATGCTGATTCAAGAGGCTGTAGAAACATAAGAGAAAGATCTACAACTTTTATGTTTTACACTTTCGCAGATTCGAAGAGCATCATGGTGAAATTGGCACGTGAAGATGACGCTGCTTGCTGGACTGGCGGGAATTCCGTTTTTTTAGTTTTGTTTCCATTTGTTAAGTCTTAGGATTTATTTTTGAGTTGTAATAATTAAGTCCATTAAACATTTACTTATGGGCTTAAGTCTTTGTGTTTTTAATTATGGGCTAAGTAATTACTTGATCCAATTATCTTGTATGATAATGGCAAGTAAAACAAATCCTTTTTGGACAAGGATTTGGTAGTTAGTTGTAGTTTACTTTTCCAATTTGGAAAGTTGATTAGTTTACAACTTGGATTAGTTAGTTAGCTAGTTTGTTAAGAAGTCAAGTTGTACTTTGCAACTACTAGGGTTTATTTCCTTTTCCTTCTTGGCATGGCCGAAACTCATCCCCTATAAAAAGGAGGTGCATGTAACGTTTTTACATAATAAGTTGGTGAATAAAATTGAGTTTTTAGCTTTGCTAAAATTCGTGAATTAACTCCTTGAGTTGTTCAAAGCCTTGAAGAGTTATTTAACTGTTCATTGTAGTTAATCCCCTTTAGCGTGACCTATAGGAGATTACACCAATTGTTCTTTATTTAAAGAGCAGGCCTAATTAACTTGTTTAACTGATTGAATTTTCATAGGTTAAATTAAGTTCATTAGTAATAAAACGTGAAATTTTGATTTACTCAATTCCTAGCGTTTTTCCTTTGATTTCGTTCCATCCAATTTTGTGTTCTTGTTGTGGATTATCTTGGTAAGAGCAACACGGTCCTATAGCTTGTGTGGGAGATTCGAATTTGGTCCAGGAGTTGGAGCCTCGGCCATACAACATTCGCATCAATTGGTATCAGAGATCAAGGTTGTTCATCAAAAATTCAGGTTTTACTCGTAGGTAAATTTTCGTTTTTTTCGGTCAGGGCAATATTGTTTTGCTCATATCTTATTCGTTTGGAGTCGAAATCGAGTTCCGTTTTTTGCGTTGTGATCCTTGTTTCTTCTAGTTACTGGGACGAAGTTTTTATGTTCAAAAAGTGTCATCCAAAGATCGAAAAAAAATTAGTCTTATTTTAGTCTTTATTTTGTCCCGGGCAAATATCAGATTGACTATAACTTTTTCGTTTTAACTCGGAATTTGATTCTGCTTTTTGCAGTGTGTTCCTTGTTTTAAATACTATTAGGGATGAAATTTATTTGGTCCATTCCAGCCCAGAAAATATTCGTGAAAAAAACAAAGATTCTTTGAGTTTTCTTTGCAATTTTTTTTTTTTGTGTCGTCAAGTTTCAATCTTTTGATTGTTCTTGATTCTTTGTGTCTTCTTAAATCATATTCTTGAGTCTAGTCAAATTTTTTTTTTCCAACAAACATATACCTCTATTCATCAATTATGGCTTTTCAAAGTAAAAGGTATCAAAGGGAACTACGATCTATTGCGAAAGATTTAGAGGAGATTATGGTGATGTTTCAAGAAAATTCGAATTGAAAACAGCAGAAAAAAGCCATTGAGGAAAGCACATTGGTAAAACCAACTTCTTTACCTACTCCCAAAGTTCGTGTTGTTAAATGCTTGAGGTGTTTAGGAGTTGGGCATAGTGCAATCCAATGCCCTCATTGGTATGATGAGCCGAAGGATGAACTTCTAGTGGATCTTCAACCATTAAACATGGAGAATGTGTGTGATGAGGTAAAGAATTCATCTTTTCTTTAAATTGTCTTGGAGATATAGCACCTTTGGAGTTGATACTAATGTGTGTGGATAGATCCCCTCCACCCTGAGACAAATTCCTAATTTCGCTATTGTTTTCGGATTGCAATTGTATATGTATACAATATAATACATACATATAATGAACTTGTAAAAATTCCATTTTGTTGTTTTCTTCCATCTAAATGAACTTATGTAAGAAGAATGTTACAAATATAATTAGATATTGTTGAAGGTCTTCTAAATTGTCTAAGATAATGTAGCGGATTAATAATGCCAACGTGCGCATTAACATATAGTATCGGGTTATAGTTAAAAAATTGTGAGTTTGTAAAAAACAATGTACATATGCTTTTAATTGACTACTCTTTTGTTAATCATCTAAATTAGTAGTAAACATGGAAAGTAGCGGATTATGACAAAAAAATTAAAAATTTCAAAAAATATCGATTTCCATATATTATAGCCTTGAGCTTTCGATAGAAAATTTCAATATTTCATGAGTTACAAGTTTTTGATATATAGGAAAATACAATTTTCATTACAACTTTTTGTAAACTTCAGTTTTGGATTTTAAGAAGAGCAGCTACATTTTCATAAAATTGTGTGTGATGCTTTTAATAGTCCATTTTTCTTCAATTTAATACAAAAAATATAAACTTAAAAATTAATGACACAGAAATGATGAAGTAAAAATTAAAAAAAAGAAATTATATACCTTTGTTTTTTCTTTGGATAAATAACCAAAATAGTCGCTAGGTAAGTATTATTTTTCTTTCTAGTCTGTAATATATATATATATATATATATATATATATATATGTATGGTCACTCAATTTAAATTTTTTTATACAAATGGTTCTCATCTCATTTTTCATCAGTTAATTAGTAACCACATTTGTCATGTGATACAAAACGACGTCATTATAAATGTAATAAAATCACCTGACAATCTCGTTAGACGAATAAAAAATAAATTGAAAAATAATTTTTTAAATAATATTAAATTGAGAAATAAAATCTAATTCTTTCATAATTCGTAATTAAATCAATACGTACCTTCAATGACCATTAAGCTCATTTAATCTTTTTCCTTAGTCAATATTGGCGATATGAGTAAAGCATCACAAAGAAACTGCAAGGTATAGAAGAATAAAATTATTGATTGATTCCGTGGGAAGAATTCTCAGCGAAACCGACAAAAAGAGTAAGGCTAGATCTACTGTCAAATCCAACACGATCTTTGACGTCATTCGATGAGCAAATCGTTGTTGTGTCTTTAATATACTTGTGTAAGAGTGATATCGACATGCAAGAGTGATGTCTAGTCGAGATTCTATTGATTTATTAATTGCGTTTAAAATTATAGTTATATTCCTTTATTTATTACTATCAAAGAAATTGAGACCATACCGAATTTGTTCATGAACACTCGGTCACTAACATTATAGGTATAATTTAGTTAATTTAATGTATTGTGACAATTCATGTTAAGGTTCAATTTCAATTCAAACTCATATATTGTGATTTGTGTGCGTATAAATATATAAAAATGATTTTTTTAATATTTAATAATTTATTTAATTTATATATATACACACACATTTAATTTATATTATGTAATCAATATTTTAACTGAAATCTTAATAAGCTGTTCACAAAAGTAAACGAAGTTTTACCTATTTGTTTATTTATTAATCGAGGTTAAGATTATATTCGTATTCATTCATTTATTTATGACGTTGCCTAACTCATCACAGCAAATATACTTTGTGACCTTTACCTTTAAATGATAAAGCTTTTAGAAAAAGAATTGGTGCTGAGGCTAGCATTTGGAAGATTTGGAGGCATAAGTTTTGGAGTTGGGTGATGGCGAATTGAAGAAGAAAAGTGAAGAGGGTTCTGTTTCAACAAACCAATTCAAAATTTCCAATTTTTGGTCTAACGAATTTTGGTTGGCCAAAGGAAAAAATTGCACTCTTTCTTTGAGAATTTTAAAAGAGTACATGTCTTCTAGATGAAGAAGAAAAGTTCCCGTCATGATAGTTGTTGATTCCATGATGAACAACAAGGTTTTTTTTTTTAAAAAAAAATATTTTGGTTTTGTCTCTTCATTAATTATTTTTGAATTAATAGTTATTTTTAAATATGGTTTTTTATATCATTTTGTATATTAATTATGTTACAATCTACAATCAGCAAGTTTGGTAAACCACTCGGGGAGGTATTTAGTTGTTTTAAAATTGTTGTTTCACTTTTTATATAAATTTTTTAATTAAATCACAAATTTAGTAACTCTATCTAGTTATAAACAACGTGTCTGTTTACAAGTAATCCGTTCTATTTTCAAGAAAAGGAAGAAAATTTCGGTTCCAACTTCAGAAAAACAAAGAAAATTTATTGAGATAGGTGAAATTCCCCCTCTCAGATCATAAATCCGGCTAGCTAGCTCCCGGCTACTTGTCCTTTGGACCCTTCGCCCCATAGATGGAAGGTCTGCTGTAAGCCAGAAGCTCCTACTAAGTGATCTAAGTCGAATGTAATCCGTTCTATTTTCAGGAAAAGGAAGAAAATTTTGGTTCTAACTTCAGGAAAATGAAGAAAATTGCCATAAGTTGACAGCTGATTTAAAAATATTGTCAAATCTTATTATATGAATCACATTAAAATTCATGTAAGACACAGTAGTCAAACGTGACCTATATATCTGAATCCACCTAATGGTCTGGATTAATACTTAGTTGTTGTTGTTGTTTAAATCACAATATCAAATTAATAAAATAAGTTAATTGTGAACTATGAGTACTAGTGTTTGATAAAGAAAATGTGTCACGATTGGAAACAGAAATGACAATTTGTTCTCCTAATGTAGTCCGTAGATAATCTTTTAGATTTCTATAAATAGAGAGGGTACTAGTGTTTGTTTAGAAAGCAAAAGTATTCCAAAACAAAACTAATCACAATTGGAACAACTTTGCTCGCAAATGGCTACTGTTGAGAGTTATTCAACTGAGCTTCTTGGAGCTCAAGCACATATTTGGACACAAATGTTCAACTTCAAGAATTCTGCTGCTCTAAAATGTGCAATTCAGCTTGGTATCCCAGATGTAATTCAGAAACATGGCAAGCCCATTACTCTTTCTGAGCTGACTTCTGTCATCCCAATTAACCCTTCTAAAGCTCGCGGTATCGATCGCATTATGCGAATTTTAGTAAATGCTGGTATTTTTGGTCAAGAAGAGGAGGGTTATTCTCTCACTCCTGCAGGCCGCCTTCTGCACAAAGATGAACCTGTTAATTCAAGACCACTGGTTCTGATGATTCTTGATATTGTCAATCTGAAGCCATATAATGCATTGAGCGAATGGTTCCAGAACGATGATCCAACTCCATTTTATACTGCACATGGGAAGAATTCTTGGGAATATAATGCCGACGAACCGAGATTTAGCAAGCTGTTTGATGAAGCAATGGCGTGTGATTCACATTTGGTCAAAAATCTGTTGGTGACTAAGTGCAAACATGTGTTTGAAGGCTTGACATCTTTGGTGGATGTTGGAGGTGGCAATGGCACAATTGGAAGGGCAATTGCCAGTGCTTTCCCTAACTTAAAGTGCACTGTGTATGATCTTCCACATGTTGTTGCCAATCAAGAGGGAACTGTGAACTTGGATTTTGTTGCAGGAAGTATGTTGGATAAGGTTCCCAATGCCAATGCAATCTTACTCAAGGTAATATTTTCTTGTGGTGTGGATACTATCACCATTTCAATTAAAAAATAATTATTATTATATATATAATAATTTTTTTCACTTAAGATTTTCTGTTACATTCTTACATTCAGTATTTCATTTTCAATTTTATTTTTGGGTAAATTACATCTACCTCTCTTGAGGTAAAGCCATATTATTAATTGGTCCCTATAGTTTGGCCAAATTACGATCACCCATGATCTAACCACTATATTACCCTTGACTTAACCAATATTTAACAAAAAAAAAAAAAACCTACTGTAAGCAAGTCAACAAAAAAAATGACTGAATTTCTAATTTTGCCCTTATTCTAAATGGATAAGTGTTAATATAAAGTTGTTCATTCTATTAGATTAAATATAAATTAATAAAACTAAATTTTTTTGACAAGGGCACTATTAATACCATTACCTCACTAGATTGAATTTGAATTAATTTGAATTATTTTTTATTTTAAGTAGATAAGTAATTGTGTTATTTTTATTTTATTTTCTATTACACTAAATATAAACTAATAAAATTAAAAAATCTCGGTCAAAGACATCATTAACACTATTAACCCCCAGATTAAATGAGAATTAATTTAATTTTTTTTAATTTTTTTATTTTAAGTAAATAAGTAATTATGTTCTTTTCACTTTAAATTTCCACTATATTAAATATAAACTAATATAATTAAAAAAATTAGTAAAAAATATCATTAACATCGTTCACAAGATTAAATTAGAATTAACTTTAGTTCTTTTCATTTTTTTAATTTTAAGTGAATAAAGTGATTGGATTCTTTTTATTTTAATTTTCAAATCATAAGTTAGGGTTCTTTGGTAATTTTATTCGATCCATTAGTAAAATTTAGGCTAAGGGGGGTGACTGTAATATGGCTAAACTATAGGGATCGATTCGTAATATAGCTTTACCTTAGGGGAGGTAGATGTAATTCACCCTTTATTTTATGGATACACGTTACACGTCTTTATAATTAATCAAAACCCTATAAAGTGATTATTGAATCCTATGGAATAAGTGTTAAAGATATGCGACGTTTATCCATAGCATGAAATAGATAATGAAATATTGAATGTAGCAAAAGATCTATTAAGCAATTTTTTTTTACTATCAACTGAGAAAACTCGTTCATTTTTTTCTCCTTTATATATGTTTAATAATATGATATTATTATTGTCAAACAGAATGTTCTCCATGATTGGAATGATGAAGACTGTGTGAAGATTCTCAAGAACTGCAGAAAGGCAATTCCTGGGAGAGATAAAGGAGGAAAAGTGATTATCATAGAAATAGTAATGGACAGCACAATGCAAGCTAATGAGACAATTGAAGCACAAATTTGCCTGGACATTCAAATGCTTGTTACGTGCGATGGTAAAGAAAGAACTGAGAAAGAATGGGCAACAGTCATCTCTGATGCAGGTTTCAGCAACTATAAAGTATTTCCAGTTTTGGGTGCAAGGAGTATCATTGAAGTGTATCCTTAAGTTAAAAAGGAATTAATAATGTTGGTTTTTTGACATATTAATATTGATATAATATAAGAATAAGTGTGAGTTATTAATAAACTTTATTGTTGAGGTATATATTATATGTAAACCTCTGCATCTTTGTGCCTTTTCTACTTTGTGTTGTGTTGAAACTTTCCTATTGTGTACTTTTTCTACTACTTGCTATATTGAAATAAATGTGATGAGTTATGAATTTTGGTACTGAGGTATATATTATTTTCTACTATTTGTTGTGTTAAAATAAGTGTGAGTTATGAACCCTCTTAATTAAGGGTTGTTTGATAAAACATTTCAAATTTGAAAATTAATTTATTCAAATCTGAACTAATCAAAATTTGTATGATCGAAATACGCATATTGCACATTTTAATAGATTAAAAGAATTGAAAACGTGGGTAAAATAATGATAGAATTTTAAGGGATAAAATCGACTTAATTTGTTTAGTTTGAGAGTAAGGTTAACTACGACATAATTAACAGTCCTTTCACATATTCTCATACACTAAATAAATTTACACATGCATGCATATTACAAATATGTACATTTTCATATATTATACATATTTACACATACTACACATATTTTCGTACACTATATATATTTACATATACTGCGCACATTTTCACACACACACACACACACTATATATATATATATATATTTATATATACTACACATTTTTACAGATTTCTTACTAAGTTAGGAATGAAAAATGAGCTATAGATTATTTTTTTTTTTTGAGAATCGTTTTCTTCTAAAATCCGAAGATAATAAGACTATAATTTATTAGTTTATAAGTTGTCTAATGAGTTTGGGATAAAAGATGAACCCTTAAAAAAAATGCATAAATAATCTTGCATAAAAAAAATATTACAAGTAGTATTATAAAATTTTAAATTCAAAAGGGTAATATTGCTGATCAAAATTTAGCATATAATTTCCATGTTTCAAAATTTATTATTTCCTTGCTTGATGAAAAACACTTATTAGTTGTTTATTAGCAATATATATGAGGCTGCTTAAGTTTATATGTCCAGCTGGCTCTTTTTATTACTTTTTTTAACCCCAAATTTGCACCTTATTTTATCCTCATGAAAAAAAAGGAAGAAAACATTTGCTTCTACTATAACACAACTTTTCTCATATTTTGCGCAAGATGGATTATATTCTAACCCCATAAGTCCTCTCATCTCAAGAGATTAAGGGATTAAGGAAATAAATAAGTGATTGCGTATGTCCTTTTTTTCCAACTAAACAGAGCATCAAAAAGATTTTTCTACATGAAAGAAATATTCATGCAAATTAATGTAATATGATACTTACAAAACCAAAAGAAATAGAGCCTTCAAAAAAAAAAAAAAAAAAACGTGCACCTATTTTTTCTGGTAACCTTTGATGGAAACATATATTGATATATGTCACATCATATATAGGTGTATCTTGTTGGAATTTGTCTTATATTATAAATAATGTCATGGCTGCTAAATGCTAATATGAATTATTGAAATATTTTTGTGGCTGCTTCTGAAAAGTTATTATGTGGAGATTTATTTTAATTTGTATTTTTTAAAATGTGTGCTATTTTAATGTTATTTTTGTTGCACTATATAGGACTATTAAAGTCTTGCTTGTTATACATATACATCATTTTTGCACCTCAAAACTTATATGAAATGAGTTCATATATATGAAACAGATAGTTAAGACGCATGCTCAAGCGTACCTTTATACAGTTCCGCATTTTTTCTTTTTTTTTCATTATTAAATATTAAATTGATACTTTTAAACTGGAAATTGTCGTGCAAAAATTGGTACTTGTTGAAAGTTTCATTGTACAAGTTTTAGATTGATACTTTTGGAGTGAAAAATAACATGAAAAAATTTATGATTGTTGAGAAGTGTTACTTTTCAACATAAAAGTGATATGCAAAAATTAATACTTGTTAAAAGTCCTCATTATACAACTATTAGATTTATATTTTTGGATTGAAAAATATTACGCAAAAATTGATACTTGTTGGAAATCTTTATTATACAAGTATTAAATTGATACTTTTGAATTGAAAAATAATACTTGAAAATTGATACTTGTTGAGGAATGTTATTTTTTAACATAAAAGTTATAGGAGAAAATTGATACAATTAGGGGGAAAAAAACATGTGCGCAAGTATGTCACATATTTTTGGATTAAATTAACTGATTATTCAACTTTTAAAAGTTTTTTTAAACAAAGAGCTGATGTATACATAGAGAAAGCTGTGTGCAATGAAAAAAGCAAGCACGACTTATGGAGGGGTGTTTACTTGTTTAATTGAACAAGAAAATTATTGACTCCATCCGACTAGTTCCGGGTTCAAATCTCAGCCAACCCATTGTTATATCGAAATTATATGTACAGAAACCTTTATTTGATTTATTCATTTACAAAAAATGTGAATCGATCTAGGTCGATATTGGCTGACATGAGTGTATAAGGCATGTTATACTATTGAATAACAAGCTTTACATTTTCTATTTATAGAGAATTTGTGTGCTTGGGAGTCCTTGATGATTAAATAATTAATAAACCAAGATTTTACCATGATCGTCGTTTTTCTAACCCTTTTCTTCTCATTCGCGATTGGTTGACCAAGAAGTATAGTAAGAAAAAATGGAACTACTGGAAAAATCGTCTGTAGTTCACACTTTAGCAAAGACGATTGACTTTAGAAGTGGAACACGAACCAATTTCTACTATTCTAGGTCATTCGGTTGCTGTCTTGTTCTCCGTCGCAAACATGGCATGTTTGATAATTGAATATAAATTTAAAAATTAATTGATTCAGACTTGAACCAAATAAGTTTGTTTGATAATTAAAATTGAATGTCTTAATGGATTAAAAGCATCTGAAAATCCAGGCAAAATTCTTTTTTGATTTTAAACGATAAAATTTAGCTTATCGCTTAATTTCACAATACGCTCAAACCCAGGTTTTAAAATAAAATTCAACATACAATAATTATTCTCAATATCTCTACAATGTAACACAATTATTCATAATATATATTCAATTTATTCTTTCTACTATTTCATTTTCTTTATTCCCTTTATAATCTAAAATTTTTATTCAATATACTTTCTTTTTCAATTCTACATTCTAATATTTTTATTCAATATATTTGATTCTATAAAGATTTTTTTTATGCTATGGAATATGATTAATCTTTTTTATCTTTTCTTTGTTTAAATAAAATTTTAGTAAATTAAGAATTATATTTTTGAAAATTTTTAAATATAACATCTCATATAGTAAAACACCATGAATATGAAGATGTTACAAATATATGCATTTCAATGATAATATTTTTATTTTTAAAAATGTAATTTTATTTTGTTACAAAATTTATTTTATATAATAATTTTGATTAGTTGTTTAAAAAGTAATATATTGCACATTTATTAAGAAAATAAATAATTAAAATACCAAATTATACTATTTGAATTATTAAGCTATTAGAACAATCTGTTTATAAAACAAGTTTAATTATTTCAGAATTAAGATTCAAATATTTAAAACTGATTATTTGATTACTTAAAATTCAAACACTTAATTATTTCAAATTTCAGATTTCAAATTTAATAATTCAGTTTTCAGATTTTCCTTTTATCAAACAGACCCGACCTCTTTTTGCCCCTACTATAAATATTTCTTAGCCTCGCCACCGTCGATGTACATCGAATTTTAACATTTTGTATTCCTAAATTCTTAATTAAGAAGCAATGTACCTTTTGCTAAATAGAGATGATGACATAATTAATAGGTGTTTTGACTTTTTATTGATTCCATTAGTTAATTATCACGGATATCTATTGTAGGGGATGACTGTAATTTTTTAAAACAACAAAATTCGTTCGATATTTGTATCAAATTTTAGGAGTGATAAATGTAATTAACCCATGATTTCATCGTGGTGCAAGTCGCCCTCCTCCTCCAGTCCTCCTACTAATGTGGTGTGGATAGACCCCTCCACCCTCAGACACAACCTAATTTCGCTATTGTTTTCGGATGCAACTATATATATACACATAATATATACATATAATTAACTTGTGGAATTCCATTTTATGTGTTTCTTCCAATCCTAAATCACATATGTAAGAGAGAATTGTTACAAATATAATTACCACATTTTCGAAGGTGAATCTAAATTATTAAATAATGTAGCGGATTAATAAATGCCAACGTGGGCATTAACATATAGTATCGGGTTATAGTTAAAAAATTGTGAGTTTTTAAAAAACAATGTACATATGCTTTTAATTGACTACTCTTTTGTTAATCATCTAAATTAGTAGTGAACATGGAAAGTAGCGGATTATGACAAAAAAATTAAAAATTTCAAAAAATATCGATTTCCATATAATATAGCCTTGAGCTTTCGATAGAAAATTTCAATATTTCATGAGTTACAAGTTTTTGATATATAGGAAAATACAATTTTCATTACAACTTTTTGTAAACTTCAGTTTTGGATTTTAAGAAGAGCAGCTACATTTTCATAAAATTGTGTGTGATGCTTTTAATAGTCCATTTTTCTTCAATTTAATAAAAAAAATATAAACTTAAAAATTAATGACACAGAAATGATGAAGTAAAAATTAAAAAAAAGAAATTATATACCTTTGTTTTTTCTTTGGATAAATAACCAAAATAGTCGCTAGGTAAGTATTATTTTTCTTTCTAGTCTGTAATATATATATATATATATATATATATATATGTATGTATGGTCACTCAATTTAAATTTTTTTATACAAATGGTTCTCATCTAATTTTTCATCAGTTAATTAGTAACCACATTTGTCATGTGATACAAAACGACGTCATTATAAATGTAATAAAATCACCTGACAATCTCGTTAGACGAATAAAAAATAAATTGAAAAATAATTTTTTAAATAATATTAAGTTGAGAAATAAAATCTAATTCTTTCATAATTCGTAATTAAATCAATACGTACCTTCAATGACCATTAAGCTCATTTAATCTTTTTCCTTAGTCAATATTGGCGATATGAGTAAAGCATCACAAAGAAACTGCAAGGTATAGAAGAATAAAATTATTGATTGATTCCGTGGGAAGAATTCTCAGCGAAACCGACAAAAAGAGGAAGGCTAGATCTACTGTCAAATCCAACACGATCTTTGACGTCATTCGATGAGCAAATCGTTGTTGTGTCTTTAATATACGTGTGTAAGAGTGATATCGACATGCAAGAGTGATGTCTAGTCGAGATTCTATTGATTTATTAATTGCGTTTAAAATTATAGTTATATTCCTTTATTTATTACTATCAAAGAAATTGAGACCATACCGAATTTGTTCATGAACACTCGGTCACTAACATTATAGGTATAATTTAGTTAATTTAATGTATTGTGACAATTCATGTTAAGGTTCAATTTCAATTCAAACTCATATATTGTAATTTGTGTGCGTATAAATATATAAAAAATGATTTTTTTAATATTTAATAATTTATTTAATTTATATATATACACACACACATTTAATTTATATTATGTAATCAATATTTTAACTGAAATCTTAATAAGCTGTTCACAAAAGTAAACGAAGTTTTACCTATTTGTTCATTTATTAATCGAGGTTAAGATTATATTCGTATTCATTCATTTATTTATAACGTTGCCTAACTCATCACAGCAAATATACTTTGTGACCTTTACCTTTAAATGATAAAGCTTTTAGAAAAAGAATTGGTGCTGAGGCTAGCATTTGGAAGATTTGGAGGCATAAGTTTTGGAGTTGGGTGATGGCGAATTGAAGAAGAAAAGTGAAGAGGGTTCTGTTTCAACAAACCAATTCAAAATTTCCAATTTTTGGTCTAACGAATTTTGGTTGGCCAAAGGAAAAAATTGCACTCTTTCTTTGAGAATTTTAAAAGAGTTCATGTCTTCTAGATTAAGAAGAAAAGTTCCTGTCATGATAGTTGTTGATTCCATGATGAACAACAAGGTTTTTTTTCATAAGTTTTGGAGTTGGGTGATGGCGAATTGAAGAAGAAAAGTGAAGAGGGTTCTGTTTCAACAAACCAATTCAAAATTTCCAATTTTTGGTCTAACGAATTTTGGTTGGCCAAAGGAAAAAATTGCACTCTTTCTTTGAGAATTTTAAAAGAGTTCATGTCTTCTAGATGAAGAAGAAAAGTTCCCGTCATGATAGTTGTTGATTCCATGATGAAATTCCCCCTCTCAGATCATAAATCCGGCTAGCTAGCTCCCGGCTACTTGTCCTTTGGACCCTTCGCCCCATAGATGGAAGGTCTGCTGTAAGCCAGAAGCTCCTACTAAGTGATCTAAGTTCTATTTCAGGAAAAGGAAGAAAATTTTGGTTCTAACTTCAGGAAAATGAAGAAAATTGCCATAAGTTGACAGCTGATTTAAAAATATTGTCAAATCTCATTATATGAATCACATTAAAATTCATGTAAGACATAGTAGTCAAACGTGACCTATATATCTGAATCCACCTAATGGTCTGGATTAATACTTAGTTGTTGTTGTTGTTTAAATCACAATATCAAATTAATAAAATAAGTTAATTGTGAACTATGAGTACTAGTGTTTGATAAAGAAAATGTGTCACGATTGGAAACAGAAATGACAATTTGTTCTCCTAATGTAGTCCGTAGATAATCTTTTAGATTTCTATAAATAGAGAGGGTACTAGTGTTTGTTTAGAAAGCAAAAGTATTCCAAAACAAAACTAATCACAATTGGAACAACTTTGCTCGCAAATGGCTACTGTTGAGAGTTATTCAACTGAGCTTCTTGGAGCTCAAGCACATATTTGGACACAAATGTTCAACTTCAAGAATTCTGCTGCTCTAAAATGTGCAATTCAGCTTGGTATCCCAGATGTAATTCAGAAACATGGCAAGCCCATTACTCTTTCTGAGCTGACTTCTGTCATCCCAATTAACCCTTCTAAAGCTCGCGGTATCGATCGCATTATGCGAATTTTAGTAAATGCTGGTATTTTTGGTCAAGAAGAGGAGGGTTATTCTCTCACTCCTGCAGGCCGCCTTCTGCACAAAGATGAACCTGTTAATTCAAGACCACTGGTTCTGATGATTCTTGATATTGTCAATCTGAAGCCATATAATGCATTGAGCGAATGGTTCCAGAACGATGATCCAACTCCATTTTATACTGCACATGGGAAGAATTCTTGGGAATATAATGCCGACGAACCGAGATTTAGCAAGCTGTTTGATGAAGCAATGGCGTGTGATTCACATTTGGTCAAAAATCTGTTGGTGACTAAGTGCAAACATGTGTTTGAAGGCTTGACATCTTTGGTGGATGTTGGAGGTGGCAATGGCACAATTGGAAGGGCAATTGCCAGTGCTTTCCCTAACTTAAAGTGCACTGTGTATGATCTTCCACATGTTGTTGCCAATCAAGAGGGAACTGTGAACTTGGATTTTGTTGCAGGAAGTATGTTGGATAAGGTTCCCAATGCCAATGCAATCTTACTCAAGGTAATATTTTCTTGTGGTGTGGATACTATCACCATTTCAATTACAAAATAATAATTATTATATATATAATAATTTTTTTCACTTAAGATTTTCTGTTACATTCTTACATTCAGTATTTCATTTTCAATTTTATTTTTGGGTAAATTACATCTACCTCTCTTGAGGTAAAGCCATATTATTAATTGGTCCCTATAGTTTGGCCAAATTACGATCACCCATGATCTAACCACTATATTACCCTTGACTTAACCAATATTTAACAAAAAAAAAAAAAACCTACTGTAAGCAAGTCAACAAAAAAAATGACTGAATTTCTAATTTTGCCCTTATTCTAAATGGATAAGTGTAAATATAAAGTTGTTCATTCTATTAGATTAAATATAAATTAATAAAACTAAATTTTTTTTGACAAGGGCACTATTAATACCATTACCTCACTAGATTGAATTTGAATTAATTTGAATTATTTTTTATTTTAAGTAGATAAGTAATTGTGTTATTTTTATTTTATTTTCTATTACACTAAATATAAACTAATAAAATTAAAAAATCTCGGTCAAAGACATCATTAACACTATTAACCCCCAGATTAAATGAGAATTAATTTAATTTTTTTTAATTTTTTTATTTTAAGTAAATAAGTAATTATGTTCTTTTCACTTTAAATTTCCACTATATTAAATATAAACTAATATAATTAAAAAAATTAGTAAAAAATATCATTAACATCGTTCACAAGATTAAATTAGAATTAACTTTAGTTCTTTTCATTTTTTTTAATTTTAAGTGAATAAAGTGATTGGATTCTTTTTATTTTAATTTTCAAATCATAAGTTAGGGTTCTTTGATAATTTTATTCGATCCATTAGTAAAATTTAGGCTAAGGGGGGTGACTGTAATATGGCTAAACTATAGGGATCGATTCGTAATATAGCTTTACCTTAGGGGAGGTAGATGTAATTCACCCTTTATTTTATGGATACACGTTACACGTCTTTATAATTAATCAAAACCCTATAAAGTGATTATTGAATCCTATGGAATAAGTGTTAAAGATATGCGACGTTTATCCATAGCATGAAATAGATAATGAAATATTGAATGTAGCAAAAGATCTATTAAGCAATTTTTTTTTACTATCAACTGAGAAAACTCGTTCATTTTTTTCTCCTTTATATATGTTTAATAATATGATATTATTATTGTCAAACAGAATGTTCTCCATGATTGGAATGATGAAGACTGTGTGAAGATTCTCAAGAACTGCAGAAAGGCAATTCCTGGGAGAGATAAAGGAGGAAAAGTGATTATCATAGAAATAGTAATGGACAGCACAATGCAAGCTAATGAGACAATTGAAGCACAAATTTGCCTGGACATTCAAATGCTTGTTACGTGCGATGGTAAAGAAAGAACTGAGAAAGAATGGGCAACAGTCATCTCTGATGCAGGTTTCAGCAACTATAAAGTATTTCCAGTTTTGGGTGCAAGGAGTATCATTGAAGTGTATCCTTAAGTTAAAAAGGAATTAATAATGTTGGTTTTTTGACATATTAATATTGATATAATATAAGAATAAGTGTGAGTTATTAATAAACTTTATTGTTGAGGTATATATTATATGCAAACCTCTGCATCTTTGTGCCTTTTCTACTTTGTGTTGTGTTGAAACTTTCCTATTGTGTACTTTTTCTACTACTTGCTATATTGAAATAAATGTGATGAGTTATGAATTTTGGTACTGAGGTATATATTATTTTCTACTATTTGTTGTGTTAAAATAAGTGTGAGTTATGAACCCTCTTAATTAAGGGTTGTTTGATAAAACATTTCAAATTTGAAAATTAATTTATTCAAATCTGAACTAATCAAAATTTGTATGATCGAAATACGCATATTGCACATTTTAATAGATTAAAAGAATTGAAAACGTGGGTAAAATAATGATAGAATTTTAAGGGATAAAATCGACTTAATTTGTTTAGTTTGAGAGTAAGGTTAACTACGACATAATTAACAGTCCTTTCACATATTCTCATACACTAAATAAATTTACACATGCATGCATATTACAAATATGTACATTTTCATATATTATACATATTTACACATACTACACATAGTTTCGTACACTATATATATTTACATATACTGCGCACATTTTCACACACACACACACTATATATATATATATATATATTTATTTATATATACTACACATTTTTACAGATTTCTTATTAAGTTAGGAATGGAAAATGAGCTATAGATTTTTTTTTTTTTTTTGAGAATCGTTTTCTTCTAAAATCCGAAGATAATAAGACTATAATTTATTAGTTTATAAGTTGTCTAATGAGTTTGGGATAAAAGATGAACCCTTAAAAAAAATGCATAAATAATCTTGCATAAAAAAATATTACAAGTAGTATTATAAAATTTTAAATTCAAAAGGGTAATATTGCTGATCAAAATTTAGCATATAATTTCCATGTTTCAAAATTTATTATTTCCTTGCTTGATGAAAAACACTTATTAGTTGTTTATTAGCAATATATATGAGGCTGCTTAAGTTTATATGTGCAGCTGGCTCTTTTTATTACATTTTTTAACCTCAATTTGCACCTTATTTTATCCTCATGAAAAAAAAGGAAGAAAACATTTGCTTCTACTATAACACAACTTTTCTCATATTTTGCGCAAGATGGATTATATTCTAACCCCATAAATCCTCTCATCTCAAGAGATTAAGGGATTAAGGAAATAAATAAGTGATTGCGTATGTCCTTTTTTTCCAACTAAACAGAGCATCAAAAAGATTTTTCTACATGAAAGAAATATTCATGCAAATTAATGTAATATGATACTTACAAAACCAAAAGAAATAGAGCCTTCAAAAAAAAAAAAAAAAACGTGCACCTATTTTTTCTGGTAACCTTTGATGGAAACATATATTGATATATGTCACATCATATATAGGTGTATCTTGTTGGAATTTGTCTTATATTATAAATAATGTCATGGCTGCTAAATGCTAATATGAATTATTGAAATATTTTTGTGGCTGCTTCTGGAAAGTTATTATGTGGAGATTTATTTTAATTTCTATTTTTTAAAATGTGTGCTATTTTAATGTTATTTTTGTTGCACTATATAGGACTATTAAAGTCTTGCTTGTTATACATATACATCATTTTTGCACCTCAAAACTTATATGAAATGAGTTCATATATATGAAACAGATAGTTAAGACGCATGCTCAAGCGTACCTTTATACAGTTCCGCATTTTTTCCATTTTTTTTCATTATTAAATATTAAATTGATACTTTTAAACTGGAAATTGTCGTGCAAAAATTGGTACTTGTTGAGAGTTTCATTGTACAAGTTTTAGATTGATACTTTTGGAGTGAAAAATAACATGAAAAAATTTATGATTGTTGAGAAGTGTTACTTTTCAACATAAAAGTGATATGCAAAAATTAATACTTGTTAAAAGTCCTCATTATACAACTATTAGATTTATATTTTTGGATTGAAAAATATTACGCAAAAATTGATACTTGTTGGAAATCTTTATTATACAAGTATTAAATTGATACTTTTGAATTGAAAAATAATACTTGAAAATTGATACTTGTTGAGGAATGTTATTTTTTAACAAAAACGTTATAGGAGAAAATTGATACAATTAGGGGGAAAAAAGCATGTGCGCAAGTATGTCACATATTTTTGGATTAAATTAACTGATTATTCAACTTTTAAAAGTTTTTTTAAACAAAGAACTGATGTATACATAGAAAAAGCTGTGTGCAATGAAAAAAGCAAGCACGACTTATGGAGGGGTGTTTACTTGTTTAATTGAACAAGAAAATTATTGACTCCATCCGACTAGTTCCAGGTTCAAATCTCAGCCAACCCATTGTTATATCGAAATTATATGTACAGAAACCTTTATTTGATTTATTCATTTACAAAAAATGTGAATCGATCTAGGTCGATATTGGCTGACATGAGTGTATAAGGCATGTTATACTATTGAATAACAAGCTTTACATTTTCTATTTATAGAGAATTTGTGTGCTTGGGAGTCCTTGATGATTAAATAATTAATAAACCAAGATTTTACCATGATCGTCGTTTTTCTAACCCTTTTCTTCACATTCGCGATTGGTTGACCAAGAAGTATAGTAAGAAAAAATGGAACTACTGGAAAAATCGTCTGTAGTTCACATTTTAGCAAAGACGATTGACTTTAGAAGTGGAACACGAACCAATTTCTACTATTCTAGGTCATTCGGTTGCTGTCTTGTTCTTCGTCGCAAACATGGCATGTTTGATAATTGAATATAAATTTAAAAATTAATTGATTCAGACTTGAACCAAATAAGTTTGTTTGATAATTAAAATTGAATGTCTTAATGGATTAAAAGCATCTGAAAATCCAGGCAAAATTCTTTTTTGATTTTAAACGATAAAATTTAGCTTATCGCTTAATTTCACAATACGCTCAAACCCAGGTTTTAAAATAAAATTCAACATACAATAATTATTCTCAATATCTCTACAATGTAACACAATTATTCATAATATATATTCAATTTATTCTTTCTACTATTTCATTTTCTTTATTCCCTTTATAATCTAAAATTTTTATTCAATATACTTTCTTTTTCAATTCTACATTCTAATATTTTTATTCAATATATTTGATTCTATAAAGATTTTTTTTATGCTATGGAATATGATTAATCTTTTTTATCTTTTCTTTGTTTAAATAAAATTTTAGTAAATTAAGAATTATATTTTTGAAAATTTTTAAATATAACATCTCATATAGTAAAACACCATGAATATGAAGATGTTACAAATATATGCATTTCAATGATAATATTTTTATTTTTAAAAATGTAATTTTATTTTGTTACAAAATTTATTTTATATAATAATTTTGATTAGTTGTTTAAAAAGTAATATATTGCACATTTATTAAGAAAATAAATAATTAAAATGCCAAATTATACTATTTGAATTATTAAGCTATTAGAACAATCTGTTTATAAAACAAGTTTAATTATTTCAGCATTAAGATTCAAATATTTAAAACTGATTATTTGATTACTTAAAATTCAAACACTTAATTATTTCAAATTTCAGATTTCAAATTTAATAATTCAGTTTTCAGATTTTCCTTTTATCAAACAGACCCGACCTCTTTTTGCCCCTACTATAAATATTTCTTAGCCTCGCCACCGTCGATGTACATCGAATTTTAACATTTTGTATTCCTAAATTCTTAATTAAGAAGCAATGTACCTTTTGCTAAAGAGAGATGATGACATAATTAATAGGTGTTTCGTCTTTTCATTGATTCCATTAGTTAATTATCACGGATATTGATAAGTATAATTTTTAGGTTTTATTATTTAATATCTTAAGTTATTTTATTAGCAATAATAAGCGTATTTTGTGCAGGTTTTATGGAGATTATCAGGAAAAAACATTTACTGTGGTAAATGATGAAACCTGGAGTAGAAGTTGCTGATAAGAACCTGTGAAGTAGTCAAGTCAAATTTGTTGAGACGAGTGAAGCTTTTCAGGGATTATCAAATTTGTTCCCTGAAATATTGGACGATTTGATTTTGGAGTTTAAGCAGGAATACGATTGAAGATTTTTAGGATTTTTGGTTTGTGTTTTTGCCTATAAATAGAAGGGATAGATTAGTTTGAAAAATACCCATACCCGATCCTCATCTTTTGAATTCTGTCAATTTTATTTCAAGTTTAGTTTTTAGTTTTTAATTTAGTTAGAATTTAAGTTTGAAGTTTTTATGTTTTGAAGTCTTATCCATTGAATGAATCCAGCATATTTCTTTGCATTTACGCAGGGCAAGGATTTTGACATTATCCATTAAATTGTTTCTCAGTTTATCATTTTCTTATTATAGATTAGAATGATTTAAAGTCTTCCAATTAAAGTTAAACTCTGCTTTTAGTTTAATTAGAATTCAAGTGTTTTTGAATCTGTTTTAATTCTACATTAAATAATACGTTTATTGCATCATGATTGTTAAATTTTACATGGATAGAGATTAGTCTTTTAACTGTTAATTTTTCGGTTAAGAAATTTAATTTATTAATTAAAAGTTGGTTTAAATTAAGTGTAATAAAATTCATTCTCATTTAATTAAGTAATATTTAGTTCAGAATTTCAACAAATCTGTCACAATAGTTCGTGGATTAGCATTGGCAGAGGGTGGAGTCCATCTTGGAGTTCATCCAACATCCAGTTGTTTACACGTGATTCTCCAGTCCAAAGCAATAAGTTTTCTTCTACCTTTTCTCTTTTATTTTTTATTTTTTATATTTAATAATTAGTTTAAGTGTTCTTTTAATTATGACTGTAGCTTAATTTAATTTTTCGGCATTAATAATAAAGTGCTAATTAAAATATGATCGTGAGACCTAAATGTGTTTATTAAATTAACTTGACCAAATTCTAGAAATTCCCTGTATTTAATGTTAATGTTGCGATTAATTTAATCTTGATCACATTATTTTAATCAATACAATGCTAAATTAATTTCCTATTAATTATCTGTAATTAATTGGTTAATTAATTAAGTAGTAAAACTACCATCAGGTAGGAGGGAATTAAAAGTTAGTAAATTATGACATACTGTTTATGATTGTAATTTGCTAAAATTGGGTTTTTCTAATTACTAATGCAATTAAATCTTTAAATTTAGTGTTGGCTGATTCCAGCTAAATTAAGATTTAATTAGGGGTAATTAATTTATAGCTGATTCTTGTTAATTACCTATTATTAAGGAAAAATTGGATTTTGTCAGAGCTGATTCTCGGTAATCTATAACCAATTGGTTTGTAAAAGTTAATTTATTTGTGAGTCTATGATCGATCTAAAATTAATTAGTATGGATTTATTAATTGCTGGATTTTACTTATTTGATAGATTATAATCTTTGTGATTTTCTTTGGCTAATTTGTTTAATTAATTGTTAAGTTTAATTAATTTGACACATTAAAATTGAATTGTTACACTTTAGAATTAACTAAAATTAATTGCGTACCCGTTCCTCGAGGGATCGACCCTACTTCCACGTGCTAATTGTATTATTTGAAGTAGGAATTAATTTGTGATACGAACCCAGAAAGCCTATTATTTGGGTGGTCAATAAGCAAGTGGTTCGTGATATTCATTCCATTAATTTGTGATGAATCATATAGTTGGAGGCCTGGAATAAAGTCGAAATCACAGTTCCTAAATGTTCCATGGAGGTTTGTTGCTTCACGGCATTTAAGGTGTTGCCACCATGGAAATTACATTGTTGAGGACTTATGCCACAGTTCGGTATTATTGACATATCTCTCTCATATGATCTTCGATTATGCTGATTCAAGAGGCTGTAGAAACATAAGAGAAAGATCTACAACTTTTATGTTTTACACTTTCGCAGATTCGAAGAGCATCATGGTGAAATTGGCACGTGAAGATGACGCTGCTTGCTGGACTGGCGGGAATTCCGTTTTTTTAGTTTTGTTTCCATTTGTTAAGTCTTAGGATTTATTTTTGAGTTGTAATAATTAAGTCCATTAAACATTTACTTATGGGCTTAAGTCTTTGTGTTTTTAATTATGGGCTAAGTAATTACTTGATCCAATTATCTTGCATGATAATGGCAAGTAAAGCAAATCTTTTTTGGACAAGGATTTGGTAGTTAGTTGTAGTTTACTTTTCCAATTTGGAAAGTTGATTAGTTTACAACTTGGATTAGTTAGTTAGCTAGTTTGTTAAGAAGTCAAGTTGTACTTTGCAACTACTAGGGTTTATTTCCTTTTCCTTCTTGGCATGGCCGAAACTCATCCCCTATAAAAAGGAGATGCATGTAACGTTTTTACACAATAAGTTGGTGAATAAAATTGAGTTTTTAGCTTTGCTAAAATTCATGAATTAACTCCTTGAGTTGTTCAAAGCCTTGAAGAGTTATTTAACTGTTCATTGTAGTTAATCCCCTTTAGCGTGACCTATAGGAGATTACACCAATTGTTCTTTATTTAAAGAGCAGGCCTAATTAACTTGTTTAACTGATTGAATTTTCATAGGTTAAATTAAGTTCATTAGTAATAAAACGTGAAGTTTTGATTTACTCAATTCTTAGCGTTTTTCCTTTGATTTCGTTCCATCCAATTTTGTGTTCTTGTTGTGGATTATCTTGGTAAGAGCAACACGGTCCTATAGCTTGTGTGGGAGATTCGAATTTGGTCCAGGAGTTGGAGCCTCGGCCATACAACATTCACATCAATTGGTATCAGAGAGCTCAAGGTTGTTCATAAAAAATTCAGGTTTTACTCGTAGGTAAATTTTCGTTTTTTCGGTCAGGGCAATATTGTTTTGCTCATATCTTATTCGTTTGGAGTCGAGATCGAGTTCCGTTTTTTGCGTTGTGATCCTTGTTTCTTCTAGTTACTGGGACGAAGTTTTTATGTTCAAAAAGTGTCATCCAAAGATCGAAAAAAAATTAGTCTTATTTTAGTCTTTATTTTGTCCCGGGCAAATATCAGATTGACTATAACTTTTTCGTTTTAACTCGGAATTTGATTCTGCTTTTTGCAGTGTGTTCCTTGTTTTAAATACTATTAGGGATGAAATTTATTTGGTCCATTCCAGCCCAGAAAATATTCGTGAAAAAAACAAAGATTCTTTGAGTTTTCTTTGCAATTTTTTGTTTTTTTGTGTCGTCAAGTTTCAATCTTTTGATTGTTCTTGATTCTTTGTGTCTTCTTAAATCATATTCTTGAGTCTAGTCAAATTTTTTTCCAACAAACATATACCTCTATTCATCAATTATGGCTTTTCAAAGTAAAAGGTATCAAAGGGAACTACGATCTATTGCGAAAGATTTAGAGGAGATTATGGTGATGTTTCAAGAAAAAATTCGAATTGAAGAACAGCAGAAAAAAGCCATTGAGGAAAGCACATTGGTAAAACCAACTTCTTTACCTACTCCCAAAGTTCGTGTTGTTAAATGCTTGAGGTGTTTAGGAGTTGGGCATAGTGCAATCCAATGCCCTCATTGGTATGATGAGCCGAAGGATGAACTTCTAGTGGATCTTCAACCATTAAACATGGAGAATGTGTGTGATGAGGTAAAGAATTCATCTTTTCCTTTAAATTGTCTTGGAGATATAGCACCTTTGGAGGTTGATATGGTTCAAATTGATAATGTCATGGCGGATCCAATTCCAGAAGATGTGATAATTCCAATTATTCCAATTGAAGAAACTTCTCAAACATATTTGTTTTCTTTTGATGTATTGAATATTGTAAATATGTGTGAGAATATAATACCCAATGATGAACATATAAAAAGTGAGGTTGTTGTTGTAAGTGGAAAAAGCCTAGAAGTGAATCTTGATGAAAAAGGCAAAGAAGAGATATAAAATCCCGTTGGAGATATTGTTGTATTTGGTTCTTCTTGTTGTCTAACAGATCATGTAGGTTATGATTTACTTGGTGTCACAACAATCGTTCAAGATTCGAGGTCGAATCTTCTCCAAGAAAGGGAGTATGATACGAACCCAGAAAGCCTATTATTTGGGTGGTCAATAAGCAAGTGGTTCGTGATATTCATTCCATTAATTTGTGATGAATCATATAGTTGGAGGCCTGGAATAAAGTCGAAATCACAGTTCCTAAATGTTCCATGGAGGTTTGTTGCTTCACGGCATTTAAGGTGTTGCCACCATGGAAATTACATTGTTGAGGACTTATGCCACAGTTCGGTATTATTGACATATCTCTCTCATATGATCTTCGATTATGCTGATTCAAGAGGCTGTAGAAACATAAGAGAAAGATCTACAACTTTTATGTTTTACACTTTCGCAGATTCGAAGAGCATCATGGTGAAATTGGCACGTGAAGATGACGCTGCTTGCTGGACTGGCGGGAATTCCGTTTTTTTAGTTTTGTTTCCATTTGTTAAGTCTTAGGATTTATTTTTGAGTTGTAATAATTAAGTCCATTAAACATTTACTTATGGGCTTAAGTCTTTGTGTTTTTAATTATGGGCTAAGTAATTACTTGATCCAATTATCTTGCATGATAATGGCAAGTAAAGCAAATCCTTTTTGGACAAGGATTTGGTAGTTAGTTGTAGTTTACTTTTCCAATTTGGAAAGTTGATTAGTTTACAACTTGGATTAGTTAGTTAGCTAGTTTGTTAAGAAGTCAAGTTGTACTTTGCAACTACTAGGGTTTATTTCCTTTTCCTTCTTGGCATGGCCGAAACTCATCCCCTATAAAAAGGAGATGCATGTAACGTTTTTACACAATAAGTTGGTGAATAAAATTGAGTTTTTAGCTTTGCTAAAATTCATGAATTAACTCCTTGAGTTGTTCAAAGCCTTGAAGAGTTATTTAACTGTTCATTGTAGTTAATCCCCTTTAGCGTGACCTATAGGAGATTACACCAATTGTTCTTTATTTAAAGAGCAGGCCTAATTAACTTGTTTAACTGATTGAATTTTCATAGGTTAAATTAAGTTCATTAGTAATAAAACGTGAAGTTTTGATTTACTCAATTCCTAGCGTTTTTCCTTTGATTTCGTTCCATCCAATTTTGTGTTCTTGTTGTGGATTATCTTGGTAAGAGCAACACGGTCCTATAGCTTGTGTGGGAGATTCGAATTTGGTCCAGGAGTTGGAGCCTCGGCCATACAACATTCGCATCAATTTGGTACTAAACGACGTACCAATTTTTGGCGCCGCTGTCGGGGAACGGCGTTATACTTTTCATTTTAGTTAATTCTTTTTATCTCTTGGTGTATGACCCGTTCGTCTAACCATAATCTCTTATTTGATACAGAGATCGAGAAGACAGCAAGAAGATTAAGGAAAGAGACGAGGGAAAGACGCCAAGGGCGTTTTTCTGATTCTGTTCCAGAACCTCCGTTTGCCCAAACGGAAGATACTTCAGCAACAGAATCGGATCAAGACACATCCTTTGATAACTTTTACATGGCAGAAAATCAGAATGGAAATAACCAGGGTGGAGGACAACAAGCACCTGTTCGAGAAAGAACATTAAGGGAGTTAACTAGTCCCTTAATAAACTATCAGCCCTCATGCATTGTATTGCCTGCTATAACTGTTGATTTTGAACTCAAACCGTCATACCTGAATTTGTTGCCTAAATTTAACGGTTTAGTTGGAGAGGATCCGTATAACTTCTTGCATGAATTTTTAAGAGTGTGTGGAACATTGAACAATCGGGGGGTGACGCAAGAATACATAAAATTGGCAAGTTTTCCGTTTACCCAAACAGGAGAAGCTAATATATGGTTTAGTAGTCTAACTCCAAATTCTATACGTTCATGGCAAGATTTACAAGGAATCTTTTTGCATAATTTTTTCCCTGCATCAAGAATTGCATCAGTAAGAAAAGAAATTTGTGGAATCAAACAAGATATTGATGAATCCTTGCATGCATATTGGTTAAGATTTAAAAGACTTTGTAATAGATGTCCTCAACATCAAATTTCTGAAGAGTTACTAATCCAATATTTTTATGAAGGTATGCTACCGGAAGAAAAGAGGACGGTTGATGCTTCAAGTGGTGGTGCATTTATGGATAAAACTCCGGCGCAAGCTAGAGCTTTGATTACACAAATGTGTGAGTCCCGACAACAATATCATGTTTCCCGTTCGGCCAAACCAGTAAATGCGGTGAACATGTCATTTTTTGAGACTCGACTTGATGCATTGACCACTTCAGTGGAACGTTTAGTGGCAACATTGGATAATACCCAACAGATTTGTGGAGTGTGTAATAATCCAGGACATCCAAATGATTTGTGCCCATCAGTTCAAGATGACCAAACAGCTTCGGTGAATGCAGCAAATCAGCAATATGATCCCCATTCTAATACATTCAATCCGGGGTGGAAAGATCATCCAAATTTGAGATATGGGAATAGACAACAGCCAGTTCCTGGAGTTTTATACCCTCCACAATATAGGCCACAACAGCAAGTAATGGCTCCGGTTGCTCAACAACCTTTCATACCCATTTCAAGAGGAGGTGTGCCTTTAGAGGATTTGATTACAACATTAGCCACCACCGCTCAGAGTATGCAGCAAGGATTTATTAAGTCTCAAGTGGAGGCGCAAAAATTTCAGCAGGAAACTCGCGCAAGCATAACAGGGTTGAGTAATCAAATTACTCAGTTATCCACCGCCGTAAATGCTTTAGAAGGAAATCAAGGGAAGCTGCCTTCACAGGTTTTACCAAATCCAAAGGAAAATGTTAGTCAAATAACATTAAGGAGTGGAAAGCAGTTGGAGGAAACTACGTTGAAAATCAAGGAAAAACAAACAGGAAAAAGGGTTCCGTTAGACCAAGCAGATGACAGTCAGAAATCTGAGGTAAAAATTGATTTAAATAAGAATATTTCTGATATTAAAATACCTCATCCTTTTCCTGGCAGGTTAAACCGAGATGTGAAGGATGACGACATGAGTGATATTCTCACCATATTCAGCAAGATTGAAATTAATATGCCTTTTCTTGAAGCAATCAGGAAAATGCCAAAATGTGCAAAGTTTCTAAAAGATTTTTTGGCCAGAAAAATTAAAAAGTCAAAGGATGAGAAAGTGGTGGTAGGTGAAAATGTTTCAGCAATAATTCAGAAAAAATTACCACCAAAATGCAAGGACCCAGGTATGTTTGCCATTCCATGTATAATTGGGGATAAAATGGTAGAAAGTGCTATGTTTGACTTAGGAGCATCAATAAATGTTATGCCTTTGTCTACATATGATGAATCTAGCATGGGACCCCTTTCTGAAACACGAGTTGTAATTCAATTGGCAGACAGATCATTGGCATATCCACTTGGTGTTCTTGAAAATGTGCTAGTTAAGGTGAATGAATTCATATATCCTGCAGATTTTTATGTTCTTGACACAGGAAAAAATTATGATAAAAAATCTGCAGTTTTATTGTTGGGAAGACCATTTTTAAAGACTGTGAAAGCCCAAATTAATATGGATAAAGGAACCTTAACTTGTGAATTCAATGGGAAATTTTTGACCTTTAATATTTATGATGCTATGAAACACTCCCATGATATTGAAAATTGTAATGTCGTTGATATTTTTCAACCAATTGTCCAAGATCATCTTGAGACGAATTTTATGCAGGATAAATTAGAGCAAGTCGTCACAGCAACTTTTGAGGCAAAAGAAAAGCATGACGATGAGATAAAGAATGCAATAAAATCATTGCATTCACTGGATAAATTTTTTATTAAAACAGATTCGTCTCAATCGCCCAAACGGAAGCCGCCTGATAAATTGCTGCATTCTAGTATGGAGCTTCCGATGTTGGACAATGATTGAAATCATCTTATGCAACGCATTTAGTCTAGCCAAAGACTTTAAACAAAAGCGCTGATTGGGAGGCAACCCAATGATTATTATTTTTTTAGTTATTTTCATTGTTTTGAATTTTTAGTTTTATTTTTCTAATTTTATTTTTTTTCTTGTTTCAGAGTACAAGTGTTTAATTGCTGAATAAAGGTTCCATTTACCCAAACGGAAATCAGGGATAGTCAAAACCATATCCAAATCTATCCTCCAATTGTTCCAAATCTGAAATCCAAAAGAAGTCACTACTATGTCATGCTTCAATTTCTGCAACACTATTTCATCGAGGACAAAAGTCATAAAAAGGGCAGTATTTGTTTCATTCCCTTGCTAGAGTTTTTGTTGTTTTAGTTTTGTGGGTTACGTGTTGAAACCTTGTTCATACGTTTACTTTTGCTTGGGACAAGCAAAGTTTAAGTGTGGGGAGGTGGATTATATGTGTTTATGTGTTTTATTAAATGTTTTAATTGTGAGTTTTTTTTTTTTTTAAATAATAATAATAAATTTTTTTTCCTTGATTTATGTGTTTTGACAAGAATCTAGTTTTAAATATTAATCATGATAATCGAGTATGGTTTGGAAGTTGGTGGAATCCTTGTATTTAGAGTTCAAATATGTCCTTGTATGTTTCAAAAAATGATAAAATGCAAGAATGAATTTTACTTACCTACCTAAAGTGAGGATTGAGCCTAAGCATGCAAAACCACTTTTTGGTGCTTGAATGATTTTTTTTATTGTTGAGTGAAAAGAATGTACATTGATGATCTTACAAATTTTGCATTGTTGTGCACATGGAATCATTGATGTTGGAATTATTATTACATGAAAATGATAAAGGCGTTTAGGTTAACCAATTTTGGTTTTAGTTTCTTTCCTACCTTACAGTAAATCTTTAGTTAACCCTTTTGAAGCTTGAAACTTTTTCTTTGATATGTTAACCCATTTACAATACACGTCAACCTTTTAACTTTCTATTTTCCTTTTTCTTCAAGGTGCTTATAGCAAAATGAATAATGTTTGAAATAATCCTTTTAGGTTGGTATAGAAGAAATCAAATACAATTTGAAAGTGTGAAGAACTAAGTGTTCTTATGTTGAAAAGAGAAAAAGAAAGAAAGAGAAGAAAAAGAAAAAAATGTTCTGTTTGATCAAACAAGAACATAAAGAAGAAAAATAAAGAAGAATAAGAGAAAAAGGAATATATATTTGCTTGTTTGAAGTTGATGCAAAAGACCTAGTGTGGGGATTATTTGCTTCTTCGTGATTGAAAGCACCTTAAGTTTATTTTTAGCCATTTCATTCTTCTTTTCTATCCTACCTGTTTACCTTAGCCCCAATACAACCAATAAAAGTCCTTTTGATTCATGTATTTGATTTTGGCAAGATATGGTTGAAATGTGATATATTTGCAAAATTATGGTAAGAAGTCTTGTATAATTCTGTTTGAGTGGATTACCTAAATGAGAGATCTTGAGTGCTTAGTTGAAGCCTAACTTATATTTATGAGAGTATTCATTCTTGTACTTTTTAATTTTGAAGAAAATGATATTTTGTGTCTTTAATACAAGGATTGGAATTGTGGAATGAAGGAAGAACTCGATTTGAATGTGAAATATTTAATTTTGGATTTCTTGTGAATAAAGTGTCTTGAATAAGCTTGAGGACAAGCATAGTTCTAGTGTGGGGAAATTGATAAGTATAATTTTTAGGTTTTATTATTTAATATCTTAAGTTATTTTATTAGCAATAATAAGCGTATTTTGTGCAGGTTTTATGGAGATTATCAGGAAAAAACATTTACTGTGGTAAATGATGAAACCTGGAGTAGAAGTTGCTGATAAGAACCTGTGAAGTAGTCAAGTCAAATTTGTTGAGACGAGTGAAGCTTTTCAGGGATTATCAAATTTGTTCCCTGAAATATTGGACGATTTGATTTTGGAGTTTAAGCAGGAATACGATTGAAGATTTTTAGGATTTTTGGTTTGTGTTTTTGCCTATAAATAGAAGGGATAGATTAGTTTGAAAAATACCCATACCCGATCCTCATCTTTTGAATTCTGTCAATTTTATTTCAAGTTTAGTTTTTAGTTTTTAATTTAGTTAGAATTTAAGTTTGAAGTTTTTATGTTTTGAAGTCTTATCCATTGAATGAATCCAGCATATTTCTTTGC
This sequence comes from Ophiorrhiza pumila, assembly GCA_016586305.1. Lineage (NCBI taxonomy): Eukaryota > Viridiplantae > Streptophyta > Magnoliopsida > Gentianales > Rubiaceae > Ophiorrhiza > Ophiorrhiza pumila. The sequence goes on along the minus strand of BLIW01000008.1, from coordinate 5,475,483 downwards.
ATTTACGCAGGGCAAGGATTTTGACATTATCCATTAAATTGTTTCTCAGTTTATCATTTTCTTATTATAGATTAGAATGATTTAAAGTCTTCCAATTAAAGTTAAACTCTGCTTTTAGTTTAATTAGAATTCAAGTGTTTTTGAATCTGTTTTAATTCTACATTAAATAATACGTTTATTGCATCATGATTGTTAAATTTTACATGGATAGAGATTAGTCTTTTAACTGTTAATTTTTCGGTTAAGAAATTTAATTTATTAATTAAAAGTTGGTTTAAATTAAGTGTAATAAAATTCATTCTCATTTAATTAAGTAATATTTAGTTCAGAATTTCAACAAATCTGTCACAATAGTTCGTGGATTAGCATTGGCAGAGGGTGGAGTCCATCTTGGAGTTCATCCAACATCCAGTTGTTTACACGTGATTCTCCAGTCCAAAGCAATAAGTTTTCTTCTACCTTTTCTCTTTTATTTTTTATTTTTTATATTTAATAATTAGTTTAAGTGTTCTTTTAATTATGACTGTAGCTTAATTTAATTTTCCGGCATTAATAATAAAGTGCTAATTAAAATATGATCGTGAGACCTAAATGTGTTTATTAAATTAACTTGACCAAATTCTAGAAATTCCCTGTGTTTAATGTTAATGTTGCGATTAATTTAATCTTGATCACATTATTTTAATCAATACAATGCTAAATTAATTTCCTATTAATTATCTGTAATTAATTGGTTAATTAATTAAGTAGTAAAACTACCATCAGGTAGGAGGGAATTAAAGGTTAGTAAATTATGACATACTGTTTATGATTGTAATTTGCTAAAATTGGGTTTTTCTAATTACTAATGCAATTAAATCTTTAAATTTAGTGTTGGCTGATTCCAGCTAAATTAAGATTTAATTAGGGGTAATTAATTTATAGCTGATTCTTGTTAATTACCTATTATTAAGGAAAAATTGGATTTTGTCAGAGCTGATTCTCGGTAATCTATAACCAATTGGTTTGTAAAAGTTAATTTATTTGTGAGTCTATCATCGATCTAAAATTAATTAGTATGGATTTATTAATTGCCGGATTTTACTTATTTGATAGATTATAATCTTTGTGATTTTCTTTGGCTAATTTGTTTAATTAATTGTTAAGTTTAATTAATTTGACACATTAAAATTGAATTGTTACACTTTAGAATTAACTAAAATTAATTGTGTACCCGTTCCTCGAGGGATCGACCCTACTTCCACGTGCTAATTGTATTATTTGAAGTAGGAATTAATTTGGTACTAAACGACGTACCAGATATCTATTGTAGGGGATGACTATAATTTTTTAAAACAACAAGATTCGTTTGATATTTGTATCAAATTTTAGGAGTGATATATGTAATTAACCCATGATTTCATCGTGGTGCAAGTCGCCCCTCATCCTCCAGTCCTCCTACGATGTGGTGTGGATAGACCCCTCCACCATCAGACACAACCTAATTTCGCTATTGTTTTCGGATGCAACTATATATAGACACATAATACATACATATAATTAACTTGTGGAATTCCATTTTATGTGTTTCTTCCAATTAATCCTAAATCACATATGTAAGAGAGAATTGTTACAAATATAATTACCACATTTTCGAAGGTGAATCTAAATTATTAAATAATGTTTTATGGATCACTTCATTTATAATCAATTGATTTTGAATTAAACGTAAGAAATGTTTATTAATACAGTCTAAATTCATAAAAAATCTAACCAATGTTGTCTGCCAACAACCAAAGGCCACAATTCAATCAAATATTACTGTGACAAGTGTTGGTCTTGGAACATTTCGATTTTGAGGGAAGAAGAACGTGCAGTGAATTTAATTTGTTAACTGTGTTTTTAAGTCTTTGGAATGAGAATGAGTAAAAAAATCAAAAGAAATGCGTTTTTCAACCTGTGCATTTAATTTTTCTGCAGAAAGTCGTACACGTCTTTTACCATTTACGTAATAAAGAAAATTCTAATTTGTCAAATTGTGCAATGTCCATCTCCCCCAAATTGCTCCAAAAAAATTATTCTGAATTGCTCCTACACTTACTATGTATTTATTAATTAACCTCCCATGATTTGCCATGCATATTTGTGTAATAAGTTGAGCCCTTAGCTTTTTCCATTCTTTGAAATGGAATAAGTTGATTTCATGCTTTATCTCACTTGGGATGTACATGACTTGAAGAATTTACAAAATACAAGCTCATATATGTTTTTTTTTCTTTTTTAAAATTAATGTCTTTAGATAAATGATCCCAATAGTCCCTTAATTTGAAAGTAAATATCAATTATATCCCTAATCTTGAAAAAGTTATATTTTGATCACTTAATTTTGACTTTGTCACAAGTAATATATGCCGTTAGGTATATGACACTATTAATTATTCAAATCGGTGTTGTTTTGTACCAGATTACTAATGGTATTATTTATAAAATGAATTAGGAACTATTTGTGCAACAAAATTCATCACTTCATGCCGTTTGTGGGAATCAATACAGTAAGTCGATGACCACTATTAGATCATAGCATCAAGCTGAGCGGCGAAGTAACAAGTAGGGCTGTAAAACAAGCGAGCTGCTCGCGAGTAGCTTTGTAATCGAGTTGATTCAAATCGATGTTGGTTTGTACCAGATTACTAATGGTATTATTTATAAAATAAATTAGGAACTCTTTGTGCAACAAAATTCATCACTTGATGCCGTCTGTGGGAATGAATACAGTAAGTCGATGACCACTATTAAATCATAGCATCAAGCTGAGCGGCGAAGTAACAAGTAGGACTGTAAAACGAGCAAGCTGCTCGCGAGCAGCTTTGTAATCGAGTCGAGCTTGAACTCAATATACAATGGCTCGAGTAGCTTAGTTTTTTTTTTAAATTTTTATATTTATATTTATTTTTTAGTCCATAGTATTTAATGAATTATATTTTAAGCAACTTATATTTATGTTTTACTCCTTAATTTTATATTAAACTATCATTTTACCATACTAAATCTTAAAAATTACAAATAGATCCTATAATTTTTTAAAACAAATTAAAAAAACAAAAATATATTTAATAATCATGTTTGAGCTCGAAATAACAAAAATAAGCACTCGATCGAACTCGAGTGGAGTTTGAGTATCACCCTAAAAAAATTGAGTAATTCAATTAAGGGTGTACTCGACATCGACTCAACTCAATTACACCTCTAATAACTAGCGAACAATGAAAGGAAATCAAGGGGATAGGCCGACAGTACTATAGATAGCGATTATGGTACACAGTTTTACAGAGAGAAGTTTCAACCAAATTGGAGGGAAATTGATAAGCTCGGATTTAATTCCTACCCAAAGGCCTTAACAATACCATCACTCTACAGCGAACCAGAGCACAATGGGCTGTAGCAGTTCACAGGTTATCCTGTAGATGTCATATATATGGAAAGATGTCAAAGTTTGAAAAAGTACAAAACAGGTAAGTTTTAAGGTGTGCAATATTTGGGTTAAATCTAATATGCAACTGAATTTGAATTTACCAAATTTAAAATTTTAAAATTAGAATTTGGTTTTCGAATTTTAGTTTATAGTTTGATTTTTGGTTTGAAGTTCCAATTCAAAAATCAATTGAAAACTGTATATTAATATAAAATATTTTATAAAATATATAATATTAAATTAAATTATTATTTTGAATTCTAAATTATGTTGTAAGCAAATAATTTGATTTAGAATAAAACCAAATTCGAATTCAGTTTGTTTGTGCGAATCCAGTTAATTCAAATTAAAATTTGATTTTTAAATTTAAATATCATTTTCAGTTTTCTAACCGAAGTCGAATGGTTCGTTTTTTTCGAGTTCAATTTGAATTTAGTTCGATTTTCGAATTCAAATTAAAAAATGTTCATACCGAATCAAACAACTCGGATTTGAAAATCGCATCGATGAACAACCCTAGATATGTCTTCTGTAAATACCACTCCATACAACACACAAAAGGTTAGATTTTGAATTCTCTTACTTAATTTATACATTGTTCTTGAGACCAATACTGACTTAAGCATAGGGTGGACTCGCCGGTACAGCTCGGTGGTCATTTGACAGTTTAACTGCACATCTTTGGAATCCTCAGGAACAACTGCAGTTAATCATTTCTAATATTTACTCATTGAAGAATTCAGGGACTCGTTTGCTAAACTCGGAGCCCGTTACAGTTCTCGACTTCATCACTAACCAATAGAGCTCGCTTTCAGTTGCAAATCCCCATATTTGTTGGTACTTGACCAGAGATGGAAGAAACTGTAACAAGATTAAGTTTTTTTTTTTCTTTCAAGTAATTAAAGATCCTGTATTGTAGTTAAAAAAAAAAAAAGTCCCTGTATTCTTGGTACATGTTCTATAAAAACAGCGTCCTTTAGTCTATTAGGATGAAATTGGTGGCATACATAATTTGGAAAAATAAAAGTGTGCGAAAAAATAACATGATACAAAAATTAGTGGTGGTGGCTCATATCTCAATAATCTTTTATGCAAGTCAGGTACGTCAAAGTTGTACCATAATTGCCTAGTTGAAAGTTGACTAAACGGTCATTATGCAAATTTTAAACAAACAGGACACTCAAAAATTAATAAATTAGGTATTCCTATTAAGAAACTTACCACTCAAACTATATAGCTCAATGATGAAATGAAGAACTCAAAGAAGGCTCAAGAAACTATTGATCTTTTGTTTCTTTTGAAATCAAATTGAAATGTGAGAGTTGTAGAGAGTGTTTTTTAGATGTAAAGCTCAGGGAATCAAGTGTTTAAACGTTCATGGTTTATCTTGTATTTATACTGCACAAAAAATGACAAGAAAACGTTTATGTTTGACATTTCAAAAACTAGCCGTTATATGAAGAAAATGACTTTCGGACGGTAGTTTTGGACTCATGGGTCGTCCGAACCTATTTAACTGGAAGCATGTAAAACCCTATCACGACAGTTTCGGACGGCCGAAACTTGAAGGAGTCGTCCGATCCTAAGTTTCGGACGGCCGAAACGTCCCTGCACCGTCCGATCCTAAACTTCAGAGTGCTTCAATTTTTCACCAATTTCGGACGATTAAAGGTCGTCCGATCCTATATTTCGGACGGCCGAAACTTTGCCTTGGTCGTCCGATCCTATTCATTTTTAACTTCTTTTCAATTTTTGTTTTCCAAATCATTTATGTACCTCTGTTTGATTTAGTGCATGTGTGTACTACATATTTTGAAGTTCTTTTGAAGACTAAAAACGTTTTGAAACCATTTTTACTTGAGCCTTAAAGGAGTAAATCATTTTCTTGAGCTATTTACATAAATTAGGGTTTAGGGTTTTGGAAATGACCTAATTTACCATTCTTTCATATCTTTTGCAATTTCAATTCTTTCTTCACTTGATAAATCTCCATGCTTGGCTTTTTTTGAATATCTACTACATTGAAACACTTTTAAAACCATTAGCATAAACATAATTGTTTGTTAATCATCAAAATAAGTAGGATTAAGACTAAGTCTCACAATGTGCATTAATCAGACCCACAAAATAGTGGGTCATAGTGTACACATGGGGAAAAGGTATTGGTAGTTGTCCATCAACTCAACTGATGAGTTGGTGTGTATTAATCATTGTATTTGTTTTTAAATATAGTATTAGAACAGTCTTAGTAAAGAGTTTAGACTACCAAAAAAAATATATATATATAACACGACTAGTTTTTTTTACCATGTTAAGGAAATTGTATTTGTACACTTTTTTCTTGGTCCACACCGTGGAGAGAAGAATACTTAGAATACATGTTAAGTCACATTAAAGAAGGAAATCCTCATATTTTACTTTTCAAACCGCATATATGTAAGTGAGTAGAACTCCCTATTTATAGTTTTCGTTCATGTAATAGTGATTAGTATACTTGCCACTTGTTTTGCGATATTAATTAATAAAATTAGGAATGACGCCACACTTGGGAATGTTAGCCAGAAAAAAAAGTCACATTAAAGATAGATAAAGTTAATTTCCAAATTCCAGTACCACTGACTTTTTTACACAGATCTTAAAAATTAAAGATATTAATCTTGATAATCATTCAACAAAAGTAAATATCTTTCAAAAGAAGGAAACCATGACATATTCACATGCTAGAATGTGCATCAACCAAAATTTTTTATTAATTAAATTATAACAAAATTAACAAGAATAGAATGATTCATACACATTATTTGTGGATAAAAATAAAAAAAAAAAAAAAAACTCATTATGCTTGCATGTGTCCCAAGATTCATGGCCATGAACACCAGCTAATTTGTCAATGGGATACTAATATCTTAGTGGGATGGATCATATGCCGTGGGAATCAAGTTAAGACTATTCTTCTTCGCAAGCGTAATTCCAACAACCTCTTCCATGTCTACATCTTCGGGCTTCATTCCATTAGGAAGTTTCCAGTCAAAATGGTAGAGAAGATGAGACAAAGGAAGCTCAACATTGGCCAGTCCAAATGTTATGCCTGGACAAATCCTCCTTCCTGTCCCGAATGGAAGATATTCGAAGTTAGTTCCATTGTAATCGACTGATTTTTCCTCAAATCTTTCAGGCTTATAGCTTTCTGGATCCTTCCAATATTCAGGGTCTCTCCCTATAGCCCATGCATTAACAGTTACTTGTGTATTATCCGGAATCATATATCCATTGACTTCGCGGTTTTCCCTACTTGCTCTTGGGAGCATAGGAATTGGAGGGTGGAGCCTCAGGGCTTCTTTGATCACCAACTTCAAGTAGTTCATCTTTTGAATATCAGCTTCTTCGATCCTGTCCTTTCCCTTGCAGATTTCTCTTACTTCGGCTTGTGCCTTGGCCATCACGCTTGGATTCCTCATCAACTCTGACATTGCCCATTCAGTTGTAGAGGATGAAGTATCAGTGCCCGCAGTAAACATGTCCTGTATCAATATTTTAACAAGATTATGAGTTTTACTTAGGAAAACAAAGCATAAGATAAGAAAATCTTCGAAAGTTTACTTACGAAAACAACAGCTTTAAGTTGTGTGCCATTGATGGGAATTTGAAGTTTGCCACTCTCTTTAAGTCTTAGTAGAACATCAATAAGATCTTCATCCCCAGACTCGGCATTTCTCTTCTTGCCATTTGCATGGTTTGCTTTGTGCTGATCGATAACATCATCAAGAATGTCATCCATGTCTTTGTGAATCTTAAGTAATTTGCGCTTCAACCCGGTTATCATAGGAATTATTTTGATGGAAGGAAAGATATCTGCTGGATCAAACCCTCCAGCTAAAGCCACTGCAACCTTAAGATGATCAATCATTGTTGCCTTATCCTTGCATACTCTACCAAAAGCTGACCTACAAGTCATGGAACTTGTATATGCAAAAATCAAATCTGTTAGGTTAATCGAAACTCCCAAAGATGATCGAATCGATTGAGTAAGTTTCGAAATCTCATCCTCACGAATGAAGCTAAAAGAACGGACATTCTTTCCGCTCAAAAGCTCCATCATGCATATTTTACGCATTTGTTTCCAGTAGTCACCATAGTGACTAAATGCAAGATCTTGATGATTATACCAAACGATTTCGCTAGCCAAATTATGGGGCCGCCCTGCAAATGCAGGATCATGAGTGATCAAAACCTCTTTAGCCATTTGTGCTGATGAAACCACAACTGAAGGGACTTCACCAAGCTTTAAGTACATGAGAGGTCCATATTGTTTAGCCAAATCTCTAAGGGCATAGTGTGGAAGTTTGCCTGACATTTGGTGCAAATTACCAATGAAAGGAAGCCTTGGTGGACCTGGTGGTAATTTTCCTTTTATTTTTGGCCCTGTGACCTTCTTCCATATCTTCACTAGCAAGAATAGGAAAGAAAAGAAAAGGATTGAATTGGTGAGATTCAAAGAAAAAGGAACAACTTGAAGCTCCATTGTAGGAATTTCTTGAACAAAACAAGTTCAATTGTGCTGTTTGATTTGATGATGATCCCCATGCTCCATGGGCTATTCTATTTATAGTGAGAAAAAGCCACCCCTATATGTACAATTTGTCAACTCTATGAGGTCAGATTCATTCATTAACGAAATTCTTGTTAGTCAAAGTCATCCATTAAGAAAATAATCAAACGTTTCCACATTCTTCAATTGTGGCCTATGATCGATGCCAATATAGATTGTTTGTGCATTGGTAAATGCAGTAATTTGTCAGCTGTTCATACGGTTTATTTGATCAGGAAAAAAAAATGATATTTTAAAGTGTACTAGAAGAGGAAGAATCATTCCACAATTCACAACGACGTATGCGCGCCAATTTTTCTTGAGTGAGGCAATTTCAACGTAAAATAACTTGCTAAAGAAATTTCTCCAACGCTTGTAAGCCAAGTTGTCTAATAATGTATGTTTTTTTCTTTTTCCTTTTTTTTTTTGTGTCTGTTTTGGATTTATTTGAGATTACACGGTAATTGGGGATTGAATTTACGTATTCTGCTGCACAAATGGGCCAATGTACGTAGTTGATGACTTCATGTAGCCCGATATCTGAAATTAACACATATTAATTAATACTGTCAAACGACAATAACAACTAAGGCTATGTTTGGTTGAGTGATTTCTCAAAATAGGATCCTTTTCAAAAAACTTTCTAAGAATGGAGTTGTTTTCAACCCATTTCTTAGAATAGGGACTTCGCGTTCAGCGAATGCGAAGTCCCTGAATTAATTTATATAATTTTTTAAAAAAATTGGCATCCGGACGTCCGGATGTAGTCCGGATGCCAATTTTTTTTAATTTTTTCAATTTTTTTTCAAACATCTATGTTAAAAATTAACTTTTTCAAATAATTTTATATGTACTTTACTTATATAATTACTTTAAATATTCGTTAATATAATTTGTTGTAATGATTTTTTTTTATAAAATCCATAAATGGATTCCAATTTTTTCATAATAAGTTTTAAATTTTTTCTATATAAGTATAAAATTATTTGCAAGGAAATTTTGTTATTTACAAACATAATTGGCAGTAATTATATGATTACATTTTATTATATTGTTATTTTATTTGAACTTACATTTTTCACCAAAATATATAGAATAACTTTTTATATAATTACATATAAAATAGTTTATAAAAAATTTGAACTCTTTAAAATAAAAACGGAAAAAAATAATAATAACACAACGAATGAATATTTAAAACATTTTGTGGGAATTATTTAAAAAAATAAATTCCGGCCATTATTTTCCGGCGCGCTGGAAACACCTCTCCGCGTCGTAACTCACTGTAAAAGTTTTTTTTTTGGTGCATATTTTTTTGAATTTTCTGCGTGCCGGATAGGTGTTTCCGGCGCGTCGGAAAATAATGGCCGGATTTTATTTTTTAAATAATTCCCACAAAATATTTTAAATATTCATTCGTTGTGTTATTATTATTTTTTTCCGTTTTTATTTTAAAGAGTTCAAATTTTTTATAAACTATTTTATATGTAATTATATAAAAAGTTATTCTATATATTTTGGTGAAAAATGTAAGTTCAAATAAAATAACAATATAATAAAATTTAATCATATAATTACTGCCAATTATGTTTGTAAATAACAAAATTTCCTTGCAAATAATTTTATACTTATATAGAAAAAATTTAAAACTTATTATGAAAAAATTGGAATCCATTTATGGATTTTATAAAAAAAAATCATTACAACAAATTATATTAACGAATATTTAAAGTAATTATATAAGTAAAGTACATATAAAATTATTTGAAAAAAGTTAATTTTTAACATAGATGTTTGAAAAAAAAAATTGAAAAAATTAAAAAAAATTGGCATCCGGACGTCCGGATGGAGTCCGGATGCAAATTTTTTTTAATTTTTTTTTAAAAATTATATAAATTAATTCAGGGACTTCACATTCGCTGAATACGAAGTCCCTATTCTAAGAAATGGGGTTGAAAACAACCCCATTCTTAGATATTTGTTTGAAAAGGATCCTAGTTTGAGTAATGACTCATGTTTGGTTGTGTGAATTTTAATGATTTATTTTATAAAATCAAAATGACATGTTTGTTTTACTTATTTTTTTATCAAAATTTTTAAAACAAAAAACAACATTACAGTAATTATTTTTGCTACAGTTTTTTTTATAAATAAAATATTAAATTTGAATTTTAAATTTTAAATTTTAATAATAAATAACTCTTTCTAACACAATTCATACCAAACAAACTAATAAAATATTAATTCAAATTTAAATTTCAAACTTTTTATCAATAAAATAATCTCTTATACAAATCCCAACAAAACAAAATCATTAATCCAAACACTCCTAAAATTTTTTTTTTCCATAACAAATTCCAAGAAAAAAATTATAATAAAATTTAAAAATACTCTATCCAAACGGAGCCTAAATATTTATCTCATTATGTCGACTTAGTTACATGAATTGTATACAATTTTTAATATGATTCATATTATATTTGAGCAGTGAAGTTTGACGTGGGTTAACGTTGAAACCTAACACAGCCATTCTCTTTTTTCCAGCCTTAGGAATGTAGCAAAACAAGTTAGTTATGAGTAGTTGTTATAAATTAGTACTATAGAAAAGGAGGAAAGAAATTGTAGATGACCCTATAAAATTAGATTATCCTTGTTGAAAGTTCCACCGCTATTTGAAGATTTTTGCAGTCAAATTATCTACTATGATGATATGTTTGTATGAAGTCTTTATGAATGGTCAAAAATATATGCAAACGCCACCATTCTATATTCTTTTGTAGAATTTCCTTGTTCCAAAAATGCAGGTTAAAATTAATAGTCATCTTCCTTTCAAGTCGTCTAGAAACAATTTGATTTGAAGGTTGAAGGCCTTACTAATTAATTAACATATCATTAGAAACTAAACCTAATTACATCAATTATGGACATGAAATGAATGTTGAAAGACAATTAAACTACAAAGAATGAAAGTAAACTTTTTGTTTTGGAAAATTTTTAACACTTTAAGTTTTCCAACTCAAGTGCAGTGGCAATACTTCAATTAAAGTATAATTAAGTTTGTTAAATGCAAATTTAACTTGTGTGGTGGATTCCATAGAGAGAAATTCAATTTTTGGCAGAAAAATTGGAGCAATAGATCGGCATTTGTTTGCTAGCACGTTATTTTTAGGGCGTTTTTTTCCCCTTTTGGCGTAGAAAGAAATTTGCAGGAATATGTAATATCCAATGAGATTAAATTCTTCCACTATAATATTATAATTACTAATAGTCTGTGTTAATGCTAAAGATTGTGTTAGCATTGATTTTTTTGCAACTAAGGAAGATTTCGATTGACTGCAGAAATCAACTGAATCAATCTATGCAAGGAAGGTTGATTTTGGAGATTATGGTATCTTGATATTTTTGGTAATTACCTTGGTATTTTTAGTGCTTATCTTGGTATTTTTAGTGAGTATCTTTGGAGGGTTATCTTTGGAAAGATAAACATGGGATGCACACGGTTTCCTTCTTTCTATGCGATTTATTTAGAAATAAGATTGGAGATAAACATAGAAAGATTTGGTGCGCATTATAAGTTCCTTCTTCTCTCACGTTTTGAAGTGGCGAGAATTTTTTTATTCTTTCGGTCTGTGAAAGACTGTGAACATACTTTATTTTGGTTGGAATTCTTTGTTTTAGTGCATTGGCTATTCGCATCTGAATACGAGTTGAAGGTGCATTCACTGTGATGTTTATTGAAACTCAGTCTCGGGAGGAGTTCTGATCGTGGGCAAGGGGATCTTGCTATACACGAATTTCGGGATGAGTCGCCATTGACAAAGGGATCTTGTCTCTTATAGATTTTGGGAAGAATCGATCAAGTCAAGGGGAGCTCGCAACAACAGATTCACTTGGGAAATTAGATAGAGGCCGCGACAAAGAAAAGAGGGAGTCTTACTTTGTATTAGACCGGGTGTCTTGTTACTTTGTGAACCTAGTGAATCGTTTTTTTATTTGGGCGTGGCCCCACAGACGTAGGCTATTGCTGTACTTCATTACCAACCTCCTGTCTCTTTATTTCTGCATTTTAATATTGTCCATTATCGGTTTTATTATCAGTGTCACATCTAGTGTTTCAACCCATTAGGATACCGCGTATCTAACCTTGATCTTTCAATCTGCTATAAAAAAATTTGGAGTTATAGCATTAAAATTTTCTATCTAGCTAGCTATAGTAAATTTGAACAAGTCAAGTTGATTGTATCCTAATATTCTCAACTATAACTTATTTAAAGATTTACCATCCCTCAGTTAGTCCATTGGTTTACTTATATTCAAGGGCAAATGACTTCAATGGTTTCTCAAGTTGTATATAAGTATAGTTTTGATAGTAGATCTTAAAAATTGCATATTGACATTTATTTTAGATTTTATCATACAAATAATTTTTAACTCATTTTTTTATCAATCTAACAAATAACGACATTAGTCAGGTAACAATGTACATCATTCAAAATGATATTATATTATATTACTAACGACACTTGCCAAATTGATGAAAAATAAATTGAGAATTATTTGTGCGGCGAAATTTAAAACGATGTTATATTGTATTATATTACTAACAGTATTACTTGTCAAATTAATGAAAAATAAATTGAGAATTATTTGTGTGACAAAATTTTAATTAAAGGATCAAAATATAACTTTTTATATATTGAAAACCAAAACAATGTTTATCTTGAAATTGAGGGGTTATTGGGATAATTTACCTATGTATTCAGTTTTTACTGAAGCTTTGAAAGATTACACAAGCAATATGCAACTAATTCCTTCATTGCAAATCAATTATTATGCCTGCTAGTCAAATTGAAAATTGTTTTGTTTAACTTGCATTTATCATAACTAAAGGACTAAAAGTAGTGTGAAATAGAGATGAGATCCTCTATCCAATATTATTCCGTTTTAGATTAAAATTATGTAGCAGGGTCACTCATATCTTAGTTAGAGTCTATTAATTGTAAAATAATTTTAGAGATATTTATACTTTTAATCCCTAGTTTTAGTTAAACTACGTTATTTTAAACATTAGACATAATAGGACAGAATAATATTGGACAGAATAGGACAGGATAATATTGGACAGAGAACTGTGAAATATGCAGAAGATCCAAATACAAATTTGACTTATTGAAAAAATGGTGATATTTTGTCTATTGGTATAGAGTTTTGAACACCGTAAAAAGGGGTGGCCCAACATTTAAAAATTTCTACTATTGTCCTTTAAATAGTTTAAAAAATTTTAAATTAGGTCTTTAAAAAAACTTTAAATTTTACTTTTTAAAAATTAAAATATAACTTTTACTAACCATACGATATTATTTTTGCTCCCTAAGCTATAATTTTTGAATAGTCATTGCCATTAAAAGTGCACATAACCTCTTTTCAAGAGAGGTTGAGACTACATTATTTCATCAATTGACATATATGAAAGAAAGTTTTTAGAATTGAATCTTTCTTTAAAAGTTTTACATAAAGTTATTACACAAAAACTCTTGTGAAACATATTTATATATATGATGTGATATGTGAATTTTTATATATTTGATATGCTAATTTTTTATACTTGATACTCTAATTTTTTTATACTTGATATGCTAATTTTTTTATAGGTGATACGCTAATTTTTGATATTTTATACGCTAATTTTTTATACTTGATACACTAATAGTTGATACTTGATACGATACGATACTTTTTTATACTTAATACCCTAATCTTTTGCATTTGCATACACTGAATTGAAATTTTTTATACTTGATACATTAATTTTTGTTTTTATACTTTATACTTGATACGCTAATTTTTGAATTGATACGCAAGTCGCATAAATGAACCAATTTCATAAGAGAATGCCCCAAGTTATTACTTATGGGTACGAATTAAATGCGTAGACTTTGTATGGGAAACTTTTGACGGGAAGACTATATATGGGAAAGATTGGATTGTATGTAATTGAAAGGGCTATTTTCAATGGTTTTTGTTTAGGAAAAATTTGTATTAAGGGTGGCTTCAAACTCTTATTATTAAAGATGGCATAACTTTAACCTATTTATTGTTAAGGGTATGAAAATAAATAAATTAATTTATATAATTATTTAAAGACTTTATTATCCCTTTACAATATCTACTCTTTTTTCTCTCTACAGTTTCTATATAATTAAACTGCCCGAAGTAGAAAAATAAAAATGTATAGCGTTCTATATCAACTCCGCAACTATAAAGTAAACAAAATTATGACAATAAGAAAACGAAAAGAATTAGAAAAAAAAATTTAAAAAATTAAAGAAGCGTAAACAATTATTAATCATATTTATATTAGAACTCTACCTCAATAATTATAACTAAATAAAACAATGACAATAAAAGAACGAAAAGAATTAGAAAAAGTATTTTAAAAAATAAAAGAAAGATAAATAAATTATTAATCATATTATGTTATAACTCTACCTCAAATTTAAAATGGTAAACAAACAAAATTATATCAAGAAAAAAGAATTCAAACTAAAATTCAAGAAAAAAATAAAAGAAGAGTTAATTATGTATCAAATTGAAATCATATTACTGACACGATTATTCATCAGTCAATCTAAACCAGTTAAAAAAAGTGAAATTTGGACAAGAAAAAAAAGGAAAAGACTTATAAGTGAAATTGATAAAGAAATAAATGAAAGGTAAATTACGCATCAAGTTGAAATGATATGATTGTCAAAACTCTACATTCAATTTAAAATAGTAAAATGGTGACTATAAAAAATGAATTGTAATTAATTTAGAACAAAAAAGGTGAATTATGCTTCAAATTAAATCATACTATTACCAATAATGGGCAACTCAAATCATCTAATTCAAGTTTAATTTTTTTAAAACTTTTTTTATTTTTAAATTAAGGTAAAAATATTAAAAGTGAGTGCATAGTATTCCTATTTATTTTTCCTACAAAGTGAATCTGGTATTAATTATTTTTATTTATCATATTCAAATATCAAAATTTTCTTTTACTTTGTTATACTAATTATTTTTATAATTTTATGACTGATGTGATTAAATTATTAGTTATAATATATTGTATTTAAACTAATGGAAAATGAATTTTTAGTCTAAAAAAATAAGATTAAAATTGAATCGATCATTGGCAAAGAAAGCTAGACAGCTTAAGAGAATGAAATAAAGAATTAGATGATTTTAAAAGAAGAAGTAATTAACAAAGATTAAAATTGAATTGCTTGAATAATGTAGGAATAACTGAAAATAATTAGAAGTGAATCAATTGAATAATTGTTGCTTGTTATTTGAGTTTTTTTTAATCCATGTCTCTTACTAATTACATAAACTAATTAAGTTATTTTTATGCCATTAATAATAAATATGTTAAAGTTATGCCCTCTTTAATTAGGGTTTGGAGCGCGCCCTTAACACAAAATTTTTACCTTTTTTTAATAGAGATATAATTCTTAATTTTACCTAATTAGTACTTACTAAAAAAATCTAAATTCTCAATATGTTAAATATATCGTAAACTTTTCAAAATCCAGCCTCATATATTTCTACCTGTAATAGCTACGGAATACCAACATTTTTTAAATATAATTTAAAGAAATGTGACTAGAGAGTTTTTTTTTTCTTTTCCCCATAAAAGAAAATTGATATTTTGGTTTTAATCATTGAATTCTTTTACAATACTACATTGAATTATTTTTCTAATAGAAATTGGTGTATTAATTAATTTCTTACTGCAAATTAATATTTTTGTTTTAGTCATTGAATTCGTTTAAAATACTATAATATTGAATTAGTTTTCTAATAAAAATTGGTGTCCTAGTTAATTTCTTACCATATATAATATATAAATATATGTGTAATAGCATAATTCAAGGGGACATTTGGTTCAAATTCTTCAATGACAATCACAATGGGTTTGAATGAGGAGTCAATAACAATGATAATTATGATTGCATTATTAATGTTTGGTTCAAATCCTATAATGGGTACTATTGTAATTGATGTTGTTTGGTTCAAATCAACAATAGTAATAGAAATCAGTCAAAATTTCAATTCTATCCCTATCAGAGTTCACATCTTTATTGTTATTAGTAGTATTACTTATTAATATTACTAATATTATTATTAATATTATTAATTATTAATAATAATATTATTAATTATTAATATTGATTATTAATAATATTAATTAATTAATAATAATAATAGTTATTATTATTATAGAGTACACATTAGAGTAGGGAGTTACTTAAATTATAATTCAATTGATGAGAATTCTGATTTGATTGAAATTTTTAAATCATCTGAATTATTTGATGAAGAGAAAGAAGAAATCATGGGTTTTGAGGAGAAAAAGGAAATTGTAGAAGAAAAGAAAATTATAAATATGGTTGAAGAGAAAAAGGAAATTGCCATAAATATGGTTAGAGAAAAGATGGTTAAAGATTCAACATGGAAAGTTTAACTAATTGATATGGTTGTTTTTTCCTTAAACAATGAGAAACAGATTGTTAAAATTGGTGATTTCATATATTTTGGAAATTACATTAGTGATCCAGTATCAGCGGAGCATACGTGGAAGTGGAGGTTTTTTGACAAAGAAGATATAATCGAAATTATTTTTGTGTGTTATGAAATTTTTGCAAGTTACTATATTTCTCCTGGGAAGAAGAAAATTAAATATAAGATTCAGACGGCAAAGGAAATTTCAAAGGGAATTAAAACATGTGATGGTGCAAGTGTTGATTCAAGAAAGAAGGCTTTATAACCATATTACTCGAGGCGAGTTCTTTTCAAGTGAAGAAAATTGATGTGAGACAAGATTGGGTTTTGACGAAGCCTTTTTAGACTCAAGTTCTATTGGGCTTATTTTGTTTTATTAATTACCTATTTATTTTGTTTCCTAATTAGAATTAGGGTTTGTTAGTCTATATAAACCTTTGTATGTCTTTCTTTTGAGGATGTAATTCAGAATTTAGGGGGCGCTTGGTAAGGGGGAATAGAAGGGGCCAATGGTAATCAACAAAAGTGATTGTCATTGTTAATGTTTGGGAAGGGGTAATGGGAATAACTATTCATTAATGATTACCTTAAATGAGTCAATGGATGATTCCCTAGTCTCCCCCCATTAATCATCCATTACCCTGTATTGGGTAATCGATTTTACCCAACCCCACCAAATAACTCCCTACTCCAATATGTACTTTAATAATAATAATAATAGTATTATTATTAATTAAAATAGTAATAGTAATAGTAATATTAATAGTAATATTAATAATATTAATATTAATATTAAATAAATAATAGTAATAATAATTCATTAATAATATTATTATTAATATAATTAATATTAATAATTATTATTAATAATGATTAATATTAATAATTAATAGTGATAATAATATTAATAATGGTAATAATTAATAATATTAATAATGATAATAATTAATAATATTAATCATTAAAAATAATATTAATAATTAATAATGATAATAATATTAATAATATTAATAATTAATAATGAAAATAATATTAATAATTTATTAATAATTAATAATAATAATAATATTAATAATTTATTAATAATTAATAATGATAATAATATTAATAATTAATAATATTATTAATAATATTAATAATTAATAATGATAATAATATTATTATTAATATTAATAATGATAATAATTAATAATATTAATCATTACTAATAATATTAATAATTAATAATGATAATAATAATTAATAATTAATAATGATAATAATATTAATAATATTAATAATTAATAACGATAATGTTATTAATAATTAATAATGATAATAATATTAATAAATAATAATAATATTATTATTATTAATTAATAATAGTAATGATACTAATAGTAATAATGATTAATAATAATATTAAATATTCGAACTCTGATAAGGGTAAAATAGAAATTTTGACTGATTCCTATTACTATTGTTGATTTGAAACAAACAAGAAACAACATCAATCACAATAATACCCATTATAGCATTTGAATTAAACATTAACAATGCAATCGTAATTCCCATTGCCATTGACCCCTCAATCAAACCCATTGTGATTGCCATTGAAGAATTTGAACTAAACGCACCCTTAGATTTTTGATATTTTAATATCTTTCAAATTCTGTGAAATTTGTGTTTTTTGTGTTTTTTATGAAAGAACGTGTTTCTTTTACGTATCTGTCTCGCGTTATTCATTAAGGAGTTAATCAAATTTCATAGTAGACAAATTAGTGAGTAATGATATTAGGTGATTTGGAATATATCAAATTGATTAAATAATAGTGATAGTAGTGAACTAAACACCATTTATGATAATAATTAAATGCTAGTGATTGAATGATAATAATTACTCATTACTAAAATGAGTTCTAAGTCTTTTCCACTTTTTAATCATTATTTATGCAGACGAAGACAGCGGAAAATACCGATTCCATTCCCATGGTTCTCTTGATCTCATCCTTTTAAAAAATGCTTCAAACATTGCCCTAAGTATACATCAGAACAGTGACGGCAACTCTTACAATCTATCTTTATAACCAAAATTTCTCATGGCCATGAGATTTGTTTGTCCTAGGCAGTGACAGGCGGCAGTGATCTAGCGGTAATTGCTTCTCCCGTCATATGTTTGTTACCATTAGATACCATTGATGTGAAGGTAAGATTCCCTCAATATTCTAGATGATGAGTCTAGTCCTTCTCCTCGACAGATTGACTGCTCTCCTTTCCTGTAGTTCTTGACCTCTCTTTCCCCCAGGAAATTGTAGTTCTTGACTGCTCCCCTTATCCAAAAATTTACACGACAAGGCGCCTCTATCAAATTGTTTTAATAATTTTTTTTAGTTTACGGTTTGAACCGAACCAGAACTATATATAGTTCCAAATAGAATCCAAAATGGAAGAATCGTAACCAAACTATCAAGAAACAGTTCGATCTCAATTTGTATCGGCAAGCCCCTGGTTCCAACTGAACCGGTGGGTATGTCTACATAGTTATGATCCCAAAATCCTTAAACAATTACATGTTGGTCGTCAATTTATATTTTTTTCACATAAATCGCTCATTTTCTCTCAATCTAATAACTTAGAGAATTTATCATGTGATACTATATATCATGTAAAACAGCATTATTTTGTTCTCCATAACTTACTACCTCACTTGCCAAATGATACTATATATCATGTAAAACAGCTACATAACTTACTACCTCACTTGCCAAATGTCATTGGTCACATGAACGAAAAATGATGAGAACTACTTGTATGATAAAATTCAAATTAAATAATCAAAATATAATTTTTATAGACAAAAACAATTTTTAGTATGAAATTGACAGATTGTTGGGATCATTTACCCTATACTTAAAAACTTTGAAAGATTTCACAAGAAATATGCAACTAATTCCTCCATTGCAAACCAATTATTATGTCTGCCAATCAATTTGAAAATGGTTATATTAATTAACTTGCATTTATCATTACTAATTAGTGTGAAAAATGTGGGAGATCCAAATACAAAATTGAAATATTGAAAAAAAATGGTAAGATATTTTTTCTATTGATATAGATTTTTGCACCCGAGAAATGATAGGGGGAGTGAAATTCTGGAGTGACTGACGTGGCAGTGATAAAAAGACAAACTTATCCCTTACCCATTAGGGTTCACTCATCATTTGGTTAGGGTATTAGTTTGTCTTTTTATCACTGCCACGTCAGTCACTCCAGAATTTCACTCCCCCTATTATTGCTCTTTTGCACCCCTTCAAATAGCATGGATCAAGAAAGTGGCCCAAAATTTGAAAATTTGTATTTCTTATGAAATGTTAATTAAAAAATCAATTAAGTCTTTAACAATTAGAATTTTGACTTCTTAAAAATAAAAAATGTAAATTTTACAAATAATACTATGGAATGTTTCCCCCAAACTATACTTTTTGGATTCATCATTGCAATTAAAAGTGAACATATACTCTTGTAAAATTTTCAATAACTTCAGAATATTGTAAAATTTTCAAAAGTCCGTTTCTATCTGTAATAGATCCCAAATTCGAACATTTTTTTTAAATCTAATTCAAAGAAATGTTACTATAGGTTTTTTTTCCCCTTTGTAGGCAATGTAACTATAGATTAGGAAGTCTCTCTCATGTCCCGAGGGTTTACAGCTCCAGAGGATCTTCTGTTATATTTTCTGCTGCAATCCCTATTTTACTTTTATAAATGTATGTCACGTATATAATACTTATTTCTTGGGGTTCATTAATCACTTAATATGATTTTAGTTAAATAGACGTGGCGTGTATTTATAAATTGAAATAGTAACTGAATTAGGGAATGAAACATAAGATTCGAAGTAGTTTACAACAAAATTTGAAACTTTGTTTAATCAAGCATTCATTTTTTGTTTTTTGCCCTTACAGTATATCTCACTACGGGTCTGTAAAAAATCACCACTATTTTCCAGTGTTTTGAAAATCGGATCGGATCTATTAGTTTGGCCGATTAAACCAATGACCAATCCTTGGTCCGATTCGATTTTTCTTAAAAAAATCATATTTATAAAATACCAGTCAAAACACGGGTTTGACAGGTTGACCATTTTGATTTGATTTTATTTTTTTTTGTGCTTTTACTTTTACTTTGGACTTGTATTAGTTTTTATTTCAATCCAATAACAATTATGGGCCTATTACAAATTTCGGATTTTCAATTTTCATCTTTTATTTTTTTATATTGAATCCAATATTAACATATATATATATATATATATATATATATATATGGACGTATTGCTAATATTTATGAATAAAATTTTATTCTTTAATTTCTTTCTTAATCCACTCAAAACAAACCCATAAATAAATTACAAATATGCGGTTTTTATTATTTTGAGTCATTTATTAATAGAGTAACAAGTTTAAATAAAAGAAAATTTCACGAATTTCGAGAGATTTTGTATTTTTTGCATTTTAAAATTATTATATTTTATATTAAATAATGTCTAGTTTTTAGATGAATTAATATTATTTTATTAATATTATTTATTTTAGTTGTGATTTAGTAAATATTTATGGATAGATATAAGAATTTTTTTTAATTATTAATATATTTATAATTTAAATTTATTTATAATGCTAGGATGATGTCATTCGAATTTTTCGTCCGATTCGATCGGGACCAATCCACTCCTCAATTCGTCGGTTAGTACGGGGCTTTGGTTTTCAAAATAGTGCTATTTTCTCCTTTCCATCGTTTCATTAACGACTTACTCCCTAGAACGTACATGCTTTGCAAGTTACAAACTGCCAAATTTCCACCGACAGAATATGAGAAAGTGTCACAATCTACTTGTGAAATTAATAAATATAGCAAGGAATAAGGGAAGAAGATAAGAGCAGTAACAGAGAAAAAGATAAAAACAGTAGGAGAGAAAAAGAAAATTTATTAGAGAGAAGTTGAAATTTGCTTTTACAAAATAACGGCTGCCTATTCTGACCTCACTTCTCGTATTTATTACGCAAACAATATCTAACTAAATGCTGATTCCTCATAACTATATAATCACAACTACTTCCAATTGGGCAGGGCTTTTATTACAACCTATCCATCACTACAAGTGATTTTATTCTTTAACCCATTCACTAATAATGGCCATTTCAATAGCCTTATTGTCAAGCTCAATTATGACATAAAGCCGCCTATGATTTTAACTCATTTCTAATGTGTTAAATATTAATTGGATACATATATAGGAAATGAAAACGATTGTTCAGTATGATACTTTAATGATCTTGATCTTTAAATAGCATAGCACCATGAAGCATTGCGATCATCAAATCAAACAGACTTTTAATGGAGCTTCAATTTGTTCCTTTTTCTTTGAATCTCACTAATTCAATCCTATTCTTTTCTTTCCTAATATTCTTGCTAATAAAGATATGGAAGAAGGCCACAGGGCCCAAGACAAAGGGAAAATTACCACCACGTCCACCAAGGCTTCCTTTCGTTGGTAATTTGCACCAAATGTGAGGCAAACTTCCACACTATGCCCTTAGAGATTTGGCTAAAAAATATGGACCTCTCATGTACTTGAAACTTGGTGAAGTCCCTGTAGTTCTGGTTTCATCAGCACAAATGGCCAAAGAGGTTTTGAACACTCATGATCCTGCATTTGCAGGGCGTCCCCAGAATTTGGTTACCGAAATCGTCGCGTATGACCATCAAGATATTGCATTTAGTCCCTATGGTGACTACTGGAAACAAATGCGTAAAATATGCATGATGGAGCTTTTGAGCGGAAAGAATGTCCGATCTTTTGCTTTCATTCGTGAGGATGAGATTTCGAAACTTACTCAATCAATTCGATCATCTTTGGGAGATTCGATTAACCTAACAGCTTTGATTTTCGCATATACAAGTTCCATGACTTGTAGGTCAGCTTTTGGTGGAGTATGTAAGGATAAGGCAACAATGATTGAACATGTTAAGGCTGCATTGGCTTTAGCTGGAGGGTTTGATCCAGCTGATATCTTTCCTTCCATAAAAATAATTCCTATGATAACCGGGATGAAGCGCAAATTGCGTAAGATTCACAAAGACGTGGATGAGATTCTTGATGATGTTATCGATCAGCACAAAGCAAACCATGCAAACGGCAAGAAGAGAAATGCTGAGTCCGGGGATGAAGATCTTATTGATGTTCTACTAAGACTTAAAGACAGTGGCAAACTTCAAACTCCTATCAATGGCACACACATTAAAGCTGTTGTCTTCGTAAGTCAAATTTCCAACATTAACTTATCTCTTTTGCTTTGTTCTATTTCCTCTTCATGTTACACCATTAATGTGCAACTGAAAACTCATAATCTTGTTCAAATATTGATAAAGGACATGTTTACTGCTGGTACTGAGACTTCATCCTCTACAATTGAATGGGCAATGTCAGAATTGATGAGAAATCCAAGCGCAATGGCTAAGGCACAAGCCGAAGTAAGAGAAATCTGCAAGAGAAAGGACAAGATTGAAGAAGCCGATATTCAGAAGATGAACTACTTGAAGTTGGTGATCAAAGAAACTCTGAGGCTCCACCCTCCGTTTCCTCTGAAACAAAGAGCAAGTAGGGAAAACCGCGAAGTCAATGGATATATGATTCCGGACAATACACAAGTAACTGTTAATGCATGGGCTATAGGGAGAGATCCTGAATATTGGAAGGATCCTGAAAGCTTTATGCCTGAGAGATTTGAGGAAAAATCAGTTGATTATATGGGGAATAATAACTTCGAATATCTTCCATTTGGAGCAGGAAGGAGGATTTGTCCAGGCATAACATTTGCTCTCGTCAATGTTGAACTTGCTTTGGCGCATTTTCTCGACCATTTCAACTGGAAACTTTCTAATAGAATCAAGCCTGAAGAAGTAGACTTGGAAGAGATTGTAGGACTTACGATTTGGAAGAAGATTAGTCTTAACTTGATTCCCACGGCCTATGATCCATACCACTAAGATAATAGTGGATGCTATTGACAAATTAGCTGGTGTTCATGGCCACAAATAATGGGTATGAATCATTCAATTCCCGTTAATTTTGTTAGTTGATTTTAAATATGTAAGGTTTCCTTCTTAATTTTGTAAGAAAATTACTTTTGTTGAATGAATATCAATATTATGGTAAATGACTTAATAGTACTTTAACTTAGAATTAAGTATCGATTTATCCCTAATATTAAAAAAGTTAATTATATTTTGATTTTTTAACTTAAATTTCGTTACACGGATAGTTTTCATTAACTGATCTTCTATGTATTTTATAAGTAATATTGCTAGTCATGTGTCACAAATATATTTTTTCTATTAATGAAAGATGACAGAGTTTATTCCCCATTAAATTATTTTCATCACATATGTTTTACGCTCCTTCCTTCTTTCTCCCTTTTACACTTCCAATTTATTTTTAAAGTATTTTTCAATATCAAATTACTCTTTTTTTTATTGCTTATCTCAATCATTAATTAACTCTAATGATTCAATTTTCACTCTCTAAATTAAAGAGGCAAATATCATAAAGTTTAACACTATCGTTGAACAAAACACAATATTTTTTCCTTTTTAAGATATTTTATTATTTTCAATTCGTCGGTTAGTACGGGTTCCGATTTTCAAAATAGTGCTATTTTCTCCTTTCCATAGTTTCATTAACGACTTACTTCCTCGAACGTACATGTATTGCAAGTTACAAACTGCCAAATTTCCACCGACAGAATACGAGAAAGCCTATGATTTGAACTCATTTCTAATGTGTTAAATATTAATTGGATACTGTTGGGGGAATATCGAATCTCACGTTGTATCTAATAGCCCAAAATAATAATAGAGACAGTAATGAGAAAAATAAATGGGACAATGGACACAAAGATTTACGTGGTTCGGTCAGTGTGACCTACGTCCACGGTCGGAGGCGGTGCCAAAATTCACTAATGTGTGGAAATAAAATTACAAAGGTAGAACACCAAAGTTCTACAAATCCTTTTCAGAAAACAAAGGAAATGAAAGAAGGATTTCTAATAGAAAAGGAATAGAGAGAAAAGCTAGAAGGCTGCTTTTTGCTGAAATCTTTTGGGATGGATTTTGTGCTTCAGCAATGCCTCAATTTATAGGCATATTTTGAGGCAAAAATTATTGTAACTTTTATGTAAATGCATGGAGCCCCATTCCCTTGCTGGTGCATATTATCAATTCACCAAAATCAAGAAGTATGGTCAGCAAAGATAAGGTGCAGACCATTCATTACAAATCTCCATCTTGGTCTGAACCTTGAAAATAGTGACTTGATCATCCACCTCCGGTAAAGCCTCAATGGGCTGAATCACCAACAAAGAACACCAATCAAGTTCAAGCACTGCTTGAACTTGTATACTAGAAGAGCTTTCGTAAACATATCGGCAGGATTGTCCTTGGTATTGATCTTCTGAACAAGGACTTCTTCTCCGCAATAGTATCTCGAATGAAATGATACTTGATATCAATATGCTTCGTACGTTCATGATACATCAGGTCTTTAGTCAAATGAATTGCACTTTGACTATCACAATAAATGGTAGTAACTCCTTGTTGTAGAATTAATTCGCCGAATAAACCTCTCAACCATAAAGCTTCTTTGATTGCCTCTATAACTGCCATACATTCTGCTTCAGTAGCAGATAAAGCCACTACATGTTGTAGAGTAGCTTTCTAGCTAATTACACAACCTCCAATGCAAAATACATAACCTGTAAGAGACCTACGCTTATCAAGGTCACCGGCATAGTCTGAATCTACAAAACCAACCAAAGTGTTCCTGGTTCTACCGAACTCCAATCAAAAGTTTGAATTACCCTTTAAGTATATGAGTATCCACTTTACAGCTTGCCAGTGTTCTTTACCTGGATTTGTCATATACCTGCTAACAACACTTACTGCTTGTAAAATATCTGGACGAGTACATACTATTGCATACATAATAATACCAACGGCACTAGAATAAGGAACACGTGCCATATAACCTTCCTCTTCTTCTGATTGTGGTGATTGAGCAGCAGATAGCCTGAAATGGCTATCAAGAGGAGTATTGATTGGTTTGGCATCCAACATGCCATATCTCTCCAAAAATTTCTTGAGGTAACTTTCTTGGGTCAGATATAACTTACCAACTCCTCGGTCTCGTCTTATCTCCATACCAAGAATCTTCTTAGCTGCTCCCAAGTCTTTTATTTCAAATTCACTATTCAATAAGGCCTTCAACTGGTGAATTTCTGCAAGATTCTTAGCCGCAATGAGCATGTCATCAACATATAACAACAAATAAATGAATGAACTGTCATTTAACTTCCGGAAGTAGACACAACTATCATACATGCTCCTGGAGAAACCATGACCCAACATAAATGAATCAAACCTTTTGTACCACTGTCTCGGAGATTGTTTTAATCTATACAAGGATTTTTTCAACAAACAAACATGTTCTTCCTTACCTTCAAATTCAAAGCCTTCAGGTTGTTTCATATAGATCTGTTCATCTAACTCGCCATGTAGGAACGCCGTTTTAACATCAAGTTGTTCTAACTCCAAATCAAACATGGCTACCAATGCAAACAATACACGAATAGAGCTATGTTTCACAACAAGTGAGAAAACATCATTAAAATCAACACCTTATACCTGACTATAGCCCTTTGCAGCTAATCATGCTTTATACCTTGCATCTTCAATACCTGAACTACCTTCTTTTCTTTTGAAGACCCATTTGCAACCAACAATTTTCTTTCCTTGCGGCGGCATCACAAGGTCCCAAGTATCATTCTTGTGTAGAGATTCCATCTCCTCATTCATGGCCACCACCCACTTATCTGAATCAGTATCTGAAATTGCCTCTGTATATGTGGAAAGTTCTCCATCTCCACCTATTTTCTGTGTTATTGATAAAGCATATACAATCAAACTTGCATACCTCTGTGGTGGTCGAATCTCCCGTCTTGGTCTGTCTTTGGCTATGAAATATTCTTCCTCTACTGGTTCATTTTCAACAAATTCTGGATCTGGTTCTAGTTCATCACCTTGATCTGTAGAGGGTCTTTGAGAAGGATTGAAATTTGTGATCTCTATCTCCACCTGTTTCTGTGTGCTATTTTCTTTTTCTAAATTACAAGACTCTTTTTCAGGATTCAACATAAATGACTCATCAAATGTAACATCTCTGCTAATTACAAATTTAGGTGATTTGGGATCAAGACGAAATAATTTGTATCCTTTCACCCCTGAAACATAACCGAGGGAAATATATTTTCTAGCCCTAGGCTCTAACTTTTCCTTATTAACATGCATATAAGCTGGACACCCAAATATTCTTAAATTAGAGTAATCAGTAGGAGTACTTGACCAAACTTCCTCCGGAGTCTTGAAATCAAGAAAAGAACAAGGAACACGGTTGACAATATAACAAGCTGTAGCGATAGTTTCTGCCCAGAAATCTGAAGTCAACTCAGCGCTTGAGATCATACACTGAGCTCTTTCCAAAAGAGCCTGATTTATAAGCTCGGATACACCGTTTTGTTGAGGCGTCATCTTGACAGTGCGATGTCGAGCGATTCCTTCATTTTTGCAAAAATCATTGAATTCACTTCCATAAAATTCTAAGCCATTATCAGTCTGCAGCCGCTTAACATGTTTTCCTGTTTGCTTTTCAATCAAAGCCTTCCATTGTTTAAAAGTCAAGAAAACATCATTTTTGTTTTTCAAGAAATATACCCAAATCTTTCTTGAATAATCATCAATAAAGGTTAGCATATACCTTGCACCACCTTTAGAGGGAACACGAGAAGGCTCCCAAAGATCAGAATGAATATAATCCAAAGTACCTTTTGTTTTATAGATTGCAGGTGAACTGAAACTAACTCTTTTTTGTTTCCCAAAAAAACAATGTTTACAAAAGTCCATCTTACCGGTATTTTGACCACAAAGTATGCCCTTTTTGCTTAACAACGTTAAGCTTTTCTCATTCAAGTGTCCCAACCACATATGCCACAACTTGGTGATGTCAGTATCTGATGATATATAGACTGCTACAACACCTGAAACTGTAGATCCCTGCAAGATATACAAACTACCAGACTTGCAAGCTTTCATTAGTATAAGGGCACCTCAAGAAATTTTTAGAACTCCAACTTCAGCTGAATACCTGTACCCGAGGGTATCAAGGGTATCTAAAGATATAAGATTTTTCTTTAAATTTGGAACATGTCTAACATTAGTGAGTGTTCTAACAATTCCATCATACATTTTGATCTGGATTGTACCTCTACCAACAACTTTACATGGAGGATTATTACCCATCAAAACAACTCCACCGTCACATTTTTCATATGTGGAAAAATAATCCTTTTCAGGACTCATGTGGTAAGAACAGCCAGAATCTAGAATCCACTTATCTTTAGACCTAACTTTATTTATTGTTGCTACAAACAAAGTTTCATCATTCTCATTTGCAACTACACTAGCTTCGGTAGTGTTGCTGTTATTCTGCTCATTTTTATATTTTTTCTTATTTTTCAATATATAGCAATCAGCTTTAATGTGCCCTTTTTTTCTTGCAATAATTACAAATTTTATTGTTGTGTCTGGATTTAGACCTTCCTTTGGATCTACCACTTTTAAAGTTTTTATTTTCAGGTCTATCCCGTACCATTAATCCTTCAGTCTGATTTTCACTAATCTCCCATGTGATATCCCTATCAATTTGCTCTTTAGATTTTAATGAAGATTTTACATGACTATATGAGACAGAGTCTTTTCTATAAATCATTGTATCACGAAAATGTTTAAATGACTGGGGAAGGGAGCACAACAAGAGTTTAGCTTGATCCTCATCTTCTATCCTAATATCTACATTCTCCAAATCCATAATCATGAAATCAAATTTATCAAGATGTGAGGTTATAGATGTACCTTCTGTCATTTTTAACATGAACAACTTTTGCTTTAAATAAAGCCGATTCTCCACTGTCTTATTCATATACATGGCCTTTAATTTGTCCCACATGCCTTTGGCTGTCTTTTCACCAGCAACTTCCTGCAAAACCTCGTTAGAGATATTTAATATAATACCTGATCTAGCCTTTTTATCTAGATCTTGAAAACTTTGTATTGACATTTTTGGTGGCTTTTTCTCTACCCCTTCAAGTGCTAACTCACACCCATCCTGAATAAGAATGGCTTCCATTCTAAGTTGCCATGTACCAAAGTTGACACTTCGGTTAAACCTTTCAACAAAGGTCTTAGTTACTGTCATGGTTGCTAAAAGATCTAAAATGAGATATGGATCTGATACCAATTTGTTGGGGGAATATCGTATCTCACGTTGTATCTAATAGCCCAAAATAATAATAGAGACAGTAACGAGTAAAATAAAAGGGACAATGGACACAAAGATTTATATAGTTCGGTCAGTGTGACCTACTTCCAGGGCCATAGGCGGTTCCAAAATTCGCTAATGTGTGGAAACAAAATTACAAAGGTGGAACACCAAAGTTCTACAAATCCTTTTCAGAAAACAAAGGAAATGAAAGAAGGATTTCTAAAAGAAAAGGAATGGAGAGAAAAGCTAGAAGGCTACTAGTATGCTGCCTTTTGCTGAAAGCTTTTGGGATGGGTTTTGTGCTTCAACAATGCCTCAATTTATAGGCATATTTTGAGGCAAAAATTATTGTAACTTTTATGTCAATGCATGGAGCCCCATTCCTTTGCTGGTGCAGATTATCAATTCACCAAAATCAAGAAGTATGGTCAGCAAAGATAAGGTGCAGACCATTCATTATAGATACATATATAGGAAATGAAAACGATTGTTCCGTATGATACTTTAATGATCTTGATCTTTAAATAGCATAGCACCATGAAGCATTTGAATAAAAATGTGTGATTATGCATTAATGTTAATCTCATTGCCTAATAATTGCAGCTTTGGAGGCTTCCCATCGAAAGCGAAGTTGATCATTTCATCAAAAAAACTTATCAAAGAGGGCTTCAAGTTTAAGCATGGATTAGAAGACATTTATGACAATTCAGTTGCTTCTTTCAAGGCCAAAGGATTGCTCCAGGACTGAAGAGTTTCGCTACAACTGAGAGAAACTCTCTACTGTATATAAACTTCTATATATTTTGCTAAGTTCTGTGAATTCTACCAATGTATAGTGTTTTATCAGCTGATTAAAGACCCTTAAAATAAAGCATAGAATAAAACTTCTGTCAGTTGCATACCTGCATTGTATCTCTAAACCAAATTTGCCAATCGATTATGCTTTAGCTCGAAGCAAAACAGTTTCTTTTTAAATTAACTAATGAAATAATCACACACAAATACAAATAGACAAAAGTATAGCAAAATATGTGTTAATGCACACGTGGAGTTGGCATTTATTTTAATTGGCATTGATTTTTTGGCAATATAAGGAAAGATCTTATTGGAAGCATAAATCAAATTAAATCAATCTATGCAAGGAAGATTGATTTGGAGATTAATGCTATCTTGGTATTTTTGGGCTTATCTTGGTATTCTTGAAAGTTATCATTGGAGATCTATCTTTGGAAAAGATAAGCATTGAAAGCACATGGTTTTCCATATTTCCATTTGAATTATTTGAAAATAATCTTGGAGATAAACATGGAAAGATTTGGTGTGCCTATATGATCTTTCCAACCACACGTATTTTGTGTGTGGAGCTTTGATTATTCTTTCGGTCTTTCTAAGACTGTGAACACACTTCTTTGTTGGAGATCTTTGATCAAAGTGTGTTGATTGTTCGCATCTTAATGCATTATTATTGAAGATGCAATCCTTGTTTTCTTTGATATAATTCAGTCTCGGGAGGAGGTTGTTAAGGAGCTCGGGAGGAGTTCAAACGTGGGCAAGAGGATCTTGCATTAATCACAGATTTCGGGAGGAGTCGCCATTGACAAGGTGATCTTGTCCTTATTGTGGGCAAGGGGATTTTGCATTAACCACAGATTCCGGGAGGAATCACACAAGTCGAGGGGAGCTCGCACAATCACGTTCACTGTGGAGTTAGGAAGAGGCAGCGTCAAAGATAAGAGGAAGTCTTACTTTGTGTCAGACTAAGTGTCTTGTAACTTGTGAACTTAGTGGATTATTTTTTTCTAGGCGTGGCCCCGTAGACGTAGGCAAATTGCCGAACTGCGTTACCAACCTCTCGTCTCTTTACTTTTCGCATTTTTATATTGTCCACTACTGTTTTTATTATTGGTGTTCCATCTAGTGATTCAACACACTAGAACACCACGTATCTAAACTAGATCTTTCAATTGGTATCAGAGCGGGTCGTCTTTGTTTCTTAGGCGAGATCCGCAGGACTTGATCTTGATTTTTAGTACAATGGACTCTATGAAGGAAGGAGGTTCAACAATGCGTCCACCTTTATTGGACGGTAGCAATTATGCTTATTGGAAGGCTAGAATGAGAGCCTTTATCAAAGATGTTGATGAGAAGGCTTAGAAGTCAATTCTGATAGGATGGGACTCCCCAATGATTACAGACGCAGCTGGTGTCAAATCTCCCAAGCCAGAAGAAAGTTGGTCTGCTACTGAAGATGCCTTAGCAAACAGTAACTCAAAGGCTCTTAATGCAATATTCAATGGTACAGATCCTGCTCAGTTTAGACTTATTTCTACATGTGTGACAGCCAAGAAGGCATGGGAAATTCTTCAAACTACTTATGAAGGGACGTCGGCTGTGAAGTTATCTAAGATGCAAATATTAACTACAAGGTTCGAAAGCTTAAGGATGCATGAAGATGAGAGTATTGCAGAGTTTAACACCAAATTCTGTGACATCGCCAATGAGGCATTTGTTCTTGGGGAAAATTTTCCCGAAGAAAAATTGTTGAGAAAAACTCTACGATCTCTATCCCAACGGTTTGCTTATAAAGTTACTGCCATTGAAGAGGCAAAAGATGTCTCTAAGATGAAGTTAGAAGAACTGATGGGATCTCTCAGAATATTTGAGATAAATCTTGGAGTAGACCTAGCTGACCATGGTGAAGATGACCTTGAAGAATCTCTCGCACTACTGTCTAAGAATATTGGCAGAATCATGAAAAAATTTGGCAGAAATAATCCAGGTGTCAAGACCAGTGTCAGTAACACCAAGAATGAATTGTCAAGCAATAAAAAGTATAGAGAAGAGAATTATACATCTGATCAACCTTTCAAGAACAGGAAAATTCAGTGTAGAGAATGTGATGGCTTTGGGCATGTTCAGGCGGAATGTGCTAATACTTTGAAGAAAAAGAAGAATTCTCTCAACACATTTTTGAGTGAAGATGAGTCAGATAAAGAAGATGATTTTCATAACAACCATGTGGCTCTTGCTTCTAAAACTGAACATTCAGATGATGGTGGGGTCAAGGATATTACACGTAGTGTCACTGAAAATATGTCAGCTTTTAGTGACGAAAATGAAGATGAAATTACAGAAGAAGATATTCTTGTTGAATACAAAATACTTTCTGAAAAATATATTGAACTTGCTAGAGTAAATCAGCATTTTCGAACTCAGATTGGAGGTTTGAGAAATGAGAAGATAAATCTTCAAACATCTGCTGAAGAGCTGAAAGCCAATCTGAGAGCAAGCCAAGAAAAAATGAAGAATCTAACCAACGAACTAAACCACCTAAAACTTGTCTTCGATCAAGCATAGAAGACTCTATCCTATTGCATCAAAAATTGGGTCATGTGAATATAAGGATGCTGCAGAAAATTGTCTCTAAGGGAGCTGTCCGCGGGTTTCCAATGTTGAAGTTCGATGAAGAAAGAGAGTGTGAACCTTGTTAGATTGGGAAACAAGGGTGTCACACCCTAAGTCTCAGACACTAGGGACAAATCGTGTGCTCGAGCTGCTTCATATGGATTTGATGGGTCCTATGTCGGTAGAAAGTATTGGAGGAAATTGAGTATACCTTCGTGGAGGAACTGAAAAGATGCCCTATGAAATATGGAAAGGTAGAACTCCAACTGTTAACTATTTCCATCCTTTTGGCAGTACTTGTTATGTGTTGAATGACAGGGAATATAAAGGGAAGCTCGATCGCAAGAGTGATGAAGCTATTTTTCTTAGATATGCTGTCAATAGTCTAGCTTATCGAGTTTATAACAAAAGAACTCGAACTGTCATGAAGTCTGTGAATGTTCAAATCGATGACTCTCTGGATGTTGCTGATGGTTCTAACGACTATGTTACAGAATCACTACATGAAGTCATCTCTAGTGTTCCTGACAGTGTTTCGCCCAGTGTCACAAGTGGTGTCACTGATCAGAGTACCGAGATTGATAATGTGGAAGATGTCATCTCACCTCGTAGGCAACCATCCACCCGTGTTCAGAAGAATCATCCTACTGATGAAGTTATTGAAAATATGGATGATGGTGTTCGGACAAGAGAAAAGCCACGTGTGAACTATAGAGATATGATTCAAATGGCATGCTTTACTTCATCTATTGAGTCTAAGAATGTGAAAGAAGCCTTACTCGATGAGTATTGGATCGATACTATGCAAGAAGAACTTGGCCAATTCACTAGTAATCAAGTATGGGATCTAGTTCCGTGCCCCTTAATGTGAATGTTATTGGAACAAAGTGGATATACAAGAATAAGAGTGATGAGCATGGGAATATCACTCGCAACAAGGCTCGGTTAGTTGCTCAGGGGTATACTCAAATTGAAGGTATTGACTTCGATAAGACATTCACACCGGTTGCTCGACTTGAGTCCATTCGTCTATTGTTAGCGATTGCATATGTGTTGCGATTCAAATTATATCAAATGGACGTGAAAAGTGCTTTCCTCAATTATTTTCTTAATGAGGAAATGTATGTAGCTCAACCAAAGGGTTTTGAAGATCCTCATTATCTCGAGCATATCTACAAGTTGAAGAAGGCGTTATATGGGCTCAAACAAGCTCCTCGAGCGTGGTATGAAAGGCTAATGCAGTATTTGTTGACAAAGGGATATAAGCGATGGGGAGTAGATAAAACCCTTTTCATTCGCCGTGTTAAAGGTCAATTTTTCTTTGCTCAAATTTATGTTGATGACATATTGTTTGGCTTAGTGTCACAGACGATGCTGGATGAATTTGTTGCTCAAATGACTGAGGAATTTGAGATGAGTATGGTTGGTGAGCTTAATTACTTTCTTGGACTTCAAATTCAGCAACGCAATGATGGAATTTTCATTTGTCAAAGCTAGCATGCCAAGAATTTGCTGAAGAAGTTTGAATTGGAGAATGCTCGTCTAAGAAGAACACCTATGGGAATTCATGAGAAGATATCTAAAGATGAGAAAGGGATTTCTATTGATGCGAGTCTATACAGAAGTATGATTAGTAGTCTTTTATATCTAACTGCTAGTCGCCCAGATATCTGCTACAGTGTTGGTTTATGTGCTCGATTTTAAGCAAATCCTCGAGAGTCGCACCTGGTGTTAGTTAAGCGAATTCTCAAATATATTAGCGGGAAAACTGACTATGGGATCTGGTATTCATTTGATACAAACACCAATTTAGTTGGTTATTGTGACGCTAACTGGGCTGGAAGTTCAGATGATAGAAAAAGCACTTATGGTGGATGTTTCTATTTGGGAAACAATTTGGTGTCATGGTTCAGCAAGAAGCAAAACTCTATTTCTCTGTCTACCGCCGAGGCAGAATATATTTCTCTGGATGAAGCAAATGCTGAAAGATTATGGTGTCACACTGGATGTCATGACACTCTACTGTGACAATATGAGTGCTATCAATATTTCTAAGAATGCTGAACTTTGGAACATATGGTAACAGAAAAACAAATTGCTGATATTTTCACCAAAGCTTTGGATGGAGCAAGGTTTGAAGAACTAAGGTCTGCCCTAGGCCTTTGTGTCACGTGAAAAGGTTCTTCAATGTTGTAAGTTTTTTGGTTGTATTATATTTGTATTTACAACAATAGAAAAATATGAAAAACACAAAAATATGGTAGAATAGTTGTTTTGTCTTTTGTGGTTTCCCGTCTCATGCTGTTTGGCGATTTTTGTAGTTGTGGGTTTCTGTTTTGTGAATTTTGATCCTCAACTCTTCAAGTGACACGTGGCATTTTGGGGATTCTCGGCTGAATATATGGAATTGAAGAGTTGGTCTCAGTTACGCAAATTCTGACTACAATAATTTCGGCTCTTATTTCTCTTTTTGATATTCCAAGGGTTTCTGGTTTTCTGAGCTTCTACTCCCCTAAAGTATTGAACTCATCTCAGCCGTTTTCACTGTTGTGAACATAATCAAAGGTTCTGAAAAATCGATTAAGTCAAGTGCCCTAAAATCTCACAGATGTCTGAATCAAGGTCTTCATCTCGGGTTAGAAAGGTAGTTGAAACTATGGATGATGATGAAGTTCATGTAGTTGTTACTCCTGCTTCTCCAGTTTCATCAAGTGAAGGTGGTAGTACTTCTTACTCACAGGAGAAGTCTTCAAGTTCTGAGGTTGATTTGTCTTCAAAAGTTTAGATGGTCACTCCCATTCAGTCTGTTGATCCTTCAGGAGTGAGAACGAGATTTGGACAAGCAAGTGATGGTCCATTCAAGACAAGTGCTGTACCTCCGAAAGCACCTGATGTTTCTAAGGTTATTGTAGAGCCTCAAAGAAAGAGTTTTCGAGTTGTGGATGAAGATTCTTCAGATGATACTTAGGCTGAAAGAGAAGAAAATGTCAGAGAAGATGTTCATTCTGATGATAATTTTCAGGATCTCTCTGATTCAGATCTGGTTAAGTCCCCTAAGGCAAAGCGACAGAGAGAAAATCCAGCCTCTGAATCTCAGCGAGTCACTCGCTCAAAATCGATATCAAAGGGCAAGTCTTCTACTACTGCAAGTAAGTCATCAGATTTTTTTGTTAATTTAGATGATTTCAAGTCTGAATACAATGCTGGTCTGTGGAGTAGAGTCTCTATGAGAAATATCTGGAGTGAAAGGAATATCTATGATGGTGATTTTAAAGATTGTCAAAAACTTGTGGACCAATTGGTTAGCCAATGGCTAGGAAGGACAATTAAGGGAATAAAGCCCTATGTGAGGAGAATTGTTCAGGAATTCTATTGCAATTTGGACTCTACTGTGAAAAATTTTGAACATCCCAATGGAGGCATGTATACTCACCTAGGGAGTCATTGGGCTAATGTGAAAGATTTTAGCCCTGATTATAGCAAGATAATTACTATTGTCACATGAGGTGTTAGACGTGTATGGCCTAGAGGGAAACATTTTCCTGCTTCTCAGTTGTTTGTTAAGTATGCAATTCTGCATAAGATTGCCATGAGAAATTGGCTCCCTACCTCGCATGGAACTGGTGTGAATAAGTCCATGACCACTTTGTTGTTCAAGATTGGGAATTTTATTGAATTTGATGTTGGACAGTTTTTATTTGATCAAATTGTTAAGCACGCATACTTCAAGAATGAAAGGATAGCCTATCCTTTTCCATGTTTGATTTATGGCATTCTCTGCTCATAACACTATGTGATTCGAGCAAGGAAAACTCTGGAGATGGATAAGGAAGAAATCAAAATCAGTTATAAGCTGTTGAAAGGTAATCATGTCAATGATATGGAAGATGTCTCTGATGATGTTTCTGACTCTGACAAAGAAAAGCTTGGGAATTCAGTCTTGCTGTTGAGCACTATTAAGGTGCTGGAGGATGAATTAAAGTCTTTGATTACCCAACAATCTGACATTGAGAAGAGAAGAAAGGAGGTCTCTTCTTTGCTTGATGATTTGGTAGCTGTAAAGATAGCTAGAGATGTTGCTGCTGAGGCTGCTGAACGAAGGTATTCTTTAAAACCTATCTCCTGTTATTGCAGAGTATAAAATGGATCCAGACAATCCTATCATTGTAGAAAATCTTGACTCTGATTCTGCTGAGGAATTTGTTGCAAAGGAAACTAATGTTCCTTCTGCTGTTTCTGATGTCACTCCCAGTGTCACTCCTGGTGTCACTGACAGTCATGTTCCTTCCAGCACCCAATCTGGTGGGTTTCATGCTGGTAAAGATTATAATGATCCAGAAGCTGCTGCTGGTGTTCATCTGCTAGCAGAATCAGTTGGCTTAGTGCCTTATGATGCAGAGGACTCTGATTGATATAGCTCTGATATTTGGTTATTATACTATGATTAAGATAATATGTTATGTTTTATTGTTGTTTTGTGCCCTTTTATCTTTTTGTGGCAAAAATGGGAAGTAATTTGGATTTTGAATATTTATTTTGTAATCCCTCAAACATTTGTATACTGGGATCTTAGTGTCTTTTGTTGTGTCATGCACAATGTCTTGTGCAGTGATGTTTCTTAAGAAACTTGGTGTCTTTTGTTGTGTCATGCACAATATCTTGTGCAGAGATATTTCTTTACCTAATTCCTGTTCAGGGGGAGATTTTAGAGAACTTCTGATTCAGCATACAAGGGGAGTTTTGATTTTGCCAAAAAATGCCAAAGGGGGAGATTGTTAATGCACATGTGGAGTTGGCATTTATTTTAATTGACATTGATATTTTAGCAAGATAAGGAAAGATCTTATTGGAAGCATAAATCAAATTAAATCAATCTATGCAAGGAAGATTGATTTGGAGATTAATGCTATCTTGGTATTTTTGGGCTTATCTTGGTATTCTTGGAAGTTATCATTGGAGATCTATCTTTGGAAAAGATAAGCATTGAAGGCACATGGTTTTCCATCTTTCCATTCGAATTATTTGGAAATAATCTGGGAGATAAACATGGAAAGATTTGGTGTACCTATATGATCTTTCCAACCACACGTATTTTGTGTGTGGAGCTTTGATTATTCTTTCGGTTTTTCTAAGACTGTGAACACACTTCTTTGTTGGAGATCTTTGATCAAAGTGTGTTGGTTGTTCGCATCTTAATGCATTATTATTGAAGATGCAATCCTTGTTTTCTTTGATATAACTCAGCCTCGGGAGGAGGTTGTTAAGGAGCTCGGGAGGAGTTCAAACGTGGGCAAAGGGATCATGTATTAAGCACAGATTCTGGGAAGAGTCGCCATTGACAAAGGGATCTTGTCTTCATTGTGGGCAAGGGGATCTTGTATTAACCACAGATTCCGGGAGGAATCACACAAGTCGAGGGGAGCTCGCACAATCACGTTCACTGTGGAGTTAGGAAGAGGCGGCGTCAAAGATAAGAGGGAGTCTTACTTTGTGTCAAACCGAGTGTCTTGTAACTTGTGAACTTAGTGGATTGTTTTTTTCTGGGCGTGGCGCCACAGACGTAGGCAAATTGCCGAACTGCGTTACCAACCTCCTGTCTCTTTACTTTCCGCATTTTAATATTGTCCATTACTGTTTTTATTATCGGTGTTCCATCTAGTGTTCCAACACACTAGAACACCACGTATCTAACCTAGATATTTCAATATGGTCAAAATATATATATGACTTCAATTCAATAATTGAAATGGCAGACTAAAGTTATCTAATCTAACTGCATCTCTAACTCTCATCGGTAACTCTTCCTCTAAAGCACAAAAATTCACTAGTGGAAGTGTACGATACGTAATTATTTGGTGAGAATGTCTATTCAGATATTAGCCTTTCTTAAGCAATGTAGACAATTGAAGACTTGGCACGATTTGACAATGTTGTCTCTACTTCGTTTTGAATCTTCGAAGCAAAACATTTAATAATTGTGAATGCTCATGAAAAGGTTGAAAAGTTGGAAAATGCTTGTTAGATGTGACTTGGCATAATTGGTACTAATGAGGGTTAAATTTCACATGAGTATAACACCTCGGAAATAAATTTGCAATGCAATAAGTATTGATCAGCTTATAAGAGTCTAACTCCTCCTCAATTATTACACCTATTACATATACGTAGGGGTGGCCAAGGTTCCGAAATCGGCGGTTCCCGATTCCACATTGGGTGGAACCGGAACCGAACCGCCCCTAAGCGGTTCTGGTTCCGGAACCGGCGGTTCCGGTTTTGTTCCAATTCCGATTTTTAGTTTTGAATTTCGATTGTAATCCCACTTTTAAATTTGATTTCTATTGAAATAATGATTAAACTATTAATTGAAACTCAAATAATACAACATAATAATATAATTAGAATAATAATAGTTACAATTGAACTTAATTAATATATAGTTTTTAGATAATATAACTAGGAAGAATTAGATAAATGAGATTCAAAGATATAAAAATAATATGAATATTTGAATATTTGAATTATTCATTAGAATTCAACTAGTATAATATAATAACATAATTAGAATAGTAGTTAAAATTAAACTAATCTATGAATTTTTTAGAATAATAGAATTATGAATATTAGATAAGTGAGAGAATGATCGAACTATTAATTGGAATTTAAATAGTATATTAAAATAATATAATAATAGAATTAGGATAATATAAATTATAAAATTAAGTTGATACATAATATAATTGGATTAATAGTTGAAATTGAACTAATATATGGAGGTTTTAGAAAAATAGAATTATGAAGGATTAAATAAGTGAGAAAGAAAAATATATAAATGATAAGAGCATTGAAAGAATGATTGAACAATATAATAATATAATTAGAATAATTAATTAAAAAAATTGATACCCTAAACCCTAAACTATAAACGTTAAAACTTACAATATAAAGATTAGAAAACTAAGAAATTATGTGATGAAAATGATGTGGTATTATTTATATAAATTTTTTTTGGCCGGTTCCGTGGAACTGGAGCCGAACCGTCTATGGACGGTTCGGCGCCGGTTTCGATTTTGTGGGGGCCACGGTTCCGATTCCAGAACCAGAATTTGGCCATCTCTACATATACATCTTAAAAATTACAATCTTACTACAACTCTTACACTTCATAAAACCTTTCATCAAGGTATGCTATTAAGAGTTTCAATACAACTCAAACTCAAGTATGAATTTTATAAATACACCCGTCCACCACATTAGAGGAGGATTCGACACATACAATACTCGATTACATATCCTCAAAAGCCTAAGGCTCATTACTGACTTAGACTTCAAAATTTACCCCTTGAGTTTATCCCTGGACTTCGGAGTTTACTCCCTGAGTCTATCGCGACGTCGGAGTTTACTCCCTGGTCTATCGCAGAATTTACTCCCTGAGTCTATCTCGGTACTTCGGAGTTTACTCCCTGGGTCTATTGCGGGAATTGCGACGTCGGAGTTTACTCCCTGGTCTATCACATAATTTACTCCCTGAGTCTATCTTGGGACTTCGGAGTTCACTCCCTGGGTCTATCGCGGCAATTTCTTGCAGATATTTGAGTATCTCGGTCGGCAAACTTCGGAATTTACTCTCTGGGTTTATCGCAGGGATTTCTTGCAGATATTTGAGTATCTCGGTCGGCAAACTTCAGAGTTTACTTCCGGAGTCTATCGCTAGAATTTCTTGCAGATATTAGAATATCAAAATCTGTTGACGACGTGAGTTTTCGAAACACATCAAGATTAGAGTTTTCGCGACACATCATGTACTAATCCTTTTTCCGATGTTTTAATGAACATATGAATCAGCAAAGTTTTAACAACATTTAGCCCCATTGGTAGCTAAGCATTTCTGTGGTGGCAAGCAATAACTTCATCACTGATTTATTGAGATGCATCTCACTCCCAACACAAATTTGTATTCATCTTTTTTGTTATGAATGGA
Source organism: Ophiorrhiza pumila (assembly GCA_016586305.1). Lineage (NCBI taxonomy): Eukaryota > Viridiplantae > Streptophyta > Magnoliopsida > Gentianales > Rubiaceae > Ophiorrhiza > Ophiorrhiza pumila. The sequence continues at coordinate 5,435,105 of BLIW01000008.1, read as the reverse complement.
AAAGGAATAGGACGTGTTATGTTGGTGATTGCTTGTTAGAGAACGCAATTCTAAACATGTACAGTAATTAATTCGATTAAAAACACCATCAAATTAAACTAGAACCTCGTACAGGATCCATGACAAACGCTCCAGCATTTCCGACCATTGAATAATAACATTAAATCTCCTACTTGATTATCATTTTCCTGCTGCAAATTAAGGATGCTCCTGTTAATAAGCTTGGCCATTAATCATCCCAGATTGAACATATGTAGATTTGATGCATGCATGGAATCTTTTTTTAGTTATTCTTTTGTTATTAGCAACAGTGACGTTAAGCTTCACCATTCACCTTTAAAATTTTGTTCAACCATCAATGGCCGCCAGCGGCATTAACAGTCAAAGTTTTGGTACCCCATTCATCAGAGACCACAGGAAATATAAGCAGAATTGATGGAAGAAGAAATTAAGGGATGGATGGGTGGTCAAAATTAGATTCACAAAAAACACATGAGCGAAATGACAGCCTCACATATCCTATTGTGACTATTATAAATCAATCCTACACGGAATAGGACATGCATAAAACGTTGTTCAGGTTGGTGTTTCAGCAATTAATATTCTTCACACAAATTGAGATTTAAAGAAACGTTAATTTGTTCACTCAATTTATATGTTGCCTGGATTCATAGACAACATATTGAGACAAATTTAGAGAAATCGTTTCGAAACTGTACAAGGAATTAAAAATGGAAAATGACTTGAGGAGACAAAGGCAAAAGGAGGACTTCATCTTGCATGATTGAAATATATAAGATGCATATGTGTATATGTACCGAGTTTATAACCTTTCTAATATTATTCTTTACCATTGTTTAAAATGATATCGTTGTTTTAAAATTAATGAAAAAAATATCAATATCACTAAAATCAAATTTATAATTATTAGACTCTAATCAAGATATAAATGAACCCTGCGACATAATTTTAATATTAGATATGATAATACAAAATAATATTCAACAGATAATCTCTGTACTAAAAAATGAAAAATAACTTTAGTAGTCGTGAATCTCATTTGTGATTTATAATGGAATATGACTTGATCAGAAGACCAGTATGTGGCGGAAAATTGTTTGACAGAAACAAATCCCATGTCAAACGAGTTATCTTAAGCAAACTTAAACGCTAATGCTCATCGGCAACCTCGCCGCTAATCACAAGCACACTCATGCATGCAACAGTAGATTTTGTCGCATTTCATAATTCGTTAAAAAGTGGTATAGCAAGTGATAGTTTACATATCATAGTGGAAAAAAAAAACAAAAGCTTTTGCAATGGTGATTAAATTATATCCCCCTATATGAATAACATACCAACTCTACATTTCAAACCACAGAGGAAGAACACTCGAAAGAAAGATGTTGAATACATTCATGATTTTTTTTAGTTGGCATAATCTCGTACACGGGAACATTACACTCATATTTTATTAATTAAGTTTTGAAAATAGCCTATATATATAACCATTAGTACGAAAAATAAAACATAAATAAGGCGGACTCCTACTTTATATATATATAAGTCTCCTATTTTTGTGCCTAACACTCTTGTAAAATTTTCAATAACTTCATAATATTGTAAAATTTTCAAAATTCCCATATGTTTCTATCTGTAATAGATACCAAATTCGAACAATTTTTTTTTAAATATAATTCAAAGAAATGTTACTATCGGGTTTTTTTCCCCTTTGTAGGCAATGTAACTATAGATTAGAAAGTGCTTCAATCCCTATTTTACTTTTATAAATGTATATACGTCACGTATATAATACGTATCTCTTAGGGTTCATTAATCACTTAATAGGATTTTAGTTAGATAGACGTGGCGTGTATTTATAAATTGGAACAGTGGTTGAATTAGTGAATGAAACATAAAATTCAAAGTAGTTTACAACAAAATTTGAAACGTTTTTTAATCAAACATTCATTTTTCGTTTTTTGCCCTTAGAGTATATCTGACGATAGGTCTGTCAAAAATCACCACTATTTTCCAATGTTTTGAAAATTGGATTGGATCTATTAGTCTGAACGATTAGACCAGTGACCAGTCCTTGGTCCAATTCGATTTTTCTTAAAAAAAACGTATTTATAAAATACCAGTCAAAACACGGATTTGACAGTTTGACCATTTTGATTTGATCTGATTTTTTTGTGCTTTTACTTTGGATTTGTATTCATTTTTATTTTGATCCAATAACAATTATGGGCCTATTATCAATTTCGAATTTTCAATTTTCATCTTTTACTTTTTAATATTGAATCCAATATTAACATATATATATATATATATATATATATATATATATATATGAACGTATTGCTATTATTTATGAATAAAATTTTATTCTTTAATTTCTTTCTTAATCCACCCAAAATAAATAAACTACAAATATTTGGTTTTTATTATTTAGAGTCATTTATTAATAGAGTAACAAGTTTAAATAAAAGAAAATTGCACGAATTTTGAGAGATTTTGTATTTTTTTCATTTTAAAATTATTATATTTTATATTAAATAATGTCTAATCTTTAGATGAATTAATATTATTTATTTTAGTTATGATTTAATAAATATTTATAGATGGATATAAGAATTTTTTTAATTATTAATTTATTTATAATGCTATGATGATGTCATTCGAATTTTCCGTCGGATTCGATCGGGACCCATCCACTCCTCACTTCGTCGGTCAGTACGGGGCTCCTTTCCATCGTTTCATTAACGACATAAGTCCAGAACGTACATGCTTTGCAAGTTACACACTGCTAAATTTCCACTAACAGAATACGAGAAAGCCGCCTATGATTTGAACTCATTTCTAATGTGTTAAATATTGATTGGATACATATATAGGAAATGAAAACGATTGTTCAGTATGATACTTTAATGACCTTGATCTTTATTAAAATTATTATATTTTATATTAAATAATGTCTAGTTTTTAGATGAATTAATATTATTTTATTAATATTATTTATTTTAGTTGTGATTTAGTAAATATTTATGGATAGATATAAGAATTTTTTTTAATTATTAATATATTTATAATTTAAATTTATTTATAATGCTAGGATGATGTCATTCGAATTTTTCGTCCGATTCGATCGGGACCAATCCACTCCTCAATTCGTCGGTTAGTACGGGGCTTTGGTTTTCAAAATAGTGCTATTTTCTCCTTTCCATCGTTTCATTAACGACTTACTCCCTAGAACGTACATGCTTTGCAAGTTACAAACTGCCAAATTTCCACCGACAGAATATGAGAAAGTGTCACAATCTACTTGTGAAATTAATAAATATAGCAAGGAATAAGGGAAGAAGATAAGAGCAGTAACAGAGAAAAAGATAAAAACAGTAGGAGAGAAAAAGAAAATTTAATAGAGAGAAGTTGAAATTTGCTTTTACAAAATAACGGCTGCCTATTCTGACCTCACTTCTCGTATTTATTACGCAAACAATATCTAACTAAATGCTGATTCCTCATAACTATATAATCACAACTACTTCCAATTGGGCAGGGCTTTTATTACAACCTATCCATCACTACAAGTGATTTTATTCTTTAACCCATTCACTAATAATGGCCATTTCAATAGCCTTATTGTCAAGCTCAATTATGACATAAAGCCGCCTATGATTTTAACTCATTTCTAATGTGTTAAATATTAATTGGATACATATATAGGAAATGAAAACGATTGTTCAGTATGATACTTTAATGATCTTGATCTTTAAATAGCATAGCACCATGAAGCATTGCGATCATCAAATCAAAGTATCAAACAGACATTAATGGAGCTTCAATTTGTTCCTTTATCTTTGAATCTCAATAATTCAACCCTTTTCTTTTCTTTCCTAATATTCTTGCTAATAAAGATATGGAAGAAGGCCACAGGGCCCAAGACAAAGGGAAAATTACCACCAGGTCCACCAAGGCTTCCTTTCGTTGGTAATTTGCACCAAATGTCAGGCAAACTTCCACACTATGCCCTTAGAGATTTGGCTAAAAAATATGGACCTCTCATGTACTTGAAACTTGATGAAGTCCCTGTAGTTCTGGTTTCATCAGCACAAATGGCCAAAGAGGTTTTGAACACTCATGATCCTGCATTTGCAGGGCGTCCCCAGAATTTGGTTACCGAAATCGTCGCGTATGACCATCAAGATATTGCATTTAGTCCCTATGGTGACTACTGGAAACAAATGCGTAAAATCTGCATGATGGAGCTTTTGAGCGGAAAGAATGTCCAATCTTTTGGTTTCATTCGTGAGGATGAGATTTCGAAACTTACTCAATCAATTCGATCATCTTTGGGAGATTCGATTAACCTAACAGCTTTGATTTTCGCATATACAAGTTCCATGACTTGTAGGTCAGCTTTTGGTGGAGTATGTAAGGATAAGGCAAAAATGATTGAACATGTTAAGGCTGCATTGGCTTTAGCTGGAGGGTTTGATCCAGCTGATATCTTTCCTTCCATAAAAATAATTCCTATGATAACCGGGTTGAAGGGCAAATTGCTTAAGATTCACAAAGACGTGGATGAGATTCTTGATGATGTTATCGATCAGCACAAAGCAAACCATGCAAACGGCAAGAAGAGAAATGCTGAGTCCGGGGATGAAGATCTTATTGATGTTCTACTAAGACTTAAAAGACAGTGGCAAACTTCAAACTCCTATCAATGACACACACATTAAAGCTGTTGTCTTCGTAAGTCAAATTTCCAACATTAACTTGTCTCTTTTGCTTTGTTCTAGTTCCACTTCATGTTACACCATTAATGTGCAACTGAAAACTCATCATCTTGTTCAAATATTGACACAGGACATGTTTCTTGGTGGTACTGATACTTCATCCTCTACAACTGAATGGGCAATGTCAGAATTGATGAGAAATCCAAGCGCAATGGCTAAGGCACAAGCCGAAGTAAGAGAAATCTGCAAGAGAAAGGACAAGATTGAAGAAGCCGATATTCAAAAGATGAACTACTTGAAGTTGGTGATCAAAGAAACTCTGAGGCTCCACCCTCCATTTCCTATGATACAAAGAGCAAGTAGGGAAAACCGCGAAGTCAATGGATATATGATTCCGGACAATACACAAGTAACTGTTAATGCATGGGCTATAGGGAGAGATCCTGAATATTGGAAGGATCCTGAAAGCTTTATGCCTGAGAGATTTGAGGAAAAATCAGTTGATTATAAGGGGACCAACTTCGAATATCTTCCATTTGGAGCAGGAAGGAGGACTTGTCCAGGCATAACATTTGCTCTCGTCAATGTTGAGCTTCCTTTGGCGCATTTTCTCCACCATTTCAACTGGAAACATCCTAATGGAATCAAGCCTGAAAAACTAGACATGGAAGAGATTGTAGGACTTTCGATTGGGAAGAAGAATAGTCTTAACTTGATTCCCACGGCCTATGATCCATACCACTAAGATATTAGTGGATGCTATTGACAAATTAGCTGGTGTTCATGGCCACAAATAATGTCTATGAATCATTCAATTCCCGTTAATTTTGTTATTTGGTTTTAAAAAAAACTAATATATAAGGTTTCCTTCTTAATTTTGTAAGAAAATTACTTTTGTTGAATGAATAACAAGATTATGATAAATGACTTAATAGTATTTTAACTTACAATTAAGGAGACCAGATCTTCTGTCTAATATTTATCATGTCTTATTCTGTCTAACGTTCAAAACGACGTAGTTTCATTAAAAATATGGATTAAATGTATAAATATCACTAAAATTACTTTGCAATTATTACACCCTAACGAAGAGATTAGTGAACCCTACGACGTAGTTTTAATTAGGACAGAATAAGACAGACAAAATATTGGACAGAAGATCCCATGTCAGAATTAAGTATCCATTTGATCCCTAATATTAAAAAATTTAATTATATTTTGATTTTTCAACTTAAATTTCGTTACACAAATAATTTTCGTTAACTAATCTTCCATGTATTTGATAAGTAATATTGTTAGTCATATGTCACAAATATATCTTTACTATTAAAGAATGATGACAGAGTTTATTCCCCATTAAATTATTTTCATCACATATGTTTTACGGTCCTTCCTTCTTTCTCCCTTTTACACTTCCAATTTATTTTTAAAGTTTTTTTCAATATCAAATTACTCTTTTTTTTATTGCTCATCTCAATCATTAATTAACTCTAATTGTTCAATTTTCACTCTCTAAATTAAAGAGGCAAATATCATGAAGTTTAACACTATCGTTGAACTAAACACAATATTTTTTCCTTTTTAAGATATTTTATTATTTTCTCTTCTTCTTACTATACCAACTATTTCCTATATTTTATTCCCTTGCAATATTACAAATATAGATTTTTTTTTCTTGTAACATTATCTTCTATTGAAAATATAAATTAATTCTTTATTTTTTTAAAAAAAAAAAGACTTTTATATATTTTGTACTTGTGTAAATATTTAGGCATTAAGACAAAACTTTAATTATAATTCATTTGTTAATTAATTACGAATTTAATTCTTAATATAAATTTGTTGTAGAGATACTTATTAAACGAAGAGTAGAAATAAAGAGTTCATTTATGAAAGGGAATGATTCAAAAAATAATTCGAATTTATCATATATTCAAGAAATATGTTTATTGATAAACTAATAGTTTTGTGATTATTACAATTTAGCATATATATATATATATATATTTTATGGGTTCATTAAAATCAATTTCTAATTTCGCCCATGCACTACTATATTTGACAAACAAAAAAATCAAATAAATAAGTAAAATTAATAAAATTTACATGGTTGTTGAAATTGAAGTTTTATTAGATGAAAAATGAACAAAAAATTAATAAAATTTAAATTATAAATTTTGAGAATGTAATTAGAACTGTTTTTTTTTTCAAAAGAATTATATCTTTGAGTTGAAAGATCTGTGGTGATAATTACCAAAATCAAGTTATTGGATATTTGATCAAAATCTAAAGGAAAATAAATTAATGATGAAAGTTTGTTTGGTGTTAATATTCGTCGTACAAAATGAAAGCGATTTGAAGATAACCATTGGAAAATGATCCATGGATGGCCGAGTTTCACGTGCAGCCCAAAAAGGGACAAACAAAAAATTGAAAAGAATTTAATCGCTCGTTCCCAAAAATAAACTGCGGCAGCAGTGATGACCACATTCGTACAATATTCGGCTGCCCTCTACAATTGACGGCCGCAAAATATTGACTGGATAAAATTTTGACCACATTTGCCTTTTTAAATTGTTCTCATTTGTGATTATATAAATTATATTTCGCTGTTTTGCAATCACTTACATGACTTTTTGTGGGATCTATAGGATAAGTTTAACGAGATTTTATGCTCATTGCCAAGTGCACACAATCTGTTCTTTCTTACTTGATGAAAAACTAATTAGTTATTATCGGACCGACGATTTTTAAAACAAGCCAAATTGGATAATATTATATAAAAATTCAATACTAAAAAAAAATTACGAAAACTTGGGCATATAATAAGTAGTTCTATTTACAAAATTTGCTTCTTTCTTTGAAAAAAAAAGTAATAATTTAAAGCCAGGCTCCACTTGGATATGGTGTTTTTTGGTTTTATTTATGAAATGATTTTTTTGGAATTTGTATTAGAAAGTAATATTTATAAAATGATTAGATGTGTTTGGAAAGATAAATTTGGTTAATTTATTGGAAATTGTATATAGAAAAATTATTATTATTATATATATAATAATTATTTTATATATTATTATATAATAAATTTTTAAAACATATGGGACCCACTAATTTAAAGATGCAGCAACAATGCATGTCCAAAGTCCAAATTTCCCTTCATTTGTGTTTGACCGGTATTTTATCCAAATTTCCCATCATTTCTGTTTGACTGAAAGTCCAAATTTCCCATCATTTGTGTTTGACCGGTATTTTATCCATTATTTTATCCAAATTTCCCATCATTTGTGTTTGACCGGTATTTTCCCAACTTTTACAAATCTAAATATGAAACGGTAGAAGATTGAGAAGCCAAACGTAATTTTATTCAGTTTTACAAATAGATCTAAATTTTGTAAATCCAAACGGAGCCTAATGATTTAAACTTTGAATTTAGGTTGAATTCTATCTATTCATTTAGTGTACTTACTTTATGTTTTTTCTCTGCATTTTATTACATACATTAATCGCATATGATGAGTCATTTGTTATTTTTTAAGTTCGTGGCTTATGTTGTGATTTTATAAGCTACATGATGTTTTTTTTTTTTTTTTGGGAAAATAATACAGCTACACGTATACACTTTGAAAGGCAATAATGACATTTGATTTCTTGATATATCAAACTGAAATCGTGTAGTAAAATGACAGCACTTGAATAATATGGACATGCATGGAGGGTGCGATTTTAAAAGCTAGAAGCTAAAATAAATATAGATACTTTCAATGAAATCTATATCTATATCTATACATTACTTATAATAGGGAGTTGGCAGATGTTGTGAGCAAGCTCCTCTTCAACATGCTTGCTTAGGTGAGTAAAACAGTCTTTTCGCTGCACATACAGACATTAGATAAAAAAGGGAGTTGGGTTGTCAGCATGCTCCTCTTCAACATGCCTGTTTAGAATGCCAAACACGTGTCAATTACAAGACCACCATCTCACTTTCTGTTCTTCTCTCGTTTCTTCACCGCTTTGAACACTATAATTTTTTTTTCTCCTCTTACGATTAGATTGAGGGAACTGTTATGAGCTTCGATGGCTAATTCTGGGAGCAAAAGAACTATACATTACTTATAAGAGGGAGTTGGCAGATGTTGTGAACAAGCTCCTCTTTAACATGCTTGCTTGGGGGGAGTAAAACTGTCTTTTCGCTGCACATACAAACATTAGATAAAATAGGGAGTTGGGCAAATTTGTCAGCATGCTCCTCTTCAACATGCCTGTTTAGGATGCCAAACACGTGTCAATTACAAGACCACAATCTCACTTTCTGTTCTTCTGTCGTTTCTTCACCGCTTTGAACACTATAATTTTTTTTTCTCGTCTTATAATTAGATTGAGGGAACTGTTATGAGCTTCGATGGCTAATTCTGGGAGCAAAAGAACTATACATTACTTATAAGAGGGAGTTGGCAGATGTTGTGAGCAAGCTCCTCTTCAATATGCTTGCTTGGGGGAGTAAAACTGTCTTTTCGCTGCACATACAGACATTAGATAAAAAAGGGAGTTGGGAAAATTTGTCAGCATGCTCCTCTTCAAATACCTGTTTAGGATGCCAAACACGTGTCAATTACAAGACCACCAGTGACTCGGGCAAAGGTCGTAAAGGAGGCAAAGTGGCAGGTGGTGGTAAGAATTCCATGGAAAAAGCACCTGCTCATGAGTCCAAAATTGATGAAGGTTTGTGCTTAGTTGTTTCTCATCTCAAATACATTTTAGGAGTTTCAGCTTGTTTGTGTGTATTGATTTAAGATTGGACTAAAGCTTCTATTCTTGAGTGGAATGATACAAGGACAATTAGTTATATTTCTGTCAGATAGAACTTGAAAACCAGGACATTTACTGTGGATGATTTCCTCGTCTTAGAGAACAGTTTTCTTATTCATCTCTATTATCAATTCAACATCAGCTTGTTGGAGATATTTCTTTACTTGAGATAGAGTTATTCTGTGACGAGTTCCTTTTCTTAAATGTACCTCTATCTGCGTGCTTACATTGGTGCTGTTTCTATGCTAAATATCCCTATTGGTGCATGAACAGAAATTCCCAAAAAAACCAAGTGCTTGATGGACTGTGAAGCTGCAGAGATTTTACAAAGAATTCAAGATAAGATGGTCGTATTATCTGCTGATCCAGCCATAAAAATCCCTATGTGAGAGTCATCCATTTCATTCTATAAGTATCTTGTGCTTAAGAGAAGTACCTTTTTTCTTTTCCTTTGATATCTCATATTACCTTTAGTTTACTCTTATTTGATTCTCCATGCTGAATTATCTAATATTAGTCCATTTGATAGTGGCCTAACATACACCAAGAGGTATGGAATTTTCTCAAATCCACTAGCAGTTCGAGAAATACTTGAGTATCCTCTTTGATCATAAATGTGGCTATGCATCTGTTCTTTTAAGTTGGCAATGCATATACCGTATGTGATTCTGATGGATTTCTTTTGATATTATGTTTGAGAACTGTCACTTAACTCAGATCAGACCTCTTAAGAAAAATGGCATTTCTGACTTTTTATGAATATCAACTAAGTGTTGTAAGTAAATTGCTTCCGGTTGTTCAATCATTTGAAAACCAGAGTCATTCTTTGATAAATGATCACTATGAGTCAGACTCAATAGAATTGGATCAATCCCCCTTTTTATCGTTAAGGTGGAGAATTGAACCAATCTGCCCCTTCCCTCTGTGAGCTACTTTCTGCTAGCTTAAGGAAATGGGACTCAAATGATGTTGTTTGGGATATTTTGGCTGGCTGTATTTTAATTCATGGAGGTTAATTTCCATGTCGTTGTTTGTTGCTATCTCGTGTTTCACTTTACTATTTCAGGGCTTAATTTAAGGTCCTTCTTTCTTTTTAACTTAATTTGACATCAATCATGATAGAAAGTTTGCAACTTTTTTATATTTTTCGGATCCCCACTTTTCTTCTTAGATGATCCATTTTTAGCTGTGGTAGTATATGAGAAAAATTATTGTGGTAAAAAAAGGTCTCTTTTGGTGTCTGGTTGATTTTTGGTGTTCATTCTGCTCCTAATTGCACAAGCATGTCTGTTGTTGTGCTGCTATATGTTCTATTTCTATAGTGTTTGATTGTTTTTTTTTAGTCAAAAGCGATAATTTCATTTATCATAAAAATAATAGTACACAGCTAACTAGCTTAAATAAAGTGCAATGAGTTACGTTAATTAAACTTATAAACTCAATGCATTACAAACACCCAATTCAAGACATGACCTAATGTCATAAGAGTTTGAACGATACAACAAACAAAATCCAAATCAAATATTCACTTGGTCTAAGCTAAAACTGGATTTAGATAACTTTTCAAGGAGCAAAGCTAAAATTGAAGAGATTTCATCTACCTAGTAAGCTAAAACTGAAGTGAATCTTCTCCATGATAGTAGTGCTAAAAATCAGATATTCTTTCTCCCTAATAGCAAATCAACACCAAGTTCCCAATTTCTTCCGTACCTTTTGCTAATCCATCTAAATTTTGAACTACCAATGTCCATATTTACAGTGGTACTTCAACATCAAATCCAAAACTGAAGGAGAAAGCTTTGATAGAGAAGAAACCTTTACCGATGCTCGCCATCTGTGGATTACCGGAGATGGGTGTAGATCTCCCCATTTTTTCCTTTTTTCTAATTTATGCAACAATAAAAAGATTGAACCTTTATTGTGATTTACGCTTTTTATATCACGTGGATAATTTGATTAATGAATTTGTGTTTCAGTTGTAAAAAGATTGAACTTTTATTGGATTTTGCAAGATTTTATTGATTTTTGTGTGGGATGGTTTTTGCTCAGTTTCAATTTATCCCTTTTTATCTGTTCTCACAAGCCTCATCCTTTGCTTGCTTCTCTTGTTTCCCTCAAGCTCAACCTCAAGGTATTACCCTGTGCTCTCTATCTCTTACTCTCTCTCTCTTTCTTAGTGTGAAAATTTAAATTTAAATATATATATATATATATATCTGTCTAGCTTCTGGACTATTCATTATATATTTTTTGGATTCTTTAATCCTTGTTTTCTGTATTAATTCAGGCTGAAGAGATGCCTTCATCTTATTATGTACGGCTTAATGCTCATTTCATAACCCAAGCACAGGTTAATATGCATACATCAGTGTAGCCTCTCTCTCTCATTCTCTTCTCTCTTAGCACTTACGAACCAAAATTAGAAGCACAAGTAAATATGTAGAATCTGCACAGAGATAGTACTGATTTTAAATCTTTTTTTATTCAGCTTTTTCCTCCCTTTTATTGATATTGAATATTGAATACTGAATACATGGATTGTGAGTAATTAATATTTGAATAATGCAACAGGATTCATTCTTAGATGATGGCAAACTGCAAAGGAGACGAAGAGCATGAACATAGTGATGCCTCTTCCACCAAAAATCATGAGGTATACTCTTTTTTTTTCTTATTGTTTTTGTCCTCATGGACCTCATCTTCCTTTTACTTCAAACTTAATTACCTTTAGAAATATTTGCGAAAATTAAGGAAAAAAATACTTGATCTAGTTTAATTAACTAATTAACTTACAAAATTAATTAATTAACTTCTTCTTCTTATAAAATGAGTTATTTTATTTGGTTTGGTGATTGTTATTTGTCTATTTGAGATTTTTGTTTGTTTATTATAGGTATGCAGTGGTTACAGGATTTTAAATATGTTTTATTTTGATGAGACTATCAATTAGTACTAATCTTGTGCATATTTCTTGGAAATTTCGAAAATTTTGATGCTGGGTTCTCAAAGATTTAGTAGATGTTGGATGAGTTATCAGGCATAATTGTGTTTGGATTAGTGCAGGTACACTTGGAGTATTTGGAATTTGGTGCTGATATCTTGGTTACTTCATCTTATCAGGTTTGCACTTTTGTACTTGTGTTACCTGCAGTTAAAGAGTCTTGTTTGTCAATTGATATCGTTATAATTGGAACTTTACTTGAATCACATTAAAAAGAAAATCCAAGTAAAGAGTACTCACATTTGAACTATGTATGTTTTTATGATAAATTGGATCCAAATTTTTATCATCCTTTGTGTGGGATTCAGAAATTTAATATGCTAAACTTGCGTTTGTAAATACAGGCTACGATCCCATAATTTTTGTTGCGGGGATTATCTATTAAAGAAGCAGAGAACTTGTTGAGAAAAAGTGTTAAATTGGCTGTTGAGGCCACGGATAAGTATTGGGATGCCATTAAAACTAATCCTTTGCATAGCCAAAATGGGGCTCTTATTGTAGCATCTATTAGAAGCTATGGTGCTTATCTTACAGATGGCTCAGAATACAGGTTTTCAAATTTTTAACATTGTGTTTAAATCAACATTGCATAAGTTTAGCTACCAAATTTTAGTCTTCCTTGGCTAAAATTATGTTTCATGTCCACAAAATTTTAGAGAGATGACCTTCATGGACACATCAAATACTTTTCTAGATAGACTATTCCATCTGTATTGTTATGGTTTCATCATTGTTTCTTTCATGCGTCTAAATTTTTATCCTTGCCACCTTATGCTTGTCCTGTTTTCCCTTCTGTCTACATGCAAATTTTGAGTGTGCTATCGTGGCATGTGGTTGACAATGACTACAATCCGAAGGCCAAAATGGGTTATTGACTTATATTGTTTCCTTGCTTGAGGTTTTCTAAGAGAGATACGTTGGATTACTTGGCATACCTGGACTCTATGTGGATAGAAGTCAAGGAGTAATTGTTATTGCACTCTGTCAGGCTCTTCTAATGGTAACTTCTGTTTTACCTCAATTTTATGTGCACTGATAATAGTGCTGTTTAATTACACTATGATCACCCCTCTTTAGAAGGTTCTTTAGTATAATTTGTCCTCATTATATTCAAGGAGTGATTGTTTTCCTTAATTCGTTTATGTTTCTTTATTAGTTTTTTGTAAGTATTGGATGTTAAAAAAAGGGGAGTAAATCTCAACTATGGAGCATCAAAGTTGAAGAAGAAATGAGCATCAAAGTTGGAAATATATTTTTTAATAGAAATTTAATCCTTAACTAATTGCATTGCCTTGTGTTGTGCTTGATGTTAAAGAATATATTTGCATCCAACTCAAAACCAATTGGCAAGGAGTGGAGTGGCCCATATACCTTATATATTAGTTCAAGGGTTCTTATTTAACCGAGTGGGATATTATCATTTAACACCCTCTCTCAAACATGACTAAGACGAACAGATCTAAACTAAACTAAATGCTAGCCCAACAATGGGCATAGCCCAAATACTAAACCAAATGCTAGCCCAACAATGGCCTAGCCCAAATACTAAACCAAATGTTAACCCAAACCCTAGTCATGTTTGAAAGGCCCCAAATTCAAACCTGATGCTCTGATACCATGTTAAAGAATATATGTGCATCCAACTCAAAACCAATTGGCAAGGAGTGGAGTGGCCCATATACCTTATATATTAGTTCAAGGGTTCTTATTTAACCGACGTGGGATATTATCATTTAACACTTGAAACATTACCCATATTGTTTCTGATATTTTGAATATTGCAGAATTGTTTGCTTCTCACATTTCTCCGTATTATGCTTTCCATTATGGTGATGATGCTTTTGCTACTATGCTTTCCATTCTGATGATGATGCTTTTGCTACTCTCCATTAGATATCTATAATCATGATATCTACTCTCCATTTGATATCTATAATCATGATGCCAAGCTCCTATAATGAAGCCTGTAAAACTAAATTTTTTTCTTCTTCTCGAATAGGAAAATTAAAAGATTTTGTGCTCACACGTTACAAATTTATTAAGGGACATATTTATACATATCAATTGCTGTGACATTATGTTCCCTGGTTTTTAAGTTCCATCCTTACAAAGTTTATTTGACCTGTTAATTGTGAAACTTGGCTACAAGCAGAAAGTTCATTGGCCTTAATCTGCCCTAAAAAAACGTCTTCACCATATTAGAGAAGTGTTACAACATTGTTCATTTCCTTGGTAGAGTCTCAAGTACAAATTCTTGCTATTTTGGTTCTCACATTTCTTCGCATTATGGTGATGATGCTTCTGCTACTATGTTTTCCATTGTGATGATGATGCTTCTGCTACTCTCCATTAGATATTTATAATCATGACGTCCAGTGTTACTTTTATTTTGTATTGCAGGTGATGCCCACAAGTTATTCGTGTTTTCCTCTGAATGCAACTTTTTGGGTCTGACATTAAACCTTGACCTTGTGAAGTTTATCAAGGAAGATTCACATAAACAGTTGGGAGGCTCCCCACATTCCCGGTAAACATGTTCATATGAACAGCCACATTTAAGGATTCAACTTTTTGAAATGTATGAATTTCCATACTGGATGCCCTCCAACTGCACAATAGTTGTTAAGTTTTAGTAATTGAATCTTGTTTACAAGTTCAGCAAACACACATCACGATATGTGCTTATAGTTCGATTTTTTGGAGCTTAGTATTATTGTCCGATTGTTTATGAGATTATAACTATGTTTATTCTTCTTTTTGAGGTGGTCCTTTTTCCCTGCAAATTTCTTGCTGCATGAATAATGTTCAAAAGGAAACTTTTGGTTCCAAAGTTACTCCCTTTCAGAATTTTGTAGGAATTGAACATTCTATGCCATTTTGAATGTGATTTAAAGGTGTGTTTTCCTGTAATGAGCCTACAAAAAACATGTAATTGTCCCTAAAAGCCTGTACCTTTTGTACATTGCCAAACAATTTTCAGCAAGATAAAAAATATTTTACCCCTATATTACTGGGAAAAATTCTTTCTACCCTAATTTTAGCCAACCACCCTCACTTCTTTGTTATGCCATGGTACTAATTTAGTTCACTAAACCCTAAATCATCTCTATCCCCACCCACGGGCACCTCCTGCGCCTCGCTCCACACCTAGTAGAAAAATATATATGACAATGAATTTCCAAATTATTATGAATGGCGAACTCTTTTAAACTTTTAATTTACAATCCCTTTTAGTTAGTGAACTTAATTTAATTATTTGTCTCCATTAACTTTCAATGTTGGTTTTAATTGCTTCTTACCTCCAAATATGGCCAAGTTGACCTCCCAAGTGATGAATATGTGCAAGCCACCTGAATACTTTTTTTTTTAAACGAGGGCTAATATATATATCACAAAAACGGAGCTGGGTATATCCATGCAATCCGTTGCAAGTACATGAGGGAGAGTCATTACATGAAGAACTACCATTATGTATGCAAGCCACCTGAATACTTGTCTACAAAGAAAGGGCAAATCACCTTGGATGCACCTAAACGTTTTGTGTTGAATTTTTTTGCATCTATGGACTTAACAAATTTTCAATTTGATCCCTCTAAACTTTTACTTTACTTGTCTCTTGTGTTTTTGAGTTATCCAAAGACATTTTTTTAAGAAGTAAAGATAGGGAGTGTGAAGTTATATTGGAGTTTCACTTCATTATCTATCTTTGGATCAATATAACTTCAAAAAAAAAATATTTTTTGAACGATTTAATGTCCAAGAGTATTAGTTTATCAAAAACCCTTAATAGTCCATGCACTTGGCAATCAAAAAGAACAAAATAAAGTATAAAAGTGGAGCCAAAGAAGAATAAAGTAGATAATTTGATACAAGATAAGACGAAGAATAATTCTACGGAGAAAAAAAGAAAAGAAGGAATATATATATATATATATATATAATTTTGTCATGTGTTTAACATATTTCCTTAGGGGTCAACTTTATAATATTTTTTCTAATGAAAAAAAAGCAGAAATCTTTTTTTATAGAATAAAAAAATAACCTATATTAATGGTGGATTAACAATTCACATGGTTGAAAATTAATCTCATAATGATAATTTTATTTTTTTCCTGTATAAAAAAGAAGATTTCTGTATTTTATTAGAGAAATTGGTAAAGAGTTGACCACTAACGAACATATGTTAAACATGTGACAACTTCTATTAATTAACAAAGAAAATTCATCAACTGTCTTTTATTGGGCACAAATTGAAATTTTGTGGATTAGATTGACTTCATGGAAAATTATTAGGGACAAAAAATGTCAGTATTTTTATATTTTTGGTATCAAATTTGTATTTTTCCCAAAAAGAAAGAATAACTATGAAAACTATAATGTATAGGTATTATAGTGTACTGGAGATCAGATCTTCTGTCTAAAATTATTTTATTTTATTTTTTTCAATATTCAAAATGACATCGTTTTACTAAAACTAGAGATTAAAGTATAAATATCATTAAAATCAAAATTACAATTATTAGACTCTAACCCATATATAAGTGACTTCTGTGATGTAATTTTAATTAGGGTTTTAGTAAAATGACACCGATTATTGTAAAGCATTAGATAGGATAATTTTGAATAGAGAATTCCAACAATTGAAGGCATTGTATTGTAAATTGTTTTTTGGGTTAATTACATTTACCACCCTTGAAATTTGATGAAAGTACCAAGCGAACCCTATGGTTTCAAAAAATTACGGTCACCCCCTGGCTGAGCAAACCTTTAACAAATCAACCCCTCTCACCATAAAATATGTGTGTATTGCCTAATATGCCCTTAAAACTTTATCTATTATAATTATATTGTCTTAGTTAACTAAATACATATGTTAAATATTAAAATAAAAGTAAAGAAAATTTTCTTTTTTACACAAACAAAAAAACTCAAAAAGAAAAAATTTTCTTTCTTAATTAATCAAACGAATTATTTTATTCTCCAAAAATAATTATTTTTCTTCCAAAATATAAAATTTATATAGAAAAAAATTTCTTGATTAAAGTTTGATTAATTTGAGAAACCCATTTATAATAAAAAAAATATGAAATTGATAATTTATAACAAAGAATTAAAAAGTAAAAAAGTATTTAATGTCATTTCATATTTACTCATATATTTTTGGTATTTTTTTTAACAAAAGAAGTTATGGCATTTTGGTCTTTTCATCAATTTTATTAGTCAATTTTAACAGTAGGGGGTGACCGTAATTTCATAAAACCTCAGGATTCATTTGGTACTTTTACCAAATCTTGAGGGTGGTAAATGTAATTTTGTCTACAAAATTTTAACTGTTTTACTTCTTATTTTGCTTCCTCTCCCCTCTAGTGAAAAGTGATGGAAACGGGCGATTGGATCAGTTTTGTTAATGTTATTCGTTATCAATATAAACAACCAGTTTGGCCCAGAATTTATCAAATTGGGCTTCATTGGGAATTTGGAAAGACACATCAATATCTTCAAACTTTGGGGCTCGAAAGTTTTCCACTAAAATTAATTTAGGTAAAGAGATTGTCAAACGGGTTAACCACGAGAGGTAGTCTGTCGCGCAAGAGACTCAAATATGTGATCTATAGATGCCTACATTTTTTCTTCCAGTATCACTTTTCAATTCAAAAGTATCACTTTATAAATATAAATTTTCGCGTATTACTTTTCAATCTAAAAGTATCACTGCTTAACAAGTATTAATCTTTACGTATCACTCTTTTAATTTAAAAGTATCATTTCTTAAAGTATTAATTTTTGCACATAACGTTTATGTTCAAAGGTCACGTTCTTCAACAAATATAAATTTTCGCGTATCATTTTTTAATTTAAAAGAATCAATCAAACTAATATTTGCACAATGAAAGACTTTCAACAAATATCAATTCTCGCGTATCATGTTAAAAAGTAACACTCCTCAATAAGTTTCAATTGTAGTGTATCACTTTTCAGTAAAAAAAAATTAATCTAATATTTGGACAATGAAAACTTTCGCAAGTATCAATTTTTGCGTATTGCTTTTATGTTCAAAAGTAACACCTTTTGATAGGTACTAATTTTTTTGTATCAATTTTTAATCCAAAAATATCAATCAATACTTGAACAATAAAGTATCAATTTTCGTGCATCTATTTTCAGTCCAAAAGTATTAGATTGATACTTTTGGATATAAATTTGATACGCGAAAAAAGTTATACTTTTTAGAAGTTACATTATACAAGTATTATATTGATACTTTTGATTATAAAATTGATAGACGAAAGTAAAAAACTAAAAAGAAAAAAAAAGGCGAAAGTGCATAAACATGCATGTGAGCTCACATTGTTAATTATCTCTTTTATATATGAAACTATTTAATATAAGTTTTTGTGTAGACATTATATGACAATTTTTTATGAATTGGTTGTTTGAAATTGCTACTAAGACAGCCAAAAACGATGTTAAATCATGATTTGAAAGGGTGACTATTTTGATGATTTGGAAATAATGAACTACTAAAAATTTTGATGAATTGGGGTTGCTTCAAATTGGTAACAAAAACAGACAATAATGTTGTTATAGCTTAAATTCCAAATAACAAAGACTGCTTTTATGATTTTCCAAATAATGGAAAAAAGAAACAAAAGTTGAAAATGCTGGACTTACTCAGACGCCATCAAAACAGCAGCCATAGTTGATCAATCATAAGTGGAACTTTGTTGAATGCTCTCTTTTAGTCAAACTTAGTACTAACCATAGCAAAATCATCATTTTATGAAATTCTTGACAATACAAACAATAAAATATCATAAATTTCATTGCAGATAATATTTTAAAATTCAACAAGATGTAAGGAAGTTGCTTGGATCATGACATTGATCTTGACTAGTAAAGTTTAACTTCAATAGCAGAATGTTATGCCATGGTATCATAGTCATATTGTTGGCAACTAATAAAAAATTTTGGAAAATATATCTTAAAGTAATATAATAATTCCGCTTGTTTATAAGTAGTTTGCCCGTTTAACCAAATTTCAGAAAAAAAAATGAAAGTTGTATTAGTTGGCTGTTAAAATTTTGACAGCCAAATAATATAAATCATATTTGATGAAGTATGATTCAAGTATAGTCTCAACAAGATAAAATCTCAGTTATTGTTATTGTATATCTTAAAGCAATATAACAAAATAATATTGTTTTATCTTCCAATTTCAGAAGCATTATAACACTTTCCAGTTATATATAGATTACTAAACCAGTGAAGTGAGCCACCCCACAAAGCTCTCATCTTATCTCAAATTCCCATAATGGAGTTTGAGTTTTTTCCTTTTCCTTTGAGCTCTCTGAATCTGTTTCTTCTCTTCTCCTTCCTGTTTTTTCTATGGAAGAAACTATCAAAAACCTCTAAGATAAATGAAAAACTTCCACCAGGTCCAACAAAGCTACCTCTCATTGGAAACATGCACAACTTAATTGGTGGACTTCCACACTGTGTTCTCAGAGATTTGGCTAAAAAATATGGACCCTTGATGCATCTTCAACTTGGGGAAGTTCCTGCAGTGGTAGTAACATCAGCCGAAATGGCGAAAGAGGTTTTAGTAACTCATGATCCTGCATTTGCAGGCAGGCCTGAGAGGCTAGCTACCAAAATCATATGGTATGATCAGGAAGATATGTCATTTAGTCCTTATGGCGATCATTGGAAGCAAATGCGTAAAATTTGCATGATGGAGCTCCTAAGCGGCAAGAATGTTCGATCATTCAGTTTTATTCGGCAAGATGAGATGTTGAAATTAACTGAATCAATTCAATCTTCTCTTGGAGTTCCAATCAATGTGACAGACAAGTTTTTTGCTTATACAAGTTCCATGACTTGCAGAGCATCATTTGGCAGAATATGCAATGATAAGGAAACCATGATTGAGTATTTGAAGAAAGCAGTGACCTTAGCAGCAGGATTTGATGCTACGGATGTTTTCCCCTCCATTAAAATTCTCCCTCTTCTTAGTGGCTTGAAGGGTAAACTGCTCAAGATGCACCATAAGATGGATGCAATTCTTGATGATGTGATCAATCAGCATAAATTGAACCATAATAGTGGAAAATTGGGCAATGCTGAGTCTGGAGACGAAGATCTTATCGATGTTCTATTGAGACAGCAAGAAAGTGCCAATCTTCAGATACCAATCACAAGCAGAAACATCAAAGGCTTGATTTTTGTAAGTTCTCTTCGATAATCCTTCCATTCCTCAATGATTGTAAATTTCAATCAACTCAATAATTTATGAAATTCATGCGCGCAGGATCTTTTCACTGCTGGAACGGATACATCTTCTGCAACAACTGAATGGGCAATGTCAGAATTGATGAGGCATCCTGCTGTGATGGCAAAGGCACAGGATGAAGTAAGACGAGTCTGTAAAGGAAAGGAGACAGTAGAAGAGGCTGATATTCAGAAATTGAACTACTTGAAAATGGTGGTTAAAGAAACTTTGAGGCTCCATCCTCCTATCCCTTTACTGCCAAGAGCAAGCAGGGAAAATAGAGAGGTGAAAGGGTATATGATTCCTGACAAAGCCCAAGTATTGGTTAATGTTTGGGCAATAGGGAGAGATCCTCAGTATTGGGATGATCCAGAAAGCTTCAAACCAGAGAGATTTGAGCAAAAATCAATTGATTACATGGGAACTCAATGTGAATATCTTCCATTTGGGACAGGGAGGAGGACATGCCCTGGCATAACATTTGGATTGGCCAATGTGGAGATCCCATTAGCTCATTTACTCTACCATTTTGACTGGAAACTTCCCAATGGAATGAGGCCTAATGATCTGGACATGGATGAGATTGCTGGAATTGCTGTGGGAAGGAAAAACAATCTGTACTTGGTTGCTACTGCATATGATCCTATGAGGGATGAATGATGCTAGCCAACAGCCATATAATGGGGAATAGAATGCACATTCTTCCCACCATCGATCAGCAGAGTGTTTTCCATATGATTTAGCAACTTGTATTAATGTTCAGTTTCAATCTGCAAGCAAAAACAGGCCTCTTTTTAAGGGAAAAACTTCTATTTACCTTAATTAAATAGCTTCAGCATATTTGTTTTAAGGGGCACGAGTTCATATATGCGACTTTCGTATCAATTCAAAAATTATGGTATCACGCATTAAATTTTTAGTTTAGCATATCAAATATTAAAGAATAGAATATCAAATATCAAAGATTAATGCATCAAGTATAAAAAATTAGCGTAGTAAATATTAAAAATTAATGTATCAAGTATTAAAAATTAGCACATCAAGTATCAAGTATAAAAAATTAGCACATAAAGTATCAAGTATAAAAAATTAGCATAGTAACTATAAAAAAATTTAGTATATCAAGTCTAAAAAAAATTAGCGTATCAATTATAACAAAATTGGCGTATCACGTCGCATATATAAATCCGTTTAAAACAACAATGGAGTTTTTGTGTTGTTTTAAAGATTGATTAGTGTCTATGGATAAGAAATTCATAGAACATTTGAAAAGAATTCATGTGTCAATGAATAATGGAACTCCTTTATAATTGTAAATATGAATAACAAAAATGGATAATGCATGGTTGCTTCTTTCCTAGAGGAACCTTGACAATCATTGTGGAAGTCATTCAATCCAAATTCTTTATAGCAGTTACAAATCAAGAACTTAGATTATACATTTTTGTTTTATTATAGGATAAATTGATCCACTATTAAATTTGTCTAGTAACTCATATCAATTATTGTAATTATACTTTTTTTTTTTTTGGAAGAATGTAGATTTGATTATAGGATGTGTTATTTATCAATTATTTTTTAAACAACAATTTGATATGCACTAACTTCAATTATATTAGTCTCTAAATTAGTATTATTTTGCTTTGTTATATGTTTGCAATCCATTTTTTGCCTTGCCTTCCCCTCTCCCCAAAAGCTAAACTCCAAAGTTGATCCAAACCTTTCAACTTTGACTTGAATACATAAAAGTACAGCGCATCCCTGCCAAGGAACAATACACTTCTGAAATGGTTTGAATGTCCAAAATGGTAAATTGATTACTTAACGAAGTCATTTCAAACCAAGTGTATAAAGTATAATGTACAAACAAGAAATTGGCAAAACAATGAGTGTCATAAAAAATAGAGTTAATTACAAAAAAAAAAACACTTTTCAATTGTGGCTTGATCGCAAAATATCCCTTCAACTTTTAATTTTAGTATTTTACCACTTTTAACATTTACTCTGTTTGGTTCACAACTTTTTAGGTGTAATCAAATTTAAATTTTAAAATTTTATTAATAAAAAATTCTCCAATACAAATTCCCTAAAAAACAAACTCATTAATTTAAACACCAAATATCCCTTTCTTATAAAGAAATTTTAAGAAATTTTTTTTATTATAAAACTAAATAATACCTTATCTAAAAGAAGCCTAAATATTCTTGATCTCCAGCCAATTAAATTGAAACCCTTTAACATAGTGGACACATTTATGATAGATAACAATTTTTTTTTTTAAAAAAGAAAAACAAATTTAAAGAATTTAAAGTTGTATTATTGAATAATAATGATTTTTTGTACCATAAAAAATAAAACTCTAAGTATTTATGTACTTTAAACAAAGCCAAATTTAAATAAAAAAAATCAAACCTGTTTCGAAAAAGAACATGAGTATGAAAGTGACCAAAACAAAAGACTTTGGATGGAAACTAGTTTCGGTCACGGGGCTTGCTGAAATTGCCTTCATTTAGGCCATCTCCAACCATAACTCTATTTTACAGTACACTTTAACTCTATTTTACAGTAGCTACAGTAAATTTACTCCAACCATAACTCTATTTCTCACTCTAAAAGAATATTCTATACATATTCCTTTCCACTTTTCATATTATATTCATTTTTAATACTTTTTATACTACTTTATTATTTAACAAAACAACCTCCAATCTTTCTTTTTTTTTACATATTAATCCAACCTCCAAACATTTGTTTTAGATTTTTGATTTCTTTGAAAGTTTGTTTTTTCACCTAATGTTATGTATTTCTACATTTATTTGCAAGTTTATTTTAAATTTAATGTATTTCTATATAATTTGCGCGTTAACATAAATTTGAGTGCTTTTAAATTTAATATTTGTAATTTATAATATTTTAAATTTAATTTATGTTTTTAATTAATGGTTAATGATACTTTTTATTTAATTAAGTACTATAATTATTAATTATTAATAATGAACTAAAATATAAAAAACAAAATAATTTAAACATTAACTAAAAGTTTTTAAAAATAAAAGGACTAAAATGCAATTTTAAACAATTATTAAAAAATTAGAAAAAAAAAATAGCGCAGCTACAGTGCTGCGCCAAATAATTGCTTCAAAGTAGCGCAGGGTTGGACCTGAGCTACTTTGAAGTGGTTTGTCATATTCATCTCCTACGCTATTTTACAGTAGCGTTGGAGATGGTATTATGGTACGAAATCTTATGACTATTGTAAATTTCGTCATTCTCTTTAAAACGCCTAATCACAATAGAAATTCAGAATTCGGACCATAATGTCGCAATTTCGTTCTTTTGCCCTTATTGGAATGATTTTATGTAAACATAATACTCATTTTCAACCCGTTCCACATCATACTTCTTGCAAGATTATTTTTTTTAAAGAAACAAGGGCTTATTAATTATGAACTTTAGCATATATCGGATCCACAAATACATAAAAAAACAGTTTTTTTTTCTGAAAATTTTTTACTCAAGTGTGCAATATAGATATGTGCATTGGTGGATAGAAGTTTAGAAAATTTTAAAATTATCGATAATTTGGAATAAATTTTCGAGCCATTCCATTGTTTCCTCCATGTAGGGTCTATTTTCTTTTCACCCTTGCTGTGTTTCTATTATTGTAGAATATCTTTGGTTGGCGCCTGGCAGCCTCGACTTTGACGTGAATTTTGGATGCCATCCTTAGACAATTCATCGCTCATTTGTGGCCAAAACCATTTCTTCAACTTCCTGGAGTTTGGACAAAATTATATAAAACCGAAAAGATTAATGTTTCAATAACTGAATTTGTCTTCTACAGTATGATTTTATTCAAAGATGTTGTCTCATGACTTCAAAGACACGATATAATTTATATATATCTGTCATATCTATATCTCTCTAATTTTTTAAAATAACAATAGATGATGTGCAATTAAAATTTGTAACATTTTTTCGGGGGATTACGATTAATTATGTTGTAACTTGCATCGTATTTGGATTTGTATATTCTTAAAAATTGGAGCATTTTTCCCATATTGAGATTTTGGAGTTGTCAAAGTTGAACTTAACTTTACAAAATGTTAGTCTTTGTCTTTCTGTTTATATATGGAATTGCAATAACTAAGAAAGTTTTCTTCCAGACATCATACCACGAAATTTGTTACATTAATGAGACAATTATGAATATTCTTTCCCATATTGAGATTTTGGAATTTATGTTCACAATGGAAATGTGTAAAAAATAGTAGGAAAAAAAGCCAAAATCAACACATTTTTTGACTTTGCCATTTTTGACTAAAATATGTGTGTTATAACTCATAAGAAACAGAGATTAATTTTCATATTTTTTGACAATATTTACTAAAACCTTGGAAGACGTAGAGGAAGAGGTGGTGGACCATTTAGCGGACGTGACGGCGACTTTCGAGGAAGAGGTGAACCACGGAATGAAAGAGGAGGACCTCAGGGTGGTGGTCGTGGGGTCGCTTTAGGGTTAGGGGTAGATCATAGAAAGAAATCAGGTACTTCAGTTTGCACTTTGGTTGTTCTAGTTGTTAACCTTGTATTTGATTTTGAAATGATTGAAAGAATGCTATGGTTTAAAAAAAAGACAATATTCATTAGAATGCATTTCACAGTCAGAGTGGGCATAAAAAATGGTACAAAAAAAAGTCAAAATTAACACATTTTTTTATTTTGCCACTTTTGGCTAAAATACGTGTATTATAGCCCATGAAAAATGGAAATTTGGTAAAAAAAATCTAAATTTCGCATTTTTTGACACCGTTCACATTGATACATGATAAAGGTTGAGTTGTACTATGACTCTTCTTGTTCAAATCCTATCTAAGTCCGAGTTATTCGGAGTAAATCTACTAATGAATTGAGGAGTTCTAATCCTGCTGGAACTTTATAAGGTATGACTCTATAAAAGGACCCAAACCATCACATGGTAAGGGGTTACTTCTTTACAGCTTGAATATAATATTACGCTTATTGTTTAGGGACACAAACTAACTTAAGCAGCGGAGTATACTCCCCGATACAGCTCGGGATGTATTTCTGACGTTTGTGTTGTAGGTCTGCTAGGGTTCGAGCGATAACTTAGAGAGCGCGTGACTCCATTCATAATGATACTTGTTCAAAATTGAGGTGGGTGAAATAACAGCAAGGAAAAAGCTAAAACCAACACGTTTTTTTGACTTTGCTATTTTTTATCGAAATACGTGTGTTATAACCTATGAAAAATAATGGTTTGGTCAAAACTTTAAATTTCACTTTCTTTTGAAAACATTCATTGGAATACATGTTCACAATTGAGTTGGATGTAAAAAAATCACAAAAAATGTCAAAATCAACACGTTTTTGAATTTTGCTATTTTTTTGCTGAAATACGTGTGTTATAACCCATAAAACATGAAATTTTGATTAAAAAAATCTAAATTTTACATTTTTTAACACCGTTCACAAGGATGCATGTTCAAAATTGAGGTGGGTGCAAAAATTGCAAGGAAAAAGCCAAAATCAACTCTTTTTTTACTTTGCCATTTTTTTACAGAAATGCGTGTGTTATAACCTGTGAAAAAATGGAGGTTTGGTGAAAATTTTAAAATTTACTTTCTTTGACACCATTCATTGGAATGCATGTTCGCAATCAAGGTGGGTGTAAAAAAATCACAAAAAATGTTAAAATCAACACATTTTTAGATTTTGCCATTTTTTGGGTGAAATACGTGTGTTATAACCCATGAAAAAAAGAAATTTGGTGAAAAATCTAATTTTCACTTTTTTTGTCACCGATCATTAGAATGCATGTTCAAAATTGAAAATTGTGCAAAAAATATAGTAGGAAAAAAGCCAAAATCAACACATTTTTTACTTTGCAATTTTTTTTACCAAAATACGTGTGTTATAACCCATGAAAATTTGAAATTTTGTGAAAATTTTAATTTTTTGATAATATTCACTAGAATGTATGTTCACAATCGGGGTGGGTGTAAAAAATAATACAAAAAAAAGTCAAAATCAACGCATTTTTAGATTTTACCACTTTTGGCTAAAATATATGTGTTATATAGCCCATGAAAAATGAAAATTTTGTAAAAAATCTAAATTTCACATTTTTTGATACCGTTAAAAAAAATGCATGTTCAAAATTGGGGTGAGTGAAAAAACATAAGAAAAAAAAGTAAAATCAACACATTTTTTGATTTTACCATTTTTGACTGAAATATATGTTTTATAACCAATGAAAAATAGATGTTTGGTGAACTCAATGTGCTATTGCGTTTCCCATCGATGGACTGCATAAAGTATAGTTATCATTCAAACTTAGGCTATGTTTGAATATGTGTTTTGTTTTGAAAATTAGGAAAAATAAAATCTCGAGTTGTGTTTTACACAAAAAATATTTTGCGTTTTACACACATTTTAATTGTGAACATAAATTCCAGAATCTCAATTAAGAATATTCTTTCCCGTTAGGAAATTTTTTACATTAATGAGACAATATATTCTTCTAACCAAAATAAGATGAAAGTTCCGATGAGCTATTGTGAATATTCTAAATATAAATTATATACACTTAATCCAAATTAATTAAGTTTTCATTGATCCTATATATTGAACAAAGTAAATTACTTCAATTGTTTGTCAATTTAAAATTTTATTTCGATTTTGTCTGTAATTAATAAGTTTTATTTTCATCTCTTATCTATTAATTTAAGTTTTAGATCATCCTTCTTTTATTTTTGTCTACATAAAATTTATTTTGAAAAACGATTTTGACACACATGTAAAAAAATATAAGGGCATAAATTAAAAATTGACAAAATTAAACATACACACATATGATCATATCGGAGTAGGATTTTTGTTGCACGAAAAAAAATGAGCAAAGAACCATTTAGAATCTAAATTGCAAAATCAGAGACGAAAATAAAATTTTCTAAAATTCAAAAATAAAAACAAAATACAGTCCTAAATTGAAAAAACAATTGAAATAATATACTGTTGGATATCTAATATAATCCAATAATATGTTCTAATATAAACCCAATAGATAATGAACCTTTGTAATGGGCCTGACTGGGCAAGAGTCCATTAACTGGTTTTTAACCTTAGTGTATTCCTATATATATGCTAGCTAGAGGCATGATGCTAGGTATTCCAAATTAGATACCTAGGGTGTAATGCTTCAAGCAATTGCATATTGAATTGCTTGACCTAAAACTCTAACAATCTTGAAGCATTAGAAAAGTTAGGGTACTGTAGCGACGGCGTCACTGTAGCGACATGGTACTGTAGTGACTCATCACTGTAGCTACACGGTACTGTAGCGACTCGGTACCGTTTCGACACTTAGCAGTACTGTAGCACACTGTTCACCGGCACTGTAGTAGTTACTATTCACGGCACTGTAGCCGTTACTCTTCACAGGCACTGTAGCAGTTACTGTTCACCGACACCGTAGCAGTCACTGTTAATCAAGTGCACTCATTCCAATTTTTATTTAGAAAAAAATGGAAAAATATGTGCCAATTGATATGGTTAAACTATATGTGTCAATTGATATGGTTAAACTATATGTGCCAATTAATATTGTTAAACTATATATGCCAATTGATATAGTTAAACTTTATGTGCCAATTGATATGGTTAAACTTCAGTCTTTCAGTGGGTCTGATGTTAATTTCTGGAAACAAAAGACTCAGTTTGGTTTAAAATTATGAAAATAATTTCTATACTGTTATGAGTACTTTTGTTGATACCACTGAGAATGTTGATGAATCTGACTACTAAAGAAATTTGGGACAATTTAGATACTCAGTTTAAGAAGGAGGAGGAATTGTCAAAAACAAATCTCGTTGACAAATTCATGGATTTCAAATTCAAGGAAGATATGGAAATCACTTCTCAAGTCACTGATCTAGAAAACTTGAGATCTAAATTGACTACTGAAAACATCAGTGTTTGTGACCCTTTTATCGTTGGTGCCATTATCTATAAATTACTATCTGCATGACTTTCTTTCAAAACTGAGATGTACAGGAAGAAAGTTTAGGTGAGACTGGATTATCTTAAACGATTCATTAGAATCGAGGATGAGAATCGGGTTAGGAATACATTGGAGATGGTTTGATAGCAACAGTCAGCTACTAACGCGGTGATATATCCCAATAAATTTCCTAAGAAATTCAAGTCTCCTAAAAGTGAGTTTCAACAATTAGAGGCCAAAAAGCCTATCTTTAAGAAAAAGAAGGGCAAGTACCATAATTGTGGGAAATAGGCCATTTTATAGCAGATTGTAGGCTACCAAAGAAGGACAAATCTTACACACCATTGGAAGCACATATGCTGCTGCAAAAAACTGAGCCTCAAAACTTTGTTGCTATGGTAGGCAATCATGGAAAGGCCAGTACTTTTTCAGAATGATGGTTAGATTCTGGGGCAACATGCCATGTTTGCCAAACTAAAAAGTTACTTGATGATGTTGCTGAGGCCAATGAAACTATTGCTGTGGCTAGTGGGGCGACGAAGGTCGTGACTCACACTGGTACTGCAAATATCAACCTCTCTTCAAATAAACATTTAACTTTAAAAGATGTTAAAGTATGAATCGAGTACTGGAACTGAAACGGTCAGCCAATTTAGTTCAACTCTAATTGATCCTATAATATTGCATAATCGATTAGGACATGTGAACTACAAAAAAATGGTTAGACTAGTTAAAAGTCATAATATACCTAATCGATACTTCGATTAGATTTAACAGATGTGAAGTTTGTGCTCAAACTAAAATTACTAGAAGACCTTTTCGTCCGATCTCTAGGAGTACACAACTTCTTGACTTAATACATTCTGACCTCTGTGACTTTAAAAGTTCTCCCACTAGAGGTGGTCGGAAGTATTTGCTCATTTTTATAGACGATTTTTCTCGACATTGTCATATCTATCTGTTAAAATCAAAAGATAAAGTTTTTGATAAATTTAAAATTTTCAAGAATCGTGTTGAAAACCAATTTATTTTGAAAATAAAAAAGTTGAGGAGTGACAGTGGAGGAGAATATACATTGACAGGGTTCAAGGAATTTTCTGCTTCAAAGGGCATAATCCTTGAAACTACTGTTCCTTACTCACGTCAATCAAATGGCATAGCTGAATGTAAGAACAGGACGTTAACAGAAATGTTAAACTCTATGTTATTGACAGCTGGCATGCCTTCCTATTATTGGAGAGAGGCAGCTTTGACTGCTAATCATATCCTCAATAGGTTGTCGCACTCTAAGTTGTCTTCAACACCTTATGAGATATGGCATAAACATCTTTGTAAATATGATACTTTTAAGACTTGGGGCTGTATTGCTTATGTAAGGATACCAGACCCTAGAATACCTAAGGTGGGGCATAGGACTAACACTTGTGTGTACCTAGGTAGTGCAGAGGATAGTGCTGCTGATCGGTTCTTGGATCTATCAACCAATGTGGTTATAGAATCTAGAGATACTGTTTTCTTTGAAGATAAATTTCTTCTAGATAAAGGGTTGAAAGTATCAGGCACTGTCGAAATCATTTCAGATACACTTATTGAACCTGAATTGACTTCCTCTGACACTCGGATCCCTTCTGAATCTGTACCTTTAAGAGTATCTATAAGACACCGAGTTCCCAATACGTTTGGTGAGGATTTTGTCACTTACTATTTAGAAGATGATCCATCTACCTATAATGAGACGATAAGATCTAGGGACTCCCTATTATGAACAGAAGCCATTGATGATGAAATGAGCTCTCTGTTACAAAATCAAACTTGGGACTTAGTCGATTTACCGAAAGGGGCTAAGACTATAGGTTGCAAGTGGATTTTGAATAAGAAACTTAATTCTGACAGATCTGTAGCTCGGTATAAAGCACGTTTAGTAGCTAAGGGCTATACCCAAGTATATGGGATAGATTATTTTGAAGTCTACTCCCCGGACTGTTTTGGCATCTATTGAGCACTATGTTGTGCATCAAATAGATGTAAAGACAGCTTTCCTATATGAAAATCTGACTGAGGAGATCTACATGAACCAACCTGAAGGGTTTGTCATGAAAGATTTCGAGAACAAAGTTTGTAAGTTAAACAAATCTTTGTATGGTATGAAAGTACATTTTACAGAGTAAGGCATTACTCTTAGCTCATTACATTGACAAATGGCTTTCTACATGGGGATACAGTGAATATGCCGTGGTTGAGACACCGTATGATTCTCATATATGGCTGAGCCCCAATGAGAGAGCTAGCATGAATCAATTGTCTTATTCTAAATGGATTGTTAGTCTCATGTATGCAATGACATGCACTAGACCAGACATAGCCTTTTCTGTAGGCATGCTGAGTCATTTCACTAGTAATCCCGGACATGAACATTGGCATACCCTTACGCGACTTATGCAATATTTGAAGGTACCTCTAACCATGCACTATGTTATAGTGGTCGTCCAACTATATTGGAAACATTTTCTGATGCTTCGTGGTGCTCATCCTTTGGGGATAGTAAGTGAACCAGTGGTTATATTTTCATACTGGATGGTGCAGCTATTGCGTGGAAATCCAAAAGGCAGACTTGCATTGCTTTGTCGTCTATGGAATCGGTACTTTCTACTCTAGCTTCCGCAGAAGGAGAAGCAGAGTGGATAAGAGAACTGATCCTAGATATTCCACTAATTCACTTAAAGATTAATCTCATAGAAAATGGTATTATTACTTTGGTCGATGTGAGATCGAAGGATAATCTGGCTGATGCTCTGATAAAGGGACTGAACAAAGCTCGAATCTTCAAAATTGTGGGGGATATGGGGTTAAAGACTATATAGATATGTCTTAACCTACATTCCTGGGGTTAAAGACTACATAGATATGTCTTAACCTACATTCATGTTAATTTTGAAATTTTCGAATCTCCCTTTGATAGATAAGATAAGCACTTGATAATATTTCGCCGATTATTATAGTTGTTAATATATCATTCCACATCTGATGATATATCCTTTTTGGGTGCGTTGTCTCATTCCACATATGATGAGGTGATTTTACTCATTTTGGATATTTTGTTTAGAGCGGTAGTATCATTCCATATTTGATGATGCTGCTTAGCTAAATTTGGACTTGACAGCTATAACATTCCACATAGAAATATTGGAACTGGTTCTTTTGGAAAAGAAACTGTTAGGTTTTGTTCTTATAAAAAAACTGGACATTGATGCTTATTGGAAATGGTTCTTTTGGAAAAGAAACTGTTAGGTCTTGTTCTTATAAAGAAACTGGACATTGATGCTTATTGGAATATGGTATTGATGCATTTTGACATTGATATATATTTATTTTCAATCATTGAGATATTGTGCTAAGTTCTTCTGCTTGAACTAGACACTTTATTTTATTACACAAATGATTAAGTTCATATTTGGTAACTTATAGAAAATGATGGAAATGGAGGAGTTTATTCCAATTGGAATCCTGAAGACGATGATCTACTTGATGGATAATTCTTCTAGAGCTATGGACTGTGGGGGACTATTATTTGAATAATTAGTCCACTTACATATGCTTTGCCCATTTAGTTTGAGTTTAGATTATTTTCTAAAACTCTTGTATTCGAAGTTTAGAGATTTCTAAAACTTTGATCTTGGTACACTTTTTTGTGTTTGGTTGAGTTTAGATTATTTTCTAAAACTCTTGTGTTCGAAGTTTAGAGATTTCTAAAACTTTGATATTGGTAACACTTTTGTTTGTGTTTGGTTGAGTTTAGATTGTTTTCTAAAACTCGTAACTGTGTTTAAAGAATTCATACTTTGAGTAATGAATCTTTTGTGCTATGAATGATTCAATCATCTGTTTTGAACATTACATTATTTATCTATTGGATTGTACTATATGTAGAACATAGGAGGAGATTGTTGGATATCTAATATAATCCAATAATATGTTCTAATATAAGCCCAATAGATAATGAACCTTTGTAATGGGCCTGGGCAAGAGTCCATTAACTGATTTTTAACCCTAGTGTATTCCTATATATATATGCTAGATGGAGTCAGCATGTTAGGTATTTCAAACTAGATACTTAGGGTGTAATGCTTCAAGCAATTGCATATTGAATTGCTTGACCTAAAACTCTAACATATACAAATTACTCTTAATATCTTTTTTTTTTTTATATTTTGGCTACCTCAGTCATCCAATACTGGATGAATAAGTTTGTAAAAGTTTCTAGTGGCTCTTATTGACTAATAGTAGCATGACTATGAAATCCCAGTAAAATACGTCAAGGTTGGTGGAACTATGACTTGCTGACCTTAAAAATTATACTTCATTTGAAGATTGGATACTATTGGTATTGAATTTTTCTTTTCTTTTTTTAATGAAAAATTATCCCGAGTTAGGAAATCCAAAATTTATTTGATTTTGGGCAGGGATTATAGAAAAGAGAGAAAGAAAGAGAAGTAGAATTTTTAGAAGAAACAGGAGAAAAAGGAATAATAATTACCGAATTCTCGTTAAGTCAAAGAAAAGAAAAAGGTTAGAATTAGATGTGTCACAATAGTCAAAATTGAAATTAACTAAATAATTTAATTAGTGATTATAAATAACACATTATGATGCAAGAAAAATGTTGAAATGAATTCACGTTTTTTGAAAAAATAATAATTGTCTCATTACATACTTTTAAAATAGAGGAGAGTGCATCAAAATTTTTCTATATCTAGATTTATCAATTGTAACCTTACTAAAACAGAAAATGTTATAACATAATTTTAACCTTTTGGGATTATATGTTTCATTCTATGTTTTATTTTATAGATATATGTCACGTGTATTTAACTAAAACCCTATCAAGTGATTAATGAATCATAAATATAAGTGTTATAAATACGTAATATGTATCTATGGAATAAAACACATAATGAAATACAAACATAAAATGTATCATAAGATCACTGCGTAATTTTAACAATAACTAACTCAATGAAGAGCAAAAACAAAACTATCAACTTTTGTACTCATAAATTGCAGTATATGAAGAGAGTGAGGTTGAACCATAGAATGCATACATCCATTGAACTTCTTGCAAAAGATTATCTGCATAATAATGGCTTGGGAACAATCCAAGAAATTTCCATTGTCTGCCAATCTTGGCAAACATGATACAATATAATTCTAAAAGATTCACAAGTATTTGGATAAAATTTTAAAGTATCAAAGTTTGATGATATAAATTGGCTGCCACTCGCCCCTTTAGTACTAGTCAAATAAGATAAACATAAAAAAGAGGACAATCCACACAAAATAGAATAAGATACAATATAATCATGCCACTTTCTTGGACTCGTTGAGACGAACTGAAACTGCCATATGGCTTGAAAATCCACACAAAATAGACTGAATTTGCTACACATTTCAGTCAATTTTTTTGTGCTTGTTCGCCCCTTATTAGAGCACCTTTGAGACTGGGAGTAGTATATATAGATGTTAGTCTTTCCAATTGGAAAACAAGGCAAGAAAAATCAATTGGGATTAGTACTGTAACATAATCCCTATTGTGCTGTTTTTACTTCAATATGGAATTTTCTATTCCTTTCAATTTCTTCACTTCTTTTCTCTTCATCTCCTTCCTGTTAATGTTACTCAAGGAATGGAAGAAATCCAAATCTGTAAAAACGGTAGGAAAATTGCCTCCAGGGCCTAAAAAACTTCCGTTCATAGGAAATATGCACCAATTGCTAAATGGACTTCCTCATCATGCCATCACAAATTTGGGCAAAAAATACGGTCCCATTATGTACCTCAAGCTTGGTGAGGTTCAGGCAGTCGTGATTTCGTCCCGAGAACTTGCAAGAGAGACATTGAAAACTCATGATCCTGCCTTTGCTGGCAGGCCTGAACGTATGGCAGGAAGAATTATTTGGTATGAAAACACTGACATTGCATTTTGTCCATACAATGAGTACTGGAAACAAATGCGCAAAGTATGCATGATGGAACTCTTGAGCCCAACAACTGTCCGATCATTCGGATACATTAGGCAGGATGAAGTCCAGCATCTCACTGAGACTATCAAGTCAACAGCGGGAGCACCAATCAATCTTGCTGAAATGATTTATTCCTACACAAGTTCAATGACTTGCAGAGCTGCATTCGGTAAAGTTTGCAGGGATAAGTTCACTCTGATTAGGCATTTGAAGAAAGCCGTTTCTTTGGCTGGTGGATTCGATGTGGTTGATGTGTTTCCCTCTAAGAAAATACTTCACAATTTCAGTGCCACGAAGAGGCAATTGATTAAGGCGCACCATATTGTTGATGTGATTCTTAACAGCATTATCAATGAGCATAGGCACAATCTTGCAACTACAAAGAAGGGAAATGGCGAATCAGGGGATGAAGATCTTATTGATGTTCTATTGAGACTGATGGAGACAGGCAACCTTCAAATTCCAATCACTGATGACAATATCAAAGCTGTCATTTTTGTAAGTACAAATTACCAAACAAGTTTAATCAAATTACAGCTTTTTCGCTCGATCGAAAACTAATTGTGACTCGTACATAATTGATGCAGGACATGTTCTCAGCTGGAACAGAAACTACATCATCCACAATTGAATGGGCGATGTCAGAATTGATGAGAAATCCTCATGTGATGGCCAAGGCACAATCTGAAGTAAGAGAAGCCTTCAAGGGAAAGACGATAATCGAAGAAGCTGATGTTCAGAAATTGAAGTACCTCAAACTGGTGGTCAGGGAAACTCTAAGGCTACACCCTCCAGTCCCTTTGCTCCCAAGAGCATGCAGAGAAAAGCGCGAGATACAAGGCTACACAATCCATGACAAAACACAATTAATGGTGAATGTTTGGGCTATGGGAAGAGATCCCGAGTATTGGAATGATCCATCGGAGTTTCAACCAGAGAGATTTGATCAAAGTTCCATGGATTTCGTTGGAAACAACTACGAATATCTTCCGTTTGGATCAGGACGGAGGGTCTGTCCTGGAATATCATTTGGTATAGCCAATGTTGAGCTTCCTTTGGCTCATTTTCTCTTTCACTTCAACTGGCAAATCCCTGGTGGTGTTCTTCCTAATGATTTGGATATGACGGAGAACACTGGAGTGACCATATGCAGGAAAAATAATCTTGGGGAATTGCTACGACTGTTGATGCATAATTCCAGTAAGCCTTAATTTGTATCAATAGTTTGTAACACAACTGTCAAAATAAGACAGCATTGTGAAAAATATTTGTGAAATCACT
This sequence comes from Ophiorrhiza pumila, assembly GCA_016586305.1. Taxonomy (NCBI): domain Eukaryota; kingdom Viridiplantae; phylum Streptophyta; class Magnoliopsida; order Gentianales; family Rubiaceae; genus Ophiorrhiza; species Ophiorrhiza pumila. The sequence goes on along the minus strand of BLIW01000008.1, from coordinate 5,398,966 downwards.
CACAAATATGGGAAATTCTACTTAATTTTCTGTCACTTTTTTTTTTTTTTTTTGCTTAATTTTGTTCGCACCTATGTAATGATAAATCTTTAATGGATGTAATTTTATTTTCTACATATATGAAAGCTGTCTGTTTGGATGCTCTGTTTTTTGCCATTTATTTCATAATTGCAAAATAAGGTGTTTGTTTTATTCAACTTTTTTATAAAAAATTTTAAAACACAGAACAATGCTACAGTAATTATTTTTGCTGTAATAATTTTTATAAATAAAATATTGAATTTGAATTTGAATTTTAAATTTTAATAATAAACAATTCTTCCTAATACACTTCCCACCAAAATAAACTAATAAACTATTAATTCAAATTTAAATTTCAAACTTTTATTAATAAAAAAATCTTCAATACAACTCCCAACAAAATAAAATCATTCATTTCAAACACACTCAAAATATTCTTTTCTCATAACAAATTCCCAGAAAAAAAATTTCATGATATAATCCAAAAATAGCTTGTCCAAATGGAGCTTTAATTATCATTGATAATGAATCTAAGCATGATTCTTTTTTTTTTTTTGGCTTTTGGAGTGCAAAATCATTGTGCAAAATATACTGCTATATATGCATATAAATTTTTTATTTTTCTAGTATTTTCACCAATAAAGCATTAACACATGCCTTGTCTACTTGTGACAATTTTACTTCAAAGATAGTATCACCCTCTCTGGTATTTGGATAACATTAATTGGGAGAGAAATATAAATGAAAAGTCTAAACTACAAAAAATACAAAATATATAAACATCAACTGGTGAAAATGGTATTTGCATGCCTAATAGTTAGTGGCGAATCGAGAAAGTCGCATTTGGGAGGGCAAAATTATGTATCTTTACTAATAAAAGCTATATTTTAATTTTTTTAAAGGACAAAATTCTAATTTTTAGAAGGACTTAATAGAAAAAATTTTATTTTCTATAAGTTAAAAGTATAGATTTTAAAATCTTCGGGGCACACCAAACCCCTGGATCCGCCTCTGCTAATAGTATATGCTCATTATCTACCTTTATCATTAATATTGAATTATTTAACTTGTTTTTTATTTAGGAATACAAAATAACACGGGTAATAAATTAATGGAAAATAACAATCTTAAAAGACCACAAATTTAAGAGAATATGAAAGTTGTATTAGTGAATAATAATGATTCTAAACCTTAAAATAAAACCCTACAAGTGTTTTTTTTTAAACCCCCTACAAGTGTCTATTTATATAGTTTTAACAAAATCAAAACTAAGTGAGAAAAGAAGTATAAATTGTTTAGAAAATTAAAGAAAATAGGTTCCAAATTAAGTTGTCAAAACAAAGAAATATGGATTTAAAACGCATTGAATTATCGTGCGAAAAATTCCTAGGTACATATCTTGTAAATCTTATCATTCCCTTTTGAAACACTATTCATAGTAGCAATTTTAAATCTAAACAAAAATGTTATACGGTTTAAAATTAACAACATAATTTCACATTCTTTCTCTTCTGAAAACAGATTTTATGTAACTCAACACTTATTTTCATCGGGTTCCAAGTCTCAAAAGAGAGAGAAAAGAATTAATGACATGTCAATTGACAAGAAGAGCAATTTACAAGATATATAGCTGGATCAATCACGAAGCCATCCAATTTTAATCTTTAGCTCCACTTAAATTCAAACTTATCTCATCTGGAAACCTTATGATACACTAATTTCTTCAATTTCAAAACCATATATTTCCTTCATTAGCACAAACATTTATTTGAACATAGCACTGTGTAAGGTCATCTTATTTTTATTTTTATTTTTATTAGGCAAATATTGGGGATGAATGCCAGCCCCAATTTTATTGATAAAGATAAAGATTACAACATTTCATAGAAAACAAATGTTCAGATTACATAGTCAAAGCAAAGAGTAGTGATAAAGCTTGATCTAAGAATATTCATAGAATTAATGCCTGCACCATGCCTATCTTTAAGTACCAAATAACGATGTCCTTGATCACCATCACTACTACAGAAATCACTTTCTAAAACAGTTATTATTAATTATTTAAAATGGGTTTTTGATTTTCCAAACCGTTTTAGATATGGATGTTCTAGAAAGTCCTACTTTTTTAAAACGGTTAAGAAACCGTTCTTAATAGTGTTTTTTTACAACGGTTTGTATTGAACCGTTGTAAAAAAGATAACACTTTTTCCACCGATTTTATAATAAAAAAATTGTATCTTTTTTTTACAACCAGATTTGGGGAATCGTTTTTGTCCAGAAAGATTTTCAAATTTCAAACCCAGTTACTATTCATCATCTTCCTCACTTGAAGATGCTGCTAGATAGCCATCCACAATCATACATGAAATCCCGATTTCAAACCTTGGCGATCACAACCGAATAGTCTCAAGTCTCATATACATCGTCCATACAGTATTTGAAATTATATTGGAGGTGGAAAATTCATTTGGAGAAAGGTAAGTGCAAAATTTAACATAAAACTCTGGGAAAATTCAATCTTGGAGGTGGGAAAATTCAAGAGTCATTTTCTCCCGAAGTCTCTACCACCCCTACTACTGGCCTTCGATCAAATGCTTGAAAACTGCCCGATATAACATAAACTCTGCAACAAAGCTCACCTCATGCCTTAACTGCAAATCCCAGAAGAAAAATGTTTAAAACCTGAAACAAAAAAAATGAAAAAGTATGCAAACAAATCAGTGTTAGTGCTAACCTTAGGAATAGCATAAGTAGATGAACAAGGCAATATTTTCTTCTTGATAGCTTTCATTTTCCCACTTTGTTTTTCTTCCTGTTGGAAGCTTTTCCACTTTCTGGTTCTACATTATTTCCGAAAAACCAAAAACAAAAAAATGAGAAATGAAGAGAACAAGAAGGTACAAGCACATTACTTGTTTCTTTACAACCAAAATTTCAGAGGCTTTGAAAGACCCACAAGCATGAAACAAAGTTTAAAGAGAATTTCTAAAACCCAGATGAGAAGCGAACATTGGGATGTTTTATAAAGGAAGAGAAAGGACAGAAGTAGAAGGGAAGAAATAATTTAGAAGGGAAAAAAATTCCAGTTTTTTAACACGGTTACACCGCTAACCGTACTAAATAATTTAGAATTTCAGTTTTTTAGAACGGTTAAACTCTTAACCATGTTAGAAAACTGAAATTTTTCACTTTTCTAACACGGTTCAAGTGCAACCGTACTAGAAAGTCTGAAAAAGATGTGTAAAAAGTGCACTATTCCAGTTTTTTAACACGGTTACATGCTAACCGTACTAAATAATTTAGAATTTCAGTTTTCTAAAATGGTTAAACTCTTAACCGTGTTAGAAAACTGAAATTTTTCACTTTTCTAACACGGTTCAAGTGCAACCGTACTAGAAAGTCTGAAAAAAATGTGTAAAAAGTGCTCATGTTCACTAAATTCTTGTTTAATATTACGATAATGCCACCGCGTTTTTATAAATTACACCGGATTATGTTTAACCGCTCTAAAAGGGGCGGTTTAAATTCGCCATTTTGTAGTAGTGCATGCAGGTAGCTTTAGTTTTCTTGTTCAGAATCTTATTTTCCTCAAAATAATCAATCAACAACATAAAAACAAGATAGATATTGGTGATGTGTGATAATAGAACAGTAGTATATCACTATTAATTAATTACAATTCTGTAGAGGTGTACTTGGAGGGGAAGGATTGTATCTATCCCTTACTACAAGCATTGGGGGTGGCATGATGGTGCAATCCATTAGTGGCCATGTATGGTGAAGGGCAGCAGAAGTCAGGTTTGCATGGTGATGGTGGAAGCATAGAAGTGGCATGCATGGTGCATTGATAATAAACGGGTTGAAGTCTACTAAACTATTGGAATGCAATACTTTTGGTCACTTTTTTTTTTTAATTTTAATTTAGCCATACATCTAGAGATGGCCATTTGGCCGGTTCCGGAACCGGAACAGTGGGCACCACAAACCGGAACCGAACCGTCCATGGACGGTTCGGTTCCGGTTCCAGATTTTGTGGAACCGGAACCGGCAGTTCTGGAACCGCCGAAACCGGCCAAAAAAAATAATTTGTTTTTTATATAAATATTTCTATAATATCACTTCATTTTCATCACATAATTTTTTAGTTTTCTAATCTTTATGCTGTAAATTTTAACGTTTATAATTTAGGGTTTAGGGTATCAATTTTTTGAATTAATTATTTTAATTATATTATTATATTGTTCAATCATTCTTTCAATACTCTTATCATTTATATATTTTTCTTTCTAACTTATCTAATCCTTCATAATTCTATTTTTCTAAAACATCCATATATTAGTTTAATTTCAACTATTAATCCAATTATATTATGTATCAACTTAATTTTCTAATTTATATTATCCTAATTCTATTATTATATTATGTTAATATACTATTTAAATTACAATTAATAGTTCGATTATTCTCTCAATACTCTTATTCTTTCTATATCTTTCTTTCTCACTTATCTAATATTCATAATTCTATTATTCTAAAAACTTCATATATTAGTTTAATTTTAACTACTATTCTAATTATGTTATTATATTATACTAGTTGAATTCTAATTAATAATTCAAATATTCAAATATTCTTATTATTTTTATATCCTTGAATCTCATTTATCTAATTCTTCCTAATTCTATTATCTAAAAACTATATATTAATTAAGTTCAATTGTAACTATTATTATTCTAATTATATTATTATGTTGTATTATTTGAGTTTCAATTAATAGTTTAATTATTATTTCAATAGAAATCAAATTTAAAAGTGGGATTACAATCGAAATTCGAGACTAAAAATCGAAAAAAAATCGAAATTGGAACAAAACCGGAATCGAAACCGGGACGGAACCGGAACCGAAACCGGGAACCGCCGGTTCTGGAACCATGGTCATGCCTACATACATCTATGAAAATGGTATACTTATGACCATTTTGTTAATTGTAACTATTATTTTTGAATTTTTCTATTAAATTCAAAAATTTATTTTTATTAAATTATATTTTTAAGTGTAAAAATTAAATACAACTTTGTTAAATGAGCATTCACTATCCTATATTGTGAATCCTCTTATTTTACCTCATTTTAGGTATAATATTACTAGAAAATTTTGAAAAAAATAATGAAATTAATGAAAATTTCAAAGGTAATGGGTGAATGTAATGAAATGACTACCAGTATGGCAGTATATCAATTTTTATATATAACTGGCCAAATTAAAATTAAAAAAAAAAATAATGACCAAAAGTATATGATCCAAATAGTTTAATGACCCAAGGTGTACCCTAGTTAATGTAAGTCCTTTCCAATTACAAAATATTGCATAGCATTGATAATTTGTTTTCTTTTTCACATCACATCATTGAGCTTTATTTGATAATTAATTTGCAAGGAAAAGGTATTTGGAAAAGGATTAGCCACAACTTGGAAAAGGGTAATGATAATGGCATTGTACTTAGTGTTACACACAGTTCACCATTCTTCTTAATATGCATGTGCAAAAGATTAGACCTCTTTCAGAGTTTTATAATTTTGAATCATTTAAAGCAAATATTATTTTTGCTGTGTGACATCAAGAAAACTTAAAATTAAACTTTATAGTCATACCTTTGACTCAAGTTTTATTTCCTTCCTAACAAATGCTCACTCAGTTATTTATATAAATGCAATGTCATATTTAACTGTGTTGTATGTTTTTATGGTATTGTAGAATATGTATTAAATAATTTGTAATACAACCATGATGTCATATTTTTCTTATCTCTTATGTAATACAGGACAAAATATTGTGTTATCAGTGAAAATGATTATAACAATACTAGTGAATATGCTCTTTCTCTAGTTTCATTCAATGAATTTATTAAGAATAAAATATTTTAAATTGATCAAAAGTAGAAATCTATTAATAATAAAATGATACCGATCTTAAGTAAAATATTGTGAGTTATTAATTTTTTTCTATCTTCCTTTTCATTATTTTTATTTCAATTTCAAAGAAGATATATATCTTTATTACTTCTGAAAATGTAGATATAAATTCTAATAAAGGATTGTTGTAGACCATTTGTGCAAACTTTAGAAAATTCTCAGGAAAAATTGGAATGCCAATTTCACTATCTCATGGGAAAAAAAAATGCCAATGTTTTGAGGCTGGACTTCTTGGTAATGGTTTTGGGTAAAAAAAATGCCAAGAAGTCAAGCCTCAAAACATCAACTAGATCAACCCAGTTGGAAAATGCCCATTTTGTTCAAAAAAATTCCAAGAAGCTAGTCAAACCTCAAAACATTCAATATTTTTTTTATTCTACATTCTCTTCTTTCCTTTTCTGCATATTCATGTGGAGTACTTTAATTAGTATAACAAAATTGACTGGATTCAAAGAAAACAGTTTTGTTTTTTCTCTAACAATGTCATGTAATCTAGGACGCCATACTTGGCCAACCAAAGTTAATGTTGAACGATCTCATTCATTTCCCTTCTTCCCATGCAAATGGAATTGACTGCTGTTGCTGTTGAATTTTAATGCATTCATTCACCTCAATTTCCAACTCTTTGGAATAGTTAAAATTATCTTGACTAATGTATACATTCCAAATTTCCAATTATGTGTGTAGAGCCAACCAACAATTTAATTCTTGGAAACTTTTGGTTATAGTCAATTTACATGTCTAAGGATTGCATTATTCTTTTTGACCATCGCCTTAATCACGACCCCTTTGGTACCGTGGGGTAGTCATGACCACTGTTCCGGTTTTAACCGGAACCGGCCCATGCCGGGCCCAAACCGTGCCGATTAAAAAAAAAATAAAATTGGATACCCGAGATTAACTAGCCGTTGGATCTAGAACCGCCGGTTTATCAAAAAAAAATAAATAAATAAAAATAAATAAATAAAAGTGTGATGGCTGTTGCATCCAACGGCCATCATTGCTTTTATGACCGTTGGCAATCCAACGGCCATAAATTGGGCCGTTGGAAAGCCAACGGTTGTGTGGCTTTTGTCACACATTTCAGATTAAGGCTTTATGCCTTTTTTTTATTTTTCTTCTATAAATACCTAAAATTTTTCTAATTCATTTTCACACCATTCTCTTCTCTCAATCTCAATTCTCTCAATTCTCCCAATTCTCTCAATACTCAATTATCATTTATATTATCTACTTTTCTTGTTATCATTAAATTATTTTTACTCATTAATTCATTATATTCAAAATTCAATTCTTTACTTTAAATTATTTTATTTTATTCAAATCTTTAGCTACTTATTTTTGAAAATTATTTATTTTATTAAATATTGATTTCTCATTAATAATTTTTATTATTTTAATTATTTTAATTTATTTAAACACTTTTATTATAGACTTATAAAGTTATAATTTTATTTATCTAATTATTTATATTTATTCAATTACTTAATTTTAATTATTTATATTTATTCAATTACTTAATTTTAAATATATGTAAATAGCCAACTCAAAATTCGATATTTAGGCCAAAAATTTATATTTCAATAATAAAATGAGGTATTTTTTCATTTATATCAAACTTGTAAACTTGTACGTATTATATCAAACTTGTTACTTTTCACATTGTAAATTTGTAAATTTGTTAATTATATCAAACTTCTCTTATTTTTCACATTGTAAATTATACTAAACTTCATTTTTTTTCATCTTGTAAATTTGTAAATTTGTGAATTATATCAAACTTCTCTTATTTTTCACATTGTAAATTATACTAAACTTCTTTTTTTTTTCATCTTGTAAATTTGTAAATTTGTGAATTATATCAAACTTCTCTTATTTTTCACATTGTAAATTATATCAAATTTCTTTTTTTTCACCTTGTAAATTTGTAAATTTGTGAATTATATCAAACTTCTCTTATTTTTCACATTGTAAATTATACCAAACTTCTTTTTTTTCACCTTGTAAATTTGTGAATTATATCAAACTTCTCTTATTTTTCACATTGTAAATTATACCAAACTTCTTTTGTTTCATCTTGTAAATTTTGTAAAGTATATCACACTTCATATTGTTATATTTTTTTAAAAGTCGAACCGTGAGAAAACCGTACCAAAATCGGAACCGGAACCGGGACGGAACCGGAACAGTGACGGAACCAAAATCGTGACCAAACAGTGAACCGGCGGTTCACGAACCGTAATCGTAATCGTGACTCCAAGGGCCGGTTCAGGTTCCACCCTTCGTGGAACCGTAAACCGGCGGTTCACGAACCGTGGTCATGTCTACGGTGGGGTAATTTACGTTTTGCATGATAGGAACAAAAATAAATTGCCATGAAAGTCAAAGATAAAACCATAAAACAAATAACGCATGAAGATGAATGGATATGCTAAGATCTTCTAGATCAGGCCTTTTTTTTTTCTTCACTGATTGGCTCGTGTGTAATGTAACTATTTTAATTGTGCATTGTACAATATAGTCTACAAAATTAACTTGAACAAAAAATCAGTGGCAAACCCAGAAAGTGTAGCATGAAGGAACGAAATTACGGATCAATATTTTCTGTAAAATTATATTTTAATTTTTAAATAGACAGAATTTTAATTTTATGAAAAATACAATAAAAAATTTTAATCTTACATCAGAAAATAGTCTAAATTTTCAAATTTTTGGAGTGCGGCCAGATTGGCCGTTACCAAAATTTAAGATCACTCAATTGGTGTATCATGATTTTATATTTTTAGTGGTGGGAAAATGGAAGTTATCCCATAAATAAATTTTTAACCCTTCTTTTATCAGTTATAGAATGAATTACAAATTATTTGTATATATGTTATAACTTGTAGATAATTGTGCCAGGCAGGTGTTAATGGTTCAAATCCCCTTATCTCTAATTCGTGAACTTATTTGAAATAAAATTATATAATAGTACTTCATTTTCTGATTCCGTGGTGCAATCTATTATCTATCATTTATCATTAATAGACATGGATAAGATTCATTCATTTAGTAACACAATACATTGGTGGCATAACCTTAAAATCAAAATGAACTACAGATTCAACCGAGGAAAGACTTACTATGGATACCTAGTCATTCAGAGACACAAGTAAGCCACAAAATGCTTTGGAGAGTTAAAAAGTAAGTATAACATTTCAAGGAAGTTTCCAACTTATCTCTTCACCACCTTATGGTAGTTTCCAATTTCCAATTTATCTCTTCCAAAATTGCTCAATTCCTTATCAATTAAGCACAGCCTTCCAAAATCCCTTCATTGCTAAATTCCTGCATATAAACATAGATTAAGCCCAGATAAACCCAAATAAATCATTCAAAACAAATAACAAAAAGTGCAGTTGCCAATAAATGTAATTACAATCTCGCCTAAAAATTTCCAACTTTCTATCGTTACTCCAAAAAGACCCTTTAATTAATTGATGAAAAATTAGCAAAAATAATAGAATTTCATGAAAGAGAAATTACAATTTACAATTTCATGATGTAAAAAAAAAAAAAAAAAACTCCTATCCTCATCATTAGTGGTTTCTTTAATAACCTACCATAAGTCCTGACCATTTTTTACTGGTAACATTATGCCTTTTGTTGGATCAAGTGGAACTGTTGGCAAAGGCGTGAACTTGTTTATTCGAGTTTCAACATCTTCTTAACTGAGGAAAACTGTTATGAAAAATCTCCAACATCTTCTTAGCTCAAGCGGTATCTCAACCATGGTTCAAATCCCACTTGGAAAAATCTCCACCTATTTAAAGGTGGAGAAGGGGTATTTGTGAGTTGCCCTAAGTCTCCCCGGGGCACATGGATAACGAAATTATGGAGGCTGTGCGCAGGAGTGAGGCCGTGTGGGGTTGGAATTCCTCGGAGGAGCATCGTCATGTGAGGCCGTGTGGGTTGAAAATCCCCGGAGGAGCATCGTCATACTAGGGTGAGGTATGACTTGGTGACTGAGGACTGAAAAAAGACCGGCCCTGTGACGGTGATCTGATGACTGAAGACTGGCCTTGGTACCCATCTTGGGTTTGCTACCATAAGATCAGTACCCATTCGTGGACATCCCGCGGTTTACCTCCTCAAACTGGCTGGGGGACGGTTGGTTTGAGGCCCAGGATTAGTCTGACTCAACAACAGTGATGTGGCGGGAAGACACGGAGTTGTAGTTAGGAACCTGAGATATAAAAAAAAAAAAAAAAAAAAAAAAAAAAAAAAACGAAAACTGTTATGAAAAGTACCTAAAACTGTCTTCTTTCACAGAGAATGCTCCAATTTATAAATTATAAATGGCCAAGCGAAAACTGTTATGAAAAGTACCTAAAACTGTCTTCTTTCACAGAGAATGCTCCAATTTATAAATTATAAATGGCCAAGCTTGGCCAGGCTCATTTGCCAAAACATTGTGTACCTTTGATGTTTTAGTATGATGTTGCAGGCCCAATTTTTCTTAGTACATGTTGTGGAAATGATCTTGATCTAGTCCAGCAGTCGATTGTCAGCTGTATTAGGTGAAAAGTTCATTGTTTTTTCTACTGTGTGAATTTTGTTGGATGGATTTGGATTTAGACCTTTATGAAGAAATAAAAAAAGTGAAATTATTGATGTCGAACGGATTTTAAGCTAGGAAAATAATAACAATAATGGGCTTCTTATTTTACTTGACAAATTAAACTTGTTTTCTTATTTAGTTTTGAGTTTTCTAAAACCATATAAGCTTGTAGAATTTTATTTATTTTTATAGGTTACGACATATTACGACTTTTATATTATTCAATAAATCTTTCAAATTCTTTGAATTTGTATCTTTTATGAATATCGGTGTTCTATACAAATCTATTCCGTGATAGCTATAAAATAGGAAAAATGATATATGCTTGGTCACATTATTGAATTTAGGAATGTAATCAAGTACCAAGTTGAGGTTGAATATACCCCTAATCGAGTTACTCGAACTCACTAAAGGCAGTATATGAACCCAATCTTGAGCTCGATCGAGTACTTTTTTTGAACTCAAGTTCCAGGTCAATTATTTGATTTTATTTTTAACTTTTCTAACTTTTTAATTTTTTTTAGAAAGATAGAATTTATTTGTAATTTTGTTAAACTTTTGAAAAGGTTACATGATAATTTATTTAAAATTAAATACTAAAATATAAATACAAATACTTTAAATTAAATTAAATTTTTTTAAATATTAATAAGAATTAAAACATGAATATGAATATAAAAAATAAAATAAAAACAAATACATAATAAAATTACTCAAACAGCTCCCGAGACTAATTGAGACTGAATAATTTGAAGTTTATAGTTTACCAACCCCTAATAGAATTGGTGAATTTCACTCTTAAAAGGAGTGCAAAACATGCATAGAATGAAGGTGGAGGATAATAGAAGAGAAAATTAAAACACACGATATCGAAATCTTACATGGATGTGGGGAATTTATTGTCATGCAAACAAACATAAACATAAACAAAAACAAGACATCATATTATTCAAACAATTGTTGGATCCATAAGCAAAGCGTCAATGTGGGGCTTGGTAACAAGATGAGGATGGGTGAATCCATCCTCACGGTGCTTGTAAACAACGTCCATCAATCGTGCAAGGTTCAGAATTCGCATGAGAATTTCCCTTGGAATAGTTGTGGGCTTGAGAAATTCCTCATTCACTTCCTTCCATGCATCGTCCCCGATTTCTTCGAATTTCTTTATTGCCTCTTCCTCGGATACGTTGTAATGATTCATGTAACAATCAATTCCAGTTGCAGACCTTTGCTTTTCAACCTTAGAATGCAAAAGAGTGTAAAATGTATTAAAGTTTTCAGGAAAAAAAAAATGTTGCTCACAATACAAAGTTGTATGCATTTTCACCTTAAAGTAGTGAGTTTTTTTTTTTCTTTTAACTTTCGTTTTTTTCTCAATCAATTGGTAATTTCTCTTCTCTCATTTTTCTCACTTCATTTGTAAGTGAAAAGGTTTGAGAGTCAAATCTTGTATATATTATTTTAAAACCTCGGACTGAAATGCGAACGGATCAATTAACTTAGTCGGATTGGTCGGATCCGTATTAAAAATCGGATGAGGTCCTAATGAATTAAAACATTTATTAATTATAATTATATTAATATTAATAATTACATATGCCTAAAAATATAAATATAAAAGAAAATATTAACAAATTTGTCATCCTATAAAAAAGAATATTAAATTTAAGCTAAATAACAAAGCGAGCTATAAACATAACATCCAAATTTTTATTCTATTCAATTTCAAAATTAATTTTCTCTTAATTAATTTTGTTTTAAGAAAATTGTTAGAAAACAAAATATTATATTTTTACAAATTTAAAACAAAGTGAACCATAATTTTGTTTATAAATTTGTACTTATTTATATCAAAAAAATATGAATAAGTAAATGTTCTTAGAGATAGTATTCTAATGTAATACTTCTTTCAAAATTAATATTGCAAAAAATGATTAAAACAACAAACTATTGAAATTTATGAATTAAACTCAAAATAATAATAGCTAGCATTCTTTTTCATAATTTTCTCATTGGGCTTAACTTTTATGCCATAATAAGAGTAGTATTGTTTTCTTTAATTTTACAATTAAGTTTCACTTATAAAATCACAATAATGAGAGCGTTATCTTATTTACTGATTAGATCCAATTTTACAACTATAAATTCTACACAGAAACATTGAAAAAGAAAAATGGTAAGATTGACCCAAATTTAAAAAATAAACATGAAGTTTAATCGATTTTTGGTTTTTCGGTCAAAACCGAATTTTAACCAAGTTTGACTAGTTTTTAAGGTGAAATCCGACTCGACAAGACACCGATTCTCAATTCAATCAGTCGAACCTGTTGATTCGGTCCGATTTTAATAACACTCCCTGTATCTAATGAGATAGATGTCCAACCTACTTAACACTTCACCTAGCTTAGAGGACAAGTAGTGAGGTTTTATATTTGATATTTTAGTGCTCTCTTTACCAAATATATAGCTAATTTATTGCAGATCATGACGAATAATAATCTCGGTTTAGATAATAGTCTCATTAGCATTGAGCAATGGGTGTTTAATTATCCAATTTTAATTCAAGAATTAACATTTAAATACTAAAAAACTGATTCGTTCAAGAATGGAGAAGGAAGTTACTATGGATTTGTGATTAATAACAAAATTTTCAGGGGTAGTATTAAAAAGATATCTCTAACTATTACATTTTATCAATTATAGAAAAATTTGTAAGAAAATTAAGTCCGAAAGGATATTAAACAACTCAATAACAAATATGAAAAACATCAATAAAATGGTGAATATCAGCCTAATAACAAATAGGTTAAATTGCAAAATACAACCATAGTTAGGTTGTAATATACACCTCAAACATTAAATATTAACACTTTAAAATTTCAAATTTCGAATTATACTTAACCTGTAATAGCTTGTTATAGTATGTTAGGCATTTTGATGATTTAATTTTGTATAAGCTTCTAGTTTTTATTAAATACAAACTACCCTAAGAAAATCGTCTCCACAATAAATTAATGGGCAAACTTATGAGGGTGCAAAAATGCGTTAGCTCTATAAATCTGAAACACTTTATCAACTCAAAAATAAACATGCAAATTTGGTGAGTTGGCTTAAGGTAATCCCCATGTTACAACTTAAAATTAACGGCAGAGCATATTGATTATTGATTCATACCGTATAAGAACCAACGTCATTAATATACCGGCATAATTCGGAGCAAGCTTCAAGAATTTTTGGACTTTTTGATAGCCAATCAAACACATCCTCTGTGCCATCCTCCATGAATAAGAAAGAAGCCGATGCAAGTAGATAATATCCGGCTGTGATCAATCCATTCCTAATGTAATCTGGAAATGCTGGCAGATCTCTTGTGAAAAACCAACATGACTGAATGTAGCTTGCCCTCACATATTGTTTCCACTAATTAAAACAGGTAAAAATTTGCATATTAAAATTAGTGTTCTGTTGGATAGTTTTAAAAAAATTGCAATTGAAAGCTTTAAAGATTTTCAGGTCTAGGATCAAATCTAACACAACAGAAGTCAAATGAAGACAAAACTCCATCCAAACTTCATCAAAGTTGTCTTCAATATATATATATATATATATATATATATATATATATAAGGAACACAAATTAGAAGTTACATAGCCCAAAGAAAAGGGTTTTTTTTTTCTTTCATCTAGAATTATTAGTTTGATACTACATAATTTTAATATGGGAAAATTGCAAAAAAATTTCAAAAAGTTCCTCACGTTTGTTTGAATTTTTTTTCGTCCCTAACATTTCAAATGATGCAAATTTGTCCCCCATATTTGCTTGAAAATTTTTTTTCATCCCTGACATTTACAATGATGCAAATCCGTCACTCATATTAAAATAGTATATTAAATTTGTCTTTCTATCCATTCACGTATATTATTTTCACAAAAAGATGACGCATGCTTCTCTTTTGACAAATTTTCACGAACAAGCACTAATTTAATGTCACAGGACAAGCACGAGATATGTTTATGTTAAAAAAAAGATATGTGAATGGATGGAATGACCAATTTAGTACAATAATTTAATGTCATGGACGAATTTACATAATTTAAAATAACAGAGACTAAAAAAGATTTTCAAGCAAATATGAGTGATAAATTTGCATCATTTGAAATGTTAAGGGCGAAAAAAGTTTTTGAAGCAAATTTGAGAGATATTTTTTTTTTCAATTTTCCCTTTTAATATTTAGATGAATTTATTTTAGTATCATATATTTTAGTTATTATTTAGTAAATTTTTGTAATTAGATACAGTGATTTTTTTTTTCAAATTATCAAAAAATATATATATTTATAAATTAAATTTATCTAACATGTAATGATGACATCATCCAATTTTTTTCAATTCGATTGGGATTACTCGGTGACTCTTTGACATCTTAACGATGGGTTAATTCCTACTTCAATCCGATTTTCAAACCATTGGTTTTAGGGTGAAGTGGAACATAATTAAAAAGATGACAAAGCATCATGATACCATACCTCTTCTTTGTACGAGGGGAATGCATAGGACCTTCCTTGTTTAGTTAACTCCTCATCAAGCCACTCACAGAAATTTAAAAGAACCATATACATGGGCTTCATGTACTCCGGGAGTTGATTAATTTCCTCGGCATCCCACCTGACAGAAAAGAAAATTAAAAAAAAAAAATTGTTGCTTAACAAGTCCTCATTAATAATAATAAACACTGGATAATGTTGAGTTCAAGAAAATTCTATATTCCTGAAATTTCAATGAAATGTTCCTCTCAACAACAAATTTGATGACCTCCTTGAAACTGTTTTTGTTACAACGATATTATATCTAATATGGCAAAATAACTGCATATTAAAACAAAGATACCTTTCTATTGCATCTCTGAATGGTTTTAGTTCGTCAAGTGTCCCATAGGCATCAAATGTGTCATCTATTATTAAAAGAATGACGATTGTTTTGGCAAGGATGATTCGGCCAAAAGAGTATTGAGGCTCAAAGAAGACTATTAAGGCCAGAAAATAACATTCAACGAATCGATTTCGTGAATAAGGAACGTTGGATGTAATTTCTAAGTCCTCGCACCACCTGTAATGCAAATTACATAATCAAGAAAACAAGCGTTTATTCAATCAATGTTAATTACCAGCGAAATCATCAAGTTTGGTTTAGAGAAAGATATGTAGATCGGGTAGCCAAGCTCCAAAAATGCACTTGCGTTACAATGATAAAGAAAATTTTGTCCCTGTCAGTAAACTTTTACTTTTACGGGGCCAAATTAATCTTACATGCATTTCCATAGCTAATAGCTTTGTGTATGATAAGAATATTTTAACTTTTATATCCTAGCGGAGGCCCGAGGGTGATAACCGGACGGATCTAGATCAATATATGGAGATTCACCATGGATGGTTCTAGTTCGAACAACTAACTAAATCAGTTACCGCCCTGGGAGAAAGACTTTTGCTTTAGCAGATGGGGATATACGTGGAAACCCACTATTTTGAATGGGTTGAGCTAGTCTCTCTTCTTTTAATTTCCATATCTTTGTGTTTCTTTGTCACCTCTTGGAAAGAACAAAGAGGATTTTCACTTAGGACCTCACAATAAATAGCCAATATACCTTTTTTCTCATGGCTTTCTTGGATCATGGTTGGATATTCTGGTGTCTTACGCGTTGAGGAATTGGTGGTTTTGTAAGGTTCTTTTATGAAAAAAATAAAAAACAATTTGAGTGGAATTTTGTGAATATATATTTCTCTTTTTGTCTTGGATTTTTAAGCTTAACTGGCTTATTTTGGGAAGAAGTAAAGAAATAAATTTTGGTTTTTAAATTTTTAACTAGTGGTATTTTTTGTTTTTAATAATTTGAGATGATGCAATTTGATTTTCAAAGTTTTATTTTGTGACCATCATAAGACAATTGATGAATTTTCTTTATTGATTGACAAAAATTGTCAGGTATTTAACACATGTATGTTTAAGTCAACTTCTTATGATTTTCTCTAATAAAAAATAGAAATTTTCTTTTTTAAAACCCTACAATGGTGGATTAATTCATACTAGTGAAAATTAGTTTCAAAGTGATGGTTTTAAATTTTTTTCTTGTATAAAATAAGAAAAATTTTATCTTTTTATTTGAGAAAATGGTAAGGTGTTGACCCTAACAGAAATGGGATAAACAAGTGATAATTTCTGTAAATTAACAAAAAAAATTTGTTAATTATCGTATATTAAACTTTGAAAATCAAATTGGAGTGTCCGAAATTATAAGGATTAAAAGTGCCACTGTCAATTAAAACTTTAAATAGCGAAATTGTATTTTTCTCTTTTTGAATTAGGACTTCATTTCCTTTAAAGCAATTGGTAGTGGGAATTCAAATTTTAAATTGTATTTTTCTCTTTTTGAATTAGGACTTCATTTCCTTTAAAGCAATTGGTAGTGGGAATTCAAATTTAACTCCATTTTGTAGTAAACAACTCTAAATAACGAAAATCCATTGCATGCATATGGTCAATGGATCTAGTTAATTAAAAACATTGCTCAATGGAAGTACCTTAATAACTCATCAAGTTCTTGTCTGTGCAAAATCTGCAGCAAGCTGTAATCCAATTTGGCAAGCCTTAGGAGTAAAGGGTTTTTGTTTTCATCCTCCTCGTAGACGGATATGTAATGACGGGCCTCTACTCTTGGCATGCCCCTATGCAACGACTGCTCAAGAGCATGATTAACTTGTTTGCCAAGCGAAGTAGACGTTGCAAGTGCTTCACCTTTTAGATGAGTAGTTGTGAAAGAAAGAGCTTCTTCTAAAATGGCGTCTTCACGAGTCCTCACATGAGCAGCTTCATATAAACTTAAAACACCCTTTATGTCACTGCTCAGGGATTCTTTGAACTTACCATTACCATTCAAGAATTGATCAAAGACACCTGATTCACCAACTATAAATTGAGTTGCTACAAATTTTTAACATTATCAATGACAAAGAAAAAAAGAGGCAATATTAATTATTGGCACCGATCAACATACCAGAAGAAATGTTAAAACCATGCTGCCTCAATAGTCGAAATTGAAGTGCTGTTGCATATAAGTCATTTTGTGGATGCTCTTCAAAGTTTGCACGTTGATGGAAAATTTCCTCCATAAGTTGGTCAATTTCTTTGTCGAAGTGGTACGAGATGCCAAGTTGTTCTACAGTGTCTATCATGCTCAGTTTTTCGATTGTTGTCCCTTCTTTAGTCTTCAGCATACTCTTTACTTCTTGCTTCAATGTTTCAATCTCTTTGGCTTGCATGTCGTACGCCTGATGAGAGCAAATAGAAATCATTCTGAATTTATCCTTGTTGTATCCCTTGAAGGACATTACGACATTATTATTTGATAAACTGCAAGTATTAATTAACACATACACACGGAGAGAAACTCCTTTTATCTAGCTCATTGTGTAAATTTGCACTACTAAATTCTATGATTTGTTGAGGAGCAATGGAGCTAAAGAATTGAAAACATGCATGCAAGCTTTGTAATGCTTTTAAAAGAGCTTTATAAACGTGAAGGGGTTGGGTTTGGGGAATCAATATTGTGGCTACAACTGAAAGAAAAATAGGCTAAGAATTTAAAGAAATATAACCTGCTTATCCACAGTAATTGACTTGAAACGTTCTGCCCAAATGTCTTTTGCGAAATCTCCGATGGGGCGACGAATTTCATCCGGAATGTTTAAGGGATCCACAGCGTTTCCTGTGGCCATTCTGTCGGTTAGTAATTGGAGGACTAATGAAAACAGTAATGTACGTAGTACATGTAACTATGTATGATGAGTTCTTGGCAGAGTTGTGAGCAAAACCATAGGGTTTTTATAGATCGAAAAGGCCACGTTTTTTTTAAGGGTTAATTACACTTTGTGCGTCT
The DNA here is from genome assembly GCA_016586305.1 of Ophiorrhiza pumila. Classification (NCBI taxonomy): domain Eukaryota; kingdom Viridiplantae; phylum Streptophyta; class Magnoliopsida; order Gentianales; family Rubiaceae; genus Ophiorrhiza; species Ophiorrhiza pumila. Next base: position 5,380,441 of record BLIW01000008.1, on the reverse strand, counting down.
AGTCAAACCATTTGATAATTGTCTGCCATTCTTCTTCTTCGTTTTTTTTTTTTTTTTGCAATAATTTCATTAGAAAAATAGAATATAGTACGCATAAAACCTGACTAGCTGAGAATAAATGCTCTATCTTAAGTTATTTAAATCTATATGTTCAGTGCATTACAAAAAATTAAACAAATGATCTAATGTCATAAAACAAGCTTGAATTGTATAAGTTAAATCCCTAATAAGGGAATGGAAATTATTCACTCAGTTAATTATTGACTAATAAAACTAGAATCAATTTTTCTTTCTTAAAATACAGAATTAAAATTGGAGTTAGTTAAAGTACTTTCTCCTTATTTATATCCATTGTCTGCCATTCAAAATCATCATGAATTGATATAGATAGCCTTGAACTTTCTATTAAATTTGCCCCCACTGTTTGATAATTGTCTGCCATTCAAAATCATCATGAATTAATGGATATAAATAGCCTCGAACTTTTTACACTTTGCCCCACTTGTGGACTACCTTTAATTTTTATTTTTTTTCACATTTTCGGCAAGCTTGAATATCAATTTTGTTCATTTCACTTTTCACTTCAAAGTTCACATTTGTTTTTTTTTTTTTTATTTGGTGTTTAAAGTTTGATATTTATATTTTTCATGTATGGTTAGATGATTCACACCACAAATGGCAGAACATAATATATACCATTATACATTTATTTTTCCTATAAATTTTTTCATTTATTTATTTGGTTTTGAATATTTGATAGTTAAAACAGTTATGCCAATCAAAGTATTCATCAAGATTGTTTGTTTTTTTTTTTTTTTACAATCAAACAATATAATCCATTGATGTAACCTTCTTTCTTTTTTCGAATTCAGTACCGGCTATAATAAAATGCCAAACCCCTAAAAATAATAATCACAAAAACACAGTTATCGAAATGGTAATTTTTTTCAAAATTAAGTGACATCGAAATGGGGTTGGTTTGTAAAGTTAAATAGTACAACAGTGTTACTTTTAGAAGGGCAAAGGGCACATTTTTGAAACATGAGATAGTTAAATGTAATTACCCATAAAATTTAGAAGAGTAAAATGTAATTAACAAGATATCCGAACAAGCTATCCGAAATTAGTGAAATATATCATACCCTTCCCACTATTGATCAACAACAATGATTTTGCAAGAAAGAAGGAAAGCTTTACCTTCAAGTTTGGTCAAATTGGCAATCCTACTAAATGCATCTCACCTTATTTATTTAAGAGATGTCATCATCTCCCAAATATTATTCTTTCTTATCCTATCCAAGATTAAAAGTACGTAGCTGGGTTCACTTATATATTGATTAGGGTCTAATAATTATAAAGTGATTTTAGTGATATTTATACTTTTAGTCCATAATTTTAGTAAAACTACATCGTTTTGAACATTGGATAGAATAAGATAGAATAATCTTTGACAGAGAATCCAATCTCCTTATTTAAGGTGCTTTGCCTCACTTTTACATTCTATTGAGTTTTTTCTTGTAAATTTGGATAGTTATAGAGATACGACACATAGAGGAAAGTAAAATATACTTTCTGGAAGGGTGAAATTCACAACCCTGTTAATAAAAGGATATAATCCAAAAACATCAAAAAATTTGGGGTGAACAAATCTTAAATTTGGAAAAGGAAAACCTTTTAGTTAAATCATTTCGATGATCTCTTAATTTGGAGGTACGTGTTATTTTGATCCCTATTATTGGAAACGTACATTTAATCCCCGATTTAGATTTTGTTACATAAATGGTCATCAACTAATTTTTTTTATCTATTTGACAAGTAATGTTATTTATTATGTGACATAATTTAATAATCAAAATGGTGTAGTTTACTTCCAAGCTAAAAAGGACATTCTTTGTTAATTAGATAGATAGAAAATGAGTTAAATACTATTTATACGATAAATTAAGATACCAACATATATGTGTGTATATATATATATATATTTATTCAGTATTGGAGATAAAATGATATTTATATCAAGTTGAAGAACTATTAGAATTATTTGATCAAATTTCTTTAACTTTGCAACAATAAAAGTATAGTTCTCTAAAAATTGGAGAGTGGCTGGTTCTCCACACTAGTACAAAAGGGGATTTTACATCGGTAATTTTTTTACAATTTACACCGGTTATTAAAAAAATGAACCGGTGTATATACAGGCGAGGTAAAAGGTATAAATTTTTTACACCGGTTTCATAAACCGGTGTAAAAAGTAATTTATTACACCGATTTTCTTAGAACCGGTGTAAAAAGTAATTTATTACACCGGTTTATAAAACCGGTGTAACAAATTCTATTTCCAATTTAAACTCTTTTAGGCCTTTCATCAAACATAAAACAAGCAACCGAACTACTAGGCAAAAGGTCTAATACTTCATCTCCAAATTTAACTAAAAAGATTTCTTTCACCTAAAGACAAGTGCTATTTGGATACTCCAGGATTTCAAAGTAGCAAACGCTAAGGTTTCTGCACCATATGACAGTGCTAAAACACAGAACATAAAGAACGGGAAAAGAAACTTTGCTAAAACACAAAGCAACAAGAACAGATTTATTCAATTCCTTGATTAAGCAACAACTATATTACCTTCAAAGCAACTATATTACCTTCATCTATTCTGCAAAAGCTTTCTGGAGGAAATATTACATCAGGTTCAACTCCTTGCTGCAATGGTAGTACCAAAGCCACACAGTTTTTACTGCAGAGAACAATCAATACTTAGTAAAATTTCAAGCGACGCAATGCATTTCAAAAAGCCAAATTTCATCAATATTATCAACATAAATTGAAGAAATTTAACAATGGATTAGTTACCCAACTAACAATGTTTAAGCGACATATAGAAAAGACAGTAGAAAGAATAAATAATAAAAGATTTTGGCAGAGAAAATCATCATTAGATCATCTCTATCAAGTCCAATCACTTTGCGAGGACATATTAGCTGATCACCTGGCCCATGATGAGATAAATTTTCTGTTTGGTACATTTTCTTCGTCTTCTTCTTCTTCTTCATCATCGGAGCACTGGTAAGGTGAAATATCATATAATTTCTCTTGACTTTTCTGGACAATCATTTGCCTACAAGAGTAAAAGAGAAGACGTATGCAGAGGAACAAGGAATAGAACAATCTCTAGTATGTTAAATAAATAAGGAAGAATCACAAGAAGCATTAGTATGGGCGGAAGAGAGAGTTTTGGTAGAAGACGTACGTACTAGCCAGGGCTTTATGTTAAAATTGAAACTTCTTGCAACGGTTATTATTTTAACCGGTGTAAAACAAACTTCTTTCAACTTCTTACACCGGTTAAAATAATAACCGGTGTTAAAAAATACAAATTCTTACACCGGTTATTATTTAACCGGTGTAACAACTACAAAAAAACCAAGAAAGCTGCTCAAGGAGGAAAGAAAAAATAGCGATGGTGAGGCGTAGCAACTGACCACTTCATCCTGCATATGCATAAATAAGAACAATGCGATATACCTTCCCTGAACCCCCACTTCCAATTACATTGTTTTCTGACAAACTTGATAATATGTGAAATTTAACTTGTGAAACCAAATGAATTTCCACTCTACAGCATTAGTGCTGTCATTCTTCTTTTTTGCCTACTGATGCTTTCTGGCTGCAAAGTAAGCAAACAACCCAAAAGCTACAATAAAACCAATTATTGCAGCAATGATGGAGATGATTACATGGAATTTATGTCGAGTGCTGCAACTAGGAAGGTCAAGAAATCGACCATCAATACACAGGTTGGAATTGTTGTAGAAACTATTTCTATACAGGTCGTTAGAAATTAATCCGGGGACTTTTCCTGAAGTTGTTGTGTTAAAGCCCCAGGACCTTGGGTTTTTGGATTGACAATTCCTTCTGGATCAAACCCAAGAGAATTGATTGAATGATAGCAACAGAGAACTTCCAAAATTGTGCAGCTTCTGGAAAATCTTCAGGTATAGGTCCAGTAAACTTGTGCGCGATATAGATCAATTGCAATCATGTCAAATTAAGTACTTCAATTGTTGTTGGTAGAGGGCCATAGAAATAATTTTTAATCAACGATAAGCTCTGCAAGTTCCTCAGGGCGAAACAATCCTCCCAGGAAACACTGTCGCTTAAAAGAATTCCTTGAGAAGTCCATGCTTTCAAGATTTTGACAGACTGGAAATAATTGATTCTAGAATTTTACCAATCAAACTTGTCTCACTCATTAACAGGTTTCTTTAACTTCTTCAATTCCAGACTCAAAATTTCCAGGTTGGTTAAGTTTCCAAGCTCTACTGGAATAGAGGAGTTAAATCTATTCCTTCTCAAGCAACAATGATTTCAATTCTTGCAGTTGGCCAATAGCTTTAGGGGATGCTGTAGAAGTTGTTGATTCCATGGTTGAGGTATTGGAAAGCCGATAAGCAATGAATATTTTCAGGGATTGGCCCAACAAAATCATTCCAGGAGAGATCAAGATACTGAAAGTTTCACGCATTTGCAAAGAAATTTTGGGAACATCCCACGAACATCCCACAAACTTCTTTCAACTTCTTACACCGGTTATTATTTAACCGGATGTAACAAAACTTCTTTGCACCGGTTAAAATAATAACCGGTGTAAGAAGTTGTAAAAAAACCTTCCTTACCCTCGGTTATAATAATAACCGGTGTAAAAATTTTACATCAAATTCAAAAGTGTACACTAAAGACTCGTCTTGTTGTACTAATTTTTCCATTTGAACTTAATTTTAATCAAACGTTTTCACTTCATAACAAAATAAAAAAATAATAATAAATATTAACCAATAAATTATATGTTAAAAAACATTTACTATTATCATTATTTTTACTATGAGTTTATCTTTTAACACTACTCATATTTTATAAAAATAAAAATTACAAAACCCTCAAAAAATACCTCAAGAATTGAGATGTTACCCCTACCTAATATTTGACTAAATGGGAAACGTGTAAACTAAGTAGAATTGATATGTACCCCTAATCCTTATTATTATTGACATAATGAGAATAATGTTATTAGTAAGTTATGACAAAAAATAAAAAATAAAGTAACATTTTTAGAAATTTTAAAATTTTTGTTAGACATCAAACTTTCTAAGAAAAATCATTATAAAAAACTATATTACTATACCTATGATAACCAACTTTTGGTTTCGATTCCAACCAAAAAAAGGTAATTATTTCGGGCTAAAAAAATTACAGCATTTTAAAAATGTATTGATTTTACTCACTTGTTATTCTACACTTGGATGCGTCGTTTTATACTAAATTAAATTCTTACTCTTAAAGATTAAAATAGTCTAATGGGAGTAAGGTCGATCCCACGAGAACAGCAAATTTTCCTTAATTAATTTAATTTGCAATTGACACCATAATTAAAAATTATTCAAGAAATTAATACGTAAGAAAATAGATAATTCACAATTTAATAACCCAACAATAAATATCATAAAATACTGAATTAAATTACTTAAGATAAAATTCTGGCAAATAAGCAATCCACACTAATTTTATAAGTTGATCATTGACGCAAAATTAATAATTCCATTTTCAATCAGTTAGTTATAAGACACCGAGAATCAGCTCTGGACGTGTCACAATCCTTCCTTACTTATTCGACAGTGGACAAGTATCAGACTTAATCCACTATTTTCCTATTTCTAACATAACCAGGCCGGAATCAGCCGATCACCCAATTCAACATTAGAAAAGCATTAATTCTTAGAAAAACCCAACTTTAACAAATTAAGTTATGATCAGCATATAATAATTTGTTAACCAATTGTTTCCTTCTACCGAGACAGCAACTTTGTCACTAATTAATCCTACTAATTCAATCCAGTGATTTAATTAGAGATTAATTGACTCTACCTAATTTTATTAAAGTCGATCAAGCTTTAATCTAATTAAGTAATGAACGCTAGTCACAGGAAACTCTTAGAATTGAATAGAAAATCATTGATTAACACAAATTGATCTCACAACTTAATCATAATTAGTGTTTCTTACTTACTTACTAGATAAGAAATTACTCACTACTCATAATTAAAACAAAACAGAATAATAATTGAAAAGGAAATTAAATTAATACTGAAATAGAAAATCAAACCAGTCCATCGTTTGGGCAAACGACGGTACTGCTGTTCTTGCTACACAATGAAAACTGTAGAAAAGCTAAACTATCCCAGCAACCTTCGTCCCAAAAGTATTCAGGAGATTCAAGATAAAGTCCCCCCTCACAGCTACTGTTTCCTTTCTTTTATAAGAGAAATGCAACTTCCTAATTCTAACTAAAGAAAATAGAATATTCATTGTTCCCCACAAATCTGTCAACAACTTTTAGTTGCAACAACCCAATTCAAATTCAAAAATCCTTCCTTCATGGTATCGGTTAAAAATCCTTTAACTGCCAAACTTTTTCCTCTTTAGCCTTTCCACAAAATCCTCTTGTTGTCCAATTCTTTTAATGCTGAATTTGCTCCTTCATATCTCCCCAAAAGTCTCTTAAAAACCATCTTTATCTCCAAGTCATCCTCCAAGATGGAATTTCTAATTTCTGCACATATAATATCCAATAAACACATATTTCATCCCACAAAACATATTAAGTGTGCATAAAATTATAAAGTATTTTATGCTCATCAAATATCCCCACACTTAGAATATGCTGGCCCCTCAGCAATCAAATAAAATAACAAACAATTAAACACAACCTAACTAAATCAATTCACTAACACAAGCATCAACCCAGCCAAACTGAAAAGAATTTGATTCAGAAAAATGCATGCTCATTCAAAGTAATTTATTCTAACATAATTAAGTCATTCAGTTCAAAATCCCAATTACTAAGTAACTCACAGGATCACTCAAACACTTATTGATGACAGCATTCAGGTTCTTTCACTCAAACAAATTGTACATGAGAACTTACTACAAATTTGCAAATCTGTCATAAGACAATCATAGCACCGAAACCAAACATGAATCAAAAGGTCTTTTATTGGGTTGTAATGAGGTTAGGGTTTATAAGGTGAGATTTAAGATAGTTGAAAGGGCTAAAATTAAAACAAAGGTGTAAGCAACACAATTTCAGAACATCTCCACACTTAAATTGCACCAAACCTCTTTTGATTTACAAAACATCTCACAGTAATTCCAGCACTTTATTCATATTTTTCACATATTTTTCTTTTCTTTCAATTCCTCTTTTTTACTGCTGCAGTGAAGGCATACAGCACAGGAAAAATTCTGCAGATTCTTTTCTTCTTTCTTTTCTGCCCAACGTTGTCAGACTTCAAAACTGTACTCTACATCACATACTGTAATTCCTTAATGCATAGAGACTTAACAGATGCAATTTTCTATTGTGAAACCCCCGGGGAACAAATCATAACAAACTTAGTCACTTACACCTTAAGGGCCAAAAGAAAGCTAAATTGGTCTTAGGTGAAACTTTTAGTGGGTTTAAACACAAAGAAAAGGTTAAAGGCTCAACGGGGTTTACTAAGGGTCAAATGAAGGTAGGAATGAAAAAATAAAGTCAAAAGGTGGTGAAATCCTAAGTGCCTTTATCATATTCAAGTTCAATTCCAACACATGATATCCATGCACAACAAAGCAAACTCCATAAGTCAACCATGCACAATTTTCACTCATCAAGAATAATCATTTAAGCACCAACAAAGTAGTCATTCAGTACTTAGGCTCAAATCCTCACATTTAAGTGGGCAAAATAAACTAAGAAATGGATTTATCATCACTGGATTCATTCAAGTTCATGTATAAACTTATCACTTAAAAAATGAGCAAGGTTAGTTAAGTGCAGCTTGGCCAAACAATGCTTATAAAATGAATCAATTGAAAACAAGTAACATACTAAAACTAAAAATAAAATTTAGACTGTTTTTGTGAAACTTTTCATGATTTTCTGTTTTTTTTTTAGAAAACAAATTAACAATCACAAAAGAAACATAACTAACAACCTCCCCACACTTAGACATTCACATGTCCTCTTGTGAAAAGATGCACAAAAAATAGTAAAACTCAAAAGAAATTAAAAGAAAAATACACAGAAAATAAAATAGGGAAAAAGACAGCCTTATCAATTCGATGGTGGTGGGGGAAATCTGTCATGCAGAAACTGAAGGATGGATGCTTGAGTCCTTTGAATGTCAGTGATAGCATTTGTCCAAGATTTTACCCGCTCATTGGTATCCGCATATCCAGCAGCAATAGCCGAAATCAATAAATTGAGATCCCTCACATATTGTCGTAGATCTGCTATTCCTGCAATAGGCAAATTGTTCGAAGGTGGAACCTTCGACTCATTAAATTTTAGATTACCATTCTTGTCTTCAACTACCAAACCAGCACTCTTTAAAAATAGAATATCAATTTTGGATGAAAGACAATCATTAGGCCAAGATGGACTAAACTTTGCATACAAAGGATCTCTTGCAAGCAAAACAGCAATTATATGTCCTAAAGCTAAATTTCTTTTAGGATTTTTGGAAACTCGTTGCCAAACAAAAGAAATCCAATATGGAAGACTCAACTGACGAGAATTCTTCATGGCCCATAAAATGGCTAGCTCATTAGATGAAACGACTGTAGTTTGATCATTTCTACCAAAAAGCGTATAAGCTATAAAACGATGACACAAAAGTAATGCGGGATCATCTATTAAATGAGCTTTCGACCTAGAAGGGCTGTAGGACTTAGGATCAGAAGAGGCTATTTCCTTCCAGAATTCATCATATGGAACATTCTTTGGTATTCCAGTGTTTTCAAACAAATAGCCTTCAGGATACTCATAATCATCATGTTCAATACCCAAATAAACACCCAACTGTTCCAAGGACCAATGATAAAACTCATTCAACAATCGAAATTTAATTACAGGCACATGAATCATAACAGTAGACTCAGTAATTTCGGAGGAAAAAGACGCATAGAATTCCCTTAAATATCGAACTGGAATTTTATGTTCAGGGAAATTCAACAACCATCCCCAACCAATATTATCAAAATATGCACGAATTTTTTCTTCCACATTCAAACACAGTAAGGCTTTGAAAATCAAAAATTTTATAATAAACCACCGATTGAGTCTGAACCACTTCATACCTCTTAAGAAATTCTTTATTAGTAAATGGTTTAAAATTTGGATAAAGAACATTACCAGCAGAAGTGGTGGTTGTCGTGGAAGATAAAGCAGGACCTTTACCTTTCTCCTCTGCAGTAGCACGCTTGGTGGATTGAGCAGGGGTTTTTCGTGAGACCGGACCATCAAGGTTCTGAGCAGCTAGTCGAATGGATTGCCGTCTTCCAGTCCTTGATGGTGAAAATGGAACTTGAATCGGGGTTTGTGTCTTGTCATTCGGAGAGTCTTGTGCCATCGGTTCGGACTCTGTTTGCTCATTGTCGTTTGAATTCTCCGCTTGGTCGGAAGATTCATTCGAAGAGAGATATTCGACGGCAGTCATGGCTCTCTTCACGGCCCATTGCTTCCGCCGTTTAGCAGGCGGTGGTTGTGTTGGTGCAGGTTGACCAACTGATTCTTGCTTTGGTGGTGAATCTTCCACTGTTGGTGATGGCTCATTGGACAGGGGTACCACAATAGGGGAATAAGACGCTTCACTAGGTGAGGCGAACTTTAATCGGACCATGGTTGTGGATGGCGGTTGACGGTTGGTCGGAGAGTGTTGACGGTGGCGAGTAGTTACAAGGCACGATTAGAGGCGTTGGGAAGAGAGTAACAGCTAGGGCTTCTGGAAAAAAGGACAAAGGTGTAGAATGGTCTTTTGGGACCACTTGGATTTGGGTTGACTAGAAAAGAAAGGGACAAAACGTGGGCCTGTCAATATCATTCTTCAAAATAATAAACTCTGATAGCCCAAATCCCTATTATTGTGGTTTCTTTCAAAACCAACTCCACTTCCCATTAAAATATCACTTTTTCCTTCCTGCACCACATGTATTATCTCCATTACTCTCTCAAACACCAAGATACCTGGGATCAAAAAGTGATTTATTAACTGTTGATGAAATAAAGAACTAATTAAATAAAAAAATGTAAACAGTAATTAAAAATTGGGTTGCCTCCCAAAAGCGTCATTATTTAATGTCTTAGACTAGACAATCTTTGATAACTCAAGATCTGGGGAAAAAGAGCTGCAGTTCTTCCACCTCTTCTGCTGGAACATTCTCATAAAAAATTTTTAGTCTTTGACCATTAACCTTAAAAATCTTCCCAGTAGCTATTCCTTTAATTTCCACAGTGCCGTTTGGGCAAACGGCCACTATTTCAAATGGACCAATCCATTTGGATTTCATTTTTCCACCCATTAGTCTTAGCTTAGACTGAAATATGAGAACTTTTTTGCCTACTTGGAATTCTTTCTTCCTTAAAAGTCGATCATGGTAAAGCTTAGTGCGATCCTTGTACCACATTGCATTTTCATAAGCTTCCTGATACGAAATCATGTGTGATCACATATTCCGGAAAATCCAAGGTACTTGTTCCAATTGTTAAAGATGAATCTTATGTATGGAGGCCTGGAATAAGATGGAGAATAAGCCTCATTTTAGTCCCAATGAGGTCCGAGACTCAAAATGGGATAATAAAGGAACTCATGACAAGAGGCGTCAAATATTGTTTGCTGAGAGATTCTGCCACATTTTAGTAATCTGCCTATATCTCTCTCAATTTAACTCGGAATGGATTGATTCTAGCGGCAATAGAAAGCTAAGATACAGAGCTAAAACTTTTATGTTTTGCATTTTTCCATATTCTGACGGGATCAAGGTGAAAACACGCCTTGACGTTGCACGTCATGTAATGACGAGGACAATTTCGGGATTTTTAGTATTTACGTTTTTCTTGTTAGATTTTAGGGTTTAATTTTTGTTTTAATAAGATTAAGTTCAAACGTTAATTATGGGCTTATTAATTTCGTGATTAATTAGTTAATTACATGGCCCAAATTATCTTGCATGATAAATGGCATGTAATGGGCTTAATGGATCTTTAATTCATTAAGGGCAGTTTTTAGGAAACATGATTGGCAATTATCCCATATCGGGAAAATATCAAACATTAACACTTCTTGTAGCTTATTTAAAGGGCACACTCCATACGTTTTTAATAGAGAAGAATTTTGAGAAATAAAGAACAAAGAGTTGTTTTTTTAACGTAAGTTGTTTTCCTCAGGAGGGAATTCCAATTTACATTGTGGGTTTTAGTTTCTGAGGAGGGGATTAAATCTTATGCGACTGTCTCGTTTTTTGTTGGTGAGGAGCCATCAGATAATCGTGCATACTGTCAGCCTACAGAGATAGGTTGATTCGATTTGTTCAATTTGATTTACGAAAAGATCAACACGTTATTCCGCGACAACTATCAATCTACGTGAGGAGCGTGGTGAGATCGTTATCAAGTGGTATCAAAGCTCAAGGGATTTTCGAAATCAGGTTTTTCAGTTTTTCTAAAAATTGAAACCCAAAATTGTTGTTATTCGCCCTTGCATGATTTGGTTATTGTGATAAGGTTACAACAATTATATCTTTTCTTTTTGTTTCATTGGTATTGAATTTGATCCGATTGAATTGTTTGATTTGGTTATTGATTGCTTGGATTGAATATATCTGGATATTGTGACATGGGTGTTGCTTTAGCTGGGAGTGATTTGAGTTGGGAGAAACAATATGAAGAAGTGCAGAGGTATATATCTTCCTTACCTCTTAAAACTGACGATGAACTTGAGAAAGAATGTAGGGATGCTTTACATGCCTTGAAAAATCCCAAACCAAAGATCCCTAGATGTGGTACATGTCTTGGATATAGTCATACTGAAATTAAATGCGCAAGTCAATTGAAAGTTGTTATTGTTGATGGGGTTGCTAAATTTAAAGATCCAAAATCTTATGTTATTGGTGATCCTTCTACATGGGCATGGGATGATGCCATTCCACAACAAATTGTGGCAAACACAATTGAAGAGATCATTATTGAACCCGAAGGTGACGACGAATTTCTTTCGGATATGCCTTGGCCAAAGGTTATTTTGGAGGATATTGAGCCTACTATTGAGGAGAATGAATCCAAGGAAGATGAAGCTTCTTTGCAGGAAGTTAAATCAAACATGGTGGAGGTATCACATGATGTGCTTGAAGAACAATCTTGTGAAGATTTAATTTCTTTTATTGCTTTAAATGATTGTAATTTACTTGTTATTAATGATATTTATCATGTGAAGCAAGAAAAAGAATTGAATGATGATTTGAATGGCAAAAGCCTTGAGGTGAGGTTTGTAGAAAAAGGCAAAGAGGGGAAAAATAATAAGTGTAAATTTCCATATTTTTTTGTCTTTTTTGTCTTGACACTTTTCCAGGTTTTGTGCTGGATTCTCTTGTTACCAATCAACAAGATTTGAGGACAAATCTTTTTCAAGTGGAAGGGAATGATACGAAATCATGTGTGATTACATATTCCGGAAAATTCAAGGTACTTGTTCCAATTGTTAAAGATGAATCTTATGTATGGAGGCCTGAAATAAGATGGAGAATAAGCCTCATGTTAGTCCCAAGGAGGTCCGAGACTCAAAAATGGGATAATAAAGGAACTCATGACAAGAGGCGTCAAATATTGTTTGCTGAGAGATTCTGCCACGTTTTAGTAATCTGCCTATATCTCGGAATGGATTGATTCTAGTGGCATTAGAAATCTACGATACAGAGCTAAAACTTTGATGTTTTGCATTTTTCCAGATTTTGAAGGGATCAAGGTGAAAACACGCCGTGAAGTTGCACGTCATGTAATGACGCGGACAATTTCGGGATTTTTGGTATTTACGTTTTTCTTGTTAGATTTTAGGGTTTAATTTGTGTTTTAATAAGATTAAGTCCAAACGTTAATTATGGGCTTATTAATTTCGTGATTAATTAGTTAATTACATTGCCCAAATTATCTTGCATGATAAATGGCATGTAATGGGCTTAATGGATCTTTAATTCATTAAGGGCAGTTTTTAGGAAACATGATTGGCAATTATCCCACATCGGGAAAATATCAAACATTAACACTTCTTGTAGCCTATTTAAAGGGCACACTCTATACGTTTTTAATAGAGAAGAATTTTGAGAAATAAAGAACACGGAGTTGTTTTTTTAACGTAAGTTGTTTTCCTCAGGAGGGAATTCCAATTTACATTGTGGGTTTTAGTTTCTGAGGAGGGGATTAAATCTTATGCGACTGTCTCGTTGTTTGTTGGTGAGGAGCCATCAGATAATCGTGCATACTGTCAGCCTACAGAGATAGGTTGATTCAACTTGTTCAATTTGATTTACGAAAAGATCAACACGTTATTCCGCGACAACTATCAATCTACGTGAGGAACGTGGTGAGATCGTTATCACTTTCAATCTGATTTCATCTAACTCTTGCAGCTGAAACTTTCTTTCTTCCCCACACTTAGCTTCATCCATATTGAACTGCTTGATAGCCCAATATGCCTTATGCTCTATTTGAACTGGAAGATGACACATCTTCCCAAAAATTAGGCGATATGGGGACATTCCAATTGGTGTCTTAAATGCAGTTCGATATGCCCATAAGGCATCATTAAGTCGAAGACTCCAATCCTTCCTAGAGGTGTTCACTGTTTTTTCTAGAATTTACTTGATTTCCCTATTTGACACCTCTGCTTGGCCATTCGATTGAGGATGATAGGGTGTGGTCAATCTATAATACACTCCATATTTCTTCAGTAAAGTTTCAACTGTGCAGTTACAGAAATGGGTGCCATTATCGCTGATGATTGCACGAGGAATCCCATATCTACTAAAAATAGTTGATTTAAGAAACCTGCAACTACCTTGGCATCATTAGTATGGGTGCAAAAATTGACAGGCATGTCGCGTACTTGTAATTTTAATCCCTAAACTAGTGTAGTAGCAATGAGTAGGGTATCGTATCCACAGGGAAGGGGATGGATTCTTAAATTCAGAAATTGTTCTAAGTATTGTGTCGGTAGCAAATCACAACAAATAGAATGTGGTATCAACTCAAAAGTAAACAAGAACAGAGAACTATAAAGTAATAACAATCAAGAATAACAAGATATCCTAGGGTCGTGTGCCGGATGAACTCAAACCTAGCTGATCATCGGATGAACTCAAACCTATCTGATCAATACTATGCAATTGACGACCTAGCAATTCTCAAGGAGACCTAAGTTGCCTAGAAGCTCAAGTTGTGGTTAGCATGGCGACCACACCACTCCCTGTACTTCCTAACACCATCATTTCCCATGGCGAGGCCCGAGAATGGTGGAATTCACTCCGCAACGTCTCAACTCTCTAAGCTAACTACTCTAACATGCAAACCCTAGGAAATCCCATGGCGAGGCCCGACCTAAGCTTGAATGTCTTCGATTATTAACACAGAGAGCTTCTTTAACACTTTTCCTAATGTTTCAATTCATCAAAACTTCCTATGGTGAGGGCTGTATCTCAGAAATGAAATAATCATAGAAAGCAAGTATAAAGACTCAGACAATCACACTTTAGTTCTCATTTCATGTATCTTCACTAATGTTGGTGAATCAATCCTCAACTTAGCATGGCGACCACAATCGAAGCTCGATCCATTCAAAATCAGTGCAGAGATATGAAATTCAACAGATTTCTAGTGATAAATTCAAATGCGATTTCAATCTTTATCAATCAATTACGTCAATTACATAGCATCAAATCTTCTAAATCATGTATTCATCCGTTTAGAACCCTAAGATATAACACAATTAGCCAGAGAATTCCATATTCAACTCATATTCATCAAATTCCACATTGAGCAATTCAATTCCATCAAATTGAAAGATTTCACCGATTAAAGTGTAGAGGAATGTCAAATGCTCCTTCGATTGAGTTCAATATGTAATCTTCGGTACACAGTCACGATCGGAAATGAAATCGTAGAAGAAAATCTAGAGAGAGAAAATTTTAGAGAGAGAAAGTTTCTCTCTCTAGTTCAAAAATTTGTTAACTATTTACCTTCCCTATTGGTTAGATAATCCTATACATATAGAGGTTACAGAGAAAAACATAAACATTACGCAAACGTGAAATGACTACATTATTACAAAAGTGCCACCATGTATAATGGAAACCCAATAAAATCATCTCGGTCAAAGCCTCAGTCCACGCCTTTGAGCCTTGAATCTCCACGCCTTCATCACCCTCCGCACGTCTTTAAGCTAACATCCACCACGCCTTCGTCAACCTGCGAAAAAGAACCAACATTCCACACTTAGAAAATATTTTCATCCTCAAGCGTATAACGTCATGGCAGCAACTTCCAACCACAATCTGACCATGATGCATTGTGAATTAGGGAAAGCTTAAAACATCAAAGTTATAACCCTGTGTGTTAGCTTTCCATAGCCTTTTGAATCATCCAATTCCGATCTAGGAGGAGAGAGTTATGACCAAAACACCGACCTATGGCGAAGAAGGAAATTACATGGCGAAAGTGTTTGTGGGTGAGACCTCGTGGCGAGGTCTCGCCTTGTGAGTGTTTGTGGGCGAGGTCTCGCTATGAGACCTCGCCTTGTAAAGTTTTTGTGGGCGAGACCTTGCCTTATGTGCATGTGTGTGAGTTAGTTGTGAGTGAAATGTAGTGTGTGGGAAGCGAGGCCGTGAGATGTGAGTGGAATATAGTGTGTTGAGTGTTGTGAGAAGTGTTGTTATGAAATGTGATGAAGAGTGAAGTAGAAATGAAGTGAATGATAAATGGTGATTGAAGTGTGAAGAATGAGTATAAGATCAAGTGTTATCCAAGCAAAGCATGAATCATGAAATATTATGAAACGCAAAGCATGTAACGCATACTCAAGCATATTGCAATGAATTTTATTCTTCACTCTCACACTGGACAACATGAGAACCCACAAAATGAGTGTGTGAGCATCAAAATGGAATTGTGAACAAATGTGCTAATGTGCAAATGCAAAAAACAAGCAGCCACTCCCAACCAAAATCTGGCATAGATTCGTTCTGAATTTGGAAAATCTTGAAACATCAAAGTTGTAGCTCTATGTCTCAGCTTTCGACAGCCTTTTGAATCACTCAATTTGGAGTTCGGACAAGAACGTTATAGCCAAAATACTGGAGCCTGGTAAAGCTGTGTGCGACGAAGTGAGCTCGCCGCACAAGCTTGTGCGGCGAGGTGCGTGATTGTGTACGACGAAGTGAGTTTGCCGTACAAGCTTGTGCGGCGAGGTGTGCACGATGCATGCGACGAGGTGAGCTCGTTGCATGATGTGTGTGTGCTGCATGCGACGAGGTGAGGGGTAGTGCGCAGCAAGGTGAGTGCATGTGTGTGATGCAACCATTTCAGCACAATCATCTAATTTTATGCAAAATATGTGTATCTTAACCTCTGAATTAGACTTTGCTGTAAACATAAAAGTTTTAGATCTTTCTCTTGGCGTTCCATTGGTTCAAGAATCAGCTTAATTGGAGGTCTGTAGCTCAAGATATAGACAATCTACCAAACTGTGGTAATATGAACTCAAGTATAAAAACCTGAAGTAGCAATTGGAAATAAGCCCCCGTTTCTCATACTTTCACACAGAATTAGAAGAAAGTTAAAACATAATAAATGAAGTACACTCCAAGAGCTTTCCAAAACACCCAAGATCTCCTCATGTGGATTAGTATTGAAAGAGTTACGCTCAAATGAAGCTGCACAATCAAATCTGCTCAAACCCTAAATGAAGCAAGGTAGGCATGTTTAAAGTTTCCCTCAAATCTTCAAACATCATTTAAGCTTTTCTTCACTCTTTCCTTGATTTTTACTTCAAACATGCACTTGACTCATTTGAACATCATTTTTGGTCTTTTTTCCTCATTTAAACACTTTCAACTTGCAAACCACATTAATGCACAAAATTGCACAAAACATCACACATTTGCATAAAACACAAGACAAAAGCTAAGTGATTTAACACATATAAGTTGGTATAAAACCAACTTATCAAATTCCCCCACAATTGAACCTTTGCTTGCCCTCAAGCAAAGACACAACATCACACTTACTCAACTCATGTTAACCACTCACATTCAAACCGTTACTCCCTTGTTTACTAAGTCCATCTCTAAGTACATCAAAACATTTTTTCACACAAAAACTCTCAAAGGTTTCCCCGTTCCAAATTTTTTAGATTTCAACACACATTATCAACCAAGGCACAATGAGTAAAGACCAAAATGTCATACGTGCAAGTGTGTGCTAAGGAATACTGGCTTAGTGATCTTCATCTATGTATAACCCTTTAATTCTATCTTACGATTCACTACATATCAATCTCCTTATCCACACATAGAAACAAATAGCACACAAGATCTTGCAGTTGGCCAATAGCTTTAGGGATGCTGTAGAAGTTGTTGATTCCATGGTTGAGGTATTGGAGAGCCGATAAGCAATGAATATTTTCAGGGATTGGCCTAACAAAATCATTCCAGGAGAGATCAAGATACTGAAGTTTCACGCATTTGCAAAAAAAATTCGGGAACATCCCACGAACATCCCACAAACTTCTTTCAACTTCTTACACCGGTTAAATTAATAACCGGTGTAAAAAAATACAACTTCTTACACCGGTTATTATTTAACCGGTGTAACAAAACTTCTTACACCGGTTAAAATAATAACTGGTGTAAGAAGTTGTAAAAAAACCTTCTTACCCCGGTTATAATAATAACCGGTGTAAAAAATTTACATCAAATTCAAAGTGTACACTAAAGACTCATCTTGTTGTACTAATTTTCCATTTGAACTTATATTTAATCAAAGTTTCACTTCATAACAAAATAAATAAATAATAATAAATATTAACCAATAAATTTATATGTTAAAAGACATTACTACTATCATTATTTTTACTATGAGTTTATCTTTAACACTACTCATATTTATTAAAAATAAAAAATTACAAACCTCAAAAAATACCTCAAGAATTGAGATGTACCCCTACCTAATATTGACTAAATGGCAACGTGTAAACTAAGAAGAATTGATATGTACCCCTACCTTATTATTATTGACATAATGAGAATAATGTATATTAGTAAGTTATGACAAAAAAAATAAAAATAAAAGTAACATTTTTAGAAATTTTAAATTTTTGTTAGATATCAAACTTTCTAAGAAAAATCATTATAAAAAACTATATTACTATACCTTTGATAACCAACTTTTGGTTCCATATTCAACCAAGAAAATGTAATATTTTGGGTAAAAAAAATTAAGCATTTTAAAAAATGTATGATTTTTACTCACTTGTTATTTACACTGGTGCGTCGTTTTATACTAAATTAAATTCTTACTCTTAAAGATTAAAAATAGTCTAATGGGAGTAAGGTCGATCCCACGAGGAACAGCAAATTTTCCTTAATTAATTAATTTGCAATTGACACCATAATTAAAATTATCAAGAAATTAATACGTAGGAAAATAGATAAATTCACAATTTAATAACCCAACAATAAATATCATAAAAATACTGAATTAAATTACTTAAGATAAAATTCTGGCAAATAAGCAATCCACACTAATTTTATAAGTTGATCATTGACGCAAAATTAATAATTCCCTTTTCAATCAGTTAGTTATAAGACACCGAGAATCAGCTCTGACGTGTCCAAATCCTTCCTTACTTATTCGACAGTGGACAAGTATCAACTTAATCCACTATTTTCCTATTTCTAACATAACCAGGCCGGAATCAGCCGATCACCCAATTCAACATTAGAAAAGCATTAATTCTTAGAAAAACCCAACTTTAACAAATTAAGTTATGATCAGCATATAATAATTTGTTAACCAATTGTTTCCTTCTACCGAGACAGCAGTTTTGTCACTAATTAATCCTACTAATTCAATCCAGTGATTTAATTAGAGATTAATTGACTCTACCTAATTTTATTAAAGTCGATCAAGCTTTAATCTAATTAAGTAATGAACGCTAGTCACAGGAAACTCTTGGAATTGAATAGAAAATCATTGATTAACACAATTTGATCTCACAACTTAATCATAATTAGTGTTTCTTACTTACTTACCGGATAAGAAATTACTCACCACTCATAATTAAAACAAAACAGAATAATAATTGAAAAGGAAATTAAATTAATACTGAAATAGAAAATCAAACCAGTCCGCCCAAACGACGGTACTGCTGTTCTTGCTACACAATGAAAACTGTAGAAAAGCTAAACTATCCCAGCAACTTTCGTCCCAAAAGTATTCAGGAGATTCAAGATAAAGTCCCCCCTCACAGCTACTGTTTCCTTTCTTTTATAAGAGAAATGCAACTTACTAATCCTAACTAAAGAAAATAGAATATTCATTGTTCCCCACAAATCTGTCAACAACTTTTAGTTGTAACAACCCAATTCAAATTCAAAAATCCTTCCTTCATGGTATCGGTTAAAAATCCTTTAACTGTCAAACTTTTTCCTCTTTAGCCTTTCCACAAAAACCTCTTGTTGTCCAATTCTTTTAATGCTGAATTTGCTCCTTCATATCTCCCCAAAAGTCTCTTAAAAACCATCTTTATCTCCAAGTCATCCTCCAAGATGGAATTTTCAATTTCTGCACAAATAATATCCAATAAACACATATTTCATCCCACAAAACACATTAAGTGTGCATAAAATTATAAAGTATTTTATGCTCATCATACACCGGTTTATAAGAAAACCGGTGTAAAAATTATACTATTTACACCGGTTATAAAAAAACCGCTGTAAAAAGTATACTTTTTACACCGGTTTTCTTATAACCGGTGTAAAAAATTATACTATTTACACTGGTTATTATATAACCGGTGTAAATAGTTCTCATGTCACTTTAATATTACGATAATGTCACCGCGTTTATATAAATTACACCTGTTTTTGTTTAACCGCTTTAAAAAGGACGGTTTAAATTCGCCATTTTGTAGTAGTGCCACTGTGTATATATATATATGGATGCACATCGGATGGTCAAAAACAATGTTCCTTCCATTTTTTCCCCAATTTTCTTTGAAGATTTCAAATACTGTTAATACCAAAGTTGTTAATTATTTTTCCAAACAAAAACAACAGTCAATCTCAAAATCATTATCACAACTACTAACAAAAGTACGATAAAGAGTATTATTAACAAGTCATGATATCATTTTGTCATCATATGGACAAGTTAGTAAAAATCTCGTGTTCAACATGAGTATTTGATCATACTATTGGAGAAGATACAGCTCATCTTTGATGTATGACTTCATCATCCACCAAATTATAGTATAATAGGAGCCACGCTAACTTAGGGGCGTTTTGTTAGAGGTGATAAGGTTGGCAACGAAAAATAATATCAATTATTTCCAATGATATTGTTGGGTTGGATTAATGAAAATAAAAATAAGTTAATCATTATTTTATTATGATTAACTACCCTCTCTTTTAATCATGCAATTTTGGTCTTTAAAGTTTAGGGTTGCATCACTATTTGTCCTCAATAATTTTGAACTACTCAATCTAGTCTCCAATGTTTTAATTTATTACCAATAAAGGACAGTTGATGGTTTTTCTCACTCGACTAACGGTCAAACCATTAGGGACCAAAAGTGTTGCAAGCTAAAACTTTGGGGACCAAAATTGTATTTTTCTCAATTATCAATAATACAATATATAAAACAACTATCACCGATTCAATGAGCATTTGCATCAATTTTGAACTCTTAAATCTCTTCATCCATTGCATTAATTAATTAATTCTTTTCAACAAATTTGAGATAATGGCCTTCGATTTTTTATACATTTGTGGATCATGCCACATAAAAAAATTTACATAGTCCATTTTTCTCATAAATTTGAGTAGTATGTAAGTGAAAGAATCAATTGATATATGAAAAATTTCTCATTAACCATCTTAAACATGTAAAGAAATTTATATTATCCTTCCAACTTGTCACCAACTTTGTTCCCCAACCATAGGTACACACAATTACTATTTGAATTCATAATTTAAAATAAAACTAGTTTTCAGTTTAGAGATTCAATGTCAAAAAATCAATTAACCATGATTAGCTTCCCATTTTACTTGTCTTATATGAGTAGATTTTTATGTATTTAAGTAAATATTAATTATTATTTTGCACAAGTAACATAATCTATTATAATAGAGGATATTTGCAATTAATTGTACTGCCCATAATGGAAATGGTTTTCATATTGTCTTGAATTTTAAAAAAGCAACAATGGATTTTTAAAAATAATACACAATTATAGTCTTTGGAAATGTTTCGATTTTTACCAAAAAAATATATATAATTTTGGTCCCTAAAGTTTTAGGCTGTGACACTTTAGTCTCTAATAGTTTGATCATTAATGGAGATGGATGATTTTCGTTAGTTAAGGAAAAAAATCCGTCAATTGTCCTATATAGTTCAATGGTCATAAATTGAAATATTGGGGATTATATTGGATAGTTCAAAATTATTAGAAACCAAAAGTGATATAGCCCTAAACTTAAGGGGACCAAAATTATATTTTCTCTATTTTTTTCCTTACTAAAAGAATTCTGACCCCTTATCTTTTCGCGCAATATACAAATTTTACCTATATTATCCTTTTATTTGACACAATATATATTTTCACACATTATTCATATTTATACACATTATACATATTTTCACTTATTACTACATATTTACATATAGTATACATATTTTTCACATGCTACACATATTTACATATATTACATAAATTTTTTTTGCATATTACACATATTTCAGACATAACTAAAGTTTTTCATATGCTACATTGTATATACTATACCCATTTTTATACGCTACACATATTTTATATATATATATTGTATATTGTATATTGTATATTGTATATTTTCACTTATTATACATTTTCAAAAAAGTATTATTGAATGGATAGAAGAAAGATTCTGTAATATCGTAAGAGATGTTTGGAGTTCAGTAGAAGCAGCAACACTTTGGTTGGTTTTTAGATTCATATTATGCCGGTGATCTTCATAAGCTTAGCTCTTTTACAAACTATGTATTTTGTATTGGAAATTGTACAATGGAGGTCCTAAAGGCAAGCTAGGGGGAGGGGAATTAGGTTTAAATGGTATATTTGTTAATTAAAAATTAATTAAGTTAATCACTAGAACTTAAATTCAATTTTAGTTCAACTTAACTTAAAATATTCACCAACAACAAGAATATCAAGTGAAAACAATATAAGAATTAATGCACAATATTCAATTTACTTATAAGCAATAATAAGAAAAAAATAGCAAGATATAAATCAAATGCACAACACATGAATTTAGAGTGGTTCAAGTATTCCCTTGAAGACTCTACATCTACTACCTAAGCACCTAACTTAGGATTTTACAATTTCACTAAATTGAATCTCTTCACAATGTGAGATTCAAACCCACTTGTTCCCATACAAATCAACAAGGCAAGTTCAATTCCAATAGCTACTCTAAACTATGAGATGAGACTTTTACACTCCACCTAGAAGTAATCTTACCAAATTAGGATAATCAAATTGCAAGCTCTTTTGAAGGGTGAATGAACTCAATAAATATTTTACTACTACTCTATTCCAACACTATTCAATACAATAATAAATGTTAGATCAATATAGAAGAAAATAACAATTTAAAGCTCAAAGATTTTGATGGTTGGAAATAGATAAATGCTCTTGAGAGAATTAGAGGGGATTTTGCACTTGAAAATTTCACAATTAATGTTCTTGATCAAACCCTAGCAGTAAAGTTTCCTTTTATATAGTCAAATGGGGTACGTGGAGCATTAAATACAAAAAACTATCAATTATTGGCCTAAAAAATTGAATTCGGACGACCTTTATAAGAATTCGGATGTCCAAACCTCCCGGAGGTCGTCCGAATATATTTTACAGATCAAAAAGATTTTTGGCCAAAAGTATGTTCAAACGTCTGAATCTCAAGGGAGGTAATTTGAACTCGAATTTCTCATGAAAATAAAAACATGAATTCGAACATCCGAAAGAAGGGGAGGCCATCCAAATACACTTTACAGACTCAAAATGAAATTTTCACAAAGTGAATTCGAACGTTCGAATTGGACTTGAGGTCGTCTGAATTCATATAAAACTGGTTTTTTGAATCTTTCATTTTGTTAAAGATATCTTTTGAAACATATAACATTATACATCATTTAATGTATCAAATTCATTTTGTAAAAAAAGCATTTTGTAAAGTTTTGAGCTCTTAAAAGATTAACTTATTCTAACGACCTAACTTACATTGTTTAGGGTTGGGGATTTTGGAACTTCGAACGCTAACATGTCTTCATGTCTTGTCCATTCTTTGAATTTCCTCTCCTTCACGTTTTATCCCTAACTTAATCACATGCTCAATCAAATCATTAGTATACATAATTATGTTTTTCATCGTTAAAAGAAACGGATTAAGACATAACATGTCTCATACAATTTGCTTGGAAACTACTCTACAACATGTAGTGGTTTTATCTACTATTGAAGCATAATGTATGGTAGTTAGTGAAGCTATCAAGGAAACTTTATAGTTAAAAGATCTATTTGGTTAATTAACTCTATAACAAAGAGTTACTATCATTTATTTTGATAGTCAAAGTGCGATTCATTGAACTAAAGACCAAATGTATCATGAGCGGATAAAATATATTGATATCAATTATTATTTCATTCGAGATACCATTATCGAAAAGAAAGTACTTGTTCAGAAGATCAATACCAAGAACATTCTGCCGATATGTTCACGAAAGCTCTTCCAATACATAAGTTTAAGCATTGTTTGGACTTGATTGGTGTTTATTGATGGTGATTCTATCCATTGAGGCTTTATCAGAGTTGAATGACCCAATGATTTTGAAAATCGGATTAGACTACAAATTGGATAAACTACTGAGTTACTGGTCATTGGGACAGGCACGACAAAAAAAATCAGATGACATCATTTTAACGTCATATATAAATTTAAATGATAAATATTAATAATTTAAAAAATTCTTATACCCAACTATAAATGTTTATTAAATCATAGCTAAAATATATAAAATACTATTAATTTATGTAAATATCAGACATTATTTAATATTAAATATAATAATTCTAAAATAAAAAAGAAAAGATATTAGAAAATGTGTCAAAATTTTTAGAGTTTATTTTATTTGAGCATTTGTTATATCAACAAATGCCTCAAAATGATAATAAATCACATATCTATAATTTATTTATTTGTTTAATTCAAATGAGTTAAGAAAAAGTTTATAGAATAAAATATTATTCATACAAAATAAATAAAATTCATAAACACAATAAGCCCATATATTTTTAATATTATTGAATAAAAAATTAAAAGTAACATAACATTTAAAACCCCAAAAAAACATGAAAGCAAATTCACAGATAACCCAAAAGTAAAAACCCAAGCTCAAAGTCCAAATGAAAGCAAATTCAAAATTAACCCAAAAGCCAAAAGCCCAATCTAAAGCCCAAATGAAAACAAAGGAAAAGAAATAAAAACTGGTCAAATCAGAGTTTTAACCAGTTTAGTCAGTCATATCCGGATTTTGACCGAATATGATTGGGTTTGACCAAATTTGATTTTTTACACAGAACTAACCCTAACCATAAATAGGTCCTCGTTCCCATCGGTCAGACCAGCTGATTAAGTCCAATTTTCCAAATATGGTATCGACCATATCACTATTTTTCGAGGTCCAAATCAAGATGAGAATTTGTAATAAATGCCCCTTGTGTTGTTTTTTCTTGACTTTGATGAATTTCGTCCTCATACAAAATCAAATTCAATAGAAAGAAGGAATGGAGTAGCGTGCGTTGATGTGCAAAGCTGTAGAATTAATCTTTAAAATTTGCCTATATGCAGAAGCATTGTTGAAACTAAAAAAAACCATCCGTTGACTTTCAATTTCCCTTTGAATTCTTTTGTATTTTAGAAAGTTTTCTATATTTGGTGTTTTATCTTTGCAAAATTGTTTCTATATATTAGTGAAATTTATATCTACCTTTGGTCGTGGACATCTATTGTCCCATTATTTTTCTTATTACTATTTTTATTCTTAATTTTTGGCTATTAAATACAACGTAAGATTGATTTTTCCTTAACAAATTGCTGAAGTTAATAGTCTTTATTATGCACACAATTATTTTGTAAACATAAGTTTTGATTTCAAGATCTATAATCAACACTAGAGATTTATGTCTACTTAACCAATGGTAATTACGAATTATGAAGTTAACATATTTCTTTTTAATATCGTTGCATAAAATTATGGTTGCAACTTAATTTTCTTTTCTTAGATGCCTTTTTGTTTGGAAATTGGAATTTTAATCTAATTTGAATTAAAATAATAGTGACCCAAAACCATATAAGACAATTAGAAATCAGACAACTTAACGACTTCATAATTACATATGTAGCTAACCCAACAAGCTTATCCAATTTCTTCTCATTAGAGGAAAAGGCAAAAACTCATATTCCTAAACCATGAGGTAACAGAGTGCATATCCTCTGTCTAATATTTATCTAGTCGTATTCTGTCTAACGTTTAAAACTACGTAGTTTCATTAAAAGTAGGGACTAAATGCATAAATATCATTAAAATTACTTTAAAATTATTAGACCCTAACCAAGAGATTAGTGAACCCTACGACGTAGTTTTAATTAGGACAGAATAAGACAGACAAAATCTTGGACAGAAGATCCCGTGTCGAGGTAACAAGATACTAATACTGATAAAAATGAAAATCAAGAACATAAATTGAATGTTATTAATATTTCATTTCATTTCAGTGTTGAAAAATTATGCAATCATGCATATTTGATAAAATTAATAATCTCAAAATTTGAAGATATTTTTCTATATAGCAAATTATATTCGATTTCAAAGGCAAAAGTGAAGGCTTGGAACATCCATACAAAATTGAATGAACATCCATTCACTTAGACCATCTCCAACGTAGCACCAAATTTGGTGATTTGGTGCTACGTTGGCACTATCCTTCTCCAACGTGACGCTATTTCTTGCACCAAATTTGGTGCTGCACTATTTATTGCACCAAATTTGGTGGAAAGCCTTCTTCTTTTTCTTTTTTTTTTAAAGCTATTGTATTATGGTTATTATATATTATTAATTTATATAAATAAATTTATATATATTCTTAATTATGCATTAATGTCAAAATTTTATTTATAATTTTATTTATTAATTTTAAATTAATTCATATATTTTTTAATAATTAAATCACAATTAAACATTTAAAATTTTCATAAAACATAAACATAAAATACATTATGCTTAACACCAACATACAATTTAAAACAAACGCTAAACCAAATATAAAATTAAAAATAAGTACGACACTAAACCAAACATAAATTCATAATAATGTATTTTGAATTTAGTGTTATTGTGTTTTTTTCAGTGAATTATATATTTTGTTTTAATTGTTTCTGGTTTTAATAGTATGTTTTGTATTTTCACGTATAATTAAAATATATAATAAAAATTAATAGTGAATTTATTAATTTTCAAAATTAATTTGTTAAATATGAACTTATTAAATATAGTAAAATTATTAATTTTTAAATATAATAATTATTATATAAAAAATATGTAACAAATTAAATTATATGATGATAATTAGATTATAAAAAAGAAAAATAGAATATTCTATAGAATATTCTTTTTGGTGTAAAAGATGGTGTGAATGGGTTGGAGTTGAAATAGTGGATGGTGCTGAATGGGTTGGAGTTGAAATAGTGGATGGTGCTGAATGGTGTTGAAATAGTTACACCAAATTTGGTGTTTTGGGTTGGAGATGCCCTTAGTAGTCAAATAGTTTCTATTAACGATCATCAGAAAATCACTTATATAGTTGGTGGTATATATTCGGAGATTACCATATAAAAAGAATGATTCTAAGTGAAAAATTCTATCACCTATAATATAGTTCTTTTATCCCCTTTTTATTTTACAAATTTTAATTTCTTCCTCGTCCTCTCACCCATGTTTGACTTTAAATTTTCAAAAATATCTTTTGTTAATTAATGTAAGAAGTAGATATGAGTTGTAATACTAGTTTTATTGTAATGGTACACAACCAAAATAATGAAGAAGAACAATTTGTGAAAAGTATACGAAGGGAAAATATGCAAGTTTTTATCAACAAATAAATGAATAAAACAACAGAAAAAATTTCAGTAACATTGCTCTTAATTATTTTTTTTTTATCAAACAAACAAATGAATTAATGTTAATGTATAGTTAAATATTAAATATAAATTTTCTTCTATTACTACTTGAAATGTTATGTAATGGTTTATAATTTCAAGAATTTCTTTTAAAAATGATTGTGTTTAATAACATTTTGTAGTCTAAATATCTCCATTCTCATTTATATTATATTGGATGTATCTAAATGTAGGAAAGAGAATTTAAATTTTTCTTTAATAGTAATTATCTCATTTCTAAATATAATATGTTCATTTATATATTAACATTTTTGGTAAAACAAACTGCTAATTTTACATAAAGTTGGTTCATATATGAAACAAAAATTAATCACAATTTGAACGCTTAATAAAAGTAAAAGAAAATCAGAAGTAAAAATTTAATAATTATTAATTACTCATTTTATATATAAAACACGTCTTATAGGTGGCCATGGAAAGTAAAAAAAAAATGCATAGACTAAAGTAAAGGATTAAAATAGAAGACAAAAACATACAATATCCAATCTTACATGTAAGGTGGGGAGTTTATATTCTCTCATGCAAACAAACATAAACAAAATCCAAACATCTTAGTACTCAAACAATTATTGGATCCAAAAGCAATGCAACAATGTGCGGCTCAATAACAAGATGAGGATTAGTGAATCCATCCTCACGGTGCTTGTAAACAACGTCCATCAATCGTGCAAGGTTCAGAATTCGCATGAGAATTTCCCTTGGGATAGTTGTGGGCTTGAGAAATTCCTCATTTACGTCTTTCCAAGCATCATTCCCGATTTCTTCGAATTTCTTCATTGCTTCTTCCTCGGATACGTTGTAATGATTCATGTAACAATCAATTCCTGTTGCAGACCTTTGCTTCTCAACCTTAGAATGCAAAAGAGTGTAAAATGTATTAATGTTTTCAGGGGCAAAAAAAAGTTGCTCACAAAACAAAGTTGTATGCATTTTCACCTTAAAGTAGTGAGTTTTATTTTCTTATCTTTTTTTTATATACTTTCATTTTTTGCTCAATTTTCATTGTTAATTTCTCTTCTCTCGTTTTTCTCAATTCATTGGTAAGAGGAAAGGTTTGAGAGCCCAATCCTATAACCAGTGTTTTAAAATTTAGATAAGACTGTGAGGGAGTCAAGTAACTGAGTTGGGTCAATTAATTGGTCCCAATAGTCGAATCGGTTGAATCGGTCGGATGTGTATTAAAATTTTATTAATTATAATTATATTAATATTAATATGTACATAAGCCTAAACATATAAATATGAAAGAAAATATCAACAAATTTCTTATCCTATATATATATATATATATATAAATCACATTTAAGCTAAACAACAAAGCAAACTATAAATATAACACTCAACTTTTTATTCTATTAAATTTCAAAAATAATTTTCTCTTAATTCGTTTTCTTTTAAGAAAATTGTTAGAAAATAAAATATTCTATTTGTACCAATTTAAAACAAACCGAAGTAGTGAACAGTAAATCTGTTTATAAATTTGTAATTGTCTATAAAAATGCATAAGTAAATGTTCTTAGAGATAGTATTCTAAATTAATACTTCTTTCAAATTAATATTGCAAGAAATGATTAAAGCAACAAACTATTGAAATTTAAGCATTTAACCCAAAAAAATAATAACATTCTTTTTCATAATTTTCTCATTGTGATTAATTTTTATGCCATAATAAAAGTAGTATTATTTTGTTTAATTTTACAAATATGTCCAACTTATAAAATCACAATAACATAATGACAGCATTATTTTAGTTAGTTTAATAATTACGCCCAATTTTAAATCCATAAATTCTACATACCAACATTGAAAAAGCAAATTAATTGATTTTCAATTTTCTGGTCATAATCGGGTTTTAATAGAGTTTGAGCGGTTTTAAAATTACCAATTTTTAAGTTAGAATGGTATCGAAGTAGACATAATTCTCGAGCTAACTGGTCGAAACAACCTATCTAGTCCAATAATAACATTTTAGTGCCCACTTTACATATAAGAAGCAGCGTCATTAATAAACCGGTATAGCTTGTTATAGCATGTTAGGCGTTTTGATGATTTAATTTTTTATAAGCTTCTAGTTTTTATTGAATAGAAAATGCCCTAAGAAAATAGTCTCCACTATAAATTAATGGGTTCACAAAGTCGTTAGCTCTATAAATCCGCGTTATCAAATCAAAGATAAACGGAGATCAGATCATTTATCCAATATTTATCATATCTTATCCCGTATAATGTTCAAAACGATGTAGTTTCATTAAAAGTAGGGACTAAAGACAAATTACTCTACAATTATTAGACAGAGATTAGCAAACTCTACGAAGTAATTTTAATGAAGACAGAATAAGACAGACAAGATATTGGACAGAAGATCCCGTGTCAGATAAACGTACAAATTTGGTGTATTGTCTTCATTAACCTAAATCCACATTTTACAAAATTAAAATTAGCAGCAGAGCAGATTAATTCATACCTTATAAGAAGCAACGTCATTAATAAACCGGCATAATTTGGAGGTAGCCTCAAGAATTTTCGGATTTTTTGGTACCCAATTGAACACATCCTCTGTGCCACTCTCCAAAAATAAGAACGAAGCTGGTGCAAGTAGATAGTATCCGGTTGTGATCAATCCATTCCTAATGTAATCTGAAAATACTGGCAGCTCTCTTGTGAAAAGCCAATATGACTGAATGTAGCTTGTCCTCACATATTGTTTCCACTGATCATGAAAACAAGTAAATTTGCATATTAAGATTCAGTTAGAGAGTTTCAAACAGTTGCAATAGGAAGGTTTAAAGATTTTCCTAAGAGCACTTTTGATGAAGTTTGGATTGAGTATTTTATATTTTGTTTATCGAAAAAAACAGTTTTAGTCCCAATGTTTATCTACTCGACACTTTTAGTCTCTAATGTTTTAACCTCAACACTTTTAGTTCCCAAACTCATAGAAAATATGCATTTTTAGTCCTCAATGTTTGTTATTCGACATTTTTTTCCCATTTATAAAAATATTGTACTTTTAATTTATTCAATGCAATTAAATAACTACAAACATAATTCCTATGTGACAATTAAATTTCTCATAAATCTAATGTCTAACAATTGATTTTCAAACTTTTGCTTCAAATAAAATAAAATAAACTTGACCCACTTGTAATACATATCCTAGGGATTTTTTTTATTATTTTATTTTAAGCAAAATTTTAAAAAATCAATTACCAGATATTAGATTTATGAAAAATTTAATTGTTATATAGGAATTTCATTTTTAGTTGTTTAATTGTATTAAGTAAATTAAAAGTGTAATATTTTTATAAAATATTGTACTTTTAATTTATGCAACGCAATTAAATAACTACAAACATAATTCCTATATGACAATTAAATTTCTCATAAATCTAATATCTGACAATTGATTTTCAATTTTTTGCTTCAAATAAAATAAAATAAACTTGACCCACTTGTAATACATATCCTAACATAGGAATTTTTTTATTATTTTATTTTAAGCAAAATTTAAAAAATCAATTACCAGATATTAGATTTATGAGAAATTTAAATGTTACTTAGGAATTTTATTTTTAGTTGTTTAATTGTATTAAGTAAATTAAAAGTGCAATATTTTTATAAATTTAGGAACTAAAAGTATTGAATTTAAAATATTAAGGACTAAAAATGTCGAATATGCAAAATATTGGGGACTAAAAATGCCCTTTTTTCTACAAGTTTGGGGACTAAAATTGTTGAATAACAAACATTGGGAACTAAAAATGTCGAGTAACAAACATTGGGGACTAAAAATGCACTTTTTCTATGAGTTAGGGGACTAAAAGTGTTGACATTAAGACATTGGGAACTAAAAGTGTCGAGTAGATAAACATTGGGGACTAAAACTATTTTTTTCCCATTTTGTTTATTATCTCAATTTGAACATATTTAGAACAAACTTCAAATTAGAATTTCAGATAGAGAGCCCAAAGAAAATGTTTTAAGGTGAAGTGGAACATAAATGGATGACAAAGCATTATGTAATACCCCATACCTCTTCTTTGTAGGTGGAGAATGCATAGGACCTTCCTTGTTTAGTTAACTCCTTATCAAGCCACTCACTTAAATTTAAAAGAACCATATACATAGGTTTCATGTACTCAGGGAGTTGATTAATTTCCTTGACATCCCACCTTTGACCAAAGAAAAATTCAAAAATTGTAATAATAAGTACTGGATAATGTTGAGCTAAAGAAGAAATGGGAGAAAAAATAACATTCTTCCACCTTTTTCTATTTCCCTGAAATTTTTGAATCAAATGTTCGTTTCAACGACAAATTAATTTGGTGATCGATCTCCTTCAAACTGTTCTTGTAACATCTTATTTAATTAACTGCATATTAAAGTTTTTTTTTTTCATTTGGCTAACTCCGTCGGTTGGGTGTTACTCTCAATTTTATTAATTTCAAAAGATTTTTTGATAGTGAACATACCCAAATACCATCGTCACAGCAATTGATAAGATTAAACGAGGAGAACATCATATTGAAGTACCGATACCTTTCTACTGCATCTCTGAATGCTCTTAGTTCGTCGAGTGTCCCGTAGGCATCATATGTGTCATCTACTATCAAAAGAATGACGAGTATTTTGGCAAGGATGATTCGGCCAAAAGAGTATTGAGGCTCAACGAAGACTATTAAGGCTAGAAAAAAACATTCAACGAATCGATCTCTTGAATAAGGAACGTTGGATGTAATTCCCAAGTCCTCGCACCAGCTGTAATGCGAATTCCAAAATCAAGAAAGAGAAAAATATTTAGATGAGATAGGGATAAAGAGAATCATGTCCCTGTCAAGTGAACATTTAGTTTCACGGGCCAAACATTACGTGCATTTCCATAGCTTAAAAATGATAAGAATAATATTTTACATTCTTATAGAAAAAAAATTAATATGTGTAAGGCCTTTTATGAAAAATTTGATTTCTTGAGTGGAATTTTTTTTTTGAATATTTCTCTTTTTTTTTTGTCTTGGATATTTAAGCTTAAAATTGCTTATTTTCAAAAGAAAGTCAGGAAATAAATTGAGCTGGATCCTTTGCTTTTCTTAAACTTTTGAACTGTGATTTTTTAAAGGAAAAAAAAAATACAATTTTAGTCACTAAATTTTTAAGTAGAGGCACTTTGGTTCTTAATAATTTCGGACATTTCAATTTGAATTCTAAATTTTGTAACCAATATAAACAATTGATGGATTTTCTTTGTTGGTTGACTGAAATTAATTTGGGCTGTGGATAATCTAGGTAATTAAAAACATTGCTTAATGGAAGTACGTACCTTAATATCTCAGCAAGTTCTTGTCTGTGCAATATTTGTAGTAAGTTGTAATCCAATTTGGCAAGCCTTAAGAGTAAAGGATTTTTGTTTTCTTCCTCCTCGTAGACTGATATGTAATGGCGTGCCTCTACTCTAGGCATGCCCCTATGCAACGACTGCTCAAGAGCATGATTAACTTGTTTCGCAAGGGAAGTATTCATTGCCTGATCAACTCCACATTTTTTTAGATGAATGGTTGCGAAAGAGAGGGCTTCTTCTAAAATGGTGTCTTCATGAGTCCTCACATGAGCAGCTTCATATAAACTTAAAACACCCTTTATGTCACTGCTTAGGGATTCTTTGAACTTACCATTACCATTCAAGAATTTATCAAAGATCCCTGATATGATCCACCAATTATTTAGTTGCTGCTAAAGTTTTACATTATGAATCACAAAAATAGAGGAAATATTAATCTTGGCACCAACATACCAGAAGGAATGTTAAAACCATGCTGCCTCAACAGTCGAAAGTGAAGTGCTGTTGCATGCAAATCATTTTGTGGATGCTCTTCAAAGTTTGCATTTTGATGGAAAATTTCCTCTAATAGTTGGTCAATTTCTTTCACATAGTGGTACGAGATGCCAAGTTGTTCAACAGTGCCTATCAAGCTCAATTTTTCGATTGTTGTCATTTCTTTAACTTTTAGCATACTCCTCACTTCTTCCTTAAATGTTTCAATCTCTTTGGCTTGCATGTTGTACGCCTGAGAAGAGCAAATAGAAATCCTTCTTAAATTTATCCTCGTTTGTATTCTTGAAGGAATCACACGAAGCGAAAATGGCAAAAAAGAAACAAAACAAAACAACAAAATACGAACATTAGTACATTATTATTTGATAATTACACATTGTAATTATAAATTTATAGTACTTATGGAGAAACTTCTTTTTTCCAGCTCATTATGTAAATTTGCACTTCTAAATTCTATGATTTGTTGAGGTGCAATGGTGCTAATGAATTGAAAACATGCAAGCATTGTAATGCTTTTAAAAGAGCTTTATAAACGTGAAGGGGTTGGGTTGGGGAATCAATATTGTGGCTACAACTGAAAGAAAAACAGGCTAAGAATTTAAAGAAATATAACCTGCTTGTCCACAGTAATTGACTTGAAACGTTCTGCCCAAATGTTTTTTGCAAAATCTCCGATGGGGCGAAGAATTTCATCCTGGTTGTTTAAGGGATTAAGACCGTCTCCTGTGGCCATTCTGTTGGTTAGTATTAATGAAAACACTAATGCAGTACCATGTATGATGAGTTCTTGCCTTCTTGGTGGAGATTGCGAGCAAATCCATGGATATTTATAGATAAAAAAAACCATTTCTTTAAGTCACTACACTTTGTGCGTGTAGTTATACCATTTGATCAATAATTGTCTGCCATTCAAAATCATCATGAATGGATATAGATGGCATGGAACTTTTTATTCCACTTTGACCCATAACTGTCTACCACTCAAAATCATCATAAATGGATATAAATAGCCTCCAAGTTGCTGTTGCACTTTGCCTCCATGCCCTCCACTTGTGGTTGTGGATGAGTTTTAGATTTTTTTTTTTTTTTCATCTTTTCAGCAAGCTTCAATTTCAGTTTTGTTCATTTAAACTTTCACTTCAAAATTTTCATTTTTTTTTTATTTTTTTGGATGAGGTATATGTGTATTTAAAGTTTGATATTTTTAGGTTTTGATATACTTAGAAGTTAGATGTTTCACACTACAAATGGCTGAACATTAATACCATTATATTTTTACTTTTTCTATAATTTTTTCCATTTGTTTGGGTTTTAGTTTTTGATAGTTAAAACAATTATGCCAATCGAATTGTTCTTCAAGATTGTTTGTTTTTTGATACAATTATTCTTTTTAAATAATGATAAAACTTTTTTGTTTGGGAAACTCTATACACAAGGTGCGCAGGCAGCCCAATTTTATTAATGAGTAATGATAGACACAGTGAAAAATATTAGTGAAAATTAATAGTCATTGATGCGGCATGTATAAAAAAACAAAATCATCCATTATGTATAAAAGACAAAATTATGTACCACCTTATAAAAAACTGACACGTATACAATCACTTATCCCTTATGGTTCACGTATCATTTGGTTAGAGTATTAGTTTAATTTTAAAAAATGAGATAACTAACTAAAATTACACGTGTCAATTTTTTTTATAAAATGCTACATTAAAGTAGTACAACATATCTAAATTTACATTTTATACCCGTCACATCAATCACTATTGATTTTCACTAATATTTTTCACACTACTACAGAATATATAATTTAAAACGGTCTATTTAAAACGGTTATTAATAACCCGTTTTAAATAATTGGGGCGGTGACATTTTTGTAATAAGAATTAGGAAAACGCAAACTTTCTAAAACGGTTACATTATAACCGTGTTAGAAAGTCTCTTGATTTCAGTTTCTAAAACGGTTCGTGAGACAACCGTTTTAGAAACTGTTATCATCTCCGTTTTAAGAACGGTTTCTAACTAACCGTTTTAGAAAATGTACCGATAAAAATCTCCCCAGCATTTTCTTCTCCTGTAGAACAAAAATATTTCAAACACCTATCTGTTTTCATTTCGCGCAAATAACTTCATCGCCATTCACTTCACCTCATTGCCGTTCGCCACCCGTCCCAACCTTTGCCGCCGCCGTCGCCGTCGCCAATCGTCGTCGTCGCCTCCGTCGCCGCGTAACAGTCCCGAGTTTGCCGCCGTTCGCGCTGTCGCCAATCCCCCGAAGTCACCAAAGAGAGGTGAGTTCGGATTTTAGAAATACGGCGTTAATTGGTGTTTAAAAGCAGGGTTTCTTTTTCTAATTGGTTTCTTTGCTGTAGAAGAAGAAACGAATCGAAGCGCCACAGAACTGGATAAAGAGCTGTTGTTTACGCAGTTGATACTGAAAAAAACGTA
Organism: Ophiorrhiza pumila; assembly: GCA_016586305.1. NCBI lineage: Eukaryota > Viridiplantae > Streptophyta > Magnoliopsida > Gentianales > Rubiaceae > Ophiorrhiza > Ophiorrhiza pumila. The sequence goes on along the minus strand of BLIW01000008.1, from coordinate 5,344,738 downwards.
CCCTTTTTTTCTTTTACTCAGTACGATTATAGAATTCGTGTTTATGAAATTTTAACTGTAAAAAATTGGCACTTGCAACCCACTACTTGTGTGCGTTTTGACGCACTACTTTTGTTTGATAATTTGATGAATGGATTATGTAACCTATCAGTTTACTGAAGGAATGATGCTGGTGTGTTTGAAATTACTTTCGATTTCAGAAAGTTAATCGAAATGTGATTGTTATATGCGTTTATATTCAATCACTACTACAAAAATCGCCTGTTACACCGGTTAAAAAAGGCTATTTTACACCGGTTATTTGAAAATTGTACCGGTGTATATACAGGCGCGGTAAAACGTGTATTTTTTTACACCGGTTAAAAATACCTGTTTAAAAAAACTATTTTAACACCGGTTATTTATCAACCGGTGTAAATTATTTATTTTTACACCGGTTTACTAACTGTTGTAAATATTTTACTTTTAACAACCGTTTATTAACCGCTGTATATGTCTTTATTTGTTAGACTCGTGGGAATTTCTTCTTACACGGGTTCTGGAAAAACCGGTGTAAAAAAAATATTTTAACACCGGTTTTATATCCGGTGTAAAAAAATCATTAGATATTTACACCGGTTATAAGAAACCGGGTGTAATATATTGATTGAATTTTTTCTACACCGGTTATAGAAACCGGTGGTAATATATATGGACATCTTTTTTACACCGGTAATTATCACCGGTGTTAAAAAAGATTTAATTTTTTAAATTGATTGATTGTTTTATTAGCCCAGAGTTTACAAACATCAATCCAATTACATTACATTCACAATGCAATACAAAATTGCCATTACAAGTAACAAGAACCCATTGCACTTAAACAGCCAAACGAATCTGTCTACATTCATAAGTATTGCCTATACATATATTTACATCTACATATCTATAAAATGTCCGAAGAAATAATGAATCAACCTTATATGTCAGTTATTACCCGACAACGCTTCGATCTCATTAATCATTACATCTATGGGCCCATGCTTGTCCAAACACTTCCCAAATCTGATTTTGTTTAATGCCTTCTCATCTTTTTTGAAGAACTGAGACATTCAAATAAAGTCATTACGTTGATTAATAACTGATATACAAACAACATCCGGATTTGAGTATCAAAATATATGAAACTGAATTACACAACAAACCCAAAAAACCTTCTTGATATCCTTATGCTCTATGGCTCCTTGGAGTATGATCTCTCGCATGTACCGACAACACATAATAACCACATTTCAATTTGAGCCTGCTTCTTGTGCTACAATTAATAACCCTCTGTCATATAAAAAATCCTGTACATTTATAGACCTTTTTCCGAACAATTGGAGCACGCTTACATTATCTCTATCCATTTAATTGGTTTATGCGTCGACAACACGATACCCTTTCAATTTCTTTTTGATACATCGTAGCTACACTGTACAAGACAACATGTAAAATCTTATAAATAAGAATTTACCTACTAAACATGGGTTAATATCAACTAAAATTTTTCGAAAAAGTTAGAATAATATAAATACGTTTCATCAAATTCGTAGCATTGCATCCTCGTGGGCCTGAATGCACTGGATCAAACCCAGTACACAGTCATGTCCTGTGGTCTTTAATCGGCATTAGCATCCAGTGTGCACTGAAAAATTATATGGAGATAAAATATTCCAACATATCAATGAATAAACCTATTGAAAATGCGGTTAAAAAAGCAAATCTATTGAAATTTATTTACTTTAGAAAATACAGCGCTAGGTATATGCTCTTGTATCCAGTCTTCAGGGTAGACACGATGTACTCGACTCTATCTGACATGATATTCCCGTACGGTTGTATATAATGTGGTGATAGGAACCCTATCCCACTTTGACCCCGTTCTACACATAATGCATACATTGTCCTACGACATAAAATTGACAAATATAAGGACACGCGTGATTAGTTAAACTATATTGTCCACAATAACGAATAAAAAAAAATAAAGTTGAAACTTTAATAACATATACGAACTTACTTTATGAACACGTGCATGCAATCACCCGTCACCTGTTCACACAAGAAGAAGTCATTGAGGCTCTCATTAGTAAGCAATATTGGAAACTCAGTGCCCGCTATTACTTCCGGCATATTGATTGTGTAGAGAGCGTCACTCGTATGTTTGGTCACCAGCTTGCACAATAACCGTAGTGATCCCTCGAGTTGTGATAATAATGGCTCATCCGTTTCTCGCGGTTGGGGCACCACTTTTGTTTTCTTATGTTGGGGAGAGTTCGTTACCTCTTTCGAACCTTTCGGGTCCGGTACCTTCACAACATTAAATAAGTAATTAGAGATGTTTATTAATAAAGATATACAAAGAAACTCATTGAATAATATATAAATACACCTCCAACTCCGCATCGGTGCAAATCGCAACCAATTCTCTCGGCCACTCTAAAAACAATCCAGATCCTTTCCTAACTGTCGTGGCCTCCTCGTCCGGAAACGGCAACGGCGCATCATCTTCGATAGAGGTAGTGATATTTACCTTCACTCTGTTCTGCATTACCTCTTTCCCGTGATGCATGGATAATTTATACAGCGTCCCTTTAGCCACAAGCCACCTCCCTTCGGTATTATCAATCACAAAAAGGCTACATTGTGATCCCTCCTGTGAATAATAAACAATTATAGTATATATTTATAATTGTCTAACTTGAAATAATTTGAAAAGGAAATAATTCATATTTGGTACCTCGAACTCTCCCAATGAATCTGGGGGTCCATCACCGGAGCATACCGGTTTCTGCTTTGTCCCCACCTCAATGCTTATATTCTCCTGTTGTTTCATTGATACTTCGGTGCTAGGAAATTGTAAGACATCTGGTGTAGGAAAAACAGGAACTGGTCTGCCCAAATCGCTGAACAGTTTCTGCATTTGCTCAGACCAGAACTTCATCTCCGCTCTGCATTGAGCGTGAATGTCTACATTACTAGTTCCACTGGAAGATGAGGCCCCGAATACTTCAGACTTCCTCATCCGACCCCCAACACCCCGTAATCGACCAGGGTGATCTTTCTTTCCCGTAGCCAGCACAAGAATGTCTGTGCTTCCCTCGCCAACGGTCTCTCCTTGACTTGAGCGATTTGTCAACTCATCCTGATAAATATTTTAATGTACTTATCGGAGTATAATTCACATTACAAATTAATATTATTATACACTTTATTTAATTCAATAAATTATACTTACAATTCTGGCACTAACGTCTCTGGCCGCTTCGCTAGAAAATTCACCGTTCTTGTTCTTGTGCCCTTCCTTGAAGAGAATATGACGAGGAATCGGTGACGGCGGAGAGGTTGTTGCACGGGCCTCCTCTTCCGTCTTACCGGACTGGATCTGACTTTGTATTTTTGCCTCAAGTTTTTCACGCATAAGCTTCTTTTTCAACTTCTTATATCCACCACGAGACATTGTGTGGTGGAGTTTGTTTTTGTTCGAACTCTCTTGGCTTGCAAGCCGCTTTGGCTATTTCTCCGAACAGCAGGAAACACATATCATTCAAATTCTAACGTCACATTAAATGAATAAACATTGGATACAATAAAGTAGTACCTGCCATTCTTCGCTTAATCGATCTTTTCGGAACATATCCCATGTATCCCTAGTAAGATAAGGATATTTAGCACATGGGTCTACATGCGTTAGGCTTCCAAATATAAACCTGCTCAAGCTTGTCTTCCACCCCCGCCAACGTTCCCCAGCATGGACTAACCACTTCTTCTTCAGCTTCGATATGGACTCAAATTCAAAGGTACTCTAAAGAAAACACAAAATAACGTTACTGAACGGAAACCATAATATATATAGAAAGAAAATATGTGAAAACACATTAAGAAGGACAAGTAATATGTTGCACATACCATTACTTCAGCACAAATCATTTCCTTGATGTTGGCATCGACCGCACGCCACGACTTAAATTGCACAACATTAACTCTACTGCGCGTCATCAAGGCAATAAAATTAACCCATTCATTATGTGATTTGTCAGTCGTCGGCTCACCGTCATCATCAAAAGAAATAGCCGTCTTTTCTCCTCGTGCCCTCCTTTCCAATAGATCGCGCGACATTTGGTTCCTTTTCTTCCATATTGTGCAAGTGTTTGATCAGCCCCATCCCGGTGTTTGATTTTGGGTTATTATCCATGAGAAAGCTTTTGTAGTATACAAAAGTTAATGTCAGGAAAGGATATTTATCATGTAAAATATCACCAGAAACAGTAATGAAATTCCTTGCAGTGATTCGCGTGATTTTGATCATATGTGTGAAATATTCATTACTAGACATACTAATTCAAGCACTTCAGCAAAATTATTGTTGATGAGAGCATAAATTGTAATATCCAGATTCCAAAATCAATATAACATTCCTTGTGCATAACGAGGGGTAACCAGGAGTCTCAAAAGAACGCATATTGCAGTATACTTCACTATTATCATCCAAATTCCATATATGTATTAACAATCGAATTGGAAAACCCGTTTGCGTGCAAGCCGTATACAACACTATTACCATATCCAATTTGTCAAAGAACCCACCAACATTAACACAGCAAGATGAACCGATAAGTTTTTTTACTATTAAATTTGCAATTATTTCTTTCGGCATGCTAATATTACATCAACTCCCCCAATCAAAGTCAAAGATACTCCCTTTCCAAACTGTCATGAAGGAAAAACAATTGAAAAGCAACATACATTATGACCATTTCATTCTGCTACATGATGAATGCACAATACCTGGAAGAGCGTCAAATAATCGGAAATGGAGAGTAATAAAAATTGAACGAAAGGTGTAAACAACAGGTGTCGACGGATGTGACGGATACGTCGACGTTGGAGATTGCAAGAGATATCGCCGACGGAGGTGTATAAGATTTTTTTTTCACAATGATGGAAGTGAAATTAGAGGTGAAAATGGCGGTGTATTTTGGAGCCTAAAAAGATGAGGGCGCGCCGACTGAAATAGACAGACTTTGGAGAAGGTGCCAGAGCTGATTAAAAAAATACTTACTACACCGGTTAAACAAAAAAACCGATGCAGAACGTCTGTTTTAACACCGGTTATTACATAACCGGTGTAACAAATGATTTTTAAAACTTGTGTTTTAATTTTTCAAATTGCTATTACAGTGTGGGTACAACAATCCACAATAAAATAAATCCACAATAAATAAATAACATAACATGTTTTTATTGTATTTTATTTCCATTTAAAAATTCGTACCAATATGCTTACGTGTAAACCATAATAAATAAGATAAAAAAATTAAACTTGTTAATTTATGTGGTAACTGTGATGTTTTAGACATAATTTGATATTTTCTTTAAAACTTGTAAAATGCATATATAATGCAACTTGTAAACTATATATAAGTTACAGTTATAATGAACTATATTTACTGAAACTTGTAAACTTGTAATTTAAAAACTCTGTGCCCTGTGTATAAAAATTCATAATTAAACATTACTATAATCGTAGTTATAAGATTAATGCATAGTTACACAATATGAATGTAACTAAGTTAATAATCCAAAAATAATTGTAATGTACCAAAACAAATTTTTAATTACCAAGAAATCTATACATGAAACGTTTTTGTTAAACCGGTTACTACATAACCGGTGTATTATTAACATTGGTTACACCGGTTACTAAATAACCGGTGTACGTAGACAGTTTTTACACCGGTTATTTAGTAACCGGTGTAAACAACATGTGTATCAACTATTTTAATATTGCAAAATGCATTATTTCAATTCCACGTTTTGAAATTGTTTTCAACTATTTTAATGTACTATTGCAAATTGCATATAATTGTTGTTCCAATTCGACTTGGAATACAAAATCATAATAATCATACAAAATCATAAACGCATAATTAAATATATGTAATTTGAACTTGTAAACTTGTAATTTCAACTATGTGTGTCCTATGTATGCTATATTCATAGTTACACACTACTAAAATCGTAGTAATAATCCAGAAAATCATATTTACATAATATTAATGTAAATGAGTTAATCATACAAAAATAATTCTAATTTATCAAAACAAATTTTAAATTACCAAAAATTTATTAAACCGGTTACTACATAACCGGTGTAATAACGACAGTAATTAATATGCTAAAGTGTGAACTGTAAAGCATAACAACACTAATGAAATCATAGTTAAACAGTAATAAAATCAAAGTTACACCCTACACAATAATTTCCTTGAATAATATGAAAGTTATTAAGTACAATTCAAATCTATTTACAAAATACGTGAATAATAACTTAAACACTACATCTCACGCCAAGGTCTTTCTTTTATTTGACAGAGGATCATCAACCCATATGCCTTCCACGTGATCAGTTCGGAGAATGAATGCATCCATATTCCGGTCCTCTTCAATTGTGCTCAGTGCGGGGAAACCTGATGAGAATGGGGGGACATCGGGATTATTATCATTATCAATTTCATCACCGACCTGATTTTTCTTCCCGTGTAGGACAATTGACCATTTTTTATCAATAGGATCTGAGACATAAAATACTTGTTTTGCCTGGGAAGCAAGTACGAAAGGTTCCCCTTTGAAACCTTCCCTTTTCAAATCCACAAGTGTAAATCCCGATTTATCGATTCGAACGCCGTTCTTGTTGTCCACCCATTTGCATTTGAAAATTGGGACTTTAAATTTCACATAGTCAAGCGCCCATATCTCCTGAATCGTCCCATAATAAGACATATTAGAGTACACTGGATTTCTATCTCTTGAACTAGACTCGTGTAAAGCCTCAGACACTAATGTAACGCCACTATTTTGCGTTGCGCTACTGTCATCTGCAGCCTTCGTAGAAATGAAAATCCATTAATGTCATAGCCCGAATACGATAGCACAACGTGACTGGGCTTATATGCTAACCAACTTAATGTGTCATGAACAGTTTGGTCACGAACAGCAGCACTTAACCAATTCACAAATGTTCGATTGTGTTCATTGAGTACATACCTGTCAGTCCAGCTACGATGACTTTCCTTTATTTCACAAATATGAGCATTCACATAAGGCTGCACCGGTTTAGAATTTCGCAATACATATAGATGCGCATTGTTCAACTCATCATTGGAAGGGGTAAACAATTTACCTGCCGATGTCCCTTTTCCTGTGATCCGTTCGTCATGGCCAGGCTTTGGTAGTCCAATAGCATTCGTATCATGCAAGTATCCAGTGCAAAACTCAATAACCTCTTCAGCTATATACCTTTCAACAATGTTTGCATCAGGATGATAGCGATTTTTCACATAACCCTTCAAGACTTTCATATATCGCTCAAATGGATACATCCAGTGCAAATATACAGGCCCACAAATCTTTATCTCCCTAACTAAATGAACCACCAAGTGCACCATAATGTCAAAAAAAGCTGCTGGAAAATACATCTCAAGTTGGCACAAAACTACGACAATTTCATCTTGTAGCTCATCAAGCCTGTCACGATCAACTACCTTGCTACATATCGCATTAAAAAGTAACAAAGTCTAGTTATGCTGTACCTGACATGTTTAGGCAAGATAGATCGAAGTGCAATAGGTAGGAACTGCTGCATCAACACATGACAGTCATGTGATTTCAATCCAACCAATTTCATATCTCCCAAAGAAACTAGGCGGCTTACATTTGAAGAATATCCTGATGGGACCTTTATGCTCTTGAGACTCTCACAGAAGCTCTGTTTCTCTTTCCGTGACAATGTATAACAAGAGGGGGGCAAGTATGTGCGATGTCCTTGAATCACAGGTGCTAAATTCGCCCTAATACCCATATCAACCAAATCAAGTCTCGCTTTATAACCATCTTTTGTTTTTCCAGGTATATTCAAAATAGTACCCAACAAACTTTCACATATATTTTTTTCAATATGCATCACATCGAGACAGTGTCTAACATCAAGTGTCTCCCAATATGGAAGATAAAAAAATATAGATTTTTTCTTCCAACAACTTTTATTATGATTCTTGCAAGACTTTGTATATTTTCCAAATTCCACATTGATATCCTTCACATGATCATGAACCTCCTTCCCACTCAAGGCAATTGGAGCATGTCTGAACTCCTGTTTCCCATTGAAAGCTCTTTTCAATCGATGATATGCATGGGCCTGAGGAAGAAATCTACGATGTCCAAGATAGACTGTCTTGCGCCCATGTACAAGCTGACATAATTCTGTATTCTCATCACATATAGGACATGCTTGGTGTCCTTTAACACAAAATCCAGATAAGTTCACATATGCAGGAAAGTCATTTATAGTACAGAATATCATGGCACGCAATGTGAATGACTCCTGACGATGTGCATCAAACATCAACGCCCCTTTATCCCACAACTTCTTCTAGTCCTCAATTAGGGGGGCTAAGTAAACATCTATGTCATTTCCAGGTTGGCGTGGATCTGAAATCAGTAATGACATCAAAATGTATTTGCGCTTCATACACAAGTAAGGAGGTAGATTGTAAATAACCAACATTACTGGCCAAGAGCTATGTGTACTGCTTAGACTACCGTAAGGATTCATCCCATCCGTACACAATCCTAATCTCAGATTTCTTGCATCTCTACCAAATGAGAGGTAAACCGAATCAATCTTTTTCCACTGATCAGAATCAGCAGGATGCATTATCATCTTGTCGTCTGTGGAAATATTGCAATGTGCATACCACGTCAAATTTTTAGCATCTCCAGAATTGGCAAACAATCGTCTGAGTCTCGGTATTATAGGGAGATATCATAACACTTTCACCGGTGATGATTTCTTCTTCGCATTTATATTGTCTTCAAAACCATCACGAACTTGCTTCTTTTTGAAACGAGAAACATAACATTTAGGACAGTACAATGAATCTTGGTATTCATTCCTATATAGTATGTAATCGTTGGGGCAGGCATTTATTTTCTTATACTCCATACCCATAGGACACAAGATTTTTTTAGCCTCATAAATGCGATTCGGAAGTTCATTACCTTCTGGCAGTACATCCTTCAGTAAAGTCAACAGTGCTGTAAAACTAGAATCAGTCCACCCATGTGCAGCTTTCAAATTGTACAGCTTTAAAGTAACGGATAATCGGGTGTAATTAATACACCTAGGATATAGAGGCTTTTCCCTATCATTCAATAACGAAGCAAGAATATCTGGCGTATCCGCAAAACTACCGACCATGTTCTCAACCATATCATCCAATCGATCATTTTTCATCGTGACATCATCTTCTACCGCATATTCTCCTTGTTTCGATGCATATTCACTCTCGCCGTGCCAGATCCATATTTTATAAGTCGGATCAAAACCCCTCCGATACAAATGGTCTCTTATACAGGGTCGTCGAACAAAGCAAAATTCTTGCAATCCTTACATGGACAGTAGATGTACTTGGAATTCTTATAAGCAGATTTAATAAATTTCTCAACCTCTTCTTCATACGCAGATGTTGTTCGATCACCAAATATAATATCATTACGATCCATGAATATCGCACCCTTTGAATCATTCCAAAGATAATTATAATAAGTTAACCAACAAAATAAGTGCATTAATCGATGCTAACGTAATTTTACATCATATGACTGAAGCAACAAAATAAGAAGAAAAACTAATAAATATTGGTTATGCAACTGTGTGAATAAAGCTGAAAAGTATACACCTGAACGCCTAAATAAAACAACAAAACAAACATTTAACTAAATATTTTACCAATATGAAGCAAATATATATTGAAATCTACAATTGTACAAAGGCTTTTTATAAATGAAATGCAGAGCTAGAAATATATGTCAAAAATCCAACGAATGAGAATTAAAACTATATAAAAGTGATCAGTTTATATGTAACTACCTAACCTCAGATGGTTGCGTTGAAAGAAGAAGAGTGATATTGTAGCTTCTGATCTGTTATTTTACCAATTTTCGGGCGCAGCTGTTGGAAAAAAGTCGTAGTTCTTACGATGGAGATAATGCTGATGAAGCTGTTGGAAATAATTATATTTGTTATTTACACCGGTCGTAAGAAAATCGGTGCAAATTGTTAACTTTTTACACCGATTGTAACAAAACCGGTGTAAATAGACAAATAATTACACCGGTTATAGAAATACCGGTGTAAATAGTTAATATATTTAAACCGGTTATAGAAAAACCAGTGTAAATAGTTAACTATTTTACACCGTTTTTCATACAACCGGTGTAATAAGTATAAAACCTTCTTTAATATTACAATAATGCCACCGCGTTTTTCTATTACACCGGATTATGTGTAACCGCTCTAAAATATAGTTTTTTCGATGTCGGAAATAAATGATTATTACAACAAAGCATTATCATAATAATATTACAACATATAAATTAATAAACAACATTAGTTTATAATTTTAATTAAAATAGACATTGCGATAAAAGATGAGAAGATCACATTGTCTAAATTTTTTTACAGGCAAATAGAATAAACTTTCATCATCTGCCCATCAAAAGCCAGCAACGAACACTTCTACATGATTACACCAATTTCTGATTAGAAAAATTTTGGAAACATAATCTTCAGCATAGTTATAATTCCTTTTTGGATCTCTGGGTCGGCGTGTAGCTCTCCTGCATCAAAGTGTATTTTATTCGAATCAAGTTCATCATCAATATGGAGATTGATGTTTTCCGGTTGGTCATTCGCTTCTATTGATTCTGAAACGAACGAATCAAATCCATCATGAATATGGAGATTGATGTTTTCCGGTTGGTCAGTTGCTTCTATTGATTCTGAAACAAACGAATCAAGTCCATCGTCAATATGGAGATTGATGTATTCTGGTTGGTCGTTTGCTTCTATTGATTCAGAGACAAACGAATCAAGTTCCTCCGAAGTTTGAGTGTCGTCCATCGCAATTGCTGTTGAAGTTGTTTTCATGGTGGAGTAGAATATAAAAAGAAGAAAAACTAAATAATTACCACACAGATTGTAGTTAACTTATATGCTAAAAAACGTAATTAATTACGATCCCTTTAATTAACGAAAAACATAATTGCGTACCTAATATTACATCATATAAATTAATTAACAAAATCAGTTTCTGATTTTAATTAAAACAGATCTATATATATATATGTCAATGCTATGGCGAATGAGAAGAGAAATAATATAAAAGTTATCAGTCACTAACCTCAAATGGTTGAGTTGAATGAACGAAAGTTAAATTGTAGCTTCTAATGATGGATTCAAAAAGATTTCGTGCGCACCTTTTCGAAATAATTCGTAATTCTTACGGTAGAGATGATCCAATTTCAGTACCTGTACAGGATATACCTAAACAGAAAACAAGTAGCTCACTGACTTAAGTTGGAGCAGAAGGAAAAATATGTGGTTATACGACGTTGTTAAAGTGGTGTATAAAAACTACCACTTTTGACACCGGTTATAAGAAAACGGTGTAAAAGGAACACTTTGTACACCGGTTATAAGAAAACCGGTGTGAAAAGTGCACTTGTAACACCGGTTGTTTGATAACCGGTGTAAAAGCTTCTGCATATCAATAAAGAAAACTAGGGAAAGAAAATTACTAAGCATATCAAATTACTGAAATAAAATGTCATTACAAATAAAATAATTAAAATTGTCCATAAAAACAGATTTTAGATGCTTATTTTTGGGATTTTTTCATTGGACTCTCTTCCAGCTTCTCTTCTTCCTCATTTATGTCAACTCTCGTGCGCTTATTGCTTTGCGTCATCTGACCTCCTAGACGATGTATCTCCCATTCTAATGCATGCTTTGCGTCAATATAATGTCCCAGTTCAATAGATTGCTTGCGAAATTCCTCCTTTTCGATCTGCAAAGTTATAACTCCCAGTTGATTTTATTGAAGTAAAACTGTCGTAGTTTGCTTACTTTAAAAGCATATAGAAACAGTACCTTATGCCTTTCTTCCAACTGCATAACCCTTTCAACTGCCATCTTCAGTTCCGATGTTGCTCTTGCATTCTGAAATAACAAAAAATTGCTGACCATGCCAAATAAACAGCATTCACAAAAGTTGATAACTAAAATATTCCATTATAATTGAGATTGACATAGCAACCTCAATTTGGTACCTTTTGCTTCTCAAGTTCAAGCAATTGCATCGCCTTTTCATCGACAGGCTGTTGCTTCTCCAACTCAGTCTCACGAGCTATAAGCTCGTTTTGCTGTTCTTGTAGCATCTTTACGAGTCCCTCCATCTTCAGTAACTATGATAAACATATGCAAAAAGTCATAAGAAGTAAGCAATGGGGTTGTGTCTATTCTCTGCAATAAGCAAACCCACAGACCAATAGTTGGAAGAAACAATTTTGATTCAATTCAACAAATATCCAGTGTACTTAATGAACTTTAATTGGACAACAAAACGAAAAAAAACACAGAAAATATGAAATTGTCAGCTATTTTCTATCCGAAGCAATAAAATTCATAACACACATCTCAAACTCAAAAATATGGAAAAAAGGAAAAAACCCCATACCAGTGCCCTAAAAGATTCTGATCAATACAAAAAAAAACCACTAAATTTTAGATTTATTTAACACTTAAATTAGCAAAACCCACAGAAGTATCATGACTATTTATAGGAATGAAGGATCATGACTTATGGGAATCAAGGGTCGTGACTTATCTTCATTGAATTTGCCAACTAGGATACTGTGAAACCCTTCAATTTTCTTCAGCCCCTCCAGTTTTCCTCAGCCCCTTCAATTTTATTATGCCCCTTCAGTTTTCTTCTGCCGACGTATCCGCTACCACCTAAGCAAAACCATTCAGTTTTAATTTTAAACTTTTAATGTACATTACATTTGAAATATTCGTATTTACTGAAGGTCTATAGTCTCGGAGTTCAAATCAAAGAGATTTTTTTGTTCGATATAAAGATAAAGAAGAAGAACTTAAGAAATCATAGTATTGAATCAAAAATAGTAAAAACTTCTTACACTGGTTATGCTTATAACCGGTGTAAAAAAAACTTTCAAAAACTTTCTACATCGGTTATTTTTAAAACCGGTGCAACAAAAACTTTCAAAAAAATTTTACACCGGTTATTCGTATAACCGGTGTTGAAAAAAACTATTCAAAAATATTTTACACCGGTTATTCTTAAAACCGGTGTGTTAAAAAAAATTCAATAACTTTCTACACCGGTTATTCTTATAACCGGTGTAAATAGTCTAAATTCTTGTTTAATATTACGATAATGCCACCGCGTTTTTTTAATTTACACCGATTTCTGTTTGACCGCTTTAAAAAGGGCGATTTAACAAGGCTGTTTTGTAGTAGTGAATACTTATTAACTGTTTGATGAAATCTCTCATAAAGGAATTTTCTCTACTTTTGTGAGCATGTATGTTAGATTTTGAATGTTATTGTAAGAAGTGGGAAGTGGGTTATGAAATTTGGTGACTAAAATCTGGTGAGCCTGCAAGATTGCTCATTCGTGAGACAAACATTCACGGAGATATACGGGACGTATAGGTATAGTAAATGGGTGTACGTTGGGCTGGTGATGGTTGCCTTAGCAGTGATGCTGTCTCTGCTGTTCTGGGTTATATACGGAAGAGAGAAAATAGTATTAAAAACGGTTTCTTAACAATTGTAAAAAATAATATTAAGAACGGTTTCTTAACCGTTTTAAAAAATGTAGGACTTTCTAGTCCGCCCATATCTAAAACGGTTTGGAAAATCTAAAACCGTTTTAAATAACTACTTTTAACCGTTTTAGAAAGTGAATTCTGTAGTAGTGTCACTGTATCTATCATTACTCTTTATTAATTTAATCAAAACTCAGTAACAACTCAGTTATAGAGAAGAATATAAATCAAACCTCTCATGTACAAAAATTGAAAGTCAATGCAGGAGTACTACTTCCTCACATTATCTCTAAATTTGATAAAACTAAATAGAAAAGACATAGAGCTTCTCTATGTGGAGAAGAGTGAATACAGATCTAAAATTTTTGGAACGCTCTTTAATTAGAGCTTAAATCTCTTAAATTTTCCTTCATATCAAATCTCTCAAATTTATTTGATTTCACTCTAAAAATTCTACTGCATAAATCTCTCTTTGGAAAGGAAGATGGTGGTGAAACTACAAATCTAAAAAAAAAAAAAAAGAAGGGAAATTTATCAATTTTTGAAATGGATGAAATTGGAAAAAAGTAGGGAAAGTGTCGATCTTCTTGTTGATGGATGAAGTGAATGAGAGTATAGAAAAGTAGATGATGATCAGATTTGGGACATTGGTTGCAGAAATAGTAAGTGCGAAAGAGTGGGAAAATGATTTTGGGATAATCCAAATGAAATTAAAATAACAATTCTTGTTAACTACATTTTTTTTCTAGGTATGAGAGGGACCAATTTCCTCAATTGCTTGCTTGATTGCTCTCACTAAATGACTAATGTGGACAATTGATTTAAGAAGTATGCAATTATAGAATCTGAGGTGACTATAGACCTCTCGTTTCTATTTTACCCATAAAAAGTAAATCATATATTGGTCTCATGGCATTTTAAATTGAAGTTTTTTAACAGAAAGTTGACAAAGGACTATAGTTGTATACATTGAAAGTGTAATGGACACATTTTCTATTTTTTTATGTGAGAGACCAAAAAAAAATAAATAAATAAAAGCAATATGTGACGATCAATATTCTTCCTTCTTTTTTTTCCAAATTTCTTTGAAAAAATTTCAAATACTGTCAATACCAATGTTCTTAATTATTTTGCCAGACAAAAACAACAATCAATCTGAATATCATTATCACAACTGCTAACAAACTTATGATGAGGATAGCATTCTTAATTTTGTTGATGACATAGCCATCATATGATATTAGTTTGACGACAAATGTACAGTCAAGTCACAAGCTCAATGTCATTATCACAATGAAGAGTATGCTTCATAATTTTGTCGATGGTATCGCCATCAAATGACATTAATCATTCTGACAACAGATCGACAATCAGTTCACAATCTCTTGTTTAAGATCATGAACAGTTTGATATTTTGGATTGGAAAATCTGTCAAAATAGTTACATATTGCACCAAAAAAAATTATTTTGTTGTTTGTATTAAAAATGATGTATTTTAGTCTTTAAAATTAAAAACTATACAAAATTAGTCATTAACCAAACTTTGTTAGTTTTTTTAACAAAGAAAACGACATTCACATCATATAACATTCAATAAATGGGTAAAAGGAAAAATTAATTTATTATTCAAATTAAACTCTTTATGATTTATTCATATTTTGTCGCTAATAGAGAAACAGTTTACTGATAAAATGTGACGAATGATTAATAAATCATTGTATTAAAGAGTTCTATTCAAAAGAACAATTACTCTATCATTAAATTGCCCTTGCTATGAATCTATGTTTTTTTTTGCTAACAAACTTTGGTTGATTGACTAATTTGATACGTTTTTTAAAATATTAATAACTAAAATGCATCATTTTTAATATGGATGACAAAATAATTTTTTTTATGTAATGTGAGTTTTCTTTATTGTATAATTTCATCTTCCAATAAATTATAGACAAGCGAACTGAAGTTTATTACTCAAGTGAAACGTGTAATGCACAAAGAGATAAGTGCATATTGAACTCTTCTATTACGTGATTGAGATGGTGAGATAAATATTCACAAAATATCAATCAGTATAACATGATACAGATTGCCGGAAAATAACAATCTTCATAAATAAAAAAAATAAAGAATTTGAAAAAGTTTATTAAATAATAATAATGTCGAATGATCAAAATAAAATTGTACAAGCATTTATATATCTTTAACAAATCTAAAACTAAATTAAAAAAGAAGTTGAAAATGAGTAGAAAAAGAAATAGGCGACAAAATAAAGGAATTTGAGTTTAAAACGGTCCACGTGATAGAGCTACACTCCATAAGTCTGGCAAATCTTATCATTTCTATCAAAACATTGCAATAACGATTTTAAATTCGAAACAAAAAGTAATTGCCAGTTTAAAGTTAAAACAATGACAACGAGTTTTAATAATCTGTTTATTCACACGTTTTAGAGAGAAGTGAAAAAGTTAAAATGAAAGAAGAAAAAATTTTACCAATTATGCAAAATGTATCATCTGAAGAGATTATTAGGCTATATTTAATTGTTCTTTTATTATATGTTTATGTTTTATAGGAAATTAAATTGAATAGGTGGTGGAAATCTTGAAAATCAAGTGCGATATTGGAATATTGGCTTAAGGTAAGTGGTTATGATATCCTTTATGTTTTATAAACATTTGATGAAACTCATTATTGAGAAGATGGTTATGTTCTTATATTAAAGTGGCTTGAGCATGAATAAGATTGTGATTTTGATGACTATGAAATGTATGCAGTGGCTTTTGTGAATGTAAATCATTTTGTGGAATGATTTAAATGAATTGAATTGTTTTGAGCTCTTGAATGTTTAATGAACGATTGGTAGGAACATGTTCCAACCTATTGTAATGGCCCTTCCTAGCGGGTTATAATAGTTAGGAACCATTTGTAATGGCCTACCTAACGGGTTATAAAAGTTAGGACTGGATCTAGTTATTGTACCAAGAGTGATTTGAACTGTTCATGAGCTAAATGACAAGTACTCAATGTATTTGTGAATGTGATTTGATAAATGATTGTGCCACTTGCTATGATACATATTTGTGTGTGGATTTGAGATGTTTCCAAATGTGATTTTCATGGGTTAAAATGATTTGCGAAAGTATATAATGTATAATGTGCTCAATCCAATAGAGGAATGTCACTATCACTTACTGAGCATAGTTTTGCTCATACCACCCATATTGTTATTTTTGTAGACTCTCAGGTACATGTTACGTGGATGACTGGAAGAGGTGAGAGACATTTTGTGGATATTGTAGTTATGTAGAGCATATAGGATATTATAATAGATGTTTTGTTTTAATGAATGATATTGGAGTATTGGATCTTGATTTTGATGCATATAGTTCAAGATGACTTGAAAAGGAAATGTATATTGTGATTGTAATTGAATTTTTTAGTATAAATCATATATATGGTGTTGTGTGTTATAGGTTTGAATGTGATGTTTATGTTAAGGCGTATTGGAGATTGTACATATTGATTATCAAGAAGTAAATATGTGATGTGTGGCCTATGTACATATATTGTTGGTGTAGTAAACAGTGATAACAGGAGGCTTCGCACTTTTGGAGTCGGTTTCTAAAGGTGCAGCTGTGTCATGTCGGATTTGGGACGTGACATTTAGTGGTATCAGAGATTAAGTTGATGACAATATGTACATATAGGAGATGAAAGGCAATATGGTTAGCTTTAAAGCATTTAAGGTTCAAAAACTAGTTATTAGGTTAAAAACAGAGTTTTGGATGCTGGTTCGGACCCTAAGGGTCGTCCGAACCTAATTAATTGGAAGCATGTTAAATTGGTCATGACAGTTTCGGACGGCCGAAACTTCTAAGGAGTCGTCCGATCCTAAGTTTCGGACGGCCGAAACTTCCCTGCACCATCCGAACCTATTCTTCAGAGTGGCCTCATTTTTGCACAAACTTTCAGACGGTAGTTTCGGACGACCATCACCGTCCGAACCTAACTTTCAGACGTCCGAAAGTCTGTATAGGTCGTCCGATCCTATTCATTTTGAACTTGTTTCCAATTTTGTTCTCCAAATCATTTATGCAATTGGGCAATTGGATTTCCTACATCTTACTACCTCTTTTAAAGATTAGAAAAATAAGAAATAATGTTAGAAAAAGAATTATGTGATAACATTAAAGAGAATAGAAATATTTTATAGATTCATAAAATTGAAAATTAATAAATATAGTTTTTTTTTGTCGGTTTGCCAAAATTGCCGATTTCATTTTCGATTCCATCTTGCCAATCTGGTTATAGTTCCAAATTGTGGCGACCACGATTCCAGTTCCAAAATTGGAAACCCGATCCAATTACGATTGTAACCGGAACCGTGGTTATCTCCACATTCTTGCATCTTCTATAATAAATGTCAATGTATTGAATGATTATAAAACTCTAAAAGTTCCTAAATTATGTAAAACAAAACTCGTACTTTCCATCATTACACAATTCAAGTGTGAATTAATGTTAAGTGACAAAAAAATTCTAAACTAGAACGAAACCATGATGTTCCGCAACACTTCATATGACAATTGCTTAAGTGAATAGCATCTAGTAGGCGCGTAATCATTTTGTAAACATGAGTTTTGATTATAGTCAACACTAGATATTTATCTGTCTACTTAATCAATGGTAATCACGTATTGTGAAAAAAATCTAATAATAAAATTATTGATTACTAAATTTCAAAATATTTGAATATATTTTCTACAATTATAAGATATTATAATAACTTATTAAATTTTTGCAATAAAAATTAAAATATCCGAGACAATTTATCTGCAAATGATTTCTCACCACATAAATTAACCTAGTTATATTAAAATTAATCACTAGTTTAGTTTGATATAATTTCATATATAATAACAGCTGTTTTCTTCTTTTCTTTTTCTTATTATACTAAGAGCCTTACATATAAATAAATAAATAAATAAATATATATATATATATATATATTTTATTGGGACTAAATCAAAATCTTTTAAATTAATTTTTTTTCTTGTATTTAATAACCGATTATACATTTTGGGTTATTTGAATATTCAAAACAAAAATAAGTGAAGAAAAAAAATTCAATATGCTCTAATTTCCTACCAGACATTCACAACTGTTAGTGATCGCTTCACTCCCAAAGTCTTATATATCCTTTTTCACCCTAATTTGGGTAGCAGTAGTTGCCTTGTTTCCCTAATCCCACGAGTAGGGGTGAGTAAAAAATTGAAAAATCGATCAAATCGGTTGAACCAAATTTAATTCGATTTTTTTTATTTTTGGTAAAAATTATGTTTGCGTTTGGACCAATTTTTATTGGCCCAATTCTATTTCAAACATTTCTCAAATTTAACTATTTTTTTTGACCTATATTGGACTCAAATGATTTCAGTTATTACTAACTAAATATTTAAACCCATTTGATCTACAACTCTTTCTTTTTTTTTTCCTTCTTCCCCTACTTTGACATTGGGTGTATGTTTTTGGATTTCAAAGAAATGAATGAGACTTTAATAAGAGATAAATTATTGTAATGTTTATAATAAATTGAGATGCTCATCAATTGTGTCTAACTAATGTCATTTTAATTTGAACTTTCTTCTAATTTATTTATAAACTTGTATGAATTCATTCATTTAAAATTACATGTTGAGATTTTGATTTTTTTATTTAGATTGAATTGCTAAATGCTATCCCTTAAAAATTTTGAATGTTGAAATAGTTTAATTTTATTTTTATTTGGAAAAAAAATGAATAATTTAGTCATTAATTATTTTTTTAAAAATATTTCTTTGGATAAAAAAATGAATTTAGTTTAAAACTGAATAACCAAGTAACTAACTGAATTAGAATTCGATTTTCAGTTATTCAGTTTTTGATTTTAGATTCAGTCAGAATTTTTAGAAAATGAAAAACTGAACAAATCGAATCAAATTAACCGAATAATCAAAAAATCGAACCATGCTTACCCCTACCCACAAATTGAGTTTCTCTCTGTTTTTTACTTTGAAGAAACAGTAGTTGCCTCGTTGCTCCAAACCCTATTTTTAATGAGAAATGTTGGCTCTGATTCACCATTGAAAATACCCTGGAAAAGTACATTAGAAAATTAGGAGAAATTTATTTAATATAAAAATATTTATATGTTGGGTTAAAAAACAATGATTCATACCCTATCATGAGGTCCTACATCTTATATGACTTGAATCCCATCTAAAACAGGACGGATAAGAAGTAACATTTTCAAATTGTATCCGCGCTAGGAATACAAGTCATGTAATCTTTAATAAAGAATAATCCCTGCAATTCTGAGACATAAAAGTAATACATTTATAAAAAAATGATATGAGACTACAAGTTTAATATAAAAATAACAATAATTATTTTTTACCATTATATCCAAATTTCTAATATTTAGATTTTTCTATCTACATGGGACTAGTTTTAATGTCAAAATGCAATGTCCACTCTAAGATCGGATCCATAGTATGTAGATCAATCCTTTTTGTTTTTCTCACTAGTAGAGGTTTGGGTGCCGCAATCAGGAACAGGGATTGGGGTTGGCACAGGAGTTAGGCTAAGGACATGCACAATAGTTGGGCTAGTTCTGCCATAATTTTAAAATTCTGTAGTTGATCATACTTTTACAAGTTTGTTTTGATAAAAAATTATATTATAACAGAATTCTTTATAATTAAAATTTAATATTTAAATTAAATTAAATATTTTATTTATGAAAAATGCAATAGCGTGAATAATAGGGTAACATTGCTTTTAGTTTTAAAAATTTTAATAAAACAAATAGACAAAATTTTGGATTTATAAAATAAAACACTACAACAATAACAAACAAGCAGAGAGACTAAACTCCCTGTTCTCTTATTCTCAACCACAAACGAGCACAATTATGAAAAGTTAAAAAAAAAAAAAGAAAGGAAAATAAGTCTATTATTCGAACAATAATATTGTAGAACCCAAATTCGTTCTTCCGGAAACCAACAGATGCAAATACTAATGACAAGCAAAATGATTAAATTTTGGTCGAAATCGGAATGGCCTTAAATGGCAGTGCTTTCTGCGAAACAAATCCAGATCTTTCACTCATGTCCATAGTTTCTGGATTTATTTCATCTTCAAGCTTCCAATCAAAATTCTGAAGTAAAGCTGCTACCATGAGATGCACCATTCTATGAGCCAGAGACATTCCAGGACATATTCTCCTTCCTGCACCAAATGGGATGAACTCAAAATGTTGGCCATGCACATCAACTTGGCGGTCCAAGAATCTCTCAGGAACAAATGAATCAGGGTTAGACCATGTGCTCGAATCCCTATTAATCGCCCAGATGTTAATAACTATTTGGGCATTTTTTGGCACGATGTATTTGTCGATTTCAATATCATCCGGAGATTGGCGAGCTGCTATGCTTCCAACAGGGTGAAGACGATAAATCTCTTTAACAACTGCCTGTAGGTATGGGAGCGATGATATATCTGATTCTTGAATGAGTTTACGTTGTCCAATGACTTCGCGAATCTCTGCTGCAAGTTTTTTCATTTTGTCGGGATTCCTTAGTAGTTCTGCCATTGCCCATTCTATTGTGGCTGAAGTCGTATCCGTTCCTCCAAGAAATAAATCCTAAAATAGAATAGTGTTAAAATCTACCTACTGAAATTTCTTTGTCCCGTTCAATGTTATCATTTTTCGTTTTGCAGTTTAGACTATCCAAATTAAATTAATTAACTTAAGGAAAAATTACTAAAATAGTCACTCACGTTATATATATAAAAAAATTATTTTGTCATCTATATTAAAAATGTATTTTAGTCACTGACATTAAAAAAACTTACCAAATTAGTTATTCAACCAAATTGTTAAAGCTTTTTTATGAGAGAAAATATATGTTCACATCACGAACCACTTAATAAAAGGGTAAAATAGCAAAATTGATTTATTCTTCATATAAAATTCTTCACCACAATCGATTTACTTATCACCCGTCACCTTTATCAGTAAACATTTCCTTCATCAGCGGCAAAGTATGAACAAATTATGAAGGGTTTTATTTAAAAAATAAATCAATTTTTATTTTTATCTATTTATTAAGTGATATATGATGTGAACATCCATTTTCTCTGTTAGAAAAGCCAACATATATATATATATATAGTTTAGTTGGTGACTGATTTGGTACATCATTTAAATGTCAGTGACTAAAATGCATTATTTTTAATGTAAATGAAAAAATAAATTTTTTTTCTCATGCCGATGACTATTTCTGTAATTTTTCCTTAGTTTAATAATCCATTCTTCTAAAAGATAATATGTGCATGCATTAATCTTCTAACAAATTAATAAGATACTCACAAAAATCAAATGCTTTATATCATTGTGGCTCCATTTTTCTTCACGTTGTTGACACCGATCCAGGAGGACTTCCAGTAAGTCATTTTTGGGGTCTTTTTCCCTTAACCTCTGACTAATAATATCATCAAAGGTTTCGAATAATTTTCCTAAATAAATCTTGTTTTGGCGCCTTAAGCCCTGTGGATCAATCCCTTGAAGCACCGGAATTAAGTCTGCAACATTAGGTTTGCCGAAAATTTCAAGCACCCCACGTACAATTTCTTTGAGTTCTTGAGACGCACTGGAATCATAATGAGCCAAGTCAAGGGAGAATATAGTGTTTGATATGAAATTCAGAACCGTAGTGAAGGCAACTGCACCGATATCCACTGCTTGCCCGTTAGAGCAACATTCCTGAATATAATCGCACAGTTGTTGCACCTTTGCTTGCCGGAGTTCTTGACTAGCGTTGAGTCGTTCCGAGGAAAAAATTTGTTCCTTGAACAGTTTGCGAAGATTACGCCATTGGCTTTCTGCTGGTAAGAAGAGAACAGAAAACTTATGGTGATCTAATGCTCGAGATGAATCAAGGACTACTCTTTCCTTGAAGGTATGATCATATTTTTGAAATAACTCTTTGGCAACTTTTGGTGAGGATACAACAATGAGCGTTTTGTTCAGCAATTTGATTGACATCAATGGTCCATGTGTTTGAGAGAGCTTTGCTAGTGTTCTGTGGAATACTCCAGCGAGCTGGAACATGTTTCCAACAATTGGATACTGAAAAGGCCCTGGTGGAATTTTGCTGCCATTGTTGCGCTGGCGACTGTAAATGAAACATGAAATCACAAAAAGAATCAGTGCCACTACCAAACCACAAAGAGATGGCATATCCATGTTTATGTGCTTCTTTTTGTGTCTTTCGTTCTATTACTATACATTTTCCCTCGTCTGTGTAGGTGTATATATATATACTAATACTGGAGCAGCCGAGTATGAAATTTAGCATAATACTTAATTTTTACCTTTATATTCCTTTTGGATTCCATAAATTTGGGAATTTAACAATTAAGCATAGTAGTTAAATTGTCGATATGAATCCAAAGACTCATTGTTGTTGATCTTCTTCATAACCTTAAATATGTGATATATATGAATTTACTATTGTTTACTCTAAACATTTTTATTTAAACAAACACTGATTAATCTATTTAGTTTGGTTTGGAATCAACGTAAAATTAAGTCAATGCCATCATCCTAATTAGGATCCTAAAAATATTTTTCTCCATAGTAGAATGTGAATAGGACAAGCTGTCCTAATCATTGACCAAGTACTTCTAAGTCCCAAGGAAGAATGCCAACGCCTCCTTATTGACACTAGTACAAAAAGGGGCTTTTACACCGGTTAAATCTTACTAATTTACACCGGTTATTATAAAAATAAACTGATGTATATACAGGCGGGGGTAAAAAGTACATATTTATTACACCGGTTTTATAAACCGATGTAAAAAATATTTGTTACACCGGGTTTATAAACCCGGTGTAAAAATGTGGATTTTACACCGGTTATTGAACCGGTGTAAAATTAAATTATTTTTATTGGCTTACTCTCATTTGCTCCCTATTGGTTTTTGTGTTCTTCTTTTCTTTCATGGTTGTTTTGCTCAATTAGAGCGAGCCCAACAAAGAATATGGCAGGAACTTCAGGAGGGACAACAACATATGCTAAGGGGAAAAACTCAGTGCAATATTCAGAGGCTTAATGCACAACAACCCAGCATCAAAATCCAGTCAGAGGCTGGTGTCCATGAATTTTGGAATTCTAATAACAGTCCTGAATTTGAGTGCGCCGGTGTGGAACTTGAGCGCATAGTTATCAACTCTCGTGGCCTTTTGCAGCCTCACTACTCCAAAGCTCGTCTATGTTATCAACTCTCGGTTTCTATATCGAACTCATCAGTAAATATTTAGCTCAAATAGTGGAGTTATTTGACAAGCAATATATTTGTAATAAGATAATTAAAACCCAAAACAAGAACGAGTCCTACTCAAAGAAAAACCTGCATTTCAGGAAAACAATGAATGAAAGGGAAGAAAAAAAAAAAGAAACTCCCACCATTGACGAGTATAGAGATGGCATTATAAAGGCGTATTTCATCTGACGATTGATAGACTTACCTAATTCTCAAACCCGAAAACTTCTCCACCTCAGTGGTATCGTCATTTGATCTATTCTTGGGTTTGAACTTGAGAGCGCGGGATAGAAAGAGTTTTGGTAGGATCCCAGGGCTTTTAAAAACATTTGAAACTTAACTTTTTACACCGGTTATAAGATAACCGGTGTAAAAAGTAAAGGTAAGATCGTGCTTTTAAAAACATTTGAAACTTAACTTGTTACACCGGTTATTTTATGACCGGTGTAAAAAGTGTACTATTTACACTGGTTATAAGATAACCGGTGTAAAAGAAGTTAAGTTTCAACTTCTTACACCGGTTATTATTTAACCGGTGTAGCAAAACTTCTTTCACCTCAAAAACATTTATAGTCTCACACTACATGAAATTTTATTATCAATCGTGATATTATCTATTCATTCCAAATATATGATTAATTTTTTTTAAAAAATGAGATAATGCATGTATAGAGTGGGATAATGCTTAAATTCTAAATTGGATGATTTTTAATGTGACTAAAGGATAAGATAGACATCGAGATGTGGGTGGGTCTCGCCTTGTAACCACAGTTTAAAACCCCATTAAAGCTCTGCTTAGTGGAAACAGTCTTTCAAAAAAAACATAAAAGTAATCAAAACAAAATGTTCATTGAGATATAATTTTAGGAAGAATAATGACGGATGATATGTATATTTGTACACATAAAATTATATTGTTTAATAAAACAACATTTTATTATTACTCGACTGAAAAAATATTTGTTGTGATGATATTAAGTATAGTTACGTAAAAAAATGAGATAATGCATGTATAGAGTGGGATAATGCTTAAATTCTAAATTGGATGATTTTTAGTGTGACTAAAGGATAAGATGGACATCGAGATGTGGGTGGATCTCGCCTTGTAACCACAGTTTTACAACTTCTTACACCGGTTAAAATAATAACCGGTATAAAAAGATACAACTTCTTACACCGGTTATTATTTAACCAGTGTAAAAAGTATACTATTTACACCGGTTATTATAAAACCGGTGTAAAAAGTATACTATTTACACCTGTTATTATATAACTGGTATAAATAGTTCTCATGTCACTTTAATATTACGATAATGCCACCGCGTTTTTATAAATTACACCAATTTTTGTTTAACCGCTTTAAAAAGGGCGGTTTAAATTCGCCATTTTGTAGTAGTGTGATCATCCCTTTTTATATTTGTGCTATTGAGATTCTAGAAATAATGTTCTCTACATCAATTTGTTTATTCATTAATTAAATTAATTCCTTGTTGTACTTTGTAATCATGCGCAAAATAAGTCGATCGATGCTATCATATGCTGCAGACCTCATAATTTCATTTGTTACTCTAACTAATTAAGATTCCTAGGATTTGTTTATCCATTAATTAATTTAATTCCTTGTTGTCGTTTGTAAGCGTTCTCAAAATATGCCAATGCCATGATGTGCTACAGACCTCATAATTGCATTTGTTGTTGTTACTAAGGTTCCTAAGAATCTTTTCTTAATTACGCAATATAAGATTCCTAGGATTTGTTTATCCATTAATTTAATTTAATTCCTTGTTGTACTTTGTTAGCATTCTCAAAACAAGTCAATGCAATCATGTACTACAGACCTCATAATTGCATTTGTTGTTGGTACTAAGATTCCTATATAAGAATCTTTTCGTAATTACGTAATAATGTACTATTATAAGCGTTCAACTCTCTTAGGATCTTGTCCTGCGTATGATTTAGGCCAATTATCAATCTGTGTATAAGAAATTTTTCTAGACCAGTGCCTAATTTTGCAGGCCTTCAAAACTTGTTTTGTACTATTTGTTTAAACATTAATTAATTTATTTAGTTGTTGAAACTTGCAATAAACAGAAAATTGAGTCAATTCCATCGAGATCGATAGACCTCACGTTTGCATAGGTTATTGTTAGTAAGATCATAATTAGGATCCTGAAAACAAGATGCCAATAATATTTTCTTCAATATAGAAGGTATAATGAGAGTCGAACTCCCTGAGAATCTTTTCTTCATAATCACCGTTTATTGTGCAATTTTACCATATCCTAACCTGATGAAGCCCAAATCTGCACGTCGGGAATTCGTGAATGTACCGACCTGGAAATATCGAGCTCCAAACAATAATCACGAACTTTATTTGTAAAACAGAATAGTGTTAGAGCAAAGTCCCGATGTGGTCCCCAGGGATTCTACTCCGATGCTAAAGTCAGTAAAATTCCCTTCATAATAATAATAAAAAATTTGTATATATGAATTATATAGAATATTACCGTTCAGCTACTTCCCTTTTTCACTCCTTGATTCTCGGTAATTAGTTTGGATCACATCTGACTCCTTCTATGCTGACATGGAATATTTAACAGTGCCACATCAATACCTCCTCAAGTCGGTATAAACATCTTTATCCCGACTTGATGATTGCATACAAATATTCCCGAGCTGGTTCTCTTGGACTTTTAAACAAGCACTGATGCTTCAATTCCAGCAAAGACGATTTTGAATTACAATTCATGAACCAACGCCTTGACTTTGAAAATCCAAACCTTTAATCTTTAATCATAAATGTGCACGCGATTTCATTCAAAAGCAATCATTATCCTGATAACGTATACGTTATCTGAATTAACTGTCAACTCATTCAAAACTTCTCCTCTTCTAATTCAAACTTGCCCTAATCCCTAATTTCATGTTTTCCCTTTTCCGAACACGGCTGGGTTTCAGGCGGTCAAGTAATCAAAAGCAACAATTTCCTCACTCGCTTTTGAACAAATTGCCCTGAACACTCCGGGTTTTTCCTCTCCATCTCCAGAATTTTCCCTAAGTTCATACTCATTACCAGGTATGTCTTCTGAAGATCATTCTAATTCCTCCGAACCCATTAATTCTGCATCTTATGTTGAACCTTCTACTTCCCATACCCCATCTATAAACATCAGTATAGAATCAATAGGCGAGAAAAATCAATCACCTTCTGTTCAAAGTGCTCCACCTCCAGTCAGCAAAAAACCTTCACTTTCTTCGGAATTAACAACTCCTGTTAGAAGGTCACTCAGGCAATCTTCCAAGGCCCCTCCTTCGAATACTCTTATAGCTAAGCCTATTAAGACGGAAAACACTGTGCCTGAACAGGACAGAGAATTAGAAAATCCCAAGTCAAACGACGAAGACTTAGAGGACGTTACTGAGGGAGTTCTTGTGAATTCTATTTACTCTGTTTTAAGTAGGAAGAACATTGACCTAATATTAAGCAAATATTTCATCCCTGATAATTTGCCTGTTAGAGCTCCATCTAGAGATGACCGAGCCATGCATCCTCCAGGGTTTCATAGCCCTTTATGAACACCAATTACAGGCTGGACTTAGGATCCCTATTTCTAACTTGCTTTCAAATATCTTAGATTATTACAAAATAAATCTAAGCCAGCTCACCCCAAATTCCATCAGGACAGTTATATGTTTTGAGTTGCTCTGTGTGCACTGTAAAGTAATTTACAACCTTACTCTGTTTAGGCGTTTTTTCTCTTTAAAAACAGTCCCCAATGAGTTAGGATGGTTTTACTTTAATCGACGTCCTAACACAATTCCCCTTTTGAAAAATTTTCCTAGTTCTATTCACCATTGGAAGAGACGATTCTTCTTTATTCATTCAGAATTTCTCACCCAGAACCATCCCTGGAAAATTGTCAGTAGTATAGCTGATAGGCAACCCAAAAAATCTTCTAGTGCTAGTGGAGAACAAACGCTAGAAACTTTAGGAGCTGTCTTAGATGTATCTCGGCTATCTGAGAAAATTTTAATTCAAGGTAAATTGAGTCCTGCCGTACTTGATTCTAAACATAAAGGCTCCAAGGATAAGTTCGGAGTTGAATGTAAGTATTTTTCCCTTCATTTCAAAACTTCTGGAACGTTACTCTGATATTTCATTTCTCTGACACCCTTTCCTTATTATAGTAATGGACATTGCACAGCTGATCAAGTCGGGCCTGGGTAAAACTGTTACAACTGTTTCCACCTCGGGCACCTCCAGTCCGGGTGCTTCCACTACACCAGCAGATTCTGCTTCCGATGCTGTTTCACCTTTAAAGGCTTCTATTCCACCTCCTGTTCCTCCTAAAGTTGTCATTTCGGGTTTACCTCCACTACCCAAAGAGAAGGAGAAGAAAATAAGAGGTTCCAAGAGAATCTTACCGGCCTCAGCCAAACAAGACACTCCACCGAGCAAGAAGACTACTACTCCAGCTGCACCGACTTCAATACCACAGGATGCAGGCCAAGAAATACCACTTGAAACAAAAGCATCTATTCCAACTCCTACCTTTTTTGCTGTACCTTTTAACTTTTCTCAGGATTCCGAGTTTGGATTCTTATCTCAGATCAATCCCAGCAGATTGCCCATCTCTTACGTTCCAGTTACGCTCCCTGGGGACCAATTTTGTCCGAGCTGGGGCTTCAATCGAAATTCCCGAGTACTAACCCAGCATTAGCTCATCAGTGGCTGGGTGAAGGAGTTCTGCCTCGGGATTTGAATTCATTGAGGCAACTGGACGAGGAGAACCTGACCAATGTCATGGCTCTATATGCTGCTCAGGTATATCTCTAAGTGCCCTTCTCTTTACTTCATCCTCTTTTATCTAACTTATACTTACTTCACCTTTATCTTTATTCATAAAGTTCGGTCATATCTACTAGAGCCATCGAGGTCATTCGCTCTTCAGAGGGTTCATCTACCCTTCGTGCTGAACTAGAAGAAAAGAAGAAAGAGGTAGCTGAACTCGAGGACAGAATCTTGGCTCTGGAAGAAAAAGGACGGCAGCTAGAAAATATGGAATCTCAGGCTAGACAAGAATTGTCCACAGTTAAATCGCACTTGGAAATCAAAGAGCAAAAAACTGAAGGCTTCCAATCTCAAATTCAAGAACTTAACTTGAAGTTAGGAAATGAGCAAGGGAAATCCAAAGAGCTTCAGTCTGTGGTTCAGAAACTCACCTCCAGCTTGGACACTGAACAAAAGAAATCTGTTGACCTTCATTCTAAAAACGAAAATCTCAGTTCCTCTATCCTGGTTTGGGAAAGGTATTTCCATAGTATGGAGCGTAAGTATAAATTCCACAAGGAGGAAGGAATAAACCGAGCAGTAGAGAATTTCTTGAAATCACAAGAATTTGCTGATATGTCTGCCAAAATGAACATTCCAGTAGCTCAGCTCGGGTATACCGAGGCGATCAAAGCTCTCCAGCATGCACATCTTCCAAACAAGAGCTTGGAAGAGTTGGGTTTTGATGTTAACGCGGGAGAAAAAGTCAATGCTGTTTTCAAAGAAATAACTGGTGGGGAGCTCGGATTCTCCATGAACCAGTTTGTTCCTTCCACTCCCATTTCTGAGACTCAGGAGGTGGATCTTACCGAGCTGGACAAAGACAAAGGCGGCACTACCGAGCTGGACAAGGGCGAAGGAGGCACTCAACCTTGAAGTTTATATGTCTCCAGAATTTCTTTGTTTCTTCTTTCTTTTTGTAATAACGATGTTGTTGAATATTTTTGGGTCTTTATTCCCTATTCCCTTGGATAATTCACTCTGGGAGATTTTATCCCTGAAGATGATTATTTTGTTTACCCAGAATTTCATTTTCGAGCTTTTATACAATTTATTTTGCTTTTTCCTTAGATTATTAATCTTGGAATTTTGCATGCATTGCTCTTTCTAGAAGTTCTTTTCCTGAAATTTGCAAAGTAAATTATTTCCCTTCCTGAGCTTCTGAGCTCGGGATTTTATGAGATTCGCTTTTCTTAGAAATTATTTCCTAGAATTTGCAAAGTAAATTATTTCCCTTCCTGAGCTTCTGAGCTCGGGATTTTATGAGATTCACTTTTCTTAGAAATTATTTCCCAGAATTTGCAAAATAAACATCTGGACTTTTCACAGGGATCAATTTTCCCTAGAATTCGTCACCAGAATATATTTTATTCAGCAAAACCCAAATCATTACATTATTTGAAATGAATGACGAGTAAAAATAACCGAGCTCATAACACTTTGAAATTTCTCAAACTAATAGTACTTTCTCAAATTTTGGAAGTTCCATGTTCTTGGAATAACCCTTCCATCTAAGTGAGCAAGTCTACAATAACCTGTTGGAGATACGTCTTCAATCTTATAAGGCCCTTCCCATGTGGGGTCGAGTTTTCCTGTTTTTCCAACTCTGCTGGCTTCCACCTTTCTCAATACTAAATCGCCGATGTTATACTGCTGGGCTTTCAGCCTTCTGTTATAAAATCGAGCTGCACCTTCTTTGTACTTAGCATCTCTTAGCTGGGCGCACATTCTCCTTTCTTCTAAAAGATCCAGATTCGTGTGAAGTTCCTCTTGATTCTCTCCTTCTTGGAAAAACAGAACTCGGGGACTCGACAATCCAATTTCTGGAGGAAGTACAGCTTCAGTACCATAAGTGAGATTGTAAGGTGTTTCTCCAGTAGCAGTTCTTGGTGTAGTTCGATATGACCACAGCACCATCGGCAATTGCTCAATACAATCTCCACTAGACCGTCCTAGGCGCGTTTTTAAACCTTGCAACAGTATTCGGTTAGATACCTCTGCCTGACCATCAGTCTGCGGATGTGCCACGGAAGTAAACTTCTGTTGAATTCCAAGTGAATAACACCAAGACTTAAACGGCTCTTCTGCAAATTGCCTGCCGTTATAAGATACGACCACTCCGGGAATTCCATACCGACAAAGGATATTTTTCCAAAAAAAATTAATAACATTTTTTCCCGAGATATGTACTAAAGGTTCTGCTTCGACCCATTTAGTAAAATAATCAACAGTTACAATGAGATGTTTATACCGACCTCGTGCTTCTGGAAAAGGCTCGAGAAGATCTACACCCCATTGATAAAACGGCCAAACAGATACAGAAGACTGTAATGGAACCTGGGGGTTATGTGTTCTCATTGCATACCTTTGACACTTCTCACATGTTCTTACTGCTTGAGCAGCATCTTCAAACATAGTCGGCCAGAAATAACCGAGCAGGAGTGCCTTCTTTGCCAACATTCTGGACCCAACATGCGACCCGCATATTCCTTCATGGATCTCATAAAGCACGTAATAAGCCTGCTCGGAATCCACACACCTCAATAATGGCTTCAAATACCCTTTCTTGTATAAAACGTCACCTTCTATTACATACCGAGCTGCTCGCATGCGAATCCGCCGGGCTGCTACTTTATCATCTGGTAGATTCCCCGACCTTAAGAAACTATAGATCGGGGTCATCCAATTCTCAGTGCTTTCAACACTCATTACTTCCCTTGTAACAATACTACGTTCAGGAAGTGTCTCTACCCATACCTGCTTATTAAAATATGACGAGGTGGAAGAAGCAAGCTTACTCAGCGCGTCAACTCGGCGGTTTTGAGATCGGGATATTTTCTCCATGCGGAAGCTTTCGAATTTCTTCATTAAATTCTGCACTATTCCCAAGTACTTCTTCATCATAGTATCCTTGGTAGCATATTTCCCAGCCAATTGCTCAACTACTAACTGAGAATCACTATGAGCTCTGACATGCTGAGCTCCTACTGAGAGTGTCAACTTCAGCCCGGTAATTAATGCTTCGTATTCTGATTCATTGTTAGAAGCAACAAAATCAAACTTCAAAGCATATGCTAACTCGTTACCTTCGGGACTAACCAACACCAAACTAGCTCCTGATCCTTCTCCTGCTGAAGCTCCATCAACAAACAATTGTCATTCTTTGTCTGCTTTAGGCTGAACAGCTTCTACTGCAAGTGTCTCTGCTTCTCCTTCTTTCCGCAGCATCTCAGCAATGAAATCCGCTAGAGCCTGACCTTTAATTGCAGTTCGAGGTTTGAAACTGATGTCGTACTCCCCGAGCTCAACGGCCCACTTAGTCAACCGACCTGAAGCTTCTGGTCGGTATAGGATCTGTCTGATAGGTTGATCTGTCAAAACACAAATCGGATGTCCTTGAAAATACGGTTTTAATCTCGGTGCTGCAAAAACTAAGGACATTACTAACTTCTCTACTTCGGGATATCTCTGCTCGGCTCCATGCAGAGCTTTACTCACAAAATAAACAGGTTTCTGTATCCCTTCATCTTCTCGTACAAGAACCGCGCTGATGGTAAACTCTTATACAGCTAAGTACAGAAATAGCTGTTCCCCAGAAGTTGGGACAGATAACGTAGGTAATTGTTTCAGGTGTTCCTTCAATGCTTCAAAACACTGCTAACACTCTTCATTCCACTTAAAATCCTTGGCAGATTTCAGGAGCTTAAAGAATGGTAAGCCTATATCCGCAGCTCGGGACAAGAACCTATTCAAAACTGCCATACACCCGGTTAATTTCTGCACCTCTTTTACATTCTTGGGAGCTTCCATTGCTATTTTGGCTTCTACCTTCTTGGGATTAGCCACGATTCCCCTTTTTGACACCATAAACCCAAGAAATTTTCCAGAGCTAACTCCGAAAACACACTTCTCTGGATTGAGCTTTAATCCGACCTGCCGGAGCGTTGTAAATGTCTCTTTCAAATCGTCTAACATGCTTTCTTCCGCTTTACTTTTAATCACCATATCGTCTATATGCACCTCCAAATTCCGACCTATCTGTTTTTGAAAAATCTGATTCACCAGGCGCTGATATGTGGCCCCGGCGTTTTTCAGTCCAAATGGCATCTTTTTATAATAGAAAATGATCCGTCACAAATGCTGTCTTTTCAGCGTCTTCTGGATTCATTAGGATCTGGTGGTATCCTTTGTAAGCATCTAAGAAGCATAACATCCCGAAAACTACTATAGCATTGATGATTTGATCAATGGATGGTAAAGGATAGCAATCCTTCGGGCAAGCTCGGTTCAAATCTGTAAAGTCAATACACATTCGCCATCCACCATCAACTTTCCTGACCATCACGAAATTTGCTATCCAGGTCGGGTATTTGACTTCTCCAAGAATACCGACCTCCAACAGCTTTTTTACCTCCTGTTGAATGACCTGCTTGCGCTCAGGAGCAAAATTCCTCTTTTTCTGCTGCACTGGTTTTGTATCTTCATGGATGTTCAACGAATGGGTTATCAATTTAGGAGAGACTCCACCCATCTCCTTTGGGTCCCAAGCAAAGATATCCCTGTACTCCTTGAGAAGCTTCAATAGACTACGTTGAACACATTCAGAGATGATCTTACCGATCTGAATTGTCCTCTTAGGTCGGGCACAATCAATTTGAATCTTTAATATTTCCTCATCATTGAAATCAAAATCCACACTTTTCACGGGATGCTGCTCCCGTACCTTCATCGGGCCCTTAATCTCAGTTTTTTCTTGTACACAATTTACACGAACATCTCGAGCTAGATGATTCTTCCCCCTCATGGCCACCATGTAACACCTCCTGGCCGCTTCTTGATCCCCCGGTATTGTCACTACTCCCCCAGAGGTGGGGAATTTCATCACCAAGTGGTAAGGTGACCAAATTGCCTTCAACTTCACCATGGTAGGTCGGCCTATTATAACGTTGTAAGGGAATGGTGAATTTAACACTGCAAAGTCTGTATAAACCGTTCTGCTTCTCGGGTAATTTCCTATAGTAACCGGCAATGTCACGATCCCCATAGGCTGAACAGCTTCCCCAGAGAATCCAACCAACGAGGTTGGGCTCCGTCGGAGATACTTAAGATCTACCTCTAATTGTTCAAACGCATTGATGTATAAAATATCCACCGAACTTCCATAATCCACGTAAACCCGATGAACCAATTTATTGGCAATATTTGCTTTTATGATTAAAGCATCTGAGTGCGGAAATTTGGTCGGTACAGCATCCTCTTCAGAAAAAATAATGGTCTCTGAAGATTTAAACCTCTTTCCTACTGGCTCCTGCTCAGGAATTTTTCTACACCTGCTTTTACGCACGGAATTACTTTCTTCCCCTTCTAATCCTCCGAGAATTGTATGAACTTCACCTGTGACATCCCGAAGTGGAGGATAGTTATTAGGGCGCTGACGCTTATCGACATGTCTAGCAGCATTCCTTCCCACTTGAGGTCGGTAAGGTGAGCGTCTTTCAACAGATCGACCTCTCCGGGATACCTTATATGTTGTTTTAACAAACTCCTGCAGGTATCATTCACGAACACAATCCTCAATTTCTTTCTTCAGGTCGGTGCAATCCTCTGTGTCTTGTCCGTGCTGCTGATGGAAATTACAGAAGAGATCTCTGTTTCTTTTATGGTTTGGGGCATTCATCTTTGCAGGGGACTTCAAGATACCCTGTCTACCAACAATGGCTAAAATTTCTGATCGAGTTCGGTTGAGGGGAGTTGTTATTCTGTCCCTTATGGTTGGCTCGGTAACACGACGTGGGGGGTTGAGGCGATCAAATACCTTTAAACGCCTGTCTGGTGCTAAACCCTTCTTTCCTTCTTCACGAGTTCTCACACCCCGCTTATCATTGTCTTTCTTCTTCTGGTCAGCCTCTTCTCCCTTAGCATATTTCTCAACTCGATCCATCAATTTTTTCATATCACCTGGTGGTTCAGTAGCCATTTTGGTGTAAAAACGCCCGGGTCGTAAACCATTGAGGAACGCTCCTACTAAAACGTTCTCTGAACAATTTTTTACTTGTAAACTTTCATCATTAAATCTCCCCATATAACCCCTCAGGGATTCATTATCTCCCTGACGAAGATTTAATAATTCTGCTGTGGATTTGTCAAATTTCTTTCGTTGTAAGAAACGATTAAAGAAGAGATCACAAAGTTGAGAAAAAGAATCCACGCTCCTGGGTCTTAAACCCTCGTACCAGAGACGGGCTTTTCCTTCCAGAGTAGTAGGGAAAGCCTGGCACTTTGTTTCTTCCGGTGCCTTTAAAAAATCCATCGTAGATTCAAATCTGTGGATATGATCATTAGGATCTGAATCTCCAGTATAAGCTTGCAGTTGTGGTAACTTGAACCGAGGCGGTAATGGAAAATCAGTAATCTCCTGGGATAGAGGCTGTCCCTACGAGGCCTGCTCTTCCCTGGATTATTATCCACATCTCGATTAACATTTTCAGCCCCTCTAGTCTGAAGAAAAGGCTGAGTCTCAGGCCTCCCGTCGTTTTCTCCGCCAGATTCACATTGGATCACTAGGGGTTTTTTCCCCGGGTCTTTCTGCTGATCCTGATTTTTCTTCCGAACTTCTTTTACCATGGCCTCCATTTCATCGTAATGTTCAGCAAATATTTTCATCATCTCAGGAGTAATGCGGCTCCCTTCTTGTGGTGACTTCTCAGGAGCTTTCTGATGAGAGGGCGACGACTGTCTTCCTTCCTCTCGCCTGCTAGTTTGAGGAGCAGCCCCCTTTGATCTTGTGTTTGCCATTCGAAATGCAATCTTACGGTGAGAACCTTTTGTACGGTTCCCACAGACGGAGCCAATTGATAAAGCCCAAATCTGCACGTCGGGAATTCGTGAATGTACCGACCTGGAAATATCGAGCTCCAAACAATAATCACGAACTTTATCTGTAAAACAGAATAGCTTTAGAGCAAAGTCCCGAGGTGGTCCCCGGGGATTCTACTCCGATGCTAAAGTCAGTAAAATTCCCTTCATAATAATAATCAAAAATTTGTATATATGAATTATATAGAATATTACCGTTCAGCTACTTCCCTTTTTCACTCCTTGATTCTCGGTAATTAGTTTGGATCACATCTGACTACTTCTATGCTGACATGGAATATTTAATAGTGCCACATCATAACCCATAATTTTCTTCAACTGTTACAACTTTTCAGCAGATTTTCTTGCCAATTCCGATACAGATACCAACATGGGTGCTTATTTTGCTTGAGAGACAGATCTAAACTATATAGAGTCAGAGAGGTGCAGTAAAAGTAGACATAATAGTCTACCATCATACATGAGAATGTGTTATATTTTGATGCAGAGCATTTATATTTTGTCTATATTTTGTTTAAAATAAAATACTATTATGACCCACAAAACAATAGTATTCATTTTTGGATTTAGTGTGTTTAAGTTCGTTACGTTTACTATACTCATAAAGTTTGGGATTAGCATCTCTTCCCTTGCTAATGAGGTTTGCCACTAATATTCAACTTTGTACATATATGGCTTCCTTTCATTATGATTATCGAAATGTTAATACAAAATACATTGTTTTCTCTTGATTTGCGTTGATTTCTTTTGTCTTTTTCAAGAGTAGAGTTTGAAAGGGTGAGCTGTCTAGATGATTGACAGCCAGCCACATTATTGGAAAGAATGTCAACATATTCATACTTGCCAGCCATTTTTATATTTGTAATAATAAGGTTCGGAGAGAGCATATTACTATCCCTTCATACAAAAAAATCTTATGTAGGGAGTGAAGATACAAGTTATAGAGTGGTTGCCTATTAGTCACTCTTCTTAGGTATAATGAATATGCCTAAACTTTCTTGGAATGCAAAGTATCTTAAATCCAAATAACAAATACTTATTCATGGATCACAATTGGTCAACAAAAATATACTGACATTGGGGTTCAAAACCACCACACCCCCCTCCCCCCTACATTTAAGGTATGTATTGAGATAGTCTTTTCACCTATTTTAATGGTAACATTTTTTTTGAAAGAAATTAGGTAACTGGCCACCCTTTGCATAATTTGTGATTTGATTTTACATAGTCACGGCCATGATTCCAAAATGGCTTTTAGTTTCGATTCTGTAAAATACCGGAACTAGAAGTCTAGAAGAGAAACTAAGTAACCAGAACCAAAACTAAAAGTGGCGGTTCTAGTTTCGGTTTTAGAACTATCGGTTTTAATTCCAATTCTAAGTCTGATTTTGATTAGTGTCAGTTCTGATTTCGCTTTTAATTTTGATACGATTTTATTTTTGATTTCATATTTTAAATTTTGTTTTTTTTTGTAGAAATTAAGTTCTTTATTTAGGAGTTTAAAATTTTTAAATCAGAAAAATTTACAAGTTAAAAATTAAGAAATGAAACAAAAAATACTAAATTTTATTTATTAAGAAAAATTTACAAGTTAAAATTTTAAATCAAAAAAAATCTACAAGTTAGAAATTAATATATGAAAAATACTAAATTTTATTGATAGGTAAATGGTACAAATACACTTATATTTTAAGTGTATTTTCATATAACTATGACTTTTGCATAAAAAAAATATTAATATCATTTGGACTATAATATTTACTTAAAAAAGATATAAATATAAAAATTATAATAATTGTAAATTAATAAATTATTTTAAAATTTTAATAATCTAAAAGACTTAAAAAATATACAATATTAAATTGTTTCCTTTTTTTTTAAATTAGGCAAACTCTTTATATAAGGGAGAGATGCCAACCCAAATTTTATGAAAAACCATATTCGAAAGGGGCCCCAAACCAGAAATCAAAATTACAAGAGTCTACCAACAAAAGTTTACAAGGAAAAAGAACCCGAATACAATACCGATGAAACCAAACGTAATATAAAATTAATCGAAAGAAGGAAAACCAAAATGATCCATTTTCACAAAAACTTAACTGTTTGGATAAAGCAAAATTTGTGATTTATTTCACAATTGCAAAATGAGGTGTTTGTTTTGTTCAACTTTTTCATCAAAATTTTTAAAACACAAAACAATGCTACAGTAATTATTTTTGCTACAGTAATTTTTATAAATAAAATATTGAATTTGAATTTGAATTTTAAATTTTAATAATAAACAATTCTTTCTAACACACTTCCATCAAAATAAACTAATAAAATACTAATTCAAATTTAAATTTCAAACTTTCATTAATAAAAAAATCTTCAATACAAATCCCAACAAAATAAAATCATTCATTCCAAACACTCTCAAAATATTCTTTTCTCATAACAAATCCAAAAAAAAAAATTTCATGATACAATCCAAAAATAGCTTGTCCTAACGGAGCCAAAGTACAATGAGTTACATGATTCTGTCAAACAAATGATGTAAAGGATAAAAACTTTAGTCCAAGCTAAGCAAGCTCCAAAGCATGAAGACTAGCTTTCCAATGACACCGAGAGAACTAAAAAAGTCGTCATCATCATTATTATCTTCTTGATAGTGTCGATGGTAATGGATTTACATTTATTATTTCATGTTAATAGTTAATGTTAATTGGTTGGGAGAAAATTAAACTAAAGCTAGCTATATGTAATGTAATTATTATTTATAAAGGTATACAAAGTATAAAGTAATAAAAAGAATAATTAAATTAATAATTGGAATTCAAATAGAAAAATATAAGAATAAAATTTCAATAGTAATTAATATATAGGGTTTTGAAGTGGAGAGAATTAGGAGGATAAGAAAATCGGTGATAAGGTGAATTTATTCATCTTTTATTTAGTGTTTTGCACTTAATTCTTTAGTCGTTCTTATTTTATTTAATTCATTTTAGTGTCTTTTTGTAGGTTTGTCGACTATGGTGTATGTTGGGAGGAGAAAAAGTAGATGAAAGCCAAATCGGGTGCAAAGTGAAGAAAAAGTTTAAGAAAGTTCATGATAAAGTGGAGTTCCGCTCCACATTGTGATGTCGGGAAGTCCCATGTCATGACTTGCGGACTTGCACGTTGCGACGTGGAGGAAAAAGGATAAAAAATCAATTTAAAAATTGACTATTTTTTGTGGCAAATTTTAGTGAGCCACGTCGCGACGTGCAGGATCGAACGTCGAGATGTGGGTGGACATCGCGACGTGTGATCCTGCACGTCGCGACGTCGGGGTTGACGAAGATTTCAGAATTAATTTTAGAAAATTACATTTTTGTCCCATTTCAAGACTTTGTGTTCGACAAGGAATAC
The DNA here is from genome assembly GCA_016586305.1 of Ophiorrhiza pumila. NCBI lineage: Eukaryota > Viridiplantae > Streptophyta > Magnoliopsida > Gentianales > Rubiaceae > Ophiorrhiza > Ophiorrhiza pumila. The sequence continues at coordinate 5,305,560 of BLIW01000008.1, read as the reverse complement.
GTTAAGACCAGTGTTTTAAAACTCGGACCGGAGTGCGAATCGGTAGAGCTACTGGGTTAGGGGTCAATTGGTCGGACAGGTCGAACCGGTGTCAAGAACCGAATGACGTCATAAATATATTTAATATAAATATATTAATTAAATATTAACATATCTCACATTTTATGTCAAAATAAAATGACCAAATTATAAAAAAAAATAATATTCAATTAAGTTCTTAGTTTTTTATCAATAAAAAATTCATAGATCGTATTGTTTAATAATGCTAATAATTATTTTGTTTATAATTTAATAAAATTTTATTAAAATATGCAAAATATATTAAAGTATTAATTAATTAATTTCAAATCGGTCATATTAAAATAAGTTAGAAAGTGTAGCTCTCAATACACAATTTATTTATTTCAAAACTTAAACTTGTGAATTAAAAAAATTAATGACATATCATACTTTGAATTTAATTTTGTGTGCTATAAAATAATAATTAAATAAAAAACAATAAATATGATATGATAAAATTTAAAATTCATATTTATTTAAATTGTATGAATGTGATTGATTGAAAATATTAATGAAAACATAATTTTCATATTCATTCAAAATTTTGTAATATGGTAAATTTGAAGTATTTATGACAATTAGAATTTATTAAAAATCTTAAAATATGGTAAATTGAAAGCATTTATGATAATTGAAAGATATTAAAAATATTGAATATGGTAAATTAAAGTATTTATGACGATTGAATGTATTCAAATTTTAAAATATTAAAATATGGTAAATTAGAATCATTAACGATAATTAAAAATCATGAATATGGTTAATTAAAGACAGAAAGAAAGAGAGAAAGAAAATTAAAACCCCACCACCCCCCCCCCCTCCCCTCCCTCAAGTCTCATATAGGCACAAAATACTACTGCTTCAATTTGGAGTGGGGGACCATTGTTCAACACGTTTCAGTGAAGGAGAAGAAAGCTTTTCAGTTTAAGTGTTAAAAAAAAAAAAGAAAATAAAAAACCGAGTTTTAACCGGTATCCGATTTTCCCGATTGAAACCCGGTTTTTTACCGGGTTTGACCGGCTTTTTGTAGTAACTCGGACCGGACACCTGGCTGGTTCCCGGTCCAACCGGTCGAACCGGCCGGTCCGGTCCGAGTTTAACAACACTGGTTAAGACCTTATTTACGAATATTTTTATAGAATCACTATAAATAGGTCTAGGGTTTTCATACGAAAAATGTGTGACAATTTTGAGAGCATTAAGTAAGGGTTCTCTTTGTAATAGTTAGGGTTTCTTCTTTAGCTATTGTACGGTGAATTGCAACTCTACGAAATTGGAACATCTGTTATTGAATTCATCAGTTTTGAGTTAAAAATTTATTCCGAAGATTTATTTTTGTGAAAACTGCCAAAATAGTTATTCACATTACATAAAAAAAAATTATTTTGTCACCCACAATAAAAATGATGCATTTTAGTCATTAACATTTAAAAAAACGCACCAAATTAGTCATTCCAAAGTCTGTTAACTTTTTTCACAGAGAAAATGCACTTTCACATCATAGGCCACTTAATTAAAGGGTAAAAGTGGAAAATTGATTTATACTTCACACAAAACCTTCGTTACAATCAATTTATTGATCATCCGTCGCCTTCTATTGATAGACTATTCCTCTACTAATGGCAGAATATGAATAAATCATGAAATGTTTTGTTTGAAAAATAAATTGATATTCCACTTTTACCCCTATATTAAATAGTACATGATGTGAACGTGTGTTTTTTATGTTAAAAAGTTAATGGAATGTATTTTTTCTGTTAAAAAAGCTAACATATTTTAGTTGATGACTAATTTGGTACGTTTTTTGAATATCAGTGAATAAAATACATCATTTTTAATATTGATGACAAATTTTTTTTTTTTACAATGTGAGTGACTATTTTGACAATTTTTTTATTTTTTCCCGATTTTCAAACCAAATTAGCTCCGAATCAAATGGAGCCTGAGTTTCACGTGAGTAGAGGATGACAGTTAAAGGCATTAGAGATTTATCATTACATAGAGTATGAGAAAAAAAATTAAACAAAGAAAAAGAAGGCGAAAGAAAAAGTTGAATTTTGCGTATTTGTGAGAGATTTCACAAATAATTTTCACAACACGATCTTATTTTGACTATTGCGTGACAAAGTATTGATACTAAGGCATACTGGAATTATGCATCAACTGTCGTAGCAACTCCCCAGAGGTTATTTTTCCTAGATATGGTCACTCCAGTGTTCTCAGTCATATCCAAATCTTTAGGAAGAACACCACCAGGAATTTGCCAGTTGAAGTGAAAGAGAAAATGAGCTAAAGGAAGCTCAGCATTAGCTATAGCAAATGATATTCCAGGACAGCCCCTCCTTCCAGATCCAAATGGAAGATATTCGTAGTTATTTCCAACGAAATCCATGGAACTTTGATCAAATCTCTCTGGTTGAAACTCCAATGGATCATTCCAATACTCGGGATCTCTTCCCATAGCCCAAACATTCACCATTAGTTGTGTTTTGTCATGGATTGTGTAGCCTTGGATCTCCCGCTCCTCCCTGCATGCTCTTGGGAGCAAAGGGACTGGAGGGTGTAATCTGAGAGTTTCCTTGACCACCAATCTGAGGTACTTCAATTTCTGAACATCAGCCTCTTCGATTATGGTCTTTCCCTTGAAGGCTTCTCTTACTTCAGCTTGTGCCTTGGCCATCACATGAGGATTTCTCAACAATTCTGACATCGCCCATTCAATTGTGGATGATGTAGTTTCTGTTCCAGCTGAGAACATGTCCTGAATCAATTTATGTATGAGTCACAATTAGTTTTCGAGCGAAAAATCTGTAATTTGATTGAACTTGTTTGGTAATTCGTACTTACAAAAATGACAGCTTTGATATTGTCATCCGTGATTGGAATTTGAAGGTTTCCTGTCTCCATCAGTCTCAACAGAACATCAATAAGATCTTCGTCTCCTGACTCACCATTGCCCTTCTTTGTAGTTGCAAGATTGTGCCTATGCTCATTGATAATGCTGTTAAGAATCACATCGACAATATGGTGTGCCTTAATCAATTGCCTCTTCGTGGCACTGAAATTGTGAAGTATTTTCTTAGAGGGAAACACATCAACCACATCGAATCCACCAGCCAAAGAAAGCGATTCCTTCAAATGCCTAATCAGAGTGAACTTATCCCTGCAAACTTTACCAAATGCAGCTCTGCAAGTCATTGAACTTGTGTAATTATAAATCAGTTCAGCAAGATTGATTGGTACTCCCACTGTTGACTTGATAGTCTGAGTGAGATGCTGAACTTCATCCTGCCTAATGTATCCTAATGATCGGACAATGGTTGGGCTCAAGAGTTCCATCATGCATATTTTACGCATTTGTTTCCAGTGATCATTGTACTGACAAAATGCAATGTCTGTGTTTTCATACCAAATGATTCTTCCTGCCATACGTTCAGGCCTACCAGCAAAGGCAGGATCATGAGTTTTCAATGTTTCTCTTGCAAGTTCCCGTGACGAAATCACGACTGCCTGAACCTCACCAAGCTTGAGGTGCATGATGGGACCGTATTTTTTGCCCACATTTGTGATGACTTGATGAGGAAGTCCATTTAACAATTGGTGCATGTTTCCTATAACTGGAAGCTTTTTTGGCCCTGGAGGCAATTTTCCTTCAGTTTTTACAGATTTGGATTTCTTCCATTCCTTGAATAACACAAACAGAAAGGAAAAGAGGAGAAAAGAAGTGAAGAAATCCAAAGGAATAGGGAATTCCATATTGAAGTAGAAAGAACACAAAAGGGACTCTGTTACAGTACTAATCCCAATTGATTTTTCTTGCCCTTGTTTTCCAATTGAAATGACCAACATCTATATATACTACTCCTACTCTCAAGGGTACTAAGAAAAATATTAATAAGATTAGACTAACAGCATTATATCAACCTAATATTAATACAACTTATCACCTTTTATATATGGAAAGGCGAGTTAATCGCGATTTCAACACGCGATTAAAATGGTAGCAAATTAGAATCATAATTAATTATTCGTTTTATATATGAATTACATTTTAAATATAAATCGATTTTATAGGAATTTTTATGATATTAAAAATCCATTTCTCATAATTTTTTATTGCTTTTGCGCGCCACCTTTGTACCATGAATCTTTTACTTGGTACTTTTTAAATTTTGTTTCTAATGTTGGTCTCTTGACTCTTCCAAGTATATATCTCGAGGATGACAAATATATTTTGCAAGAAAATTGTGATTCTATAGCTTACAGTTATGTTGCTTCCAATATACTTGGAAAGACTTCATCGATTATTAAGTCTAAACAAATTCCATTGCATCGACAAATGTACATCTTAATTGTAATTAAATAGAAAATTGAAAATCATATAGCAGTATAATTTTATTAGCATCAATAGGGTAAAATATAATAATTTTGTCTAGAATGTATGACAAAGAGAAACTGCCGAATAGGACAAAGAGAAATTGTCCATTTGTATTCCTCCTCACAATTAACCGACCAAAGATTCTTAAATTATTGGAACAACTTGAAATTATTAATGTTCGGTACTATGATTAACCTTTATTTTCCAACAATATCACGTTAGGTAGATGAACCTTAAAACTGGGGCATGGACTAGAAATATGGCTGTTTGGCGTGAAGGTTTCAATTAATCATATAATCAATCGTCCCTGAAGTTGACCTTAATTAACCCTTAATTGCATATTGTTATAAAAATACTACAAACTTGTAGTATTATATTGTGTAACAAGTTGTTATACCACTAATATAAAGTATAGATATAAATCTTATGTTACAACTACTACTATCAAATATGAAACAAGTATGAAAAATGCTAGAAAGATAGAGAGTATTATAGAGCAAAGTATAACAAAATGTAGTAAGACTTCAACCTCATTTCCCATTCACATAATCCTCTATTTATAGGCTTGAGGTACCTTGTAACTTACAATGTTCTAAATAAAAATTACAAGAGTTACATAAGTTACATAGGTTACAAGGTAATGGGTGATAATGAGATGAGGTTACATGAGTTATAGAAATAATGAGAGATAAAGTGATAGAACATGGTGTATTTGGATGGACATTCACAATATGTTCATAACACTCCCCCTTGGATGTTCATCTTTAAGATAAATGCCTCGTTAAAACCTTACTAGGAAAAACCCAATGGGATAAAAACATAGCGAAGGAAAAAGAGTACATTTTTCATATATAACATTGTCTCGTTAAAAACCTCACCAGGAAAAACCCTAATGGGAAAAAAAACCTTGGTTAAGGGAAAAAGAATACAATGTACAATAACTCCCCCTTTTGAGCACATCATTTGACATCTTTCAATCGACGCATTCCAATCTTATATACCAACTTTTCAAATGTTGATGTCGGTAGTGATTTAGTGAACAAATCTGCCAAATTGTCGCTCGAACGAATTTGTTGTACGCAAATTTCACAATTCTTCTGAAAATCATGCATGAAAAGAATTTTGGTGAGATGTGTTTTGTTCTATTACCATTGATGTATCCATCCTTCAATTGATCAATGCATGCAACATTATCTTCGAACAAAATAGTGGGAACTTTTTTATCCAAATGCAAACCACATGTTTCTCGAATATGATGGATCACTGATCTCAACTAAAAACACTCTCGACTTGCTACATGAATTGCCAATATTTCAGCATGATTCGAATAAGTAGCAGCTATAGTTTGTTTCATAAAACGCTAAGAAATAGTTGTATCACCACATGTGAACACATAACCCATTTGTGAACGACCATGATGAGGATCAAATAAATATCCAGCATCTGCATAACCTATTAGATCAAACTTGATTGCTTTAAAATAATAGAGACCATATCTATCGTACCTTGAAGATAACGAAATATATGTTTTATACAATTCCAATGCCTTCGTGTAGGTGAAGAACTATATCTTGCTAGCAGATTCACAGCAAATGAGATATCAGGATGTGTATGACTAGCAAGATACATTAATGCTCCAATAGCACTAAGATATGGTACTTCTGGACTAAGTAATTCTTCATCATTTTCATGAGGTCAAAAAGGATCTTTATGCACATCAAGTGGTCTTACAACCACAGGGGTACTTCAGGGATGTGCTTTATCCATATAGAATCTTTTAAGCACTTTAGCTGTATAACCCGACTGATGCAAAAATATTCTATTTTCCAAGTGCTCAATTTGCAATCCAAGACAAAATTTTGTCTTTCCAAGATCTTTCATTTCAAATTTTTGTTTCAAAGAGTTAACAGCTTTTTCGAGCTCTTCAGGAGTTCCAATAATATTTAAATTATCAACATAAATTGCAATGATTGCAAATTCGGATGCAGATCTTTTAACAAAAACACATGGACAAATGAGATCATTCATATAGCCTTGTTTAATCAGATATTCACTAAGGTAATTATACCACATACGTCCAGCTTGTTTTAATCCATATAAGGATTTGCACAATTTAATTGAATAAAGTTCTCGAGAACTGGAATTATTTTCCCTAGGCAACTTGAATCCTTCAGGGATTTCCATATAAATATCATTATCAAGAGAGCCATACAAATAGGCAGTTACAACATCCATTAAACGCATGTCATGTCGTTCATTTGCTGCCAGATTAAGCAAATAACGAAAAGTTGTTGCATCCACCATGAGAGAATATGTCTCCTCATAATCGATACCTGGTCTTTGAGAAAATCCTTGTGCAACAAGTCGAGCCTTATATCGCACAATTTCTTTATTCTTATTTCGTTTTTGCACAAAGACCCATTTATAACCCACTGACTGCACATTTTCAGGTGTGCGTATTATTGATCCAAAAACTTTATGTTTTGCCAACGAGTCTAACTCTGCTTGAATTGCGTCCTTCTATTTTGGCCAATCATTTCTTCGTCAGCATTCATCTACAGATTTTGGTTCATGATCCTCGTTTTCATTCATGATAGTAATTGCTGCAGCGTAGGCAAATTTATCATTGACGCCGATTTTATATCGATCCCACCTTGTCCCAGTTATGACATAATTTATTGATATCTCATGATTATCAAAATTTTCAGGTACCTGAACTTCTTCTGGAAGTTTATTATTTGTCATGTCGAGAATTTTCATTTTTGAAGATTCTTTTGGAGCTTCAATTACCTCGATTTTGCCATCATTATTATTTGCTCATTTTCTCTTTCGAGGATTTTTGTCTTTGGAAGGTCTACCACGTTTCATGTGTGCGTTTAATTGATTACTAGTGGTAGAAGGTCTTTCAGGGACATCAATTCGAATTGGAGCATTAACAGTTGGTATGTGTGACTTAGTTACACGTTTTGGGTCAATAAAAGCATATGGCAATTGATTTGCTAAACGTTGCAAATAAATTATCTTTTGAACTTCCAATTCACATTGATTTGTACGAGGATCAAAATGAGATAATGATAATTCATTCCAACTAATTTTCTTAACCAGCTGTTTATTTTCTCCCCCTAACATTGGTAAAACTGATTCGTCAAAATGACAATCAGCAAAACGAGTCGTAAATAAATATTTAATTGTTGGTTCAAGATATTTCACTATAGATGGAGATTCATACCCAATATATATTCCTAACCTCTTTTGAGGTCTCATCTTTGTGCGTTGTGGTGGAGCAATTGGAACATAAATCGTACATCCAAAAATTCTAAGATGGGTAATATTTGGTTTCTAACCAAAAACCAATTGTTGGGGAGAGAATTCATGATAATTTATTGGCCTTATGCGAATTAGTGTTGCAGCATGCAAAATAGCATGTCTCCAAACAGTTGTTAGAAGTTTAGTTCTCAAAAGCAATGGTCTCGCAATTAATTGAAGACGTTTAATAAACGATTATGCTAAACCATTTTGTGTATAAACATAAGCGACAGGATGTTCAACACTACTCCAAATAGACATACAATAATCATTAAAATATTGAGATGTAAATTCACCAGCATTATCAAGACGAATTGTCTTAATAGGGTAATCTGGAAAATGTGCTCATAACTGAATTAATTCCGCAAGTAATTTCGTAAACGCCAGGTTGCGAGTTGATAATAAACATACATGTGACCATCTAGTTGATGCATCAAATAAAACCATAAAATATCTAAATGGTCCACAAGGTGGGTGAATAGGCCCACAAATATCACTATATACGCGTTCTAAAAATGCAGGAGATTCATTACGAATTTTCATTGGTGATGGTCTTATAATTAATTTGCCTTGAGAACAAGCAACACATGAGAATTCATTAAATTGAAGAATCTTCTGGCTCTTCAAAGAATGACTATATGAATTTTCTAAAATTCTTCACATCATTATAAAACCGGGATGGCCCAACCGGTCATGCCAAACAATAAAATCATTATGATCAGTAAACTTCTGATTTACCGTAGCATATATTTCAACTATAGAAATATATGTATAATATAATCTAGTGGAATGAGAAGGTAATTTTTCTAATACAATTTTCTTTCCAAAATCTATACTTGTAATATACAAGTATTCATTATTACCTTCACTTTTAGTCTTAATATGATATTCATTTCAGCGAATATCTTTAAAACTTAACAAATTTCTTTGAGACTTAGAAGAATATAATGCATCTTCAATGCAAAACTTTGTTCCTCCTGGTAAAATTATTATTGCTCTTCTGGAGCTTTCAATCAATTTTGTACTAACAGATATAGTACTAACATGAGTTTCTTTCATGATTATATAACAAAAATATTTCTTATCTTTTAGTATCGAATGTGTTATTGCACTGTCTGCCAGACATAGTTTTTTGCTATTGATCATTGAAACGTCCATATTCTTCATAAAAGAAATTTTCTAAATGAGAAATATTTTAATTTCTTTAATTATAAAAGAAATATTAAAAACTAATGCATTAATAATATATATATATTATTTAAGTATATCTGTAAACTCTAAGGCAACCTAAGAGGGGGGTGAATTAGGTTTCTAAAATTTAATATGAACTTAATCAATTCAAATTCAACACAAGTGAGTGAGTAGTGTGAATCACAACAAGTGTAAGATATATATATTGATATTCCAGAAATGTAATCAACAATTTCAACACTTTAATATCAATGAATCAAAGCATAAGCAAATCAAAACAAGTGCAGAAATGAAGGCAATGGAAATCAAGGACACAATCAATTTAGAGTGGTTCAAGTCTCCTCCTTGGAGTACTCTACATCCACTACCTAAGTTTTCCAACTTAGGATTTCAAACCTCTTTACTATGAATTGATCTTCTTCTTGTGGTGAGATCAAAAGAACCACTTTTACAACCCAAGTATCTCAACTTAGGATTTCAACCACGATTCAACCTTTTCACTAGCTATCCCAAGCTATGTGCTCAAGGTTTTTACTCTCACTTGAGAAACCTTTTACAATCACTCACAATAGATGTTTGATAATGAAATTACAACCCTCAATAAGGATGAATAAGATGAAGTGAAGTTCAAAGTATGATTCCTATTAAGAAAATTACAACTCAGACTACATAGCTCAATGATGAAATGAAGAACTCAAAGAAGGCTCAAGAAACTTTTGATCTTTTGTTTCTTTTGAAATCAAATTGAAATATGAGAGTTGTAGAGAGTGTTTTTCAGATGTAAAGCTCAGGAAATCAAGTGTATAAACGTTCATGGTTTATCTTGTATTTATACTACACAGAAAATGACAAGAATACGTTTATATTTGACATTTCAAAAACTAGCCGTTAGGACTTTCGGAAGGGTGTTTCGGACGGGTAGGTCGTCCGAAACTAAGTTTCGGACGGCCGAAACTTGCCCTGCACCGTCCGATCCCAAACCCTGAAAATCATTTTCTCTGGACAGTTTCGAACGGCAGTTTCGGACGGCCAAAACTAGGCTAAGGTCGTCCGAACATTTTCTTTTCAATTTAATTTCGATTTTCGTTTTACTTATCTTTTGTACAACTCCATACGACTTAGTGCAAGTGTGTACTACATCTTTTGAAGTTCTTTTGAAGACTAAAAACATTTTGAAAACAATTTTTCTTGAGCCTTAAATGAGTAAACCACTTTCTTGAGCTATTTACAAATTAGGGTTTTGGGTTGGGGAAAATGACCTAATTTACCATCCTTTTGTTTCTTTTGCGATTTCAATTCTTTCTTCGCTTGATAAATCTCCATGCTTGGCTTCCTTGAATTTCTATCAAATTGAAACACTTTTTCAACCATTAGCATAAACATAATTGTTTGTTATTCATCAAAATAAGTAAGATTAAGACCCTAGGTCTTCAAAATCTCCCCCTTTTTGATGATGACAACCCAATTATGCAAGAGAATAAATAACAAGTGCAATAGGTTACATTTAATTAGACAAATTGATATAAGCTCCCCCTATGTGTATACTTCTATTGCATTTCAGTTTTTCTCCCCCTATGTATATACTTCTACTTCGATTTTCTATTTTCAAATGTTCTTCTCCCCCTTTGTTTTTCTCCCATTATTGCTTTTTACATGATACTCTTTATTTTTCTCTTATACTACTTATCACTTATTCTCCCCCTTTTGACATCATCAAAATAAGAAAATGGGATGAAAAATGTGAGTTTCCAGAAATCATAAAGCATATAAAAAGTATACTCTTTTCTTACTCTTTTCATTTACCTTAAGTTTTGGGGAAATGACATCACATCTTAGGACTACCTTTTCACTCATTGCAACCTAATGGGTGGCTAGGCAAAAAAAATGATTAAGTGCAATTATTTTGGAGAAATTTTGATAGAGTTTCCTTTGTATATTGATGATTTCCACCTGTCAACAATCCCAACAAATACAACACAACAACAAAGAGGCACAATATACAATTGTCCATTCAATAATAATCAAATGTCATCAATCAAAGGCCTTCAAGCCATTTAAATCATCAAATATCAAATAACATTAAACCATGATATAACCTAGGTCAACATCAACAAACCATAAAGCTCTTCATAACACAAAAGCATCAACAAAGAAATAAGGAAAACATTCAAAGTACTAGGAAATACCAAAAAATAAGAGACAAATGAAAATGGTCCTAGTCTATTACACCAAGTGCATCAATCATGTGCCGGTGCCTTTCCTTTGACGCGAGCTTGAGCCAACGCTTCACGTTGGTCATTAGTCATGATTACTTTATGACCGTAGTGAATCTCACTACTCAAGTCGTCAACTCTAACGGTCAAAGCATCAAGTTGACCGCGAATCTCGGCCATGTTCCTATCAACACTTGAGTTTATACCGGCTAGTCCACTATCAATTCGATCCACCAAAGAGTCGAAATACCCCTGAATAAGGGTCTTGAAATTCTCATCCATGATCGGTGCATCTTGTTGTTGACCTTGACCTTGTTCTTGATCTTGACCCTCTTCATCATCACCTCCCTCTATGTCTTCGTCCTCTTCTTGGCCTTCAATGGGCTTCTCAAATGACCAAACCCCATTTACAACATATATACCCATGGACTTAAGAAAGGTTAAATCATAGAGATTGCGAGGGGGTTCCGGGTACATAGTAGCACTCTCAAGGGATATGCTATGATTCCTTAGGATCTTAGTAATAAGCATGCCATATGGTAAACTACGGCGTTGATCCTTAATGTTAACCTCAATGTACTTAAGCATTAAATATCCAAAATTTATGGGAACTTGCTTAAGTAAGGCATAGAGAAGATAAAGGTTCATGGTGTTGGGATCGGTCTTATGGCCATGAGTTAGAAGAATGATTTTGGTAATGATGTGGAACAAAATACAGTTCTTAGGGCTCAAATTCTTAATTGGTGCTTCACTTGCCTTAGTTAAAATCTCTCCATTAAAAGCAGTAGCTACTAGATCACGAAAATTAAAACCATGTGATGCATTTAACCAATAGTGAAGCTTAAAATATTTCATGACTTGTTTGCCATCTTTTGCTAAGCCATATTGATGATCACATTTAAACAGGATGTCAAGGGTTACAGGGGTCAATGTGATATCCTTGGAATTAACCCTTGTACACAATGTATCATCACTCGATTTTAAGCCTTCAGGATAATGCAAATTGGCAAAAAATTCATACACTAACAAGGTTGGTATAGGCTCACTAGCATATAAGATCTCATTCCAATCTTGATATTCAAATAGCTCTAGAATATCTAAGGCATCACCAAAATCATCTTTTCTCACTAACCTAAGAACAATAATCTTCTTGGAAGACGTGAGGTAGTGATTATACTTAACTTCGCATTCGTCATTAACGAATGGAGAGAGCGGAGAGGAAGATGCACCTAGTGACCCATGTTGAATATGTGAAGGTACCGTAACCTTGGTTCTCTTGCGTCCTCGTGAAATGCTCATGTTGTTCACGAACTTGAGTATCAAAAAGATATTGAAGTTTTAGGAAAATTTCTTCAGGAATTTCCAAAATTGAGTTTTACCCAATTTTTAGGGCTAGGAATCAAAGGGAAGAATTTTGTTGTGGAATTTTGAATTTTGAATCGGTGGAAGTGTTCTCTATATGCCAAGGAAGGATTCTAATGGATCAGTTTGGGAATTAATCGATTAGATTTCAAATTTGTGATTTTGGCGGTGAAAAATGTGAGGAGGGTTTGAAGAGTTTAAAAAAAATCGTTTCAGAAATCAGGAATTTTAAACCTGATACGACAGTTTCGGACGGCTGAAACTCTGGAGGTCGTCCGAAAGTGTCGTCCGAAACTTGACAGAGAGTTGGCAAGTTCTGACGATTTGGTTCGGACGGCCGAAACTTTGAATGTCGCCCGATCTGGTCGTCCGAAACTCTGAATAATTTTGAAAAATCATTTTTGGGAAATAAAGTCAGTGTTTTCGGATCATTTGAGTTGGACTACACCAATGTGAGTTCTCAAAAGAAAAAATTGATCCTCAGGGAGTGGTTTGGTGAAGATATCCGCCAATTGTTCTTTAGTAGAAACATATTCTATATGAATTTAATTATTTTGAACAAGATCACGAATGAAGTGATGTTTAATGTCAATATGTTTTGACCTAGAGTGTTGAATGGGATTCTTGGTTAGATTTATAGCACTTGTGTTATCACATTTAATGGATACACAACCAAAATCTAAACCAAAATCAAGAAGAGTGTGTTTCATCCAAAGGATTTGAGAACAACAACTTCCGGCGGCTATATATTCGGCTTCCGCCGTTAATAGGGACACGGAGGCTTGTTTTCTACACCATGATACAAGTGATTTTCCTAGAAATTGACATGTTCCACTCGTGCTTTTTCTATCAACCCTACAGCCGGCAAAATCAGCATCGGTAAACCCTACTAATTCAAACGTATTTGTCCTAGGGTACCATAATCCATGTTCTATTGTTCCTCTAAGGTATCTTAGTATCCTTTTTACAGATAGCAAGTGAGATTGTTTAGCACATGATTAAAATCTAGCACATAAGCACACAACATACATAATATCTGGCCTACTAGCCGTCAAGTAAAGCAAACTTCCTATCATTCCCCTATATTGAGTTTCATGAACTTTTACGGTCTTCCATACCATATTTGTTAAGAAACTCTTTAGTGTATTTTTCTTGACTTACAAAGATTCCATCATCCATTTGTTTTATTTGTAGTCCAAGGAAGAATGTTAATTCTCCCATCATACTCATCTCAAATTCATCTTTCATTAAGTTTGAAAATTCTTCACACAAGACTTTATTTGAAGCACCAAAAATAATATCATCAACATATATTTGAACAATGAGTAATTCATTTTCACAATATTTTGTAAACAAAGTAGTATCTATTACACCCTTATGAAAGTTCTTTTCTATTAGAAATCCACTAAGTCTTTCATACCAAGCTCTAGGAGCTTGTTTTAATCCATATAGTGCTTTAACCAATTTATATACGTGATTAGGAAACTTGTGATTTTGAAAACCGGGAGGTTGTTCTACATATACTTCCTCTTGAATAAAGCCATTTAATAATGCACTTTTAACATCCATTTGAAACAATTTAAACCCTTTAAAGGATGCATATGCAAGTAACATACGGATAGACTCAAGTCTTGCTACGGGAGCAAAGGTTTCATCATAGTCTATGCCTTCCTCTTGCCTATACCCTTGAGCCACCAATCTAGCTTTGTTTCTTACTATATTTCCTACTTCATTTAGTTTATTCCTAAAAATCCATTTAGTTCCTATAATTGAAGTGTCTTTAGGCCTTTCTACTAAATTCCATACTTTACTTCTTTCAAATTGATTTAACTTTTCTTGCATAGCTGCGATCCAATTATCATCTTTTAAGGCTTCATTTATATTTTTTGGCTCAATTTGTGAGAGGAAGACCAAGTTATTATCTAAATGCAATGATGACCTAGTGTTGACTCCTCTAGATGGACTTCCTATGATTAAGTCTTTAGGATGACTTTGAATGAATTTCCAACCTCTTGGAATATCCTTCTTTTGTGGACTTTTATCTAAAGTTTTAATATCATCTTTGGGATCAATTTGTGGAGATGATTTGTTGTCTACTTCAATTTTATCTTGTTCATTAGATGGATTTTCTTCTATTCCTATTTCTTCATCACTTTCTTCATGGTTTTTACTTGTATCACCTTCATCAAAGTTTACATGAATTGCCTCTTCTAATATCATGGTTCTTTTGTTATATACTCTATATGCTTTTCTAATTTCCGAATAACCTAAGAATACTCCTTCATCCGATTTCTTATCAAATTTTCGTAAGGTGTCTTTTACATTTAGAATGAAGCACTTACAACCAAAGACTTTAAAATATCCTACATTTGGAGTTTTCTTATAGATTAATTCGTATGGAGTTTTCTTCAACAAGGGTCTAATCAAGGCACGATTCATGACATAACATGCGGTGTTAACCGCTTCAGCCCAAAAATATTTAGGTCAGTCATTTTCACAAAGCATAGTTCTAGCCATTTCTTGAAGTGTTCTATTCTTTCTTTCAACTACTCCATTTTGTTGTGGTGATTTGACTACTGAAAAATTATGTGTAATACCATTCTCATCACAATGATTTATAAAGTTTTCATTTACAAATTCGGTTCCATTATCACTTCTAATTTTCACCACATTTAAACTTAACTCATTTTGAACCTTTTTAAATAGTCTAGCATATTCTTTAAATGTGTCACTTTTATGTGCCAAGAAGATTACCCAAGTGTACCTAGAATAGTCATCTACTATCACAAAAACATATCTTTTGCCACCTAGACTAGTGGTTTGTGAAGGTCCAAGCAAGTCCATATGTATTAACTCTAAAGGTTTTGAAGTTGTTACCATGTTCTTAGGTTTAAATATACTTTTAGTTTGTTTTCCAAATTGACATGAATCACACACTTTATCTTTTTCATATTTTTGTTTAGGTAAGCCTCTAACTAGTTCTTTAGCAACTAGATTGTTTATGTGATCTATTCCCACATGAGCTAATCTCCTATGCCACAACCAAGTTGTATCATGCACCACACTAAGACATTGCATATCTTGTTCCATAATATCACACAAATGAAGAGTATAAACATTGTTATGTCTAGATCCGGTAAGAACAATTTTACCATCTATAGGATCAATAACTACACATTTATCACGTTTAAATAACACATCAAGATCTTTATCACATATTTGACTTATGCTAATCAAATTGAATTTCAAGTCATCAATCAAAAGCATATTTTCAATCACATTGTTATTATTATTTGCTACATTTCCAATGCCAATTATTTTTCCTTTTTTATCATTTCCAAAGGCGACATGTCCTTTGTTTCTTGTTTCGAAGTTTTTAAGCAATAAAGGATTACCGGTCATGTGTCTTGAGCATCCACTATCAAGGAACCATTTTGTGTCCAAAATTGTATTTTTTAAACATACCTACATTCAAAAATCAATGTGTGATTTAAAGTACTTAAGTTCTTGCAACATTAATGTCTTTTCTTATCCAAGTCTTTGATCCATTTTCTACTTCTATTCTTGCAAAACATTTTCTTGACATGTGTCCCTTTTTACAACAATAATCACAAATTACATGATATTTAAAAGAGTGTGAAGTTTTATAATGAGGTCCACCATTGTTAAACCTATGTTCAAAGTTATACCTCTTATGTCCATATCTTTGGTTATGTTTGTTATGCATTCTGTACCTATGGTGTTGATTTTGTCTAAATTTTTCAGCCCCTTTTTCATGATTATATGATGTGTGAGTAATTTTTACGAGTTTGGATGTGGAGCTTTGACCTATCTCATATCCTAATCCATATTTACTATTTCCCATTCTTTGATTTCCTAAAAGTATTTCTAAGTTGTTCTTGCCTTGAGTGAATTTAGCTAAACAATCACTAAGGTCTTCAATTCTCTTCTTTAATCCTACATGTTCCTTCTTAACTTCATCGTATTTTTTAACTTCTTCTCTAACCTTGTTACTATCTATTTTTAATTTTTCATTTTCTGTTTTTAATGTACAATTTTATATTACTACACAATCATACTTAGTGATTAACTCTTGATTACATGAAGTGATTTCTTCCACTTTGGCCTTAAGCTTCTTGTTTTGAGTTTTGGTTTTCTTTAACTCGTCTACTAGTCTAGCAATGTACAGCTCAAGTTCATCTTGATCATTACGATTATCATCATCATCATCACTAGAAGAAAGACTTACCTCATGGTCTTCAAATCCCATAAAGCACATGTTGGCAACTCCTTCTTCTTCTCCTTCGGTTTTCTCTTCCGATTGGTCATCATCCCATGTGAACTTGAAGCTTCTTCCTTTTCCTTTCTTGTCTTGTTTGAACTCCTTCTTTCTTTCTGGACAATCTGCAATAAAATGTCCAGATTGATTACATTCAAAACATTTGTTAACCTTGGATGTTTCTCCCTTTTCTTTCACCCAATCTTTGCTCCTAAAGTTTCTTCCTTTGTTAAACCTGTTTTTCCTACTTTGGATCATCCTAGATAATTTTCTAGTAAGAAATACAAGGTCATCATCATCTTGTTCATTTGAATCTTCATCATCATCATTCTCATTCTTTGACGCTTTAAGTGCTATGTTCTTCCTAGCCTTAGTGTCTTCTTCTTTTTGAGTTTTAGATTTAATCTTTAGCTCATATGACATAAGTGAACTAATTAGTTGATCTATGGGTAGTTCTCTCAGATTTTTAGCTTCTTCAATTGCTATGGCTTTTGACTCCCATTCCTTAGGTAATGAATTTAAAATCTTTCTGTTTTGCTCACCTAAGGGATAGATTTTTCCTAGACTTTCCAAATCTTTGATTATGCTATTGAATCTACAAAACATCTTATCTATAGATTCATTACTATCCATTTTAAAGCTTTCATATTGTGTTACTAGCAATGATTTCTTTTCCTCTTTTATATCTTCGGTTCCCTCATGAATTTCCCTAAGTTTCTTCCAAATATCATGTGCATTTTTACATCCTTTAACTCTACTTGATTCATTGACATCTAGTGAGTTATATAAGGCATTTGTGGCTTTATCATTTAGGGTGAGATTTCTCCTATCGGTTTCATTAAGTTTACTCCTCTTCTTTTCTCTAGTTTCATCCCCTATAGTTATCTCAGCCTTGTAAGGTCCTTCCTCAACAATATACCACATCTCAATGTCAATGGATTTAAGATAAATTTCCATTCTATCTCTCCAACTGCTATAGTTGGTTCCATTAAACATTGGGGGTCTAGAAATAGATTCCATAAACATAGCATTGTTTGTTTCCATAATCTTTACTCTAAGGTTGTTAAGCCTAATCAAATGGAGACCAAGCTCTGATACCAATTGTAAGCTCTAAGGCAACCTAAGAGGAGGGGGGTGAATTAGACTTCTAAAATTTAATGTGAACTTAATCAATTCAAATTCAACACAAGTGAGTGAGTAGTGTGAATCACAACAAGTGTAAGATATATATATTGATATTCCAGAAATGTAATCAACAATTTCAACACTTTAATATCAATGAATCAAAGCATAAGCAAATCAAAATAAGTGCAGAAATGAAGGCAATGGAAATCAAGGACACAATCAATTTAGAGTGGTTCAAGTCTCCTCCTTGGAGTACTCTACATCCACTACCTAAGTTTTCCAACTTAGGATTTCAAACCTCTTTACTATGAATTGATCTTCTTCTTGTGGTGAGATCAAAAGAATCACTTTTACAACCCAAGTATCTCAACTTAGGATTTCAACCACGGTTCAACCTTTTCACTAGCTATCCCAAGCTATGTGCTCAAGGTTTTTACTCTCACTTGAGAAACCTTTTACAATCACTCACAATAGATGTTTGATAATGAAATTACAACCCTCAATAAGGATGAATAAGATGAAGTGAAGTTCAAAGTATGATTCCTATTAAGAAAATTACAACTCAAACTACATAGCTCAATGATGAAATGAAGAACTCAAAGAAGGCTCAAGAAACTTTTGATCTTTTGTTTCTTTTGAAATCAAATTGAAATATGAGAGTTGTAGAGAGTGTTTTTCAGATGTAAAGCTCAGGAAATCAAGTGTATAAACGTTCATGGTTTATCTTGTATTTATACTACACAGAAAATGACAAGAAAACGTTTATATTTGACATTTCAAAAACTAGCCGTTAGGACTTTCGGACGGGTGTTTCGGACGGGTAGGTCGTCCGAAACTAAGTTTCGGATGGCCGAAACTTGCCCTGCACCGTCCGATCCCAAACCCTAAAAATCATTTTCTCTGAACAGTTTCGGACGGCAGTTTCAGACGGCCGTAACTAGGCTAAGGTCGTCCGAACCTTTTCTTTTCAATTTAATTTCGATTTTCGTTTTACTTATCTTTTGTACAACTCCATACGACTTAGTGCAAGTGTGTACTACATCTTTTGAAGACTAAAAATATTTTGAAAACAATTTTTCTTGAGCCTTAAACGAGTAAACCACTTTCTTGAGCTATTTACAAATTAGGGTTTTGGGTTGGGGAAAATGACCTAATTTACCATCCTTTTGTTTCTTTTGCGATTTCAATTCTTTCTTCGCTTGATAAATCTCCATGCTTGGCTTCCTTGAATTTCTATCAAATTGAAACACTTTTTCAGCCATTATCATAAACATAATTGTTTGTTATTCATCAAAATAAGTAAGATTAAGACCCTAGGTCTTCACAATATCTAATGAAGATATTTGTTCTTTACATAAAGTGAGAAACTGAAATTTTGATTCATTACATCAAAATAAAAAACTAAGATGTTTATTCATTACATCAAAATAAGTAACTAAAATACTTATTCATTACATTAAAATAAGTAATTAAAATTCTTATTCATGAACATTTTCATCACCAATCAAGTGACTAGTATCACCTTGGGGGTGATTGACATAGAAATCCGCAACATCTAAAGAAGTAAAATTACTAAAATCATTGGCGATCAAAATATGATAAAGAACAACATCATTATTAAAAAAATTTGTCTCTCTCTCTCTTTATCTTTATTCTTCAATGATTCTTGATAGAGTTCAACAAGATATTTTGGAGTACGGTAAGTTCGAGACCAATGACCTTTCATGCCACAACGATAACACTTGTTATGCACTTTCTTTTTGTTTTGAATTCCATCTTTTTCATCACTACTCTTCCACTTCTGGTGGTGAGTTATACCTCTTGCATGGCCTCCACGATTATTGTAGGAATTTCTACCACGTCCACGGCCACGGCCATGACCACGACCACGACCACGGCCTCGATTTTGTCCATTATTGGGATGCATAACTATCGCATTTACTTCAGGAAATGGAGCAGCACCAGTTGGACAGGATTCATGATTTTTCAACAAAAGCTCATTATTTTGTTCAGCAACAAGAAGACAAGAAATTAGTCCAGAATACTTCTTAAAACCCTTTTCACGATATTGCTGCTGTAGGAGCACATTAGATGCGTGAAAGGTGGAGAAAGTTTTTTCTAATAAATCTACATCAGTTACTTTTTCTCCACACAATTTTAATTGAGAACTGATTCTGAAAAGTGCTGAATTATATTCACTTACAATTTTAAAATCTTGTAAACGTAAGTGCATCCAATCATAACGAGCTTTTGGAAGAATAACCATTTTTTGGTGATCATATTTTTCTTTCAAGCTTATCCATAAGACAAAAGGATCTTTGACTGTTAGGTACTCAATTTTCAACCCTTCATCAAGATGGTGACGAATAAAGATAATTGCTCTAGCCTTTTATTGACTAGTGGATTGATTTCCTTCCTTGATGGTTTCTCCAAGACCATTTACATCTAGATGAATTTCAGCATCTAGCACCCATGACAAGTAGTTCTTGCCAGTAACATCAAGAGCAACAAATTCAAGTTTTGAAAGGTTAGCCATTATATCAATAAAATAAACAAACACTTACCACACTTACCCAAAAGAAAATTGATCAAAGCGGCTAGAAAATTCGTGCTGATAACGTGTTATAAAAATACTACAAACTTGTAGAATTATATTGTGTAACAAGTTGTTATACCACTACTACAAAGTAGAGATATAAATCTTATGTTACAACTACTACTATCAAATATAAAACAAGTATGAAAAATGCTAGAAAGATAGAGAGTATTATAGAGCAAAGTAGAACAAAATGTAGTAAGCCTTCAACCTCATTTCCCTTTCACATAATCCTCTATTTATAGGCTTGAGGTACCTTGTAACTTACAATGTTCTAAATGAAAATTACAAGAGTTACATAAGTTATATAGGTTATCAGGTAATGGGTGATAATGAGATGAGTTTACATGAGTTATAGAAATAATGAGAGATAAAATGGTAGAACATAGTGTATTTGGATGGACATTCACAATATGTTCATAACACATATTATATTTTTGAATGGCAACTTTTTTGAGTTGTATGAACTGATTTGGAAGATCCTTTAATGATAAGTTATTCCTAAATTTCAACTCTCTCTAAGAAAACACTTAGTGTAAAAAAGAAACTTTCTTTGGAGGAATACCTAACCGGAGTGAGATGGGATCTTCTGTCTAAGATTTCGTGTATTATTCTATCTAATATTTAAAATGACGTCATTTCACTAAAATCATATTTAAAACCATGACTTAGAATTCACTCATACCTGAGCTAGAGTTTAATAATCATATATTCGATTTTGGTGATATTTATGCTTTTAGTCCCTAATTTTAGTTAAACGACAACGTTTTAAGAATTGGAAAGAATAAGACACTTGATGCGATTTCAAGGGGAGATGGATTTGCCTACCTCTTCCCCGAGATGGGATCATTTGTCCAAGATTATCCTGTTTTATTCTGTCAAATGTTCAAAATGACGTAGTTTTACTAAAAGTAGGGACTAAAAGCATAAATATCACGAGAACAGATCCTCTGTCAAATATTATCCTGTCATATTCTGTCTAATCTTCAAAACGACGTAGTTTCACTAAAACAATGGACTAAAAGCATAAATATCACTAAAATTACTTTACAATTAATAGACCATAACTAAGAAATGAGTGATTAGCCTAGTGGTTAGAGAGTTAGCTTCCCAACTTACAGGTCTAGAACTCAATTTCTGTAAGATGCATGTAAGGGTGTGTGTTTTTAAAAAAAAAGAAAAATAAAAGAAATGAGTGAACCCTAAAAATAGTTTTAATGTAAGACTAAATAAGACATAATAATTTTATACAGATGATCACACCTCTAAATATTACTAAATCACTTTATAATTATTAGATTTTAACCAAAATATAAGTATCCAACCAGGTAGCCCCACCAATCCACTCCATTTTTTATGAGGTAAATTACAAGAAATCCTTGTGTTACTTTAAAACTTTTTAGTTTATCTCTTTATAGTCTAAACATCTATATTATTTTATCTCCTTGTGGTTTGGTATTTTGTTTTTTTTTTTTAAAGACACAAATATGGTAGAATAGCATAATTGACCAACATTTGAAAAAAAATAATCATATATTCTTGTAAACCTAGGCTTACTGTCTAATACAACATATTCTTATAGAGAAACTACTAATAGGATAAAACGAATATTCCATTTGTACTCCTGAGCTACGAGAGGTTCTTGATTTGTCGGTACTATGATTAATCTTGATATTCCAACAATATCGTACCTTAATTACGCAGATGAACCTTAAAATTGTGGCATGGACTTGGAACATAGGTGTTTGTTTTAAGGTTTCTCATTCGACCAACTTAATTTCATTAATACTACAAATAGGTTTGAACGAATTGAAAATTTTTAAGGGTGTTGGACATTTTTTATTTCATTTTTTGATGTGTAGGATCATTTTCGAAGGAGGGCAGTCAACTACCTGATAGATATACTTCTAGAAAAACTGCCTAATAAGACAAAGAAAATATTCAATTTGTACTACTCTTGACAATTAAAGCTACTAAAGATTCTTTTAAGCTACCAAAGATTCTTAAATTATTAGAACAACTTCAAATTCTAATGTTTTAAGCTACCAAAGATTCGTAAATTATTAGCACAACTTCAAATTCTGATGTTTGCAAATATGGTCGATACTGATTAGCTACTTCAGCTTAATTCTTAATTATGTCATGAAGCACCTGTTAGGGTATTTATTTGAGAAGTAATGATGGAGAGTATGATAAATTTTATGCAATTTAGAAATTCAAATAATGTGGACTCCTATTTGACATGAAATAAGAAAGAATTTGTCTTAATTGGCATAAAATAAGAAAGAATTATCGTTTGAGTTTTCAAATAAAACTTTCTTACTCTCTTTCATTAGTGTTGAGTTGGGATCTTCTGTTCAAAATTATCTTTATTTTATTATGTCCAAAATTAAACTACGTCGTAGAATTCACTCATTCATTGGTTCGGGTCTAATAATTATAAAGTGATTTTAGTGATATTTATGCTTTTAGTCCCTAATTTTAGTTAAACTACGTCATTTTGGATATTGGACATGATATGACAAAAATAACCTTGGATAGAAGATCTGTTATATTAGCAGTTTATCATAAATGATCCTAAATGTCATGTAACTCTTTTTTTTTAATATTTTACCCTAATAATAATACACAAACTTATATGATAAATCTCCCTACAGCTCTTTCGTGATCGGGTCTAAAATTATGTTGAATTTATTATGTCTATTACTAAAATTAAATCTACAATTATTAAACCTTACCCCAAATGTGAGTGAACCCTACAACATGATTTTAATATTGATTTTTTTTATTTGTCTATCACTAAAATCAAATTTACAATTATTCAATTCTAATCCAAATGTGAGTGAATCATACGTAAATGATTTTTGATTTTAATGAAACAACGTCATTTTGAATATTGGACAATATATTGTATAAGTGAGATATACTATTATTATGGTAAAATATTAAAAAAAAATTACGTAACACTAATGAGTAATACTTGACAAAAGATTTATCAAGATAATCATGATAAACTTTAAATTGATTTATTAGTTACTCTACTTTCCGATGTTGCAATCAAATTGATTGTCAAGCCGCTTAAATCAATATGATAGGCTACTACAATTTACAAACATTTGGAAAAAAAATAATGACTTATTCTTTTCAACCTAGGCTGAATGTCGAATATGACATATTCTACTACATAAACTGGTAATAGGACATTGCGTGCACATCCCGCGGTTTACCTCCTCAGGTCCCTAGGAAACGGTCGGCTTGAGGCGCAGAATTAGTCTGACTCAACAACAGTGAAGTGGCGGGATACACACAGAGTTGTAGAGTTAAGAACATGAGACATAAAAAAAAAACAAAACAAATATTCCATTTGTCCTTTTGACAATTAGCTACCAAAGATTCTTATTGAATTATTACAACTACTTCAAATGCCAATGTTCTGTACTATGATTAGCCTTTAAAATTGGGGCATGGACTAGAAACACAGGTGTACGTTTGTGTAAAGGTTTCAATCATTTGACCAACTGTCAAGTTGTTGACCTTTATTAATATTATCCTTAGGGAAAAACAACCCCAACAGGTTTTTAATTTGATGCTAAGTATTATTTTGATTT
Source organism: Ophiorrhiza pumila (assembly GCA_016586305.1). Taxonomy (NCBI): domain Eukaryota; kingdom Viridiplantae; phylum Streptophyta; class Magnoliopsida; order Gentianales; family Rubiaceae; genus Ophiorrhiza; species Ophiorrhiza pumila. Next base: position 5,281,442 of record BLIW01000008.1, on the reverse strand, counting down.
CGAATTCTAAAATAATTATATTTTTTAATTTTTTAATTTAAATTTTGTCATGTCAATGATTCATAGTTTATTTTTTATCTGTTGATAAGTAATATAAAAAATTATGTGACATAAAGTAACATCATTTTAAATGATAAATTATTTCAGTTGATAAACTACTTACTTGTCTAATATTTGTGGAATATGACAAATATTCCACTAATTTGTCCCGCTCTTTGTCATAATTAAGCTACCAAAGATTCGTAAATTATTAGAACAACTTGAAATTATAATGTTTGCTAATATGTTTGATAGTGATCAGCTACTTCAACTTAAATTATTAGAACAACTATATAATTTGTATAATTTTCACCTAAACTATACGTCTAAGTGATTTTAGTCATAATGAACAATTCATTCTTGAATTGCATGTGATTTTTACTTTTGAAATTATCTATAAAATTTGTGTCTAGCATCCTCAGAGTTTGGGATTTTTGCCAATAAAAATAAAAAAGCTACTTCAACTTTATTATGTCATGAAGCTAGTGGTGGCCACGGTTCCGGAACCGGCGGTTCCGGTTCCGGAACCGGTTCCGCCCCGGTTCCTGTTCCGGTTCCGGTTCCATCCCGGTTCCGGTTCCGGTTCCGTCCCGGTTCCGGTTCCGGTTCCGATTTTGTTCCATTTTCAATTTTTTTTTTATTTTTAGTTTCGAATTTCGATTATAATCCCACTTTTAAATTTGATTTCTATTGAAATAATGATTAAACTATTAATTGAAACTCAAATAATACAACATAATAATATACTTAGAATAATAATAGTTACAATTGAACTAAATTAATATATAGTTTTTAGATAATAGAACTAGGAATAATTAGATAAGTGAGATTCAAGGATATAAAAATAATAAGAATATTAAAAGAATATTTGAATTATTAATCAGAATTCAACTAGTATAATATAATAACATAATTAGAATAGTAGTTAAAATTAAACTAATATATGAATTTTTTAAATAATAGAATTATGAATATTAGATAAGTGAGAAAGAAAGATATAGAAAGAATAAGAGTATTGAGAGAATGATCGAACTATTAATTGGAATTCAAATAGTATATTAGCATAATATAATAATAGAATTAGGATAATATAAATTAGAAAATTAAGTTGATACATAATATAATTGAATTAGGGTTTAGGGTTTAGATTAGAGTATAATATAATTGGATTAGGGATTAGGGTTTAGTGTTTAGGGTTTAGATTAGAGTATAATATAATTGGATTAGGGATTAGGGATTAGGGTTTAGGGTTTAGGGTTTAGGGTTTAGATTAGAAAATTAAGTTGATATATAATATAATATATAAATGATAAGACTCATAAGAGATTAAGAGTATTGAAAGAATGATTGAACAATATAATTAGAATAATTAATTAAAAAAATTGATACCCTAAACCGTAAACTATAAACGTTAAAACTTACAATATAAAGATTAGAAAACTAAGAAATTATGTGATAAAAATGAAGTGGTATAGAAAACTAAGAAATTAAAGCATGGCCACGGTTTATAGAAATATTGAAAGAATAATATATTAAAAAAAATAATAAATAATTTAACTAATAATTATAATAGAAATAATAAATAGAATTGAATTTTATAGAATTTTGATGCTTGAGAAAGTGAGATTAAGAGAATTAGAATATTGAAAAATATGAGTAGAAATTGTATGGGGAAAATGAAAAATTAAGGGGTATTTATAGATTAGAAATTGTAAAAAAAAAAATCATGGTTTGGAACCGAAACCGGAACCGGCAAAACTCAAAAATAGGAACCGTAACCGAACCGCGGTTCCGGTTTGGGGGGCCCACGGTTCCGGAACCGGAACCGTGGGTTTGGCCATCTCTACATGAAGCACCATTCATAAATATTCTCATCCGACCACCAGAATCTTATTTCTTATTAGCTTTATGTTGAAAGAATCTTATACCAATTCAAATTTTGGGTTATTATTAAATCTATCTTATAACAAAATTCAAATTTTGGGTCATTATTACATCAAGCTACTATTAAAATGGTAATAGCAACTGTTAATTAGTATCAAAGTATAATTGTTGTGAATGATTGATGGTGGTAGCGGTAGAACTAGGTAGAGGTTAGAGAGGGATTCATCCCTCACTAAGCTCGTCGGACTTTTAGAGGAGGAGAGCTCCAACCCCCACTGTTGGCCATTGCCCTAGAGTTAGAGGTCTAGATGTGATTAGGAGGAAGAAGAAGACTAGGGTTTCAACTTTTGACAAGTTTTTTAGGGAAAAATGCATTTTTGGTTCCTAAAGTTTAGGGTTGTATCACTTTTGATCCCTAATGATTTCGGCCGATAAAAACAGTCCCCAATGGTTCATTTTATGGCCAAAATAGGACATGTCACAAATTTTATTCAACTATTAATGGAATTGCTGACATTGCGTACACGTGTCTGTTAACAATTACAAACATGGCATATACTTCATCTAATAAACCTAGAAAAAATGCATTTTTGGTCTCCAAATTTTAGTATTGTATCACTTTTGGTCTCAATGATTTCGAACGTTCAAACTCTTGTGGACCAAAAAATAGGTTTTACTTTTAATTACTTGTGTTTGTTGGTTCTTTATATTTTTCTCAATAATCCAAATTATTTGCTTTTAGTTTCATTTTCACTAATTAGTTCATCTATGATCCAATGGTAATTTCTAAATTTTACTAATACTACAACTAAGCATTTATCTGATTATATGAGTCGATTTCATTTTTTTCTATCGTATCCAATTTATATACATGTTTTCATTTATATTTATATATATCAAATATTTTTTGTATTGTTTGTTTTCCATTTTAGATTCATTTTTCCTTCATCATGGTTCGTAATTTAATCAATTCTTCCAAAAAAGAGAAAAAAATTAGAAAGAACAATTAAATCCGTGCCTTGTTTTCTATTTCTCAATTTCCAAGAAAGCAAAACTAAAAAAGAAAAAAAAAGCGGCGACACGATCGTATTTAAAGCCAAGCATTTCAATTTGAGAAAGAAATATTCGACTTTTATGACCAATCCGTCAGCAAAGTAGAATTTAATCCAATAACAAATCACTACCTATTAATAAACAACGGATTGATCTACCGGTGGTTATCTTTCCAATGTTGTAGTTAAGTTTAAATAGATATGAAGAGAGTTTGTTAAGGAGGATGAAGAAAATTACAAACATTCATATGAAAATAAAAAACGCAGCCACAGGAGTTTGAATGTGTATTAACTCTTACTCGATTTTCTTTGATAACTTTTTCTTATTTTTTATTTCCCATTAATTACATTTTTTTTGGAAAATCTATCATGTTTTGGGCTAGTGAAGGATCATTTATTAATTTTCCTTAAAAAATGTTCATATGCATAACTTTGGAACCGAAAGTGATGCAGCCCTAAACTTTGGAGACCAAAAATGCAATTTTCGCTTTGTTTATTAGATGAAGTGTATGTAATGTGTGCACTTGTTAACGAACATGTGCAAGCCACGTCAGCACTTCCGTTAATGGCTTAAAAAATCAGTGAAGTGTCCTATATTGGTTACAAAATGAAACATTGAAGACTATTTTTGCCAGTTGAAAATAATTGGGAATCAAAAATGATATATAACTAAGTTTTAGCTACCAAAAATGCATTTTTCTCCTTTAAAAAAAAAACAAAAAAAAATGTCGTTTCAATAATTTTTTTTAAAAAGGCACTCACTTAATAAAACCACATCATTTTAATTAATTTTAAGAAAAAAACTATCACTTAACAAAATTTGTCGTTTTATTTAATTTAAAAAAAAACCCTGTGATTAACCCTCTTGAGTTCTTGACAGACTTTGGATTTTTTTGTAATACTTGATGTAACACTCTATATAACATTATTTATAAATGTGACATCGACGAATATTTGGTTTAACTTGAATATTGCACATCTTTAAAATTGACAGAGTGACCCAATTATAAACCCATGAAAAAGAGAAAATACAAAAACCCAACGAATAGTTAGAATTCACGACGTTGAAGTTATTCTCAAAATTCTAAAAGTTGAACAAAAATAACCGTCTCAACGAAGAGAAGTTGCACGTTGCGACCAACATTTATAAATTTGGATGATATTTTTGGCAAATTAATAATTCCATAACCAGAAGACAGAATAAAAAATTTAGTAACCGTTTTTTACATTGTGATCTTCAAAGTAAAATAAAATGATTGATTAGAGTTACTCGAGAGATTTTGAACTGGTGTAATCCAAGTTCTTGATTTGTGACTACTAAAAAGAATTTGGAATGCATGATTTCCACGATGATTTTCAAGGTTCCTCAAGGAAAGAAGCACCCATGTATTACACATTTTTGTTATTTATATTTACAATTGTAAATGAGTTTCATTATTCATTGACACATGAAGTCTTTTCAAACGTTGTATGAAGTTCTTGTCCATCAGACATGAGTAATCAATCTTTAAAACAAATATACTGAAGATAATTAATTAAGGTAAAACAGAATATTTTCCTAAAAAAGCGGCCTGTTTTGCTTGCAGATTGAAACTGAATATTAATACAAGTTGCTAATTCATATGGAAAGCATTCTGCTGATCGATGGTGGGAAGAACATGCATTCTATTCCCCATTTATATCACTGATGCCTAGCATCATTCATCCCTCATAGGATCGATCATATGCAGTAGCAACCAAATAAAGATTGTTTTTCCTTCCCACAGCAATTCCAGCAATCTCATCCATGTCCAGATCATTAGGCCTCATTCCATTTGGAAGTTTCCAGTCAAAATGATAGAGTAAATGAGCTAATGGGATCTCCACATTGGCCAATCCAAATGTAATGCCAGGGCATGTCCTCCTTCCTGTCCCAAATGGAAGATATTCACATTGAGTTCCCATGTAATCAATTGATTTTTGCTCAAATCTCTCTGGTTTGAAGCTTTCTGGATCATCCCAATAATGAGGATCTCTCCCTATTGCCCAAACATTAACCAATACTTGGGCTTTGTCAGGAATCATATACCCTTTCACCTCTCTATTTTCCCTGCTTGCTCTTGGCAGTAAAGGGATAGGAGGGTGGAGCCTCAAAGTTTCTTTAACCACCATTTTCAAGTAGTTCAATTTCTGAATATCAGCCTCTTCAACTATCTCCTTTCCTATACAGACTCGTCTTACTTCTTCTTGTGCCTTTGCCATCACAGCAGGATGCCTCATCAATTCTGACATTGCCCATTCAGTTGTTGCAGAAGATGTATCCGTTCCAGCAGTGAAAAGATCCTGCGCGCATGAATTTCATAAATTATTGAGTTGATTGAAATTTACAATCATTGAGGAATGGAAGGATTATCGTAGAGAACTTACAAAAATCAAGCCTTTGATGTTTCTGCTTGTGATCGGTATCTGAAGATTGCCACTTTCTTGCTGTCTCAATAGAACATCGATTAGATCTTCGTCTCCAGACTCAGCATTGCCCAATTTTCCACTTTTATGGTTTAATTTATGCTGATTGATCGCATCATCGAGAATTGCATCCATCTTATGGTGCATCTTGAGCAATTTTCCCTTCAAGCCACTAAGAACAGGGAGAATTTTAATGGAGGGGAAAACATCAGCAGCATCAAATCCTGCTGCTAATGTCACTGCTTTCTTCAAATATTCAATCATGGTTTCCTTATCATTGCATATTCTGCCAAATGATGCTCTGCAAGTCATGGAACTTGTATAAGCAAAAAACTTGTCTGTCACATTGATTGGAACTCCAAGAGAAGATTGAATTGATTCAGTTAATTTCAACATCTCATCTTGTCGAATAAAACTGAATGATCGAACATTCTTGCCACTTAGGAGCTCCATCATGCAAATTTTACGCATTTGCTTCCAGCGATCGCCATAAGGACTAAATGACATATCTTCCTGATCATACCAAATGATTTTGGTAGCTAGCCTCTCAGGCCTGCCTGCAAATGCAGGATCATGAGTTACTAAAATCTCTTTCGCCATTTCGGCTGATGTTACTACCACTGCAGGAACTTCCCCAAGTTGAAGATGCATCAAGGGTCCATATTTTTTAGCCAAATCTCTGAGAACACAGTGTGGAAGTCCACCAATTAAGTTGTGCATGTTTCCAATGAGAGGTAGCTTTGTTGGACCTGGTGGAAGTTTTCCATCTATCTTAGATGTTTTTGATATTTTCTTCCACAGCAAAAACAGGAAGGAGAAGAGAAGAAACAGATCAAGAGAGCTCAAAGGAAAAGGAAAAAAGTCAAACTCCATTATGGGAATTTGAGATGAGATGAGAGCTTTTTGGGCTGCCTAACCACACTTGAATAGTAATCAATATATACTGGAAATTGTTACAATACTTCCCAATTTGATAAATAATGTTATGAATTATTTAGTGCATATCTATTTATGTTCTTCATGATTCACTCTATTGTCTCCCATTATTCCATATAATTCATGTGACCAGTGGTGGAACTAGAAGAAATTATTTGGGGGGCAAAAATTTATATCTTAACTTTTAGGGGGCGGAATTCTAATAGATCCACCAATGGAGATCTAACATTATCCAACCTTATCATGTCCAACATTAAAACTAGGTCATGTGTTTGACTCATTTGTTGGTTAGGTTGTAATAATTGTAAAGTGATTTTAGTGATATTTATCCTTTTAGTCCATAATTTTAGTTGAACTACGTAGTTTTAAATATTGAATAAAATAAGACAAAGATAATTTTGGATAGAGCATCTGATCTTCCGGCAATGCATGTGACACCTACTTCCCCGTGATTTCCTACTATTATATGTAGTTCGTGAACTTATATTTGAGGTCATGGTATTCAATCATTAATCTAAGATTTGACTTATACATGAGTAATTTATGTATTATACATCGTCAAATAACATTAAATCCAATTAAAAGTGATCAATTAAACATTCTGGTATTTGGATTTTAATTTATCTAATAAAATGTGAGTGTTTAATGTGTAAAGATTTAAAGGTTAATTTCTATTTTTATGATAAATAACATGTTAGTTATGTATAAATAGTGGTTATGATTTCCGAATCATATCCCATCAATAGAGAAATATATAGAATTCTCTAGAGAGACCTGTGTGGATTGGAAAACAAACCTTCGGATTTACAAAGTTATCAACTTATATGGGAGGTACGTTTTCGTTTGTTGTTTAATTGATTATTACTAATTCATATGAATATTATTGAAATTTGAGAATTAGATAATACTTTTTCCCAAGGATTATACCTAACAAGTGGTATATCATAGTGAATTTATATTGAATCATTGATAATTGAAGTTGGTAAAAAAAAAAGGTAATCAAACTCTTTACAAGTATGACTTTTTGTCATTTCGTCTATTAAATCCGTCTACGGAAACACCTTTTTTGAAGGGTATGAATGCCCGAACATCATACATATCAAGGATAAAATTGTAAAATTCCATCCTTCTTCTATTCTCCTCCATAAATGCAAAACTCTCTGCAACTCCAACTCATCATTACCTTCAGACAAAAATCATCTAACATGCTACACATATTCCTTAAGATTTTACATAAAAAAAAATAGTGGATTTTTTTTTAATTCATCCAAATCTGAAAACTCAATCTTTATCCAAGAGGGTCAAGCCTCTATCTATAACCATTCTTTTTCACCAACCAAATTGATTCCAATAATTCTTATTTAAATCAAAATTCATTTGGGTAAACTCACTTCTGTCAATCAAAGGGTCATTTCCAAAACTAATTACCTAACTTCTTGCAAGCGATTTGATTTTCTCTTTGGACGGGCCATCAACAAATGAATTACAGCATCTATGGTCTCGATCAGTCCCTCTTGCTCCTAGAGAAGATTAATCACGGCAAAAGGGACGTATTAATCAATAGCAAGCTTTAACTCAAATTTTGTTCTTTTCGTCCTACCAAAAAAGAGGTTCACAATCAGTCCTGCAATTCAAAGTATTGTTACATTAAAAGCAATGTTTGCACCCCCAACTAATCCCATCTAGGTAACATTTTGAGAAATCACCATATTCTTTGAGCCTTTTATCACCAATTGTCCAAAGTTTGACTTTTAACCCAAAGGGTTGCATCAATTGCATCTTCATATTGTGTCGGAAGCCGCATAAGGAGCAAAACAATATTTGATGGCCACGACTATGGTCGGGACTTCAATTAGAGAGTTGGTTGCAATTTTCATGGATAACCATGAGGTTGAATCCATCCACCACCACTGTGGCAATATATTATGATTACTGGGAGTCTTGAACTGGACTTATCATTAGAAGGCAATTCGATAGGAGATATATTCTTATCCAAATCTCTTTTTTAGCATTTAGAACTAATCTTTGCTGACTGTTGATTGTCCTACAATTGACGGATTTTCACCTATTATTGGAGTTGTAGGAAGGTGAAGATAACGAGTGAGTGAACCATCTGGGTTTGGAGCAAGAAAGAGAAAAAAGAAAGGGACGAAGGAAAAAAGAATTTCTTTTTTTAATTTGTTTAAAAAGACATAAATATCCATTCATTTAACGATTTAGAAGAAATGACAGATTTGACTGGCATATTGACCTAAATAACTACATTTTAAAGTAAAATGATATTTTTGACTAATTTAATAATTATAAGTGACTAAAAGTCAGATTTGGAAAAAGTTGGAGTGACCATTTTTTGCATTTTGTTCTTTATCTAAAGGAAGAATGATAGATATTTAACATAATTACATGTGCACTTATGGTAATATATATGCGATGATTATTTGATTTTATATGTGAATAATAAATCAGCTCAAAGAAGATTTATTGATCAAATGTTATTATTATCCGGGTTTGATTACTACAGTAAAATATCATTTATAAATTAATATTTTGTCGAAATTATTAATGGAGTAACCATAGTTTAAAATGAAAGTTATCTTTATCTGAATTTAATTTTGATTTCAGACTTGTGTGCTTGTCTTATTTGTTTGTTATCATCTGTTTGAATAGAGTAATAATAAACATAATGAAAAATATTGGTGAAAATCAATAGTGATTGACGTGACAGGTATAAAAAAATAAAATTATCCATTATGTATAAAAAGACAAAATCATGTATCACCTTATAAAAAATTAATCCGTGTACAATCACCTATAATTTGGTTAGGGTATTAGTTTAATTTTTAAAAATGAGATAACTAACTAAAATGACACGTATTAATTTTTTTTAAAGTACTGCATAAAAGTAGTACAACATACCCAATTTCATCTTTTTATACCTGTCACGTCAATTACTATTGATTTTCACTATGCTTATCATTACTCATTTGAATATTACTCCCTTTAATAATAGTGTTGCCAATAATTTTATTATAACAATAAAGGGGTTCAAAACATGGCAAGAGAATCTCTTGATATTTTTTTGAGTCATGAATCACGACCCTACCCTATGATAAGGGTTGATTATTGTACCTTTTGTAGAAAAAAGTACCTTTATTGAAAGAGGAATAAGGAAATGATCATTCTCTTATGAGACCATCTCATAAATGAAATTTGCATATGAATTTTATTGTATCATATAAATTATAAAAAAATTAGCGTATAAAGTATCAAACATTAGCATATAAAGTATATATAAAAAATTAGCATATTAGGTATAAAGTATCAAATATTAACGTATAAAATATAAAAAATTATCTTATTAACGTATAAAGTATAATTCACGTATCACGTCTAATATAAGAGACGCTGTCACAAGAGTTTTTACGAGATGATAAAGTAGTAGAAATCATATCACACGTGTATGATTACTAAGAAGGCATTCCCACGATATTCAAGGGTACAATATTTGAAGACATCACTAGAGTTAAAAAGTTCTTTGCAGACATTGTAAAGAATTTTGTCAAGAATGAAAAAGGTAAAATTGGTATACCCTTGACAAATCTAATTTCAAAAAGGTAATGGGGTAAAGGTATAGTTAGGGTTGATAATCTTGAACCTTTTATAGATAAAAGTACCTCTAATAAAAGAGGAATATGGAAAAGTAGGAGAAACCAGATCACAGGTGTATGATTACGAAGAAGGTCATTCGAACAATATTCAATCGTCTCATATATGAGATATGATATGTGAAATATACTTTATACGCTAATACACTAATTTTTTATACGTTATATGCTCATATGTGATATTTTATACTTTAATTTTTTATATTAGATTCGCTAATTTTTTAGACTTTATGTGCTAATTTTTTATACGTTATACGCTAAAGTGAAATTCATATACAAGTTTCATATATGAGACGGACAGGAAAATGGCCCTTAAGTTAATTATGGAAAATCGGTATTGAGAATATGTGAAAAACCTAAACATTGAGAATTTATATATATATATATATATATCTATATATATTTATAGAGAAACGATAAAAATTAATACCTGAGTTTGTTTCAATTGTTCTAAAGACACAAAACAAAACTAGAAAACAAAATTAGTTGAGAGAACCTAAAAAAAATGTTACAATCAAATTGATTGTTAAGCCGCTTACATCAATCTGATAGACTAGTACAATTGACAAAGATTTGAAAAAAATAATCACATATTCTTTTCAACCGAGGACGACCGTCTAATATGACATATTCCTTTAGAGAAACTGCAGAATAGGACAACGAGAAATTGTCCTTTCTTACTCCGCCCGACAATTAGCCACCAAAGATTCTTAAATTGTTACAACAACTTGAAATGCTATATGTTCGGTACTATGATTAACCTTGATAATATTCCAACAATATCACACCATACGCAGATGAACCTTAAAATTGGGGCATGGACAAACAAACACAGAAGTTTGTGTAAAGGTTTCAATCATTTGACCAACTGAATTCATTAATAAACCTTAGTTTGCATATACTACACTCTAAGTACAAATATGTTTGAACGAATTTAAAATTTCAGGTTTTTTTGGAGGACAAATTTTTATTTTATTTTAGTTTTTTATTTGTATGGACATTTTTTAATTGAGGGTACTCAACTGCGTGATGGATATAAATATTCTTCTAGAAAGAGCTGCCTAATAGTACAAAGGCAAATATTACAAAGGCAAATATTCCACTAATAGTACAAAGGCAAATATTCCACTAATTAATTTGTATTACTCCTGACAATTTAAGCTACCAAAGATTCTTAAATTATCAGAACAATTTGAGATTCTAATGTTGGTTAATATGTTTGATACTCACCAGCTGCACCGACAATAAGAAAAACAACTAATCCTTTATCTCGTAGTATTGTTTAAACTCATTTTCTCATTTATATTTAAATATAAAATATCTTTTTTATAGTTTCTTTCTTCTTCTTTTTTTGAGTTTTCATCTTTCCCTTTTAATTTGAGTTAGTAATTTTTTTATTTTTTTTACATGCCCAACCAGGGCTCTAAAGGTCTCTTACGTACATATTCAAACTATTTTAAGTGTGTTCATCTCATTTTCTCATTTGTTGGGGTAATTCCTACTTTTTTTTCCCCAAATGCATTCATTATTTATTCTATTTAGTCTAGTGTATCCACACATCTATTTTAATATTCTTATTTATGATACCTTCATTTTGTGTTTATGTTCATATTTAGTCGCCCAACACTCTAAGCCGTAAAATATTGCTAGTTTTATGCTTGTTTTATAAAATTTTCCCTTCAATTTCATTAGTATTTTACAATCACAAAATATAGAGAACGCACTTCTCCATTTGTTTTAATTTGTTTGAATCCTATGTGTAACACGTTTATTAATTCCCTTATTTTCTTCAACGATAAATCTTAAATATTTAAACTTTTAGATGTATTATTCATACTCTTTAATTTTTACATTTATCCTATAGCTACTTCTACTATTACTAAAGTGGCACTCCATATATTTTGTTTTACTTCTACTTATGGTAAAACTTTTTAATTCTTTAGTCTCCCTCCAAGTTTTTAACTTGATATTTATACCCTCTCTCATTTCATCTATTAAAACTATGTCATATGCAAGTAATACACTTTTTCTCCATTGATTAGACATTTTCTTTGTGTTCATAATTATATTAAATAGATGTGTAATTTATGTAATTTCTACTTTTTCAAAGCACTTTCATACCTAAATTAGAATATCATCGAAATCAATTACTTTGCCATTTTTCTTTTCTTAATACATTTTCTACCCCCAAAGGTTGAATTCTTTGATAGTAAGTAAAGTTTCTATTTTGTTCCGATTGCCCTAACTCTTCTAATGTAACTTTATTACTATTGACTTCATTAAATAGATTATATAAGTATTTCTTTTATTAATTTTTTTGTTGTTTGGTCATCAATGATCTTTTATATATTTAATTTGTGTTAAATTTGTTATTTTCTTTTCTCTCATTTATAATTTTATAGTGATTATTCCTATATTGCCAATGAATCCATTAGTTTAATTCTAAACCTCTCTCGAGATCAAGAAAATTTATCTTAGCAAGGCCGGTAGGATTCATGCTACAGTGATGACATTGACTAAAATGCATTAAAATAAGAATTTCATATGTTGCACAAACCTCTAAGAGACTTACCCTTAGGCAATTAAGCCAATGATAAATTGATTCGCGATTTAATTTAACTCCCAACTCTCATTGCAAAATTAAATCATAAATCATGCAAAAGGTAAATAGACTTTCACAAGTATTAAGAACAAATCAATTTACTCAACATAATATGGAATCAATAACTTGATTATAGAATTTAAATAACATTAAAAAACTTATTATTCGACTACTTTGTAGCCCAAGGTTCATAAAACTTATAACATAACGAAAAAAAAAACAATAATAAGAAAAGACATGATCCTAAAATAGTCTAAAATACGAAATAGAAAGAAAAAATAGATCTAAGTAGAGTCCGTCATTGGTCATCTCTTTCTTTCCAAAACTTGTGCCTCCAAAATTTTTCTTGAATTTCCTTTGAAATTCTTAAGAATTGTGCCACTTTTGCCTTATTTTTTTAATGATGAATTACCCTAGAATAATTGACAGAATCCTCCTTCTTTTCAGCCCCAAAGAAACATATTTATAACCTCCTAAACCCTAGAGAAGTAATCGTGTTAGAATACAAAAAAGGGGTAAAAAAATAATAAAATAAAAAAAATATACATGTTTCTTTGCTCCACCCAAGCGCGCTGCAGCACCACACTTGAATCGTTGCTTTCTTTTATAGTGGAACTATGGCACAATAAGTCTGATTTTGACCGTGATACAGATTGAATATCTCTGAAAGATCAAGGTTAGATACGCAGTGTTCTAGTGAGTTGGAATACTAAACGTAACACTGATAATAAAAACGATAATGGACAATATTAAAATGCGGAAAATAAAGAGACAGAAGGTTGGTAACACAGTTCGGCAATTGCCTACATTTGCAGGGCCACGCACAGATAAAAACAATTCACTAGGTTCAAAAAGTTATAAGACACCCAGTCTAACTCAAAGCAAGACTCCATCTTTTATTTGTCGCAGCTTCTATCTAACTTCCTAACTGAATCCGTTTTGCGAGCTACCCTTGACTTGTGCGATTCTTCCCAAAATCTTTAAGAAACAAGATCACATTGTCAATGGCGACTCCTCCCAGAATCCGTATATGGCAAGATCCCCTTGCCCACATCTGAACTCTTTCCGAGCTCCAAACAGCCTCCTCTCAAGACTGAGTTTCAACAAAGAATTCAAGAAATGCACCTTCAATAGTTTTGCATTAAGATGCGAACAGCTAACACACAAAACAAAGAATTCCAACTAAACGAGGTGTGTTCACAGTCTTACAATGACCGAAAAAGTAAACAAAACTCCACACCAAAATCGTGTGGGAAGAACGATCCTTATAAGGCACAAAAGATCTTTTTGTGTTTATTTCCAAGATTATTTCCAAATAGACCGCATAGAAAGATGGAAACCATGTGCATCCCATGTTTATCTTTCCAAAGATAGATCTCCAAAAATAATCAACAAAAATACCAAGATAAGCACCAAAAATACCAAGATAATTATCAAATAAATCAAGATAGCATAATCTCCAAAATCAACCATCTTGAATAGATTGATTTAGTTGATTTCTGCAGCCAATCACTATCGTTCCTTATTTGTCAAAAAATCAATGCCAACTCATTAAAAATAATGTCAACTCATCTTAACTCATCTTGTGCATTAACAATCTCCCCCTTTGACATTTTTTGGCAAAATCCAATCTTCTCTTGTACGCTGGACGGAAGTTCACTGAAACTCCCCCTGAACAGAAGCTTACAAAAGAAACATCAAGGCACAAGACATTTTGCATGACACAGCAAAAGACATCAAGATCCCAACATACAATTGTTTGAGGGATTACAAAACAAACTTCAAAATACTTCCCATTTTGCCACAAAAAGACAAAAGGGTATAAAAACAACTAACATCATAGCAAATTGTCTTAATAAAGCAACAAAAAAATAGTAGAGCAATATCAAGTAGAGTCATCATCATTGTAAGGCACTAGGCCAACTGAGTCTGCTAGCAAGTAAACACCAGCATATGCTTCTAGAACAGCTTCATCTTTATCAGCAACAAACCCACCAGATTGGGCGCTTGAAGGATCCTGAGTGTCTGGGACACGAGGAATAACACTAGAAGTGCCCTCACCAGAAAGAGCAGAAAGAACAGGAGTTTCCTTTGCAATAACTTCTTCATTAGAATCAGATTCAGCATTTTCTTCTACGATAGGAATTTGGGGCTCCATTTCAGACTCTACAAAAACAGAAAATAAGTTTTTGAAAGTACCTTCTGTGACATCCGGAGTGACATCAGGTGGAACACCTGGAGAACCAGCAACATCATCCACTACAGTCTTAGCCATTTCATCAAAATGCTTTTTCCTTTCAGCAGCCTCAGCAGCAACCTCTTTATCGGACCTTACTGCTACAAGATCATCAAGAAGTGAAGAGACTTCTTTCCTTCTTTTCTCAATCTCAGACTGTTGAGTGGTCAGAGCATTCAATTCGTCTTCCAGCACCTTGATAGTGCGAGACAGTAAGGTAGAATTACTGATCTCCTCCTTGTCAGAATCAGAAACATCCTCCATATCATTGATGTGATCACCCTTCAGAAGCTTATAGCTAATTCTAATCTCTTCCTTGTCTATCTCAAGAATCTCTCGAGCTTTAATCACAGCTAGTTGTGAATAGAGAATGCCATATATCAAACACGGAAAAGGATAGGTTATCCTTTCATTCATGCAGTCTGCATGCTTCACAATTTGATCAAACAAGAACTGTCCAATGTCAAACTCAATAAAATTCCCAATTTTGAACAGTAAAGTGGCTATAGACTTATTCACATCAGTTCTATGTGAAGTAGGAAGCCAGTTCCTCATGGCTATCTTGTGCAGAATTGCATAATTAACAGAAAGTTGGGAGGCAAAAAATCTTTCCCTCTAGGCCACATTCGTCTGACACCACTTGTGATATCTGTAATGATCTTACTGTCATTAAGGGTGAACTTCTCAACATTAACCCAGTGACTGCCCAAGTGAGTGTTTATAACATCATGAGAGAATTCAAACATATGACCCCTCACAAACACATGTCCACCATCAGGATGCTCAAAATCCTTCACATTAGGATCTAAATTGTAATAAAATTCCTGAACAACTCTCCTAACATATGGCTTTAAATCCTTAATAGTCCTTCTTAACCCTTGACTAACCAACTGATCCATAAGTTTTTGATAGTCTTTAAAATCTCCGTCATAAATATTTTTTTCACCCCAAATATTTCTCTTAGAAACTCTATTCCAGAGACCATCTTTGTACTCAGATTTGAAATCATCCAAATTAATAGAAGGGACTGATGACTTACTTGAAGTGGCTGGTGACTTGTCCTTTGACATTGATTGGGAGGGACTGACTCACTAAGACTCAGGGGCAGGATTTTCTTTCTGTTACTTTACCTTGGGTGACTTAGTAGGTTCTGGATCAGAGAGATCCTGAATATCATCATCAGAGGAAACATCATCTTTGACATCTTCCTCATCAACCCACGTATCATCAGAGAAATCTTCATCCATAAGACGAAACCTTTTTCTCTTAGGCTCTGTGAAAACCTTAGAAACATCTGGTGCTTTAGGAGGAGCAGCACCTGTCTTAAATGGACCACCAATAGTCTACCCAAACCGTGTTCTTACTCCGGAAGGATCTACTGACTGAATCGGAGTGACCATCATAGCCTTTGAAGACATATCGCTCTCTGAATTTGAAGATAACTCTCGTGAATGAGAGGAACTCCCATTACCTTGCAATGTGGTTGGAGAAACAGGGGTAACAACATCATGAACTCTATCATCATCTAAAGTTTCTGTCACCTTACTAACCTGATATGAAGACTTTGGGGGAGACATCTCTGAAATTTAGAGGTACTTGACTCAATTGAACTTTTAGAACCTTTGATTATAGTCGAGATGAAGAAGATGATTGAGATGTATCCAACAATTTCAGAAGACGAAACTCAAGAGACCAAAAACCCTTGGAATAGCTGAGAGAGAGATAATGACCGGAATAAGTGCAGTCGAATTTTTTGCGAAAGAGAATAACTCTTCAATTACTTGAAATCAGCCGAGAATCCTCAAAACGCCACGTGTCACTTGAAGAGCTGGAGATCAAAATCTACAAAGAGAAATCAACAACTACAAAACCGCCTAAATGCATGGGGCGGGAAACCAAAGCAAAACAAAAAAAAAAAATTCTAATATTTCTACTATTTTTTGTTATGTTTTTCATTTTTTTAATTGTTATAAATACAAATACAATGCAAAAAAAACTTACAACACTGAAGAACTTCTTCACATGACACAAAGGCCTAGTGCAGACCTTAATTCTTCAAATCTCGCTCCATCCAAAGCTTTAGTGAAAATATCAGCAATTTGTTTTTCTATTACCATATGTTCCAAAATAATAGTTTTGTCTTCCACAAGAGATCGAATAAAATGATGCCGAATATCAATATGCTTTGTTCGAGAATGCTGAACTGGATTCTTGGAGATATTGATAGCACTCATATTATCACAATAGAGTGTCATAACATCCTATGTGACACCATAGTCTTTCAGCATTTGCTTCATCCAGAGAAGTTGTGTACAGTAACTACTAGCTGCAATATATTCTACCTCGACCGTAGACAGAGAAATAGAATTTTACTTTTTGCTAAACTATGACACTAAGTTGTTTCTCAAGTAAAAACATCCACCATAAGTACTTTTTCGATTATCTCAACTCTCGGCCCAATCAGCTTCACAATAACCAATCAGATTGGTCTTTGTATCAAATGAATACCATAATCAGTTGTCCCGCTAATATATTTGAGTATTCTCTTTACTAATACTGGGTGTGACTCTTGAGGATTTGCTTGAAATCGAGCATATAAAACAACACTGTAGCAGATATCTGATCGACTAGCAGTTAAGTACAAGAGACTACCAATCATACTTCTGTATAAGCTTGCATCAATAAGAATCCCTTTCTCATCTTTGGATAGCTTCTCATGAGTCCCAATCTGTGTTCTCCTTGAACGAGCATTCTCCAACTCAAACTTCTTCAACAGATTCTTTGGCATACTTGCTTTGAGAAATGAAAATCCCGTCATTTCGTTGCTGAATCTGAAACCCAAGAAAATAATTAAGTTCACCAACCATACTTATCTCAAATCCTTAGTCATTTGAGCAACAAATTCATCCACCATCGCCTGTGACACCGAGCTAAACACTATGTCATCAACATATATTTGAGCGAGTAAAAACTAACCTTTATCACGGTGAATGAAAAGGGTTTTATCTACTCCCTCTCGCTCATATCCCTTTGACAATAAGTACGCTTTGAGCCTTTCATACCATGCTCGAGGAGATTGTTTGAGCCGTAAAACGCTTTCTTCAACTTGTAGACATACTCGGGATGATGAGGGATTTCAAAACCCTTTGGTTGAGCAACATACACTTCTTCATTCAGAAGATCATTGAGGAAAGCATTTTTCACGTCCATTTGATACAACTTGAACCGCATCACACACGTAGTGGCTAACAAGAGACTAATGGATTCAAGATGAGCAACCGGCGCAAATATCTCATCAAAGTTAACACCTTCAATTTGTGTGTACCCTTGAGCAACTAACCGAGCCTTGTTGCGAGTGATGTTTCCATGCTCATCGCTCTTGTTATTGTATATCCACTTGGTACTAATGAAATCCACAGTAGGGAGGCACGGAACTAACTCCCAAACTTGATTCCGAGTGAATTGACCAAGTTCTTCTTACATAGCACCAATCCAATACTCATATAGCAAGGCTTCTTTCACATTTTTGGGCTCAATGGATGAAGTAAAGCATGCCATGTGAATAATTTCTGTATAATTAACTCTCGGCTTATTTTTGGTTGGAATACCTTCATTCAGACCTCCAATAACGTCATCAGCCGGATGGTTCTTCTGAATATGAGTAGATGGTTGCCTGTTAGCCAAAGTAGCTTCCTCCACATTATCAATCTCAGCAACCTGATCTGTAATATCACTTGTGACACTGGTGGGGACACTGGCAGGAACACTGGAACTTTCTTTATTTGGGGACTGTGTCACGTCTTTTTCAGAAGCATCAGCTATTTCTAGGGAATCATCGACTTGAACATTCACAGATTCTATGACATTTCCATGACCTAACTTTTGATGACATAGAATAGAGTTTTCCATGCTTGAACAAAAATAGGTAGACGAAGCAAAAATGAGATAACAATTGTTAAAAGAACTCACTCCTTCCATGATGCACATGTTGTTTTAATCGAACACCAAGCACTTCCCACGAGTGAAATTCACCTTCAGATCTTGATCACACAACTAAATAATACTAATCAAGTTCGCCTTTAGACCATTTATCAGAAGAATGTTGTCCAACTTTGGTAGCCCTGGCACATCTAGCGTACCTCTTCCAATGACACTTGCTGTGACACCATTACCGAACGTCACTTTTCTCATACTTTTGGACACAATATTCTTCAAAAATTTATCATCACCAGTCATGTGTCTAGAACACCCACTGTCAAAGTACCACTCATCATTTGTTGCAGCTTTTAAAGAAGTGTACGTAAAATTGCACTTCAAATTGGACTTCTTCACCCATCTCTGTTGTGAATCTCTGCGAGAAGAAAACTTTGTAGCACTACCTTGTCTCAATTCAGCAAGATAAGTAAAACATCTAGGACGAATATGACCACGACGATTGCAATAATGGCAAATGTGAATAAATATGTTACTTTTACCTTGAGGAGTATGATAAGAAGAATGAGGATTTGGCTTCTTCACATTCTTTTCAGCACTCATTGGAACTTGCTTCTCTTTGTAATCAACACCTTTCATTGACATTGTCTGTGACATGGAGTTTTCTCCTTTATAACCTAATCCAGAAATATCATCACTGGGTTTACTGGTTTTGAGAATGTCATCCAGCTTGGAAGAAGCTGAATTTAACATTTTGACATTTTTCTTTATGTGATTTAGCTCGTTGGTCAGATTCTTCACTTTTTCCTGACTTGCTCTCAAACCTCCAAACTGAGTACGAAGATGATGATTTACTCTAACAAGTTCAATACATTTCTCATGAAGGATCTTGTATTCGACAAGGATATATTCGTTTCTGATTTCATCTTCATCTTCATTACTATAAGCAGACATATTTTTGGTGACACTACGTGTAACATCCTTAACACTACCATCATCTGAATGTTCAGTTTTAGAAACAAGAGCCACATGGTTATTATGAAATTTATCTTCTTTATCTAACTCATCTTCACTCTAGACTGTGTTGAGAGAATTATTCTTTTTCTTCAATGTATTAGTACATTCCACCTGAACATGCCCAAAGCTATCACATTCTCTACACTGAATTCCCTTTTTCTTGAAAGGTTGGTCAGATGCATGATTTTCTTCCCTGTACTTCTTATTGCTTGACAATCCATTTTTGATGTCGCTGACACTGTTCTTGATAGCTTGAATATTTCTGTCAAAATCCTTCATAACTCTGCTAAGGTTCTTAGACAACAATGCTAGAGATTCCTCAAAGTCATATTCACCATGATTATCCAGCCTTTGCATTTCTGCTTTTAGAGCCATCCCTTTAACCTTCTTTGTTTCTGAGTCCACTCCAAGATTCATCTCAAACATTCTAAGAAATCCCATCAGTTCTTCTAACTTCATCTTGGAGACATCTTTCACTTCTTCAATGACAGTGACTTTATAAGCAAACCTTTGGGGTAGAGATCGTAGAGTTTTCTCACTAGTCTTTCTTCGGGAAAACTTTCACCAAGAACGAATGCCTCATTGGCGATGTCACAAACTTTGGCGTTGAACTCTGCAATACTCTCATCTTCATGCATCCTTAGGCTCTCAAATTTTGTAGTTAGCTTTTGCATCTTTGATAACTTCACAGTCGACGTCCCTTCATAAGTGATCTGGAGAATTTCCTATGCCCTTTTGGCTGATTCACACGTGGAAATAAGTCTGAACTGACCGGGATCGACGCCGTTGAATATAACATTAAAAGCCTTTGAATTACTATTTGCCAATGCATTTTCAGTAACGGACCAACTTTATTCAGGCTTGGGAGATATGACAACTTCTGTGTCGGTAACCACCGGAGAGTCCCATCCTGTCAGAATTGATTTCCAAGCCTTCTCATCGATAGCTTTGATGAAGGCTCTCATTCTGGCCTTCCAATAACCATAGTTGCTGCTATCCAATAAAGGTGGACGCATTGTTGAACCTCCTTCTTTCATAGAGTCTATTGTACCAAAACCAAGATCAAGACCTGCGGATCCCGTCTAAGAAACAGAGACGACCCGCTCTGATACCAATTGAAAGATCAAGGTTAGATACGCAGTGTCCTAGTGGGTTGGAACACTAAACATGACACCGATAATAAAAATGATAATGGACAATATTAAAATGCGAAAAATAAAGAGACAGGAGGTTGGTAACGCAATTTGACAATTGCCTACGTCTGCGGGGCCACGCCCAGATAAAAACAATTCACCAGGTTCAAGAAGTTACAAGACACCCGGTCTAACACAAAGCAAGACTCCGTATTTTCTTTGTCACCGCCTCTATCTAACTTCCCAAGTGAATCCGTTTTGCGAGCTCCCCTCGACTTGTACGATTCTTCCTAGAATCTTTAAGAGATAAGATCCCCTTGTCTATGGCAACTTCTCCTGGAATTCGTGTATGGCAAGATCCCCTTGCTCACGATCTGAACTCCTCCCGAGTTCCAAGCAACCTCCTCCTGGACTGAGTTTCAATAAAGAATACAAGGAATGCACCTTCAATACTTTTGCATTAAGATGCGAACAGCCAACATACCAAACAAAGAATTCCAATCAAACGAGGTGTGTGCACAGTCTTACAAAAACCGAAAGAATAAACAAAACTCCACACCAAAACCATGTGGGAAGAACGATCCTTATAGGGCACACAAGATCTTTTTGTGTTTATCTCCAAGATTATTTCCAAATAGACCGTATAGAAAGATGGAAACCATGTGAATCCCATGCTTATCTTTCCAAAGATAAATCTCCAAAGATAATCAACAAAAATACCAAGATAAGCACCAAGAATTTCAGGATAATTACCAAATATATCAAGATAGTATAATCTCTAAAATCAACCTTCCTTGCATAGATTGATTTAGTTGATTTCTGCAGCCAATCACGATCATTCCTTATTTGCCAAAAAATCAATGACAACTCATTAAAAACAATGCCAACTCAATTAAACTCATCTTGCACAATAACAATCTCAAAACGCAAAACATAAAAATCGTAGGTCTTGTGTTAACTTTCCATAGCATCTTAAATAATCTCAATTGGAGTTAATATGAGAGTTTTATGCCCATTTTACTAAAACATGTCAAAACTCAAACTTTCTATTTTTCAACTCTTTTGCATTCCAACTTGATTTTTATGATCTAAATCTTCATCAAATCAATCAATAAATTTAAGGAACATATCTTGAATCTTTTTAAACTTTTCAAATCCATTCAATTGAATGCATTTCATCTCTATATCTAAACTACACTTTATATATTGAAAACATCATGAAACACTATACTAGAATGCAAGTACCTATAAAACGGTGTAAAGTTTATCAGGATGATCCTAATAAACCATTTTTCAGGCACCGATCATTGAATAACAAGTAAGGTTTTTTTTTTAATGTTTCAACTTTCAACTTAATAATAATTCACCCCACTTATATGATAAATATCTTTTTAACTTCTTCATGATTGAGTTTAACACATTATACTGTCTTTATCATATTTATCACCAAAATCAAATCTATAATAATTATGCCCTAACCCAGATGTGGTTTTAATCTTGATTTTGTTTTTATCCTGTTTATCAGTAAAATCAAATTTATAATTATTAAGCCATACCTCATATGTAAACTCTACGACATGATTTTAATTTTAATTTTAGTGAAACATGTTTTTGAGTATTGCACAATAAACATGTTTTTAATATGCTTAGATGGCACTAAATGATTAGTGCCTAATAAAGACGTTTATCAGGATGGTCATAATAAACTTTAAATCACCAATAAAAACATATAAAATAAAGTGAAATACATTAGAAATATTTAAAAAAACTCACAAAATACTAAGTTAATTGAGAATATAGAACATAATCATATAAATTAGCTCTAACAAATATCGAGCAAAAGAATATGTAAAACAACATAAATATATAAACAAACATATTTGTATTAAGATAGTTCTTTTATCACGTACTGCCTCGAAGATTGCACATATGAATTATGATGCAAATTAAAGAGGAATCATATTGCAACTGAAAAAGGTCTAACAAGAGAAAGTGCAACCATTAAGATGGTCTTTTATTGACAAGTCTGGCATTGTAGTGAGAATACATAAACAAATCAATAAGAGTTCAACAATAGTTTAGAATGAGAGGATCAACATGAAAATGCTTAGATCTTAATGGAATCCACAAGCAATGCCATAACATGAGGCTTCACCACTTTCTCTGGATTAGTATATCCATCCTCGTTGTGCTTGTAAACAGCATCTATCATTCTTGAAAGATTGAGAATTCGCATGAGGATTTCAGTTGCTGCCGACCTCGGCCTAAGAAACCCTTCATTCATGTCCTTCCATGCATTCTCAGTTATTTTATTCAAGTCATTCATTGCTTCTTCCTTTGTCACATCATATTGTCTAATGTAGCAATCTATTCCAGTCGTAATTTGACCTCTCTTTTTCTCAATCTTCAAAAATAGAAAGAAGAACACAAAAATTAAGAGAAATTAAGAATACGATCAATTAACAGAGAAGATTAAAACAATAATTGTTGTGATCGATACCTCGTAAGTGGCTATGTCGTCAACTAGACGGCATATTGTGACATTAGCCATCATGATTTTTGGATTTGTCCAAAGCCAATCAAAGGCTTCTTTTGTCACTGATTTCATTCCAAGAAGTGAAGTGGTGGTGAGCAAGAAATATGTGCTTGTAATTAAAGCATTGCTCATGTACTCTTCAAATAGCGGCATGTATCCCTCAATGAACCATTTGGCTTCAATGAAATAACTCCTCACAATTTCTTTCATCTGAACAAGACCAAGAAAATCCATTGATCAAAATTTAATAACTACCCTTTAGTAGTTTGATTATCTAAAATCAGTTCAAAAACATAGACAAAAAAAAAAGATATATACCCTTTCTTTTGCATTAGAAACAGCAAAAGATCTTGCTTCTTCTTTTAGGTCTTTGTCATAGTCGTCATACAAATTTAAAAGGGTTCTATATAACTCTTTCATATACTCTGGAAGCCGGTCAATTTCAGAAATATTCCACCTGATACAAAAGAAAAACCTTAAATAATACTAAGAACGAACAAGATAGTGATATATTTGCGTGATTATTATCTACCTTTGCACTGCATCCGTAAAAATCTGTAGTTCTTCCACTGTTCCGTATGAATCATACGTATCATCTATGATAGAAATCAATGCAATAGTCTTTGTAAGCATAATTCGAGCAAGAGAGTACTGAGGCTCGTAGTATACTCCAAGGGTCCAAAAGTAACATTCTACTACTCGATCCCTAGCATAAGGAAGTTTTGACATGAGGTCCACCTCCTTCCACCACCTGCACCATTTTAATATAGGAAATTTCATGCATTTTGTACATTAATCCTGGAGATCTTTATCATTTTTCTCCAAAAATGTAGGAAATTTTACAAATTGTAATTTTTTGTTAGTTTAAAAGTTACCTTGAGACTTGGCATAATTCTTGTCTATGCAAGATTTGCAATAAATTGTAATCAATTTTCGCGAGCCTGAGAATTGATTCATTCTTGGATTCATCTTCTTCATACACGGATATGTAATGGCGAGCTTCGATTCTTGGAATGCCCTTATGGAAAGGCTGCTCAAGGGCATGATACACTTGAGTTTTGAGATTTGATTCTAAATTTGGTGCCTCCTTGTCAAGACAAGCAGTTGTGAACTTCAGTGCATCTTCTAGAATTTCCTCTCCATGAATCCTTGTGTGTGAGGCTTCATACAAATTCAGCAAGCCCTTGATGTCGCCTTCGAGGGCTTCCTTGAACTTACCATTCTCGTCCTTGAATCCGCTAAACAAAGCTGTTCAAGAACCGAAATTGACAATATTTTAGCATTTAGATTTGATAAGGTAATTAAGCATGCGCGGTAGATTCTATATATTTGACTGAGCATTTACCGCAAGAGACATGGAAACCATGCTGCCTGAGTAATCGAAAACGAAGTGCAACAGTGGACAAATCAAATTCTTCCTCTTTCCCAAGTTTAAGATCATAATCGAAAATTTGTTGGAGTTGTCCTTCCATCTCTCTCTCAAAATGATAAGACACTCCAAGACGTTGAAGGGTGTCAATCAAATTGAGCTTTTCAGCAGTTGAACATGTCATGCATGCAAGCATGCACCTTACTTTCTCCTTTAATCCTTCAATCTCCTCAGCATACATCTCTACAGTCTTTAAAAGCAAATTGAATTTAATTCAGTTCCGAAATTAGCATAATCAATTACGTTTCTTACGTGAAAGAAAAAAAAAATACTGACAAACAGGAATAATTATAAAAATGAGAAAAACAAAAAAGAATAATAAAAAAAAGTTTAGGTCTCAAAGTTGGAAAATTCTTATTTAAATCAAAGTTTACATAAATCATAGCTCTAAATCTAAATGCTTATTGCATATACAATTATTAAAATATTTATTTTAATATCTACAAGCAATGAAAAATAAGTGCATCCTTTTTCTCTCGGGTAATAATTAATTAATATATAATTGTTTCATTAGTAAATGCAAACAAAAAATAAGTAAATTAAAGTACTAATTTTCACAATTTCAAACATGCGTGGCTAGGATTAATTGAATGGTAAAATTTATTTGAACCACACCAGCACAATAACATGTACTCTCTGAAAAATGTTGAGAACAATTTCAAGAAAAGAATTCACAAAATTAATATTTTGTCTGCTTATCTCTTACTATATATCTGGTTCATTGTCTAGCATGATTTTATTCTTGAACAATGCATGTTATTGCTGGAAATTGATCAGAGCATTAATTCATTAATAAAATTGGGAAATGTATACCTCATTATCCATGTTATATGAATTGAATCGATCCCCCCATAGACTAGGGGAGAAGTTTGCACAAGGGCGAACAATTTCCTTTTGTGAGTTCAGACAAGAAACAACTTCATTTGAGGGTGCCATCGTAGATTTGTAAACTGAAAAAAATGTTATGAGTCTCAAAGAATGTTTGTATGCAGTAATATGCAGTGTTGTATTTGATACCGAAACAGTGATGCAAAAGGAGCAGCACAAAGCACAAATTTATAGTGAAAATTGATGCAATGTTTCAGCAAATAAGACGAAATAATTTATGCTGTTTTATTCTATGGTCCATCTTTTGTTTTAGTTTTTCCAGGACGAATATTGCTGGGTTGGAAAGAATTCATCGATTATTATGATGCTATAAAAAAATTCAATTGCATTGTCAAATGTTCAACTTCATTGTAATAAATATAAAATTGAAAATGTTATTAATTTTATCAGCACCAATGTATAGGGTACGCAAATTAATATAATCACGTCTGAGTGTTTGATATAATTTTATTTATAGAACTAGGAATGTAACGTATAAGATGAAGGGACACATATTCTTAGCAACATACAGAATCTTTTATTTTGTATTTTAAAAGAGATTTCAATATCTCATATTTATGTATTTATGATTTTGTTTACACCTTTTCACATTTTACCTTTTTTTCAATAATTTATCTGATTATCAATTTCAATATTTGTTTTATCATTTATTAACTACTACACTATTTGTTTCCAAATTAAATGAATAAGACAACTTTTGTCTTTTTTTTTTTAGAATTATTACTTTGTCTACTTGAATTAGTTTGAATGCAACTTTTTTTTTCTTTTTTGTTTTTGGATAAATTAATGTGTCATAGGCATTATGTGGAATAGGACAAATTTCTTCTAGAGAAATTGCCAAACCGGACAAAATTAAAGCAAATATTCAATTAATTCTTCTCCTCCTGACAATTAAGCTACCAAAGATTCTTAATTATTACAACAACTTCAAATATACTAATGTTCTGTACTATGATTAGCCTTAAAAATTGGGCATGGAGTACTAGAAACACAGGTGTTTGTGTTAAGGTTTCAATCATTCGACCAACTGTCCAATAGACCTTCACTAAACCTTAATTTGCATATCATGTTTTTGAAGGGCAATTTTTTCATTTTTTGTGAATTGTATGAAGTTAATTGCACTATGAATCTTTTGTTTCATTTCCTACTTTAATTTATAAATACACACCATAGATATTTAACTAAAACCCTATCAAGTGATTAATAAACCTTAAGTAATAAGTATTAAATGTGTGACATGTATTTATAAGAGTGAAAAAAGGATTGAAACATGGAATTTAACAGAGTATCCTCTGGGACTTAATTGGAAGAAAATTTAATGATAATTAAAATATTCATGGATTTCAGCTTTCTCTCTAAGGAATTCCTGAACTTGAACTTTTTCTAAGAAAACTCTCTAGAAAAAAGAATTAATATTCTACTAGTTTTCTAATGAAATGGGTTCATATATGCAACAATAATTTCAACGCGTTATAAAAGTGACAAAATATTAAAATTATAATTTTAACTGTGATTAATTGTATACGAACCACATCTTATACATGAATCGGTTCACATGAGTTTTTGTGAATCTTTCTATTGAGAAAACCTAAGGGGAGGTGACTTTGGCTGCCTCTTCCCCACCAAGCACTTCAATTTTAATGGAAATTTTTTTGGCTCCCCTATTGATCAGTGTTACGTATCCTTTGGTTGAGATAAGTTCCTCTATCCAAGATTATCTTATCTTATCCTATCTTAGATTAAAACTACGTCGTAAGGTTCACTCATTTCTTGGTTAAGGTCTAATAATTGTAAAGTAAATTTAGTGATATTTATGCTTTTAGTCTCTAATTTTAATAAAACTATGTCGTTTTGAACATTAAACAGAATAAGACAGGGAGAATATTCGATAGAGGATCTAGTCTCCCTTTGGTTGGAGTTTTGTTTCTCTCTTTGGAGAGAAATTAGTCTCCTCTTTTCAAGTATTTTATTTTAACTTTTTTTCTTCTTCTTCAAATTATAATCCTTAAAATCTTTGGATTTTACTTTCAATATGTAATTTTGTCTAATAGAATTAGTAAGGGATTGTTATGAATAATTGTGAATATCCATGTTCAACACCATTACTTCAAATTATTCTATGTAACTCATGCAACACCATTTTCCCTCTTAATCACCAACTACTATGTAACCTATGTAACTCTTGTAACTTATTTTTAGGGTATTGTAACCTACAAGGTAGAGGTATGAAGTTCAAACCTATAAATTTAGGCTTACGTGAAAGACATGGGAAGTTGAATTCTTACTATATCTTGCTCTACTTTGATCTCTTTTCTCTCCATCTTTTTAGTTTACTTGTTTCATATTTTATAGTTGTATTCTACTAGTTTTATAGGAATAGTAACATAACATTATATCTCTATTTTCTAGTAGTGGTATAATAATTTGTTACATAATATAATACTACAAGCTTGTAGTATTTTTATAACACGTTATCAGCACGAAATTCTACCAATTCAGAAAGTTGGAGCAAATTAAATTCAAGTTGCATATTGAAACAATTGTTAAGTATAGGTTTGTACTTGTGGTAAGTTCATATGGTAATACTTTTTATTTTCAATTAATTTATTTTCTACTATGAATTTGTACTATTAGATATAATACCATGGATATTATATATGGATTAATTTGAAATAAAAATTCAACCACTTGAAGTTGGTTGTCATTTCAAAAGCACGGTATGTTTAATAAAAATAACCATGGCAAGAAACAAAATGATGTTTACCATTGCAAGAAACAAAATAACCTCTAGAAGTGGGTTAATGAAATGGAAAGAAAGAAAAATGGTAAAAAGAATTACTACGAATATGGTATAGGATACCATTGGACTCGAACCTGTCGTACTTCGGAGCATATCGTTAAGCTTTATCATATATCATTGAAAAAGAAATGTCATGACATTGAGACAAACTTTATTGATAAAAACACGATAATAGTACTAATATGATAAATCTCGACATAGAAATGTTTTTTTAACACCCTGAAGGTGCAATATAATTATATTTTATTTAATATCCTGAATGTGTAATATAATTATATAATTTTATTGTTTTGTATCTTTGATGTAAATTTTAATTATGAAATTTATTCATATTCATTTATTAATGTTTATTTATAGTGTCTCAAATTCTTTCTGAAGAAGATAAGAATGTATGTTTTCTTAGACAAAAATAAATACCAAATATTTGAAATCCAATAATGTAGATTTCTTTGTCAATCACCCCGAAGGTGATATTAGTCACTTGATTATTGATGAAAATATCCTAGAATAAATATTTTAATTACTTACTTTGATGTAATGAATAAATATTTTAATTGCTTACTTTGATGTAATGAATAAATATTTGGTTGCTTATTTTGATATAATGAATAAATATTATCATTATATATTCTCAAATAATAATAAAAATACATATTATTAATGCATATATTTTAAATATTTCTTTTATACTTA
Organism: Ophiorrhiza pumila; assembly: GCA_016586305.1. NCBI lineage: Eukaryota > Viridiplantae > Streptophyta > Magnoliopsida > Gentianales > Rubiaceae > Ophiorrhiza > Ophiorrhiza pumila. Next base: position 5,252,154 of record BLIW01000008.1, on the reverse strand, counting down.
AAGAAATTAAAATAATTTTCATTTAAAATTTTTATTTTGTGAAGAAAATAGACATTCTAATAATCAAAGACAAAGAATTATGTCTGGCAGATAGTGCAACAACACATTCCATACTAAAAGATAAGAAATATTTTTCTTATATAATCATGAAAGAAACTCATGTTAGTACTATATCTGGTAATACCAAACTGACTGAAGGCTCCGGAATAGCAATAATAATTTTGCCAGGAGGAACAAAATTTTGCATTGAAGATGCATTATTTTCTTCTAAGTTTCAAAGAAATTTGTTAAGTTTTAAATATATTCGTCGAAATGGATATCATATTGAGACTAAAATGAAGGTAATAATGAATACTTGTATATTATAATTATGGATTTTGGAAAGAAAATTGTATTAGAAAAATTACCTTCTTATTCATCCGAATTATATTATACATATATTTCTACAGTTGAAATATATGCAACAGTATACTAGAAGTTTACTAATCATAATGATTTTATTATTTGGCATGACCGGTTATGCCATCCCGGTTCTATAATGATTCGAAGAATTTTAGAGAATTCATATGGTCATTCTTTGAAGAGCCAGAAGATTCTTCAATCTAATGAATTCTCATGTGTTGCTTGTTCTCAAGGCAAATTAATTATAAGACTATCATCAATGAAAATTCTTACCGAATCTCCTGCATTTTTAGAATACATACATGGTGATATTTGTGGGCCTATTTGCCTACCTTATGGACCATTTAGATATTTTATGGTTTTAATTGATGCATCAACTAGATGGTCATATGTATATTTATTATCAACTCGCAGCCTAGCGTTTGCGAAATTACTTGCGAAATTAATTTGGTTATGAGCACATTTTCCCGATTATCATCTCAAGACAATTCGTCTTGATAATGCTGGTGAATTTACATCCCAATCTTTTAATGATTATTGTATGTCTATTGGGATAAGTGTTGAACATCCTGTATCTTATGTTCATACACAAAACAGTTTGGCAGAATCGCTTATTAAGCGTCTTCAATTAATTGCAAGACCATTGCTTTTGAGAACTAAACTTTCAACAACTATTTGGGGACATGCTATTTTGCATGCCGTAGAACTAATTTGCATAAGACCAACAAATTATTATGAATTCTCTCCCCAACAATTAGTTTTTAGTCAGAAACCAAATATTATCCATGTTATAATTTTTGGATATGCGATTTATGTTTGAATTGTTCCATCACAACGCACAAAAATGGGACCTCAGATGAGGTTGAGAATTTATGTTGGGTATAAATCTCCATCTATAGTGAAATATCTTGAACCAGTAACTGGAGATTTATTTACAGCTCGTTTTGTTGATTGTCATTCTGACGAATCAATTTTCTCAACATTAGGGGGAGAAAATAAATAGCTGGTTAAGAAAATTAGTTGAAATGAATTATCATTATCTCATTTTGATCATCGTACAAATCAATGTGAACTGGAAGTTCAAAAGATAATTCATTTGCAATGTTTAGCAAATCAATTTCCAGATGCTTTCGCTGACCCAAAACGTGTGACTAAGTCACATATACCAGCTGTTAATGTTCAAATTCAAATTGATGTCCCTGAATGACCTTTTATCACTAGTAATCAATTAAAGATACACATGAAACGTGGAAGATCAATCGGTTCCAAAGAGAAAAATCCTAGAAAGAGAAAATGAGAAAATAATAATGATGGCAAATCGAGGTAATTAAGGTTCCAGAAGAATCTTCAAAAATAAAAATTCCCGACATGATAGATAATAAACTTCTAGAAGAAGTTCAAGTACCTGAAAATTCTTATAATCATGAGATCTCAATAAATTATGTCATGACTGGGTAAAGGTGGAATCGATATACAACGAACATCGACGATAAATTTGCCTATGCTGCAGCGATTAGTGTAATGAATGAAAATGAGTATCATGAACCAAAGTCTATGGATGAATATAGAAGAAGAAATGATTGGCAAAAGTGGAAAGACGCAATTCAAGCAGAGTTAGACTCGTTAGCAAAACGTAAATTTTTTGGATTAATAATATGCACACCTGAAGATGTGTAACCAGTGGGTTATAAATGGGTCTTTGTGCGAAAACGAAATGAGAATAATAAAATTATGTGATATAAGGCACGACTTGTTGCATAAGGTTTTTCTCAAAGACCAGGTATTGATTATGATAAGACATATTCTCCCGTGGTGGATGCAATAACTTTTCGTTATTTGCTTAATTCGGTAGCAAATAAATGATTTGAAATGCGTTTAATGGATGTTGTAACAGTCTATTTGTATGGCTCTCTTGATAATGATATTTATATAAAAATCCTTGAAGGATTCAAATTGCCTAAGGAATGTGATTTTAGTTCTCGAGAACTTTACATGTGGTATAATCGCCTTAGTGAATATTTGACAAATTAAGGCCATATGAATGATCCCATTTGTCCTTGTGTTTTTATTAACAAATCTACATCTGAATTTGCAATCATTGCAATTTATGCTGATAATTTAAATATTATTGGGACTCCGGAAGAGTTCGAAAAAGCTGTTAACTCTTTGAAACAAGAATTTGAAATGGAAGATCTTGGAAAGACAAAATTTTGTCTTAGATTGCAAATTGAGCACTTGCAAAATGGCATATTTTTGCATCAGTCAGATAGACATGACCATGGTTCACGAACCGTCGGTTCACGGTTCCACAAAGGGTGGAACCAAAACCGGCCCTTGGCCTCACTGTTACGATTACGGTTCATGAACCGCTGATTCACGGTTTAGTCCCGGTTTCGGTTCCAGTTCCAGTTCTAGTTTCGATTTTTGTATGGTTTTCTCACGGTTTGACTTTTAAAAAAAATAACAATATGAAGTGTGATATACTTTACAACTTTACAAGGTAAAAAAAAAAGAAATTTGGTATAATTTACAATGTGAAAAATAAGAGAAGCTTGATATAATTCACAAATTTACAAATTTACAAGGTGAAAAATAAGAAGTTTGGTATAATTTACAATGTGAAAAATAAGAGAAGTTTGATATAATTCACAAATTTACAAATTTACAAATTTACAAATTTACAAGGTAAAAAATAAGAAGTTTGGTATAATTTACAATGTGAAAAATAAGAAAAGTTTGATATAATTCACAAATTTACAAATTTACAAGGTGAAAAATAAGAAGTTTATTATAATTTACAATGTGAAAAATAAGAGAAGTTTGATATAATTCACAAAGTTACAAATTTACAAGGTGAAAAATAAGAAGTTTGGTATAATTTACAATATGAAAAATAAGAGAAATTTGATATAATTCACAAATTTACAAATTTACAATGTGAAAAACAACAAGTTTAATATAATACGAACAAGTTTATAAGTTTGATATAAATGAAAAATACCTCATTTTATTACTGAAATAGAAAATTTTGGCCTAAATATCGAATTTCGAGTTGACCGTTTACATATATGAATCATGATACAACATTTACTAAAAAGAAAATTTTTCATTCATAAAAGTAATTTGAGTACAAGTTAATTGACCTAAATTTTAATCATCTAACTCTTCAATGTCATCATCGGGATTGGGACGGACGAAATCCGTGAAATATGAAACTCCGGTTGAAGATCCGGTTGTACTAGCATTGCTTATTCCGGTTGTACTAGCATTGCTCATCTGTATTGTCCATTTCTTGTACTCTCAAAAATGTCTTGTGCCAATCATCCACTAATGCTTGGATTTCTAATGATCTTGGTAACAATCGAGACCGGTGCTAGTCTAAAATGATTGCTCCACCGCACTAAAAGCTTGCTCCACCACTACGGTTGATGCCGGAATTGCGAGAATATGTTTTGCGATAATAGAAAGGATTGGATAATCTTTCTCCTTTCCCTTCCACCATTCTAACACGGATCACTCGTGAAAATCCTTATCTTCATCACAAACCTGAAAAGTAGTTGTTAAATATTTATCAAGTTCCGTGTCAATACCGGATCTTGGTTTTTTGTGTGAAGAATATATAGATTTACCAAATTTACGTGGTGCTATAGAAAACATTGATGTAGTACTAGTATTTTTATGTGATGCACTACTAGTAGAACCATTATTATTAGATCCGGTATTAATAGGAACTTGACTACTATATTTAGAATGAAATTCATTAAATAAATCACGAAGAAGAAATTTTACTTCTCCTATAATCTCCTTAGTATCTGGAGGTTTATAACCTTCATTGTTAGAAAAAAAAAATGAATCTACACAACTATTATATGCAGTAATATATTCTTCTAAAATATTAATTTTTTGACGTGGATAAAAAATAGAAGCAATTAAATATGTAGGTGGAATTTTTCGGTAATAGTTAAGCCATTTTATTAACATATCATATATAGGAAGTGATAAAACAGGGTCATCTTTGAATTGTTGTAAAATACCAATAACATCACATGCAATGTGAATAAATAGATGAGAAGTAAGATAATAAACACCAGATAAAATTTCAATAGCATCTTTAAATATCTTTAAAAGTTGTAATAATTTACAACAAATTTCCCACATATTAGGATGCAAAGAAATATCATCTACATAATTTTGCATAAAAAAGTACATAGCAAAGTACTATAGTGTAGATGAATTCAATAATTTATAAGTTGAATTCCACCTATTAGGAACATCTTTACTAAATCTTTTTGGTTTGTGTCCATTTTCCGTACAAAATTTTACCAATAGTTTCATTAAATTTGGACAGATCCATAAAGACTAATTGCCTCTTTAATAGGCGTAATATACGTATTTAGTGTTTTAAAACCAACTTGTACCGTTAAATTTAATATGTGGGATGCACACCTAATATGAAAAAAAATTTCACCTATTATTAGTTGACAAAGAGTTGTTAATTGACTAATCGAAGTCGTATTAGCTGAAACATTAACAAAACCAATTGAAAAGTTTTTTTTAGATAAAACATATTCATCTAAAATAATATTCAACAAATTAGATATATTATTTACGGTATGTCTTGCTTCAAACTGACAGAAATCAATAATTTTTTTTGTATTTTCCAATCACTATTAACCCAATGACAAGTTACTCCCATATAAGAATACATTTGCTATAAATCACTCCAAATATCGGAACATATAGAAACACTACCATTTAATTTTGAAAAAGTTTGAATTAAAATTTGTTTTTCACCTTTATAAATTTACTTTAATTCTCTTGTTATTGTTGTTCTAGGCATTCTTTTAGCTTGTGGATTTAATGTACTTTGACAATAATGAGTAAATCCTACCAAAACCAAATGATAAATGCTCTATAGCTATCATTTTAGCTAATTCTTTTTTATTTTTTTCATCCAAATATTTAAAAGGAAGAGTAGTAGAGGGAACAAACCCGGATAATTGCGATTGGTTAGTGGAAAGGCCGATTTCGTATGGGTATTTTTCCTTCAAATGTCGCGACAAAGTTCCATAGCCCGATCCTTTCTTGAAAGCGTATAATTTATTTCTGAGACAATAATTGTATTTCGCCTTGATTGGTTGTTGGTTGGAATCTAATATCTTTGTGTAATGCTTGTTGAACATATCCGATTTGCTTTTCTTCAATATTGGGGCTTTCGATTTCTCCACCACCGCTAAAAATTTACTCACTTTGATTTGCACCAAACTATGAGATACCAACAATATCTCTATTAAAACTATCCATTTTATAGTAAATTAAAATTAAGTAATTGAATAAATTTAATAATAAGATAAATAAAATTATAAGTCTATAATAAAAGTATTTAAATAAATTAAAATAATTAAATAATAAAAACTATTAATTAGGATTCAATATTTAATAAAGTAAATAATTTTAAAAAATAATTAGCTAAATTTGAATAAAATAAAAGAATTTAAAGTAAAGAATTGAATTTTGAATATAATGAATTAATGAGTAAAAATAATTTAATGATAACAAAGAAAAGTAGATAATGTAAATGATAATTGAGTATTGAGAGAATTAATAGAATTGAGAGAATTGAGATTGAGAAGAGAATGGTGTGAAAATTAATTTAGAAAATTTGGGTATTTATAGAAGAAAAATAAAAAAAACAAAAAAAGTAACAAACCGTTTGTTTTCCAACGGCCTGATTTATGGTCGTTGGATTGCCAACAGTCAATTTAAATTGATGGTCGTTGCATCCAATGGTCATCCCATTTTTTTTTATTGAACCGGCGGTTAACCGCTTGTTCCATCCAACGGCTAGTTAATCGAAGCCATTTTTTTTACAAAAAAATCGGCAGTTTTGGACCGCCGGTTCACAGTTCACAGATGTGTGAACCGGAACTGGTCCAGGCGGGTCGATTCCAGTTTTACGGGCAGGTTCCGATTTTACGGGTTAGTTCCGGTTAAAAAACCGGAACCAGGGTCATGTCTACAGTCGGGTTATACAGTTAAAGTGTTTAAAAGATTTTATATAGATAAAACACATTCCTTGAGTACTCCTATGGTTGTAAGATCACTTGAAGTGCATAAAGATCCTTTCCGACCTCGTGAAATGATGAAGAATTACTTGGTCCAGAAGTACCGTATCTTAATGCTATTGGAGCATTAATGTATCTTGCTAGTCATACACGTCCTGATATCTCATTTGCTGTAAATCTACTAGCAAGATATAGTTCTTCACCTACACGAAGGCATTGAAATAGTGTAAAACATATATTTTGTTACCTTCAAGGTACGACAGATATGAGTCTTTATTATTTTATGGCAATCTAGGTTATTCATATACTGTATATTTATCTTATCCTCATCATGCTCGTTCACAAACGGGTTATGTATTCACATGTGGTGGTACCACTATTTCTTAGCGTTTTATGAAACAAACTATAACTGTCACTTCTTCAAATCATGCTGAAATTTTGGCAATTCATGAAGCAAGTCGAGAGTGTTTTTAGTTGAGATCAGTGATCTATCATATTCAAGAAACATGTGGTTTGCATTTGGACAAGAAAGTTTCAACTATTTTGTTCAAAGATAATGTTGCATGCGTTGCTCAATTGAAGGATGGATATATCAAAAGCGATAGAACAAAACACATCTCGCCAAAATTCTTTTTCACACATGATCTTCAGAAGAATGGTGAAATCTGTATACAACAAATTTGTTCATGTGACAATTTGGCATATTTGTTCAGTAAGTCACTACCGACTTCAATATTTGAAAAGTTGGTGTATAAGATTGAAATGCGTCGATTGAAAAATGTCAAATGATATGCTCAAGATGGGAAGTTATTATACATTGTATTCTTTTTTCCGTAACCAAGGTTTTTTTCCCGTTAGAGTTTTTTTCTGGTAAGGTTTTTAACGATGTAGTGTTATATATACGAAATGTACTCTTTTTCCTTCATTAGATTTTTATCCCACTAGGTTTTTCCTAATAAGGATTTAACGATGCATTTTTCTTAAAGATAAATATTCAAGGGGGATTGTTATGAATAATTGTGAATGTCCATGTTCTACACCATTACTTCATATTATTCCATGTAATTCACGTAACACTATTTCCCTCTTAATCACCCACTACTACGTAACCTATGTAACTCTTGTAACTTACATTGAGGACATTATAACCTACAAAGTAGATGCATGAAGTTTAAGCGTATAAATATAGGCTTATGTGAAAGACATGGGAAGTTGAATTCTTACTATATCTTGTTCTACTTTGCTCTCTTTTCTCTCTATCTTTTTAGTTTACTTGTTTCATATTTTATAGTTGTGTTCTACTAGTCTTATAGGAATAGTAACATAACATTATATCTCTACTTTCTAATAGTGGTATAATAATTTGTTACATAATATAATACTAAAACCTTGTAGTATTTTTATAACAGGGATGACGTTCTCAATTACTAGTTGTTCGGATTTTGGTGGATTGTCCCAAAAAAAATCTTCAAATTGATTTGCCAATCTGTCAACCTGCTCGGAAAAAGAAGAAAAATTAAAAAAAAAAAAAGAAAGAAAAGTTGAAGTGGGAATAAATCGCCATTGAATCTCTTGTTCCACCTTCATATGCTAGTCTTTTTTAAATTTTTTTAATTTATAAATAAAAATAAAATTCTATTGAGAGATTATTGAATTCTAAGGTGCAAGTAATTATACACGTTTCAATTTCTTATAGAATAAGTTTCATTTGATTTCTCACTCTATATATATAACTACATTAAAATTACTAATTATTTTAGTGGGATGAAGTGGGTATTGTATTGGGTAAAAATGTTAAGCGTGTGTTATATATGCAGGTAATCAATTTTCACTGCATGCATACAGCAATTAGTGTTGAATTAAGTCTTAACAGTGACACATAATGGTGGAACAGAATACCTAATACCCTATAAACTACTACAGAGTTAAATTTTCAATTTTAGATTTTCGTAGGCTATATAATTAAACTACTAGGAAGTTAAAACTTCAATTTTAACTTATTGATAACAATCAAAATACTCCTATTTTCACACTACTCTAATAGGGCGATTTGTTAGTTAACTATTCACAATTATAACTGTAAAAGTTTGTAATTTTTATATTTATTTTGGTTAGATCTTGATTCCAATAGGCAGCTCAAGAAATCTTTAGGCCACTCGACCAAATAAATCTCAATCAGTTGGTTGATGTTATTTATAAACCTACCGATTTGGACAAAAAAAAAATGAACTTGTATGAAATTTTTTTAATAGAGCGTATGCACTACATGATTGACATAAATATTTTTGGGATTACGTTGCAAAAATTTGGCAATTCAACATTTATATAATGCAATATGTAATTATCAAACAAATTTAATTAGTTAATATTTGAATCAATTAATTTTCAAGCGTGAATGAAATTATCAAACAGGCTCTAAATAATTTCTGAAGCATATAAAATCTCATCACTCATTCTTAATTTACAAAATACTAATATAGATGTAATTAACATAAAAAATCATTAGGCTTCATATTTACACTCTTTTGTTTTTAAACATATATTTCATTAATCACATTGGTATAGTACACAGTACACTTTACCAAATTTTCAATTTCTTTTTAAATATGCTCTCAAATTTATTTTTTCCACATCTCTTTGTATCCTTTTTTTTTTCTGCTTTCCTAAGCATTGTTAACGACTTTTGACGTGAATACCAGTAGTTTTAGACAAAGGAATCAGGTTATTCTTCATAAATAATCACTTAGAGTGTCTGCGTAGTGCGTATTCTTGTATTTTAAATTACTATTTGATACAATGTCGACATTTGTAGATGAAAACATGTTTGTGCATTCTTGTATTTCAAAATTATTGTTTGACACAAATGTTTACATTTGTAAAGGAAAACACGTGATTGCTAAACAACTCAAAATATTTTGCTCTAGCATCACAAAGGCTAAATATAAATTACGAATAACAAAAAGCATTACTTTAATACAATGAAAATAGCCTAAACCATTTTTCTAACATTAATAGTCACTCTAAACTTTAAACAAATATCAAATAAGATTAAAAAATACACACACACACACACAAATCCCTATGAAACGAGTTCATATATGAAACGCGTTTCATATATGAAATAGACAATTAATGACTATTGCAATCATGATTTTAATTTTATTACGATGTTTATTATTCGTTAAAATCGTGATTAAGTTCCGTTTCTTATATTAACACGTTTCATATGAGATCAACTGAAAAAAAAATCTAAGCGACAAAAAACTACTTAAATTAATATAAATTTCTCTACACAGTAATGACTAAAAATTAGTGGTGTATTGCTTCAAAATTATTGACATATTCAAGATATATACAGCAAACTAATACAAAAACTGTATAGCCACATAAAAAGTAAAAATACTCACATTCCTAAAAATTGCTGGATTCTTTTTTTTTTTTTCAAAAAATAAAAAATGTTACAATCAAAGTGATGGTTAAGCTGCTTACATCAATATGATTGATAGACTAGTACAATTGATTAGCATTTGAAAAAAACAAATGACATATTCTTTTAAACCTAGGCTGACTTTCTAATATGGCATTTTCTTCTAGAGAAACTGCTAATAGGACAAAAACGAATATTCCATTTGTACTCCTCATGACAATTAAGCTACCAAAGATTCTTATACTGTAATTAACCTTACGCATATGAACCTTAAAATTGGGGGACGGACTAGAAACGTAGGTGTTTGTTTTAAGGTTTCAATCATTTAACCAATTTTTGTCAATACGAGATAAGATACTCTGTCCAATATTAACATGTCTTATTATGTTTAATGTTCAAAACGACATAGTTTTACTAAAACTATAAGCTAAAATTATAAATATCACTAAAATTGCTTTACAATTAATAGATTTTAACCAAGATATAAGTGAACATACAATATAGTTTTAATTTAAAATATGATAAGATAGGATAATGGATCCCATCTCGGTTAATACTACAAACAGGTTTGAACAAATTGAAAATTTCTCAGGTTCTTGAGGAAATCTTTTATTTTTTGATTTGTATGAACATTTTCGATGGAGGATAGTCAACTACCTGATGGATATATATATATATATATATATATATATATATATATATTCTTCTAGACAAACTGCTTAATTATAAGACAAAGACAACAATTCAATTTGTAGTACTCTTGACAATTAAGCTACCAAAGATTCTTTAAAGCTACTAAAGATTCTTATATTATTAGAACAACTTGAAATTCTAATGTTTTAAGCTACCTAATATTCGTAAATTATTAGCACGACTTCAAATTCTAATGTTTGCTAATATGTTTGATACTAATCAGCTGCTTCAGCTTAATTATGTTCACGAAGCACCTGTTAGGGTATTTACATGGGAGATAATACTAATATACCTTATTTGGCCAAAAAAAAAAAAAAAAGAGAGTACATTATAAAGAATTAATTGGTCAGTTGGGTATTTGATAAACAAAAACTCGTTAATTACAAGATTACAAGAGTGATGGCAATTTAATTTTTAGTACTTAATTTTATTTTTTATTGGTTCAAATTTGAATTAAATTATTTTCACTTTCACCAATTCATGGAAAAATGGATGGGTTAAAAACTTATGATTGTACCAACTACAAGAAAAATACCTCATGAGAGTTAATATGGGCTCTCACCATCCATCAATGCATAGTGTTTTTCGACTCGTTGTTACTTTAGATGGTGAAGATGTTATTGACTATGATCAGATATTAGGTTATCTGCATAGAGGGGCGGAGAAAATTGTAGAAAATCGAACACTTATATAATATTTGCCCTATGTAACACGTTGAGATTATTTGCTACTACATTCATAGAAGTACTAACCGTGAATCAGTGAATGGACCTGAACAATTAGGCAATATTCAAGTACCTAAAATAGCTAGCTATATTTGAGGCATTATGTTGGAGTTGAGTTGAGGTACAACAAGTAGATAAAACTTAATTTGAACTCAAAAGTTTAAACCAATGTGTTTTGAATCTTTACTAATTTATTATTAGTTACTCTCCTTCTCATAACTTTTTCGATTTAGGATTTCTATATACTACTCATAAATTATAACAAATCCCTCCCTTTAATGAATAGTCTCTCGTATCAAGTTTAAACACTCGTCAAACCCACACTAGTACTATCACCTGCAAGCCCACCCTCTTCTTCTTAAATGGACTTTATTTCTAATCCATACAAGTTCACTTTTGTTTATAAACTAACCCCAAACTCAGAGCCTTTATTTTTAATCGGGTCTAACACCCAAAAAGAATTGATCCAACTCCTTCCATCGCCAACAATTTGTCGTTGCGCGAGTAACCCAAATCTAACACTAAAAAATGATGTTGGCTATTTTAGTAACCCACGTAGTTTGATAGATAAAGACAAGTGATAATAAAATTCTATGGTATTACTTGAAAGGAAAAACTAATTGTCTACCTTAATGGAGAGTAGGATAAAAACTCTATAATAAATTGGTCATCTTTTATTTATATCATGTATTATTCCATCAATAGGGTGTCATTTTAATCAAGTGAAAAGAAAGAAATAAATTTATTCCTTCTTCCAATTTTCTTTTTCTACCTATTCTAAAAGTTATTTTGCATGATTAGTAAATAGAGATTTAAAGGTGATTTAAACTTATGATATAGGGGTGAACTAAAAGCCAAACAGAATAGAAGAAAGTAGCTATGGGTCGAAGGTATATTTTTTAAATGACATAAAGAATATATATATATACTATTAAGAATTATTCAAAGGTTGATTAATTAATTTTATAATTTATGATAAGATTGTATGTAACTAATATATTTGATTAAATAAGTTCAGTATATCTAAAAATAGCAGACACATTTAATTAAAGTAAATTTAATTATGAATTATGAAAAATTAAATTTAAACATTAATTATGTATTATGTGTGTATTTTAAAACTGCCCAGAGGTGAGTTTTAATACACACTTACAAGGCTGTATGAATTTTATAATTTATATTATGAGTTAATTTCAAGACATTAATGTATGAGCATTTATGTAATTTCGTAGTATCTGTGGAGGCATTTCCAAGTTTCGGTTGATTTTTATAATTTTTTCTACATTTATGATGATTTTGACCATATTTCTAGAAATGGGGTGTTTGCATTAATGAGAGAGTGCATTTCACAAATGCAAATTCGCTCCAAACTCACTTTCATTTATTTTTTACTTAATTGGTTCGCATTTAAAATGAATGCGAATTCGTTAAAAAAATAAATTTTTAAATATTATTTTATTAAGTCTGCTTGTTTGAAATACAAATTCACTTTTTAAAAAATAAAAAATAATTATTATTTAGTTTATTGACTTAATAATTATTTATTATTTTATTGTGTTCAAAATATTTGTAAATGCAAACTCACTTTTTCCTTTTTTTTAATTAGAGTTTGCATTCACAATTTCTGAGTTCTCATGTTAGAAATTCAAACATTCTGTAGTATTTTAATGAACTTTTACCAAATGCATAGCTTAGCTTTTTTTTTTTATTATTATTATAGAGTTCACATTTCTAAAACACAAATATATCCCATTTGTGTAAAAAATTCATATAAAGGAACTATTATGTATTTTTAAAATTATTAATTACCGAATGAAAATTTAATAAAAATATTAAATGTCCAAAAATATTTGAAATAAGTATTTTAATAAATCTAATTTTTATTGAGAAATTTAATGTTTTTTTATAGTTTTTAATTTGAAAAAATAATTCATTTTAAGTTTTTATTTGAAAATAAAATTCATTAATAACTTTTTATTAGTGAATGAAAATTTGAAAAATAAAAATGATGGCAGATTTCACACTGCGCACCATGAAGGACAAGAGTATTGAAAGAGTTTGATTTTTTCGAATTACAAAGAGGAAAATAAGAAATAAGAATTATCGTAAAAATTTTATAGAGAATGAATTAAAATGAGTATTTATATATGGAGAGATGAAAGCATAGGTAAATTGTTTTATTTTTAATTATTAGAGAGAGTTTGCATTCGTTAAATGCAAGCACCCTATTTACATAAACATGTTAAAAACAATAATATTTGAAGAAAACAAAATTCAAAATTATTGCAAAAATAGAAAAAAACTCGTATATGCGCAAATTGCTTTCCATTCGCAATTTTCATGTGTTGTTACATTTAATGGGCTTAATTATCCAGATTGGTCTAAATAGGTTCAGTTTTACTTTAATGTTTTGGAACTTGACTTAGCACTATTAAGTCTAAAGCCAACAGCTATTACTGATTAAAGCGGTGGTGAAGAGAGGTCTTACTATAAAGTTTGGGAGAGATAAAATAGATTAATGCTGATATTTATTGAAATGACAGTAGCAAATAATATTAAGTTCACAATTTAAAAAATTGAAAATGTTAATGAATATATGAAATTTGTGAAAGAACGTTCTCCATCTGAATTAGTTAATAAGTCCCATGTTGGGGCATTAATGAATACATTGCCCACCAGTAATTTTGATGGTACATATACCATATATCAATGTGTGACTAAAATGATTGTTACAACATCAAAATTGAGATCTATAGGAATGGAAGTGAGCGAAAGTTTCCTTGTACAATTTATTATTAATTTTTTATTGCCTCGTGAGTATAGCCATTTTCAAATAAATCAGTGGAGGATCATTGGGGGTGGGGGGTTGCGGCCGCCCCCCCGATATTTGAAAAATGATGCTAGGTCCCTGTAAAAATTTAAAAAAATTCAATTGAATCCTTAAGAAAATTAGAATTTTGCACACCCAAAATTAAAATATAACTTTTACTATTTAATTTTACCCCTCCAAACCATTATTTCTGGATCCGTCACTGAAATAAATTATAGTTGAATGTTATTTCTGTGGCTTAACAGTGTTCTTTCAACGTCAATACTCTTTTTGCCGAATTGTCTTTGCCATAACATGAAGCCTATGGAACACTTTATGAACTACTGGCATTAGATCCATACTTAATTTACTCTCCATATATTGTGTTACTCCCCATATTTTTTTTCGAACAAAATAGTAAAGCTTTAACTATTAAGTATTAACAAACACGTGTGCCACGTGTGCACTTCCGTTAATGGACCAATAAAATCCTTCAAGTGTCATGTATTGGTTACAAATTGAAATATTAGGGATTAGTTTTGTTGATACGACATTATTAGAAACCATAAGTGATACCATTCTAAATTTTGGAGATTAAAATTGTATCTTTTTCATTTAAGATAAATAATAAAAACGAGAAATTACGATTAATTTTTCCCTTTGTTTGTAGCTGAATATTAATCCATTTCTTAATAACGAATACTTGGTATATGCAACGAGAAAATTTCGTTTGCTTTCAGTTGGGACGTCAATGAAATTGATGAACTCCCAGAATACATGAAAAGTACATATATGGCTCTGATAAATTTTTGTGAGTCGGTGGATGAGGAGTTAACTAAACAAGGAAGGTCTTATGCATTCAACATTTACAAAGAAGAGGTATGGTATCATAGCATGGTGCTTTGTTTATCCTTTTATATCATATGTTGTACATTTCTCCTTAAACATAATTTTTTTTTTTCGGGCTCTGTATCTAAAATTCTATATCAAGAATCTTTATCTTCTTATCTTCTTGGGGTTTCTTTTAAAGTGACATATGCAAACCATAAAATTACTCAAAACCTCATTAAGTAATCTTTATTTGACTTTCTTTTCCAAAGGATCTTGACTTTCTTTTCCAAAGGATCTTACGTTATATTTTCTATTACAATTTTTGTTTTACTCTTATAAATTCACCTTACATATTTAATATTTATCTACTAGAGTTCACTAATTAATTAATAAAATTTCAATTAAATATACATTGTGTATATGAATGGCAAGCAATAGTAAATGGATCAAAAGATACAAAATGCTTTCTGTTGCGTAAGATTTGCTACTATAACTGAAAAAAAATTTAATGCGAGTCTCCTCCTTTGGAGCCTTTTTTTCTCTCTCTTTGAGCAGGAAAGCAAGTCTCCTCTTTTGGAGCTTTCTCTCTTTTTGTCTCCCTTTTTCTTTTCCTTTTCCTTTTCAACCTTTTTTCTCCATCAGAATCAGAGCTATTGAAACATTAATTGCTTAGGTATGGAGAAAGGGCATTGATAGCATTATTCCATAGATCCAGGAGAAATCTAAGGATCCGTTTGGACGAGTTATTTTTAGATTTTATGATGAAATATTTTCTATTGGTATTTGTTATAAGAAATGAATATTTTAAAGGCTATGTTTGGATTGAAAGAAATGGAGGGAGAGGAAAGGAAAGGAAACCAGTGGAAAGGAAAAGAGAGTAGAGTTGAGAAAAATAATTTCACTCTTATCTGTTTAGATAGGGTGGAAAAGAAAGAAAATGATATACTACAAATATTATTAGAAGAAAAAAAAAAAGATAATTTTTTTATAATGTATGACTAATTTACGAACTAATAAAATAAATTAAACCAATCAATTTACACTTTTTTTTCTTTTTAATCTTAATCTACTATATATTCATTTTATTAATATTATTTTTTATATAAGATAAAATAAAATTAAAAATAATAGAATCAATAAAATTAATTAAATGTTGATTCAACTTTAAAAAAATTAGGAAGATTATTAAAGTGTTATAGATCAAATCAAATTCTAATAAAATAGAACTCTAATATTATTTTGTGAGTGCTTAAAATTTGTAAAAAATTGAAACTCAATTTTATTAATATATCATAATAATTTGAATAATATTGTAATTAAATATTCATTCACGTAAAGAATTATTAAATTGTAGAAATCAAATCAAATTTTAATAAAATTAGAACTCTAAATATAGATAGAATTACAAGAGATTAAATTTCTCAAATCTTTATAAGAGTTATTTACATATAAAAGTTTACGTTATAATTTCTAAACAAAATTTTAAGTTAAAAATAATTTTATAATGACTAATTATTAATAATAAATGGTTTCCTTCCGTTTTCGCCCATTTTTGGACGGAAACAGAAATTGAAACAAACAATTATATCTAATCCCTCCCTTTCCTTTTCTTTCCCTCCAAAAAAAATTATCCAAGCACACAAATACTAATCCCTAGCTCCCTTTCCTTTACTTTCCCTCCCTTTAGAGAAATGGAGTGAGAGGAAAAGAAAGGAAATCAGTGAAAAGGAAAAGAGAGTAGAATAGAGAAAAACAGTTTCCCTCTTGTCTGTTTGGATAGGGTGGAAAAGAAAGGAAATGATATACTACAAATATTATTAGAAGAAAAAGAAAAAAAAGATTAATTTTTTATAATGTACGACTAATTTACGAACTAATAAAGAAATTAAATAAATCAATTTACACTTACTTTTTTTTTCCTTTTTAATCTTAATCTACTATTTATTTTATTAATACTATTTTTTATATAAGATAAAATAAAATTAAAAATAATAGAACCAATAAAATTAATTAAATGTTGATTCAACTTTAAAACATTAGGAAGATTATTAAAGTGTTATAGATCAAATCAAATTCTAATAAAATAGAACTATAATATTATTTTGTGGGTGCTTAAAATTTGTAAAAAATTGAAACTCAATTTTATTAATATATCATAATAATTTGAATAATATTGTAATTAAATATTTATTCACGTGAAGAATTATTAAATTGTAGAAATCAAATCAAATTTTAATAAAATTAGAAATCTAGATGATTATTTTAATCAAATCAAATTATTTTAATAGTCTCACCAAAAAAATCAAAACAACTCATGTGATTTAAGTTAAGTTTAAGATGAGTTTTAATAGAATCTGAAGACTAAAACACCAAAACACTAAAACATCTCAGGCTTTTACATAGATATAGATATAGATTAAAAGCTTGTTTATCTTTTTAAATTAAAAAATAATTTGCATCTACGTTCACAATGTTTTAAATAGTTACTTCTCATTTTTGTTTATATGAATTCCACATCTGCAATCATAATATTAAATTTTTAGTTTAGTTCTTTTTGTCATTAGTTATTCAAAATTTAAAAATTTCTTTGATTTGTTACTCTTATTATGCTTCCTAAACAATATAATACGTTTAAAAATTTTAGATAGTTTAAAATACTTGGAAGAAACTTTACAAAAGTTTATTTGAGTCAAAATATGCCTGCAAATTATAGTAGACTTACTTGGCTAAAGACTAACGCTTGGTACTACTTCATGCAGGCAAGGCTATTAGTAGATTTTCATGCATTTCATTTTGCTTATGGTAAGAATATTTTTCAAGAAGTCCTGAATCAAAATTTTACCCTATGTCTCCCCTCCTATGGAATAGATCATAACTACTACGTTTATTTCAAGAAATTGTGCATCACAAATAGGAACTAATTATAAAGAGAGCTGTCGATTCCATAGAAAGAAATTACGATCCCCTTTGAAAAAACCATATAGTAATACTGCAAGTCTTCAATGTAAAGTAATTCAAACCATGTGTATCAATGCAATTGTTTTTTTTTTTTTCTTTCAAAAAGTGATATTTTCATTCGGAAAAAACATGTACAATCGACCAACTGTTTGCATATCACTGTACGCCGTTGTTTGCAGCCAACTTGGGAATCTACTTTGAAGACAAGTGAGTAAATCAAGATTTAGAATTTATAATTTTGATTCCAAATTACAAAGTATTATTGATAAACACTGGCAGATCTAGGGGGAAGGGGTGTTCTGCCCCAACAATATTTGAAAAAATTATAATATTTTCCTTTAAAATTTATAAATTTTCAATTTCGTTCTTACAAAAATTAGAATTTTGTCATCCCTAAAAATTAAAATATAACTTTTTCGTCCTCCCAAACTATTCTCTCTTGTTTTGCCGTTGGTAAAAGTTGTATTTTAACTTTTGTGGAGGAAAAAATTCTAATGTTTTTAAAGACCCAATTGAAAATTTTAAAATTTTTTATAGGGAAATAGTATAATTTTTTAAATATTGGGGTGTCTCCCTTACATCATATGATATCGGATCCTCTATTCAAAATTATTCTGTGTTATTCGGTATAATATTCAAAATGACATTGTTTCACTAAAACTAGGAACTAAAAGAATAAATATCATCAAAATTAAATTTATAATTATTATGCCTAACTAAAATATGAGTGAACACTATTTATACTTTTAATCCTTAGTTGTTGTGTAACGCCGTCATTTTACACATTGGGTAGGATGAGACAGAATAATTTTGGACAGATGATCTCATCTCACATCATATTGAGATCGGATTCTCTGTCTAAAATAATGATGTGTTATTTTGTCCAATGCTCAAAATCAAGCCGTTTCACTAAAATTAGGGCCTAAAAGCATAAATATCATTAAGATTCAATTCACAATTATTATACTCTAACACATATGTTAGTGAAGTCTACTATGTAAGTTTAATCATAGTTTTAATGAAATCACGTGATTTTAAATATTATACAAAATATATATGAGGATAATCTTAGACAACAGATACAATCTCGCTCCATATTTGATTGTAACTCCACCTTTTGCTAGTTTTCTTGTAGAAATTGCAACCACCCTTCTCAGTTATGATAGACATTGAAGTGAAGCAATCAATGTCATGATATATACTTGCTGCATTTGTATTGGCTGTTGCACTCATTTCCATTCGAAAATTTTCCCTCCACTACTCTTTAAACATTTAAACGGACACTGGCCTTGCATTGTCATTCTCATTTTGGGATCATCACATTCAGTAGTCACAATCCCTGTTTTTAATGCACATATAGATGAACATTTATGCTCCATCGAAGTCTCTCTTTCTTGTTCAGTGATATCGATTCACACACAGAAATTCACGAGAAGAACATGAAATTTGTCTCATCTTGTTCAGTACTTTCAACTGACTAAAAATAATCATTTTTTTTGTATCAATACCGTAATGGTCCAAAAGGGTTCTTGCAGGGACCCCTTCACAGGAGCTATAGTGGCTTGTCGGCGAAAAAGAAGGGGAGAAAAGGGCAGAACCATCACATGTTTTTCTCCGTGGTCAGTTATCTCTTGCTGGTTCTATTAAAGATCACAACAACCATCTTGAATCAACTTGGAGAGATAAGGATGAAAGGAGCTATAAGGAAACAAATCAAGTTATGGTTGACCATCTAGAATCAACTTGGAGAGATAAGGATGAAAGGAGCTATAAGGAAACAATTCAAGTTATGGTTGTCAGTCCAAATCATACGAGTAATTTAAGGAGTAATATTGAGACTCAATCATGTCAAAATGGTAAGTTAGAAGAAGAGCAATTATCTCCATCATTCAAGGCATGTGAGATCTCGTAGTTATGGAATTGATTGATTGCAATATTATCTCACAATTAATTGCGATCAATGATTGATTGATTTAAATCAATATCTTTCCATTCATTGTATTATTTCCTACATTATGTAATTTACTTCATTATGTTATTTCCTTATGTAATAATGCTTATAAATATAAGAAGTGTTGGACTCTCTTTTCACGTAGAAAAGAGAAATCAATTTCAAAAATATTGTTCAGTTTCCAGTTTTTCTTTATGTATCAGAGCCTCTTGTGAGATAAAGAGAGTTCTATACAAAAAAAAAAAAAATGGCTTCTAACCAATATCCTTGAATGTTGCCAACTTTGTCACACTCAAACTTACCCAGAAAACTATCCCTTGTGGCGTGAACAATTACTCGCCCTTGCAGAAAGTCAAAGACATGGTTGAATTCCTCACTGGTGAAAAACAAAAACCAGTCATGTACAACAAACCGTTACAACAGAAAAATCTTCAACCAATGAAACACAACAACAATCTCAGAGAATACCTCAAATGGCGAAACAGAAGATCGCCTCCTACGTGGGTGGATCATTGGAACACTTACCGGAAGAAGCTTTAGGCCTTGTTATTGGCCTAGAATCATCACAATCAGTTTGGAATGCATTGAAAGAAGCATATGCTCAAGATTCACAAGAACGGGAATTTACCCTTCGACAACAACTCACATATCTCAAAAAAGACCCACATCAATCATTGGCTGAATATTTGCGAAAATTTAAAAGCATTTGTGACAGTCTAGCAGCCATAGGGAGTCCAATCCCTGACAAGGCAAAAGTCTATTCTTTACTTGCCAATCTCGGCCAAAAATATGAATCTTTTACAACAGCAATGCTCAAACCTCCCATGCCATCTTATTCTGAAGTTGTGTCGCTCCTACAAGGTTTTGAACAACGAAACACGTGGATTGAACCATCCAACTCACCATCATATGCCTTTTATGGACAACGCAATCAAAATCAGCAGCGAGCCTATAACAACAACCACAATCGTCAAAACAATCAATTCTCCTCGAAAGGTAGAGGTTTTCAAGCTACTAATAATAATTTTCATGCAGGAAATAATTTATCACAATCACAAAGAGTGACCAGTCACAATCCACCACCGCCACCCCCTGGTAAACGACGAATGACGACCATAGAACGAGAGATGTACAAAAATGAGCAGTGTCAGCTTTGTGGAAAGCCTGGACATATTGCCAAAATCTGCTGGAGCCTACCAAACCAACCAGTGAATAGTGAGGATATTCCTCAAGCTCTTGCAGCCTTAACCATGGATACTTCAATCCCAGATGTCGAGTGGACAACCGACACAGGAGCTTCAAATCATATGACCGCACATGGAGGTATGTTACACAATCTCAAAAAATATATTGGTCATGATTCAGTTTTCATTGGTGATGGATCTCCCTTAAAGATAAATGCAATTGGGGACATTTCAGTTTATGATGGTAAGAATAAATTATTGCTTCGTGATGTCTTACATGTACCACAACTAACTCGAAATTTACTCTCTATTAGTCAGTTAACATCACAATATCCTTTGAATTGTGAATTTTCTGACAAATTGATTTGCATTAAGGAACGAGCAACGGGTCGCACCTTGCTAATGGGTCAGCGTAAAGGAGATCTTTATGTTCTGTCCAAACCAAAGGAAGTACACTTCTCCAATAGACAAAACTCAGGGAATACAGAGTTGTGGCACCAACGTCTTGGACATCCTCAAAAATTAGTTGTTCAATTGCTACGGAATAAGAATTTAACTCATGTTAGTTCGAATAAAAGAGTGGACACTGTTTGTGAGAGTTGCCAATTAGGCAAACTTAGCAAGTTACCATTTAAATCCTCTCATTCTTCTAGTACTGGTGTTTTCGAAAAAATTCACTGTGATATTTGGGGACCGGCTCCTATTTTATCTCATGGAAAATTTCGATACTATGCTTGTTTTGTGGATGATTACTCTCATTATATTTGGCTCATTCCACTTCGTGCAAAATCTGAATTTACTGATGTCTACTTAAATTTTGAAAGTTATGTCCAACGTCAATTTGATAAACACATTAAGATTTTTCATTCTGATGGTGGCGGTGAATTTGTTAATAACAGACTTTCCTTACACTTTCAGCAACAAGGCATTATTCATCAGCTTTCTTGTCCTCACACGCCAGAACAAACAGGTTTTGTTGAACGTCGTCCTCGTACTATTAGAGAGCTTGGGATGACCATGATTTTTCATAGTGGAGTACCTAATTTTCTATGGGTTGAGGCTTTTACTACAGCAACATTTTTAATAAATCGTTTGCCTTCTTCTTCTCTTGCTTTTAATTCTCCGTATTTTCAGTTATATGGTGCTTATCCTACTTACTCTATTTTACGTGTGTTTGGCTCAAGATGTTACCCATATACATGGGACATCAAGAATAACAAGTTTGATCCTAAAACAATTTCTTGTGTGTTTGTAGGTTACAGTGATAAATATAAAGGGTATCGATGCTTCGATCCCAAGTCTCACAAAATGTTTGTATCAAGACATGTTGTGTTTGCTGAGAATACTTTTCCCTACAAGACAAAAGAATCCATGTCACTGTCTAATGGTTGCATAACAGATTTTCTTGATACTCCACCTTTCTGAGTCAACAACATTAACGTCTCCATCAAATCTCATAGAGTTACCGCATATTCCATTACCCTCTCGTGTAGACAGCCTATCGCCATCTATGCCAGAACCTGTCCCCTTAGATGTATCACCTGGATCCCCTTCAAATCCAGACCATGGTCCTACTTCCAACAATGCTGATATCAATTTCTTATCACAATCACATGACATGACCCCTTCTACTTCTCATACCCTTGCTGAAAATCATTCCGTAAGTGTAGATCCTAACACTCCTCCTTATTCTGAACCTGCACAAGCTACTTCTCATTCTATGGTTACAAGAGCAAAACATGGCATCTACAAACCTAATCCTCGATATGCCTTACTTCTTGTCTGTGGTGACATACCAAGTGCGCCACGGTCCGTCAAAACAGCACTTCAACATGATGGGTGGAGAAAAGCAATGCTTGATGAACTTGATGCTTTGCATCAAAATCACACATGGACTTTAGTTCCTCCAGACGCTCATATGAATGTTGTAGGATCAAAATGGGTTTTTAAAGCCAAACTAAAAGCAGATGGCACACTTGATAGGTTAAAAGCCAGACTGGTTGCAAAAGGCTATCATCAAGTTGATGGTATAGACTACATCGAAACTTTCTCCCCTGTCATAAAACCAGGTACTATTCGCTTAGTTCTTAGTTTAGCTATGGTTCGATGATGGGATATCCGACAACTTGATGTTAAAAATGCTTTTCTCCATGGTTATATAAATGAAGATATTTATATGGAGCAACCACCAGGTATGCATGATCCTCAATTTCCATCTCACGTTTGTAAACTTCACAAAGCTCTTTATGGCCTTAAACAGGCACCAAGAGCTTGGTTTGATCGTTTTAGTGCCTTTTTGCTCAAACATGGGTTCTTTTGTAGTCTTGCTGACCCTTCTTTATTTATCTTGCACTCATCACATGACATATTAGTGTTGCTTCTTTATGTTGATGATATCTTAGTGACGGGGTCTAATTCAAAGTTACTTACTGACTTTAATACAATTTTACACTCTGAATTTGCTATGAAGGATCTTGGGCCTGTACATCATTTCCTTGGTATAGAGGTTCAGCGGCATAACAACACCCTACATCTTTCACAGACCCACTATGCTCAAACTATTCTTGACAAAGCTCAGATGATGGATTGCAAACCCATGAATACTCCATTAGAGTCTAAAACTAAAGGGCTTCATGATAGCACTCCACTTTCTGATCCTACCTTTTATCGTAGTCTTGTTGGTGCTTTACAATATTTAACACTTACTAGACCTGATCTTTCTTTTAGTGTTAATTATGTTTCTCAATTTATGCAATCAGCAACAGTTGCTAGTCTGAAAATGGTTCGCCATATTTTGCGTTATATTAAAGGGTCTATTACTTTGGGCTTACATCTAACTGGAGATACTACACTTGATCTCTTTGCTTTTTGTGATGCAGACTGGGCAGGTTGTCCTACTACTAGACGTTCTACGACGGGTTTTTGCACATTTTTGGGACGTAACATTATTTCTTGGTATGCTAAGAAACAACCGACAATTTCCCGCTCCAGTACTGAGGCTGAATATCGTGCTATGGCTAACACAGCCGCTGAATTAACATGGCTCACTTTCATCCTCCGCGATCTTCATATTCCTCACAATCAGCTACCAATACTCTTTTGTGATAACTTGAGTGCATTATACATGACCGTCAATCCTATTTTCCATGCTCGTAGCAAACACATTGAACTGGATTATCATTTTGTTCGTGAGAGAGTTTCAATGGGACTCCTTATTACTCGCCATGTCTCTTCTACCTCCCAACTTGCAGACATCTTTACAAAACCATTATGTAAGGCCACTCTACTTCATCTCCGCCGCAAATTGTGCCTCCAACCTCGGCACATTTTGAGGGAAGGTATTAAAGATCACAACAACCATCTTGAATCAACTTGGAGAGATAAGGATGAAGGAGCTATAAGGAAACAAATCAAGTTATGGTTGTCAGTCCAAATCATACGAGTAATTTAAGGAGTAATATTGAGACTCAATCATGTCAAAATGGTAAGTCAGAAGAAGAGCAATTATCTCCATCATTCAAGGCATGTGAGATCTCGTAGTTATGGAATTGATTGATTGCAATATTATCTCACAATTAATTGCTATCAATGATTGATTGATTTAAATCATATCTTTCCATTCATTGTATTATTTCCTACATTATGTAATTTACTTCATTATGTTATTTCCTTATGTAATAATGCTTATAAATATAAGAAGTGTTGGACTCTCTTCTCACGTAGAAAAGAAAAATCAATTTCAAAAATATTGTTCAGTTTCCAGTTTTCTTTAGGTTCAATGTCGGAAAATCAAAGGATGGAAAGAATTTGGATTGGTTGTCTCCCGATGACACTGAAAATAATCTTGTTCTTGGATGCTTGGATCACAAATCATCATCACACTCTACAATGGAGGTATCAGGTAATGGTTTTTAAACGCAATACTCTTTGTACACATTGATATTATCAAACAGTTTGCTTGATTTTCCAATCTGTTAACTTTGAGAGTGTTTATCCTTTTTTGGAAGGCATAGTTTTCGAGTTACTTTGAAAATTTCGAACTTCTGTTTGGTAATTTTTTGTTCAAATTATCACTAGGACATTACTCGATTTAGGAAATTTCGAACTTCCGTTTTCATGCCTTAAGTCATTGGACCCCAATGGACAAGGAGGAAGGGAAGAAGGAGGTACCTACAATGGAGGAGCAACAATGGTACAAGATATAATTTGTTGACGTTGCTCCTCATGTACTTGAGTTCAAGTACCTCCTTAAAAGCTTTAAAAGGGTGCCTTATAGAAGGCATAAGAGTGCCTATGAAATGACATTCTTTTGGTATCGGGATGGCTATTCCGATCTTGAGGGAGTAGCCACAAGAATAAAGTCTATTTAGGGACTAAATAAACCTAGAACCACAATTTCTTTCCATTTTTTTATTTAAATGTTAGTCTTTGTGTTTGTTTTGTATGTTTAGAGTAACTAGGTTTGTTTTTCTTGTAGGAGTTCAAAGAGAACAATAAATTTGAAAGAATGACTATGAGAGAATAAAAAATGAACATAAGTGATAAAAAAAGCTAAGTGTGGAGGGGGATGCATACCTCTCACAACATTTGCTTACTTCTTTCTTCTTTTCAATCTCATGTCAATGCACACAAACACACTTTTCACTCTAAATCACTTCATGAATTTAAATGTTGAATTGCATGATTTAGCATATGTTGCAAGATTTCAAAAGCTTGATGTGTGCAATTTTCATATACGTTGTTAATGGCACATTCATGATTTACCTAGCATGAATTCATTAGGACTCAAGTGCACATGAGCTTAATGAATGAGATTAGGATTTGAACATAATTGAGATGCACACCTAGCACAAGAGCACTCACATGAGCACATTGTAAAAATTTCTCATGTATGCCATAGAGTGATTGTGAACATTTTTGTTTGAGTGATTATGTTTAAGTGTCATGTATAGAGCTTATTTGTTTAAATATTTTCTTCTTGAACTCATACATAGAATTAGTTTACTTGTTTTCTTTCTTTTATCATTTTCTCAGGTTTGCCATCCATAAGAAAACAAAAATGAGAGGCATATTCACCATGACCAAGTTCAATGAAGAGATGGCCATAATACATACACCTCGGAGATACAAAGCAATACATGTTCAGCGGGTGTTTTCTTATCCCTCTCTCATCTATTGAAAATAATGCATATTCTAAGTGTGGAGGGGATGATGTTTGTTGATGATGCTTGAGATTGTACTTAAGTGAATATTTTGTGACTTATGGATGTCAAAACTTGAATTTTTAGTTGTTTTTTCTTGTTTAGGTTTGATTTTTGGTTGATTCTTTTATCATCTTGATTTCACACATTGAAAATTCCTTGTGTGTTTTTGAAGTTTTGGAGGTACCTTGTGGTTGAGGCTTGAAGCTCTTTGAAAATTCCTTGTGTGATTTCACACATTGATTTCACACATTAATTTTTTGCATGAATTTCTTAGAGTATGTGGGACAATAAATAAAATAGGGGTATCACAAGAATATATTGCATTGGCTAGTTTTCCTTTTTCTCAATGGAACAGCTAATAAATGGTTTAATAGCTTGACTCATAATTCTATCACCTCTTGGGATAACATGCAACATGTATTTCTTCAAAAAGTTTTCCCCTACATCTAAGATTGCCAGTCAATTAGAAAAGAAATTGTTAGAATTGAACCAAAATTGTGATGAATCTTTGTCTGCATATTTGGGAAAGATTTAGAAACTTAATGTGAAATTGTCCTCAACACCCAAATCCCGATGATTTCTAATTCAATATTTTTTATGAACGGATTTGCAATCTGAGGAAAAAGAGGATACTTGACACTGCAAGTGGAGGTGCATTCATGGACAATAATACAACTCAAGCCACGAATTTGATTGTCAAGACTTGTGAGCTCTCGCCAACAAGTATCAACCCATTTGTGGTGCGACAAAGCAAGTTGGTGAAAATTTCAGTTCCTCTCTTGAAAACAAATTGGAAGCTTTGACAGCATGTGTGGAGAAGTTGTTACAAGAGGGGGCGTAATTCAGACAGAAAAGCATAAATCAGCAGCACCAGGATATGCCCCAACCCAATTCCAATTTCATAGCCACCACGAAATCAGGAGTACTCTTGAACATTTGATAATGAATTTGGCAATTCTGTGACGTTGATGCAACAATGGACAAACTCAGAATCGAGAGGACTTTCAAAAAATTCCCAACAAGAGACTGAGGGAGTCATTGATGATTTGAGCATTTCAAGTACTCACTTAGCAAGATCTATCAATGCATTGAAAGGATATGCAAGAAAGACTACCCCCTCATAGGTGGGGTAACCCATGGAATATGTCAACCAAATCACATTGATAATGGACAAAAGGTTGAAGAACCAGAGGCAAAGTTCAAAATTTAACAACCCCATCAGCCCAGAAATTTCATCCACCGTCGTTCGATCAAATGATGCAGGAGAGAAAATCTGAGGTACAATCTAAATTGAATTTGCCTATTTCAGAATTAAAATACCTCATCCTTTTCCTGGCAGGTTTAAAAGGGGATGTAAAGGATGATGACATGAGTGATATCTTAACCATCTTCGACAAGTGGAGATTACAGACCGCATTCCTTGAAGCAATTAGAAAAATGCCAAAGGGTTGCAAAGTTTGAAAAAGAGTTTCTTGCCAAGAGAAACCCAACATCTAAAAGAGGAGACTGGTGGTGGAATGTGATGACATGCTGATTGTTCTTGAGAGATACACTGTCACATGATATGTAAAGAACCAGATTCCTGACATTAAAAAATTGAAGGATGAAGAGATTGGAGATGAAACAGAATGTCATTGAATCTGATACAAGTGTTTTCAAGCAACCTAGAAAGTTTCCGTTCGCCCCGATACAAGATCCTGCTGAACACTTTTTCCTTATATCTTGCAAGTTCCAGTTCTAGCAACTTAGATCCTTGAATAAACATATGAAATTTGTGTCTTTGAGAGAGGTAAAGACGTGTCCCATCATCGTATATCAACTCTCATCCAAACCAATTGATCAAATTGATTTGGACTCAAAAGGAGGCACAAAAGCATCTTAATGAAGAACTTTGAGTTGTATACAAAGATGTACCTTCTCCCAAGACCCACCTCTAGAGCCACCACCAATGTTAATGAGTTTGCACATACTCCGTCTAGTTTGAGACGTAAAAATAATGACGCTTGTGGGAAGGAAACCCACTTTTCCTTTAGTTTTGCGAATTTATTTCATTAGTTTATTTCTTTAGTTTTGTTTTATTTTATTTTACCCACTCAATAATTGTCTTCTTGTTCAGCGATTTTGTTTGAATTTGTAGATGAAAGGGGAGTGATTTAGTGCAGACATGGAGTTAGTGGCCCCACGATGCTAAGGAATGAGACAATTCTTTTTCCAAGGGATTCGGGCCAGTACAAACATTCTTTTATTTTTAACACAGGCCACAAAATTTTATTGTCAAAGCACAAGTCAACTGGTCCTTTCAACCATTATCCCTTTTGTCTATCAACCCTAGCAATCTCTTCTCCTTGTTCCCTAACATCTCCCCGCCGGCAGCAAGCACCCCCGCCACCATCGAGATTTTATTGCCACCCTGGACAACTGTACCCCATGGTAAAACCGAAGTTCACCTATCAGCCGCCTCAACAATCTTCATCGCAGGCAACTTTCGTCATCACCTTCCTCACTCGACGTCACTAGGAAGCATCCTAGCCGCCACAAACCATCGCTGAAGCTTCAAAAGGCGACCGACTCCATCTCCCGTCTTCGCTAACCAACTCTGAATCGTCAAAAACGGGCGGCTATAGAACTGACAACAGCGAGTGGCTGTGCAATCGGCGACGACCTCCCATTGAACCGGCGTCCAAATCCGGCGATGACGAATTCCCCCGCCGAACTCACGCACAATAGTAACAGGTCTGTCACCTTTTCCCTTTTTTGTGTTTTTGTTTTTATTTTTGTATGCTTTTCTGTTATTTTGTTTTCCTTCTTCACATGAGGACATGTTATTGTTTAAGTGTGGGGAGGTGTTATATGTTATGTGTAGTTTTGTTTTCAAATACCAAAAATAAAAAAATAAAAAATCAGTAAATTAAAATTTTTCACAAAAATAGTTAGCTATTTGTTTTAGGATGCTTTTGGAACTGTTTCACTATGATGAACATTGTCTGACCAAACTAAATGTGATGTGAGCTTGCTTAGTTTATTGTGATGATTTTATCATGCTCTTAAATGATTCCAAGGATGACAAATACAAATTCTGAGTTATTTTGCCCACTTAAATGTGAGGATTTGAGCCTAAGCACTGAATGACCACTTTGTTAGTACTTAATTGAATAATTTCTTTGAATGAGTGTAAATTACGCATAGTTGATTTATTGAATTTGCTTTGTTGTGCACGGATATTGTGGTGATGAAATTGAATTTGAAAATGATAAAGGCATTTAGGAATGAACCCATTTTTACTTTATTTTTCATCCCTACCGTAATTAACTCTTAGATAACCCCTTTGAGCCTTAAACCTTTTCTTTGTGATGAAACTACGTAAATTCTTCACCTAAGCCTCTTTAGCTTTTTTTTGGCCTTCAGGTGTAAGTAACTTGTATATGGTTTGCTTCCCTTGGTTTGAACAGGAGAATGTTTCATATCTTTGGTCTGAGTGAGAAAGATTTTCAGTTTGAATTGTTAAAATTGAGATTGTAAAGTCATTCGGTGGCCTGAACAACATTTGGACAGAAAGTAAAAAATTTGCATTATTAGTGTGTTGTTGGCCTAAACTGTGGCAAGAAAAAGAAAAAGAAAGAGAGCAGCAGCAAACACAATAAAAAATTTTTTTTGCTGGCTGATAGAAAAAGAGAAAGAAGAAGAAAAAAAATAAATAAATAAATGTTGTGCTGAATTTTCTTTGCTGAATTAATAATTCTGAGATTTGAACCAAAGTAAGTGTGGGGATGTTCTTACAAGTGTTGCTTACACCTTTGTTTGTTTTATTTTTCAGCCTTTTAGACCATCTTAAACCATACCTTGTTAAACCCGAGCCTCATTTCAACCTTTTTAAGTCCTTTTGATTCTTATTCAGTTTTGATATCATGGTTATCTTGTGACATATTTGCAAGTTTGTTGTAGCTTTTCTATGTGTGATTTAATTGAGTGGTTGAACCTAATTTCATATATCTTGAGTGCTTAAGAGTGATCTTGGATAGTTACTCAGAACTTGTATTTTGACTTGGATAACTTGATTATGTGAGATCAATTACTTGGACTAAGCATGGATTTTTGGAAGAATAAATTTTTCAGTTTGGTCAGATTAATGTTTATGAAAAGTGAATAGTTTAGTTAGTATGTTTTAGTTGTTTTAGTTGTTAATTTTCTGTGAATGCTGAGGGACCAGCATAATCTAAGTGTGGGGTTATTTGATGAGAGCATAATAGTTCATATTTCTTATGCACTTTTT
This sequence comes from Ophiorrhiza pumila, assembly GCA_016586305.1. Lineage (NCBI taxonomy): Eukaryota > Viridiplantae > Streptophyta > Magnoliopsida > Gentianales > Rubiaceae > Ophiorrhiza > Ophiorrhiza pumila. The sequence continues at coordinate 5,221,635 of BLIW01000008.1, read as the reverse complement.
AATGTATTTGATGGGTGAAATCTTATTTAATTGGTCTATTTACTGCAGGATTTGGAGGTTTCTAGCTTGAAGGAAGATTGTCAATTGAAAGATAAATTTAAGAGAATTCTTGGGAAGATTTGAAGGATTAAATTTAGCAGTGAAGATTAAGGACAGCAATCAGATTTGCTTGAAGATATTAAAAAGGATTTGTTGGCAGTAACTAATGGTGGATTAATTTGTTTTAGAAAGATGTTTGGTTATAACCGCATGTGGTTGAGTGATTTTAGGAAACTAGAATATTTCTTTATTGAGTTTATTTAGGAAATTGTGTGCTTTCTCGTCTATTTAAGTAAAGGGGATAATTAGAGAGAGGGATATCTTTTTATCTTTTATTCTTTTAGCACATTAGGCGCAGTTTTTAGATTTGAAGTTCTGCAGTTTTACAGAGAACAAGAACAGCAGCTCGTCGTTTGCCCAAACGACGGGCGGCTCGGTTTGATTTTCTTAATTTAATTTATTTCTTTTAATTCATGTTGTATTCTTATTATGTTTAGCGAGTAGTTTTTTTTCTGGCTTTAAGTAAGAAACACTAATTATGATTAAGTTGTGAGATCAAATTGTGTTAATCAATGATTTTTTATTCAATTTCAAGAGTTTTCTGTGAATAGCGTTCATTACTTAATTGGATTAAAGCCTGATCAACTTTAATAAAATTAGGTAGAGTCAATTAATCTCTAATTAAATCACTAGATTGAATTAGTAGGATTAATTAGTGACAAAGCTGCTGTCTCGATAGACGGAGACAATTGGTTAACAAATTAATGTATGCTGATCATAATTTAGTTTGTTAAAGTTGGGTCCTTCTAAGAATTAATGCTTTTCTAACGTTGAATTGGGTGATCGGCTGATTCCGGCCTGGTTATGTTAGAAATAGGGAAATGATGGACTAAGCTGATACTTGTCCACTATCGAATAAGTAAGGAAGGATTGGGACACGTCGGAGCCGATTCTCGGTGTCCTATAACTGACTGATTGATATGATATTATTATTTTTGCGTCAATGAACAACTGATAAAGATTAGTGTGGATTGCTTATTTGCCAGAATTTTATCTTAAGTAATTTAATTCAGTGTTTTTATGATATTAATTGCTTTGGTTATTAATTTGTTAATTTATCTAGTTTCTTTCGTATTATTTTTAATTTTAATTGTTGTGACAAATTTCGAGTTAACTTTCAGAAGATTTTCTGTTCCTCGTGGGATTGACCTTACTCCCATTATACTATTTTAATCTTTAGAGTAAGAATTAAATTTGGTGCAAAAACGACACACCATTAGGTATCCCTCTTCATTATGGAAAGCTCAAGGCCAAACACTATGAATTGCTCATCCAAAAAGTGAAGAACAAAACAGGAGCATGGAACACAAGTTTCCTATCCAAAGGAGAGAGGATTACCCTAATAAAGAGTGTTTTATCCACCATGCCAATTTATGCTACTATGGCTGCCTGTCCACCAAAGTGTGTTCTGAATCAGATAACAAAACTTTGCGCGAATTTCCTTTGGCAGAAGACAAAGGATCACAGGAGTTATCATTGGATTAAATGGGAAAAGATATGTTATCCAGTGGAGGAAGGGGGCCTAGGTTTCAGATCGTTTGAAGACATAATTATAGCTCAAAGCATGAAACTGTGGTGGAGATTTTGGAAAGCAGATACATTATGGGCTCAATTTCTTCATAAAAAATATGTTGGCTCAATGCACCCCTTACAGGTGATCCTATATAGAGGGGACTCTCACCCATGGAGAAGAATGCTGAAACATGCTGAGATAACAGAAAGGTTTATGGCTGTTCAGATTCAGGATGATCATTGTCATATGTAGCTAGATAACTGGATGGGCAATGGTAGACTGGTAATAGAAGATGATGTTCCGGATAATCTAGCACTGAGAGACTATATATATTGTGGAAGATGGGACAGGATCAAAATGGCAGAACTACAGGACTCATTGAGATCTAGGCTGCCTAGGAAGCCCCCACACATCTATGCGGGAAAGGATCAACTGAAATGGATGCTTTTTGAGAATGGAGAGTTTTTATTTAAATCAGCATTCGAAAAGATAAGAAGGATGACAGAGCTAATTTCGGAATGGTACAAAGTGTGGATGCCAAAACTGCCACTGAAGATATCCTTTTTTTATGTATAGCATGCTGATGGGGAAAATTCCCTTTGGGGAAACCATGCATAAATTAAATTTTATTGGCCCTTCTATTTGTCAATTTTGCTTCCAAAATGAGAAGAGTATCAATCACTCTTTTTCAAGTTGTGTAATTGTTAAACAGATTTGGGGAATCTTTGCTGCCGAATTAGGTGTGTCTGATCACTCAAATTCAGTCGAACAGGTTTGCAAAAAGTGGTGGGAGACCCATGCCGAAAATGCTGCTCATAAATTCTTATTGCAGGTTATGCCTTCCATTATCTGTTGAGAGATATGGAAACACAAAAACAAGACAGTCTTTGAAGACCAACGGATAGCTGTAGATCAAATCATTAAACAAAGTCACACTTCTGTACTACAACTAACGCAGCTAAATATGCCCCATGCAGATTGGGATAGGAGGGACTGGGGCATTTTTTGGGTTCTATCAAGAACTATAGGAGCAGAACCAAGCTAACCCTGCGCAAATGGAAGTTCCCTGACCCTGAATGGCTAAAGATAAATGTTGCACACAAGAGGGACACTAATGTGATCAGAGCTGCAGGAATTATAAGGGACCATCAAGGTAATATCCTTAAAAGTTTCCTTGCTTCTTATGACTGGACTAATCCCGTAGGTCCAATTATTTTCAATGCACTGCTGGATGTCTCCTATCAAAGGGTCAAATTCTGCACGCAGAAGGGCTGAACGAAGGTAATTTTGGAAGACAATCATCAGGGATTCCACAAAGCTATTCAGGGACCAAGGGAGAATTGCTGGTGCCTTACAAACTCTTAGTGGAAGGTGGAACTGATTTAGGCTCAGTGTAAATTCTTCCAATGCTTCGCTGATGAGAACCAAGCTGCCAGCCTTCTAGCACAGAGGGAAGGAATGAATGCCCAAGCTTCTGAAGAAAGGTTCAAGAAAGCTCTGAGAAAAGACAAGCTAGGGATACCATTAATTAGAAGGACCAGAGAGGTGAGGAACAACACCAGACATGAAGGACATAACTGAAGCAGATAAGACAGGATCACTTGTTCATCTATGACCATCGGTAAGAGGCCCCAGCCTGCTGTTGTTAGGGCTGGATAGCCATGTACTAATTGATGGCCCCAATCTGCTGATGTTTGGATTGGTTTGCCCACCGAGTTGCTATGAGCAACCACATCTGGGGAAACTCTGTCAGATTTTCAGGAGAAGGTTTCTCTAGCACCTAGACAATCTGCAGAAAGTAAGGATTCATTTTGTCCCAATCGTAAGGGACCTTTTGTCACTCCTGGTGATTAAAGGAGTTTTTTGTAAAGATACGTGGAGGATAAATATAACCAATTATTTTGTAAATGGAGGAAGTACTCCATGATTCCTTTTTGAAGACCATTTGAATGTGGCTCCATTAGGTCGTAGACATATAAATGGAACTAGATTCAAAAGGTACCACTACTGTAAGGGTGATATTAGGGTAAGTCCATCACACACCAAGGAATTCAATAAATTTGGGAGTGGCGACCCACCTCAAATGGAGGTTAGGCCAAATTAAAAAAAAAATCAAAGTTGAAAGGTTTGGATCGACTTTGGAGTTTAGCTTTTGGGGAGAGGGGAAGGCAAAAAATGGATGGCAAACATATAACAAAGCAAAATAATACTAATTTAGAGAATAATATAACTGAAGTTAGTGCATATCAAATTGTTGTTTAAAAAATAATTGATAAATAGCACATCCTATAATTAAATCTACATTCTTAAAAAAAAAGTATAAGTACAATAATTGATATTAATAGTGGATCAATTTATCCTATAATGAAACAAAAATGTATAATCTAAGTTCTTGATTTGTGAATGCTATAAAGAATTTGGATTGAATGATTTCCACAATGATTGTCAAGGTTCCTCTAGGAAAGAAGCAACCGTGCATTATCCATTTTTGTTATTCATATTTACAATTATAAAGGAGTTTCATTATTCATTGACACTTGAATTCTTTTCAAATGTTCTATGAAGTTCTTGTCTACTGACACTAATCAATCTTTAAAAAAACACAAAAACCCCTTTGTTGTTTTAAACTAATTTATATATGTGACATGATACGCCAATGTTGTTATAATTGATACGCTAATTTTTTTTTAGATTTCATATGCTAAATTTTTGTATACTTGATATGCTAATTTTTTATACTTGATATGCTAATCTTTGATACTTGATGTGCTAATTTTTAATACTTGATACGTTAATTTTTAATATTTAATACATTAATTTTTTATATTTGATACGCTGATTTTTTTATACTTGATATGCTAATTTTTTATACTTGATATGTTAATCTTTGATGCTTGATATGTTAAACTGAAAATTTAATGCGTGATACCGTAATTTTTGAATTGATACGAAAGTCGCATGTATGAACTCGTTCCTCTTAAAACAAATATACTGAAGCTAATTAATTAAGGTAAACAGAAGTTTTTCCCTTAAAAAGAGGCCTGTTTTTTATTGCAGATTGAAACTGAATATTAATACAAGTTGCTAAATCATATGGAAACCATTCTGCTGATCGATGGTGGGAAGAATGTGCATTCTATTCCCCATTATATGGCTGTTGGCTAGAATGCGTCGTTTTAATTAATTTTAAGAAAAAAACTATCACTTAACAAAATGTGTCGTTTTATTTAATTTTAAAAAAAAACCTGTGATCAACCCTCTTGAGTTCTTGACAGACTTTGGATTTTTTTGTAATACTTGATGTAACACTATATAACATTATTTATAAATGTGACATCGACGAATATTTGGTTTAACTTGAATATTGCACACTTTTAAAATTGACAGAGTGACCCAATTATAAACCCATAAAAAAAAAGAAAATACAAAAATCCAACGAATAGTTAGAATTCACGACGTTGAATTTATTCTCAAAATTCTAAAAGTTGAACAAAAATAACCGTCTCAACGAAGAGAAGTTGCACGTTGCGACCAATATTTATAAATTTGGATGATATTTTTGGCAAATTAATAATTCCATAACCAGAAGGCAGAATTGAAAAAATTTAGTAACCGTTTTTTACATTGTGATCTTCAAAGTAAAATAAAATGATTGATTAGAGTTACTCGAGAGATTTTGAGTTCTTGATTTGTGACTACTATAAAGAATTTGGAATGCATGATTTCCACGTTGATTTTCAAGGTTCCTCAAGGAAAGAAGCACCCATGTATTACACATTTTTGTTATTTATATTTGCAATTGTAAATGAGTTTCATTATTCATTGACACATGAATTCTTTTCAAAAGTTGTATGAACTTCTTGTCCATCAGACATGAGTAATCAATCTTTAAAAAAAATATACTGAAGATAATTAATTAAGGTAAAACATAATATTTTCCTAAAAAAGAGACAACTGAATATTAATAGAAGTTGCTAATTCATATGGAAAGCATTCTGCTGATCGATGGTGGGAAGAACATGCATTCTATTCCCCATTTATATCACTGATGCCTAGCATCATTCATCCCTCATAGGATCGATCATATGCAGTAGCAACCAAATAAAGATTGTTTTTCCTTCCCACAGCAATTCCAGCAATCTCATCCATGTCCAGATCATTGGGCCTCATTCCATTGGGAAGTTTTCCGTCAAAATGGTAGAGTAAATGAGCTAATGGGATCTCCACATTGGTCAATCCAAATGTAATGCCAGGGTATGTCCTCCTTCCTGTCCCAATGAAAGATATTCATATTGAGTTCCCATGTAATCAATTGATTTTTGCTCAAATCTCTCTAGTTTGAAGCTTTCTGGATCATCCCAATACTGAGGATCTCTCCCTATTGCCCAAACATTAACCAATACTTGGGCTTTGTCAGGAATCATATACCCTTTCACCTCTCTATTTTCCCTGCTTGCTCTTGGCAGCAAAGGGATAGGAGGGTGGAGTCTCAAAGTTTCTTTAGCCACTGTTGCAGCTCAAATGTTCACCTCGGGAATGTTGCTGACCGAGCTGAAATAATCCGAGCTACAAGCGATATATTTGTGATATATGCAAAACAAGATGATGTTAGAGCAGAGTCCCGAGGTTGTCCCCACTCCGATGCCAAAGTCAATAATATGTGGTTGTAATAATACCTCTCTTTAGTAAAAGACATATGCATATATAAAACTTAAAATTATGTTACCGTTGTATGTTATCTTACTGTTCCTTTCTTCTCGGAGATTTGTTAGGACCCAATATTTGACTGATTCTTTATATTCAAATAGAGTATGAATATTGTTATATCAATAGCCCCTCAAGTCGGTATAAATGGCATTTGTTCCGTCTTGAAACAATCTTCAAAAAAGTCCGACATGGCTTCCTTGAGAATTGGAAGCAACACCAAACTTAATGAGTCGAAGTCTTTCTTGAAAACTGGAAACAACATCAGATTGGCTTCCTTGAAGACTGGAAACAACATCAAGGTGGCTTCCTTGAAGGCCGGAAATAACACGAGCTGGATGACTTGGAACATTGATAACACCGCTTATTCAATTTTTTCTGAAACTGGCACGCGTTTTCATTCGAAGTAAACGTTATCCCATAACGAATAGATTGCTCTTAATTACTTTTAAAATTTGACATCAATATTCCACCGGATCATCTTCCCAATCGTGATTCCCCTTCAAATTTCAAGCTTCCCCTCATCTATATATCCAGTAGATTCCACTTATCCTATCATATCCACCACTTCATCATTCTGGAAATTATAAGTACCAACATAGGCCTTTTTTTTCATCATCTTCTCTAAATTATCTTCAAGATTCTTCCATTTCCTCTAGGTATGTCTTTTGAAGAACATTCTAATTCCTCTGAACATATTAAATCAGCTAGCTACAGGGAACCCACTGCCAGCAGCTCACACACTCCTAGCTTAGCTTAGAGTCGGAAGGAAATGGAAATAATAACAAAGACGAAACTAGAAACCCTTCTCTTGATTCACAACCCAATCAACTGAGTGGCTCACCTTCTCAAGCCCATAGTGCCTCAGTAATGTCTTCCCCAACAGAAACTACCCCTAGGCAATCTCTTAGGCGTCGGCAGAAAGCTTACACCGTCCCTTCTAATACTCCTGCTGAAACTACCGAGGCAACAATAACCAAGCAGGACGAGCCTTCAGATACTGAAGTCACAGAGAGCCTTCTTGCTAATTCTATCTTGTCTATTTTAACTCCAAAATATGTCAGTCATATAGTAAAAAAATATTTTATCCCTGACCATACCACAGTTCAAACTTTGAGCAAAACTGACCGAGCTACTGATCCTCCTCGGGGACATGTAGCTATTTATGAACATCAGCTCCAAGCGGGTTTAAGGCTTCCCATCACAGGATTACTCTTATGGGTATTAGATCATTATAAGGTTAGCTTAAGTCAGCATACTCCAAATTCCATTCGAACCGTGGTCTGCTTCAAATTGGTGTGCAGATATGAAAAAGTTGCAATCAGTTTGCCCTTATTTAGGCGATTTTTATCTCTGAAAACTTTACCCAACAAAATAGGGTGGTTCTACTTCAACCGCAGACCCAATAAAGCATCTTTTCTTCACAATTTCCCTAGCTCGATTTATCATTGTAAAGAAAGATTTTTATTTGTGAGTACTGAATTCATTGGTCAGAACCGACCTTGGAAGATAACTAGTAGAATAACCGACTGAGAGCCTAAGAAATTTTATGATATAGGTGGAGAGCAAACCTTAAACTCTTTAGGTGTTAGTTTTGACATTTCTAGACTGTCTGAAAAAAATCCTAATTCAAGGTGGCTTGAGCTCGGCAACTCTTGGTCCTAAGTATAAAGGTTCAAAGGATAGGCAAGGAAATAAACGTAAGTATTTTACTCTTTATTTGTCCCTTTTGGTCATCTTTTTCTGATATTTCTTCTGATGCTTTTATCTTGGCAGTGATGGATCTCGGTCAACTCATCAAGGTGGGTTTCAGTAAACCATCCACCACAGCTTCCTTCTCGGGCAAATCGAGTGAAGATACTTCAACACAGTTGGAAACTCCCGATCTGGAGATTTCACCACAAGCCACAGACCTGGTGGCTTCAGAAGCTATTAAACCTCCTTTAAGTGTTCCGGTGGTTCTGATACTAAACAACACTCTGCTGGTCTTCCTTCTCTTGGTCGGGAGAAAAAGACAAGGGGTTAAAGAGGAATGTGCCGCCCTCATTTAGCTCAGGCGATAGAAGAGGTAAGCGAGGAAGTCTGGCAACTGGTTCGGCTTCTATCCTCCCATATGACTTCTTTCAGCATGTAGAGTTTAGTTTTTTGTCCCAATTATCATCTGCAACAGTACCTATCTCATACGTCCCCATTTCTCATCCTGGTGATCAATTCAGCCCGGGCTAGACTTTCGATTGCAATTCCCAGCTAATCACTCCAGCTTCATATCATCAATGGCTTAGTCAAGGTATTCCCCCAAGAGATCAAAATTCTGTGAGGCAGCTTGATAATGAAGAGCTAATAAATGCCTTGGCTATTTCTGCTTCTCAGGTACGGTTTCCAACCCACCACTTTCAATTCATATCTGTATTTCCCTTTCTGCTCTGATTTATTTGTTTATGCGGAGTGCGGTTCTTTCCAACCGAGCAATAGAAGTTATCCGTGCAACTGAACACTTAAATTCTTTGCAATCTGATTTAGAAGTTGAGAAGAAGAAAGTCTTTAACATAGAAAGTAGGATTAGCTTGTTAGAAGCAAAAATTGATAAGTAGAAGAATCTAGAATCAACCACTCGTCAGGAGCTCATCTCTGCAAAAGCCGAGCTGATGACTGAGTAGAATGAGGTAGGAAATTTTCGAGCTAAAGTGCAGACGCTTAGTTCTTCGTGCCTCAAGTGGCATTCTCGATTCAAGGACATGGAAGGTCGTTATAATTTCCACAAAGGAAGTGGCTCCAGTCAAACCGTGGAGAACTTCCTGAGGTCAGAGAATTTTACTCGACTTCTTCCCAACTTAATTTACCCTTCGCTCACTACGATTATAGTGAAGCTATAAAGGCTATCCAAGAGCAGTATCTGCCTCACAAGACTCTTGATGAGCTGGGTTATGATGCCGAAGCTGATGTGAAGATTACTACGAAGTTCAGAGAGTTGGTCGGTGGGGAGCTCAACTTTACATTGAATCAGTATATTTCTTCAACTCCTCAGTTTAAGATGCCCGAAGTGGATATATCTGAGCTAGAGAAGGATGATGAAGGGAGCCGGTCGTGAAGACATTTCTAGTTGCTGCTTTTTAATTCTAGGATTTGATCCTGCGCGAATTAATTTAGGATTTTGTTTATCCGCAAATAATGAACTTGCTATCTTGTACTCCTGTTCGGAGATTATTTTAATGTTTTCCTTTCCTGAAGTTTCCTTGTTTACTTTGGGAATTTTATAAAATTTATTTGCTTCCTCTCAGAGATTCATCTCGGAGATTATTATAAACTTTCCTTTCCTGAAGTTTCTTTACTTCCTTATAATTTTTTACAAGGAATTCACTTCGGGGTTTTTTATAAGCTAGCGTTTCTTCTCGGAGATTTTTCCCTGAGATTATATTAATTCACAGATTTCGTTTCCTAAAGTTTCTTTATAACTTTTCACAAAGAGTTCACTTCGGGAATTTTGCATAGTTGTTTTATAGATTTTCGCAGAGATATTTTCTCCGGAATTGCCATAACAACAGCAAGAAGCTTTATTGAAATAGGAATCAACTTATTACATCATGAGAAAAGAATATTCTACTAATAATACTTCCTCAAATTCTGAAAATTCCAAGTTCTTGGATAGATTTTCCATCCATTCTTGACAGCGTACAGTACCCTTTCGAAGAGACATCTACCACTTTGTAAGGGCCTTCCCATTAGGGGTCTAACTTCCCTCTTTTCCTGACCCGACTTGCTTCTACTTTTCGTAGGATAAGGTCGCCTGCTCGGAAAGATGGTTTCTTCACTCTTCGATTATAGTACCGAGCTACCTCTTGTTTATACTTAGCATCTTTCAACTGTGAACATATCCTTTTCTCTTCCAATGCATCCAAATTCTCCCAGAGTCCTTCATTTTACCTGAATTGAAGAATAAAATTCGAGAACTTGGAACTCCAATTTCAGCTAGAATGACTGCTTTGATGCCGTATGTTAAACTATAAGGAGTTTCTCCTGTGGCTGTTTTTGGAGTGGTACGATACGACCACAATACCATTGGCAGATGTTCAACCCAATTTCCACTAGCTCGTCCTTCAGCCCTTGCAATAGTATACGATTAGTCACCTCTGCTTGCCCGTTGGTCAGGGGATGAGCTACCGATGTAAAGTTCTGTTTGATCACAAGAGATGAACACCAAGACTTAAACGGCTCATCGGCAAATTGCCTTCCATTATCAGACACTATAACTCCTGGAATCCCGTACCTGCAGATGATAGTCTTCCAAAAGAGTTTTATCAAGTTTCTTCCCGAAATGGTTGCTAATGGTTCTGTCTCTACCCATTTAGTAGCATAATCCACTGCCACAATGAGGTACTTTGCCTGACCAGCCCTTAAGGAAAATGACCGTGTAGATCTGTTCCCCATTGATAGAAATGCCAAACAGACATAGTCGAGTTGAGTGATACTTGAGGATTGTGCGTCGTCATAGCAAACTTCTGACACCTCTCGCAAGTTCTCACTATTTAAGCTGCATCTTCATACATAGTTGGCCAAAAATACCCGAAGAGAGTAGCTTTTTTAGCTAACATTCTAGACCCAATATGTGAACCACATATACGTTCATGTATTTCACAAAGTAGATAATGAGCTTGTTCTGTGTCTACACATCGCAATAAGTTTTTTAGGTACTCTTTTTTGTATAGAATTCCATCCTTAAAACAGTACTGAGGTGCACGCATGCGAATCTACCGAGCTGCTGTCTTGTCTTCGGGAAGAATTCCTGACGTCAGGAAGTTCGATATAGGGGTCATCCAATTCTTTGAATCAGCTATATCCATCACCTCCACAGCCATTATGCTCCGATTCGGAAGTGTTTCTACATATACATGTTTGTTCAAATGTGACGAGGTAGAAGAAGCTAACTTACTCAAACCATCCATCCTTCTATTTTGTGACCTCGGGATCTTATGTATAGTCAAAATTCAAACTTTTCTGCTATTTTCTGAACGAGCCCCACATATTTTTTCATCGCAACATCCTTGATAGCATATCTTCCAGAGACTTGCTCAACTACCAGTAGAGAGTCACTGTAAGTCTCAATTCGGCGAGCTCCAACTGACAAAGCCAATCTCAGACCTATTATGAGCGCCTCATACTCTGCTTCGTTATTAGAGGCAGGAAACTCAAACTTCAGCACATAAGTCAACTCATGATTTTCGGGGCTAATCAGTACTAGCCCCGTTCCTGACCCCTCTCCTGCTGCAGCTCCATCAAAAAATAGTTGCCAACTTTTACTATCATCTTGTTCAGCCTTATACAGTTCCAAAGTTGAGCTTTCATTTTCTTTTTGAGGTATCTCAGCTATGAAATCGGCTAATGCTTGGCCTTTGATTGCTGTTCAAGGTTTGAAAGTAATATCATATTCCCTGAGCTCAATAGCCCACTTGGACAATCGTCCGGATGCTTCAGGTCGGTATAATACCTGGCAGAGGGGTTGATCAGTTAGAACGCTAATAGGATGCGCTTGGAAATGTGGCCTCAATCTCCGAGCTGGAAAGACTAAAGATAAAACTAGCTTCTCAATCTCTGGGTACCGTTGTTCAGCCCCTTGTAAGGCCTTACTCACAAAATACACAGGCTTCTGTACACCTTCATCTTCTCGGACCAGGACCGCACTTACTGCTTGTTCTGCTACTACCAGATATAGAAATAAGACTTCCCCCACTGTAGGGACAGATAGAGTGGGGAGTTGACTCAAGTGCTTCTTTAGAGATTCGAAATGTTTCTGACAGTCTTCGTTTTATTTGAAATCCTTTGCTGACTTTAAGAGTTTGAAGAAGGGTAAACCTCTCTAGGTTGTTCGGGACAAAAACCTGTTCAAGGCGGCTATGCAACCAGTCAATTTTTGTACTTCCTTCACATTCTTAGGAGCTTACATGGAAATTATGGCTTCTAGCTTCTTTGGGTTGGCTTCAATTCCTCTTTTCGATACCATAAAGCCCAAAAACTTTCCCGAGCTCATGCCAAATACACATTTCTCGGGATTTAGTTTTAAACCGACCTCCCGTAATGTCAGGAATGTTTCTCTAAGATCATCTAACATTTCTGTTTCCAGCTTGCTTTTGATTACCATATCATCGATGTAGACCTCTAAATTTCTCCTGATCTAGCCCTTGAAGATCTGATTCACCAAACGTTGGTATGTAACTCCAACATTCTTTAAACCGATAGGCATCTTTTTGCAGTAGAACGTTCATCGGTTTGTTACGGAAGCAGTCTTTTCCGCATCAGTTGGATTCATCAGGATCTGGTGATAACCCTTATAAGCATCCAAAAAGCACAGCATTTCAAACCCCATTATAGCACTTACAATCTGATCTATAGAAGGCAGGGGATAACAGTCTTTCGAGCAGGCTCAGTTCAAATCTGTAAAGTCTATAGACATTCGCCATCCTCCGTCTACCTTTTTCACCATTACTGGATTAGCAATCCAAGTCTGGTATTTCACCTCCCCTAGAACCTTGACATGCAGTAATTTTTCAACTTCTTCCTGAATGACCAGCCTTCACTCATGTGCAAAATTCCTTTTCTTCTGTTGGACCGGCTTGACATCAATATGAATATTTAGTGAATATGTTATGAGATCTAGTGATACACCTCTCCCATCTTTCGGACTCTATGTGAATATGTCTTTGAATTCAATCAAGAGCTTAATGAGACACCCTCGGACGTGAGTAGATATAGTCCTACCAAACTGGACTGTCCTTTCAGACCTCTGTTTGTCCTAGGGTATCTTCTGTATCTCGTCCATTCCAAATTCAAAATCCACACTTTTTGTTGGATCTTCCTCTTTCATCTTTAAAGGACCCTGGATCCCTGCGTCTCCTTCTATACAATTAACACGAGCTCCTCCAGTTTTTCCCCGCATGGCAACCATGTAACATTGCTGAGCTACATCTTGGTCTCCTCTGACCACTGCTACTCCTGCTGGTGTCGAGAACTTCATTACTAAATAGTAAGGAGACTATATGGCTTTCAATTTTACCATCGTAGGGCGGCCTATGATAACGTTATATGGAGAAGGCGATTTAGGAACTGCAAAATCTGAGTACACAGTCTTCCACCTCGGGTATTCTCCGATTGTAATAGGCAGCGTTACAATTCCCAACGGTTGAACAGATTCTCCAGAAAAACCAACCAACGGAGTTTGGCTTCGTCGGAGCTACTTGGGATCAACTTCCAATTGCTCAAAAGTGTTAATATACAGAATGTCCACTGAGCTCCCATCGTCTACGTAAACTAGATGTACCAACTTATTGGCAATGTTTGCTTTGATGATCAAAGCATCTATGTGCGCGGGAATTTGGTGGGTACAACATCCTCCTCTGAGAACGTGATGGTCTCTGAGGGCTTAAACCTTTTCCCGGTTAACTCTTGAGTTGGTACTTTTCGGCATCTATTCTTCCAGACTGAATTACTTTCACCTCCTTCTAGCCCTCCAAGGATGGAATGGACTTCCCCCGTAATATCCTGCGCGGGAGGATTCTGGTTAAATCGCGGTCTTTTATCATCAGCTCGGTAATTTCTGCCATAATTTGCCCTCCGAGGAGATCGTCTATCAGCTGATCGTCTCCTTCGAGCCACCTTATAAGTCATTTTGATGAATTCCTCCAAATAGCCTTCACGGACACAATTCTCAATCTCCCTTTTTAGGTCGAAGCAATCTTCCGTGTTGTGCCCGTGCTGTTGGTGGAAACTACAGAAAAGATTTTGGTTCCGTTTATGGTTCGGAACGTTTATCTTGGGTCGAGACTTTAGAATTCCCTTTTTCCCCACTATTACCAACATCTCTGTCCTAGTCTTGTTGAGAGGAGTGGTTATCTGGTCTCGAATCGTCAGATCGGCTGTCCTTCGCGAGAGATTGAGACGATAAAAAACCTGATCTCGTCTGTCCACAGCTCTGCTCTTTTTCACCTCCTCTCGAGTCTTAGTACACCACATTTCTCGTTATTTTTTTTCTTCTGATAAGCTTCTTCTCCCTTTGCATACTTTTCTGCTTGGTTCATTAACTGCTCTATGTCAGTTGGTGGATCAGTAGCCATTTTAACGTAAAAATTTCCAGGACGCAGCCCATTAAGAAATGCCCCTACTAACACGTCTTCTGAGCAATTTTTCACTTGCAAACTTTCATCGTTAAACCTGTTCATATATCCCCTAAGGAACTTACTTTCTCCTTGTCGAAGGTTTAACAATTTAGCCGTGGATTTATCGAACTTCTTCCGCTGTAAGAAGCGGTTGAAAAAGAGATCACATAACTTAGAAAAAGAGTCTATACTCCTGGGCCTCAACCCTTCATACCATAAACAAGCCATCCCCTCCGAGGTGGTTGGGAAAGCTTGACACTTTGTCTCTTTTGGTGCCTTTAGAAAGTCCATTGTCGATTCAAACCTATGTATGTGATCATTAGTGTCTGTGCCCCCCATATAGGCTTGCAATTGCGGTAGCTTAAAGCGAGGTAGAGGAAAGTCAGTAATTTCCTTCGACAAGGGGCTTTCCCTTTGGGGTCTCCTTGTCTCGGACTTTTACCCTCATCTCGATTTGTATTGCCTCCGCCTCTAGGTCGGGCAAAATACTGTGTTTTCGACTTCCCTTTATTTTCTCCGTCAGACTCACTGTGGATGACCAGAGGTGCTTTCCTCGGTCTTTCTATTGATCATCCTTCTTCTTTCAGGCCTCCTTAACCATGGCCTCCATCTGATCATAGTGCTTTGTAAATATTTTCATCATCTCTGGGGTGATGCGATTATCCCCCTGTTGTGACTTCTCAGGGTCTTTTTGATGAGAAAGAGATGACCGCCTCCCCTACTCTCTCCGACTAGTCTGAGTTGTTCCTCTCATCGACCTTGTATTCGCCATTACTGTTTTGTTGTGTGAACCTTTTGTTCTGGATCCCACAGACGGTGCCAAATATTGCAGCTCAAATGTTCACCTTGGGAATGTTGCTGACCGAGCTGAAATAATCCGAGCTACAAGCAATATATTTGTGTTATCTGCAAAACAAGATGACGTTAGAGCAGAGTCCCGAGGAAGTTCCCGGGAGTCTACTCTGATGCCAAAGTCAATAATCTGTGGTTGTAATAATACCCCTCTTTAGTAAAAGACATATGCATATATAAAACTTAAAATTATGATGTCGTTGTATGTTATCTTACAGTTCCTTTCTTCTCAGAGATTTGTTAGGACCCAATATTTGAC
Source organism: Ophiorrhiza pumila (assembly GCA_016586305.1). NCBI lineage: Eukaryota > Viridiplantae > Streptophyta > Magnoliopsida > Gentianales > Rubiaceae > Ophiorrhiza > Ophiorrhiza pumila. The sequence goes on along the minus strand of BLIW01000008.1, from coordinate 5,206,064 downwards.
TGATTCTTTATATTCAAATAGAGTATGAATATTGTTATATCAGCCCCCATTTTCAAGTAGTTCAATTTCTGAATATCAGCCTCTTCAACTATCTCCTTTTCTTTACAGACTCGTCTTACTTCTGCTTGTGCCTTTGCCATCACAGCAAGATGCCTCATCAACTCTTACATTGCCCATTCAGTTGTTGTAGAAGATGTATCAGTTCCAGCAGTGAAAAGATCCTGCGCCCATGAATTTCATAAATTATTAAGTTCATTTTTATACTAACTGTGGTTGGTGCGACTGAACGTTTAATTTTCACAAGACATTCTTTCCAAATATTTCAAATTTCTACCAAGAATTTGGACTTTTCTAAAGAGTGAAAAGAAAAGCGCCTGAAACTCAATAACTTGATTGAAAGTTACAATCATTGAGGAATAACGGAAGGATTATCATAGAGAACTTACAAAAATCAAGCCTTTGATGCTTCTGCTTGTGATTGGTATATGAAGATTGCCACTTTTGTGCTGTCTCAATAGAACATCGATAAGATCTTCGTCTCCAGATTCAGCATTGCCCAATTTTCCACTTAGTTCAATTTATGCTGATTGATCACGTCATCAAGAATTGCATCCATCTTATGGTGCATCTTGAGCAGTTTACCCTTCAAGCCACTAAGAACAGGGAGAATTTTAATGGAGGGGAAAACATCAGCAGCATCAAATCCTGCTGCTAAGGTAACTGCTTTCTTCAAATATTTAATCATAGTTTCCTTATCATTACATATTCTGCCAAATGATGCTCTGCAAGTCATGTAACTTGTATATGCAAAAAACCTGTCTGTCACATTGATTGGAACTCCAAGAGAAGATTGAATTGAGTCAGTTAATCTCGATCATCTAGACGATTTGTTACTTCATCTCGCTCGGGCCATTGACTCCTTTGTTCATCTCTATCATGGCCAATATGTTTGTGTCTACCTCCTCGATCCCTTCCTGGCTCGATTTCAGCACCTCGCCTTGGTTCTTCATCCTCCTGGTAATAGTGTCTATGCCGAGCACGACGATCATCATAATGATCGTAGGGGTCCGCACGAAGCTCATTCATATTTTGCACTATATGCTCCAAATCTCTCATCTTGAGCATCATCTAATCATCCCATCTCTCCTTCTAACATTTTTGCTCTTCTTCTCGGGAAGGGTGAAGTTGTTACGTAGCTTCCTGGTCTCATCTTGGAGCACTTGATCCGGTCCTCGAGTATTGCGACATGAGTAGGTTGAAGGAAACTTTGGGCCCCACGGTGGGTGCCAATTGATGAGTCTTAGTTGTGAGACTGACCTGCTGTCCCAAGACCCAGTTGATGACTACACACTTCCGAGGAGGATCTTTCCTACACAAGCGACAATTCTTTTGTTAACTTCCAAGGGATTGTTCCCAAGGAAGCTCCAATGGCTAAGTTAGTATTAGAGTTTTTCTCATTGTTTCTCTATCCCTCTTTTGCATAAAGAATGCTTGGTATTTATAGGAAAAGAATTTCTAACTTGAACAATCACTATTGATAAGTAGTAGCGAGGAATGGATGTTGCCGACCTGCTACGGTTCCTGTCACATATGTTAATTACGTGATGTTCAAGTGACTTATCTTTAGTCACTTCGGTTAGGTGATGATGCTATGATTACTTCTTATTTGTCCGGTCATATCATGACTTTCTTGTGTCAGTGTCCATCCACGTGTCACTTCATGATTTGTAGGCATTTTTTAGTAATCATCACAAAGTTTGCATTTTTTTTTCAATTCATTAAGTCCATTTCATCCCACAGATGATAGTATTTACTATTGCAAATTTCTATAGCGCTAGAGAAAATGAGTTTGTGCATGTAAATATAACATTAATACTTGCATTTGTCAAAATCATATAAACTGATTAATACTCCTATTTAATTCATTGTAAGGCTTTCGAATAGGATACATACTCCCTGATCTAATCCATACTTTGATATTTATCACCATTAATTACAATATTTTTAGTCATTTTACCTATTTCTTAATAGGTGTGAAAATGTCCGACACATATAACGGATCTAGTTCATGGGATTTTTTTCTTAAACATATATATACATGACAAATTAATCTAGAAGATCTTGAATATAGAGTTTCCATATAATATCCCATGAACTTGAATGTTTTAGTACTATGTGAATGTGTTAGTCTATTTTTGCTATAGGTAATATATATTGTCCTTATTTTTTTTCAATTTTCGTTTGTTGTGATTTTCTTCAAAGGTTACAAACGAGCATAAATTTTTAAGAAGGATTTTTTCTATTCGATCTAATTATCAGGCGTACGACAGGCAAGCCAAAGAGATTGAAACATTGAAGGAAAAAGTGAGGAATATGCTAAAAGTTAAAGAAAGGATAACAATTGAAAAACTGAGGTTGATAGACACTGTGTAACAACTTTGCATCTCCTACCACTTCGAGAAACAAATTGACCAAATTTTGGAGGAAATTTTCCATAAAAGTGCAAACTTTGAAGAGCATCCACAAAATGATTTATATGCTACTGCACTTTAGTTCCGACTATTGAGGCAGCATGGTTTTAACATTTCTGCTGGTATGCTGTTGTTAATAATTAATATTTTCTCTATTTTTTGTCATTGATAATGTAAAATTTTAGCAGCAACTAAATCATTGGTGGATCATATGATCAGGTGTCTTTGACAAATTCTTGGATGCTAATAGTAAATTCAAAGAATCCCTAAGCAGTGACATAAAGGGTCTTTTAAGTTTATATGAAACTTTTCATGTGAGGACTCATGAAGACCCCATTTTAGAAGAAGCCCTCTTTTTCTAAATCACTCATCTAAAAAATGTGGAGCTGATCAGAAAATGAGTGCTTCCCTTGCAAAACAAGTTAATTATGCCAAGAATTGAGGCCCGTCATTACATCTCAGTCTACGAAGAGGATGAAAGCAAAAACCCTTTACTCCTAAGGATTGCCAAATTGGATTACAGCTTGCTGCAGATTTTGGACAGACAAGAACTTGATGAGATATTAAGGTACTACTTCCATTGAGCAATTCTTTTCAATGTTTTTGGTTTTCTAAAGCCGTTTACTGCAAAGTCTTTTAGATTCGAATCTCTAATGTCTAATCCTTGTTTTATTTAAAATAAATAAATAAAAGATGAAGTAATTTTGTTTGAATTAGAAAATAGTCTTGATACGAATTTGATAACACAAATTAAAATGATTGGAGGCGATATTTATTTATTAAAAGACAAGAATATGTTTTGGAGGAGAGGAAAAAATTACAATATAACATGTGTGGGTTTTGGCTGCAATCCCACATCGGCCAAGGAACAAATAGATGGCCAAAGTTTTCCTATAAAATGAAGGCTACTTCTTAGTTTTATATAATCCCTAAAAAGTTGCCTGATTCTATTATAAGGCTATTTTTCTTCTCTTTCTTGTAATATTTCAAGATTTGTGAAATATTATAGTAGTGTCCGAGGATGTAGGCAATATTGGCCGAACCTCGTTAAATTTTGGTGTTCTAGTATTCTTTATTTTGTCTATTTAATAATTTTTGTGGGTATAGTTGTTGCGATATTATTGTGCTTTTAAATGACCTTTGGTAGATAAATTCTGTCATAAAGACTGATAAGAAGCCTAAGGAGTGTGGTACTTAAGCCAGACCACTGTGACCCCACTACTCTTTCTTGGGAATTTATCTTACAGTGATTTTTAGTTCAATAAGTTCGCACTTTATTGAAAATTATCCAAGCTTCCGCACAACAATTGGTATCAGAGCCAGGTTCTGTTGAGTATGCTCTGTGGTTGCAGCTTTATCTGACCTTCCACATCAGAAAAAGATTTCCTTGGGCTATTGGATTTCTTTTTATACAGCTATTAAATAGAAATTGCAGAAATGGCAGAAAGCTCAAAACCATCCACGTCAGGCGCATTGTCATCTACTTCGGCAGGGAATATAATGAGAAATGCTAGATTTGCAGTGGAAATTTTTATGGCACAGGTCATTTCGGCATGTGGCAAAGTGAAATTCTAGATGCTCTCTTTCAGCAAGGTCTAGATTTTGCCATTGAAGAGGAAAAACCAGAAGATGTCCAGGAGAAAGAATGGAAGAAAATCAATAAGTTAGCATGTGGTACAATTTAAATCATGTTTATCCAGAAAAGAGAGATATGCAGTCTCTAAGGAAACTTCAGCTGACAAGTTGTGTATAACATTAGAAGAGAAATTCTTGAAGAAAAGTAGTCAGAATAAGCTCCATATGAAGAAAAGACTATTTCGCTTCACATATGTTCCTGGTACCACTATGAATGATCATATCACTAGTTTTAATCAACTGGTGACCGATTTGGTTAATATAGATGAGGAATTCAAAGATGAAGATCTGGCTCTAATGTTGTTGGGATCCCTTCCTGAGAAGTTTGAGTATCTTGATACAACTCTACTTCATGTTAAGGCCAAAGTGTCTCTGAAAGAAGTGACTAGTGCCTTGTACAGTTATGAGTTGAGAAAAAAAGGTAAACAAAAGGGCAATGGTGAAGAAGCAGAAGCTTTAGTTGTCAGAGGCAGATCGCAGAGTCAGAACAAAGAAGAAAGGGGAGATTGAAGTCCAGATCCAAATTGAGCAAAAATGAATATGCCTTTTGCAGGGAAAAAGGGCACTGGAAGAAAGATTGTCCCAAATTGAAAAACAAAAACATACCTGATAAAAGAAAGGCTGTACTTGACTCCAGTGTAGTTGAATGTGATGATGATTCAGATTTATATCTTGCTGTGTATGAGAACATCCTGGCTGATGATGCAAAGTCAGACGTTTCACTTGCTTCAACAACCAGCTCTTCAAGTGTATGGCTCTTAGATACAGCTTGTAGCCATCACCTATGTCCTAATCGGGAGTGGTTCTTTGATTTCAAAGACATGCAAGGAGCATTAGTTTACATTGCAAATAATTGTGCTCTTACCATATATGGGATTGGTTCTATCAAATTGAAAAATCAGGATGGATCAATCAGAATATTGCAGAATATTCGTATATGCCAGAGATAAAGAAGAATTTAATTTCTATTGGAACCTTAGAATCAAAGGGGTTCAAGGTGGAGATTGAAGATAGAGTTTTCAAAATCATCTCTGGTACACTTGTGGTATTAAAGAGGATTTGAAAGAGCAATAACGTGTATCATTATCTTGGCAGCACCATTACTACAACAATGGCAGGAGCAGCAGCAGTAGCTTCTAATGATAATCAGGAGTTGGAAGCAACCAGGTTATGGCATATGCGTTTGGGATATACCGGTGAAAATTCCTTGAAAAGTTTTATAGATCAAAGATTATTGAAAGGCGCACGGGCTCAAAAATTGGACTTCTGTGAGCATTGCATCAAAAGGAAGCAGACAAGAGTGAGATTTGGTACAACAATCCATGATACCAAGGGTATTCTGGATTATGTTCACTCATATGTGTGGGGGCCTTTCAAAACCACTTCTTTGGGTAGCAAACACTATTATGTGACCTTTGTTGATGATTTCTCCCGTAGAGTTTGGGTGTATACAATAACGACGAAGGATGAAGTGTTGGGAATTTTTCTAACATGGAAAAAGGCTGTAGAAAATCAGACAGGAAGAAAGGTCAAATATCTCCGCACAGATAATGGTGGAGAATATATAGTTTTGCTCCATTTTTGAAAGTCTGCAAAAATGAAGGAATTGTCAGACACTTCACCGTCAGAAATACACCAAAATAGAATGGCGTGGCAGAGCATAACCGAACGTTACTGGAGAAAGTTCAGTGTATGTTGTCCAATGCTGGGTTGGGCAGAGAATTTTGGGCTGAGGCTGTGTCATATGTCATCTGATCAATCGACTACCGTCTACTGCCATTGGTGGTAAAACACCTATGGAGAAATGGTTTGGAACTCCTGCTAAAGATTATGATTTCTTATATGTTTTTTGTTGCACTGCATATTATCATGTTAAGGAGTCGAAGTTGGATCCAAGAACAAAGAAGGCAATCTTTATGGGGATTACCTCTGGAATTAAAGGCTTTCGACTATTGTGTCCAAAGACAAAGAAAATAATCTTCAGCAGAGATGTCACTTTTGATGAATCTACCATGTTTAAAAATGTGACAGTTGAACAGCAGACAGATACTATTCCAAATCAGGTGGAGTTTGAAATTGTCCTAGCAAATAAAAAAAATAATGGTGACTCTCCTATGGTAGAAGAAGAGTCAGATGGAGAAGAGGTTTCAACCCAACAACCTCTACAGTAACATGAATCAATAGCATTGAGTAAGCCAAAGAGAATAAGCAGAAAGCCTGCTCGATTTGATGATATGGTGGCTTACGCATCTCCAATTGCAAATGATGATATTCCTGCCACTTACAATAAAGTAGTCCAAAGTTCAGAAGCAAAAAAGTGGAGGAATGCAATGAATGAAGAGATGCTGTCTCTTCATAAGAATAAGACATGGAAACTAGCTAGTCTTTCGAAGGGAAAGAAGGCAATTGGGTAAAAATGGATATATGCAAAGAAAGATGGATTTCCTGACAAGAATGATATGCGCTACAAAGCTCGGTTGGTAGCTAAAGGCTATGCTCAGACAGAGGGTATTGATTATAATGAAGTGTTTTCTCCAATTGTGAAATATTCTTCTGTCAGAATTTTGTTGGCTTTGGTAGCACAGTTGGATTTGGAACTAGTTCAATTAGATGTAAAAACTGCATTTTTACATGGTGACTTGGAGGAGGAAATCTATATGACTCAGCCAGAAGGATTCAAAGTTGCTGAAAATAAGAATTTGTGTGCAAACTTGAAAAATCGTTGTATGGATTGAAGCAATCTTCAAGGCAGTGATACAAGCGATTTGACAAGTTTATTACGGGTCAAAAGTACATAAGAAGCAAATACGATCATTGTGTGTATTTTAGCAAGCTGCAAGATGGATCTTACATTTATCTACTTCTTTATGTGGATGATATGCTAATAGCTTCCACGAGTCTGACAGAAATTGAGAAATTGAAGACTCAGTTGAACAAGGAGTTTGAAATGAAAGATCTAGAATAGGTAAAAAAGATTCTTGGCATGGAGATAAGCAGGGATAGAAATTGAGAAGACTATCTTTATCTCAGACTCAATATCTGAGAAAAGTGTTGAAGTGTATTGGCATTGATGAGAAGTTAAAACCTGTTAGTACTCTACTTGCTCCTCACTTTAAACTTAGTGCATCTATATATCCAAAGAAAGAAAAAGAGCGAGAATACATGTTAAAAATACCATATGCAAATGTTGTTAGCAGTTTGATGTATGCTATGGTATGTACAAAACCAGACATTTCACAAGCAGTTGGGGTTGTGAGCAGGTATATGCATGATCCTGGAAAGGAGCATTGGCAAGCTGTGAAATGAATTCTATGGTATATTCTGAACACCGTAGATGTTGGATTGATGTTTGAACAGGATGGTCAATGTATAGTTGGATATTGTGATTCCGACTATTCTGGTGATATGGACAAGCAAAGATCAACTACTGGTTATGTATTCACTTTTGCAAAAGCACCATTCAGTTGGAAGTCTACTTTATAGTCTACAGTTGCTTTGTCTAGAACAGAGGCATAATATATGGCAGTTATAGAAGCTGTGAAGGAGGCAATTTGGCTTCAAGGGTTGCTTGGTGAACTAAAATTTGAGCAACACATCAAAGTACATTGTGATAGCCAGAGTGCTATCCATTTGGCAAAGAATCAGGTTTATCATGCAAGAACGAAGCATATTGATGTCCGTTATCATTTTGTACGAGAGATTCTAGAAGAAGGTGGAGTACTCATCCAGAAGATTTCAACTGCTAACAATCCTATTGATATGATGACAAAAGTGGTGACAGCAATCAAGTTCCAACATTATTTGGACTTGATTAATATTGTTAAAATTTGAAGTTAGCATTTGAAGATACTACTAAAGCTGAATTGGTGAAAGAATAGAAGATGTAAAATTTTGCCAAGGTGGAGATTTGTGGGTTTTGGCTGCAATCCCACATCGGCCAAGGAACAAATAGATGGCCAAATTTTTCCTATAAAATGAGGCTACTTCTTAGTTTCATATAATCCCTCAAAAATTGCCTCATTTTATTATAAGGTGATTTTTCTTCTCTCTCTTGTAATATTTCAAGATTTGTGAAATATTATAGTAGTGTCCGAGGACGTAGGCAATATTGGCCGAACCTCGTTAAATTTTGGTGTTCTGGTATTCTTTATTTTGTCTATTTAATAGATTTCGTGGGTATAGTTGTTGCGATATTATTGTGCTATTAAATTACCTTTGGTAGATAAATTCTGTCACAAAGGCTGATAAGAAGCCTAAGGAGTGTGGTACTTAAGCGGGACAGCTGTAACCCCACCACTCTTTCCTGGGAATTTATCTTACAGTGATTTTTAATTCAATAAGTTCGCACTATATTGAAAATTACCCAAGCTTCTGCATAATAACATGTACGGAATAGCTACTACATAACAACACCATCCGCTTATTCAAGAAATTTCTCCAAATCGTATTAACTTCTCTCTTACACCTCTTGGAAGTATCTCACTTCCTACTTCTCCAGCTACAAAGATCTCTAACACTCTCTATATATAGTGCAATTACAACTTTGAAACATATAAGGATTTGGGAATCTATTCCTCAGAAATTCAATTCCTAAAGAAAATAGTCTATCGAATAAATTTTATTAGAAATAAAATTCCTAACTAATTAAGGTTAGTTTAAGAATCCAACAAATTAAAAAAATTACAAGATTGAATTTTTTTCAAAAAGTTTTGCAAGCTTGATGAATATTAAAAATTACAAATATTTTTGCAAGCTTGATGTTTTTTAGCTTTTCACATTAATTGATTTAATATTAGTGCTTGCTTCCTGATTCTGGATTTTGAATTACAGGTGGGGCAAAGAATTGGAATTTGTATCAAAAGTTCCTTATTCAAGAAATAGATTAGTTGAATGTTATTTCTGGGGCTTAGCAGTATTCTTTGAACCCCAACACTCTTTTAGCCGAATTATCTTTGCCAAGACAACAGTCCTGCGTACAATTGTAGATGACACATACGATGCCTATGACACACTTGATGAACTACTGGCATTTAGAGATGCATTAGAACGGTATCCATGCTTTAATCTCCATATTTTCTCATATTATCTATAAGATGTTACAAGGACAAAAAAAGGATTTTTTTTTTACAAGAACACTTTCAAGTAGGCACTAAATTTGTTTTTCAGAGGAACATTTGATTAAAATTGAGAAAATTGCAAAATAGACACTCACATTGTAAAAAAAAACATTTTGTCACCCATATTAAAAATAATGCATTTTAGTCGTTGAAATTGAAAAAAAAACTCAACAAATTAGTCACCGACCAAGATCTGTTAGCTTTTTTAACATAAAAAATGCACTCTGTTATCTTTTTTTAACAAAAAAATTGCATGTTGACATCATGTACCACTTAATAAAATGATAAAAGTGAAAATTTGATTTATTTTTCAAACAAAACCCTTCATGATTAATTATTCATAATCTACCGTTAATAGAGGAAGAATCCACCGGTAGAAGGAGGTGGGTGATCAATAAATCAATTGTAGTGAAGAGTTTTGTATGAAGAATAAATCGATCTTCCATTTTTACCTTTTTACTAAGTGACCCATATTGTGAAAGTACATTTTTTTCTATTAAAAAAGTTAACAGAATTTGGTTTAGTAAATAATTTGGTATATTTTTTAAATATTAGTAACTAAAATACATTATTTTCAATGTGAATGACAATATAGTTGTGCGAGAATTTTTGGTAGTTTTCCCATTAAAATTTAACATAAATAGTGAAAAGTGTAAGATCAATTTTTCCCCTTGTTATGTAGCTTAAGGTACATTATCCATTGCTTACTAATGAGGACTTGGTTTATGCTCTTTCCTAATCATTTAAACATTTTCGTGATACTATGATTTATGGGAAAGATTCTGTCTCATATAGTCATGTAAAATCTGCATTAAAATTTAAAGAGCTGATTGATAGGCATATCACAGGAGAAACGAGTGAAAGTCTGGCAACGGGATTAATGGTACGAGAAAGACCTGAAAATAGAAATTTTGAAAGTAGTAGATCCAAAGGCAGGTCTAAATCCAAATATAAAATTAAAGTTTGTAATTATTGCAAGAAAAATGAGCACATTAAGACTGACTGCTACAAATTGAAAAATAAAGAAAAATATAAAAATGAGCAGAATAACAGAAACACTACCGAAGCTAGTGTAGTTGCAGATGAGAATGATGGAACTTTGTTTGCAGCAACAACAAATAAATTTAGGTCTAAAGATGAGTGGATTTTAGATTGTGAAAAACCAATCATGATAAAGGCTTCTTTCCCACCAAAGTATCCTCCTTTAAATATGGGTTTGATTGTGAAAAACCAATGTAAATTTAGTCATTGGGAGTTTAGAGATATGATGGATTAACAAATTTTTCCTTCAGGTTTGGGTTTGATATTGAAAAATCGGTCTGAATTTGGTCATTGATAGTTCAGAGATCTGATGGATTAGTTAAAGGTGTAGAAAAAAGTGAGAAATTGGTACTGTTTAGCTATTAGGTATGAAGAATAATTTAACTTTTTACACTGCTATTAAAATATGACTTTAAGTCATTTGTCCAATTGGGTGTCTGTAATACATTACATTTACAAGTTTAATCAAGTTAACTCATTGCATCTAATTTTAAATAGTTAATTATATATTATTTTTATATTGAATGAAATTATCAAGTTTGATCCAAAAACAAAAGAAAAATTAACTTAAATAACTAAAGATAAGACTATTATATCATAAGATTATTATATCATAATTACTTGTATTTTGCTTTAACATATATGCAGTTAGCATTAAAACTTATCTATTTACTAATGTTTAAATAACTAAAGATAAGACTATTATAGAGTCATACCTGGTGTCAGTGAAGTGAATTCTCAAGTATATTAGCGAGACAACCGACTAAGGGATTTGGTATTCTTTTGATACAAATACCAATCTAGTTGGTTATTGTGATTCTGACTAGATTGGGAGTTCAGATGATAGAAAAAGTACTTTTGGTGAATATTTTTACTTGGGAAACAACTTAGTGTTATGGTTCAGCAAGAAGCAAAACTCTATTTCTCTGTCTAGTGTCGAGGTAGAATACATTGCAGCTGGTAGTAGCTGTACTCAGCTTCTTTGAATGAAACAAATACTAAAAGACTACGGTGTCACCCAGAATGTCATGACACTCTATTGTGACAACATGAGTGCTGTCAATATTTCCAAAAATCCTGTCCAGCATTCTCGGACCAAGCATATTGATATCCGACATCATTTCATTCGATTGCTTGTGGAAGACAAAATTATTGCTTTAGAACATATGGTGAAGGAAAACTAAATTGCAGATATTTTCACCAAAGCTTTGGATGGTGTGAGATTTGAAGAACTAAGGTCTGCCCTAAACCTTTGTGTCATGTGAAAAAGTTCTTCAGTGTTGTAAGTTTTTTTATTTTACTTGTTTTCATAATTATAAAATATATATATATATATATAGATATATATATAAACAAAAATAATATAGTAGTTTTTATTTTTTTTGTTTTCCCGCCACATGTTTTAGGCGATTTCCTTTGTATCTAGTAGTTGTGGGATTTTTTTTTTTGAATTTTGATCTTCAACTTTCTAAGTGACAAGTGGCTTATTGGGGGATTCTCGGCTGATTTCGAGGAGTTGTTGATTTATTTCCTTTCACGCAAATTTTGACTGCTATTATTTACCTCTCTCTCTCTCTCCACTATTTCGAGGGTTTGTTTTTCCTTGAGTTTCACTTTCTCAAGCTTTGGGTTCATCTCGGCTCTTTCTATTTCATGACGATAATCGACGATATTGATGGAGAAGTTTGATTCAGTAAGGTTTCTGAGTCAAATCTTGAAGGCGATTTGAGTCAAGTGCCCCCAATCCCAGAGGTGTCTCATCTGAAGTCTCCATCTCTGATTAATAATAAGGTTGAGACGGTCAACAATAACGGTGTTCATGTTGTCGTCACCCCTACTTCTCAGGGTTCGTCGCAGGCTGCTGCCGGTTCCTCCCATACACGGGAGTTATCTCCGGATTTCATGGGTGACATATCCTCAAAAGTCCTTATAGTTTTTCCGATCCAGGCCGTGGACCTCTCTGGTGTGAGAACACGTTTTATGCGTTCAAGTGGTGGTCTGTTCAAGATCGATGTTGCTCCTCCTAATGCACCGAATGCTTATAGGGTTTCACGAGATTCTAAAGGAAAGAGGTCTCGGTCTAACAAGGATGAAGAGTCCTCTGATAATGCTTGGGATGTTGAAGAAGAAGCGGGAGATGATGTCTAGTTTTATGATCATGTTTAAGAGGTTTATGACTGGAAACTTGCTAAGTCTTCCAAGTGTAAGCGAAGATAAAGTAAATCCAAGCCCTTGGTCTCAACGAGTCACTCGTTCTCAGTTGGTGTCAAAAGAAAAGTCAACCACCACATCAAGTAAGTCATCGGTCCCTTCTGGTGATTAGAATAATTTTAAATATGAGTATAATACTAGCCTCTAGGTTAGAGTCTCTAAGAGGAATATATAGTGTGAAGAAACATTCATGAGGGAGATTTTAAAGAATGTCAAAAAGTTGTGAACTATTTTATTAGTCAAGGGTTAGGCAGGACTTTTAAGGGTTTAAAACCATTTGTTAAAGAGTTGTTCTGGAGTTTTACTACAATTTGGATCCGAATGTGAAGAACCTTGAGCATCCAGATGGTGGTCAAGTTTTTGTGAGGGGTTATTTGTTTGAGTTCTCACCTGTCATGATTAACACTCACCTGTGTAGTTACTAGGCTGATATTGAGGAGTTCACTTCTGATTTCAGTAAGACTATTACTGATATCATCGGTGGTGTCAAAAGCGTGTAGCCCCGATGTAAAGATTTTCCTGCCTCGTAACTCTCTGTCAAGTACGCTATTCTTCACAAGATAGCTATGAGGAATTGGCTTTCTACTTCTCATGGGGCTGGTGTGAACAAATCGATGGTTGTCTTACTGTTCAAGATTGGAAACTTTATTGCGTTTGATGTTGGGCAGTTCTTCTTGGATCAAACTGTGAAGTATGCCAATTGCAAAAATAAAAGGCTAGCTCTTCCATTTCCTTATTTGATCTATGGTATTATTTCTTCTCAACAAACTGTGATTCGAGCTAAAGAGGTTCTTGAGATGGACAATGAGGAGATTAGAATCAGCTATGAGCTTCTGGAGGGTGATCATATTAATGATATGGAAGATGTTCCTAAGGGTGTTCCTGACCCCGGCAATGCCTCTGATTCTACCTTATTGTCTCACACTATCAAGGTGCTTGAAGATGAGCTAAAAGTTCTGACTAATCAGCAGTCTATTATTAAGAAGAGGAGGAAAGTAGTTTCATAGTTACTTGATGACCTTATAGGAGTAAGGTTTGCTAAAGAAGTTGCTGTTGATGCTGCTGAAAGGAAGAAATATGTTAATGTAAAGGAGAATGTTGTAAAGGTTGATATCGGTAGTTTGTCAGGTGTTCCACCTGATGTCACTGAGGGTGTTACAGAAGGTATTTCCCAAACCTTATCTTTTGTTTTTGCAGAGTCCGAGATGGAGCCAGAGATTCCTACAGTGGCAGAGGATAAAGTTCAGGTTAGACCTATCCTCCTCTGTGGTTAAGTCTCAAGTTCTTGTTAGTATTAATGTAACCAAAGAAGACGGTGTTTCTGGTGAAGAAGTTGTTGCGAAGGAAACCCCTGTTCCTTTTTGTCTTTCTGGTGTGTTTTCTCCAAGTGTCATTTCTGGTGACACAGACACTCGGGTCCTTCCAGCGCCCTATCCAGAGGATTTGTTGCTGGTGAAGATGAATCTATCAAAGGAGAAGATGTTGATGTTCAGTTGCAAGCGGATCCAACGGCTTAATGCCTTATGAAGATGATTCCGTTTGATGTTGTTGTGGTGATTTTTATGTTTTGTTAAGACAATTTGTTATAGTGTTGGTTGTTTTTATACCATTTTGTCTTTTGTGGCAAAAAAGGGGAGTATTTTGTTATTCTCATCCCTAAAACATTGTATGCTGAAATCTTGATGTCGTTTGATGTGTCATACACGATGTCTTGTGCAATGATATTTTTTTTTAAGTTTCGATTTATAGAGAGTTTCATCGAACTTATGTCCAGCATATATGGAGAGTTTGGATTTTGCAAAAAAATGCCAAATAGGGAGATTGTAAATGCTATAGATTATGTTGGCGTTGATTTTTTGGCAAATAAAGAAAGATTACGATTTGGTGCATTAATCAAGTGAATCAATCGAAAAACTTTGGGTTGTCTTTTTTTTACATTAATCACTTGCTTGTCAATTCAACTTGGATCTTGATAAAGCCAGCTGGAAAGGTGCTGAGAAGCAGCTCATCAGCTCGTCAAACTTAGATCTTGAAGACCAAAGCTTCGATCGTGAATCAGCTCCGGTCGTGAAGAAGAAACGAGCGTGTTAGCCACGATTGCGAACAACAAAGCTTCGATCTTGCTCGTCAGCCTCGATCCTGCTCTCGTCACAGCAGATCTGCGGCCCTTCCACCGTTCGGCTCCACACCTCTAGCCAAAGATGCTTGAGCCAAGGCAATGTTCATCAGCTACTATTCACCGTCCAGCTCCTGCAGATCGGGGGACTACTAGATCTTCACTAGAAGAAAATTTGCTGCTCTGAGCTACTCAGTTGCCAAGCCTTAAAGTGATGGCCATTACATGGAAAATGCAATCGGGAGCTTCAACAGATCAGTGACTTCTACCGGAAGAAGACCTGAGCGCGATCTGCTTCGAGACCCTCCGAAGCTTCATTGAAGTCCACCGGGATTCCTTCAGTGCTACCATTCACTCGTTGGCGTGCATGGCCAACTCTAAGGGATTGGGTCAGAATGACCGAGTCCCTGATTTGGGGTCCAATGTTTAAGCTTTGACAACCATTTGCACTGAATTGTTGTCTCTCGGAAGAACTTCCTATGTTGTTTGGAGGATATCTGGATATTCAGATTAGGCCAAGGAATTCTCTTCTTTTTGGTGGGTGATTTACATTGATTTGGTGAGTTCCATTGATTTGGTGATTTAAGCTTAGCTTGCTCTATCGATGAATTTATAGATTCAGATGCTTTGCTGACAAGGGGCTACCTATTTTAGATGCTTATTTGCTAAAGTTCTGGTTAGATGTTTAGATGCTTATTTTCTACATGTGATGCTAATTTGCAATCGAGTGATTGAGGCTACACATTTGCTGTTTTACTGGCTGCACTTGTGCTTGAAGAGTTTTGAACATATGTTTTGTTGAAATGTCTCTATGAATTTTTTATGAACTCTGAATTTGATGAGGTCTCTCTATTGAACTTGTTGATTTGCCTTGGTTCATGGAGGTTATTGTTGCCATCTCTATTGAACTGAGGTACATGTACTTGTTTGAGGACTGTTTGATTCGAGGAAAGTTTAAATTTTATCTCTGCTGCCGCTCTGTTATGCTCTTAAAGTGAATACACTGGATTCTACATTGATGAAATGGAAAATGTTTATGGCTATGGAATCAATGCATTTGCTTACTAACATGGACCTCCATGGCTTTGTATTGTGGAGATGGAGGTTTTTGTGGTGATCGGTATCTTGGCTATGTAAATGGACTTCATTGCTTCTAGACTAATTCTTGGATTAGAAACTTTCTTGCACAAGGCTGGTTTGAAATATACACTTGCTGGAAATGGAGATGAAGATGGACCCTATTTCGAAATGGTGATGCTTTTCATCTTGTCCAACGATATGGTATTGAATTTGCTCTGCCAATGTGGTTTGATGGAATATATTACAAGGCAGAGCCAATAACACCATCAAGAAGCTTCACGGTCTGAATGTCCTTTAACTTCATAAATTGCAATCACTTGATTTGATGTAAAATGCACAGGCTGTTTGAATCGAAATAGAAAATCATACTCTCATTCTAGAGTAGACATTTTCTTTTTCCATCTTTTCATTTAATCATTGAATCATGTAATGGAGTAGTACTCCATATTTCGTGTTTTCTATTTTGTAACGATGCGTTTGGGTATATCCAGCATCGTATTTTACCCATCATCATGTATATATAAGATCGGTTCTCCCCCCCAAAAAAAATCACTAGAATTCATGTTGTTATTTTTTTGACATTAATTACTAGAATTCATGGAAAATTTCATGGATGCTCTCACTTCTCTCTAAACGGTAACCCTCTTGCTAAACCTAAATCTTCAAAGCCGAGACAAAATCGAGAACACTACTGAGACGAATCAGGAAAGAGACCGAGGACCTTCAGCCACGACTGAAGGAACCAAAAGAATGCGATAAAGATCAGCTAACATGGAGATGGAGTTCAAATCGAATGCAAGCTATTCCGACTTCAATATCAAATCGAATGCAAGCTCATTAGCAGATTATCTCACCGGTCAACTTAAGGGATACCCAGCCATTGTCATCACCAAAGAGTAAGAGCAAAAACTTGAAGATCCTCTCCAATGGACTTTGGTTGGTCAATTGTACAAAAAGAGACCAACTTTAGAGAAAGTCCGAAAATCAATCTCAACCATCGGAATCTACGGGGAGATACAGGTAGGGCTGCTCACTCAAAGACATTTGCTCATCCGCTTTGCCTCGAAATCTACCTCCAACAATTTCTTTGTTTTCAATGCTTCCTAATTTTAGAGTCATAAGGTGGACCAAAGACTTCAGGCCGAAAAAGCTGTTCGTGAAGGCTCCGATTTGGATGGTGTTTCTGAGATTGCCTTGCCATTTGTTGAACAAAACCTTTCTATTTTCAATTGTTGGAATGTTTGGTAGTCCGATCATGATAGAAAATCCCACAGAGGACCTTACAAGACCAAATTGTGCAAGAATTGCTGTTGAGATTGATATGAGAAATCTGCCACCAAACTAAATCTGGATTGGACAAGTAAATGATAGATTTTGGCAGCCATTGATTATTCATCAAATCCTATTTTTCTGCCCCAACTGCCAAAAGTTGGTCACTCGGCTATCACGTGTACCTTAAGGAAGAAAGATATGAAATCAGAGAAACCAAATGAAGGTTGAGAAGTCTCATTGAGGCTGGAAACAAAGGTTGAAGACACTGCTAGAGACAGAGATGAATTTAATGAAATTGATAGGAATATGATCTACTTGAAGGCTGCTGCTGATCTGGAAGATGATCCAAATGGTAAGGCCATTATTTTGGTAGATTTACAGGTCAACAATACTGGAGAAGATTTGTCTGAAGTGGGTGGGAAAACTCTTTCCACAGTGAGTTAGAGGAGCTATTGCTGATACAGAAGCTGGATTTAAGCCCAGCTGTGCCAAGCAACATCCACAAATCATTATCATGCCCTCGATTGGGGAGGGACTGGACTGCTATCAGAATCAAGGAACTAGCTGAAATAGCAAGTAATCAAACAATGATCACGAAGTCCCAACCGAAAATCAATATGGAAGTGCAATTTGAGGAGAAAATTCGTGCAAAGCCCAGGAGATACAATCTCAGATACCAACCAAGTGAAGACTTATACAAGAAAAGAGAAATACTAAGTGCGAGAAGAAAGAAGACAAAGAAGAAGGCCAGAGTTGAGCTATTCTACTAGTACTCGGATACTCCCTTCTAGTTATTGTTGTATGGTAATGTATGGGAAGTAGGTTCTGACTCAAACTCGTGAGAGTTAATGAATGTGTACACTATATCTGGTTGAGGCTCTAGGTTTGTAGATATTAGATGGCTTATAGATTGCACAGGGAATGATTGATTAGACCTGATTTTGTTGATTTGGAATTTGGAGATTGATTATGGTTAACCTGAATAGATGATGAATCTGAACATTGTTGGCTGTAGACCTAGAAATATGGAAGTATAATTAAAATTTCTTGTTGTTTTGTTAGTCGCCCCTGTATTTCAATAGCTGGTTTGTTCTGGCTCCTTGTCTGATTTGTGTAACTATGACATTTGGAACTATTGTTGGTTGGACTGCTGTTATACTGAAGGAACTTTGGTGGCCGTAGACTTGAACCAATTTTGCTGTTGGTTTTAGTTGGAGTGATTGGTGCAATGTAGTTGGAAAATTTTGCTTTGATGTCCGGTTGTGGATAGGCCCTTGCCTTACTGGTAAGGAATCAATGGAGATGCTGTTACTTTAGATTATGATATGTGGAGTTTGGAACTGCATGAAGATGATAGAGGATATGGGGATGAGGTCAGGTGATGTTGTTATTTTTGTGTTTACTGAATATGATGGAAGAGGTGGTGGGTCTAATTTGAATCCCTGATGTCGAGTTAAGGAGCTGGTTAAATTGATAGTGGCTTAACTATTTAGAACTGCTGCTTTTTAGGAATTGTTCTAATACCTTTTGGTGATAATTTCGACTGGAATAAGGCCTTAAGCACTACACATAATTTCGTGCAGAAGCTGTTATCTGAAGTTCCTGAGAAAGCAGCTGTGGAGGGGCTTTGATTGAAAAATCATTGGAATGGACGAATCTATAGGGTGTTTAAGCCTTTGGGCTCACAAACTAGAAACAAATGTTAAATATACAAGGGTGGAAATAGTGACACGAGATCTTCTGTTGAAGATTTTGTCTGTCTTATTCTATCCTAATTAAAACTACGTCGTAGGGTTCACTAATCTCTTGGTTAGGGTGTAATAATTGTAAATTAATTTTAATAATATGTATGCATTTAGTCCCTACTTTTAATGAAACTACGTAGTTTTAAACGTTAGACAGAATAGGACTGTATAAATATTGGACAGAGGATCTGGACTCAAAAATAGTATACTCAAGCTCATGGCAATGTGTATATTTGAATGGCTATTTTATTTTGCTCATACGCTCTAGTGAACCTAATAGGAATTGAAAATGGCTCTACATTGATTGGGCTAAAGTAGACTATCAATCAATTCTCTCACGTACTTAAGAGCAACATGTATTGGAGTAATACTCTAAGCATTCAGGTAATGGAGTAGTACTCCAAAGTTATCGCCTTTAAGTCGATATCATGTAATAGAGTAGTACTCCAACTTTATCATTAAAAAAAATCAACTGAATCAATCTATGCAAGGAAGGATGATTTTGAAGATTATGCTATCTTGGTATTTTCGAAAATTATCTTTGGAGGTTTATCTCGGAGATTGCGGTGCTATTAGTTGGAGTGTGACAAGATATGAGATCACAACGTTTTTTGGGATTCGTTCTTGATTCTTTGGTAGCACTTTTCGATTATGTCGCATCCAGTGTCACTGATCCAGATTTCGTGGCACACGGTTTCTTCTTTCTCTGCGATCTGTTTGGAGATAATATTGGAGATAAAAATAGAAAGTTTTGATGCGCATTATAAGTTCATTCTTCTCTCGCTTTTTTTGTATGCGAGATATGATTATTCATTCTGTCTGTGAGAGACTGTAGACACACTCTATTTTGATTGGAATTCTTTGTTCTATTAGTGTGTTGGGTAATTGCATCTGAAGACAACGTTGAGTGTTACTGACGTGTAGAATGTGCATTCCTTGTGATCTTCGTTAAAACTCAGTCTCGAGAGAAGGTTGCCTAGAACTCGGGAGGAGTTCTGATCGTGGGCAAGGGGATCTTGCCATACACGAATTCCGGGAGTAGTCACCATTGACAAGGGGATCTTGTCTCTTATAGATTCTGGGAATGATCGATCTTAAATACGAGGGGAGCTCGCAAAAATAGATTCACTTGGGAAGTTAGGAAGAGGCGGCGACAAACAAAAGAGGGAGTCTTGCTTTATGTTAGACCGGGTGTCTTGTAACTTTGTAAACCTTGTGAATTGTTTTTATATTTAGGTGTGACCCCGCAGACGTAGGCAATTGCCGAACTGCGTTACCAATCTCCTGTCTCTTTATTTTCCGCATTTTAATATTTTCTATTGTCAATTTTATTATCGGTGTCACACCTACTGTTCCAATCCACTAGCACACCTCCGTTTGGATAAGCTATTTTTGGATTATATCATGAAATTTTTTTTCTTGAGTTTTGTTATGAGAAAAGAATATTTTGAGAGTGTTTGGAATGAATGATTTTATTTTGTTGGGATTTGTATTGAAGATTTTTTTATTAATAAAAGTTTGAAATTTAAATTTGAATTAGTATTTTATTAGTTTATTTTGGTGGGAAGTGTGTTAGGAAGAATTGTTTATTATTAAAATTTAAAATTCAAATTCAAATTCAATATTTTATTTATAAAAAATACTGTAGCAAAAATAATTACTGTAGCATTGTTTTGTGTTTTAAAAATTTTGCTGAAAAAGTTGAACAAAACAAACACCTCATTTTACAATTGTAAAATAAATCACAAATTTGAAATAAATCACAAATTTGGAGCCATCCAAAATTTTATAATTGTTAATATTTTGTGTGATATTCATGTGAATAGAGATATTTGGTTGTTTTTTTATTTGTTTAGTTCATGCTACATTAGATAATTTTAATTGTCCAATAATAACAATCATATCCAAATCCGTTTATTTTAAAATATGCAAAGACATCTCGTGCTTGAAAAATATAGTATAATTATTTAATTGCACAGTTGGTATACTCTATTATTAAATTTAAGAAACAAACTATTAGAACTATTGTATATAAGTTTTTAGAAAATTAAAAATTAATTTAATAAAATATTATAAAATAAATTACTAATATTAATCAATCAAATACACGTGCATAACACATCGCCGATATATTTATATCGGTTCACCTTAAGAGATATAAGGATTTTTTATGTATGAAAAATATTGTATACTTAAGTATTTGTACCATTTATTTTCCCCACTATTAAGTTAAAAAAACTGACTATTAAAAATATTACTATATAATTTTTTTTAAAAAAAAATCATGATTCTCTTCAAAAAATTAATTACAAATTCACAAAAATTGAGATTTTTTGTCGTCAATATTCACATATTATTCTGAATTTTTAACTAAAATTAAAAATTTAACAAAACACTATAAAAATTTCAATTTAACATATATTAATATATATATATATATATATATATGTACATGTCTATTGATAAACTAATAGTTTTGTGATTATTACAATTTATCAGTTTTTTTGGTTTACTAAAATGAATTTCTAATTCCGCTGTTGCACCACTGTATATTTGACAAACAAAAAGATATCAAATAGATAAGAAAATTGATAAAAATTAATCATATGTATGTTACATGATTGTCGAAATTGAATTTTTATTGAACGAAAAATGAACAAAAAATTAATAAAATTATAATTAGCAATTTTGAGAATGTAATTAAAACTCTTTTTTTTTCAAAAAGAATTATATCTTTGAGTTGAAAGACCTGTGGCGATAATTACCTAAATGATGTTATTGGATATTTGGATTCTAAATCTAAAGGAAAATAAATTAATGATGAAAGTTTCTTGGGGTATTTTCGTCGTACAAAATGAAAGCGATTTCAAGACGCCCTTTGGAAAATTATATATGGATGGCCCAGTTTCACGTGCAGCCCACAAATGACAATCCAAAAATTGAAAGGAATTTAATTGCATGTTCCCAAAAATAGACTGCAGGAGTAGTGATGACTAGGGGTGATATCGAGCCGAACCAAGCCGAGTTCGAGCTTTAGGGTGTTCAGGCCCGGCTCGTTTATTAATCGAGTCTAAAAATCTGTTCGTATTAGTTTATTTATTAAATGAACGAGCTCGAGCCGAGCTTTACGCGAACCGAGACAAGCCCGAGCTTTGTTCGTGAACACTTCCCGACTTGAATAAAAATGCATAATTTAGTTAAATTAATATATTTTGTCTATTTACATAAATGTACAAATTTAATTCAAACTCATATATAATGATTTGTGTGCTTATATGTATAAAAAATTGATTTGTTCTATTATTTAAGAGTTTTACTTAGAGTATATATTATTTATATTGTATAATTTATACTTTAACTAAATTCTTAACAAGTTGTTGACCAACCTAAACGAATCTTTCACTTGCTTGTTGATTTATTATTCATTTATTAACCCAGCGTAAAGTTTTGTTTGTGTTCACTTGTTTATTAAGTAGACGAGATTCAGTGGAACTTTAACCGAGCCGATCTCAGTCTTGTTCATAAAGGTTTATGTTCGTTCTCACCACCGTATAGTGTGATTTATGTGTCAATAAATATATATATATAAACCCAATTATATATTTCTATTGTTTAATAGTTTTATTTCGTGTATAAGTTCAATATATATTATATAATTAATATTTTAACCGAGCTTTTAACGAGCTTTAATCGAGTTATGAACGAGCTTTTTAACGAGCTGTTCATGAACGTAAACGAGCTTTCACACATGTGTTCATTTATTGTTCATTTATTAATCGAGCATGAAATCTTGTTCGTGTTCGTTCATTTATTAAATGAACGAGCTCGAGCCGAGCTTTTATCGAGTCGAGCCCGAGCTTGTTCGTGAGAATTCGTGTTCGTTCTCAGCCCTAGTGATGACCACATTCGTACAATATTCGGCTACCCTCAACAATTGACAGCCCCAAAATTTTGATTGGATAAAATGCTTCCACCAACTCTTATTGTTTTTTTGTCTTTTTAAATTGTTGAGATTTGTGAATAATATATAAAAACAACAAAAATACGAATAAGATTTTATTTCATGACACGAGCTGTCGTGGGCTCGTCAATTTAACCTAAACCACTATGTAGTAGTGATGAAGGATCGTCTCCACAGGGAGAGGGTTATGTATCGATTTCAATTATGATAGCAAAGAACAACGAAATGATATTACTTGAACACTCTAACACTGAACAAGCTACATGAAACAGGAAATAATCGGTAAGGGAAAATGCGTTGCCTCAAGGGGAAACAATTAGCATGGATTTCTGTTCATTATCATGGACTTGTGTATTATGTGAAGGGACTGTCTACCAGTGATGTGAGGTTGATTGGCCTGTTGGCCCTCACAGCTCCAGATCACAAATACCCTAAATCTTCTCTTGCTAGAGCAAGATCTCGGTTCCAAGTAATACCCTAGATCCCTATCCTATAGGCCAATTCTAGTTCTAATCTCAACTGACTCCCTTGGTAGGGCAACCAACTAAGTTAAGCATTCGAATTGAACCATACAGATAAACTCAGCCCTTATCATGTAATTGACCGTAAGATTGTCATTTGGCAACACACAACCCAGATCACAAAGCAAGTAGGTAACTGAGACTCACAAGACATAGATTTCAATTCATTACAGGTTTTATCCAATTGACTTAGGTAGATCCACATAGATCTCAGTGGGTACCGCAGATCAATTTAGGATTTGGATGAAATTATATGAACCCATTGATATAAAACAAGCAATGAACATCAATCAAGATTTGGCACAGATAAATTCTATTTCAATTGTCTCAAATGAACTAGAAATCCATACAATTAAACCCTCAAGGCAACACTATGAGTCTAGCCGATCATGATGATCGGCTCACAATCCATGATTACAATCAGAAAGTTCAAGATACAAACTATCCCCCATCTCTATTCCGCTCTCAATCGTTCTTTTAGGGTTTGGTATGTTGCTGTGGAATTTTTCTCTCTCTTCCTCCCCGACTCCTTCTTTTTTCTCTCCGTCTTCCTCCTTTTATCCCTTCCTCGTGTCATTCTTGATCATGTTGGTTGAGTCATCTTTGCTCCCCTCCTTGATTCTTGCACGTGTCCTGTGTTACACCAATCAGAAAATGATATGAGTTCACGTGGTCACCCCAATGACTTAAACATTAAGAATCAGAAATACACAATTACAAACACCTAGTGAACATGTCAATTGCTATGCTTATGCTTTGCGCATTTGGTGTATGTAACGTGCCTTGCCTTATGTGTTCACATGTGTGTAAGACTATAGTGACATTGAGTGTGACAATGTATGACTTGTGAGCTAGTGCATAGATGAAGTGAGTGGGTGAGCTATGTGCTGAGCATCAGTGCAATGAGAGTGAGTAGGATAATGAATTTAGTGTAAAAAAAATTACATGAGTGTGTGAGGTGCGTGAGAGGGTCGGCCGTCGGGACTGTCGGCCGACCAACTATGTGTTGTGTGTGTTGTGTCGGTGGTTGTGAAGTGTTGGTGTGCTAATGTATGTGATTTTGTAAACCTTGTGAAGCACAACATGTTTCTTAGTTCATCCTTCATCACACAATTGCATCAATTCATGACACATTTTCTCAACACTCTACCAATTTTCACATTTGATAGCTTCAACACATTTTCACACAAAAGATGTTCATCATATGCTCTTTTCATCGTAAATGCATGCAAAGTTCAAGTAATAAGAACAATTAAGCACAAATAAGTTGGTGCACACACAACTTATCATTTCACTAAAAAGTTTGATGATATAAATTATATTTCGCTATCATGTCTACTATCGCTTACATGACTTTTTATGGAATTCATATGATAAGTACGATTAGATTTTACTTTTTATGGAATTCATATGATAAGTACGATTAGATTTTACGTATTTTGTCAACTGCGCACAAATCATGTTCTTTCTTACGTAATGCAAAACTAATTAGTTATTAACAGACCGACTATTTTTAAAACAAGACAAATTGGATTGTACTATATAAAAATTCAATACTAAAAAATTTACGAAAACTAGGGTATATCATAAGTAATTCTACTACAAAATTTGTTCTTTCTTAAAAAAAGTAATAATTTAGAGCCTAATGATTTAAACTTTAAATTTAGTTTGAATTCTATCTTTTTATTGAGTTTACTTGCTTTATGTTTTTTCTCTGTATTATATTGCATACATTACTCGCATATGATGAACCATTTCTTATTTTTTAAGTTTGTGGCTTATGTTGTGATTTGTGATTTAAGTCATTTACCATAATCTTGATATTCATTCAACAAAAGTAATTTTCTTACAAAATTAAGAAGGAAACCTTACATATTTAAAATCAAATAACAAAATTAACAGGAATTGAATGATTCATACACATTATTTGTGGCCATGAACACCAGCTAATTTGTCAATGGGATACTAATATCTTGGTGGGATGGATCATAGGCCGTGGGAATCAAGTGAAGTCTATTCTTCCTTGCAAGCGCAAGTCCTATAATCTCTTCCATGTCTAGTTCTTCAGGCTTCATTCCATTAGGAAGTTTCCAGTCGAAATGGTAGAGAAAATGTGCCAAAGGAAGCTCAACATTGGCCAGACCAAATGTTATGCCTGGACACATCCTCCTTCCTGTCCCAAATGGAAGATATTCCAAGTTAGTTCCGATATAATCAACTGATTTTTCCTCAAATCTCTCAGGCTTAAAGCTTTCAGGATCCTTCCAATATTCAGGATCTCTCCCTATTGCCCAAACATTAACAGTTACTTGTGTATTCTCCGGAATCATATATCCATTGACTTCGCGGTTTTCCCTACTTGCTCTTGGGATCATAGGAAATGGAGGGTGCAGCCTTAGAGTTTCTTTGATCACCAACTTCAAATAGCCCATCTTTTGGATATCAGCTTCTTCGATCTTGTCCTTTCCCTTGCAGATTTCTCTTACTTCGGCTTGTGCCTTAGCCATCACGCTTGGATTCCTCATCAATTCTGACATTGCCCATTGAGTTGTAGTGGATGAAGTATCAGTACCACCAGTAAACATGTCCTGTGTCAATATTTTTACAAGATTATGAGTTTTCAGTTGCACATAAATGTGTAGTGGAACTAGAACAAAGCATAAATAACTAAAAAGAGATTTGACTTACAAAGACAACAGCTTTAAGTTGTGTGCCATTGATAGGAATTTGAAGTTTGCTACTGTCTTTAAGTCTTAGTAGAACATCAATAAGATCTTCATCCCCGGACTCAGCATTTCCTTTCTTGCCGTTTGCATGGTTTGCTTTGTGCTGATCGATAACATCATCAAGAATTTCATCCATGTCTTTGTGAATCCTAAGCAATTTACGCTTGAACCCGGTTATGACAGGAATTATTTTTATTGAAGGAAAGATATCAGCTGGATCAAACCCTCCAGCTAAAGCCACTGCAGCCTGAAGATGCTCGATCATTGTTTCCTTATCCTTGCATACTCTACCAAAAGCTGACCTACAAGTCATGGAACTTGTATATGCATAAATAAAATTTGTTAGGTTAATCGAAACTCCCAAAGATGATCGAATCGACTGAGTAAGTTTCGAAATCTCATCCTCACGAATGAAACTAAAAGATCGGACATTCTTTCCTCCCAAAAGCTCCATCATGCATATTTTACGCATTTGTTTCCAGTAATCACCATAGGGACTAAATGCAAGATCTTGATATTTATACCAGACGATTTCGGTAGCCAAATTCTGGGGACGCCCTGCAAATGCAGGATCATGAGTGATCAAAATCTCTTTGGCCATTTGTGCTGATGAAACCACAACTGAAGGGACTTCACCAAGCTTTAAGTACATGAGAGGTCCATATTTTTTGGCCAAATCTCTAAGGGCATAGTGTGGAAGTTTGCCTGACATTTGGTGCAAATTACCAATGAAAGGAAGCCTTGGTGGACCTGGTGGTAAGTTTTCCTTTATTTTTGGCCCTGTGGCCTTCTTCCATATCTTTGCTAGCAAGGACAGGAAAGAAAAGAATAGGATTGAATTAGTGAGATTCAAAGAAAAAGGAACAAATTGAAGCTCCATTAAAAGTTTGTTTGTTTTGATGATCTCAACGCTTCATTGCGCTATGCTATTTAAAGATCAAGATCATTAAAGTATCATACTCGAACAATCGTTTTCATTTCCTATATATCCCAACTAACATTTAACACTCTTTTGAAATTAGTTCAAAACAATTGGCTTTCTAGTATTTTGTTTGTGAAAATTTGGCAATTTGTGACTTTTAGAGTATGTACTAGTGTGTAAAACGTGGAAACGTCCTTGAAATTAATGACACAATGGTAAGTAGAAAATAGTGGTAATTTTTTGACAGGTCGATAGTGAGATATAGTCTAAGGACAACAAACCAAAAATGTCAATATTTGATTAAATAAAGGAGATGGGATCATTTCTCTGATATGACCATGTCCTGTTTAAAAAGTAATTATACTTCATTCATATCTTGATTTAATGTATAATAATTGCAAATTTGATTTTAGTAATATTTATGATTTTAATTCATAATTTTAATAAAACGATATCGTTTTGAACATTGAATAGAATAAAAGAATATAATATTAAATGAAAGACGCGATCTCTAAAAAGAGTGTCAAATTTTGTTGTAAACTATATATTGAGACATATGAGGAAGTTTCTAATATATAGTTTACATTGAAAAAAATCTAATAGTAACATTTCTTTGAATTAGATCGATTAAAAAAAATGCTAGTATTCCGTATTTATGGCATATAGAAATATATGGGAATTTTGAAAATTTTACAATATTATGAAGTTATTGAAAAATTTACAAGAATTTATGTTCACTTTCAATGACAGTAGCGAATTCAAAAAGTGTAGTTTGTGAGTGACATTACATAGTATTCGATCTTCTTGGTAAAAATTATGTTTACTTTTTAGGAAGCCAAAAGTCTAATTTTGTTAAAAACTTAATTGATTTTTTTTAAACATTTCCTAAGAAAAAAAATACAAAATTTCAAATTTTGGACCGCCCACTTGATCCACCCTATTTAATGTGCTGCAAAAAGCTATGCCAATAGAAAAAAATCTCACCATTGTTTTCAATATTTTAATTTTGTATTTTAATCTTCCACATCTTTCACACTAATTTAGTTACGATATATGCAAGTTAATTAATATAAAAATATTTAAATTAATTGGAAGATATAATAATTGGTTTGCAATTAATGAAGGAATTAGTTGCATATTTCTTGTAGCTTAGGTAATAATTAAGGACACATGATCTTCTGTCCAAAATTTTGTCTGTCTTATTCTGTCTTAAATAAAAGTATTCACTAATCTCTTGGTTAGGGACTAATCATTGTAAAATAATTTTAGTAATATTTATGCATTTAGTCCCGAGTTTTAATGAAACTACGTCGTTTTGAATGTTACACATAATAAGATATGATAAATATTTGATAGAGGATCTGATCTCATAATTAAGTGGGTAACTGATTCCAATAGCCCCTTAACTTCAAGCTAAATATTGTTTTGGAACCAAAAAATTATATTTTGATCTTTTAACCTGAATTTTGCAACATAAATTAATAGTTTTCAACTCATTTTTTATTTAATGTGACATCGTAAGTAATATGATACAAAATAATATCGTCTTAAATGATATATAGACGATATTTGTTAGATGGAAGAAAATTAAGTTAAAATTCATTTATGTAACAAAATCTAAATTGAGGACCAACATTGTTTAAAGATTCGAGATCAAAACTATATTTACCTTTATTACGAGAGTAAAACAATGGACTAATTGAGAAAGGGTAAATGGAAAGGATAGTAATCTTTTCTGTGGGTTATAATAATGATTGTTGAGAATCCTCGAATATAACCAATGGCTTGTTCAAATTGATCATTAGTAAATAGATAAGTTTTAATGCTAACTGTATATATGTTAAAGCAGAATACTTGATAATTACGATATAATAGTCTTATCTTTAGTTATTTAAATTAATTTTTCTTTTTTTTTGGATCAAACAGGATAATTTCATTCAATATAAAAATAATATGTACAACTAACTAGTTGAAATTAGATGCAATGAGTTTAACTTGATTGAACTTATAAATGCAATGTATTAAAGACATCCAATTGGACAAATGACAAGTCATATTGTAATAGCATTATAAAAAGTTAAGTATTATTCATCCTTAATAGTTAAACAACACCAATCTCTCACTTTCTTCTATACCTTTAACTAATCCATCAGATCTCTGAACTACCAATGACCAAATTCACACTGGTTTTTCAATATCAAACCCAAACGTGAAGGAAATGGACTAATTGAGAGAGGGTAAATGGAAAGGATAGTAATCTTTTCTGTGAGATATAATAATGGTTGTTGAGAATCCTCGAATATAACCAATGGCTTGTTCAAATTGATCATTAGTAAATAGATTAGTTTTAATGCTAACTGCATATATGTTAAATCAGAATACAAGTAATTATGATATAATAGTCTTATCTTTAGTTATTTAAGTTAATTTTTCTTTTGTTTTTGGATCAAACGTTATAATTTCATTCAATATAAAATAATATATAATTAACTAGTTGAAATTAGATGCAATGAGTTAATTTGATTAAACTTATAAATGCAATGTATTAATGAGCGAATGGCCAAAATGGTCACTCAACTAGAAGCTCTTGCATCATCATCTCAAGATGAAGTTATTTGAAATGTTTCTTCATTAACAATTCATGATCCACCTTGAAGAAACTCCACAAAGGCCGAGAAGACCAAGCAATGGCGTGTTGGGCTTCATGATGTGATAACGCCATTCTCATTGTTAATTTAGGATTTATTTTTGAGTTGTAATAATTAAGTCCATTAAACATTTAATTATGGGCTTAAGTCTTTGTGTTTTAAGTATGGGCTAAGTAATTACTTGATCCAATTATCTTACATGATAATTAGGAAAGTAATCTTTTAGGAAACTTTCAAGTTAGCCAAGAAGTCAAATCGTAATTTGTTTATTGTTTCCTTTTTCCTTTGCATGGCCGAATTCTTCCCTATTTAAGGATGGCCATTGTAACGTTTTTACATATATGATATCTGATAAAAGTTTAGCTTTGCTAAAGAAAATTTACAGCCTTGAAAAGTTGTAAGACGTGCTTTATTCAATTGATTTCAGTTGAATAATCATAAGACCTGCAATACCT
This sequence comes from Ophiorrhiza pumila, assembly GCA_016586305.1. NCBI lineage: Eukaryota > Viridiplantae > Streptophyta > Magnoliopsida > Gentianales > Rubiaceae > Ophiorrhiza > Ophiorrhiza pumila. Next base: position 5,176,143 of record BLIW01000008.1, on the reverse strand, counting down.
TTAGTGAGGAGCTTTAGGTTGAGTTTACCCGTTCTAGATTTATAGAACACGCCAAACTGAAGAAGTTTAACTTTTGATTTAAATTAGTTGGACTGAATCTATTTGTGATAACGTTGGGGTTTGGTTGATTTCTTCCATTTCTTCTCGTTCAATATCTTTTGTCTTGTTATGTTCGTGCTTGTCCAGGGATTATTGAGAAACAACGATCCAAATGGTGTGGAAAACGTGTGGAATAGAACTCAAAAGCTACTCCATTCGTATCATCATATTATAAATGGTGTAAAAAGTATGAAACTTTCTCAATTTATAGAGGGCATCTCAAAATTCAACTTTTGATGAGTGCAAGAATCATCATCCATTGATGGGAGGAATAATAAGAAAAAAAATATAATAAGATGACTAAAACTTATAAAATTGGTAATTAGAATATTGAAATTTCGACAAGTAAAACTATAGAATTGGTAGATACTAATGAGGTGGAGACACATAAATAGTATGTATATACAAGAAACTAATAAGCAGGTGAGAAAGCTAATATTTTAGATACTACAAGAATATAAACAATGATATATTAGAAATATTTAGGGCGTGACTTTCATCCGTAATGGATTTTCTGTATCACTTTTGCATATTACTTCCTGCATCATTGTATAAAATTTTGACACGTGTATAATCACTTATCCTTGATGGCTCACTAATCACTTAATAGTATTTTAGTTTAATCTAAAAAAATACGTGTTACGTTTTTAGAGAGTGTTATATAGAGTGATACTCCAAATGATACAGAGGATTCAAAACTCTTTCCCTAGTTGTCAATCCATTTCCCTAGGGCGTTCTCAACATCTTTTTTACTTTTTTTTTAAAAATTAAATTGTAAAATATTACCATGAACTATAGTTGAGTTGTAATATACTCTTTGAACTTTTAATTTCGACACTTTACGTGTTTAAACTATTTTTTTTTTAAACAAAGTGCAATATTTTAGACTAGTCTAAGAACCCTTATTATTTATTTTATATATTCTAAAATACCCCACAAGATGTAAATATTAGTTATTCACATTTATAGTAAAACCACTCACTTTCTTCCTACTATTGTATTATCTAAATTTTAAATCAACTAAAAATATTAGAAAATATTTTATTTACAAACATTTGGTAAAACTAAAATAAAGAAACCAATGCAGAAGTTGCTTTCTTAAAAAATATAGAAAAATAGTTACAAGAATTAATAATTTAAGGAGATACAATGTTAAAATTGAAAGTTTAAAGAATATATTACAATCCATCTATATCATAGTGATATTTTGCAATTTATCCTTTTCTTAAGGTGATTATAAAAATAAATAAATAAAATATATTGAGAATATATTAAAAAAAGAGAGTTAATTATGGAAAATCGATAAAGATTGAATACGTGAGCTTGTTTCAATTGTTTTGAAAAGGCAAAACTGTTTTCAAACACCTCAATGTTGCTTTTAAAGTTAGTTTTCCAAAAATCAAAACTAGAAAACAAAATTATTTGAGAGAACCTAAAAATTGCTTGATATTTTTTTTAAAAAAAAATGCTACAATCGAATTGGTTTTAAGCCAGTTACATCAATCCGATAAACTATTAGACTAGCTGTCGAATAAGACATATATATTCTTCTTGAGAAACTGCCGAATATATAAGACAGAGAGAAATTCTAATAACTTTGGCTAATATGATTTAGCTTTATATTCTAACAATATAACTTTACGTAGATGTACCATAAAAGACGGGCATGGAGATTAGAAAATTTGTGCAAAGGTTTCAATTAAGTGACCAACTATTTAGGAGTTGTCCTTAATTAATTATACCTTAATTTGCATATGCCACATTCTAAGCACAAATAGTTTTAAACGAATGGAAAGGATAAACTACTTGAATCAATACTCAACTTCGGGTTCATTTTGATTTTATTTTTTTTCTTTAAAAACTTGTATTTTGTCTTTATTCCCTTTGTTTAAAAAGTCCTGCGATCGTCCCTAATATTTCAATTTAGGTTTCAAATCCTCTTTTGTTCTTTTTTTCACTTAAAATCTAATTTAAATAATTATTTAGCATACGTATAATAAAAAAAAGTATAAAATTAAAGTGACAAAATTGGCTATACACATGTCAAATGATCATCGGAAATAGATTTTCTTGCATGGAAAAATAAACAAATGAACATAGAAAACCAAAATTTGCAATATGACAAATGAAAATGAACCCTTTTAAAGACTAAGGATAACAAAGTAAAATTAATTACAAATTAGAAGACGATTCCCGAAATAAAGTTTTCATAATTTTGAAGGATAATTTTTTTCTTTTCATCGGTATGAACTGTTCATGTAGCTAGCGTAGTCAACTAAATGATGGATATAAATCATTTTGGGAATATGCTGGAAAAATTTGGCAATGTAAATTTATAAAATTTGGATTTTAATATATGTTTGGTAGAAAGAATATCATCATTAAACAATGATCCTGATCAGCTACTTCAGCATAATTATGTCATGCAGGACCATCAGCCGATCATAATTCGGTAAGCTTTATGTTGAAAGAATATTATAGTGACATGGCCATTTAACATTTATGTTGAAAGAATATTCGGTTAGCTTTATTTTATATATTCTAAAATACCCCAAAAGATGTAAATATTAGTTATTCACATTTATAGTAAAACCACTCACTTTCTTCCTACTATTGTATTATCTAAATTTTAAATCAACTAAAAAAAATTAGAAAATATTTTATTTACAAACATTTGGTAAAACTAAAATAAAGAAATCAATGCAGAAGTTGCTTTCTTAAAAAATATAGAAAAAATAGTTACTAGAATTAATAATTTAAGGAGATACAATGTTAAAATTGAAAGTTTAAATAATATATTACAATCGAACTATGTAGTTTATAGTGATATTTTGCAATTTATTCTTTTCTTAAGGTGATTATAAAAATAAATAAATAAAAATATATTGAGAATATGTTAAAAAAATAGTGTTAATTATGGAAAATCGATAAAGATTGAATACGTGAGCTTGTTTCAATTGTTTTGAAAAGGCAAAACTGTTTTCAAACACCTCAATGTTGCATTTTAAAGTTAGTTTTCCAAAATCAAAACTAGAAAACAAAATTAATTGGGAGAACCTAAAAATTGCTTGATATTTTTTCAAAAAATAAAAATGCTACAATCGAATTGGTTTTGAGCTGTTTACATCAACCCGATAGACTATTAGACTAGCAAAAATCACGTGCATTGGAAAAAAAAATAATCACTTATTCTTTTCAACCTTAGCCATACTGTCGAATAAGACATATATATTCTTCTTGAGAAACTGCCGAATATATAAGACAAAGAGAAATTCTAATAATTTTGGCTAATAGGATTTACCTTTATATCATTTTGGGAATATGCTGGAAAAAGCTGGCAATATAAATTTATAAAATTTAGATTTTAATATATGTTTGGTAGAGAGAATATCATCATTAGACAATGATCCTGATAAGCTACTTCAGCTTAATTATGTCATGCGGCAGTGGCGGATCCAGAAATTATAATTTGGGGGGCAAAATTACATAGTAGAAGTTATATTTTAATTTTAGGGGTGCAAAATTATAATTTTTTTAAGGATTCAATTGAATTTTTTAAAATTTTTATAGGGCCGTAGTATAATTTTTCAAATCTCGAGGGGGCGGTCGCACCCTCCCGCACCCCCTCCATCCGCCTCTGCATGCAAGACAATCAGCTGACCAGAATTCGGTAAGCTTTATGTTGAAAGAATATTATAGTGACATGGCCATTTAATTGTAACAGGAGCCTGGTGGGCCCGAACCGTGAACCAGTGGTTCCGAATCGTCGGTTCAGAAAAAAAAAATATTACTTTAACAAATATATTATATTTCATTATTTCACACAAATTTCTTGAATTTTCTCACACATTCTCTCATAATCTTCAATTACTTCTAAAATTATTTCATTTTATTCAATTATTTACTTTAATATATTTCATTTCATTCACTTTGTTATCTAATTCTCATTGTTAGTTGTTTATTTTGTTAATTGATATTGTTAGTTTAGAAGTACGATTATTGAATTTAATCACTTGTGGTGTGTTTTACATTGAATCATGTATATTGATTTTCTTGTGAATGAAAAAGGTAATTAACTAATATATTTTAATTATTAAACTTTCTCATTATCTAATAGTATTAATGGTTGATTATTAAACTATAAGTATATTAAAATAAAAGATTACTTATGATTAACCATATTAACTTGAATTATCACGTGTTCTTGCATAATGAATGAATAAATTCATATAAATATATGATTAAACTCATAGTTTAATATTCAAATAGTATCAATTATTATCCATATTCATTATGGTACGACCATTAGTAACATGTTAATGATAATGAATATTTAATTATTAACAAATATGAAGTATTTTTCATTTTATTATATTTTGTATATACAACATTACATTTATATGGTAATTCAAGTTACTTTTCAATTATATCAAATTTGTATATATTGTATTTATTTTTTCAAATTTAATATTAAAAAAATCAAACCGTAAAAAATCGTGAACAAACTGGAACCAGAACAGTGACGGAATCGTGAACCGGCGATTCACGAACCGTAACTGTAACCGTGAGGCCAAGGGCCATTTCAGGTTCCACCCTTTGTGGAACCGTGAACTGGAGGTTCACGAACAGTAACCTGCGGTTCGTGAACCGTGGCCATGTCTATATTATACCAAATTTCATTTATTATTATTCATAGGATTGGACTATCAATAATATGAAATAAGTATCGGATTTAAAATAATAAAAAAAGAAAATTTGTATTAAGAGTCCAACTCAGGCTGTTATTATTAAGTAGCGCGTAACTTTAATGTATTTATTATTAAGAATCGGTGTTAAAATAATTTTATTATTTTATATAATTAGTTAAAAACTTTGTTATCCTTTTCACATCTACACAATATCTTGCGTTTAAACACTATTCTTAAAGCTTTTATCCCCAATTCAAACTATAATTCATAGTCCTTAAAACTCTTCAATAATCATAAACTAATCGTTTGTACTTCGGGCCAAGAACAAATACGAACAAGTTCGGCCTCGATTCGATTAAAGTTTGGCTCGACCTCGTTTCTTTATTAAATAACGAACACGAACAAGATTTTAGGCTCAATTGATAAATGAACAATAAATGAACACATGTGTGAAAGCTTGTTTATGTTTTTGAACAACTAGTTCATAACTCGATTAAAACTCGTTAAAAGATCGGTTAAAATATTAATTATATAATATATAATGAATGTATATACTAAATAAAAATATTAAATAATAGGTTTATATATATATCTATATATATATATATTTCTTGATATACAAATAACAAAATATAGGGTGGTGATCAACACATATTTGTCATATGTTTTGTGGGTTCATTGTGTTATAATTTGAGTAGATTTGCGTTTAATTGAATAATTATGTGCAGGAATTAAGTTAATTAAAATATTAAGGCAATCTACATGGAAAGAAAGGAAGAAGATGAATTTGGAAGCTTTCAGACTCTTTTTGGCGTCAATAGAGCGAAACTTGGAAGAAAAAATTTCCTTAATCTAATTTGGAAATAATCAAAGCAATGCATTGATGGAAGACTCCTTGGAAAAATCAAATAAGGAAGTAGAGAAAAAGAGCAATTAGGGAACAATTACGAAAAGGTTTGCATGCCTTAATTCTTGGCTGCATTGACATATTTATTTAGAAACAAAAGAGTTATTTCTTTATTAGAATTTTAGAAGGTATTAGTTGCTTTTATTAATTGAGAATAAATATTGCTTTTCTTATATAAGGAGAGCAAGTAGGTAGTTTTAATTCGGAGGGCAGAGTAGTTAGTAATTTATAGTAGGTAGTTTTAGTTTATCGTTTTTAGTTTGTTGTTTTGCTACTTCAGACTTAGCAGCCGTTCGGTCGAACGGTGGTTAATTCCAGACAGTATTATATTTTCTTATTTTTATTTCTTTAGATTAATTATGTTTTTCCTTTATGTTATTTTTTTGTCTTTAATTATGTTTAGTGAGCAGTTCGTTTATCCAGCATTAGTAATGAAGTTTTAACTATTATTTACTTGTAAAACCTAATTGTTCTAATATAATTAATATTTTATGAGTTTCAAAAGTTCTCTTAGTATAACGTTAATTGTTTGGATTCTTTAGATATTGGCCATGTTTAATCAATATGAATAGCGCCAATTAATCTCCTATTATTTTATTGGATCTAGTAGATAGGATTAATTAGTGGCGAAACTACCGTCTTGGTAGACGAGAATATTAGGCTAATAAATTGTAACATGCTGATACTGACTTCAATTTGTTAGAAATGAGTTCTTCTAGATATTAATGTTGTTAAGACATTAAATCGGATGTTGGCTAATTCGTTGTGTTTTATTTAGGGATGTAATTAATTAAGCTGATTCTTCTTAATTACCGATTAACTAAGGTGGAATTGGGCTATGTCGGAGCTGATTCTGGGTAGCCTATAACTGGTTGATTCATGATATTAATTAATTTTTGAGTTGATGATCGATAGATAATTAGTTAATGTGAATTTACTTGTTTGTCGTATTTTTCTATTTTGTGTTTTTACATAATTGTTCTTGTTAATTAGTTTTATTTATTTCTCTTAATTAATAACAATTATTGGTGACAATTTCCTTTGAATTGACTAGAATAGATAGAATTCCATTCCTTGTGGGATCGACTTTACTCTTGCTATACTATTTTCTTATCCTTTAGAACAGCTAATTTATTTTGGTACAAAAACGACACTACCAAATTTGTTAAAAGATCGATTAAAATATTAATTATATAATATATAATGAACTTATATACTAAATAAAAATATTAAATAATAGGTTTATATATATTTATTGATATACAAATCACACAATATAGGGTGAGAACGAACATGGACGTTCATTAACAAATCAGAATCGGCTCAGTTAAAACTCTACTTGACATCGTTTATTTAATAAATAAACAAACACGATCAAAATTTTAGACTTGATTAAAAAATGAACAATAAATCATCAAGTGAGTGAAAGCTCGTTAAGGGGTTAGTTAAAATATAAATTATATAATATAAATAATATATACACTAATTAAAACTATTAAATAATAGGAAAAATTAGATTTTTTATATAGAGACACACAAATCGTAATATACAAGTTTGAATTGAATTTAACCATTTACGTAAACTGTAAAAATATATTATTTTAACTAAATTATATCCTTTTATGTTAGAGACGAAGAGTTCAAGAACAAAGCTCGGGCTCGTTTCGGTTCGCGTGAAGCTCAGCTTAAATGAACGAACACGAGTAGAATTTTAGATTTGATTAATAAACGAATAGAGCCTAAAAACACCAAAGCTCGGCTCGAGATGAGCTTGATCTCACCCTAATTGTACTATCTAGATTGTCATGCCCCGAACCCGCAAGCCCAGTGAACCCGTATGCCCACATGCAAATGCAAGTCTGTGATACGACTAGAACCTATTGCACCCAAACCTAACTTGATTTGGTTCATCATCGCTATGCCAAAATGAATATCTCAAGTTGGACTTGTATGCTAGACTCACACTTACATCTTAGTCAAGATTTTCTTATATCTCCAATGTGGGACTAGGGTATCACATTCACCATTTCTTAAAGCCTCGCATCCTTGCAAGGCCCAAATTAGAATCCCAACCAGACCAAAACATTCACTCTCCCCTTAAGGCATTCACATCCTCGCAAGGCCAAAACTAGGAACCTAACCAGGCCCATCTCGATTGTGAAGGATTCTAAATGTGGTTCTGCCCTTTGGTCGATGTAACACTTTGTTCCAACACTCCGTGGGTGAGTCTGGTGAGGTCTAACTCATTCTCTAATATTATTCAATCATGCCCCGAACCCACAAACCAGTGAATCCGTAGGCCTACATGCGCATGCAAGCACATGACGCAATTAGAGTCTGTCGCACCCAAGCCCAACTTAATTTGGCTTGTCCTCGCTATACCAAAATAGATATACTAAGTTGAACTTGTATGCTAAACTCACACTTATATCTTAGTCAAGATACTCTTACATATCCGATGTGGGGTTGGGGTATCACATAGATAATCACCAAGACTTATTATTTATTTGATTTGCTTAATAATTTCTCTCAATTACTAAGACCTAGGACTGATGATGCAGAATTTCATGGCTATATATTCTTCTCAATAGATACTAATCAAGTCCTATATCCATATATATAAATCATTTCTTAGCTATATTTGGTGAAAGTGGCAAGAAATATGAGTTTAGGCACTAAAATGTCAATATAAAACCACATTGCTTGTTCTTAAGACTAATCAATTGATTGGAACATATAACTGAATAGCAAGTGATTTTAGTTCGATTTTCAAATCTTCATTCTTTTTTATTCCCTAATAAGGGTTAGATATTAGAGTCTTCACATAAAACAAACAAATATATAATTGACTGAAAACTTCATTCTATTTACACCTTTTACATTCAAGATTGACAAAAGGGCTGCAATTGGAGTAAAAAAAGTAAAATTTTGAAAAACTGAAAAATGACTATTTTGTGGGTTATAGAACACATTTTTTGGCAAAAATTGCAAGCTTTGGAATTTTTTTTGGCAATGTCCATTTTCGTGTCGTATTTTGCTTCATTCTTAATTGGCGATGTGCTATTTAGTGAAAAATGTTAAAAAAGAAAGTTAAAAATATTTTTCATGTGTTATAGTACAAGATTTTTGCCCAAAACAGTAAATCTAAAAAACTTGCTGTCACTGCTCATTTTCATGCCTTTTTTGCATTCGTATCAAATGGCGATATGCTATCTAATGAATGGTGCAAAAAAAAAAAAGAAAACTTATAAATTTTGAAAAATGACAATTTTTAGTAGGTTGTAGCACACGTTTTTTGGCCAAAATGGCAAGTGTGAAAAAGTTGCTTTCGATGTCCGTTTTTGTCTCGTATTTTTGCTCCTATCTCAATTAGTGATATGTTATCTAGTAAACGGTGTTAAATAAAAAGAAAACTAGAAATATTTTTAATGTGTTATAGCACAAGATTTTTAAAATACGGCAAAGTTCAAAAAACTTGTTGTCGGTGGCCATTTTCATGCTATTTTTTTCCTCATATCAAATACTAATATGCAAACTAATGACTGATATAAAAAAAGGGAAAGTTATAAATTTTTAAAATTGACCTTTTTTTGTAGGTTAGAGCTCACTTTTTTTTGGTCAAAATGCCAAGTCTCAAAACCTTTGTGTTGATGTCTGTTTTCGTATCCTATTTTACTCCCCATCTAAATTGGCGATTTGCTATCTAGTGAATAGTGTTAAAAAAAGAAAGTGAAAAATAATTTCATGTGTTATAGCACAAAATTTTTGCACAAAACAGCAAATCTCAAAAATTTGTTGTCGGTGCCTATTTTCGTGCCGCTTTTTGCACTAATATCAAATGGCAATATACTACCCAATGAATGATGTAAAAAAAAGAAAAGTTAGAAATATTTAAAATTGACAATTATTTTTGGGTGATAGCACACGTTTTTATGGCCAAAATGCCAAGTTTAAACAATTTTCTATCGATGTTTGTTTTCGTGTCATATTTTGCTTCCATCTCAATTGGCAATGTGCTATCTAGTGAACGGTGTTAAAAAACAAAGTTAAAAATATTTTTCATTTGTTATACCACAAGATTTTTGTCCAAAACATAAAATCTCAAAAATTTGTCGCGGTGGTCATTTCGTGCTGTTTTTCGCTAATATATCAAATGGCGTTGTGCTATTTAATGCATGGTGTAAAAAAGGAATGTTAAAAATTTTGAAAATGACCATTATTTCTGTTACTACACACGTTTTTTTTGGCCAAAATCACAAGTATAAAAAATTTTATGTCGATGTCTATTTTTGTGTTGTTTTTTGCTCCTATCTCAAGTGGCAATGTACTATTTAGAGAACGGTGTTAAAAAAAGAAACTTAGAAATATTTTTTATGTGTTATAGAACAAGATTTTTGCCCAAAATAGGAAATCTCAAAAACTTACCGTTGGTGACCATTTTCGTGCCGCTTTTTTGTACTAATATCAAATGGCAATATACTATCTAACAAATGGTGTAAAAAAGAGAGTAAAAAATTTTGAAAAATGACCATTTTTTGTGGGTTATAGTACACATTGTTTTGGCCAAAATGGCAAGTTTCAAAAATTTTCTATCGACGTTCGTTTTCCTTTCGTATTTTGTTCCAATCTCAATTGATGATGCGCTATCTAGTGAACAGAGTTGAAAAAAAGTTAGAAATATTTTTCATGTGTTATAGCCAAGATTTTGGCACAAAATGACAAATATAAAAAAATTGCCGCCGGTTACTGTTTTTGTGCCAATTTTTTGCAATTATATCAAGTGACAATATCCTATCTAATGAAAGGTGTAAAAAAGGGAAAGTTTGAAATTTTGAAAAATAACCATTTTTTATGGGTTATAGCAAATGTTTTTTTGGCCAAAATGGCAAGTCTAAAAAATGATTTGTCGATGTTCGGTTTTCTTTCATGTTTGTTTGAAGCTCAATTGGTGATGCGCTATCTAATGAATATAGTTAAAACAAAGTTAGAAATATTTTTCATGTGTTAAAGCACAAGATTTTTGCTCAAAATCGTAAATATCAAAAACTTGCTGCCGGTAACCATTTTCATGCCATTTTTTGCACTCATATCAATTGACAATGTCTTATCTAATGAATGTGTAAAAAAAAGGGAAAGTTAAATGATAAGTCGGGTTTGTATCGACTTATTTGCTTTTCTTACTTGATATTTTGTATGATATTCTAGTGGAAACGGTGCTTCATGAATGACTTTTGGGCAAGAATGTTCATATGTGCAAAATGACTAAGTGTTGTGAAACATTATGCAATGTGGTATGATTTTTGCGTATGAATGTGGAAACAAGCACACACTTGATCCTTGCACTTCAAAGAGGTATCTCAAGCACTACATGAGAGTTCCAGCACACAAGCACAAAATACACAACTCACATACACACTATGCACACAACACACAACACACAACACCCAACACATACACACACACACATACACACACAGAGCACATGAGGGCGCCGTATACACACCACACGGGCGGGCGTCTAGGTGCCCGTCCTGCACACACACGCACCCCACGGCCCATACACATGCACGGTACACATACGGGCGCCTAGGTACCCGTACATGCACACACGGCGGGCATCTAGGCGCCCGTCCACTCAAACCCACACTCTCACCTCACTCTGTGCGCTCACACACTATTTGCACTCACACTCTTCTGCACACTTAGTCTTGTACTCACTTGCACACTTGCACATTTACACTAATTGCATGCATTTCACCACACTCACACTTCCGCATGCACTTAGCACATACAGCAACACTAGATACTCAAACACAACTACTCATGGGCACACCACATGTTTGATGAATTGCAAACTTAATGCTTAAGGCAACGCTTCAATCAGATGACCTCACTTTATTAGCTGCTAACTCTTGTAAACACGTGGAGAAATCTCATTCCAGTTAAAACTCTCAGCTACCATGATAGAGACACGTCATTGAGGAGAAAGTATAAAAGGAAAAGAAGAAGGCTGAATCAAAGGAGAGCCCGGTTCGGGATTTTCTAGAAAGGAAATCAATTCAAAGAGAAAAATCCATCGGAGAAGAAAGAATCAGACAATATAACAGAGAGAGAGGAAAACACCATAGATTATACACTTGTTCCACTCTTTGTAATTGTTGGATCTGAGCCGATCAACATGATCGGCTAAATTTAGATTATTGCCTTGAGGTTTTCATATGTATGGATCTTGACTTGTTTGAGACAATTGAATTGATTTTATCTGTGTTCGTTATTGTTTCTTGTTCATTACATGTTAGATTCAATGGGCTTGCCTGACTTCGTTTAAATCTATACTTGACCTGCGGTACCCACTGAGATCAGTGTAGATCTACTAAAGGAAATTGCATTTGACATGAATTGAATCAAGAACATTCTTGCATGAGTCTCATAGATCTGGTTGCTTCGTGATGTTATTTGTGCGGTACCCACTGACAATTAAGATCAAATTCATAGAAAAGACTTGAGATCACTCTAGTAGAATAATTTGAATGCTTGAATTAGTTAGCTACCCTACAAAGGGAGATAACTGAGAATGGAACTAGGATTGTTGTACAGAGTAGAGACATGGGTTCTTAATTTTTGCCAAGGACTTGCCCTACCAAGGAAAGTCTGAGGAGTTTTGTGAAGTGGAATTGTGAGAACCACCAGGTTAATCGATTCCATGACACTAGCAGAATAGTCTCCTCATGCATGTACACAAGTCAGTGATAATAGGTAGAGATCCTTACTGATTGTTCCTCCTCAAGGCAATACCACGCCTTTCCAGTGTTTCATTACTTGCTTTACATTCAATTCTTGCATTGTGATTGTTTAGTTCTATCTATTGATCAACACCGTGACACAACCATCTCTTGGTGGGAATGATCCCATTCACCGCTACTGCATAATTTTTAGTGGATTAGGTTAAATTGGAGAGCTGCGACACTCGCGACCAACTTTTGGCGCCGTTGCCAGGGAGAGGCAGATTATTAGGAATTGATTTATGATAGATTTTTTTTTTGCATTTTTGTTGTTGTTCGTTATTACTTGTTACTAGTTTAATATTGATTGAATTGTGAAGTTTTTTTGATTTTTGGTTATTACTTGTTACTAGTTTAATATTGATTGAATTGTGAAGTTTTTTTGATTTTTGCTATTATGTTTGTGAAGTATTTCATTTCATTACTTCTGATTGAGTTTGTTCTATTGATCTATCTGTGTGGGAAGTGTTCTTGATTTTTTGCAGAAAACTCAGTTTATGCTAGTGGGAGCACGTCTTCACGGAATAATTCCTGAATTTGAACTTGATCTTGAGCTGCAAAGGACTTTAAGACAGAGAAAAAGAGCTCTAGAAATGGCTGATTAGGAGGTAGAAAGACCCAGACCTCAACCTCCACGATTTGGGGATCATTTTGCTGTAAACTTTGAGAGAAGGAACAACCGTCAAGGGATAGATGTTAAGAGTTATCAGATCCCAACGCAGATTGTATCCATGATAACACAGGAAAAGATATTTCAAAGGCTGAGTAATGATGATCCTAATGAGCACCTTAATTGGTTCCTGGGGTTATGTAATACCTTCACACTCCAAAGAGTGCTACACGATGAAGTGAGGAGAGTCCTATTCCCATTATCCTTGAAGGGGAAAGCCAAACATTGGTTTAATTCTGTTGTAGGACCTTCCATCGCTACGTTTGATGAATTGGAGAGGAAGTTCCATCCCCCAGCAAATTTGGAACGAATGAGGTTAGAGATCAGAAGCTTCCAACAACAAGATGGAGAAACCTTTAAGGAAGCTTGGGATAGGTTTAATGATTTGCTTAGGCAATGCCCAAACAATGATCTGGTAGAAGTGAGAGAATTGAACACATTCTTCAAGGGATTAACCCCAGAATCATCTCTGATGGTAAAAGCTTATGCAAATGGGGCTTTAAAGGATAAAAGTATTCCAGAAATGAGGGAATTATTTGATTCAATAACTGATGATGAATATTTATTCCCAAAAGCAAGAAAGACCCCCATGAGGAGACAAAGAGGAGTTCTGGACTTGGATGAAGAGACATCTTTGGAAGCCAAAATAGAGGCATTGACAAGGCAGGTTCAAACGTTGAAAGCAGTTAAAACCACCCAAGTGTTGTCTTGTGGGCTATGCAAAGGCGAACACCATACGGACAAATGTGAGCTCACACAAGAATCCGTCCAGTATATGAATAACTACAACAATAGACAACAATATGTGGATACAGGAATTAGAATGTACAAGGAACTTGAGGGCAAGGCAACCAAAATAGACAGTATTTCCAAGAGGGAGAAGCAAGTAACAGGGAGAATAGAAGGCCCAATGAGGATGACACACTCCAAAATTTTTTGGAGAAATTGGATTAGAGAACCACAATGTTGGAAGCTCAAGAGAAAAACTGGGAAGCATTCAGAAAAAACATAGAGGTGCAAATGGGCCAACTGGCCAAGGCAATTCACCAAAGACCACAGGGAATCTTCCGAGTGATACTGTACTGAACCGGAAGAGGAAGGAGGTCTGCAATGCTATCACTCTAAGATGTGGTAAGGACCTTAGTGGAAACAAAAAAGATGAGATGGAAGATATCCCAGTATAAGAGATCACGGAAGAGACAATTGTTGTGGAGGAGTCTCAGAAGGAGGATAAGGAGGAGAGTGTGAAGGCACCCGAGCCTAAAAGGAAGAGAGGGCCTCCAAGCCCATACAACTATCCAGAATATGCACCACTACCTCCCTTCCCTCAGAGAGTTCCACCCCCAACCAAAAAGGGAGCTCAATTTAAAAGGTTCATTGACATGGTTAAAAACGTCAATGTGAATGTGCCATTGTTGGATTTTGTCACAGCTGTGCCCAGATATGCAAAATTTTTGAAAGATCTATTTGCAAACAAGGAATAGATCCTTCAATGTGAGGTGCCAATTCCACTCACAGAATATAGTCAAGCCTGGATGAACAATGAGTTACCACTAAAGTTAAAGGATCCTGGAAGCTGTACAATACCATATACAATTGGTACCATATTTTCAACAAGGCCTTATGTGATCTGGGAGTAGGGATCAACTTGATGCCCCTCTCTATTGCTGAAAATGTTAGATTGGGTGTTAAGATCAAACCAGTGGCTGTGTTATTACAAATGGCTGATCGGTCCGTGACACAACCCACAGGGGTGATTGAGGATGTATTGGTATCTGTAGACAAGTTTGTTCTACCAGTCGATTTCATCATCCTAGATATGGAAGAAGATCCAAAATTTCCTCTAAACTTTGGGAGACCATTCTTGGCAACTAGGGATGCAATCATTAGAGTAAAAAGCAAAACCATTACCTTCAGAGTAAATGGAGAGCTGGTGGTTTTCAATGTGGACTATGCAATGAAATACCCCAATTCAATAGAGCAATGCTATTCTGCACACCCTGTAGAAGGTAACCCTCACATACTTGAACTTGAACATAAGCATAAGTTTTCTTTAGCTTTGCTTGAATCATCTGAGCATGAAGAGCAAGAACAACGTGAGTTTATTTTGGATGATGAAGATAATGTAATTTAAAATGGATTGCAAAATTTGATTGAATGTTGTGTGATGAACGAGATTAACTCAGAAATAAACGTTGAGAGTAATTTTGATGGAAATGCTGAAAGTGAGGAATTATGTGAAATTTTATCAAATGCTGTATCTGAAATTGATGAGAAAGTTGGTGTTGTGCCCACTGAGGTGAGGCTTGAGAATTTTGAAAGCAGGAATGAGAAGTTGATGCCTTCAATCATGAAGCTACCAAAATTGGAGTTGAAGCCACTACCACCCTATCTGAAGTATGCATTCTTGGGAGAGAATGAGACTCTCCCAGTGGTTATCTCATCCAGTTTGGAGAAATGGCAAGAGGAAAAATTGTTGAAAATCTTGAAAATGCATAAAGAAGCAATTGGGTGGACAATAGCTTATATCAAAGGGATAAGTCCCCTAGTGTTTGTATGCACAAGATATTGTTGGAAGAGGGGGCTATTCCTACAAGAGATAGGCAAAGAAGGTTGAACCCACAAATGATGAAAGTGGTAAAAAAGGAGATTATCAAGCATCTTGACTTTGGAATGATACTTCCTATCTCAGATAGTGAATGGGTCAGTCTGGTGCAATGTGTGCCCAAGAAAGGAGGAGTGATTGTGGTGACCAATGAGGCTAATGAGTTGCTAGCCACAGGATCGTTAATGCTTAGAGGGTATGCATGGATTACAGGAAGTTGAACAAAGCCACTAGAAAAGATCACTTCCCTCTACCTTTCTGATAATGTCAATATTTTGATACTTATCTATATTTAATTTGGATTATATTGACATTATTAATTGAAAAAAATTGTTGATAATTGTAGATTTATCTGAAAGAAATTGTTGGGCAGTAAAAGTGCAAGAATGGTAGAAAATGGATGCAGACACACTTTTGAGAATATTCAAACACATATTCTTAAGGGATAATTGAAGAAGTTGAATTGAATAACAAAAGGGCAAGCAACAAAGTTGGAGAAAAATTCTCCTATTTATTTGGAGAAATTCTGTCAAAGACGTATGAAGATTGAAATTGGGATTGACATTAGTTTTATGGATTTATTCCAAATAAATTATCTTTTTTAGATAATTAGATAATTATCTTTTTGAGATAATTAGATAATTCTAGCTTTTAAGGATAATTTCAGTATTTAGGGATAATTCCCACTTTTGGGGAATTAGATTAATATTAGAGAATTATTTAGTAGCTCTATAAATAGAGAGACAAGCTACAGAATAAAGGAGCCTTGAATTTTAGTTTACGTAGTTTTTAGTTTAGGCTTATTTTAAACTTTTAGTTTTCATTAGTTTTTCTTAGTTCTTAAAATAATTTTAGTTTCTACTTTCAAGTTCATCTCTACTTTACTTTCTATTTTAATTAATTAGTACATCATGAATTTCGACTTATTCAGTTCTTTTATTTCTTGTTTAATTATGTCTTTATTCTAAATTAGTTTTTCAGTTAAATTATTGATGAAATACTAATTTAATCTTGTGAGATCTAATTAGATTTAAATAAATATGTAAATATGTACCTTTTTATGCTCTATGATAGAGGGTTTATGAATTTTCTATGATTGTTGAATATTGCGCAGTATTTAATTTATTGTAGAAAAATCTAATGCCAATTAAAACGGTGGATCCGTAATTGTCCATTTAGTTTTAATAAGTGGCAAGGCTGTCATTCATCGGCAGTGGGCATAAGGGGATGGTGTGGGCATATGGCGTCCATATGAACATATCATAATCAGGTTTCTCTCATCTTAATGCTGTTAATAAATTAAATCTAATGAGGCGTCCTCTTAGATTATTTATTAATTAGAGAGTAGTTAATAAGGCGTCCTTTTAATTACCAACAAGTAAGGAGAAATGAGGTTATATCGGTGGCGTTTTCGGTAGCTATAACTGATATATTTGAATTACATGTTTAATATTTGCATCAAGGATCAAGTTATTAATTAGTGTAGATTCAATTCTTTAACTGGATTTTCTTTTCTTATTGATTAAATTATCTAGTAATCTATTTTATTTATTTGTTTCTAATATCTTTTTGTGACAAGTTTGAAGGAAAGTTACAACCGTTCCCTAAGGATAGTTGGATTCCTATTTTATTACTTCCTTGATGGATATTCCGGATACAATCAAATTACCATTGATCCAAAAGATCGGGAGAAAACCACATTCACTTGCCCCTTTGGGACATACGCTTTTAAGAGAATGCCCTTTGGTCTATGCAATGCACCAGCCACATTTCAATGTTGTATGATGGATATATTCCAGGACATGGTGGAGGATATCAAAGAAATCTTCATGGATGACTTTTCGATTTTTGGAATGACTTTTGAAAATTGTTTGGAAAATTTGTCACTGGTACTAAAGAGGTGTGTAGACACCAACTTGGTTCCGAACTGGGAGAAATGCCAGTTTATTGTAAATGAAGGTGTTGTACTGGGACACAAAATTTCCAAAGTTGGGTTGGAAGTTGATATGGCCAAGGTGGAAGTAATAGCTAAACTTCCAGCACCAACCAATGTGAGGGGAATGAGGAGCTTCATGGGGCATGCTGGCTTTTACGGAAGGTTTATCAAAGATTTTTCAAAAATAGCCAAGCTTTTGTGTGCATTGCTAGAGAAAGACGCACAGTTCATTTTTTGATGAGGAATGCAAAAAAGCTTTCGAGCTATTGAAAATGAAGCTAGTGGAAGCACCAGTAATAGTCATGCCAGAGTGGGAAGAACCATTCGAAATAATGTGTGATGCAAGTGACTATGCTGTGGGAGCTGTGTTGGGACAGAAGAGAGCCAAAATTTTTCATGCCATTTACTATGCAAGCAAGATATTAAATGGAGCTTAATTGAACAATACCACTACAGAAAAAGAGATGTTAGCTGTGGTATTCGCTTTTGACAAATTTAGGGCCTATCTGTTGGGATCAAAGGTGATAGTCCATACAGATCATGCGGCACTCAAGTATCTTATGTTAAAGAAGGGGTCTAAACCAAAACTTATCCGTTTGGTTCTTTTGCTACAAGAATTTGATGTGGAAATCAAGGATAGGAAAGGTTGTGAAAATGTGGTAGCAGACTACTTGTCTAGGCTTGAGTTGGGGACATTGAGTGAGGACCAGCTACAAATGTGGATTAAAGAGAATTTCCCAGATGAACAAATTTTCAGGATCCACACTCAAGATTTGCCATGGTTTTCTGAGATAGCCAATTTTGTAGTCGCAGGGCAACTGCCACAAAACTTCTCCAGTGAGCAAAGAAAGAGATTAAGACATAATGCTAGATACTATTTTTGGGAGAGTGGAAGTTTGTACAAAAGGTGCAATGATTAAATCATAAGAGGTGTATACCGGAAGAAAAAAATGAAGAGATTCTGCGAGCTTGTCATGAATCACCCTTCGGGGGACATTTTGGAGGAACAAGAAGTGGGTATAAAATTCTATAGTCTGGTGTTTATTGGCCACATATCTTCAAGGACTCAAAGCTGTGGGTGAGCCAATGTGAGAGATGCCAACGAGTTGGAAATATTTCGTACAGAGATGAGATGCCTCGGCAATAATGTGTTGGAAGTAGATTTGTTTGATGTATGGGGCTTGGACTTTATGGGACCATTTCCACGCTCTTGTGGGAATGAATATATCTTGGTGGCTGTGGACTATGTGTCCAAGTAGGTAGAAGCTGTAGCCTTACCACATAGTGACAGCAGGAGTGTTTTAAGATTTGTCAAGAGAAACATCCTTAACAGATTTCGAACTCCTCGAGCCATCATCAGTGATGGAGGAAGTCACTTTTGCAATAAGGTTTTCAAAGCTCTCTTTGCAAAGTATGGGGTGCAGCACAAGGTCTCCACAGCCTACCACCCCCAAACAAATGGGCAAGTAGAGGAAACCAACAGAGAGATTGAGACGATATTGAAAAAAGTGGTAAACCCTGGAAGGAAGGACTGGGCACTCAAATTAGATGATGCACTGTAGGCTTCCATGACAGCCTATAAAACTCCAATTGGAGCTTCACCATTTAGGCTGGTATTTGGAAAAGAATGTCATCTCCCAGTTGAATTAGAGCACAAAGCTTATTGGGCAGTGCAAAAGCTTAATATGGATTTGGATTTGACTCAGGAGGCAAGGATGATGATGCTGAATAAATTGGGTGAATTTATTTGGAACTCCTATGTCAATGCAAGCCTCTATAAGGAACGTACAAAGAGATGGCATGATGCCAAAATCAAAGTGAAAGAATTTGAAGTGGGACAACAAGTGCTAGTATATGAGTCCAGGTTGAGACTTTTCCTTGGCAAACTGAAATCCAGATGGGTTGGACCCTTCACTATCACCAAGATTTTTCCTTATGGAGTGGTTGAAGTGCAAAATGAGTCTTCAGGAGTATGTTGGAATGTCAATGGACACAGAGTAAAAATTTTCAAGTCTGTTGAGGAAGATAAGGGACAAGCTCAGTTCCTTGATGGAACTTCCTCTTGATCCTACTCCTTTATGTCTGGTTGAGGATAATAAACCAAGCGCTGTGTTGGGAGGCAACCCAACCATTTTATTTCATGTTTTCGTCATTTCTGTATTTCCTTTAGTAGTAATGTTGTTCTAATAAATAAGTGAACCTCACTTTTCCTTGTCTTATCATGTGTAGGAAGAGCTGAAGAGGACAAAATAGAAGCTGAGCAACTGGATTAGAAGTGCATACTAGTTGAGTACAAATCATCCAAAGAAGCTAGAAAAATTTTATCAGGAAGTCACGAGCCAGAAAAGATGAACATGCAGAGAATCTTCTCTACACTGACAAAAAGCAAGAATAAAATCTGAGGTTTGGCATAGAGTGCAGACATAGAATATTTGATTCTTCTGAATTTCTAGGCTTTGAGTTTTGAATGTAATTACTAATACAAAGGAAATTTTGAGCTGAACATTTTTGTCTGAGTTGTGCAGTGAAGAATAAAATCAATCAAGAAGGAAGGGCAGTCGCATACATGCATCACTGCATACGACACTTCAATCACTTCATGCATGCTTTGTCTGAGACTGTGAAGAAGAAATGAATAATGCATGAAATGATTCTGTGAATTGTAAATGCCACCAATTCGGTCCCACCAATTTTGTTTGGTAGTGCAATTGATTTGAAGTGGCCGAATGTTGCACAAAAGGATTGACTAGACTACTCATGATTTTGTTTGCATGCATTTTGTTATCTAGCATCTTGCTTTCTAATCCAATCACATGTCCTTGTCTTTTAGCTTGCATATAGCCAAATCATGCGTAGAAACTTCACTATAAATGCTGAGAATTTTGTATGAAGCTTCACCACCCCTTGCATGCATTAAAATCTATCATCACCTGTACGCTATTGTGCTCTCGGCCGAGTGAAGAAAAGCCAGAAGGAGAAAACCATTTTCTGAATTCAAGGGCTGCACAAGCTTACTTTCTAATTTGCATTGCAATTGTGTTAATCTCTAAACAAGTAAGTCTTCCCATCTTGTACACCAATGGAGTTTAACCATGGAATTTTATGGCCAAATTGGTGAGGTTTAAATGATAAATGCATGAGTTGAAATTTCATGTTAAAACGTGAAAGTAATGTCATAATGTGTGCTAGAAGTGTACAGTGTGCTTGAATCCTAATGTGAAACTTGAATTTTGGCATAACTATCCAAAGATAATTCAAGTTGCCATGAACTGAATGGAAAACTTCAATGATTAACACATGAGCATGAAGTGGAACAGCTTGCTAAATTGAGTCTCACCCGTAATTTGTATAACCTGTTTTAATTTTCTAGTTAACTCTTTCATCGATTTGGTGAACATAATGCTGAAACCCCATCGTTAGCCCATAAAGTGCAACTGTTGATCAGTGGATGTACCTTGCTTAATTCTAATTTTTCGCAGACTCATGGCATATGGGAACGATGATTACGCCATGTTTTTCCAAGAGACCTTGGACAGCTCGGACGCTTTGGACTTAGACACGGATTACACTCCGGAAGAACCATAACATTTTGTGAATGACAAAGAAAAAAGACAATTTGACAGATCCATCTTCAGGCACGTCTTTGTGGAACGAGAGTTAGAGGCCCCGTCACACACATTTGAAGAAGCCATTCGCTTCTACAAATAGGGACCCCTAACGTTAGCCCGAGCCATATCCAATGTAGAGATAGCAAGGGAATTTTATGCTAATGCCAATGCAAGTGACTCCAATGAGATCACCCACCAA
Organism: Ophiorrhiza pumila; assembly: GCA_016586305.1. Taxonomy (NCBI): domain Eukaryota; kingdom Viridiplantae; phylum Streptophyta; class Magnoliopsida; order Gentianales; family Rubiaceae; genus Ophiorrhiza; species Ophiorrhiza pumila. The sequence goes on along the minus strand of BLIW01000008.1, from coordinate 5,154,649 downwards.
GGAGTGTACCTGAGAGGAACATATCTCAACGTGACAAGCCGCATAATCAACCAGCACTACGAGCTACCTGACTACCGAACGATGAATTTGGCCAATTAGTAGAGGCAGAAAACACGAACCACTTGTTAGAATCTGTCAGATTACCGGGGGCTACATAGGTGCGGAATGCACGATCAGAGGCAATATATGTGTCAACAAGTGATTTATCAGCTGAAGCAAGAATGTGGCTATTGTTCATAAATTCAAGGTTCATGCCTACCATACAAGCTACCAAAGCAACAAGAGAAAGAATCATTCTCATCTATTCCATACAGCATAGAATGACTATTGATGTGGGACGTGTGATCATATGGTATATTAATCGTGCACAACAATCCAAAGCCACCCCAATATTTTTCCCCCTTTTACTATCACAAATAGCAACCAGGCAGGGAATCGAAATTACTCCAACAGAATATTGCCAACAGTCCTTGGGAGTCATGGGAAAACCTCAGTGGCAGAGCTACCTCAAAATCGAACGAAAAGAAAGGCTCCGCTGCAATGCTTAAAACAGGGCAGTTTCTTTCCCCTTTTCTCACAATGGGGACCATTGCAATTTTCAAGTGTGGGGGGGGAGGGAGAGAGAAGTGGTTGATGCTTGGGTGTTGTGGGTTATGATGTTATGCTTGTTGCTTTGGTTGGCCATAATTGAAGTTTATGTTGTGGTTTGTTAGGCCTAGTGCATTTGATTTAAATTTTACGTTGTTATGTTGCTATGTGTTAGGGGATATGGAGGTGGTGTTTAGTATATTAATATCATATAGAAGATGTGCTTTGTGTGTTGTTGTTGGGAAGAAAAATAGGCAGTGATTAGCACTAGCCTTGTTATGTGTTTTCTATTCTTTAATTGCGATAAATGTGAAGTGTGTTGTTGTGTTGTGCGAATACTGTCTCTATCCAATTAGCACAATAGCATTTCCAATACAGTAGCACTTCCAATATCATCATCAAACCCATCAATTGTTACTCAGTTGTTGATGTTTGCAAAATTTTTAGTTTACAGCCTTTCGTTGATACATGCAAAGTTGTTGGCTACAGTGAGATGTTAAAGTAAGATAGAGACGCCAGCAATTTATTTGACATAGGAGAGAACCTATGTATCTCTTAACCTGTATGTGCACTCTACTTGTAAACACTTATTTTTGCATTCTAGATATATAGTCTATTGAATACACACATGAACATGGAAGTTTGGGAAGGGATGTGAACAAAAGAAAGAAAAGCCATAGGCAAATACAAGGAAAAAATAGCCATAGAACCCTGGCAGCCAAGCACCAATGTGCGGCATGAACTTGAAAAGAAAACATCTTGCACCAATATGCATAAGAAAAAAGGAACAACCCTCAATGAGCATACAAAGAAAAATGCATTCCTTATCTTAAATGTGAAGTGTTTATGTGTGTGGACAAAAGGATTGTAATGCACAAATTACTATGTAAGTGTTTGCTTGAGTACTTTGCATAAACAAGAAGAGGGGACGTAAAAACTCTCAGCACACACAGCACGCTGGCGATTTGGTCTTTATTCGTTGCACTTTAATTGATAACGAGCATGATGTAGACGAACTGTGAACTTGTGCGCCAATGAATCAATTTTGGCATGCGAAACATTTTAAGGATGAATGATGATGATATAGAAAGTGTTAAATGTGTAAGTGGATAAAGATAGTGTGATTGTTTTACTTTGCTCGAGACTAGCAAAGGTTTAAGTGTGGGGGGTTGAGAAGTCGGGTTTGTACAGACTTATTTTCTTTTCTTACTTGATCTTCTGTATGATATTCTAGTGGAAACGGTACTTCGTGAATGACTTTTGGGCAACAATGTTCATATGTGCAAAATGACTAAGTGTTGTGAAACATTATGCAATGTGGTATGATTTTTGCGTATGAATGTGGAAACAAGCACACACTTGATCCTTGCACTTTAAAGAAGTCTCTCAAGCACTACATGAGAGTTCCAGCAAATAAGCACAAAATACACAACTCACATACACACTAAGCACACAACACATAACACACACACCAAACACACACACACATAGGCGCCCGCACACACACAACACGGGCGCCCGCCCTGCACACACACGTACCCCACAGACACATATGCACGCTACGCCCGTATATGCACACACGACGGGCGTCTAGGCACCCGCCCACGCAAACCCACACTCTCACCTCACTTTGTGCACTCACACTCTTCTGCACACTTAGTCTTGCATTCACTCACTTAGTCTTGCACTCACTTGCACATTTACACTAATTGCATGCATTTCACCACACTCACACTTCCGCATGCACTTAGCACATACAGCAACACTCAAACACAGCTACTCATAGGTACACCACATGTTTGATGAATTGCAAACTTAATGCTTAAGGTAACGCTTCAATCAGATGACCTCACTTTATTAGCTGGCTAACTCTTGTAGACACATGGAGAAATCTCATTCCAATTAAAGCTCTCAGCTACCATAATAGAGACACGTCATTGAGGAGAAATTATAAAAGGAAAAGAAGAAGGTTGAATCAAAGAAGAGCCCGGTTCGGGATTTTCTAGAAAGGAAATCAATTCAAAGAGAAAAATCCACCGGAGAAGAAAGAATCAGACACCATAACAGAGAGAGAGGAAAACACCATAGATTATACACTTGTTCCACTCTTTGTAATTACTGGATCTGAGTCGATCAACATGATCGGCTAAATTTAGAGTGTTGTCTTGAGGGTTTCATATGTATGGATCTTGACTTGTTTGAGACAATTGAATTGATTTTATCTGTGTTCGTTATTGTTTCTTATTCATTACATGTTAGATTCAATGGGCTTGCCTGACTTTGTTTAAATCTATACTTTACCTGTGGTATCCACTGACGTCAGTGTGAATCTACTAAAGGAACTTGCATTTGACATGAATTGAATCAGGAATATTCTTGCATGAGCCTCATAGATCTGGTTGCTTCGTGATTTTATTTGTGCGATACCCACTGACAATTAAGATCAAATTCATAGAAAAAACTTGAGATCACTCTAGTAGAACAATTTGAATGCTTGAATTAGTTTGCTGCCCTACCAAGGAAGATAACTGAGAATGGAACTAGGATTGTTGTACAGAGTAGAGACCTGGGTACTTAATTTGTGCCAAGGACTTGCCCTACCAAGGGAAGTCTGAAGAGTTTTGTGAAGTGGAATTGTGAGAACCACCAGGTTAATCGATTTCATGACACTAGCAGAATAGTCTCCTCATGCATATACACAAGTCAGTGATAATATGTAGAGATCCTTACTGATTGTTCCTCCTCAAGGCAATACCACTCCTTTCCAGTGTTTCATTCCTTGCTTTACATTCAATTCTTGCATTGTGATTGTTTAGTTCTATCTATTGATCAACAACGTGACACAACCCTCTCTCTGTGAGAACGATCCCATTCACCGCTACTACATAATTTTTAGTGGATTGGGTTAAATTGGAGAGCTGCGACACTCGCGACCATTAAAAAGTTTGAAAAATGTCCATTTGTTGTGTGCTATAACACACGTTTTTTTGGCCAAAATTGCAAGTCTAAAATTTTTTAGGTTAATGTCCATTTTTGTGTCGTATTTTTCTTTCATCTTACTTGGCGATGTGCTATCTATTTAATGGTGATAAAAATAAAGTTAGAAATATTTTTCATTTTTTATGGCACAAGATTTTTGCTCAAAATAGTAAATCTCAAAAATTTACCGTTAGTGGCCATTTTTATGCCTTTTCACTCATATCAAATGATTATGTGCTGTCTAATGAATGGTGTCGAAAAAGAAAAATTAAAAAAATTTAAAATGTACATTTTTTGTGGGTTATAACACACATTTTTTTGCCAAAATGGCAAATTTCAAAAATTTTCTGTAAATGTCCATTTCGTGTCGTATTTTGCTCTCATCTCAATTGGCTATCTAGTGAACGGTTTTAAAAAAAAGTAAGTTAGAAATATTTTTCTGTTGTTATAGCACAAGATTTTTTTCTGAAACAAAAAATCTTAAAAACTTGCCATCGATAGCCAATTTTGTGCCATTGTTTTGCACATATCAAATGACGATGTGCTATCTAATGAATGGTATAAAAAAGAAAAGTTAAAAATTTTGAAAAATGTCAATTTTTTGTGGGTTATGCACACATTTTTTTGGTCAAAATGGCAAGTCTAAAATTTTTTTTGTCAATGTCCGCTTTCATTTTGTATTTTGCTCCCATCTCAATTGACAATGTGATATCTAGTAAATGAGGTTAAAAAAATAAAGTTAGAAATATTTTTCATTTGAAAGCACAAGATTTTTGCCCAAGATGGCAAATCTCAAAAAGTTGCTTTCGGTTGCCGTTTTGTTCCACTTTTTGCACTTATATCAAATGATGATGTGCTATATAATGAATAGTGTAAAACAACTGAGAATGTTACAAATGACCATTTTTTTTAGGTGATGGCATACGTTTTTTTGACCAAAATGGCAAGTCTAAAAACTTTTCTGTCGATGTCCATTTTTGGGTTATATTTTGCTCCCATCTCAATTGTCGATGTGCTACATAGTGAATGGTATTTAAAAAATAAGAGAAAGAAATATTTTTCATGTGTTATAACACTAGATTTTTGCATAAAATGACAAATCTCATAAACTTACTGTCGACGGCTATTTTCGTGCCCTTTTTTGCACCCGTAACAAATTGCAATGTGATATCTAATGAATAGTGTGAAAAAAAAAGAAAGTTAAAAAATTTTGAAAAATGACCATTTTTTGTGGGTTATAACACACATTTTTTTGACTAAAATGGCAAGTCTAAAAAATTTTCTAGCAATGTACATTTTCATGTCATATTTTGCTCCAATCTCAATTAGCGATGTGATATCTAGTGAAATGTGTTTTAAAAAAAAAGGAAGTTAGAAATATTTTTAATGTGTTATATCACAAGATTTTTGTCCAAATTGACAAATCTCAAAAACTTGCCGTCGGTAGCCATTTTCGTGTCATTTTTTGCACTTATATCAAATGACGATTTGCTATCTAATGAATGGTGTAGAAAAAAAAGGGAAAGTTAGAAATTTTAAAAAATTTTCATTTTTTGTGGGTTATAACACACGTCTCTGATACCATCTCAATTTGCGATTGCTTTCCTAGAAATATTTTTCATGTGTTATAGTACAAGATTTTTCCCTAAAAAGGAAAATTTTAAAAACTTGTCGTTGTTGACCATTTTCTTTTCTTTTTTGCACTCATATCAAATGACGATGTGTTATCTAATGAATGATGTAGAAAAAAGGGAAAGTTAAAAATTTTTTAAAATGACCATTTTGTGGGTTATATAGCATATATGTTTTTGGCCAAAATGGCAAGTCTCAAAATTTTTTTGTCAATTTCCGTTTTAGTGTCGTGTTTTGCGCCCCACTAAATTGGTGATGTGCTATCTAGATAACGGTGTTAAAAAAAGAAAGTTAATAATATTTTTCATGTGTTATAGAAACGTCAAATCTCAAAAACTTGCCATTAATGGCCATTTTCGTGCCTTTTTTGCACTAATATCAAATTACGATGTGCTATCTAATGAATGGCGTAAAAAAAAATAGAAAGTTAGAAATTTTTAAAAATGACCATTTTTTATAGGTTATAGCACACATTTTTTTAGTTGTTCTTGGTCTTCCATAATTCCATTTCATAAGGAAAGGGAATTGAAAAGATACAAATTCCTTTTAGTTCATTTGTGCTCGGGGAAAGATCAAGGTGTTTATGCCTATTTTGATCCAAACTTTTTTCCAAGTCTTCTTTTTGCATTGAAGAAATGTGTTTTGCCAGTTCAAATTGCTAAGATCAAGCCTGAACTCTCAGTCTTGCTATTTTTTACCTTCTATAGTGGCACTTCCAAGAATTGCTTCTTATTGTTACCTCATCTTGAAAAGTATATAATGTTCATGTTTGCTTGTTATATTAGCCTAGTTATTCATGTTTGATTTGGGATCTTTAATCAGGACGAATGATCTTCCAAGTATTTCCCAAACATGGAACTTGAAGAACAGCTTTCTAGTAGTCCGAGACCGTCCAGGGATGATGAAGTATTATCCTCTAGAAATGAGCATGTAAAAATTCAAGGATCTGGATCCTGCAATAAAGGGTATGTTCACATCCTACAGGCCAAAGGAATTTCAAGTCTTTATTCAAATTTTAATCTTTACCACCTCTACAAACCATCTCATGCCACATAACCATTGTTATGCATATATACTGAATGTTTTCCTTTAATATTCAAATTACCAAGAATGATATTCTTGGTAAACAAAATAGGAGTCTTATCTGTAAAAAGCAAACACTAAGTCAAAAAGATGATTTGATTAAAGACTACGCATAGTGTTGTGATGTTGAGCACTTAGGGTTTGTTTGATAGTTTGAAAAACTTCGAAAGGGTAAATGTAATTTGCCTTAGAAAATTTGATTAATTAAAGTTAAATTAACAATATGAATAATTTATTGCTTTGAAATGTAAAATTGTAACAGTTATGAAAGTTAAAATTGTAGTAGTTTTTTAAACTTTTTGGCATAGTGATGTCATTATATGAATTTGAATATCAGACATTTTTTTTTTAATGTTACAACTTGTTTATCTTTTTAAATTAAAAAATAATTAGCATCCACATTCACAATGTTTTAAATAGTTACTTCGCATTTTTGTTTAGAGTTAATTGCTAATTACCCCTTGTAGTTTACAAAATTGACTAGTTACCTACCTTTGGTTTAGAAACATGCAATTCACCTCCTATAATTTGACTTTTTTTGCAAAACTAACCGAGCTCTTCTGACCTAGCAGTTTTCAGCGTGAAATCAACCTAACTAAATTTGTACTTGATGATTAATGTATTTAATAAAAGAAATGACAAATATAACCTTAAAAGTGTTATTAAATACAGCTCTATCATCTTCTTCATCTCACCATCTTCTTCTTCTTACCATCTTATTTCCTTCGTTTATGGAAGATTACACCATCAATTTTATAAACTTGGTCTTGGAATTGTTTCTGTATAAATTGGGTCATGGAATTAATTATGAAGAAGATTGTTTATGAAGAGGATGATTGAAGAAGCATGAAACTGAGTTTTGAGTAAAGCATATTTATTAGTCCCTTTCCTCTTTTTTTTACCAGAAAATTCAATTTTTCACACTCAAATTACAAAAAATTAATTGGCAATTGAAGACCTTTGCTTCTTGTTGCAGCTCAAAAACTCACCTCGAGAAACTTACTGATCGAGCTGAAATAATCCGAGCTCCAAGCAATGAATTTGTGTTTATCTGCAAAACAGGATGATGTTAGAGCAAAGTCCCGAGGTGATCCCCGGGAGTTCTACTCTGATGCCAAAGTCAATAGTTTTGTTGTGGTTGTAATAATCATAATAATCCCTTATTTGGTCAAAACGTATGAATATATAAAACTTGAAAATATGTTACCGTTGTATACTGTTTTACCGTTCCTTATTGCTCGGAGATTTATTGGGAACACATCTTTGACTGATTCTTTACATTCAAATCACGTCTTAATATTGTTATATCAATAGCTCCTCAAGTAGGTATAAATGGCATTTGCTCCGTCTTGAAACAATCTTCAGAAAAATCCGAGCTGACTTCCTTGAGAACTGGAAACAACACCAAACTTAATGACTTGAAGTCTTTCTTGAAAACTGGAAACAACGTCAAATTTGACTTCATTGAAAACTGGAAACAACATCCAGTTGACTTCTTTGAAGACTGGAAACAACACCAAGCTGGATGACTTGGAACATTGATAACACCACTTATTCAATTTTTCCGAAACGCACAATTAAACACTGGCACGCATTTTCATTCGAAATAAACGTTATCCATAACGAATGGATTGCTCTTAATTACTTTTAAAATTTGACATCAATATACCGACGGATCATCCTCCCAATCGTAATTCTCCTTCAAATTTCAAACTTCCCCTCATCTATATATCTAGTAGATTCCACTTATCCTATCATATCCACCACTTCATCATTCTGGAATTTATAAGTACCAACAGAGGCCTTTCTTTTCATCATCTTCTCTAAACTATCTTCAAGATTCTTCCATTTTCTCTAGGTATGTCTTCTAAAGAACACTCCAATTCCTCTGAACATATTAAATCAGCTAGCTACAGGGAACCCTCAGCCATCAGTTCACAAACTCCTAGCATTAGCTTAGAGTCGGCAGGAAATGGAAATAATAGCAAGGATGAAATTAGAAACCCTTCTCTTGATTCACAACCCAATCAACCAAGTGGTTCACCTTCTCAAGCCCATAGTGCTTCAGTAATGTCTTTCCCAACAGGAGCTACCCTTAGGCGATCTCTTAGGCGTCAACAGAAAGCTTTCATCGTCCCTTCTAATACTCCCGCTGAAACTACCGAGGTAGAAATGCCCGAGCAGGATGAGCCTTCAGATACTGAAGTCACAGAGAGCCTCCTTGCTAATTCTATCTCGTCTATTTTAACTCAAAAAAATGTCAGTCGTATAGTAAAAAAATATTTTATCCCTGACCATATCATAGTTCAAACTCCGAGCAAAACTGACCGAGCGACCAATCCTCCACGAGGACATGTAGCTATTTACAAACATCATCTTCAGGCAGGTTTGCGTCTCCCAATTACAAGGTTACTTTTAGGAGTATTAGATCACTATAGGGTTAGCTTGAGTCAGCTTACCCCAAATTCCAATAGAACCGTGGTCGGCTTTGAACTGGTATGTAGATATGAAAAAGTTGCTATCAGTTTGCCCTTGTTTAGGCATTTTTTCTCTTTAAAGACTTTACCCAACGAGATAAGATGGTTTTACTTTAACCGCAAACCCAATAAAGCTTCTTTTCTTCACAAGTTTCCCAGTTCAATTCATCACTGGAAAGAGCGGTTTTTCTTTGTGAGTACTGAATTCATTGGCCAAAATCGGCCTTAGAGGATAACTAGCAGAATAACTGACCGAGAGCCTAAGAAATTTTATGACATAGGTGAAGAGCAGACCTTAGAGTCTTTAGGTGTTTGTTTTGATGTTTCTAGATGGTCTGAAAAAATTCTGATTCAAGGTGGCTTGAGCTCGGCAACTCCTGGTCCCAAGTATAAAGGTTCAAAGGATAGACAGGGAAATGAACGTGAGTACCTTACCTTTTATTTTTCCTTTTTGATCATCTTATTCTGATATTTTCCTGATGCATTTATCCTTGCAGTAATGGACCTCGGTCAACTCATCCAAGCAGGTTTCAGTAAGCGCTCTATCACGGCTTCCTCCTCAGGGAAATCGAGTGAAGACACTTCAGCACCAGTGGAGACTCCCGACCTAGAGGTTCTGTCAGAAGCCCCAGCCCCAGCGATTCCTGTCACAACAAAGCCTCCATCGGGACTTCCTCCTTTACCTCGGGAGAAAAAGACCAGAGCTTGGAAAAGGAATGTACCGCCCTCGTTCAGCTCAGAAGATAGAGGGGGTAAACGAGGAAGTTCCGCTGCTGGTTCAGCTTCCATCCTTCCATATGATTTTACTCAACATGCCGAGTTCGAATTTCTTTCCCAATTATCTTCTAAAACAGTGCCTATTTCTTATGTCCCTGTCTCTCATCCTGGTGGTCAGTTCTGCCCGGGATGGAATTTTAACCGAAATTCTAGATTGATTACCCCACTTCCTCACATTAGTGGCTCAGTCAAGGTCTTCCCCCCCGAGATCAAAATTCTGTAAGGCAGCTCAATAATGAAAAGCTGATAAATGCCTTGGCTATCTCTGCTTCTCAGGTATGAATTTTGACTTATCGCTTTAAGCTCATACATATATTTCTCATTCTGCTCTAATATGTGTATTTTTGCAGAGCACAGTTTTGTCCAACCAAGCTATAGAGGTCATCCGGGCTACTGAGCACTCGGCCTCTTTGCGATCTGATCTGGAAGCAGAGAAGAAGAAAGTCTCTAACATGGAGAGTAGGATTGTTTCGTTAGAAAAGGAAGTTAATAAGCAGAGAGATTTGGAAACAACCACTCGCCAAGGACTTAACTTTGTAAGAGCCGAGCTGACAACTGAAAAGACTGAGGTGGCAAATCTCCGAGCTAGAGTGCAGACACTCAGTTCGTCATGCCTCAAATGGCATTCTCAATTTAAAGACATGGAGTGTCGGTATAATTTCCACAAAGGGAGTGGCTCCAGTCAAACTGTGGAGAACTTTCTGAGGTCGGAGGATTACGCTCGACTTCTTGTATAATTCAATTTACCTGTCACTCACTATGGCTACAGTGAAGCTGTCAAAGCTATCCAAGAGCAATATCTGCCTAATAAGACTCTTGGCTAGCTGGGTTATGATGCTGATGCTGCTGCAAAGATTACTGCGAAGTTTAGAGAGTTAGTCGGTGGGGAGCTGGACTTTTCCCTAAATCAGTATATTCCTTCAACTTCTCAATTTGAAATGCCCAAAGTGGGTCTATCCGAGCTGGTGAAGGATGATGAAGGAAGCCAGTCTTGAAGACATTTCTAGTTGTTACTCTTCTGTTTTTAATTTTAAGCTTTAATCCTTTGCGGATTAATCTAGTGTTTTGTTTTATTTGAGAATAATGAAACTGCTATCTTGTACTCCTGTTCGGAGATTATTTTAGTACTTTCTTTCCTAAAGTTTCTTTGCTTCTTCGCTATTTTTAGCAAGGAATTTACTTCTGGAATTTTGCAAAAGTTAGTCGCTTCTTCTCGGAGATTTTTATATACAAGGTTTCCTTTCCTAAAGTTTCTTTGTTTCCTCTTGACTTTTTACAAGGAATTCACTTCGAGAATTTTGTATAAATTAGCATTTCTTCTCAGAGATTCTTCCCGGAGATTATATTAAATATAGAATTTCATTTCCTGAAGTTTCTATGTTTCCTTTCCTCAAGGAATTCACTTCGGGAATTTTGCATAATTGTTTTATAGGTTTTCACAAAGATCTTTTCTCCGGAATTGCCATAACAACAGCAAGAAACTTTATTGAAATAAGAATCAACTTATTACATCATAAAAAAATAATGTTTTACTAATAATACTTCCTCAAATTCTAAAACTTTCAAGTTCTTGGGATAGATCTCCCATCCATTCTTGACAACGTTCAGTAGCCTTTCTCAGAGACATCTACCACTTTGTAAGGACCTTCCCATTAAGGGTCTAACTTCCTTTTTTTCCCGACCCGACTTGCTTTTACTTTTCTGAGAACAAGATCACCAGCTCGAAAAAACTGATTCTTCACTCTTTGATTATAATACCGAGCTACTTCTTGCTTGTACTTAGCGTCTTTCAGCTGTGAGCATATCCTTTTCTCTTCCAATGCATCCAAATTCTCTCGGAGTCCTTCTTCGTTTTTACCCGAGCTGAAGAATAAAATTTTGGGAATTGGAACTCCTATTTCAGCGGGGATGACTGCTTCGGTACCATATGTCAAACTGTAAGGGATTTCACCTGTGGCTGTTTTTGGAGTGGTACGATACGACCACAATACCATTGGCAGATGTTCAACCCAATTTCTACTAGCTCGTCCTAATCATGTTTTCAGGCCTTGCAATAATATACGATTAGTTACCTCTGCCTGCCCATTAGTCTGGGGATGAGCCACCGATGCGAAGTTCTGTTTGATTCCCAAAGAAGAACACCAAGACTTAAACGGTTCCTCACCAAATTGTCTTCCATTATCTGAAATTATAACCCCTGGAATTCCATGCCTGCAGACTATATTCTTCCAGAAGAACTTTACCACGTTCTTCCCTGAGATGATTGCTAATGGTTCAGCATCCACCCATTTAGTAGCGTAATCCACCGCCACTATGAGATATTTTACCCGACCTGCCCCCTCGGGGAAATGACCGATTAGGTCTTTTTCCCATTAATAGAAAGGCCAAATATACATAGTCGAGTTTAGTGGTACCTGAGGACTGTGCGTCGTCATAGCAAACTTCTGACACCTCTCGCAAGTTCTCACTACTTGAGCTGCATCTTCATACATAGTCGGCCAAAAATACCCGAGAAGAGTAGCTTTTTTAGCCAACATTCTAGACCCAATGTGTGAACCACATATACCTTCATGTATTTCACGAAGTAGATAATGAGCTTGTTCTGAGTCTACACATCGCAATAAGGGTTTGAGGTACCCCCTTTTGTATAGAATTCCATCCTTAAGAAAGTACCAAGGTGCACACATACGAATCTGTCGAGCTGCTGCCTTATCGTTGGGAAGAATTCTTGACGTCAGGAACTTTGATATAGGAGTCATCGAATTTTCTGAATCCGCTATGTCCATTACCGCTGCAACCATTATGCTCCGATTCAGCCGTGATTCCACAAACACATGTTTGTTCAAATGTGCCAAGTTGGATGAAGCTAACTTACTCAAAGCATCTGCTCTTCTATTTTGTGACCTCGGAATCTTGTGAATAGCAAACTTCTTAAATTTCTCTGTCATTTTCCGGACGAGCTCTGCATATCTTTTCATCGTAACATCTTTGATAGCATATCTCCCCGAAACTTGCTCAACTATCAGTTGAGAATCACTGTAGGTTTCTATTTGACGAGCTCCAACTGATAAAGCCAATTCAGGCCTGTTATGAGCGCCTCATATTCTACTTCGTTGTTGGAGGCCAGGAATTCAAACTTCAGTGCATAGGTCAATTCATGATTTTTGGGGCTTATTAGTACTAGCCCGGCTCCTGACCCTTCTCTTGCTACAGCTCCATTAATAGCTTCCAACCTTTATTATCATCTTGCTCAGCCTTTTTCAATTCCAACGTTGAGTTTTCATTTTCCTTTCGAGACATCTCAGTTATAAAATTGGCTAATGCCTGGCTTTTGATTGCGGTTTGGGGTTTGAAAGTAATATCATATTCCCTGAGCTCAATAGCCCACTTGGATAATCGTCCGAATGCTTCAGGTCGGTATAATATCTGACGAAGGGGTTGATCAGTTAAAACACAAATCGGATGTGCCTGGAAATGTGGCCTCAATCTCTGAGTTGCGAAGACTAAGGATAAAACCAGCTTCTCAATTTCCGGGTACATCTGTTCAGCCCCTTGTAAAGCCTTATTCACAAAATATACCGGTTTCTGTACACCTTCATCCTCTCGGACCAGGACTGCACTTAATGCTTGTTCTGCCACCGCCAGATATAAAAATAAGACTTCCCCTACTGTAGGAACAGACAGAGTGGGAAGTTGCTTCAAATGTTCCTTGAGAGATTCAAAATACTTCTGACAATCTTCATTCCATTTGAAATCCTTTGCCGATTTTAGGAGCATGAAAAAGGGTAATCCTCTTTCGGCTGCTCGAGACAAAAACCTGTTCAAGGCAGCCATGCAACCCGTCAACTTCTGTACTTCTTTGATGTTTTTGGGAGCTTCTATAAAAATTATCGCTTCCAACTTCTTCGGGTTGGCTTCAATTCCTCTTTTTGATACCATGAAACCCAAAAACTTTCCCTAGCTTAAGCCAAATACACATTTCTCGGGATTTAGTTTTAAACTGACCTCCCGTAGGGTCAGGAATGTTTCTCTGAGATCATCTAACATTTCTGTTTCCATCTTGCTTTTAATTACCATATCATCGATGTAGACCTCTAAATTTCTCCCGATTTGGCCTTTGAAGATCTGATTCACCAAACATTTGTAGGTAGCCCCCACGTTTTTCAAACCGAAAGGCATCTTTTTATAATAGAATGTTCCTTGGTCTGTGACGAAGGCGTTCTTTTCTGCGTCAGCTGGATTCATCAAGATCTGGTGATATCCCTTATAAGCATCAAGAAAGCACAGCATTTCAAATCCCACTATAGCACTTACAATCTGATTGATGGAAGGCAGAGGATAACAGTCTTTTGGACATGCTCGGTTTAAATCCGTGAAGTCAATGCACATTCTCCATCAATCATCTACTTTCTTCACCATTACTGGATTGGGGATCCAGGTCGAATATTTTACCTCCCCCCAGAATCCCGACCTGCAGCAGTTTTTCAACCTCCTCCTGGATGACCAGCCTTTGCTCATGTGCGAAATTCCTTTTCTGCTGTTGGACTGGCTTGACATCAATTTGAATGTTCAATAAATGTGTTATAAGAACGGGAGATACTCCTCCCATATCTTTCGGATTCCATGCGAATATATCTTTAAATTCGACCAGAAGCTTAATGAGACGTCCTTGGATATGGGCAGACATAGTCCTGCCGACCTGGATTGTCCTTTCAGGCCTCTATTTATCTAAGGATATCTTCTGTATCTCGTCTTTTCCGAAGTCAAAGTCTACACTTTTTATAGGATCCTCTTCTTTCATCTTCAAAGGTCCCCGGATTCCTGTGTCTCCTTCTATGTAATTTACACGAGCTCCTCCAGTTTTTTCCCGCATGGCAACCATGTAACATTACCAAGCTACATCTTAATCTCCTTTGACCACTGGTATTCCTGTTGGTGTAGGAAACTTCATCACTAAATGATAAGGAGACCATATGGCTTTCAACTTTACTTTCGTAGGGTGACCTATGATAACGTTATACGAAGAAAGCGATTTAAGAACTGCAAAATCCCGAGTATACCGTCTTCCAACTCGGGTATTCTCCGATTGTTATAGGCAAAGTTACAATTCCCAGTGGCTGGACAGATTCTCCAGAAAAACCGACCAACGGAGTTGGGCTTCGTCGGAGATATTTGGGATCAACCTCCAATTGCTCAAAAGTGTCAATATACAGAATATCAACCGAGCTCCCATCGTCCACATAAACTCGATGTACCAACTTCTTGGCAATGTTAGCTTTGATGATCAAAGCATCTGAGTGCGCGGGAATTTGGTGGGTACAGCATCCTCCTCTGAGAACGTGATAGTCTCTGAGGGCTTAAATCTTTTCCCAGTGGGCTCCTAGGTAGGTACTTTTCGGCACCTATTCTCCGAACTGAGTTACTTTCTCCTTCTTCAAGTCCTCCAAGGATGGCATGAACTTCCCCCGTAATATCCTGCGCTGGAGGATTGTGGTTAAATTGTGGCCTCTTATCATAAGCTCTGTAGTTCCTGCCGTAATTCGCCATCCGGTCCCCTCCGAGGCACCTTGTAAGTTGTTTTGACGAACTCCTGCAAGTATCCTTCACGGACACAATCTTTGATCTCCCTTTTCAGGTTAGAACAATCTTCCGTGTCATGCCTATACTGTTGATGAAAACTGCAGAAAAGATCTCGGTTCCATTTATGGTTTGGTGCATTCATCTTAGAAGGAGATTTCAGTATCCCTTTCTTTCCCACTATTGCCAATATTTCTGTCCGGGTTTTATTGAGTGGGGTGGTTATTCTGTCTCGGATTGTTACGTCGGCTGTTCTCCGTGGAAGATTAAGGCGGTCAAAAACCCGAGCTCATTTGTCCACGGCTCCACTCCTTTTTACCTCATCTCGAGTCTTAGCACCACGTTTCTCGTTATCTTTTTTCTTCTGATCAGCTTCCTCTCCCTTTGTATACTTTTCTGCTCGGTTCATTAACTGCTCCATATTAGTAGGTCGATCAGTCGCCATTTTAACATAAAATCGTCCGGGACGCAGCCCATTCAGAAATGCCCCCACTAGCACATCTTCCGAACAGTTCTTCACTTGCAAACTTTCATCATTAAACCTTTTCATATATCCCCTAAGGGATTCATTCTCTCCTTGCTGAAGATTTAACAGTTCAACCGTAGACTTATCGAACTTCTTTCGCTGTAAGAAGCGGTTGAAAAAGAGATCGCATAACTGGGAAAAAGAGTCTATACTCTTGGGCCTCAAACCTTCATACCACAAGCGGGCCTTCCCCTCCAAGGTGGTTAGGAAAGCTTGGTGTTTTGTCTCTTCCAGTGCTTTCAAAAAATCCATCGTCGATTCAAACCTATGTATGTGATCATTAGGGTCCGTATCCCCCATATAAGCCTGTAATTGCGGCAACTTGAAACGAGGAGGCATGGGAAAATCAGTGATTTCCTTTGACAAGAGGTTATCCCTGCAGGGTCTCCTGGCACCATCTCGATTTGTCTGGTCTCCGCCACCAGGTCGGGCAAAAACCTGTGTCTCAGACCTCCCGTCATTTTCCCCATCAAATTCACTTTGAATTACCAGAGGTGCTTTCCCCCGATTCTACTGCTGATATTTCTTCTTCTTCCGAGCCTTCTTGACCATGGCCTCTATTTGATCATAGTGTTCCGCAAATATCTTCATCATCTCTGGGGTGATACGATTATCCCCCTGCTGTGACTTCTCAGGATCTTTTTTATGAGAGGGAGACGATTGTCTCTCCCCCTCTCTCCGACTAGTCTGGCCCGTTCCTCTCATCGACCTTGTGTTCGCCATCACCGTCTTGTTGTGTAAACCTTTTGTCTGGTCCCCACAGATGGCGTCAAATGTTGCAGCTCAAAAACTCACCTCGGGAAACTTACTGACCGAGCTGAAATAATCCGAGCTCCAAGCAATGAATTTGTGTTTATTTGCAAAACAGGATGGCGTTAGAGCAAAGTCCTGAGGTGATCCCCGGGAGTTCTACTCTGATGCCAAAGTCAATAGTTTTGTTGTGGTTGTAATAATCATAATAATCCCTTATTCTGCCAAAATGTATGAATATATAAAACTTGAAAATATGTTACCGTTGTATACTGTTTTACCGTTCCTTATTGCTCGGAGATTTATTGGGAACACATCTTTGACTGATTCTTTACAGTCAAATCACGTCTGAATATTGTTATATCACTTCTCATTGTGGATAGAGATCTGTGCCTCACAATTGGTAGTTCATTGGCTGTGTGATTATCTCGAGCAGTCTTTTCATTTCTTCATTTAAACTTTTGATAATGTTTACAGAAGATTAGGATTCTATTTCTTCATTCAGGGAAAACCGCCAAAATAGTCATTATAATACAAAAATATTTATTTTGTCATTTACATAAAAAATAATGCATTTTAATCACTGATATTTAAAAAACGCATCAAATTAGTCACTCAACCAAATTCTGTTAACTTTTTTAACAGAAAAAGCACACGTTCACATCACGAGCGAGTTAATGAAAGAGTAAAAGTTGAAAATCGATTGTTGCTCAAACAAAACCCTTCAATACAATGATTTATTTATCATTCGTCATTCGTCATCTTTTATCGGTGGATTGTTTCTCCATTAGTGGCAAAAAAATGAATAAATCATGAAAAGCTTTGTTTGAAAAATAAATCAATTTTCTATTTTACCCATTTATTGAGTAGCATATGACGTGAACATGCATTTTCTTTATTGAAAAAGCTAACAAAAATTAGTTGGTGACTAATTTGGTGCATTTTTTAAATGTGAGTAACTAAAATGCATCATTTTTAATGTAAGTGACAAAATAAATTTTTTTGCACAATATTAGTGACTATTTTGATAATTTTCCCCTTCATTTATATATGGAAATTTATAGAAAGGTTTTTTAATATTTACTTCCCTTAATTCGTAATAATATTATTTCTTTTCTATTTGGAGGAACACGGAGAAAGATAAATGAGAAGTTGAAGGGAAATGGTGAAGACCTCTCATGATTTTGGTTTATTTAATGAACAGAAATCATAAGAGCAAAATTGACTTTTTAATACCAACGACTACGTAGTGAAATATGTTAGTTTTGCGAAAAAAAATTCAAACTATAAGGATAAGGTGTGAATTGAATGTTTCAAAACTATAGGTAAGTTATAACCAGTCAATTTTGTAAACCACAAGGGGATAATTAATAATTAACCTTTTGTTTATCTAAATTCCACATCTCCAATCATAATATTAAAATTTTAGTTTAGTTCTTTTTGTTATTTGGTCTTCAAAATTTAACAATTTCTTTGATTTGTTACTTTTTGGTATTATTATGCTTAAAATAGATATAGTTTAAAATAGTTGGAAGAGAATTTACGAAAGTTTTTTTTTTTTTTTTGTGTCCAAATATGCCTGCAAATTATAGTAGATTTACGTGGCTAAAGTCTAAAGCTTAGTACTACTTCATGCAGGCAAGGGTATTAGTAGATTTTCATTAATTTCATTTTGTTTATGCAAAAATAATTTTCAAGATGTCCTGAATGAAAATTTTACACGATGTCTCCCGTCCTATCTTATAGGTCATAATTACTGCCTTTATTTTCAGGAAATTGTGCATCACAAATATAGGAACTAATAAAGAGAGCAGTCGATTCCATAGAAGGAAATTACTACCCCCTTTGAAAAAACCATATATTAATAATGCAAGTCTGCATTGCAAAGCAATTCAAACCATATGTATCAATGCAATTGGTTTTTTTTTTATTTTTTTTTCCAAAAAGTGATATTTTTTCTCAACGAAAAAGATGTAAAATCAACCAACTGGTTGCATATCATTGTACGCGCTGTCTGCAGCCAACTTGAGAATCTACTTTGAAGAGAGGTGAATAAATCATTGACAGATTCAGAAATTATAGTTTTGACTGGAAATTATAAAGTATTATTGGTAAAAGTTGTATTTTAATTTTTGGGAGGAAACAATTCTAATGTTTTTAAAGATTTGGTTGAAAATTTTTAATTTTTTATAGGGGAATAATATAATTTTTAAAATTTTGGGGTTTTTTCCTTACATCATATGAGAACGGATCCTCTGTTCAAACTTATTATGTCTTATCATGTTTAATATTCAAATGACGTTATTTCATTAAAACTAAAGACTTAAAGCATAAATATCATTAAGATTAAATTTACAATTATTATGCCTTAATCCAAATAAGAATGGAGATAGGATCCTCTATGCAATATTATCCTGTTTTATATTGTCCAAAATTAAAACTACGTCGCAAGGTTCATTCATATTTTGGTTAGGGTATAATAATTGTAAAGTAATTTTAATGATATCTATGCTTTTAGTCCATAGTTTTAGTGAAACTACGTTATTTTGAACATTGGACATAATAAGATAAGATAATCTTGAACAAATGATCCAATCTCAATATGAATGAACCCTATATATAATTTTAATTCTGATTTTAGTGTAACGACGTCGTTTTGAACATTAGATAGGATAAGACAAAATAATCTTTGACAGAGGATCTCGTCTCATATCATATAGAGATCGGATCCTCAGTCTAAAATAATCATGTTTTATTATGTCCAATGCTCAAAAGGAAGTTGATTCACTAAAATTATGGATTAAAAACATAAATATCATCAAAATTAAGTTTAAAATTATTATATTCTAACCCAAATATGAGTGAATTCGACGTAGTTTTAATACTAGTTTCAGTGAAATGACATCATTTTGAATATTATACAGAATAAGATAAGATAATCTTAGACAGAATATTCTATCTTATACCATATTCTCTATGTTCTCTAATAAGTGTTCCCAAACAGTAAAACACACAAATTAAGAAACACAGTAAAATTGACTAAATTACTATTAATAATAATGATACACAATTTTCTATATTCTCTCTTTCATTTGATTAACAATAAAATCTAGGTGTATTAATAAATGTAGAATTAAAACTTTCCTTATTTTTTATCTAGTGTGGAAAAGGACACTTATTGGAAAAAAAAATGTGGTAGTTAGGGAATATTTGATTTTAACTCCACCTTCTGCTAGTTTTCTTATAGAAATTGCGACAACCCTTCTCAGTTCTGATAGAAATTGAAGTGAAACATTCAATGCCATGGATATATAACGTGCTTGCTGCATTTGTATTGATTGTTGCACTCATTTCCGTTGGAAAATTTGCCCTCCACTACTCTTTAAGCATTTAAACGGACACAGGCAACTCCTTGCATTGTCATTCTCATTTTGGGATCATCACATTCAGTAGTCACAATCCCTGTTTTTAATGCACATATAGAGGAACATTTATGCTCCATCGAAGTCTCTCTTTCTTGTTCAGTGATATCGATACACACACAGGAATTCACGAGAAGTGCATGAAATTTGTCTCATCTAGCTTGTTCGATCAATATTTTTAACTGGCTAAAAATAATCATTTTTTTTATCAATACCGTAATGGGCCAAAAGGGTTCTTGCAGGGACCCCTTCACAGGAGCTATACTGGCTTGTCGGCGAAAAACAAGGGGAGAAAAACGCAGAACCATCACCTGTTTTTCTCCATGGTCAGTTATCTCCTGCTGGTTCAATGTCGGAAAATCAAAGGGTGGAAAGAATTTGGATTGGTTGTCTCGCGATGACACTGAAAATAATCTTGTTCTTGGATGCTTGGATCACAAATCATCATCAAACTCTACAATGGAGGTATCAGGTAATGGTTTTAAACGTAATACTCCTCGTACACATTGATATTATCAAACAGTTTGATTGGTTTTCCCGTCAAACTGTTAACTTTGAGAGTGTTTTTCTTTTTTTGGGAAGGCGTGTTTCTTGAAAATTTCAAACTTCGTTTGGTAATTTTTTTTATCCAAATTATCACAGGACATTACTCGATTTAGGCAATTGTGGTCAACGTTTTGCTTGATTATTGTAGAATCACTATTTTTTTTTTTTTATCTCTTTAGTTTATTACAATCTAATCAATCACTATGTTCAATAAGCTGAATTTTTTATGGGTTCATCCTAAGGTGTTATATCTTTGTGCTGTCCAAGATCCGAACCATTAACTGAAAAATTTTACGGAAATCAAAAGGTGCGCCATAATGGAGCAATTTCAAGAAATTAATAGCCAATGCCTTTGATTTTGATTTTCAATTTCAAAACTTTTCAACATCTTTTGCCGTCAGTTTTACAAAGTTTATTGTTTCTAATTCCCAGTTAATTTTTCTTTGATTGGAACTTGTATCTTCAATCAATATCTCCAGGAGAACATATAAAAAAAGTAGCGCCTTTTAGCTTGGGAGTTGTATTTGGTCTAATTTATCTTATGGCCACAAACAAAAATGAAATGAACAAATTGTCTGAGCTATGCACACAAATGGAATCACTGCTTCAGAATTTGAAAAGGGAATTTCGTAAACATCATCAAGGAAAGGAAACAAATATGATCAACACTTCCTACTCCTCCACACCAAAAGCCCAAGAAATTTCTAGTTATGCTATTGAGCATGTTTCTCTCCAAGATTGTGATCCATCTTACTCATGGGAACAAGAAAATTCAGAATCAGACACCACTTCCAGTTATCAGAATTCTAATTCCAAGGTGAAAAGAAAAGGAAAAATTTTGGAAATGGATCAACTTGAGGCTGAACTTGAAGTTGAATTAGAACATCTTCAGTGGCAGTTGGATAATGAAGTTGTGTTGAACTACCCCAACCAGAAACATGCAGAGGTACTAGTATTAAATATTTGCTTGTTACTTTGATCATTAATTTTAGTCCTCTAACCCCATTGATTTTGACATTGGGAGGGGCAGGAAGATATTAATGTTGTCTTCAATTTGTGATAAATATTTAAGGCCTAACCCTTGCAGAGAGTTGTTGAAGACTGTGCTGCAAATGAAGAAGTCATCATGAGTGCAAGTTTTAAGGAAGCAATTGAAGGGCTGGAGATGATGGGAAATATGGAACAACAAGGTGTTCATCCAAGAGAGCTTGAGAGAAAATTGCATGAACTTCAAGAAATGAGGCTGCAAGAAAGGATTAAAGAACTTGAATTAGCTCTGGAATGTGCAAAGAACAATCTTGATGAGAACCAAAGAGAGCTTTCTTGGTGGAAAGACACAGCAAGGATTGTTTTTCAGCACAATCCCGTCTAAAACAAATGTAGATTCCATTGAGACAATAATATATTCTTGCAATTACGTAAGGATGTTTTATTCCTCCTCCAACACAAAACTAAACAAGATTTTAATTTCATCTGCATCAATTTCTCTAACAGCATTGCAAAATGGACCTTTGATTAAAAAAAAATGGGATTGTTCAATTCCTTTTAACATTGTAGGCAATGGTTTAGCTCAAGCCATATATGGATAATAATGTTGGATGTTTACTTCACCAAAAAGAAAAAAATTTACGAGCAAGTTAAAATTTTGTGAATTTAGTATAACAGATGAGATTTTAAGCATAAATATCACAAAATCAAATATACATTTATTAAGCGCTTATCCATGTATGAGTCAACCCTACGTCATCAAATATCACTAATTTTATAGTGTTTAGGGTAGAGTTGTAGTTCTGATTTTAGTGAAACGATGTCATTTTAATGTGTTGAAAAGAATAAGACAGAAATATCGAAAAAAACTCTAATGTTTTATTGTAACAATATAAAGTGGTCTAACCATTTCATTTGAGCTGATAATAACATTATTCTACCTCACCAATCATATATTAAAACACATGATTTTCTATGAGATTATCTGTGTTTTGCACCCGTCTCACTTGCCAACATGATATCTTCTGAACAGTGTAAAAAAATTAATAGTAAGAAATTCTCAAAAATTGGTAATTTTGTTAGCTATATAACACGCGCATTTTGGGCCAAAATAAAAAGTCTCAAAAATGTGCCTATGTTGAAAGTTTTTGTGCCATTTTTTACACTTGTCTCACTTACCAACATGATATCCAGTGAATGGTGTGAAAAAAATGGATAGTAAGAAATTTTCAAATATTGGTAATTTTGATGGGCTATATAAA
Organism: Ophiorrhiza pumila; assembly: GCA_016586305.1. Classification (NCBI taxonomy): domain Eukaryota; kingdom Viridiplantae; phylum Streptophyta; class Magnoliopsida; order Gentianales; family Rubiaceae; genus Ophiorrhiza; species Ophiorrhiza pumila. The sequence goes on along the minus strand of BLIW01000008.1, from coordinate 5,132,043 downwards.
TGCATTTTGGACAAAAATAAAAAGTTTCTAAAAGTGCCAATGTTGTCTGTTTTTGTGTCGTTTTTTGCACCGTCTCACTTGTCAACATGATATCTAGTGAACGGTGTGAAAAAAATGGATAGTAAGAAATTTAAAAAATTAGCTATTTTAATGGGCAAAAACATGCATTTTTGGTAAAAATAAAAAGTTTCCAAAAACGTGCCTAATTTAGAAGTTTTCGTGTTGTTCTTTGCACTCGTCACATTTGCCAACATGATATTTAGGGAACGGTTTGAAAAAAAAAAGGATAGTAAGAAATTTTAAAAAATTGGCAATTTTGATAGGCTATACCTGCATTTTGAGAAAATTAAAAAGCTTTTAAAATGTGGCTAAATTGGCCATTTTCGTGCTTTTTTTGCACCCATCTCACTTGTCAATATGATATCTAAGGGATAGTGTGAAAAAAATAAATTTTAAAAAATTGATAATTTTAATGGCCTATAACACACGCTTAAATAAAAAGTTTCAAAAATGAGCCGAATGTGCCTGTTTTCGTACTATTTTTTGCATCCATCTCACTTGCCAACATAATATCTAGAAATGATTAGAAAAAAAAAATTGATAGTAAGAAATTTTGAAAAAATTGCAATTTCGATGGGTTATAACACACATGTTTTCGGCGAAAATAAAAAGTTTGAAAAACGTGCCTATTTTGGCCGTTTTCATGCCCTTTTTTGTATCTGTCTTACTAGCAAACATAATATCAAGCGAATAATGTGACAAAATGGATAGTAAGAAAATTTTAAAATTGGTAATTCTGATGGGCTATAACATACCGTTTTGGGCAAAAAAACATACACATTTTGGGCAAAAATAAAAGGTTTTAAAAACGTGCTTAAGTTGGCCATTTTGGTTCCATTTTTCGCACTCATCTCACTTTTCAACATGATATCCAGTGAACGGTGTGAAAAAAAAGGATAGTAAGAAATTTATAAAAAAATGGCAATTTCAATGGGCTATAACACACGCGTTTTGGGAAAAACAAAAATATAAAAAATGTGTCGATTTTAGCTGTTTTTGTGCCCTTTTTTGCACCCATCTCACTTGCCAAAATGATATCTAGTGAACGGTATGAAAAAAAATGACAGTAAGAAATTTTCAAAAATTTGCAATTTTGATGTGTGTTTTGGGCAAAAATAAAAAGTTTAGAAAATGTGTCCAAGTTGGCCGTTTTCGTATCATTTCTTGCTCCTGTCTCAATTGACAACATGACTAGTGAACGGTGTGAAAAAAATATATAGTATAAAATTTTCAAAAAATGACAATTTCGAAGCACATATAACACACGCATTTTGAACAAAACCATGAAGTCTAAAAATGTGCCTATTTTGGGCGATTTCTTTGTGCCGTTTTTGCCATCTGTACTCACTTTGAAACCATGTACTCAGTACGCAAACGAGATGTTGAAAAAGATGTGGATAGTAAGTAAGCTTGGTTAAAAATTGACAATTTTGATGCGAGTTATGGGTAACAATAAAAAGTTTAAAAAACGAGCCTAATTTGGCCGTTTTCGTGCATTTTTTGCACTCGTCTCACTTGCGAATATGAAATCTAGTGAACAGTGTGAAAAAATAGATATTAAGAAATTTTGAAAAATTGACAATTTTGATTGGTTATAACACACATGTCTTGGCCAAAAATAAAAAGTATAAAAAATGTGTCTAAATTGGCCATTTTCGTGCCGTATTTTCCATCCGTCTAACTTTCTAACATGATATCTTGTGAACACTTTGAAAAAAATGAATAGTAAGTAATTTTCAAAAACTTGCAATTTTGATGGGTTATAACACACGCATTTTGGACAAAAATAAAAAGTGTAAAAAATGTGCCTATTTTGGCTATTTTCGAGCCCTTTTTGTACTTGTCTTACTTACCAACGTGATATCCAGTAAACGGTGTGAAAAAATGAATAGTAAAAAATTTTGAAAAATTAAAAATTTTTATGCGCGTTTTGGAAAAAAATAAAGAGTTTTAAAAATATGCCTAAGTTGGTCATTTTCGCTGTGTTTTTTGCTCGTCTTACTTGCCAACATGATATCTAGTGAACAGTGTGAGAAAATGGATAGTAAAAAATTTTAAAAAATTGGCAATTTTGAGGCGCTATATAACACTTGTGTCTTGGACAAAAATAAAAATTCTAAAAAACGTGGCTAAGTTGGCTGTTTTCATGCTATTTTTTGCACCCATCTCACTTTACAATATGATATCTAGTGAAATGTATGAAAAAAATGGATATTAAAAAATTTCAAAAAATGGCAATTTCAATGGGTTATAACAAATACATTTTGGGAAAAAATAAAAAGTTTCAAAAACGTAACTAAGTTGGCCATTTTTTGCCATTTTTTGCACCCGTCTCACTTGCCAACAAGATATACAGTGAACGGTGTTAAAAAAATGGATAGTAAGAAATTTTCAAAAATTGACAATTTTGATACGCTATATAACACATGCGTTTTGGGTAAAAATAAAAAGTCTCAAAATCTTGTCCAAGTTGGCAGTTTTCGTGCCGCTTTTTACCCATCTCACTTGCCAAGATGATATCTCGTGAACGGTAAGAAAAAAAATTCATAGTAAGAAATTTTCAAAAATTGATAGTTTTGATGGGTTAACTCACACGTTTTGTGCAAAAATAAATAGTCTTAAAAATGTGCCTAAGTTGGTAATTTCATTCTATTTTTTGCACCCGTCTTACTGTTCAACATGGTATCTAGTGAACGGTGTGAAAAAAAATATGTATATTAATAAATTTTCAAAAATTATCAATTTTAATGGGGTATAACACACTAGTTTTGGGTAAAAATCAAAAGTCTAAAAAACGCGTCTCAATTATCCAATTTTGTTCCCTTTTTTGTACCGGTCTCACTTGCCAATATTATCCAATGAATTGTGTGAAAAAAATGGATAGTAAGAAATTTTTTTAAAATTTGCAATTTCGATGGGCTATCACACGCGTTATGGGTAAAAATAAAAAGTTTTAAAAATGTGACTAAATTGGCTATTTTCATGCCCTTTTTTGCTCTTGTCTCACTTTTCAACATGATATCTAGTGAACGGTGTAAAAAAATAGATAGTAAGAAATTTTTAAAATTTGGCAATTGTGATAAGCTATAACACACGTGTTTTTGGTGAAAATAAAAAGTTTTAAAAACGTGTCTAAGTTAACTGTTTTCATGCCGTTTTATGCTTCTGTCTTATTTGCCAACATGATATCTAGTAAAGGATGTGAAAAAATTGACAGTAAGAAATTTTCAAAAATTGGGAATTTTAATGAGTTATAACACGTGGTACGTCGTTTAGTACCAAATTAATTCCTACTTCAAATAATACAATTAGCACGTGGAAGTAGGGTCGATCCCTCGAGGAACGGGTACACAATTAATTTTAGTTAATTCTAAAGTGTAACAATTCAATTTTAATGTGTCAAATTAATTAAACTTAACAATTAATTAATCAAATTAGCCAAAGAAAATCACAAAGATTATAATCTATCAAATAAGTAAAATTCGGCAATTAATAAATCCATACTAATTAATTTTAGATCGATCATAGACTCACAAATAAATTAACTTGTTCAAACCAATTGGTTATAGATTACCGAGAATCGGCTCTGACATAATCCAATTTTTTCTTAATAATAGATAATTAACAAGAATCAGCTATAAATTAATTACCCCTAATTAAATCTTAATTTAGCTGGAATCAGCCAACACTAAATTTAAAGATTTAATTGCATTAGTAATTAGAAAAACCCAATTTTAGCAAATTACAATCATCAACAGTATGTCATAATTTACTAACCTTTAATTCCCTCCTACCTGATGGTAGTTTTACCACTTAATTAATTAACCAATTAATTACAGATAATTAATAGGAAATTAATTTGGCATTGCGTTGATTAAAGAAACGTGATCAAGATTAATTTAATCTCAACATATTCATTAAACACAGGGAATTTCCAGAATTTATCCAAGTTAATTTAATAAAAGCATTTTGGTCTCACGATCATATTTTAATTAGCACTTCATTATTAATGCCGGAAAATTAAATTAAGCTACAGACATAATTAAAAGAACACTTAGACTAATTAATTAATAAAATTTAATAATAAAAGATAAAGGTAAAAGAAAGCTTATTGGTATTCTGGTGATAACCACAATGAAGTAGCTGGAAGCTGGTTGAACTCTGAACTGGACTTCAACTTTGCCACTGTTAATCCACGAATGATTGCTCCTGAACTCCTGAACTGGATTGGTATTTTATTTGATAGGATATACTTAACTAAGAAAATGATTTATACTAAAAGAAAGATTCTTAATTTAATCTGGAAACCAACTTAACAGGTTAGAAAATTCCTACAGTAACGAAAATAAAATGAATGAACATTATCTATTTAGGAATTTGTCTTAACTCAGAATTTTTAAAATTTATCAAAATGAAGAACTTTTCATGATATCAAAATTCTAGGCACTGGACAAAAATCCGATGGTATTAATCCAATTCATTTAAAATCACAAATTCAGCCTAACCAATTAATTGACATACTGCACTTCAATCAAAGATTTTAATAACAAATAAACTTGAATGACTGAATCCGTGAAAATAAAAACTTCAATTACGCAAGGCTAAAATAAATTTAAAGTAGAATTAAACTCAAAATTCAATGGATGTAAACTAGATTACTTCAAAATTAATGGATTAGAATTCTACTTAATTCAATTACTGAATTAAAAAGACTTCAAAACATAAAAACTTCAAACTTAAATTTGAAATAAATTAAATACTAACAACTAAACTTGAAATAAAACTGACATAATTCTAAAGATGGAATCGGGATGGGGTAAATTTCAAACTAATCTATCCCTTCTATTTATAGGCAAAAACACAAACCAAAAATCCTAAAAATCTTCAATCGTATTCCTGCTTAAATCACAAAATCAAATCGTCCAATATTTCAGGGAACAAATTTGATAATCCCTGAAAAGCTTCAACGTATTCAACAACTTCTTGACTTTGACATATTCTCATCCTTATCAGCACCTTTTTTTTACGTTTCCAAGATTTACTTCAGTAAATACTTTACTTCACAATCTCCATAAATCCTGCACAGAATACACACATTATTGCTAATAAAACAACTTAAAATACTAAATAATAAAACCTAAAAATGATATTTATCAACACGTGTTACCGACATAAATAAAAAGTCTAAACATCGTGCCTAAGTTGGCCATTTACGTGCAATTTTTGCACCAGTTTCACTTTCTAACATTATATCTAGTGAACAGTGTGAAAAAATGTGCAGTAATAAATTTTCAAAAATTGGCAATTTTGATGGAATATACCACATGCGACTTGGGCAAAAATAAAAAGTCTAAAAACATGGTTAATTTTGCCATTTTTATGCTTTTTTTTGCACCCGTCTCACTTTCCAACATGATATCTAGTGAACAATGTGAAAAAAAAGGATAGTAAGAAATTTGAAAAAAAAATAACAAATTTGATCGGCTGTAACACAAACATTTTGGGTAAAAATAAAACTCTCAAAAACATGTCTAATTTGGCCGATTTTGTGTGGTTTTTTTCTCCCGTCTCACTTGCCAATATGATATCTTGGGAATGGTGTGAAAAAATGGATAGTAAAAAAAATTCAAAAATTGGCAATTTTGATGGGCAATAACATACGTGCCTAAATTGACCGTTTTCGTACCTTTTTTGCACCTATCTCACTTGCAAACACAACATCCAATGAATAGTGAGAAAAAATGGATAGCTTGATATTTTTAAAAATTGACAATTTTGATGAGATATAACACGCATTTTGGGCAAAAACAAAAAGTTTCGAAAAACATGCCTTAGTTGACCGTTTTCATGCCTTTTTGCACCCATCTCACTAGCCAATATGACATCTAGTGAATTGTGTGAAAAAAATAGACAGTACGAAATTTTCAAAAAATTGACAATTTTGATGTGCACGCATTTTGCGCAAAAATAAAAATTCGAAAAAATCGTGGCAAAGTTTTCTTTAATCGTGCTATTTTATACACCTATCTCAATTGCCAATATGATATCTAGTGAACCGTGTGAAAAAAATGGATAGTGAAAATTTTAAAAAAATTGGCAATTTTTAAGGGCTATACACGCGTTTTGAAAAAGAATAAAAAGTCTAAAAAGCGTGTCTAATTTGAACATTATTGTGCCATTTTTACTCATCTCACTTGCCAACATAATATACAATTAATGGTATGATAAAAATTTATAGTTAGAAATTTTTAAAAATTGACAATTTTGATGAGCTATAACACAGTGATTTGGGAAAAAAAATAAAAAGTTTTAAAAACGTGTCTAACTTGGCTGTTTTCGTAATATTTTTTGCACCCATCTCACTTGACAACATGATATCTATTGAATGGTGTGAAAAAATAGATAGTAAGAAATTTTGACGGTTTACAACACACGTGTTTTGGGCAAAAATAAAAAGTTTTAAAAACGTGCCTAAACTGGCCGTTTTTGTGCATTTTTTGCACCCGTCTCACTTGCCAACATGATGTCAAGTGAACGCTGTAAAAAAATGGGTAGTAAGAAATTTTAAAAAATTGGCAATTTTGAACCAGTATAACACATGTGTTTTCAGAAAAAAAAAATAAAAGTCTAAAAAATGTGACTAAGTTGGCCATTATTGTGACGGTTTTTGCACCTATCTCACTTGCCAACATGATATCCAATGAACAGTGTGAAAAAATGGATAGTGAATTTTTATAAAAAATTTACAATTTTGATAAGCAAAACACACGCATTTTGGGCAAAATAAAAAAGTTTAAAAAATATGGCTAAGTTGGCTGTTTCGTTCCATTTTTGCACCCGTCTCACTTGCCAATATGATATCTAGTAAATGGTGTGAAAAAATGGAGAGTGAGAAATTTTCAAAAATTACCAATTTTTATGGGCTATAAAATACGCGTTTTGGGAAAAAAAGTGCAAAAAATGTTTTTAAGTTGGCCTTTTTCGTCTCACTTGCACACGTCTCACTAGCACACATCTCACACATCTCACTATTTTTTTAACATTCTTATCAATGGATCTAGTGTGCCACCACAACTTGGCATCACCAAAAAGAAACATAGACGTTATGGGCACATGCGTTTTAGGGAAAAATAAAAAAAAATTAAAAACGTGCCTCAATTGGCCATTTTCGTGCCATTTTTTGCACCCATCTCACTTTCCAGCATAATATGTAGTGAACAGTGTGAAATAAATCTACGTGTTTTGGGAAAAAACAAAAATTCTAAAAAACGTGGCTAAGTTTGAGTTGTTCATGCTATTTTTTGAACACGTCTCACTTGCAAACATCATATATAGTGAACAGTGTCAAAAAATGTAAAGTAAGAAATTTTAGAAAAATGGAAATTTTGATGGGCTATGTATAACACACGCGCTCTGGATAAAAATAAAAAGTCTAAAAAACGTGCTTAATTTGACGTTTTCATGCCAATTTTTGTTTCTTTCTCACTTGCCAGTATGATATCTAATAAACGTTGTGAAAATTTTGTATAGTAAGAAATTTTCAAAATTTGGCAATTTTATTGGGCTCTAATACATGCGTTTTGGGTAAAAATAAAAAAACTAAAAAACGTGTTTAATTTGGCTATTTTCGTGCCATTTTTTGCTCCCGTCTCACTTTCTAACATGATATCTAGTGAACGGTGTAATAAAATGGATAACAAGAAATTGTCAAAAATTGACAATTTTGATTGGCTATAACAAATACGTTTTGGGCAAAAATAAAAAGTTTTAAAAAATGTCTAATTAATCCATTTTTGTGCCGTATTTGCACCCGTCCCTCTTAGCAAAATGATAGCTAGTGAATGGTATAAAAAACAGATAGTAAGAAAATGTCAAAAATTGGCAATTTACACACGTATTTTGGACAAAAATAAAAAGTCTAAAAAACATGCCTAAGTTTGCAATGTTTGTGAAATTTTTTTGCACCCGTTTCACTTGCCAACATGATATATATTGAACGGTTTGAAAGAAAATTGATACTAAATAATTTTAAAAAATGGCAAATTCGATGGGCGATAAGATGCATTTTGGGTAAAAATAAAAAGTATAAAAAAAATGTGCCAAAATTGGCCATTTTCGTGCCTTTTTTGCTCTCATCTCAATTACCCACATAATATCTAGTAAAGGGTGTAAAAAAAATGGATAGTGAGAATTTTCAAAATTGCCAATTTTTATATGCAATAACACACCCATTTTAGAAAAAAAATAAAAAGTCTAAAAACGTGTGCCAAAATTGGACATTTTTGTGCCTTGTTTTTGCTCCAATATCACATTCAAACATGTTATCTCTAGTGGAGGTTGTGAGAAAAAATGGATTGTACGAAATTTTCAAAAAATGCCAATTTCGATGTGTTATAACACATATTTTGGAAAAAAAACAAAAAGCCAAAAAAATGTTCCTATGTTGGCCGTTTTCGTGCCATTTTTTGCACCTCTCATACTTGCCAACATAATATATAGTGAACAATATGAAAAAATGATGAATAATAAAGTTTTAAAAATTGGCAATTTTGATAGATTATAACACACGCGTGTTGGAAAAAAGTAAAATTTCAAAAATGTGTCTAAATTGGCCATTTCGTGCCATTTTTTAACCTGTCTTATTTTTCAACATATGATATCTAGTTAATGGTGTGAAAAAATAGATAGAAGCAAGTTTTAATAAAAATGGCAATTTCAATAGGCTATAACACACATGGTTTGGGTAAAATTTAAAAGTCTAAAAAATGTGTCTAAATTTGTCATTTTTGTGCAATTTTTTGCTCCCGTCTCACTTACCAAGAAGATAGAGTGAATGATGTGAAAATTGATAGTAAATTTTTTTCAAAAATAGGAAATTTTGATGGGCTATAGAACACACACACTCCTAAGTTTGTCGAATTCATGCTGTTTATTGAACCCGTCTCACTTGCCAATATGAAATCCAATGAACAGTGTGAAAAAATATATAGTTCTAAATTTTGAAAAATTGGCAAATCTAATGAGCTATAATACACGCATTTTGGGCAATAATAAAAAGTTTAAAAAATGTGTCTAAGTTGGCCGTTTTTGTGCCTCTTGTTGCACCCATCTCACTTGCCCACATGATATCTAGCGAATGGTGTGAAAAATATATATTAATTTTTTTTCATAAATTGGCAATTTTGATGGGCTATAACACACGTGTTTTGGGTAAAAATAAAAAGTTTTAAAAACGTGCTTAAGTTGGCCGTTTTAGTTCCTTTTTTGCTCACGTCTCACTCGCCATTGAAGTAACTAGCTTTAGATTTGCCATAAGCTAGTTACATGCTTAAGTTGGCCGTTTTCGTTCCTTTTTTGACAGTTAGAAATTTTCAAAAATAGGCACTTTTGATGAATTATAATACACACATTTCGGACCTAAATATAAAATCTAAAAAACGTGCCTAATTTGGCTGTTTTCGTGCTTTTTTGCAACAATCTCACTTTCTAACATGATATCTAGTGAACGGTGTGAAAAAAATCTGTAGTAATAAAATTTCAAAAATTAAAAATTTTGATAGGTTATACCACACACTTTTGGGCAAAAATAAAAAGTCTAAAAAAGATGGCTAAGTTTGCAATTTTTGTACCATTTTTTGCACTTGTCTCACTTGCCAAAACGATTTCTAGTAAACGATATGAAAAAAGAGATAGTAAGACATTTTTTAAAATGGCAAATTAGAAGGGCTATAACATACACATTTTTGGAAAAAATAAAACTCTCAAAAGCGTGCCTAATTTGGCTATTTTCAAAAATTTTAAAAATTAGCAATTTTGATGTGCTATAACACGTGTTTTGGGATAAAATAAAAGGTCTTAAAACTTGTGCCTAAATTTGCCATTTTTCGTGCATTTTTTGCACCCGTATCACTTTCCAACATGATATCTCTATTGAACGTTTTGAAAAAATGGATAGTAAGAATTTTTTTAAATTGACAATTTCGATGGGTTATAACACACGCGTTTTGGGTAAAAATAAAAGTTTTAAAAAACGTGCCCAAATTGACCTATTTTGCGCCATTTTTCTCCTGTCTCACCTGCCAACATGATATCTAGTGAACAGCCTGAAAAAGTTGGATAGTAATAAATTTTAAAAATATGACCATTTCGATATGCTATAACATATATGTTTTGGGTAAAAATAAAAAGTCTAAAAAATCGTATATAAATTGGCCGTTTTCGTACCATTTTGCTCTCGTCTCACTTGCAAATATGATATCTAGTGAACAATATGAAAAAAATGAATAGTGAGAAGTTTTCAAAAATTGGTAATTTGATAGACTATAACACGTGTTTTGGAAAAAAAATAAAAAGTTTCAAAAACGTGCCTAAATTGGCCGTTTTCATGCCTTTTTTGCACCCGTCTCACTTTCCAACATGATACATAGTGAATAGTGTGAGAAAAAAGGTATAGTAATAAGATTCAAAAATTGACAATTTTGATGGATTATTACACACACGTTTTGGCCAAAAATAAAATGTTTAAAAAAATGTGCCTAAGTTTTCCGTTTTTGTGCGCGTGATTGTTTGTAACCCATCTCACTTGCCAACATGATATTTAGTAAACAATGTAAAAAAATAGGTAGCAAGAATTTTTAGAAAAATGGCAAATTCGATGAGTTATAACACACGCAGGGGTAAAAATGAAAAGTCACAAAAACGTTCCTAAGTTGGCTGTTTTCGTTTCATATTTGGCTCCCATCTAACTTGCAAATATGATATCTAGTGAACGTTATGAAAAAAGGGATAGTAAGATATTTTTAAATTTTGGCAATTTTGATGGTTAACACAGCGTTTTGGGTAAAAATAAAAAGTGTCAAAAATGTTCCTAAGTTGGCCGTTATCATGTCATTTTTTGCACACATCTCACTTACAAACATAATATGCAATAAATGGTGTGAAACAAATTGATAGTTAGAAATTTTTAAAAATTAGCAATTTTGATAAGCTATTACACACGCATTTTGGGCAAAAATAAGAAGTCAGAAATACGTGGCAAAGTTTGCCTTGTTCGTATTGTTTTTGGCACACGTCTCACTTGCCAACATGACATTAATGAATGGTGTGGAAAAAATGGATAATAAGAAATTTAAGAAAAATAACAATTTCGATGGGCTATAACACACGCGTTTTCGATAAAAATAAAAAGTTTCAAAAAATGTGTCTAAGTTTACCGTTTTCATGTTGTTTTTTGTGCCCCTCTCACTTGGTAACATGATATCTAGTGAACGGTATGAAAAAAATAGATCGTAAGAAATTTTAAAAATTTGGCAATTTTGATGGGTTATAACACACGCATTTTGGGTAAAACTAAAACGTTTAAAAAATGTGTTTAAATTCGGCATTTTTGTGCAATTTTTTACTCCAGTATCACTTGCCTACATGATATCTAATGAATTGTGTAAAAAAAATTAATAGTAAGAAATTTTCAAAAATTGGCAATTTTGATTGGCTATGACACATGCGTTTTGGGCAAAAAAAGTTTAAAAAACTTGCCTAATTTAGCCATTTTCGTGTCTTTTTTGCACTCGTCTCACTTGGCAATATGATATATAGTGAACGATATGAAAAAATGGATAGTAAAAAATTTAAAAAAATTGTCAATTTTGATGGTTTATAACTTACGCATTTTCGGGTAAAAAATTAAAAGTCTGAAAAACGTGTCTAACTTTGTCATTTTTGTGACCTTTTTTCACCCTTCTCACTTGCCAACATAATATCTAGATAACGGTTTGAAAAAAAAAAGTGATAGTAAGAAATTTTTAAAAAATGGCAAATTCGATGAGTTATTACTCGCGTTTTGGGTAAAAATAAAAAACAAAGTCTAAAACGTGCCTAAATAAGTCATTTTCGTGCCCTTTTTGCTCTCGTCTCACTTTCCAACATTAAATCTACAGAACGGTGTGACAAAAAAGGATAGTAAAAAGTTTTCAAAAGTTGGCAATTTTGGTGTGCTATATAACAACCCATTTTGGCATAAAATAAAAAGTTTTAAAATGTGTGCCTACATTGGCCATTTTTTGTGCTTTTATTTGCATCCGTATCACTTTACAAGATGATATATCTAGTCAACATTGTGAAAAAAATGGATATTAGAAATTTTCAAAAAATGCCAATTTCAATGGGACATAACACAAGCATTTTGATAAAAAATAAAAAGTTTAAAAAACGTGCCTATGTTGGTCATTTTCGTGCCCTTTTTTGCACCTCTCACACTTGCCAATATTATATCCAGTGAACGGTGTGAAAACAATAAAGAATAAGAAATTTTTAAAAATTGGCAATTTTGATTGGTATCACACGCATTTTGGAAAAAAATAAATTTTTAAAAACTTGTCTAAATTGGCCGTTTTTGTGCCATTTTTTGAACCCATCTTACTTTCCAACATAATATCTAGTGAACGGTGTGAAAAAATTGATAGAGGCAAATTTTTTAAAAAATAGCAATTTCGATGGGTAACACATGCGGTTTGGGTAAAATAAAGTCTAAAAAACGTGTCTAAATTGGCAGTTTTTGTTTTTTTTTTCTCCCATCTCACTTGCCAACATGGTAGAGTGAACGGTGTGAAAAAATATTGATAGTAATAAATTTTTAAAAATTGACAATTTTGATGGGCAGTAATAGGCAAGCCTAAGTGTGCCGTTTTCAAGCCGTTTTTTGAAACCGTCTTACTTGCCAACACGATATCTAATAAAAAGTGTGAAAAATTGGAGAGTTAGCAAGTTTTAAAAATTGGAAATTCTAATGAGCTATAACACACGCATTTTGGGCATGAATAAAAATTTTCAAAAATATACTTAAGTTGGCCATTTTCGTGCCATTTTTTGCACCCATCTCACTTGCCAACATAATATTTTGTGAACGGTGTGAAAAAAATAGATAGTAAAGAAATTTTAAAAACTTGGCAAGTTTGATGGATGGGGAACACAAGCGTTTTGGAAACAAATAAAAAGTCTCAAAAACGTTCTTCAATTGGCAATTTTGATGAACTACTATTACACACACATTTTGGGCAAAAATAAAAAGTTTAAGAACCGTTGCTAAATTGGCCGTTATCGTGCCATGTTTCACACTCGTCTCACTTTCAACTATGATATTTAGTGAGCGGAGTAAAAAATGTATAGTAATAAATTTTCAAAAATTGAAAATTTTGATAGGTTGTAAATTTTAAAAAGTTTAAAAAACGTGCCTAAATTTTCCGTGTCCGTTCTGTTTTTTGCACATGTCTCATTTGCCAACAGGATATCTAGTGAACGGTTTGAAAAAAATAGATAGTAAGAAATTTTAAAAAATTGGCAATTTTGTTTGGTTATAACACACACATTTTCGGTAAAAATAAAAAAAGATTAAAAAACGTGCCAAAGTTTGACGTTTTTGTGCCGGTTTTTGCACTTGCCAACCTCAAATCTAGTGAACGGTGTAAAAAATGGATAGTAAGAAATTTTTAAAATTTGACAATTTTGATGGGTTAACACACGCGTTTTGGGTAAAACAAAAGTCTCAAAAACTTGTTTAAGTTGAACTTTTTGTGCTATTTTTTGCTCCCGTCTCAATTGCCAACAAGATATATAGTGAACGGTGTACAATAATGGATAGTAAAAATTTTTCAAACATTAGCAATTTTTATTGGCTATAACACACATTTTGGGCAAAAATAAAAAGTTTCAAAAACGTTCTTAATTTAGCCATTTCAGTGCCATTTTTTCACCCTTCTCACTTGGTATGATATCTAGTGAACGGTTTGAAAAAAAAAATGGATATTAAGAAATTTTCAAATTTTGGCAATTTTATTGGGTTATAACACACACTTTTTGGGCAAAATAAAAAGTCTAAAAATGTGCCTAAATTATCCTTTTTCATGCCATTTTTTGCACCCGTCTCACTTGCCAACATGATATCTAGTTAACGGTTTGAAAAAAAAAAGTGAAAGTAAGAAATTTTAAAAAAAAATGGCGAGTTCGATAGGCTATAACACACGTTTTGGGAAAATATAAAATCTAAAAAACGTACCTATGTTGGCCATTTTCGTGTCTTTTGAAATCTCATTAACTTGCTAACATCATATCCAGTGAACGGTGTGAAAAAAATGGGGAGTAAAAAAATTTTAAAAATTGAAATTTTGATTAATTATTACACACATGTTCTAGACAAAAAATGTTTTTCAAAAACGTGTATGAGTTGGCCGTTTTCATGCCATTTTTTGCACCCTTCTTACTTTCCAACCTTATATTTAGTGAACAGTGTGAAAAACTTGATAGTAAGAAATTCTCAAAAATTGGTAATTTTGATGGGTTATAACACACGTGTTTTGGGTAAAAATAAAAAGTTTCAAAAACATGTTTAAGTTGGCCTTTTTTGTACCATTTTTTGCTCCCGTCTCACTTGCCAACAAGATATATGGTGAACGGTTTAAAAAAATGGATAGTAAGAAATTTTCAATAATTGGAAATTTTGATGGGTTATAATACAAGCACATAAGTTTGCCATTTTTTGCACCCGTCTCACTTGCGAACATGATATCCAATGAACGGAGTGAAAAAATGCATAGTTAATTTTTTTTAAAAATTGGCAACTTTGATGATCTATAACACACACATTTTGGCAAGAATAAAAAGTTTCAAAAACGTGTCTAAATTGGCCATTTTCATGCCCTTTTTTGCACCCATCTCACTTGCCAAAATGATATCTAGTGAACGATGTGAAAAAAAATGGATACTAAGAAATTTTCAAAAAAAATGGCAGTTTTGATGGGTCATTACACATGCGTTTTAGGTAAAAATAAAATGTCTCAAAAATGCATTTTAGTTGGCCTTTTTCGTGCTACTTTTCACTCTCGCCTCAGTTGCCAACAAGATATATAGTGAACGATGTGAAAAAAGAATTGTAAAATTTTTTCAAATATTGGCAATTTTTATTAGCTAACACACGCAGTTTGAGCAAAAATAAAAAGTTTAAAAAAGTGCCTAATTTAGCCTTTTCGTTCCATTTTTGCACCCTTCTCACTTGGTAACACGATATCTAGTGAACGATTTGAAAAAAATAAATAGTAAGAAATTTTAAAAAATTGGTAATTTTGATGGGCTATAACACATACACCTAAGTTTGCCGTTTTCGTAACGTTTTTCACACCCATCTCATTTGCCAACATGATATCTAATGAAAGGAGTAAAAAGATGGATAGTAAGAAATTTTCAAAAATTAGCAATTTTTATGGGTTATAACATACTCTTTTTGGGAAAAAAAATAAAAAGTCTAAAAAACGTGCCTAAATTATTCTTTTTCATGCAATTTTTTGCACCTGTCCCACTTGCCAACATGATATCTAGTAACGGTTTGAAAAAAAAATTATAGTAAGAAATTTTTAAAAAATGGCTAGTTCGATAGGCTATAACACAAGTTTTGGAAAAAAATAAAAAATCTCAAAAACATACATATATGTTGGCCATTTTCATGCATTTTTTAAAACTCTCTCACTTGCCAACATCATATCCAATGAACGGTGTGAAAAAATGGTGAGTAAAAAATTTTTAAAAGTTGGAAATTTTGATTAATTATTACATACATGTTCTAGAACAAAAACATTTTCAAAAGCGTATCTAAATTGACCGTTTTCATGCCATTTTTTGCACCTTTCTTACTTGCCAACCTCATATCTAGTGAAATGTGTGAAAAACTGGATAGTAACAAATTTTCAAAAATTGAAAAAAAAATTGGGTTATAACACACGTGTTTTGGGTAAAAATAAAAAGTTTCAAAAATGTATTTAAGTTGACCTTTTCCTTGCCATTTTTTGCTCTCGTCTCACTTACCAACAAGATATATAGTGAACGGTGTAAAAAATGGATAGTAAGAAATTTTCAACAATTGGCAATTTTGGTGGGTTATACACATGCACATAAGTTTGCCAATTTTTGCACCCGTCTCACTTGCCAATATGATATCCAATGAACGGAGTGAAAAGATGGATAGTTAGAAATTTTTAAAAATTTGCAACTTTGATTAGTTATAACACACGCATTTTGGGCAAGAATAAAAAGTTTCAAATATGTGTCTAAGTTGGCCGTTTTCATGCCCTTTTCTGTGCCCATCTCACTTGCCAACATGATATATAGTAAACTTTGTGAAAAAATGGATAGTAAGAAATTTTTAAAAACTGCACATCTTTGATGGGTTATAACACACGTGTTTTGGGTAAAAATAAAAAGTCTAAAAAACGTGTTTAAGTTGGCCTTTTTTTTGCTATTTTTCGCTCCCGTCTCACTTACCAACAAGATATATAGTGAACAGTGTAAAAAATAGATAGAAAACATTTCTAAAAATTGGCAATTTTTATTGTCTATAACACAAGCATTTTGGGCAAAAAAACTTTAAAAAACGAGCCTAATTTAGCCATTTTCATGCCATTTTTTTACCCTTGTCACTTGGTAACATTATACCTAGTGAACAGTTTAAAAAAATGGATGGTAAGACATTTTCAAAAATTGGTAATTTTAATTGGTTATAATACACATTTTTTGTGCAAAAATAAAAAGTCTAAAAAACGTGCTCCTATTATCCTTTTTCATGCCATTTTTTGTACCTGTCTCACTTGCCAATATGATATCTAGTTAACGGTTTAAAAAAAGTGATAGTAAAAATTTGAAAAAAAATGGCTAGTTCAATAGGCTATAATACACATTTTGGGCAAAATTAAAAAATCTAAAAAATGTACCTATGTTGGCTATTTTTGTGCCTTTTTTAAACCTCTCTCACTTTCCAACATCATTCCAATGAACAATGTATAAAAAATGGTGAGTACAAAAATTTTAAAAAAAAAGACAATTTTGATTAATTATTGCACATGTGTACTAGAACAAAAATATTTTCAAAAAGGTGTCCAAGTTGGCCATTTTCATGCCATTTTTTGCACCCTTCTTACTTAGCAACCTCATATCTAATGAGTAGTGTGAAAAACTGGATAGTAAAAAAATTTAAAAATTGTCAATTTTGATGGGTTATAACACATGTGCTTTTGGTAAAAATAAAAAGTTTCAAAAACTTGTTTCAATTGGCCTTTTTCGTGCAATTTTTTTCTCCCGTCTCACTTGCCAACAAGATATATAGTAAACGGTGTAAAAAAATGGATAGTAAAAAATTTTCAAAAATTGGCAATTTTGATGGGCTATAACGCATGCACCTAAATTTGCCATTTTTTACACTTGTCTCACTTGCCAACATGATATTCAATGAACGGAGTAAAAAGATGGATAGTTAGAAGTTTTTAAAAAATGGAAATTTTGATGAGCTATAACACACGCATTTTGTTCAAGAATAAAAAGTTTCAAAAACATGTCTAAGTTGGTCATTTTCGTGCCCGATTTTGCACCCATCTCACTTGTCAAAATGATATATAGTGAATGGTTTGAAAAAAATAAATGGTGAGAAATTTTTAAAAATTGGCAATTTTGATGGGTTGTAATACATTCACTTTGGGTAAAAATAAAAAGTCTCAAAAACGTGTTTAAGTTGGCCTTTTTCGTGCTATGATTTGCTCATTTCTTACTTACCAACAAGATATATATATATATATATAGTGAACAGTGTAAAAAAATGGATAGTAAAAAATTTTCAAAAATTGGCAAATTTTAATGGCTAAAACATACGCATTTTGGGCAAAAATAAAAAGTTTCAAAAACGTGCCAAATTTACCCGTTTTATGCCATTTTTGCACACTTCTCACTTGATAACATGATATCTACTGAACGGTTTGAAACAAATGGATAGTAAAAAAATTTAAAAATTGGCAATTTGATGGGTTATAACACATGCTTTTTGGGCAAAATAAAAAGTTTAAAAAACATGCCTAAATTATCCTTTTTCATACCATTTTTTGCATCCGTCTCACTTTCCAACATGATTTCTAATTAACGATTTGAAAAAAAAAAGTGATAGTAAGAATCTTAAAAAACTAGCAAGTTCGATTGGCTATAACACACATTTTGGACAAAAATAAAAAATCTCAAAAACGTACCTATGTTGGCTATTTTCGTACCTTTTTAAAACCTCTCTAATTTGCCAACATCATATCCAATGAACGGTGTAAAAAAATGGCGAGTAAACTTTTTAAAAAATTGGTAATTTGGATTAATTATTACACACGTGTACTAGAACAAAAAAAATTCAAAAAGCTGTCTAGGTTGGCCGTTTTCGTGCTATTTTTTGCATCCTTCTTACTTACCAACATCATATATAGTGAACGGTGTGAAAAACTGAAAAGTAAGAAATTTTAAAAAATTAACAATTTTGATGGGTTATAACACACATGTTTTTGGAAAAATAAAAAGTTTCAAAAACGTATTAAAATTGGCCTTTTTTGTTCCATTTATTTTCTCATCTCACTTGCCAACAAGATGTATAGTGAACGATGTAAAAAAATGCCTAGTAAGAAATTTTCAAAAACTGGCAATTTTGATAAGACATGCACCTAAATTTTTCGTTTTCGTGCCGTTTTTTGCACCTATATCACTTGCTAACATGATAACAAATGAACGGAGTGAAAAGATGGATAGTTAAAAGTTTTAAAAAATTGGAAACTTTGATGAGCTATAACACACGCATTTTGCTCAAGAATAAAAAGTTTAAAAACGTGTCTAAGTTGGCCGTTTTCATGCCCTTTTTTGCACCCATCTCACTTGCCAAAATGATATCTAGTGAATGGTGTGAAAAAAATGAATGGTAAGAAATTTTCGAAAATTGGAAATTTTGATGGGTTATAACACACGCATTTTATAATTTTGTCACTTTACCTGGTTAAATTATTGTTTTTTTTGCATGTTAGCTTAATTTAATAACTGCAAATGAAAATAAAATGAAAAAATATAAATAATCTTTTTTATTGCATCTTTAAGTAGCCATGACAACGAAATCGAACCGAACTGGCGATGCCAAAATCGTGGGCCCACCATATCGTAATCGTAATTGAACTGCCGAGTACCTGTTCAGTTTCAATTCTTGAAAAAATAGAACTAGAACCGGAACTTCAGGTTCCTATTCAATTCCAACCTGGCAAAAAAAACTAAACCAATTTGTTTTTCATTTTTACAAATCTATAAATATTTCTATTTCTCTTCATTTCCATGACGTAATTCTTTTCTAATACTATTTCTCACTTTTCTAATTTTTATTATTTTAGGTTTTAGGGTTTAGAGTTAGGTTTAGTTTATCAAATTTTCCAATTTTTATTATTCTAATTATTATGTTATATTATATTATTTGAATTCCAATTAATAATTTAATCATTCTTCTAATATTCTTATTATTTGTGTATCTCTTTTTTTTTTACTTATATTATCCTTTGTAATTCTATTCTTTTATAAGCTCTATATATTAGTTCAATTTTAACTATTATTTTAATTATATTATTATATTATACTATTTGAGGTTCAATAATAGTTCAATTATTCTTTCAATATCCCTATTATTTCTATATATTTCTTGAGGAAGTCTCATATCAAACGATTGAATATATGCGGAGTACCACGCGCGCGTGTTTTTTTTAAGCGTATCAATTTTTATTTCATAATGATACGTTATATCTTATACGCCAATCATAATGCCTTCATAGTCTATACTTCATACGTTATACAACAATCATAATGCCTTCATACTTCTTCGTACTTCATACGTTATACGTTATATGCCAATTATAATGTCTTCATATTTCTTTATATTTAAAACTTCATACACTAATCATAATGCCTTCACACTTTATACTTCATACATTATACGCCAATTATAATACTTTATACGTAAAATGCAATATACGTGGCCGTTGGAGCGCGCCATTAATCCCGTCGCATACATGCAACGGTCGCACAAGAGTTTTTGTGATATTTCTTTGTCACTTATCTAATCATTTCTAATTCTATTATTCTAAAAACTCTATATATTAGTTCCCTTTTAACTATTATTTTAGTTATATTATTATATTATGCTATTTAAATTCCAATTATGGTTCAATCATTCTCTCAATATTGTTATTATTTATATATTTTTCTTTCTCACTTATCTAATGTTTTCTAATTCTATTATTTTACAAACTCTATATATTAGTTCAATTTCAATTATTATTATATTATATTATTTGAATTCCAATTAATAGTTCAATTATTATTTCAATATCGTTATTATTTTTATATCTTTCTTTTTTACTTATCTAATCCTTCGTAATTCTTTTTTTCTAAAAACTCTCTCTCTCTCTCTCTCTCTCTATATATATATATATATATATATTAGTTCAATTCTAGCTATTACTCTGATTATATTATACTATTTCAATTTCAATTAATAGTTCAATCATTCTTTCCATAGAAATCAAAATTCAAAGAGGGATCAAAATTGAAACCGAATCTAAAAATTAGAATCGAAACCTAAACCAAAACCATATCCAAAACTGAAACCGCCCCTTGACACTCGATTTCAATTCCTATGATTGAAATCAAGAATCAACAATTTCGGAACCATGGTCATGTCCGTCTATAAGGTTTGTCATTATTAACAACTCTTTTATAAATAGAGCGAAATGCCAATTTGGTTATTAAATTATCATAAATTATGAGTTTTGATCACTCTAACTATTTTTTTTCAACCAAAAAAGTCACTCAACTATTTTTATTTAGCGAAAAAGTCATTTCATCCACTTATAACTGTCTAAACTCACGAGAAATACGCTCAGGCTGTGTTTGGTAGCATTGAATTGGACCCTTTGAATTTGAATTGGAATGTGCAATTCTAATTCTTGTATTTGATTAATTGTTAAATCACAAAAGTTAGAATTGTGTTCCAATTCAAGATGGTCCAATTCATTGGATTCAATTCAAAAAATTCCAATCCCATAAATGAACAAATTCGTGTTAAATCCGGGTCAACACGCGGATCTATAACGGGTCAAATTAAAAATTCGGATCCCCTTTTCATGTTTTTTCCAGACTTTCTCCCCTTTTCATTTTTTTCCTTCCCAAAACCCTAACTCTCCGTGTAGCCGCTCCAACCTCTGGCCTCTTCACAAAATCGATCTCTTCTTCACAAACTCTCCGTGTCGTCGGTCGGTCGATCGCTCAATCAAATCGATCTCTTCTTCACAAATATATCAGAGACCAAAACCCCGCATAGCTTCCTCCACTCATGACGCTTGGCTCAGGAGGATCCAGTGTCGTCGGTGAGCCTTTTTTTAAACAACTCTGCTTGCTTCATCTTGAACGTTTATTCTCTCTGAGTTTCTTTTTCTCTTTTCGTATTTACCAACTCGAATCTGCTGCTTGATCATTTAGATGGTTTTGTTGATGTTTGCCTGTAGCACCTGAAGGTGGGCTTTTGCGTTTGATTACTAATACGATCGAAAGTTGGAATGTTGTTTTGATTTTTGGGGAAGATCTCTTGTGTTGGTGTGTTTGATTTTTGGGTTAGTCTTGATTGATTATAGTCATTGGGTTTTTTTTTCTCTGCCAAAAGGTTGATTTGTCAAAAGTGCTTCAAACTGAAGCTGTGGTGGAAGCAACAAAGAGTTCAATTTTAAGCTGGCTGGAGAAGTTTGCTTGCGGGGTGAGTTTTGTAACCCTATTGACTTGAGGTGTAGAGTATTCTTTTAATCGTTTTCCATACCGTGAGAAAACAAATAGATCATTAATCTTTGGAAATATATGCCTCTTACTGATATTTTGGAGCATTTTAATGGGTCAACAGAGGAGTGTGTAATTGAACTGCTGGGTAGTCTAGAAGGTGAATTTTTTATATTTAAAAAGAATGATTTATGCTAATGTAGAGTAGAGAAGAATGTTTCTTAGGTTTGTAATTCCCTTTCTTCTTGTTCGTTCCATTTCGGTTGCTTTACTTATATTTTGGATGCGTAGTCTCTGTTTTTGAACCCTTCAAATATCTCTTCTGCTGCTGCATCTTCACTTAACTCATGTAACCAAACTACTTACGGCAAAAAGTATCGCTGCCTCTGTGTTTGCCCCTTGATGGCTATTATAATGAGAAGCAACCTTTTTATAATTTCATCATGGCCAACTTTAAAGTTGAATAGGGTTTTATGTAATATTTATTTTAAGTTTGATTAGATCTTATAGTTGCTAAGGTATTTTGTTATTTTAAGTTTGAATTTGCTTTTTGATAGTATTTGAGAGAAATCATTCTTAGCTTTTAAGTTTTGAGAGGCCTATAGTAATCAATGGTACCTCATTCCTATTACTTGTTAATTTGTTCTTATTTTTGAATGATTTTTTGCACGCAAATTGAAAGGATGTTTTTGCTATTTTGCTATCAATCCTTGTTGTGTTTGTGCATAGTAATGATGTGAATGCTGATTGGGCATTGTTGGACTAAGGTAACTTGATCATTAATCATTGGAAACAAGCAGCATGCAAGTGTAGCTGTCTATTCATTTCTTTTCAACATGCTTCTACAGAATTAATTCTTAGGGATGGACTTAGTTTTATGATTTTTCACAATTATTTCTATCTCAGATGAGTTAGTAGGCAAAACCACTTTTTGTGGATTTGCATATTGGGTTTTCAGCATTCAGATCTCAGTGATTCAATCTTTGGCTTATCTTAGATGTACATGTGTGCATAACTCGTGAGATATTATCCTGCTGGTATGTTGAGATTGATGGAAAACCTGCTGGTATGTAATCCTGACTAGAAATTGCACACTGATTTATTTAGACATTTCAAACCTTGAGAGTGTTCAATGATTGAGTTTGAATAAACCTTCACGGCTGTTTCTTGTTGTTGGTTGGTGCTTAATTATCCATGTCTTTTGATTTCAGGTCAAGTGGTGATTGGTCTCTTTGGGAAAGCAGTCCCTAATACAGCAGGTATAATGCTTGATGCAATAAGATTTTAGAAAGAAAATGGTGGTTTTTGTTGTACTTAACTTCTTTTCTTGCCTTTTGTTTTGATTGCAGAAAATTTCAGAGAAGCAATTTAGGATATGGAAATATTGTCTTTAAGAGATGCAAAAAGTGAAGAGTGATGACGATGTATTGGGATTATTTGTTGAGAATTTTAATAATTGATGTTTTGTTTTGGGCATAAAGTGTTAAGCTTTTGTAAGTGTACATTATTGAGCATACAGAAGCATGATCATTGTCCTGAGTGCTATTCTTGCCAGTTATTTATTCACATAGAAACCTTGGACCCAAGTATTGGAACGCCTGCAACATACCTAAGAAGCTCTTTCTGGTGATATTTATTTTTTGAGGGCTTCGGGAGTGCTTTCCTTGTGTGGTGGTGTACTGGTTGGATTGTTCCATACAACATATAGTAGGCTAATTGCATCTTATCTTTGTTCTAATTCCTGTTCTGTAGACTGGTGATTAAGCTAGTTTTAATTTTCACCATTTCTCCCTTATTTGGCTGCAACGCTTAGTGTTTATGTGATTGCAGATTGGAGGTGGAAAAAGTTCGGATGAACCAAGTACATATGGAGAACAAGGGCATTTTTATTTTTCTTGTATGCTTATTTTTGTGTTCTTAGCACTAATCAGGTTATGTCTAGATATGGCGTTGAGTATTTATAGATCAGAGAGTTCTGGGAAATTTTGGTCATTGGGCTCTTCCTGGTTTCTCCCAATAATTTCTTGCCTTTTGTAATGCCTAAAGGATCGTGCTTTATTCTGTTTCTGATTCTTTGAACAACTTTGATGGCGATTTGTAGTTCAATATTGAGAGGAGGAGTAGGAGGAGGACGTGGCGGAGGGGGTGGGGATGGAGGAGGAGGAGGTGGTGGTGGAGGAGGAAGGCATTCAGGAGGGTGAGGCAATGTGCAAAGACAATCTCTATAATGTGTGTTTGTGTGAACATTAATGGAGATGATGGGTGGTACTCCACTGTTTTTTAATCTTCATTTCTAACAAGAGAAAGAACAAGAGTACTTCAAGGGAATTACCATACAAGGTAGCAAGGAAATATATTGCTGCAGCCTAAACTCGGAGGAACTAATGAATGAGAAGGATCTTCTTTTGCCTAAAGCTGCGAAGACGCAAAGAAAAGTGCTTTTGGGAAGCTCTGATATCAGGAAGGAAAATTGTGGAGATGTGTCAAAAATTATATGCCGGCCTATCATTTGTCCAAAGAAAAACGTGATTATAGGAGTCTTTTGGGTAATAGATTTTGTTAAGTTCTCCAAGTTTATATTTTAAATTTCCTGTTGGGTTTGGATCCATTAAGCTTGTAGCCTTTTTCAAAAGGTCATCTTTTGTAAGAAGTATTTTTGGGTATGCCCATCATCCATCACAGCCCACGTAAGTTAAGCATGCGTATTTTCAGGGTTAAAATTGACCAATCACATCCTCACCCTCTCCGACCTTCGCTGCCATACTCTCTCAGTTTTGGATACATAGTAAGAACTTTACTGTAGAAAAAAAAATAAAAATAAAAACCCATACAATTTATAATTGTAACTACAGTCGAAATATCGAGTTGTAACTAAGGTTTAAGAAAAGAATTTCTCAAAAAGAAAGAGTGAAGCACTGGATTCGATTCTTCCAATTATAGTAGTATTGTTGATCATTGGTCATAGTAGGTCCATATATGTACAGATAAAAACTACGGTAAATTCAAATTATAATTTTAAATGTAATTAATTATCTATTTTATATATATATATATTCGAAGTTTTTGTATTTAAACCGAATGGCTTGTCCATCAACCATGAATTTACTTGATAGGTGAGATATTAATTATGTGATACGGTCATATATAAAATTAAAGTTAATTATAATTTCAATACAATAAAAATGATATGAGATTACAAAAATAATTTTAATCGTACATTAATTGTCATGAAACACGTTACTTATATGAAATTGTTTCTCAACCGTTTTTGTCTAATCCTCTCCCTCACAGTCCTTTTTATTGTAATCATTTTTCAAAGTTAGAATTGTGAACATTTCTTTTTATGGAATGTTTTTTCAAGTGTTTTTACTGGACAGTTAATGAAAATACAACTGCGATTGTTTTTAACATCCATGACTTGTTTTCATTGCTAGTCAACCCCGAACTGAGCTGATTGATCACTTGATCTAGTCCTACATTAAAGTTAGAATCCTAAACAGTTTTTTTTTTTTTTCCTATTTTGATTTCTCAGAATTTTGACATTTTCTTTTTTCTGGACATAGAAAAAGCAAGCATACATGACGGGTTCTGATGGGTTCACTCTTGAATCAGTGAGATACAGTTTAATCAGGCAAGAAGATACAATCGTTTTCAGCCTTATTGAGAGAGCAAAATACCCAATTAATTCGCAGTTATATGGTATCAATTGCCCCATTATTCATGGGATTTCAGGTTCCTTGCTTGAGTCAATTGTTAAAGAAACAGAAGCCGTCCAAGCAAAAGTATAATTTTTATGCTTTTGATCTGTCCTTATTTTGATGTTACGTTATGGAAATGCAAAAATATTAAAACCCTTTTGAGTTTTTTAATATTTCAAGTGCTATAAAGTTTGGTGCTTTTTAATTAGATGGTTTGTGGTAGAGTTCTTGATTTTAGTTTCTGAGAGGGCATGTTATACCTGAGAAATATTTTTTTTAGTACACTTTGTTCTGGTTTGAATTTTACAGATTTTGTCTTTGTTCTTTACTTCTTGAAATAATCAGATGTTTGAGAACAATAATAGGAACTGAATTTGGAGAAAGCTTAGCAAAAGATTCAATCAAAATAAGATTAATTGTTTGTGTAGTCAAATCTTGAGCTGCAGATTCTATTTCCAGCTAATAATGTGCAACCAGAAATTTTCTTTGCAGAATTAACTTTTTTCCATTTGACCTTGAACTAGCAGTCCTCCTTTATTTATTGTGGTGTTTGTGTTCGAAAAGTTTGTAGCTTTGTTACCTTTTCTAACTTTCTGGCAATTCTTATGTTGATCTTTGGTATTTTTCTAATATTTTCTGCTATTTTTTTTCAATGGAAAGGTTTTCATCTTCGTCTGCATCTCTGGATAATCACAGAGGGTCTAGAATCTTGTTCTTGTTCACTAGAATCCAGTGACGTCTATTCATTTGCTGAATGCCTGGATCTCAAAGAATCATCTGATGCAATTGATTTGGTTGCCTTTGATTATAGCCCTTAAGTTGATAAAAACATTCTAATGTATTTATGTAGTTTATCCAGCTATCACCTACTGATAATTTAATCCTTCATGTTTAAACATTGTTTTAGATTTTATGCTTGGCTTTGACTGTAACTTTCTTTGATGAAGTCTCAAATAGTTTCTTTCATATTAAAGAAAAACAAGGGTAGAAATTACCCGTTTTAAGTACATTTACCAGTTTGGCATGCTCTCTCCTGAACCTCGTTTTGAATTTCTGAAAAAGCAAAGCTCTAACAAATTGTTGCAAGCTAATCTGCATTCCAACAATTGTCTATGGCTATGCATATTAAGTTCTGATTTTGCTTGATATGTTGTGTTGGAATCTTTCGATTTTGCACTTTTTTTATCTCATTCTTGAAACTAGAAACAAGCTTTGACATCTTGATTTTGCACAAGCATCACTTTTGGTATCTGGTTCCAGAGCCCAAAAACAAATGAACCTATTAGTTGACATGGCTAAAACAGTATAAATTTTGGACAATAAGCACTAAGAAATTTTTAAATGCAATTCATGTCCCCTATTGCTGCACAGACCACAGTTTGTTTTAGCTTATTCTTGTGTCGAGGCTGAGTAACCAATGCCTTTTGAACTGTCAAGTGTTTCATATTTGCAACTAAGTTAGAAACAAAATGCTTGATGAATGATATTCTGGATTCTGCTACTAATCCTTGTATTGGTGGACAATAAACTAAATCATGTTTGTGGTCATGCCATTCCTAACAGTTGACCTTGCTCTAAAATTGGACTTTATATTTTTCAGTTTGGTAGATATCAATTCCCAGAAGAACATCCTTTCTTCCCAGATAACTTACCAGAATCTTTGGCGCCACCTCACAGCGATCCACAGGTAAGTACTGATAACAAATGGACATTCTAAATATTTAAGATTGACAAGCAACTGGATTTCATATTTCCTTTTGCCTGATACCATTTACAATTGCAGGTTTTACACCCTGCAGCAGCTTCGATTAACATAAATAAGAGGATCTGGGATATTTATATAAACAAATTGCTTCCGCTTTTTGCATCCGACAGTCATGATGAAAACTATACATGCATTGCAGCTTGTGATTTACAGTGTTTGCAGGTAATCTAGGATATGATATTCATTGCACAGCATATAGTATAGCTAAAATCACCAATGCTTCTCCAAAACTGCTGTTAAAAAGAGTGAAAACACATCCCGGATCATGTTTTGTGGACATTAATGAAATTTTTTTTACACACTTATTCCATGAGATATGAGCAGGGTTCTTTGATTTGCAAAGCTACCTCTAAAACAATTAAATGATAAATGTTTTCTTATAGGCACTATCTAGAAGGATTCACTATGGAAAATTTGTGGCTGAAGTCAAATTTAGAGATGCTCCTGAAGAGTATACACCAGCAATTCAAACCCAGGTACATTCACATTATATTATAATGAGTTAGCTGATCAACATCAACATCAACTTTTATGATTCTCTTTTTGTTATGTATTTGGAAGCCTTTGTCTCGGCTAGCATTATCATACTAGCTTTTAAGGAGCAATTCTGTTCTAACACTTTTCTTATGAAGTTTGAGTCAGTCCTTTTCTATCAATATTCCCACTAATAATGTTCACTCACTTTTAAGTGTCACGCAACGATATAGTATTTTGTCATTCACGAAATAAGTCAAGTCCTTGCAGGATAGAGATGCTCTGATGAAGCTTTTAACTTTTGAAAGTGTTGAGGAGATGATAAAGAAGAGGGTGGAGAAGAAAGCAAAGGTGTTTGGGCAAGAAGTGAAACTTGACAACGATGATTGCGATGGAAAGTACAAGATTGATCCATCTGTGCTTTCTCACCTATATGGAGAATGGGTTATGCCTCTAACCAAACATGTTGAAGTCGAATATCTTCTCCGTCGTCTTGATTAAAGTTTTTGAGATCTCATCACATAGTTCTCTATAAGTACATGATTATCCAGTACCTTGAAGTTCATTATACTTCCTTAACTAAACAATTTTAAGTATTTTCGCCAATTGTGGGATTCTTTCCCCTACTTCCTCCCTTACTCTTTCAAGTTTTTTCCCTATTTCATGTGAATTGGAAGCAAGCTATGGAAGGGCAGCACATGAGAAGTGCAAGAGAAAGGTACATCTAATACATCCAACTCGAAAGGCTGCAACTTCTGCAATTTCTGGGAATGGCTTTAGCTCCATTAACTAAGCACTATAGAAGACAGTTTCATGGACAGATTTAACATGCAAAGTTCAATTCCTTTTCTTGTTGAATAGTTCATGAAGTTCATTAGTGTGCAGCAGAATGTACTATCACCAAGACAAGTGATTTAGAGACTTAATTGGCTTGAAACATATGTGATCACTTCTGATCTCAAAACATAAAGAGTTTTGAGGACTACTGCAGTTGCTAAATGTGATTTTTAGAGCTTTTGAAACAATTGATTGATTTTTTGAAATACAATTATGATGGTTTTCAAAATTGGCATTTAGAGATGATTCAAAGTAAGAATGTGCAACAAACACTTGCACTAAATTTATGATTGTAGAAATCTAAACTTATGCTGACTTATGGTAGTAAACTATAGTAAGCTATGAGAACCGAGTCAAATATAAGATTCTTCAAGAGATTGCATACTTTTTCTTCTCTTGAGACCAAAATAAAAAAATACAAAAACTCATATGAAACCATCTTATATATAAAAGAGCAAACTACCTCATTGGTCACTAAATTTTTTCCCAATCCGTTTTTTGGTCACTTAACTTTTAAAGTAGCCGAAAAAGGTTACAGCGACTTCCACTCATTCTGTTCAACTTATCCGTCAGTGGAAGACAAAACTTAACTTTTTGGAGGGCAAATTCGTCCGCACAAATGTAGAAAGGGCCTCAAAACATTTCAGTATTAATTTTCTTTATTAAGAGCCATAAAAAGCTGATTTCACGCCTTTTTATTAATTGTCAAAACATTCCACGAGTTGAAGGGCGGGATGAATTTTGCGCCTTTTTATGGCTCTTAATTTAGGAAATTAACACGTGAAATGTTTTGGTGCCCTTTCTACATTTTGCGGACGAATTTGCCCTCTAAAAAGTTGATTTCCGTCTTCCACTGACGGATAAATTGGACGGAATGATCGAAAGTTGCACGTTTAAGGAGTTTAGTAACATTTTCGACTACTTTAAAAGTTTAGTGACCAAAAGGCAGATTGTGAAAAAGTTTAGTGACCAATGGAGCAATTTGCTCTATATAAAATGTGGTTTATATATGAATCGGACAATCAATTGCCATTTGGCTCATTATTATAAATTTTTACCAATTTTATCATGCATTAAAATTGCGATTAACTCGTTGTTATATATATGAATTTGCTTCAAAGTTGACGGACTCAAATAAAAAAAGACATTCGGTTAACTTATAGAACTTCGTATACATACATTTTTTAATGAATAAAAAACTCAATGCTTTTTCTAGGAGTACAAGGAAATGCAATCATTCCTTTTTTTTTGGGTGAGGTTTAATTAACTTAGTAATTTACACATAATTGTCCAAAGAATTAAGGTTTTTTTTTGCCCATTAAACGATATCAATTTTATGAATCATACTCATTCACAGTTGGATTTAAACTCATTTTTAAAAAAGCGGGATCCAAATTGCTAAAATTAAACTAATACTGATTTCCAGATGCATATTTTAGCTAAAATCATTCTTCATTACTACTACCATCAAATTTTAAAAGAAAAAAAAACTAAAATTATGTGAATTCTATTCAAACAAATCTTTCTTGTATAATTTTTTTTTTTTTTTGTTATTGAGATTTGAAACAGGGACAGAAATTAAAAGTAAAAGAACAAAAAAAAAAAAAAAAAAAAAAAACCTAAGTTTTAAGCACAGGCAACTTTGGTCCATCTCATCTTGAACCCAACTTTCATTTCATTTATTATTATCAAAGCCCAGCCCACTCTCACTTGTTCAGTTAAGCTTACACTAGGGTTAGGGTTTTAGCTTTGATATTTGAGCGCCTTTCCTTCACATCGCTCCATTTCCTTTTCCTTCAACCCCACCCCACACAACTTACTCCTTTCCTTTACCCGTAGCTGCCACTGGAGAAGCAGCAATGGTAAAATTCATAGATCCATGATTTATCTTTTACAAATTCGAAGTATTTTATGTCCCTTTTTAGTTTAAGATGGGGTTCTTGTTTTGGTGGAATTGAAATTTTATGAATTTTTTTGCTGGTTTTTGATTTATGATAGAGTAAACTCAACTGGGTTTGATGGGTTTTTGAGTTTGACCTTAAAAAAGTTTTCATTTTCATTTCCATGTTCCATGTATTTTGTGTTTCTTTCTGTGTAATATAAGTTTAGGATATGTTTCTTTCGGTTATGGAATTGAAATTTATGGGTTCTTTTTTATGGTTTTGGATTTGTTATATATTAAGCTCAATTGGGTTTGATGAGCCTTTGTGTTTGACCTGAAATTTCCATTTCCGTTTTCATTATTTTCTTTCTTTTTTCTTCATGATATTGCTGATTAAGTACTATGGAAACCAAATTGTCAGGTGGAATTTGAAAGCTTCTGGCTTTTTTAGTGTAGGAAACTTTTTGAATTGTAGTTTTATGGACGCTTTTGGGATTTTTTTTAGCTTTTTCGCTGATGTAAGAGACAATTTTTCCTTTGCATCGATGACTTGATGTTTGGGTTGTGTTTAGTTTTCTTCTTGGTTTTGCAAAATGATTGACATTTCTGTAATTCTGTTTTTCAAGTTGGTGTTTTCCAAGCTTTCACCTTTTAAGGTTTTGTTTTAATAAAACAATGAGATGTGAAAGTTTTTAAATTTAGAGTAGATGTACTGATTAATGTGATCCATTCTCTAGGAGTTTGGAATATGTGTTTGTTTGAGAATTGGACTTGAATGCTTGAAAGGATTTCTGAATTTTTCTATTGAGATTCATTAGCAGTGGACTGAAATAGTGTGTTAATCCAATTGGTCACTGTATAATATGAATTTGATTTTATTGATTGATTATCTCATTTCTTTGAAAGTACACTTGGTTACTATTAGATGTTGGTCCCTGGTGCATGGATCATCACTTTTCTTTATTATTTTTTAAAGTTATGGTTTGGTGTTTTAGCTCAAGCTGATAATTTTGCATATAGGCCTTTGTTAAAGCCCAGAAGTCGAGAGCATACTTCAAGCGGTTCCAGGTCCAATTCAAGAGGAGGAGAGG
The DNA here is from genome assembly GCA_016586305.1 of Ophiorrhiza pumila. Taxonomy (NCBI): domain Eukaryota; kingdom Viridiplantae; phylum Streptophyta; class Magnoliopsida; order Gentianales; family Rubiaceae; genus Ophiorrhiza; species Ophiorrhiza pumila. The sequence goes on along the minus strand of BLIW01000008.1, from coordinate 5,100,600 downwards.
TGTGGAATCATTCTCTTTCTCTTCCGCCCCTCCCCTCTCCATCTTATTTGTTCCAACAATTATGCGGTGATTATTTGGTTAATGATTTGTGTTATCATTTTCAAAACTTTGCAGAGGGAAAGACAGACTACAGGGCCAGGGTGCGCCTGATCAATCAAGACAAGAATAAGTACAACACACCAAAATATCGCTTTGTTGTGAGATTTGTATCCATATCTATCGGTTTTAAGTTTTGAAGTTCAATTTTGTTTTGAAGTTCTATTGCTGCCTAGCTTTATAGTTCTTGATTTTTTACTTATGTTTGCGTCCGGGCTTGGTTGCATTAGAAAGGAAGTAGGAGTATCTTCAATAGATGAGAAAATGAGAGACGCTTAAAATAGTTTGGACATGTACATAGGAGACCTTTATTTGCCCATGTGAGAATTGTAAAAAACAGTGAATTATTAGTTCAAATTAAAAGGGGAAGAAGAAGACCAAAAAGAATTATAAAGAAATATAAATGAGCAATTGAGCCTAGATCGAGCACCATGGCGAAATATGATCCATATAGCCAATCCCACTTACTGGGCAAAAGGCTTAGTTGTTGTGATCCAAAATAACCCTCCATTGGACTTTATTACATTTGTTTTATTTGTTTCTTTTTATCCTCTCCTAGGTGTTTGTTTTAAATGTTTCATCGTTGTTGATGGAGATGTTCACAGAAAGTGTAGATGTTTGTGTTTATGCTGTAAATCTCATATTGCTATTTCATTTTTCACTCCCTTTATTCTAGTTATTCTGATAAAGTAAATAACCTCTGGTTGTAAACCTATACCTTAAGTATATATTAGGATTGTTATTATACCGGTGGGCTTCCTTAACACTGCCTCCAGACCAAGAAGGACATCATTGCACAGATCGTTTCGGCTAGCATTGCTGGTGACTTGGTTCTTGCAGCTGCTTACGGGCATGAATTGCCTCGTTATGGCCTTGAAGTTGGCCTTAACAATTATGCTGCAGGTATATGTATGATAGTTGCGGATTACTGAGTCTGGATTCTTGACTTTGCTTTCTAGTAAGCATGTATTCTAACTATTACATATGGGATTTTAGCATACTGTACTGGGCTTCTTCTGGCTCGCCGAGTTCTGAAAAAGCTTGAAATAGATGAGGAATATGAAGGAAATGTTGAGGTAACTGGAATGTATTAGGCTCAATATCTTTTTACTGTTTTTGCCTGTTTCCATCTGACAGAGGAAAAGAGATATTTTTTGTGCTTTTTGGGGAATGGAAAGAGGGTTGAAGAGTTAGATTTATTCTCTCTTTGCTAGTTTTGAGCTATTTCATTGACAGGCTACTGGTGAAGATTACTCTGTTGAACCAGCTGAAAGCAGGAGACCTTTCCGTGCTCTTTTAGATGTTGGTCTTGTTCGGACTACAACTGGAAATCGTGTTTTTGGTGCCTTGAAGGTATTGCTCTATCTAAAGATTTTTGCAATGCATTTTACGAGACTGTTGACTGCCAAATCTTGTTAGAATTGTTAAGTCAACTTTGTTATGTAACTTATGTTTGTCTTTACATGGAAACTGTCAAAATGTAGATGCTGTGACCTGATGTTTTCTGGTATAGTAGTCGTTGTGTTCTAATCTATTTCTATTAATAGATTGATGCTTCTGTATTAGTATGAATTATAGAACTTGGACAAGAATGTTGGGAAGAAGCAGAAGCATCAATTGTAGACTAGCATGTGTCCTTTGGTAGTTAAAGGACGGTTCAATGTATGTTTGTAATTGTGGATGAGCCATGGAGAGTTTAAACTGAAATTTATTCTTATTCACAGTTAAAGTTTATGTTATTGGCTTATGTTCATACTAGGCTTGGAACCTGTATATACAGAAAGATTTTGGGTTGGGTGTGTTGTGTGTCATGATTTATTTCTATTTGTTTTTCTATTCTTTGTTAATCGTTTTATTAATTGTTTGTTTGTTGTTCTTAGGGGGCACTTGATGGTGGCCTTGACATTCCCCACAGTGAAAAGAGGTTTGCTGGATATGGAAAGGACAGTAAACAACTTGACCCTGAGGTTCACCGCAAATACATCTATGGCGGTCATGTTGCTGCATACATGAGGGTTAGTGTATAATTTTGTACGCGTCTCTTTGTTTATAACTTACCTTTTACTTCTCTGCCTGGTGATGTTACATTTCTGAACTGTATGTGCAGATTCTGTCGGAAGATGAGCCTGAGAGGTACCAATCTCATTTTAGTGAGTACATCAAAAGGGGTCTTGAGGCAGATGATCTTGAGGGATTGTACAAGAAAGTTCATGCAGCTATTCGTGCTGATCCAAGTCAAAAGAAATCTGAGAAGGAGCTCCCGAAGCAGCATAAGAGGTTAGTTTGGATGGGAGGGTGTTATTTCATTTTAATACGTGTTAATTGTAACTCATTTTTATGAATTTGTTTGAGAATGAAGCATGCTAGAAATCCCATGTTTTGAAATGGCTTGCACCTTCAATAATTAAATGCTATGGAGATAAAATTGCAAACTACTTTGGACTGAAACTTTAATACGGTTTTCTAGTTTTAATTCTTTTTGGTTACTTTTACCTATAGGTACAACCTCAAGAGGCTAACTTATGATGAAAGGAGGGCAAGGTTGATAGAGAGGCTAAATGCTTTAAATTCAGCTGCTGGAAATGGCGATGACGACGAGGATGATGAGGATGAGTGAAGTATGCGAGAGTAGCCTGTTTATCTTTGTTTACGCTGTGTGCATGCATTGTTCTCTATTCTGGATAGAAATCTTGTCAATTTTGATTTTATTTCTAAAGTAATGGAACTTCTCGTAGTTGCTGCAAGTATGAAAAATGTAGTTATCTGCGCGCAATGCCGATGTTGTCGCTCGAACAGGATTATTTATTTTAATTGAGTCTTAGTTATAACATTTTGAAGATTGAGTTATTGATATTTGATTCCCGTTTTTATGAAATTGTGCTCTCTTTATATGTAGCTAACCTCCGTCCAGAATGACACTGTATATGCACTATTTTAAAACGAACGAATGGGAAAATCCCAGTTCACAAAACTAGCAAAATTTGCACGTGTAAGGTTCTGAATTTCTGATCAATATATATGCATAATGTGAATGTGACTAGGGGATATAGAATCGAGTCTAAAATTTGGGACGGGTTATGACTTTGTTGGTGAACACGCTAATTTAGTTAATTTAGTATATTGTATAACTCAAACTTCCAAGTTCAATTCAAATAAATATATTGTGATGTGTGCCTATAATGTATGGAAATTCAAATATTTTTATTTGATTAAGTATATATATATTATTTATATTATATAATTAATATTTTAAGTACACTCTTAATTAATATTCTAATCGTGTTTGTTTAATTACTACCGAAATTTAACCGTGCCAGACTTGAGTTTGTTCATAAAGTTCTTATTCATTCTAACCCCTAAATGTAACCATGCGTATCTAGACTTGGGCATTCCGGTGGTTCCGGAACCGGAACCGGGGCCCCACAAAATTAGAACCGTAACCAAATCATTTATGGACGGTTCGGGTAGTTCCTGATTTTTTGGAACCAGAACCGGCAAAAAAAAAATCATTTTTATAATTCTACAAATATTTTTATACCTCTTCATTTTCATCACATAATTCTTTTTCTAATACTATTTCTTAGTTTTCTAATATTTATATTGTAAGTTTTTAGCGTTTATAGCTTATAATTTAGGGTTTAGGGTTTAGGGTATCAATTTTTTAATTAATTATTCTAATTATATTACACTATATACTATTTGAATTTCAATTAATAGTTCAATCATTCTTTCAATACTCTTATTATTTATATATTTTTCTTTCTCAATTATCTAATCCTTCATAATTCTATTTTTTCTAAAACCTCCATATATTAGTTCAATTTCAACTATTAATCCAATTATATTATGTGTCAACTTAATTTTCTAATTTATATTATCCTAATTCTATTATTATATTATGCTAATATACTATTTAAATTCCAATTAACAGTTCGATCATTCTCTCAATACTCTTATTCTTTCTCACTTATCTAATCTTTATAATTCTATTATTCTAAAAAATTCATATATTAGTTTAATTTTAACTACTATTCTAATTATGTTATTATATTATACTGGTTGAATTCTAATTAATAATTCAAATATTCATTTATTCTTTCAATATTCTTATTATTTTTATATCTTTGAATCTCAATTATCTAATTCTTCCTAGTTCTTTTTTTTTTAATTCTTCCTAGTTCTATTATCTAAAAACTATATATTAATTAAGTTCAATTGTAATTATTATTATTCTAATTATATTATTATGTTGTATTATTTGAGTTTCAATTAATAGTTTAATCATTATTTCAATATAAATCAAATTTAAAAGTGGGATTACAATAGAAATTCGAAACTAAAATTCGAAAAAAAAATCGGAATTAGAACAAAATTGCAATCGAAACCAAAACCGTAACAGGGACAGAACCGAAACCGAAATCGTAACCGAAATAGGCGGTTCCAAAACGGTAACCAGAACTGCTGATGGGCGGTTCGGTTCCGGTTCCCCCGACCATGAAACCGGGAACCGCCGGTTCCGAAACCGTGGCCATCTCTATGTGTATCACCCATTTTGGAACTTGAATAAACATCAAGAATTTCTTAGTGCATGGGCAAGGCTGGGTTTAGATTGGGTCTGGTTGTGGGCCTGGATAAAACATGACCAAACCTGTCTAAACCCACAAAATTTTTAATGGGTCTGGATTGAGTTTTGATAGAGCCCAACCCATTGGCATGCCTATAGTTAGGTTAAATTATATAAAAAAAATCACGATGTTTAAAAAAATTGGGAAAATTTGTATTAATGGCGTATCTCAAGTTGTTATTATTAAGTAGAGCGTAACTTTAATGTATTTATTATAAAGGGCGTTAAAATAAATTATTATTTTATTTAATTAGATAAAGACATTGTTATCCTTCTCTCCCCATTTAATAGATTACTTTTCTTAATTAATTTGAATATTACCTTTCTTACTTTTTTATCACCAATTCAAAAGTCTAATCATTCATCGTTAAAAATTTTCGATAAACATAAACAATTCGTTTTTACCATCACAAAAACACATAATTTATTCTCGATTCTCGATTTGTTTAATAAATTTTGAGATTTTCATTATTTGCAAACGTAATCAAAATTTCTCAAATTGGGATGGAAGAGGCAATTTGTTGATGTTGATAAGAAGCAATTGGTTTTTGCTCCAGCAATTCGACTAAGGCTGTGTTTGGTTGTTTAGAAATATAATTGAATTAGAATTTAAATATTATAGAAACGTAATTCAGTGAACTTAAAGTCTAAAATGTTTGAATACCTTTGTTTGGCAAAACAACAAAATTCATATAGAATTGAATTATAACTCCAAATTCTTTGTTTGAAAGTTTAAAAAATGTATGAAATTAGATTTCACTGAAAATTAGAATTGACAAAATAATTTATTTTTAATATATTTTTATAATAATATTAACTTTTTAATATTATTTTCTATTTTTATATAATTTAATTTTAAAAGAAATAAATTAATTTTATTTTTATATATCTCCAAAAATTCTGACTTCACTAGACTTTTAATTTTTTTTACCACTTCACTACATTCTAAATTTTCAATTTTTTTGAACCACTTTAGTATTCACTACATTTTTAATTTTTTTGGGTAGAGAAAAAAAGAGAAAGAAAGAAATGAAGGCGATAAAAAAGAGTCTTAAGATCCGAATTTTAATTTTGGCTGGATAAGAACCGCGTATTGACCAATTCTATCTTGATTTAGCATTGGAAATATCTGCTATGAGGAAAAATTAAAACTGCAGAGTTGGGCCCTTATAAAATTGTAAATGAATTCAAAATTCAATTTTTATTTTGTAACCAATGAGGGTCCAATTCTAAGCAATCAAACACATCGTAAGTGCTTTCCTTGACTTCATTAGTTGATGGTTGATGCACTGGATGGATTTATTTCTTTCAATCTTTCATGTACTTTTATTTTACTTTCATAAATAAATTGCTCACGAGTCTCATAAATAAGCGCATCAGGTTTATGGCGCACAAATGCAGAGAAATTTGATCAATTTCTTCTTTACATATACATTGAGGACAACATTGATCTTGCAGTGTTGCGTTCGTTAAAAAATTTAAAATGAAATTGTACTATCGGTTTTGCAATTTGCAAACGGTAAAACCGTTGTTTGAATGAAAAAAAATCCAACGAGTGCATTAACTAATGAAGTCAAGGAAAACACTTTTAGTTGGATTGCTGGAGCAAAAACAAATTGCTTCTTTTTAATATCCACAATTGTCTCTTCCATTCTGATTTTGAGAAAATTTGATTACGTTTGCAAATAATAGAAATCTAAAAAATTGTTAAACAAATCAAGGATCGAGAATAAATAATGTGTTTTTGCGATAGTAAAACGAATTGCTTATGTTTATCGAAGAGTTTTAACGATTAATGATTAGGCTTTTGAACTAGTTATAAAAAAAGTAAGAATGATAATCTTCGAATTAATTAAAAAGAGTAATCTATTAAGAGAGAAGGGTAACAAAGTCTTTATACAATTAAATAAAATAATAAGTTATTTTGACACCCTTTATAATAAATACATTAAAGTTGCGCCATACTTAATAATAAGTACTTGAGATACGCTCTTAATACAAATTGTTCCTAAAAAATTTTCAAATTACTTTCTTATAGTTTTAAAACTTACAAATTACTTTTATTTGGTTTGGTCTTTTTAAAAAAAAAATTTAAAAAATAGATGATTTCGGACAATATAGTGCAATTACTTCAAATAATTTTATCATAGAACTATGTTTTAAAAAAAAAGAAATTATTAGTATATTATTTAGGAAAAAAATATTAATAATAACCATCTATGTATACAAAAAAAAAAAAACTATTCATTAAGTGGATATTGGTAAAGTAACCATTCATTATAAAATTTTAAATAAAAGAGATCCATTTTTGTTAAACAGTCTAAAATTTACATTTAAATACAATTAATCAAATAAAAAGTTTTTTTTTGGATAAACTATGTGGGGCCACTAAATTATTTAAATAGCATACTTTTGATCACTATTTTATTTTTTCAATTTGGTCACTCATCTATAAAAAATGGTATACTAATAGTGTTTTCTTTAAATTCAACCCTTATCTTTCAAACTTTTCATTAAGTTGAATCTTTTTATTTCTAAGGTAATATTATACCTAAAAATGAGATAAAATGATAAGATTTATAGTTTAGCATAATGGGTGTCATCTAACAATATTGTGCCGTAATTTTACATTTAAAAATATGATTTAATAAAAAGAATTATTTGAATTTAATAAAAAAATTCAAAGATAACAATGGTTGAAATTAACAAAATAACCATTAGTATACCACTTTTTATAAATGAATAATCAAATTGAAACAAACAAAAAAGAACAGTTTTATACGAAACAGGCTCATATATGAAATACGAGTTAATTACAATTTGAGCGGACAATAAAAGAAACAAAAAATTAGAGTTACGATTTCAACCGTGAGTAATTATCTCTTCATGCATGAATCACATTTATATATAAATTGATTTCACGTTTTTTACAAAAAGATAATGACCAAAAGTACACTATAATAATAGTTGCTTGGATGAAGTATTTTTTGGTTTTATTTATAAAAGGATTTTTTTGGGTTTTGTTATGAGAAATGAATATTTATAAAATGATTAGATGTGTTTGGATAGATAAATTTTGTTAATTTATTGGAAATTGTGTATAGAATAAATGATTGTATATATAATGATTGAATTATATATTGATGAATAATTTTTTCAAATAATGCGGGCCCCACTTGAATATTGATTTCAATTTTTTTTTACCTATTTCACGTTAATAATTAATTTTTTATAAAAGTTGGGTACTACTTAAATATTATTTCGAAGACAACCTGCCAAATTACTGTTTGGCCGCTGACATTTCATTTACAAATGATTGATAGTTTTATCTTTTATATTTTTTTCAGTAAATGTTACTGTTCAATTTATTTGGTTTTGTAAATGCAAATAAATATAAAAGTATTGTTCAAACTAAAAATAAATATTAAAAAGCTATCATTCAAACAGAGCATTAGAGATTAGTGGCAGTAGTTTAGTATATTTTTTTTTCTTGAACGTTCTCTCCAAAGCAAAAAGTTGGAGCCAAATCAAAGAGTATAATGTAGTCATGGCCACGGTTCCGATTTTAATCGGAACCGGAACCGGCCCATGCCTGGCCCAAACCGTGAACCGTGAACCGGCGGTTCAAACTGCCAATTCACAAAAAAAAAAAAAAAAAAATTGGACGTCCGAGATTAACTAGCCGTTGGATGATCCAACGGCTAGAACCGGCGGTTAACTGCCAATTCATCAAAAATAAAAAATAAAATAAAAAATAAAAAAAAGTGTGATGGCCGTTGCATCCAACGGCCATCATTACTTTTATGACCGTTGGCAATCCAACGGCCATAAATTGGGCCGTTGGAAAGCCAACGGTTGTGGCTTTGTGACTTTGTGTCACACAATTTCAGATTAAGGCTTTTTGCCTTTTTTTTTTCATTTTTCTTCTATAAATACCTAAAATTTTCCCAATTCATTTTCACACCATTTTCCTCTCTCAATTCTCTCAATTCTCCCAATTCTCTCAATACTCAATTATCAATTATATTATCTACTTTTTTTGTTATCAGTAAATTATTTTTACTCATTAATTCATTATATTCAAAATTCAATTCTTTACTTTAAATTATTTTATTTTATTCAAATCTTTAGCTAATTATTTTTGAAAATTATTTATTTTATTAAATATTGATTTCTCATTAATAATTTTTATTATTTGAATTATTTGAATTTATTTAAACACTTTTATTATAGACTTATAAAGTTATAATTTTATTTATATAATTATTTATATTTATTCAATTACTTAATTTTAATTTACTATAAAATGGATAGTTTTAATAGAGATATTGTTGGTAGCTCACAATTTGGTGCAAACCAAAGTGACCAAATTTTTAGTGGTGGTGGAAAAACTGAAAGCCCCAACGTTGAAGAAAGGCTAAAATCGGATATGTTCAAGAGGCATTACACAAAGATATTGGATTCCAACCAACAACCAATCAAGGCGAAATGCAATTATTGTCCCGAAAATAAATTATATGCTTTCAAGAAAGGATCGGGCTATGGAACTTTGGCGCGACATTTGAAGGAAAAACATCCACATGAAATCGGCCTTTCCACCAACCAATCGCAATTATCCGGGTTTGTTCCCTCTACTACTCCTCCTTTTAAATATTTGGATGAAAAAAATAAAAAAGAATTAGCCAAAATGATAGCCATAGAACATTTATCATTTAGTTTTGGTGAAAAAGTAGGATTTAATTATTATTGTCAAGAGGCATTAAATCCACAAGCTAAAAGAATGCCTAGAACAACAATAACAAGAGAATTAAAGAAAATTTATAAAGGTGAAAAACAAATTTTAATTGAAACTTTTTCAAAATTAAATGGTAGTGTTTCTATATGTTCCGATATTTGGAGTGATTTATGGCAAATGCATTCTTATATGGGAGTAACTTGTCATTGGGTTGATAGTGATTGGAAAATACAAAAAAGAATTATTGCTTTTCGTCATTTTGAAGCAAGACATACCGCAAATAATATATCTAATTTGTTGAATATTATTTTAGATGAATATGGTTTATCTAGAAAAAATTTTTCAATTGGCTTTGATAATGCTTCGGCTAATATGGCTTCAATTAGTCAATTAAAAACTCTTTGTCAACCAATAATAGGTGGAAAATTTTTTCATATTAGGTGTGCATGCCACATATTAAATTTAGCGGTACAAGATGGTTTAAAAACACTAAATACGTATATTACTCCTATTAAAGAGGCAATTAGTCTTTTATGGATCCGTCCAAATTTAATGAAACTATGGGTAAAATTTTGTACGAAAAATGGACGCAAACCAAAAAGATTTAGTAAAGATGTTCCTAATAGGTGGAATTCAACTTATAAATTATTGAATGCATCTACACAATATAGTACTTTGTTATGTACTTTTTTTTTATGCAAAATCATGTAGATGATATTTCTTTGCATCCTAATATGTGGGAAATTTGTTGTAAATTATTACAACTTTTAAAGGTTTTTAAAGATGCTACTGAAATTTTATCTGGTGTTTATTATCCTACTTCTCATCTATTTATTCACATTGCATGTGATGTTGTTGGTATTTTACAACAATTTAAAGATGACTCTGTTTTATCACTTCCTATATATGATATGTTAATAAAATGGCTTAACTATTACCGAAAAATTCCACCTACATATTTAATTGCTTCTGTTTTTTATCCACGTAAAAAACTTTATATTTTAGAAGAATATATTACTGCATATAATAGTTGTGTAGATTCATTTTTTTCTGACAATGTAGAATATAAACCTCAAGATACTAAGGAGATTATAGGAGAAGTAAAATTTCTTCTTCGTGATTTATTTAATGAATTTCTTTCTAAATATGGTAGTCAAGTTCCTATTAGTACCGGATCTAATATTGATAGTTCTACTAGTAGTGCATCACATCAAAATACTAGTACTCCATCAATGTTTTCTATAGCACCACGTAAACTTAGTAAATCTATATATTCTTCACACAAAAAACCAAGATCCGGTACTGATACGGAACATGATAGATATTTAACAACTACTTTTGAGGTTTGTGATGAAGATAAGGATTTTCACGAGTGATTCGTGCTAGAATGGTGGAATGGAAAGGAGAAGGATTATCCAATCCTTTCTATTATCGCAAAACATATTCTTGTAATTCCGGCATCAACCGTAGCGGTGGAGCAAGCTTTTAGTGCAGGAGGAATCATTTTAGACGAGCACCGGTCCCGATTATTACCAAGATCATTAGAAATCCAAGCATTAGTGGATGATTGGCACAAGGTATTTTTGAGAGCACAAGAAATGGACAAGTCGGATGACATTGATTTAGATTACGACACCGACATTTCCGAAACGAGCAATGTTAGTACCGAATCTTCAACCGGAGTTTCCTATTTCACGAATTTCGTACATCCCGATCCCGATGATGACATTGAAGAGTTAGATGATTAAAATTTAGGTCAATTAACTAGTACTCAAATTATTTTTATGAATGAAAAGTTTAATTTTTAGTAAAATGTTGTATCATGATTCATTATTCATATATGTAAATGGCCAACTCGAAATTCGATATTTAGGCCAAAATTTTATATTTCAATAATAAAATGAGGTATTTTTTCATTTATATCAAACTTGTAAACTTGTACGTATTATATCAAACTTGTTACTTTTCACATTGTAAATTTGTAAATTTGTGAATTATATCAAACTTTTCTTATTTTTCACATTGTAAATTATACTAAACTTCTTTTTTTTTAAATTTGTAAATTTGTGAATTATATCAAACTTCTCTTATTTTTCACATTGTAAATTATACCAAACTTCTTTTTTTTCACCTTGTAAATTTGTGAATTATATCAAATTTCTCTTATTTTTCACATTGTAAATTATACCAAACTTCTTTTGTTTCATCTTGTAAATATTGTAAAGTATATCACAATTCATATTGTCATTTTTTTTAAAAGTCGAACCGTGAGAAAACCGTACCAAAACCGGAACCGAAATCGAAACCAAAACCGGAACCGAAACAGGGATGAAACCGGAACCGGAATGGAACCGGAACCGGGACGGAATCGGAACTGTGACCGAACCGTGAACCGACGGTTCACGAACCGTAACCGTAACCGTGACTCTAAGGGCCGGTTCAGGTTCCACCCTTCGTGGAACCGTGAACCGGCGGTTCACGAACCGTAACCGGCGGTTCGTGAACCGTGGTCATGTCTAGTATAATGGATGAAGACTTCCCAAAACCAAAAACATCAAAAGAGAGAAAGATGAGATAATTTCTTGACCTCATTTATTTGAAAAGACATAAAACCTCATTCATTTAACGGTTTTAATAAAGATAAGAAAGTTTACCGACGGAATGAACAAAAGTCATACGTTTATGGAGTTAATTTTTTTGGTCAACTTAATACTTGATTGACAAAAATCCAGATTTGATAATAATTGGGTGAACATTTTAGTCATTCGCTCAAGCCAAAACTGCAAAAGAGACAGAAATGAAGTACAGATTGATGACCTTAAAAGGAACAACAAGAACACATAATAATGATCATTTAATGCTTAGCATATTGTGTTGTGTCATTGTGTGTGCACACTTCTCGCACTGACATTCCCAGAGACATTGACACTGACAATTCTAAGATAGGTCCTATCCTCCAACAACAATCTTAACAAAATCCAAAAAACTAACCTTAAATTGAAAATATTCTGACCCCATTTTCTCTTAAGATCCTGTTCTGTGACTCCAACTATGTTAACAAATTCCAAACACTAAACCTGAACAGAAAATATCATTACCCCATTTGCTCTTTTTTACTGAAGTCTGGACCCCAACTTACACATTCTCTGTTCTGGGTTCCTCCCATTGAAAGCCAAGACTCTCTTCTGACACAAGTCACTTGTGTGAATATGAAGATTAAACATTTGTACATGTAACAGCTAGTGTTCCTTAAAGCCTCAGCAATGTGTATGTACTTCTCCTTAATTTTTCTGGTTACTGAATTTACACTCTCTTGGGCTGTTGCATTATTGGTGCATTGCATGTTTTGGGTGCTCCATATATTTATGTCTTTATGCTAATTTATGTAGAGGACCTATGCAGCTTGGGTTCTGCTGGATATGCCCATTTGGGATCTGGGATTTTTTTGTTGAAATGGTTGGAGCTATTTTTGATGCATTGTGGGTGTTCTGAGCAATTGAATGCGACTTCTTGTTGATGATAGTGTTGAGTTTTAGCGAAAAGGATGGCTCTTTTTCGCAAGTTTTTCTTCAGGAAGCCGCCTGAAGGGCTTCTGGAGATGTCTGAAAGGGTATATGGTATGTTTTACTCAACCTAAGCTTTCCCTTTCCAGACATGGAGTTTCAGTCAAGTAGTTTTAACTTTTTAACTGAGTTTATCACAAGTTATGGTACTTCAAGTATGAGTTTGTTCTTATTTACTTTGCTTTTTAATTGCTATGCCCTGCATTACTAAGTTTGAATTTGTTAAGGCAATCTTGATTATGGTTTTCTTTGTCACATCATCAGTATATTCAGCACTACACTCTTGGTGTAGGAGTAAATTCTAGACTCCTATCCTTCTTCAATACCTTAGATCCAATTCTACTTTCCTGTAATCAATGGAACTTCAATCTATTAAGACTTTCGAACAAATTTTCTTATTTCACTAGCTCTTTTCTTCTTTAGCTGGGGAGGAGCAATTCACAACTCAAATCACAAATCAAAGATGACTATCCTGTTTTATTATTATTATTATATATAAAACCTAGTGTATCTGCGTTTAAGTTGAAAACATATATAATGCAATTCTTGCCGCCTGAGTTTCAGTTTTTCTGCAATGGATCAGAAATTTGTGCTAGCAAAAGTTCATACGCATTCAATAGTATCTGAGTCTAAACATCGTTGTTGCCATAGGTAGTAGATTATCAGATGTTGTTTGGTCTAACATTAAGTTTGTTGAAGAAAAGTTCCTATAGATAGTCATTCTACTCTACTTTGAACATGCACAGTATGAAAAACTAGTATCAGAATGATGATGAATAGCAAAGTTACTATACAGACATAAGAGTTTCTTGTTTGGTTTTTTTTGCATTACCCACTCTACCACACTAAAGAAACCTACTTTATACAGTTATTCTTTTATGCCAGAGCCTCAAGAGAATGTGACTGGTGCATGTGTCTACTTATACATAAAATTTAGTCAAATTATATTGATTTCAGTGCAAAGATCTTTGCACTATTGTATTAAAGAGTATTTTGAAATTCATATTTGTAGACTGCTTCATGCTTACCACTCTTTTTGTGGTTTTGTAGTTTTTGATTGCTGCTTTTCTGTTGATGTCTTGGGAGATGATGAACACAGAAATTATGTGGGAGGTGTAGTGGCTAAACTGCGTGATTACTGGGCTGATGGTTCATTTGTGGCTTTTAACTTCCTTGATGGGGAGAGTCACAGCCAGATTGCGGAAATACTATCTGAGTTTGACATTACTGTGATGGATTATTCTAGGCAGTATGAGAATTGCCCATTACTCACAATGGAGATGATCCATCACTTTCTGAAGTCCAGCGAAAGTTGGCTGGACCTTGGGCAGAGGAACATCCTTTTGCTGCACTGTGAAAGTGGTGGCTGGCCTAGTTTGGCCTTTATGCTGGCTGCGCTCTTGATTTACAGGAAGCAGTACACAGGGGAGCTGAGAACTTTAGACATGATCTACAAGCAAGCACCTCGGCAGCTCTTGCATATAGTGTCGCCACTGAATCCATTACCTTCACAGCTGAGATACCTACAGTATATCTCAAGAAGGAACTTGGGTTCAGAGTGGCCACCAGCAGTCAGAATAGTCCTGCTAGATTGCATCATTTTGAGAGTTATCCCTAGTATGGATGCAGAGGGTGGCTGTCGTCCAATATTTAGGATATACGGACTGGATCCGGTCATGGAAAGTGATCGCATGCCTAAGGTTCTATTTTCTACTCAAAAGAGGAGTAAAGATGTTCAACACTACAAGCAGGTGGTTTTCAGTTTGCTTTCATGTATCTAATACTAGCACTCTTTCTATATTTTTAAGCTGTTGCTATATAAAAATGCAGTTTTCCTTTATGGCCATAAGTGTATGAAATATCTCTTCATAGGACCATCTTCCTCATCCTTTTCTACTATGATGCTGTTGCTGGACTACTTCTATTTATATGATTCTTAAAAGACAAGTTTCTCTTGCTGTGATGACAATGAAATGTATTAAATTGCTTATCATGTCTAAGTACAGGACCTGGAATTTGTTTAAACCATTTTGAAGAAGTAAATTAATTTTCATTGTCAAGCCTTAACAGCCTTTTCATTCTTGCCCTCTCTCTCTTTTTCTTCATTTCAAACCTTTTGGTCGATGAAGAACATCCGACTATAAGATTTGAATGTATCATTTACCTTGAATAATAGTGTAGCAATGTCAGATCTTACCGTGATACTGTAGTTGATCACAACTGTGTGCTTGATGACTGATGCTTTCGATACCAAATGACGAGCCTGAATGTGTGCACTTTTGACGCATGATTTTTCTCTAAGAGTGTCTCAACTGATAGGTAATCCCAGCAGAACTTTTATCTTCACAATTGCACATTTAAGGTTAATAGGCATCAAATCCTTAGATCAACCGGAAGGTTGAAGTTTGCTGGTGTTTTTTCAAACGTAATAGCTGATTAAGTACTTGGGACTTCTGTGTTTTCATCTTAAAGCTTGTCCTCTAACTTAAGAGTGCTTTTTGACATTTTTAAAGTATCAGTAAATTTGTTGCACAAATTTTATGTTCTTCCTCCATAATGCTTGATATTTTGTTGCAGGCAGATTGCGACCTAGTTAAGATTGACATCAACTGTCATATCAAAGGTGATGTTGTGCTTGAGTGCATAAATTTAGATCATGAACTGCAACTTGAAGAGACCATGTTTCGGATTATGTTCAACACAGCATTTATTATGTCAAAAATGTTGATACTTAACCGCGATGAGATCGATACTTTATGGAATGTCCAAGATCACTTTTCCAGGGATTTCAGAGTAGAGGTATAAATGCTTGTCTTTTTTCCTGTCTTCACTGGTTAATATTTTGGCAGCATTGCAATCAACTTATTGATGTTTTTCTGGTTTCTTCTTAATGAAGGTCCTTTTCTTGGAGATGGATTCCTCCTCTTCGCTAAATACGCTTGATCTTTCAGCTGTTGAAGGAAGTTTTTCAATTGAAGCATTTACCAAACCCGAGGACGTGCTTAGAAGTGTGGAGTGGCAAGACGAAAAAGCCAATGCTGAAAGAAATACGCTTCAAAAACAAGTAAAATTTGAAAGAGTCCTTGCTGATGGAAAGGAAAACTTGGGTAACAGCACTTCTCAGAGTGCTAGACTTGAAATCATGGAGAATTGTTCTCCTCAAGTTTCTAAGGGAGAGAGCCAGGGAATTGTCGAAACTTCAGAGACACCAAATTCCAAATCATTGGAAAATGACACGGGCAATTCACAAACTGAAGTGTTGGAAGAACAAGGTATGGGATATTCTACGACATTGGTATTGAATTCGACAACAAAGAAGATTGATTCTCAAGAACTCCAGGCTGCATTTCTAAGACCTGTTCAATCTAAAATTGTCTTGCCGAGAATTCTTCAAGGTTCTTTATCCAATCCAGCTTCATACTCCTTGCAGGAGTCACCTTCATCCCTTTTGAGATATCAAAATGCACATCCTGTTCGTGGAATTACAGCTTTACTGCATGATACTTCATCAAACAATAAAGTGGGAGCACATGTGGTGACATTATCTCCAAGACCTTCTCTTTCAGCATCATTTCCTCAACTATGCAAACCGGCCGTGTTGCCACCATCTGAGTTACCACCCCCTTCACCTGCAGCTGTCAGCAGTCCGGCAAAAGTTTATACAACCACTTCTCCTTCACCTCCACCATCGACATCATCGTCATCACCACCACCAAGAGCAACATCCCCACCATTACTACAATCATCCACTCCTAATATATCAACTTCAAAAGAGCTGAATTATCCTCAGGATTTAGATTCTAACACACTAATAAAAGATATAGGACACTCAAAATCAGCTTCTTGTCCACCAGCCCCATCCTTGCTGCATTCTGGGATGTCACTCTCTTTGTCAACTAATAATTCATGTACTCCTCCTCCACCACCTGTTTTCTCAAAAAGAGCTGCATCTGTGCAAAACTCAATTACTAGTCCTCTCCCTCCTCCCCTACCTCCATCCTCATCTCTCTCAAATTTGGCTCCAATAACCACCATGAAGAATTCATCATTAATTCTTCCTCCACTCCATGAGATAGCTTCGTCCAGTGATTCAGTGCCTTTCCTACTACCAAACAAAAGCTTAGAACTTGATATTAGCCTCTCAACTCTACTTCCCCCAAGTGTAAATTCAGTATCGGAGTCAAATAAAACTACCAAGTCTTCATCACCACCATCCCCAGCTCTATCTCGAGCTGAATTTTCCTCAAATCAAAGTCCATCTTCCTCTACCAAGTACTCATCTTTGTCCCCAACTACTATCATGCCTCCATTTCCTGGAATAGCTTCATCAAATGGCCTGATATCTTTGATTGTGCAAGAAACAAATTCAGTAATCAACCCTCCTTCTGTACATGTAGGATCACTCTCCAGCACTGCTGCAACATCATCAGCACCGCCTCCAGCTCCTCCAGCTCCTCCAGCACAATCTCCACCCTCACATTCCTTAACAGGAGCTTTTTCTCCCACCGTGAACTCTTGTTCAACAATTCCAGCATTCCCTGAGGTAGCATCTTTGAGCGGTTCAATCTCTTCCTTTCACCCCGAGAAAAGTTCTACAACAGTTGCTAGACTTCCTCAACCACCTCCACCGCCACCACCCCCACTACATTCAAGGGCACTCACAAATGCTCCTGCATCATCACCACTACCTCCAGTTCCTCCTCCCAGTTGCCCTCCAAAAGAATCCATTGCTAGGATTTCTCCAAATATTCCACCTCCACCCGCTCCATTGTCCAGTGCATTACCAAAACCTGGAGCCACTCTGCATTCTAATTCTTGTGGTAGGAATGGGAATATTCCTCCTACGCCTGCACCACCCATGGGCGCAAAAGGCAGGTTGCAATCAAGCTCAAATTCAAAACCTCACTCTCAAACCAAAAGATCCACTCTGAAGCCATACCACTGGCTAAAATTGACAAGAGTCTTGCAAGGAAGTCTGTGGGCCGAGACAAGGAAACCCGAGGAAGCTTCTGAGTATGGCAGCAATGTATTTTCTAGTTTTTCTTATTTTCTCTTTCTCATTTTCTACTTTGCTGATACATCATCCAAGAATTGCATTCAACAGTAAATTCACATATGCTTCTACACATAAACTTACACTCTATCTCTCACAGTACTGTGCATCTTTCTTGTGCTAGGACTCCAGAATTTGACATGTCTGAACTTGAGAGCCTTTTCTCGGCCGCTGTCCTGAATTCAGATCATGGAAGCACCATGGGAAAATCAATTCGTGCCTCCAAGAGCAAATCTGACAAAGTCAACCTGGTAATTCAGTGATACTTTATGGTAGCGTTTTCTTCTTTCACAGTTAATGTGACTCTTTTCTTTGTGAACATAGATGAAAAACAATTGTAGCATGCATTAATAGTTTCCTTTGCAAAAGAAGAAGGAAAAAAGAGAGAGAGAGAGAGAGAGTAACAGGCATTAATGTTCCTTGATAAGTTCCCAAGTTGGATATTTAAGCATTGATACTTGAGGGCAGATTTGGTTGATCTTACTGATCCCTACAGCTTCTATTTCAGACCTGTACTTTGCCTCTGTCAACTAAAATTGCTCATACTATATAAGTATATATCAACTAATTTCATCAAGAACCATGGCCAGGAGCTCCCACCCCATGACCCCAACCCAATCCCATACTTCTAAATGGTAACCACTCAGTCTATAACTATGATGTAAACTTAAGTAAGCCTCCATCTACTATTTGATTCATACTTTGCTAATCCCTGGTCTTTACCAACAGTGTAAAGATGATAACTGCTTGTGCTATGGTTTCTACTTTCATTGTTCGGCAAAGCCTTCAACTATTTTTGGTTGCTTTGTATCTTTCTGTTGAGCTACCCACAATGGCTGCTCACCATTTTATATTGCCTTGATGAAGTGGAAACAAACTGCATATGCACATCATACACAGTGCTACAACATGAGTGTTAGTTGGTGCCGATCCCGTGATTCCCCAACTGTTTTTAGGCCTTTTACAAGTATAAATAAACCAAATGCATAGCATGCAAGTGCTAATGGGGGCTTGTTTTAGCTGCTACCAATGAAAAATGTGGAGGTGGGTGACCAACTTTATGAGTTGAGATTAACTATTTTGGTATTAAAAGGTCATGACCATTATGGATCCAAGTAAATGAGTAAGCTTTTCATGCTCACAAAAGATGATACAACAGAAAATTTTTACATGTATTTTAGTTGCTTTATTTCACAGAACAACAGTGCCTTGGTGCCATGACTTAATGCATTATCGCACATATAGTGAGATGGAGAGAAAATGAAGGATATTCAATAGCTGTAGAAGCCAATTAATTTTTTTTCAATTGGTTAAGTAATTTCGTTTGGACAGAACTGCCAATGTATTTTCAGCATTGCCTTAATTTACATTTCCATTTCCATGGTGATTACCAGTCATACCAATTGAAAAGACCTCTTTTTCACTTTGTTATTGTTCAGTAAAATACAATGTTAAAATTTAGATTCACTTATTTGATATTTCATGGTCTGTATTTCATTTGCAGATTGACTTTAGGAGGGCGTACAACTGTGAAATTATGCTGACAAAGATCAAGATTCCTTTGCCTGATTTAATGGTAAAAGTGTTTAGTTTCTTGTTTAATTGTTCTTAATGTTGCAGTTAAAAATAGACAGGATCCCCGTCTAAAACCCTCATTCGAAGTAGTTCAGATCACTCTTGCAAAACTTCTTCATGCATTGTGGTCACTGCAATTACTCTTCCATAAGCTCCACTGGGCATTTTCTGATGCATTAGTGTATTGTCAGGCATTTTTCCGGAACTTTTGGCTTCCTGAATAGTGTTTTTGCTAATTTTAGTTTAGTTTACTGTGTGTTGATCCTTCAATGGACATCTGTCAGAAAATACTTGAACAGTTGTTCTTATTGATCTATTCTTTCATTATTTGATTTAACTTACTGGTTGGCAGAGTTCAGTCCTTTCATTGGATGATTCAACATTGGATGCTGATCAAGTTGACAATCTTATTAAGTTTTGTCCAACAAAAGAAGAAATGGATCTTCTTAAGGTTAGTTATTGTAGTTTCTGCGATATTTCTCTCGACTTTATGATACACTTTGATGTCTGCTATTTATTACCACCTGTGGTATATGTAATTGTTGCTTGACAAGGAGATAATTGCTCTAGTGTTGCATATACCGTTTAAATACGGCCATCTCACTCTTGTTTGGATCGTATTCTTTTCCTCAGAACTACGATGGTGATATAGAGAATCTTGGAAAATGCGAGCAGGTATCGGAAAATTCTGTCCTGTTTATTTACACTCATCCTATTCCTTCATTAACTGAAGCAAACTAGTGTTCTGATCCAGGATGAAACTTGTAGTTTCCATTTGCATGAGAACTAATGCAAAAAGAAAAGAGATAATTTGATCTTCCTCTAGTATATTATCAACACAACGCCCCTCATGCATTTAGATTTCTTAAATATGTGTTTGAATATGTTTGTATCCACATTTCTTTGTTTCACTGAAGAAAATGCAGTGCACAATTTTTTTTTTATTGTTGAATGCTGCATTAACATCTGGTTATGCATGTGGCATGCAAAAACTCTTCGGCCTTGTGGTCAGTTTGAACAACTGCACAGAGAAGCACTATATGACATCTCTAAAGAAATTAATGGAACAGCATTTGATTTGTCAATTTACCAAAGAATAACTCGATGGCCGAACAAATGTGTTAAGATAAGAACAACACCATATTGGCCTTGTAACATGCTTTGATTCTCTGTACTGTCAGTTTCTCTCGGAGATGATGAAAATTCCTCGGGCAGAGTCGAAGTTGAGAGTTTTTTCCTTCAAAATCCAATTCTATTCGCAAGTAAGAAGATTTTTATTTATTGTTTTATGTTCATTTTTGGGTTAACCTGAATTCATTTCTATGTGGCAGCAGTTTTTTTTATCTTATTTCCCACTTTCTATGCACTAGGTTTCTGATTTAAGAAGTGCTTTGAATCTTGTAAACTCTGCATCTGAAGAGGCAAGCTCTATGTCCTTTTACTTCCTGTAACCTCTCAATAGGCATACCTAAGAAGATCCACTGAATGAATTTGTTTGACAGGCCAGAAACTCAATCAAGTTAAAAAGAGTAATGCAAACCATTCTTTCACTGGGAAATGCTTTGAACCAAGGGACTGCAAGAGGTAAGTTATTTCTTAAATCTCTCATACTATTCATATCCAATACTAGTATACTATAAAGATTCCTGGAAAGTGAACCCATGGAATTAAAATTGCCTGCAGTAGCTTCGTTGTCAGGAGTTAGCTAGCAAGCAAGGATAGTTGTTTTGTCCAAACTCAAAAGCAGAATGGAGAGCAAAATATGATACCAATAGTATACTTTTATTTTTACCTCAAGTATTGTTGTTTCTGTTGCTAGTATCACATGGAGACTTCTTCTAGTGATGGTTTCAGCACAAAAATTAATGCATGGTCATTATAAAAGTTTCAGATTAACTGAAATAGAAAAATTTCTATTGCTTTTCTGAAGTCTGGTATTTCGTGTTAAAATTTTTAAGCATCTAATAGATAGTTACTCCAGTGTATACTTTCATAAGTTGCCGAAAATAACAATATGATGCATAAAGAATCTATTTGGTGTGTGATTTACCTTTTGCATGGGCTCAAAATCGAGTTTTCTTGACTCTTCCATGCTCAGGGTATAATATGCAAGGTCTTCTCCTCTGGTTCTTAATATTTTAACTTGCTTAAGTTTAAAATCCAAGTGGGCAAACCTTCCTAAATTTTGATATTAGCAAAAAGATGGCTTGAGTTCAGAAGATCTGTTCTTATGAATACGAAAGTTAGGGGTGGCCATTGTAATCAATACATGTGGCCAAAATAGCAGAAAGAGCATAAAAGTGCTTGCTGGGGGGATCAAAATAATTTTAGAAAACCAGAGGCAATATCTTCATAATGATGACAAACCTTAAGAGAGGTTAGAGTCATATGTCCTTATTTCTTTCGTTATTTATCTTATGCTTTCCAATTTAGGTTCTGCTATTGGATTTCGATTGGATAGTCTCCTAAAACTTGCTGATACTCGAGCTCGCAACAACAAGATGACTCTCATGCACTATCTTTGTAAGGTACAACACCTATTCTACTCTGATGTTTGCATATGCTGTCAATATTTTCTAACAGCAAGACTTTTAGATTAGGCTGAATTTCAAATTCAGTCCAACGTTAGTTGCAAAGTAACTGCAAGTATCCTGGCTTACAGCTTCTAATAAGACCTTCTCTTTCTTTCTTTAAAGTGCAATGAACTATTCTTTTCATTGTTTGTTTATGGCAATGTGCATTAAATTTGATAAGAAGTGGCCTCTTAAGCTTTCAAGTGTTAAATGCATAATTGCTATCTAAAGAAAACTGGAAAGAAGTTATCCTGGGGGCCATTTACAGGACGATGAAATTGAAGTTTGTTTCTGTTTTGAGCATTGCCTCTGATGACATCAATCAAATGCTAATGAACAGGTTCTTGCTGAAAAGTTCCCAGAACTTCTAGATTTTCCAAAAGACCTAATGAGCTTGGAGGCTGCTACCAGGGTCTGTATCATTATGTCATTTACTTTATAGAAATATAATTTCCTCTCATTATCTGGTGTTTACAGTGTGGCAAAATTCTGGTCACATGCAGATACAGTTGAAATATTTGGCAGAGGAAATGCAAGCCATCAGCAAAGGGCTTGAGAAAGTTGTGCAAGAATTGAAAGCCTCAGAAAATGATGGTCCTGTGTCAGAAAGTTTTTGCAAGGTGTTTTATCTGTAATTGCTTTTTACTGTTCATTTTGCCAGTGAGGTTTTTTCCATTCTTGTGTTGTCTGAAGTGCTCATTAAGTTATCATGGTTTGTTTTTTCTTTCCTTTTCTTGTTTCTTTGTGCACATAATTCTTACTCTTTTATGATTGATATTGTCAAATCTTTAGACCCTAAAGGAATTTCTTTACTCCGCTGAGGCTGAAGTGAGATCCCTGGCCTTGCTCTATTCTGCCGCGGTATGGCTCCACTTTAGCTTGATGCTTTAATTTGATGGCTCAAATATTGATATTAATATTGCAACCATTCCTGATGTTAGGGGAAAAATGCAGATGCATTGGCTCAATATTTCGGAGAAGATCCCGTTCGTTGTCCTTTTGAGCAAGGTACTAATTCTCCTCCTTTGAGCAAGGATAAATTGGGATAGAATTACTTAATGACCATTTATTTGCCAAGCAATGCACATACAACATCCGTAGTGGTTGCTTGCAGACTCTTTTCCTGTAAATGTTTGTTGAAGTTTATGTAACTTGTTCTGTTTACATATTCTAGTGCACAGTCATTTCACTTCTCTTCTTTGCCAAAATGTTTATTCATTCTTGGTTGGCAATTAGAACCCGTTCTTTCATGTGTCCTTGTTAAGGCAAAGTAATACAAATTTTCATTTGACTTTGGGGTGATCCTGCAGTTGTTTCAACTTTGATTAATTTCGTGAGGATGTTTATCCGGGCTCACAAGGAAAACTGCAAGCAGCTTGAGTTTGAAAAGAAGAGAGCACAGAAGGATGCCGAAAATGAAAGAGCAAATTTGACTGCTTTCGGAACAGAAATAAACGAGAACAAGTCGAAGACAAATGCTCGTAATGTATCTAAAAACTCAATTCAACATTTGTAGCAGCATCAAGTCTTGAGGTTCAACAGCTGATTCTATTGAAAATCAGTACAAATGTCTTGTGTATGACTATAGTAGCAGCACTAATTACTAGTGATCCTCAAGCAGAGAAATGCCACATTTATTCAACAGCAGCTTTGCTTAAAGTGAAGCAGTGTTATCAGCAAAAGTTTTCCCATAAGGGAAGACTGTATCACTGTCAACATTCATCTCAAGAGGTATGCCTTTTAAAGTAACCTCTGCAGCAGAATTTTGTAGCTCAAAATGCAGTGATTTGATGTTGGAATTGGAAATTGGAAGTCCTGAAATGGTCATATTTCTCTTGTAAATGTCAGAAAATTCCAGGCATTGTGTTTTTTTTTTGCCATCTTCAACATGTACATCACTGAGTATTATTTAGGATCATCAGCATGATTGAAGAACTTTGCTAGAATTTTAAAACCAATATTTTTGACATCTCAGGTATATAGTGAATAGTCTTGATTGATCAAGCTCCAGAAAGTCAAAAATGGTTTTGTCTCTCTTGCACAAATTCTATGCAAAGGACCTTCAGGAATGGCACTATGAAACTGCAAAGATACAAACCATAGTTTGTAAAATTATAGCAATGTTTTAGTGAATTAATCCAATTCAGTTAAGTAAATGTCTACTTAAAGATATTCAGTACTTTTAAACTTCTTCACACTTTCCTCTCTTCTACAACTTAGAATCCTCTCAAAAATATGAGATGTAAATGAATTATTTTGGAAAATGTTAATGTACATTGACTTAGTTATCATACTAGTAAAGTATTTTCAGCAATCTAGAACAGTGAAGGGAGGAAACAATTTTTAAACTGGGCATATTTGAGTAATGAAATTAGAGCACAATATCATAATCACTTTCTTTAACTGATCAAATATATAAAAATGGTATGTTCGGATTTTCTGTTACATTCAATGTCTCCTTCTATGAATACACACTTTATATATCTTTAACTAAAATCTTATCAAATAATTAGCGAATTCTAATAAGATTTTTAACTAAAGCTCTATCAAATAATTAGTAAATCTTAATAAGGGATAAGGTTTAAAAGATACGCACAGTGTATTCATAGAATGAATAGAAAATGAAATATTGAAGGTAACAAAAATTTTAATTTATAATTTTTTTTTTGGTTAATTAACCACCTCTTTTTTTTAGTTAATTCACCTCCTCTATTAACCGATAGAAATAAACTATTACGATTTCTAATATAATTCACATTGTTATGACATTTTACGTAGACTAGCAATGTAAGGCAACTCTTTTTTTTCAATTTGTGACCATCTACTTAAAGAGAACTTATAAACTACTATAATATAGCAAAATTTAAAAGTTCAATTACTAATATAGTGAAGTAGTGGATTAAAATGTGGATATAATTATATTTAATTGTACAAATTACGTATACATTGAAACATGGTTACAAATCCATTCAATCAGACATGACAAGACATTTGACAAATCGAACATGAAAGCCACCATATATGTTCTCTAAAGCGAAGAACAGAAGACCCATCCACAATGGAACACGATACTCTGGCCTAATTTTTCCCTCTTTCCATAAGGTTTGTGGAAGACGAGTATGCATCTAGAGCATTTCGAATAAATTTTTTAATATTATTCTATCTTATTGTTTTCAATTCTTACGACTAAATGTATAATATCACCAAATTAAATTAATAATTATTAAAATCTAACTCAGATATAAGTGAATGGGTGGATCATAAGAGGTTTTTATTAAAAGAATAAATATCACTAATAATTATTATTAAAACCTAACATAAATGTAAGCGAATAAGTGAATATGACGACATTATTTTAATCATAATTTTAGTGAAATGATGTCGTTTTGATGTGTCGAATACATTATGACAAAAAATATTGGACCAAAATCAAATTCACAATTATTAAAACCTAATGCATATGTGAGTGAACCTTACACGTTGTTTTAGTCACGGTTTTAGTGAAACGACGTCGTTTTGATGTGTTGGACAAAATATGATAAATAAATATTAAGAAGGGGATCAAATAATTCATCGAGAGATAACAATACTTTAACTCGGGACATATTAATGAAAAATACCAATTTTTGAAAAACGCGAATTTTAGAAATTTTCAAAGACGTATTGTGGAATAATGATGATTATGAGCCGTTAAATAAATCTCTACAAATATTTGTATAGTTTTCAAAGAAATACTGATTTTAGAGAAACTAAAAAACGTATTATTGAATAATGATGATTTTGAACTGTAAAATAAAACACTATAAATATTGATATAATTTTAACAAAATAAAAACTAAATAAAAAAATTGAAATTGTTCATGAAAAAAGAAATTAAATGAAACTGGCCAAAACAAAAGAATTTGAACTTAACAGCGATTCTTAGAGGAATTTTGACTAGGGACTAAAAACTCTTGTTCATAATAGCGCTTTTGAATTTGAATAACAAAATTATACTCATTCGAAATTAACAGTGTGATCTCGCCTTTTTTTCCCTTCTTTGACTAATCTTAATCCACGCTTCATCGATCTTTAGTTACTTTCTTTAATCTTAAAAAAAATAAAAGGAAAAAAAAGGAAGAAAAAGAAGAAAAGAATCATGATTCATGATTCATGAAGAGCAAGACTAAGACTTGTGAGAAATCCAACTTTTGAAAGCCACCAAAAGTGTTCAAATCCATCAAGGGAATGATAATGATGGCCATATATATATATTTTTTCCCACTATCAATAAGCTTAAGTAAGACGAGTATGCGTCATTAACATTACGTATGTCTTATGATCATTTTTCACATTGATATTTGTTCTTTTTAAGTGAGTTTCTTCGTAAGCGGATTCATATGTAAAACGAAAGTTCGCGATTTGAACGTACAATAAAAATTGTAGAAAATTTAAATTATGTACGATTTCAACTGCTATAGATTGGTTGTTTCATATATGAATACATTTTATAAGAGTTTTTGTGTTGTTTTCTTTTCATTTATTTTCGTTTTTATTTTTAATTATTTAATTATTTATTCACTTTTCGTGTTGTTTTCTTTGCTTTTTCATTTTTTTTAGTTATTTATTTACTTTTCCATTGATTAGCTCACTAACATATCTATAGACTTGAATTTTGATTTGACGTATTGACTTGGTGCTGTACAAAATCGTCTTAAAAAAATTTAATTAAGGGAAGGGAACTTGTTCTAATTTGTACTCGTTTGAACACACAACATGTTTTTTCATACTAAGACAAGCTTTGAAAAGTTTATATTGCAATAAATTCATGGCTATTTGAATATTGTTAAAGAAATATGGGATATATAAAAAATGTTTTTGGTATTATGACTTTGGTCATATTATAATAATTTAATTAAGTCGCCTTGTATAAATCTTATTTGAAATAAAATATGTCTTGTAAGATACATTATTCAAATCCTTACATCAAAAGGGACTTACAAAGAAAGATTAAAAAAATAATGTAAAAATGTAATGTGGAGGTGATAAATGAATCTATCCTCTCTTTTTTTTTACCACCTAAAATTTTTTTCATGGATATATAATTAAATGATAACAAAAAATTATTGAAGCTTGAAAAAATCATTAAAAATTAATTAGTTGAGATAGTCACTAAAGCTATTGTTGTTATAAATATTTTTTTTCTTTATTATTGGCACAATTATTTACTATAGGTACTAAAAATAGGACCAAACTAATGTGATTATCATTTATTTTTATAACTAAGGGATAATCATTTGTTGTGGTTTTTCTGATTTTTTTTTTAATTGGACTTGATAAACAAATTCTTTTGTTTTCATTTCTTGAAAAGCCTATAACTTTCCAAATCAACTTAGAATCCATTTGATAAAAGTGAAATATGATCTGACGTTTGAAATTTGAAGTTGAAAATCTAAGTGATTGAACTTTCAGAACGGAAAGAATCAAGTTAAAATGTCTAAATCTTAAACTTGAATTAATTAAGACCGCTTTATAAATATATTGATATAATATTTGAATGGTTCAATTCCTACGATTTTACGAACCATTCAGATAATAATATAACTAGGGTATATTCCAAATGTAAACCAGGTGGTATTTAGCTTAGTCAATAGGATATAAATGCCTGATGAAAATGATGGGGACATGAAGGATTTCCAAATCAACTTTCTAGAAAAGCAGTTGATCACGGTGTTCGTGGAATTAATACTTGGGAAAATAATAATAATAATTATTATAAAGATGCAATACAACTACTATTATTATTATTATTATTATTATTATTATTAGAGCAATGATAGGGGAGTGAAAATTAGAGTGAAAACCCAAAGTGACTGACGTGGCAGTTATAAAAAGACAAACTAACACTACTACAGAATTCACTTTCTAAAACGGTTAAAAGTAGTTATTTAAAACGGGTTTTAGATTTTCCGAACCGTTCTAGATATGGGCGGACTAGAAAGTCCTACATTTTTTAAAACGGTTAAGAAACCGTTCTTAATACTGTTTTTAAAATTTTGTTTTTAACACGGTTGATGAACCGTTCTTAAAAGTCTGTTTTCTAACGTTAGATACCATTGTATCCTCCTGATAAGAACTGGTCAATGAAATCATAAAGCAGTCGCAATGTTTTTTTCTTTATTGATGGGAGTCTTCCGTGATCCCATGCGGATTTTTTAGATGAGCCTCGATGATTCTTATGAGCCTTCAGTAGAGCATCAAGAGAATTGGAACATGGATTTCCTCTGAATAATGCTTTAGAGCCATCCTGTTGGAGAGAACTCGTTCAGATAATAAAGAAAGAAGTACGGATCCCAAGCATGTACTATAGAAGACACAATCTCATACCAGGGTGAGCCGAGTAAATGTTCCACTGAACTGTGAATAAGAACCCAGATTGCGCTGTCTGTTCAGCTTCCTTTTCTCTTCTTCATCTTGCATAATATAGCTGAGACCCTGGAGTGAAATTTCAGCATTTTCATCCTCCTAGGGAGCAAACATACATGTTAGGAAGCAAGAACGAAACAAAGGGCAAGGGCTATTACTGGAGGAAATGAAGATAAAGTTTGCGTTTTAGAAAGTTTGCCAAAGAAATTTTGCTGTACAAAGGGCAAGGGCTATCTCAGCAAGTCCTTCAAATTATCTGCCAAAGAAATTACACAGTCATTTATTTATTATCATGTACAGCAAAATGAATTTCATTCAAAAATAAAAATATTAATATAATAAGCAATACCCAGGCAAAATTCGCCCTTGGAATAGCCGATTCGATTGCCATTATCGTCTTCCTCAAGGATGCCGAGACCCGCACAGATCGTGGATAATCCTTCCATTACCTTAAAGCTTTATGCCAAATTAAGAATTCTAACTTCGGAGTTAGCGTTTCGTGAATAATTGTGGACGGGACGGTTTTAAACCGATGGATTTGAGAATTCGGTACAAAGACAATGGCCGAGGTTTGAGATGCGTTTTAGGATCCGAAAACAAAAACCATTCTGCGCTTCAAGACTGCGAAACGTCGGCAAAATGGAAACGTTGTATCACGACTTTAAGCCCTTTGGACTGCGCCGCTCGGTTTTTACTTCTTCAGAGTTGCACATCGATCTATAGATCTGTTCTACATGAGAAGAAAATGCTGGGGGAGATTTTTATCGGTACATTTTCTAAAACGGTTAGTTAGAAACCGTTCTTAAAACGGAGATGATAACAGTTTCTAAAACGGTTGTCTCCCGAACCGTTTTAGAAACTGACATCAAGAGACTTTCTAACACGGTTATAATGTAACCGTTTTAGAAAGTTTGCGTTTTTCTAATTCTTATTACAAAAATGCCACCGCCCCAATTATCTAAAACGGGTTATTAATAACCGTTTTAAATAGACCGTTTTAAATTATATATTCTGTAGTAGTGTAATACTCTAACCAAATGATGAGTGAACCCTAATGGGTAATTGATTAGTTTGTCTTTTTATACATGCCACGTCATTCACGCCACGTCATTAACTTTGAGTTTTCACTCTAATTTTTCACTCCCCCAATCTCATTATTTAATGTGTTTGACAAAGACTTTTGTAAACCATCCAGACTCCTCTCGACTCACAACATTCCCAATTCTTTGCACTTCAATAATCATCTTTTTTTTTTTCTTTTTTTATAATTAAAGATGAAGTGAAGGAATAATATCCACACTTATCCCTCAAAAATAAAAACAAACAATCACTAACTCTCACTCTAAACTTTATTATCATAAACAATTAAAACAATATGCAAAACAAACAGAAAATTTTCAAAAATAATAGCTGATTTTGACGAAATGATCACTAGTACAAAGCTTTTATTTCATATATAAGTGAATAATCAAATTGAGAGTGAAAGAAAAATAGTAACTAATAATATACCAGTTGAATAGTTTAGTTGCCGGTAAGATAGTTTACCCCTTTTTTATTCTGAATTAATAGTTGTAATTATTAAAGACATTTAACTAGTAAACTATTTCTATGTATTTGTTATAAAAAAATTTATTATTTTTTATCTTCATTCCACCAAATTAATTAGAAGTAGGAGCCCAAAAAATTTCCAAATGGAATAGCAACTAGAGGCCTTTTTTTTTTTTCTCAAGAGGTGATTTCAATAATCAACCAATCAACAAATTCGTAGTTTAGGTGACTCTCCAAACGAAATGGGACGAATTAAATCAATAAACTTTTTGATTTATTCAGCACAATGAAGCCAAATTCAATCAAGGCAATGGGGCTTCTTTTTCTGAAGAATTTAATAGTACATTTTTTTTCGGCTAATACCCAATTGGTAATCACTTGTTAATATCGAACATAAATTGCACCAATATTCAAGTTAGAAATTAATTTGTTTGTAAAATAAATGTTGAAGTGGTTTGCTAACTTTTTTAAGTAAACCTAACCTAACTCCTCAACAAGTTCAAAGCCAAAGTCCACGAGATTATCCTTATCTATATAGACTTGCTTTTTTACTTTAACGTGGTCCCTTGGGTGCATGAACAATCTGAAAAAATATCTCAAGAATTTTAAGGGAAACTAGTTTCTTGTACATTCATGTATTTATTTGAACACAAAGCATTTTTAGTTTTATTTTATTTTACAAGGACAAGCTTTGAAAAGTTATATATTGCAAATTTGCAATAAATTCATGGCTATTTGGATCTTGTTAAAGAAAAATGGGTTATATAAAAAATACTTTTGGTAGTCAAAAAATTACCTTTTTATAATCTTGTTTACATTTAAAATAATATAAATCGCGATTTCTAAATTTCATCTAAAATATAGTATATTTTGTGGTATAAGTTAATTAAACCCTTACATCAAAAGGAGAGATTGCAAAGAAAGATTGAAAAGAAATGCGAAAATATGATGTGGAGATGATAAATGAATCTATCCTTTTTTTTTAACCACCTAAATATATTTTGTGGATATATATTCAAGGAAAAAAAAGTTTGTTTCTTGTAAAGCGGGTTCATATATGCAACGACAAATTAATCGAGATTTTAACGTAAGATAAAAATAGTAGAAAATATAGTCACGATTTCAACTGCTATTAATTGTCATTTGTTTCATATATTAATCATGTCTTATATATGAAACATATTAATATAGGAGTTTTTGTGAATTTTTTTTTTATTGAAACTGCTAAAAGTCATTAATTAATCATATTGTTATAATAATTAAACTATTTTTCTTTCTAGCTGGCACAATAGGAACAAATTAAACTAAGGGATGATCATATGTTGTCGTTTTTCTCGTAATCTTTTCCATTCGACTTTTAATTTATAGTAAAACAAAAGTCATTTGTTTTCATTGCTTGAAGCCTAGAACTAGGTATATTCCACACGTAAACCGAGTGGGGTTTTGAATAGTCAGTCAATAGGATATAAATGACAGAAAATGATGGACATGATCAAGGATTAATAATTTCCAAACCAACTTTCTAGAAAAGTAGTTGATCATGGTGTTTGTTGGAAAACTTTCTTGTTGTTTGTGAAACTATAATACTTCTTTTAGTTTTCTTGTGAAGGGAATATATAGTTGGTTTCTTGCTTCAAATGCATTTTACAAGAATTTTATGCTACAAAAGTTCTACAAAAAAAATTTAATGCAAATAAGTTCGAGCATAATTTTTTGTTCAGTTATCTTCAGTGTTTTATGTTCTATTTTATTTTATGGATACACTGCACGTATTTTTAACACTTATCTCTTATAATTAATTAATTATTTAATAGACTTTTAGTTAAAAATACATAACACATATTCATAAAATGAAACACTAAATGTAACAAAAGATTCGAAGCAGTATAATTTTTTACCATTTAACATGGAAAATTAATCCTCGCATTAACTAATTGGTCAATTATTTCCTCTCATTTTTTTTTTGGCAGAACCTCCTTTTGAGGTGGGTCGCCACTCTCAATTTATTAAATAAAGTTTTGAGTGATGGACATACCCTAATATCACTCTTACATCAAAAGTCTTAAAGAACATCCCTCCATTTACATGCCAAAGCCTAATGGAAGGGTGTTACAATAAAATTATTTCCTCCCATTTGCTACAATAAAATGCAAAAAAAAAAAAAAGAAAAAAATGACTCTTATGATCAACTATTACCCTTTTACAAATTCTGTTCTGAACTTTCAATTGTAACACTTTGCACTGTTAATTAATTTGGACGTATTTAATAATTTTTGAGTTTCGAATTCAACACCTACCGCTACGCGTTAGCACTAAACTACGGGGTTTCTAGCTAATTTTCTAAGTAAACCTAACACAAAACTCCTCAACCAAGATCACAAGTCTTCCCAAGTTCACAAGATAATCTATTTCTTTAACCTTAATTTCCCTTTTTCTTCTTGAATTTCTTTTCATGGGATTTTGGTATACCAACTATACATTAATTTGTCTTTTAATAGCAGCCAAACTTTGAATTTATTGCACTTGAAATATTCATGTTGAAGACTTAAAAGCAATTCAAATTGGTCAGTAATTTCTCATTCTTTTCGTCTATGTCGTACTCAAATTTAAATTGAAATTAAGAATGGACCTCAAAAAAGTCTTTAAGTACTCAATTCATCATTAGGTTATAAACTACGTACGATGATGACCGAAGGAATGAGGTTCATTTGTAATCCAATGATGATGCAATATAATTGCTCTCTTTGGATTGATGAATTAGCTGAAACGTAAACATCATAATATCAAATCAAGGGAAAATGCAAAGGACAAGAAACACGCGAATTGAACGAAGAATTCTTAACAAACATTCCAATCATTATGCAACAGTCCAAGGAATGGTTGTTAAGTATATGTTTATGGATCAAGAAAAGGTTGTTATATTTTCATTTTTTTTTTTATTGTTTTAGCATCATGACGATGATGGTGATGGTGATGGTGATGGTGATGCAATATTTTGATGTCATTTGGGATACGTAATATGAAAACTTTTGAAGTTATGGACACTAGATACTGTTGTTTTTCATGGATTCAGACCAAACCCACAAAAAGATTTTAAAAGTTATCGATCGGACAGTGTTGATTCAGTTAATTTGTAGACAAGCAGCAAGAATCCTCTCATGCCATGATGGAGGTCAAGTTAAAGCTAATTCGTGTGTAGTTTTATCGAGTGGGACGTTTGTGAGGTTAACGTAAGTTTTCGTGCTCAAACATTCGTATGAAAATCGGGAATACCCGTGAAAATAAACTTTAAAAAGGTGCCATGGAATACCAAAATGTTAGTACACAAAGCAGCAAGAAATCTCTCATATACGTACCATGATATATGGAGGTCAAGTTAAGCTAATTCGTGTGGTTTGATCAAGTGCAACGTTTGTGAAATCTCTCATATACGTACCATGATATATGGAGGTCAAGTTAAGCTAATTCGTGCGGTTTGATCAAGTGCAACGTTTGTGAAATTCACCACAGGTGTTCCTGCTCAAACATTCTAATGTAAATTTTTAGATCCATAGTTGAGGACATCCGTTTGTTGAAACAATTGTTTAGTTCGCATATTTTTTTCCTTGTAAAAGCAACAATGCAGACTATGCAGTGCATTGTCTTGCTCTTTTCACTATTAGAGAGCACAATTCTCAAGAATGGATTTCACAGTTTTTTAACTAACTACAGTTAGCAGTTAAGGAAGACACCGAGTCAGTTATTTATTTTACAAATGCAAAATGAGTTGTTTGTTTTGTTCAACTTTTTTATCAAAATTTTTAAAACAAAAAACAATTCTACAGTAATTATTTTTGCTACATTAATTTTTATAAATAAAATATTAAATTTCAATTTGAATTTTAAATTTTAATAATAAACAATTCTTCCTAACACAATTCCTACCAAAACAAACTAATAAAATACTAATTAAAATTTAAATTTCAAACTTTTATTAATAAAAATATCTTCAATACAAATCCCAACAAAACAAAATCATTCATTCCAAACACTTCTAAAATATTCTTTTCTCATAATAAATACCAAGAAAAAAAATCATGATATAATCCAAAAATACCCCATCCAAACGGACCCAATTTTTACCTTTATTTATAAAACTTATCCCTTCTGACCAAAAAAAAAAAAAAAACAAACAAACATTCGTATGAAAATCGGGAAAAAAGCTGCCATGAAATACCAAAATGTTAGTAGACAAGCAGCAAGAATCTTATCATACCTTGATATGGAGGTCAAGTTAACCTAACTTGTGTGGTTTTATCGACGTTTGTGAGATTCACATCAAGTGTTCGTGCTCAAATATTCGTATGGAATCCCGAATACATGGGAAAGTAAGTTTAAAAAAGGTGCAATGAAATACCAAAATGTTAGTTGACAAGCAGAAAGAATTCACTCAAACCATCTGAGAGAAATTTGTAACAAATCGGTCTGTCTGTCTGTCTGTTTGTGAAAGAAATTGGTATATTATCAACCAGGAAATTCATTGCTGTGTAGTAGTGGTCTAGTAAAGAAACAATAAATTATAGGGTAAATTAATTTAATTGTTCCGTAATTTAGGAGTTCTCTTTGTTTTTGTTTCAATTTTTTAAAACGTTTCATTTTCATCTCATATATTACAATTTCGATTTTCTATAATCTTCTGTTCACTTTTCATGCATGAAAAGAACAACTCCGATGACTATTTGATGTTCATATGTCCAATTCTATCAATTTTTATATACTTTTATTGGCCATATGTGTATTAAATAGTTGTTAAATTTGAATTTAAAGTGAGTAAAAAAGAACTAAAGACTATTTGAAACCAAAATTGTAACATGAGGGATGAAAATTAAACATTTTAAAAAATAAGAACAAAAGCATAATGAACTTCTAAATTGAGGGACTAGTAAAATAATTTACCTAACTAGGTATGTATAAATAAAAACTTGATTAAAAATACTCTCTCAAACTATATACATTTATTTCTTTTCCCTAGACGTTTTCATTTTTTTCCCTAATTATATTATACGATAAACTCTAAAATCCCAAAAATAAACATGTTTGTATTTAAAAAAACAATTATGCCTACTAACTTATCTTTGGTATTAGGTGAACTTGGTGGGCTAAAATCCTGCCACAATGAGATTAAATAAGTAACTTTATTTCATATATTTCTTTTAAAAATAATAACAAAGTAATTTTTATTTATTTTTATTTTTTTTAATGACCAAGTCAATACTAATCTTTTCAATAAGTCCATGAATGTCGTTTTACTACGTATGTGCATCTGACATGACAAAAAAAAAAATCATGTTTTCTTTTCAGCTTTGTGGGTTAATTATATCAATTTTTTTAAAAACAAATTAATAGTTTAGGGGAAAAGGTTGATCAAATAAAATTTTAAGTGAGAAAAAATATACATAAAATTTCAGAGAGTTTTTTTGTAATCAATCTTATAAAAAAAAATTCAAAATCTTTAAAAGGTCCCCCTCCTTTATCCCCCAATTAATAACGAAATTATTTCCAAAAAAAAAAAAAAAAAGCAAAAAACAAAAAGGAGAAATCGTTTATCATTGGTGTCATTTTCTGTTGTGTACTAACAGTAGAATTTTTTGCATGTTTGTTTTTCTCTGAACTGATCACTTGGATAAACCGTGTATGGACTCTAGAAGGTTGAATATTCTCAAATCTTTGATGTTCTTCAAACACAAGATACACATTTTACATTTATTCCAAAGTTTTCTTCAACTTACATACATTAACTCACTCAGAAATTGTTGCAATGACCCTTATAGTCTTCCCTTGTTCTATACTTCATAAGATTTTTTTTTTTTTTTGATAACCTTTGTTTATGGTGTAACTCCGATTAATTATAAATTGTTTGGCAATAATTAATCGGTCCTAAAGTCAAAAAAAATTAAAGTTGCGATAGATTGATTGTCCAAATAAAAATTTTGTCAAATTCTATAATATGAATTGTACTTTAAAAATCGTATAAAGATCGAGTACAATAGTACAATGTGATCTATATAGTTGATTCTAATTAATGAAATTAAAATTTAGTTATTGTTGTTGTCATCTTTCTTTATGGTGCCATTAGAGCATCTGTTCTATTAATTTATTTCTTCTTTAGTTGCACATAATTGATCATATTGGTAAACAATAATTAGCCACATGATTTTTTGAGCTTTACCAAGAGACCATATCCGTATTATTAGTAGTTCTTTCTCACCAAAAAAGCAAGATTGAAATGCCCATTGGTTGGTTAATCAATCAAAAACATTAATTTGGCTAAAAAAATGCGCAAATTAATTTATGAGAAATTAATATTTGTCTACGTGAAACACAACTTGCACAACTGATTTGTTTAATTAATTAAGTAATTCTTTTAATCTATAGTCCAAAGGTCGTATCTATATTTATTGAGTTGAAAATTCGCACCGTGACAAAATTCTCGTAAGTTTTTATTATTATTATTATGTGTGTGTGTTTTAGTATAATAATTGTAACTCCATGATATTATCTTGTTGTGATTCAGTAACTTCATTTAAATAAAGTAATTGATTATAGAATTTTCAAATTGAATAAAAAAAAATTGAATTCTCTATTATTATTATTCTTTTTTTTTAATGATGCGATTCTTCGACCATTACCCTTGAGAGTGTATTCAATATAAACCCATAAAAAATTTTAAAAAATTTCGAAATTATGGTTAAATACAAAATATCACCTTAAATATTTTGGGTTTGAATTTTATAGCCTAAGCTATTAATTGCAGCAATTTATTTTCTCAAAATATTAATTTATCCTACATCACTCAAATCATTTTAATTTAGTCAATTTTTTTAACCAAATGTTATTATAATCCTTTCATTTAGAAACAATTAACCAAATTAAAATGTTTTGATTTTTGGAAATAAATTGATAATTTAAGATAGTAATCATTATAATTAATATTTTAGGAGCAAAATCTAAACCATCAATAATTGAAGAAGCTATCTTGCATTTTCACAAAAAGTTTTATTAAACAAACTCATTTATAAGCCCTGATTCAAATATGAAATGTAGAATTAGTAACCACTGAAATTATAGTTCTAATTTTATGCCGCTTTTTACGTATTGAAATCATTATCAAAATTAACTTGCCGTTGCGTCTATGAACCTATTTTACGGCATTGGGTCTCCTGTACCACTTTTGTGTGATACTTTATGTGCCACTTTATGAGAAGATGACACGTGTACAATCACTTATTCCTTATAGATCACTCATCACTTGGTTAGGGTTTTAGTTTAGTTTTAAAAATTAGATAACTACTTAAAAACACACATGGCATCCTCTTACGTAGTGGCACACGATACCCGAAGTCCTATTTTACCCTAGAACGTAGTGGCATCCTCTCACATAGTGGACAAGTAAATACATGGAAAATCTGTCCGTGGACTCGTCCTACAACGTAGTTGAATTCTTGTGACAAGAAAATCTATTATGGGTTCCTTCTTCCAGTCCATGATATTGACATAAATTTATCAAATTATAATTCGTTTATTTATTTATTTATTTATTCATTTATTTTGCAATCATTTAAATTGAAATTAGGTTCACAATGATCGATGTATGCTTAATTTGCTACAGTTATGTACACTTCATCATTAAATTTTACGTATAGTTCTTGAAAAATGCAATCAGAAAATGCTGTACTATTTCTTATAAAGTATATGCAATTGCCTATTAGAATTACTCTTATATTGAGAACAATTAAAATTTATTACTCTAAAAAAGTAAAAGAAAGAAAGATACTTGGATAGGAATTAATTTCCTCTGTAAATGCATCGCTTCTCTGTATATTTTGCACCATTGATTTTAATAACACTAAGACATCTTCTGTTCTATAATTAATTTCAAGTATATTTAAATACACGTATATTTTGCACCATAGATTGTAAGTACATGTATATTTTATTAAAATCCTATCAAGTAATTAACGAATTCTAAAAAATAAATGTTAAATACACGTGTCATATATTTATAGATTGAAACAGGGGTTGAAAATGTAACAGAAGATCTATTGGGCTGTAATAAAGTTGATAGATTTATCAAGAAATTAGTTTCAAATCAACCCTAGTTATGTTTAGAATTTTGCCCACTTGCATCAAAATAAAACTTAGGCAAACTACTTTACGGTTATTAAACTATTCCTATGATATACTTTTAACCACTATTTTTTTTAGTTTCAATTTAGCCACTTATAAAAAGTGGAATACTAACTATCATTCTTTTAAATTCAACCGTTATCTTTGAAGTTTTCTATTAAATTCAAACTTTTTTTTTATTAAAATCACATTTTTAGACGGAACATTTAGGTACAAACTTGTTATATGAACATCCAATATTCTAAGTTTTAAACTCTATCAATTAGATATAATATTACCTTAAAAAAATTGAAAAAATCTATGAATTTAACAGAAAGTTAATTCAAAGATAATGTCTGAATTTGACAAAGTCGATACTAGTATATTACTTTTGATAGATGAGCAGACAAATTACAATAAAAAGGAATAATGATCAAAACTATACCATCCAAATAATTTAGTGGCGACCAAATTATAGTTTCCCTAAAAGTTATAATAACGCGGGACAGATACGTGGAAGAAAC
This sequence comes from Ophiorrhiza pumila, assembly GCA_016586305.1. NCBI lineage: Eukaryota > Viridiplantae > Streptophyta > Magnoliopsida > Gentianales > Rubiaceae > Ophiorrhiza > Ophiorrhiza pumila. The sequence continues at coordinate 5,061,759 of BLIW01000008.1, read as the reverse complement.
TCGGTCTTCGAAAAGAACACAAAAGACACAAATTCCGCAGAATTTGAAAGATATCAAAATATCAAAAGTATGAATAATAAGAGTTGTACCTCAAAATAAAAGCATACAAGAGTTTATATAGAACTAATAATTCCTAATTCTAATTAGGAAACAAAAGAAAGACGCCTAATTAAGAAAACAATCAAATTACGAAAAAAACTAATTAGGAAAGTAAAATAAATTCAAGAGAAACTTGGGCTTCAAGATGCTTCCATCAAGGCCCGATCTTGTACCACATCAGTCCTCTTCACTTGAAAAGAACTCGTCTCGAGTGATATGGGTATAAAGACCTTCTATCTTGAATCAACACCTTCACCATCACGTGCTTTAATTCTCTTTGAAATTTCCTTCGCAGTATGGATTTTATATTTAATTTTCTTCTTCCCAAGTAAAATCTTGTCACTTATAAAAATCTCGTAGCATACAACAATAATTTCTATTGACCTTTATTTGTAAAAATACTTCCACTTCCATGTATGTTCCGCTAACACAGGATCGCCAATAGAATTTCCAAAATATATGGAAAAATCAATCAAATCAATTAATTTAGCTTTCCTTGTTAAATCTTTAACCATATTTATGGTTTCCTTTTCTTCTCTAACTATAGGTATAATTTTTTTTTTCTTCTCCAAATAATTCAGATAATTTAAAATTTTCACAAGCTGAATTATTTTTGACAATCATACCATGAGACGAATCATCCTCGTTAGGCAAATCCCTACGAGTTTGTTGGGGTAATATCAAATTGACTTGAGGGTCTTGAGCAACTCTCTTGACACCATCTTCACCACCTATATTTCCCTGAACAATCTGCAATCCTGCTTCTAACCGATCTACACGAACAGTTAAGGATTGGAGTGCAGTTGCTAAGTTTCGAATCTCTCTGATCACGTCAGAAAGAGTAACATCTTCACCGTCTAGATTAGCCATCGCAAACAAGGAGAAATCTGTCTCTGATACCACCTAACGCGGGACAGATACGTGGAAGAAACTCGGTCATACAAGGGTTTATATAGAACTAATAATTCCTAATTCTAATTAGGAAACAAAAGAAAGACGTCTAATTAAGAAAACAATCAAATTAAGAAACAAAACTAATTAGGAAAGTAAAATAAATTCAAGAGAAACTTGGGCTTCAAGATGCTTCCATCAAGGCCAGATCTTGTCCCACATCATATAATAAGCCCATAAAAGAAATTTCATGTTGAATGGTACTCATATTCTTGATCAATGTAATGTTCACACTCCATCATATAATTAGCAATTCACTAAAATCCCATTTCACACCATTAACAATTAAAGTAATTGTATATGTTAAAGTTTTTATCCCACTATGTGAAGTCGACTACATGGATTATATTTCGCCATAGTATGATTTATGTCATTTGAGTGGCAAAGTTTTTACGTCGACTGCTAATCTAACGCAAACCTCCTTCTTTTTCTGGGTTTGGGACCGATCACTTATAGACATACAACCTAGCTGGAACTAAGTGGCGGAGTTATAATTTAAAGTCTAGTCATGGAAGAAAATAGCTAGAAATTTGATCAAAAGTCAACATGATATACAAAAGCAATAAACTTAGTTTAAGGTAAAAAATCTACAAAACTATGGGAGTTTAAAAGAATATCCAAACTTTAGTTGGAACACTGATTTTATCTTTGCAATGACGTTCAAATTAGAAGTTTAAATTGTTAACATTACGCGCAAACTTTAACAATAAGAAATCAAGAACTTCCTAATTAGACCATTTTTTGTCCACTCTCTACAAGATAGTTTTTTATGAATATAGACAATATGATTGTGACAATTCTTAATTCTCTGAAAGACAAGAATTTCCTGAAAGTTTCCTTCCATTCTAGACTTTGACTCTTCTTCATCCTTACCTCAAAGCTGCTTTATAGTCTATAAATGTGTCAGCTTCTGATCATCTTCACTTAGAAATCTTTAATATTTCAAACAAACAAAAAACAAACTTGTATAGCTCTAACTAGCTCCACTCTAGTCAATCATAATTAACTCAATTCAAACTTCCTTCAATGGATACAACGAGTTTGGCTGAAAACTCATGTTATGCTTTTGATCTTAATATATCTAGTGATGCTCGGGTGTGTACGTAGAATCTTTATATATCAATATATATGGAAAACAAAAAAATCCCATCTTTTGTTATGAATTTATTGTTGCATATTTAGTTGTTGGGAATTTATATATGATGTTGTTCCTTCTCTTTGAATCAGCAGAAAGAGCTTGAAGATAGTGAGATTCTTCTTGATGAAAACAAGTCATCATCAGGGAAAGAAGAGGTGAGTATTCCTCAACTATGTTTATTGCATGCTTTCTCCTTAGTTTCTTTAGTTGTAAACTATGGATCTTATTGAAAGTTGATGATCATTTGTGATCGTTTTAGCTGTGGATTTTGCGTAATTGGCTTAAACCATAGGATGCAAAAGAATAATCTAATATGAAAGTAACTTCTTTCTCCTGAAAATAATACTAGTGTGAATCAATACTTTAAGACATAAGACAAGGCATTTTCTATTGCAAGATCATGGCAAAAGCCTCAAAGCATGCAGCATTAGTAAGGAAGATGAGGAGGCCTAATACTCGAACACTGCTCGAGGCATTTCCGACTGCCTGATGAAGTACCTTTTAAGACATTTCAGCATGTCCTTGCAAGTTCTTGATGTTTTCTTGAATGAGTTATTTGACTTGGAGGATAAACAAATATGGAAATCTTTTTGTAGGTTCTATCTCCAACCTTTTATGATGAGAAATGAGAATAAATTTAATCATTCTTTCCAAGGATCAAAGTAACCAATAAGTTCTGACCTCCTATGGGAATGATTTGGAAGATCTATGATCAAGAATTTGTAACTCAGGATAGATTCAATAAAAAGAGTAGTGAATGTTTTCATCTTTGTTACTTTTTTCATATGTGAAATATTCATCAGGCCAACGATTATCATAGAACAAGAAGTTAACTTTGTATTATTAATTTGCAGCCAGATCATTTGATTGACAAATTAAACCAGATGAGATCAGAGAACAAGAAGTTAACCGAATTGCTTATCTTCGTGTGCGAAAATTATAACACGATGCAAAGCCATCTAATTCAGTTGGCACAAAAGTACTCTGGAGATGAGCTGCATAATTCAAGGAAGAGGAACTTTGAGGCTGAAAACTCTATCAATAACATGGGAAATGATAGAAGTTCTGATAGCATTTCTGACGAAGGATCGCCTAAAAGGCCAAGAGAAATCAGGACTAATATCTCAAGAGTTTATGTACGCGTTGATCCATCGGATACAAGCTTAGTAAGTTTCCTCTAAAGAACAAATTAAACAAATTGATTGGATTTTCTTTGAAGATCGATGAGAATAACGAACAGAAGCTAAAAGAAAGTTTGCTTCCATTTTCTCTTTTCTTGCTTAAACTATAGATAGTCAAGGATGGATATCACTGGAGAAAGTATGGACAAAAGGTTACAAAAGATAATCCATCACCAAGAGCATACTATAAGTGCTCTTTTGCCCCATCTTGCCAAGTCAAGAAGAAGGTAATTAAGCTCATTTTACTATCATCCACTTAACTAATTTGCCAATGATATGATATTACAATCAATCCGAACTTCAAAAATCCGATTGTAACTCAACTTCAAGAGTTTTAACTTAACATGAAAGTGTATATATGCCAAACAAAAGCTCTGTGTAAATATTTATAGTCCAGCTAGTCACAAAGTATTTCAAGATGGTTTAGTACAATCTGTCTTGCTTGTTAAGGCTATAGCTATTGATATTCTTGCTGCTACTGCTAGTCTGCTATGTGGCAAGGAGTTGAGAAAGCATTCCATAACTGGAATTTGGCTGTGAAATGAGGCAAAGTCACAAAATCTTTTGGTCTAAGAATAGGAGAACAATTGAACCTAGCTTGTTGAGTTTACAAGCTATTTAGTCTATTTGTGATCAAAGTATGATGACTTTTGTGTCATCTACTATTTTGCATAATATGCAGCTGTGATCATTAAAGGAAAAATCCCAGCTAGTCAAGCTAGAGACACTGGACTTGACTATTAACTATTGTGTGATTTATAGGTGCAAAGAAGTGTTGGGGATCCATCAATGTTGGTAGCTACATATGAAGGGGATCACAACCATCAACACCCCTTGAGAACTGAACTATTGATGTCATCAGGACAATGTGCAGCTGCAGCTCTGACCCCAAGTTCAAAGTGTTTCGAATATCCAGCCCCGGAGAAGGTTGATCTCATAGATCGTGGATTCGTACGTAACAGCTTTCAGAGATCGATCCCAGCAGTAGAAAGCAATGCCATTCAACAGCTTATGGTTGAACAGATGGCTTCTTCCTTGACAAGAAATCCCAGTTTTACAGCAGCAATTGCAGCAGCTATTTCAGGGAGGATAGTAAACCATGATTCAGAGGAAAAATGAGTTCAAGTTTTTGGCTCTTTCAGAAACATTGAAGTTCTGCCTGCAGCATCCTATTCTAAAAGACGAACATCATTAAAATTTTGTTGGATTATCAGAACAAATCATTCTTAGTAAAAATATAACACTCATGTTAACTATATGATTGCTAGCCTGATTTGAGTTTGACTGGGTGAAATTTTGTGATTAAAGTTTGGTTTGCGAAGTTGATCGGTATTTCAGGACTAGCTTTGGAATTTAGAGTGAAATAGGCATCCAAACGATCATTTTGGTGTAATAAGTTGTTTGTGTTGTAGCAAAATCAGTGTATATTGCTGGTAGATTCAAAGTGGGAGGGAACAAAAGCTAATTTTCTTGAGAATGTACATAAAAAAGTAATCGAGAAGGAGAAAATAATGAACAATATTAACATTCTTGGAAGAAGTTCTGTTTTATGCATTATGAGAAGCGTGAAAGTTTGGAGGATTCGACCTTTCAAGCAATTCAAGAAGTTTCCAACTTTTAACACAGTTTCAAATACTATCAACAATAAAATGTACTCTAACACAAGCATTAAATGATGAGGAAGTTTGTACGAGCTCGAAAGGAAAACTGTAGCAGCTTGATTTTGAAAAGAATAAGAGCACAGATATGGACAAAACAAAGGATCCACAATGGAAACAGATAAAACTAACTTTAAAACAAGAGCATGTACGAAGTCTTATGGTTATGGTTATGGTCTTGTGTATGTTCAAAATTGCAGCACTGTTCTCAAGCAGACAATGCTGTTGCATTTATTTTGAAAACAGCATTCCTTTAGGGGAGGGGAGCCCTGTATTAATAAAGTTTCTCCATTAAAGGAAGATTGCCTGACATTGAAGAATCTCTATGATATATTAGGTGTGCCTAAAGTAACCAACCATCTTCAGCTAGACTTCCTCACCAGAACATTGTAGTACTTCACAGGTTGTACATTCCGATCTTTTTTTCCAGAATATTGAAACTTGGAAACAATTCTTGCAATTGACTTTGCCATGCCAGAAACTTTCTGAATGAATTTTTAGCCCATTTGCTTTTTCAGCATGTACACTGATCCAAGTGTGATTCATATAGCCGACCTTAATTACTTAGTGGGACAAAGTCTTAGTCGTTATTGTTATTGTTGTTGCTTTTTCAGCATATATAGAATACTAAAGCATGCCAAGATTTAGAGATTGATAGAATTGTATGACAGGGTTTCCACTCACTTCATTATAAAGCAGTTCATCAAATTCTAGACAAAAGGACATGCATGCTGCACTGTCAAACAATTTATCTCTAGGACTAGCAGAAGTTCTGAAGAAAATAATTTGCTTTCATATTCCTTGTATCATCTGTTATGGTAAAAAAAACAATGATTAAAGATAGCTTACATTTTCATTCTCATTGAAGCTTTTGATCTGAAAATCTAAAAGGGAAGTATGATCCATGTTTCCGACCCCATACAGTAGGATAAAAATTTAGTTGTTGTAAACTCTCCCTCCCTGTACTCATATCTTCAGTTACCCCTTCTTTGCTCGTAAGAAGATCTCAAGTAGAAAGGAGCAATCCACACTGACTTTCTTAAATTCATGGCTGCATCCTCATATATATAATACAACAATAATAGCAACTTTTAATGTGTTAAATGAGCATCCAACCTAAAACCAATTGGCAATGGGTGGAGTAGCCCAAGGATCTTATATATTAGTTCAAGAGCTCTTACCTAGCAGCCTAGCAAGCTCTTACCTTCTACGATTCTTCTCATCATGAACGATGATGGAAAAATCGATCCCCACTCACCTTATTATCTTGGGTCTGGCGATCAACCCGGAAATCTGATCACCCATGTGATCTTCTCTAATGACAATTATATTTCATGGGCTCGTGCAATTAAATTATCTTTGAAAGCTCGCCAAAAGTTTGTGTTTGTTGATGGGGCAATCACCAAACCGACGGAGAAGAAGAAACAACTCGATTAGGACACTGTCAATTCTATGCTTGTCTCATGGATCATGCGGACTCTTGATCCGAAATTGGTAGTCTCCATTCCTTTCCATGATGAAGCCCAACGACTTTGGGATTATCTTGAGAAGCGTTTCTACGTGGCCAACGGTCCTCGTTTTCAACAATTGAGGGCTGATATTACCAACTGTAAGCAAACTTTGAATATGTCTATTGATGATTATTATACTCGTTTGATGGGATTGTATGATGAATTGGATCGTCTTAAGCCTCTTCATGCGTGTGAATATGGTCATTGTACCTGTGATGTTGCTGGCCGATTCGCTGTGGATCGGGAGGAGGAGAAACTCCATCAATTTCTCATTGGCATTAACGATGTGCTATATGCAACTGTAAGCTCTAATTTGTTGTCCACTTCTCCTTTACCTGATATAGATCGTGTGTATCAAGCATGTCTTCAAGAAGAAAAGTCTCGGGGTATTGCTCGAGATAGAGCGAACAAGGAGGAAATCCATGCATTTGCTCTCCAAACTGCACAACCCAAGGCTCGTTTTACCCATCTCGATAAATCAAAACTGCATTGTTCGGCTTGTAAGCGATCGGGTCATGATGACAATTCTTGTTTCAAAACGCATGGCTATCCGGATTGGTGGGCAGATCGAAACCTTGGTGTCCAAGGCAGTGCATTGCCCAATACACAACAGCCTCATGCGGCTCTTCCGAATGCTCCTCGTGGTCGGCCCAAAGCCGCGGCCGCCATGGTTGTGGCTACAAATACTGTGGCTGGTGGGGGGACCAATTCAGTGGCCTCCTCTAATGAGTCTTCTGGCATCTCTTTGCATGATTTAAAATCGGAGCAGGTTCAGATTTTATTGAATATGATAAATAATTCCCAACATGATCAGATGATGGATGAGTTCTCTTCCTGTTCCTGGATTATTGATTCTGGTGCTTCTCACTATGTTACTGGCACTGAATCCTATTTGACAAACATTCAACATATTTCGCAATGTTGTATTGGGTTACCTAATGGCGCACATGCCATTTCTACTAAGGCTGGCCGCGTTTTGTTGACTGATGAGTTGATCCTTGAAAATGTTTTATTTGTACCACAGTTCCACTGCAACTTAATCTCGGTGTCACAGTTAAGTGCTGATTCTAAATGTTTTTTAAAATTCACTGCTTCTTTATGTGCTATACAGGACCTACGCTCGGGGAATCTGATTGGAGCCGATGAACGTAAGGATGTACTCTATTATTTTCGATAGTTTCCTACAGTGTGTGCGGTAACGGTTCCAGTGATTTCAGATTTTGAGTTGTGGCATCGCCATCTGGGGCATCCGTCCGACAGAGTCGTCAAGTTAGTTCTGGCTATTTCTTCCAGTACATCTAGAAAGATGTTGAATAAAGCATGTGATGTTTATCCTCTAGCAAAACAAAAACGTGATAGTTTTCCTGTTAGTGATAGTAAGGCCAGTCGCATCTTTGAACTTATTCATTGTGATTTATGGGGCCCCAATGCGATAGCCTCTTCTTGTGGAGCACATTATTTTTTGACCTTGGTGGATGATTTTTCACGAGCTGTCTGGGTTTATTTATTGTATTCAAAAACACAAGTTTATCAAGTTTTTGTTCATTTTTTGCCATGATTTCCCGTCAGTTTGAAACACATGTCAAATTAGTACGAAGTGATAATGGTACGGAGTTTAAATGTATGTTAGATTATTTTGATACACATGGCATTATTTTTCAAACCTCTTGTGTTGGGACTCCTCAACAAAATGGTCGTGTGGAACGAAAACATCAACATATTCTTAATGTGGGTCGTGCTTTGATGTTTCAAGGCAATCTTCCTATTACTTTTTGGGGAGAATGAGTGCTTGGTGCCGTGTATCTCATTAACAGAACTCCTTCTGGTTTGCTCCAAAATAAAACTCCTTTTGAAATTCTCTTTGGCAAGGTACCTGTTTTTGATGAACTTAAGGTTTTTGGCTGTTTAGCTTTTGGCTACAATCAAAAAGCCAAAGGTAATAAATTTGCTCCTCGAAGTAGGAAGTGTATTTTTATTGGTTATCCCCATGGAAGAAAGGTGGAAAATGTATGATCTTCAGACATGTGACTCTTTGTTTCCCGAGATGTAACATTTCATGAAAATGAATTTCCTAAGCGACTGTTTCTACTTCTCAAGTGCCCGCTTCTCCTCGTCGGCCCAACCCGATTCTAATGTGGAGATTGTTGTTGATCTTTTAGATGACTTAGAATCTGTTTTGGTTGATGACTGCACAACCCCTGCGATTGAGACTGATACTATACTGGATCCCATATCGCCTCATGTGCCCCCTGCACTTCTGTCTCCTCCTGTATCTGCCGATTCCTTGGGACGCAGGTTGCGGGATAAGCGTCCCTCCGTTCTTCTTCGTGACTTTGTTACCCACACTGTACAATCTTCGAGTCCATCTGAGTGTTCACCGTCTTCTACTTGCTCCTCAGGTCCTTCTTATCCTATAGCACATTATGTGAATTGTCATAAATTTTCTCCACGACACCGTGCTTTTCTTGCAAGCTCTCACTGAAGGCATTGAGCCTCGTTCTTTAAGAAGCTGGTGCAAGATGAAGGTTGGCGTGAGGCTATGCAGAAAGAAATTGCTGCTTTAGAAGCTAATGGCACTTGGGAAATGACAGTCTTACCTCCTCACAAAAAGGCTCTTGGTTCTAAATGGGTATTACAAAATCAAATTACCATACGGATGGGCAAGTAGAGCGTCTTAAGCATGTCTGGGTTATTTTGGCAATCGTCAAGTTGAAGGGGTTGATTATAATGAAACTTTTGCTCCAGTTGCAAAAATGGTCACTGTTCGTGCCTTCTTAGCAGTTCAGCGGTTAAAATTGGCTTTGCATCAGATGGATGTTCATAATGCGTTTCTGCATGGTGATCTTGATGAAGAAGTTTACATGAAACTTCCTCCTGGCTTCAACGTTCACACTCCTGGTTTAGTGTGTCGTCTCAAAAAGTCTTTGTATGGTCTACGACAGGCTCGCGGTGTTGGTTGCTAGTTAGCTGCTTCTTTGAAGACCTATGGTTCCTTCAATCTATTCAGATTATTCTCTATTTATCTACATCTGGGATCGGCCCAACTTAATGTTCTTGTGTATGTTGATGATCTCATTATTCTGGTAATGATGCTTCGCTGTTGACCATTTCAAGGCCTATTTGCATGAATGTTTCCATATGAAAGATTTGGGTGTCCTGAAAGTATTTTCTTGGTATTTGAGGTTGCTCGTAATTCTGAGGGCATCTTCTTGTGTCAACGAAAATACACTCTTGATATTATGGTGCTGAAACTGGCTTATTGGGGGGCTCATCCCGTTGGCTTTTCCATTGAGCAGAATCACACCTTGGCTCTTGCCAACGGCCCTTTGCTCTCCAATCCTGAAAGGTATAGACGACTTGTGGGTCGTCTCATTTACTTATCCTCCACCCGTCCCTGACTTGGTTTATACAGTTCATATCTTGGCTCAGTTTATGCAACACCTCGTCAGGATCATTGGGATGCGGCGCTTCGTACGGTTCGCTACTTAAAGGGGTGTCCGGGTCAAGGCATTCTTCTTCGTACCGATTTTGACTTATCTCTGACAGGTTGGTGTGATTCAGATTGGGCTACATGTCCTTTGACTAGACGGTCTCTTACTGGTTGGATAGTGTTTCTCGGATCTTCTCCGATTTCTTGGAAGACCAAGAAACAACATACGGTGTCCAGATCTTCTGCTGAAGCCGAGTATCGTTCCATGGCCGCCGTCACTTCCGAGTTGAAGTGGCTCAAAGCTTTGCTTGCGAGTTTGGGTGTCTCACATTCGCCAGCCATGTGCTTATACTGTGACAGTCAGTCGGCCCTCTACATTGCTCAAAATCCTGTCTTCCACGAGCGTACCAAGCATATTGAAGTTGATTGTCATTATGTCCGTGATGCCATTCGTGGCGGTATTATTTCTACGTATCATGTGTCTACTGATGATCAGCTTGCCGACATCTTCACCAAGGCTCTTGGCAAGCGCCGTTTTCTGTCTCTCCTTGGCAAGTTGGGCATTTGTAATCTCCATGCTCCAACTTGAGGGGGGGGGGGGGGGTTATTAAGATTATTTGAATATCACAATAATCTTCTATTCTTAGAATATGTATATTTTGTGTATATAATTACCATATTCTAGCCATAATTTTAGGTTGTAATCTTATATATATATATTACCTACGGGTGAATGAATACAATCAAGGGAAACCAATTCTGTCATAATGTGATTCATATTATAAGGTGTGACGAAGTTTTACATTGACTGTCAACCTATCGCAACTTTCTTCATTTTTTTCGAGTTTGGCATCGAGTACTTATAGGCAAACACGCAACTTATAGGTAACAAATTTGGCCACAGCCTCATAATACCGGAACAAAATGACACAACAAAAGCTAGTCTCATGTGAAGCGGATTCATATATAAAATGGGAGTTAATTACAATTTCAACATATAATAAAAATGACAGAAGATTTGAATCATAATTCCAACGGCCATTAATTGACAGTTTCACATGAGTTTTTGTCACACAAGCAATAAACATTCCTCACAATAAAGCACAAATTAGACACTTGCAAGCTGCAAAGTGTGGCTAAGGATTGCAGCATGATGGTATAGAATTTGAAGGAATTTATTCATTGTGGCCATGAGTTTATCGAAGCTGTTATTGTATTACTCGCCTATCACTAAGAATGCTGCCATGATGCCATCCATAGTCATTAATGCTCCCTCCACTTCAAAAGAGAGGCTGAAGATCACATATTATAACATCAAATCTGCTTCATCTTTTCTCAAGATAATCATGGAAAACAAAAACCCGAATGCGTTCTCCAAAGATTTTGCATATAAATGAAAAGAAACTCAATGCCAACAAGTAGAAGTCATTGCAACAAAGTTAGTACTGGTGTTACTCAATTCTAACGCATGTATTCTAATGTAAGAAAGCATTTTTTTTTTTACTTGTCATGCATCCATGCCTACACATTGATGTATGATAATAATGTACATGTTGTCAAAGATAATAACATTAAACACTTGTTCTACTTACATCAAGCTAAGTATATGATCGATCACAAAGTTCATATAATGCCAAGATTAATTATTCTAGCTATAGAGAATCAGCGTATGCTCAACTTTGATCTAGAAGCCAACTTGACTTTGTGAAGTTGCCCACCAGTACTAGACAGTTAAGACTTCATTGCTGGGTACATCATAGAGTCGAAACTCATGACGTGTTTAATGTGTTTATACAATACACATGTATAAAGGTTTCATGCCACTAGTATACAAGGTATGAGTACTCGAAGTGCACGAAGACGTGTACTTTAAAGGGGTTGGGAATAATGCGCCACGAGTACATAAAGTGCACGAAGAATGTAATCTAAAGAGGGCGGGGATGATATATCCCACATTGATTAGAAAGAGATATCTTAGGTGTTATATATGAGAAGCAAACATCACCTCTTCATCTTCCTTTTGGGGTGGAGTTAGACTCGTTTATATCATTTGATATCTTGAGCTTAAATCACAAAAACTTAATTTTGGACCAAACCCTTACAGGAATCAATTTTAAAAGTTTTTTTTTTGGATATTTATGGTTATATTTTTAGAGTTCAGATCCTCTGTACAATATTTATCCAGTCTTATTCTGTCTAACGTTTAAAACTACGTAGTTTCATTAAAAGTAGGGACTAAATGCATAACTTTACCATTATTAGACCCTAACTAAGATATTAGTGAACTCTAAGACGTAGTTTTAATTATGACAGAATAAGACAGATAAAATATTGGACAGAAAATCTCGTGTCATATTTTTAAGGATTAAAAGCACTTAACCCCCTCCAACTTATATATTGGTTGCACTATACCCCTCAAAGAAATAAATAAGTATTTTACCCCTTCTAACAAATTCTCTTAATGACTTTAATAATTAACTACATATTTAAAGATATTTGGACAAAATGCCCATACATTAATTTCCCTATAATCTTCTCTAATTTCTTTGATAATATTTATTTTATTTTATTTTTTATTTCTTCTCATATTTTTAAATATTTTGGTATAATGGTTATTGGAATTTCTATTTATAAAATTTCTAATAATTAATCATAAAATATTAATTTTATACATAATTCCTTCTTACAATTTCTTTTCACTCATCAATCATTTGGCAAAAAGATAAATTTCTTGTTTTTATATTTGATAATTGATAAATTTGATATTAAATTAAGGGTTAAGCACTTCTTATTTTTATATTTACTATAATGACATTAAATATTAAATATTTATTAATATTAAATAAATTAGAAAAGCAATAAGAATGTTTTTCATTAAGAAAGGGTTTGAATATTATTGTAAAAAGAGAGAGAAACACAATGTGACTAGTATATGCCAAAAAGAGAAACACAAATTTATCAATTATCAATTATTAAATATAAAAAGAAGAAGTTTATCTTTTTGCCAAATGATTAATGAGTGAAAATAAGTTTTAAGAAGCAATTATATATAAAACCAATATTTTAGATGAATAATTAATAGAAATTTTATAAATAGAAATTCCATAACCATAATACAAAATTTTTAAAAAAAATATGAGAAGAAATTATAGTACTTTTTTTATAAATAAAATAATTATTATCAAAGAAATTAAAGATGATTATAGGGAAATTAATGTATGGATATTATTGTCCAAATATCTTTAAATATATGATTAATTGTTAAAGCTATTAATAGAATTATTTGTTAGAAGGGAGAAAGTGCCTATTTATTTCATTGAGGGGTATAATACAACTAATATATGAGTTGGCGGGGGTTAAGTACTTTTAACCCTATTTATAATGATAAATCTTAATTTTGGTCATATTGCTAAATTGGTCCCTAAAGAAATCAAAAGATTCTTTTTGGCCTCGAGATTTATCTTCTATAATATAAAGTGAGAGAAGGATTTGGTATGTTATAATTTTTTTGTTTATAGCTTTTTTTTATTTTTTTTTAAATTAGAATTTCTGATATCTAACTCTATGATTACTTACTGATTTATTTTATTTTTCAAAAATAGTTATCATAAGGTTTTTTAAAAATTCAGTTTTTTTTGGACAAAGATTATAATATTATTTAACACTATAAAAATCAGTTTAAAAAATAATTTAATATATAATTTCTTCTAATTGTACACACATTAATTAGTTGCACTTTCTCATTAATTGTAAATCTTGATTTTCACTAACATATAAATTGTTATTTTTTTCTATTTTCTTTTTGGAGGAATGTGAGTTTTTTACTAGTCAAAAACCAATTATATATATTTGATAGGGACATACTAGCATTAGATGTAAATTTTGATTAAAAAATGGCTAAAATTATAAGAGAACAAAATAAAGATAAGGTTGAAACATTTAAATTGATTTGAGATGATTAATATACATATTTTGGTTCAATTATACATAGAATAATTTCATCATCATGAAAAAGAAAACACAATATTATTTCTCCCATAGGTTGCCCCAAACTAAATGTGGCATCAATTTGATGCTTTCAATCAATTTATAGTTGAATTAAGTGTCCTCCCAATTTTGGCTACATGATACCTAGTTCAAAATTCCAAAAAATTAAATAATTATTTTAGAGAAAGGGACCAGAGTATCCACATCAAGTGATTCAATTTCCCCAATAGAAAGACAAGACAAAGTTTTTTTGGCCAAACAATTAACAAAAAAAGCAATAAAAGTACTCACTTTTGCACCTTAATTGCAAGTCCTCAAAAATCAATAATTAATACACTTGATGAATTTTGATTGGTACATGCATTGCCTTCATTCATCAATTGTTATCATTCAAAAATAATTTACAAATGATTCTAACATCAAACAGACTGATCAAGCAAGAAACATCAATCAAACAATCATTGAAAAGATAAACATTATAAGAAATTAAAAGAAGAAAAAAACAAAGAAAAAAAAAAAGTAAGCCATATGTATGTTTTTGGATAACCTAATTATTGTCCCATGCATTCTTGAAGATCATCCTTGTGTATGTTCAATATATCATTGTCACCTTGCCATGTCCAAATAATGTCCTTAAGGGCAGGTCTAATGTCATCTTCACAAAAAATTTTATACTCCAACGTGTCGCCGGAGGATTTCGAGAGCTCGACAACCGCCACGTCCGGCGCAATCTTGAACACCTCAGCTGTCACCAACAACTTCCCTTTCCTACCTTCAAATGGAGCTAGCAACCTCAATGTGAAGTCCTTTCCTCTTGCAACTTTGCAATTCAAGCTTTTAGCAACCATTTGAATCTTAGCCATAATAACTGTGGCTGAACATCTAGAAGTGAACATTGATCCAGCTTTTCCCTTGATCTCAAACAAACTAGACAAATCAAATCCAGCAGACATTGATGAAATCAACTGAAATGCATTTAGTAATGCTGGTGAAGAGGGTGATTTTCTCATGCCTCCTCTCACAACTTCCTCTTCTTCAAACTTGTCTATCATGAATTCTTGAATTGAAAGTGAACTAGGCATAGAGTAATTTTTCCTAAACCATGAAACTCTCATTATAGATGGAATGCTAATCCTTCTTCCAGGATCAGCCACCAAAAGTTTTGAAATCAAACTCTTTGCTTCCATAGAAAACCAAGTGGGAAATGCATACTGAGCTTTGAAAATTTTTCTATACATGTTCATAAGATTTTCATCTTTAAAAGGAAGAAAGCCTGCTAGAAGTACATATAGTATAACCCCACATGACCATAAATCAGCCTTTGCACCATCATATCCTTTTTTTCTCAATACCTCAGGAGCAATATAAGCTGGAGTTCCACATTGTGTGTGAAGAAGTCCATCCTTCCTTTGTTGCTCAGGCAAGGCTGATAATCCAAAGTCTGAAACTTTCAACTCTCCATTCTCATCAAGGAGTAGATTTTCAGGCTTTAAATCACGATGAGCAACGCCCCGGCTATGGCAATAATCCACAGCACTAATCAACTGTTGAAAATATTTTCTTGCAACGTCTTCTTTAAGCCTCCCTTTGGCTGCTATTTTGATGAAAAGTTCACCACCTTTTACATACTCCATGACCAAATAAATTTTGGTTTTTGTAGCCATTACTTCATTGATCTCCACAACATTGGGATGGCGAACAAGGCGCATGATGGAGATCTCCCTAGTGATTTGATTCATCATTTCTTCAGTCTTGACTTGATCTTTATGAATAACTTTGATGGCTACACTCTTGGATGATGCTATTTCTCTTCCATGATAAACTTTTGCAAATGTTCCTTTGCCTAATAACTTCCCCATCTCATACTTCTCAAACAAAACTTTCCCACCTCCCATTATTGATTTTCTCATAAATCTGATAAACTTATTTTGATTGTACAAGCTCAACAACTAAAGGGTTCCAAGAAATCAATGAGAAAAACCAAAAACAAAAACTATAGAAGCTAAACTATACAATATTGTAACGAATATAGATATCAATGTCGAGTACTATATAGGACTCTATATAATTGAGTTAATATGAGTTGACATAAACAATCAGTTTTGTTTGCGTTTTTTTCATGGATATCAAAGTATGCACGCGTGATACTTGGCCTAATTCCTGCCCTGCAATTTGTTTTTATCATATGAAATTGAAATTTCAAAGTACTGAGTCATGAATCTGGAGACATAAACTGTTCTATTCGTGGAGTTTAATGAGTGGATCACCTATAAGGTCTTATAATTAAATAAATCAGGCTGGCTCCCACGTATGATTGAGGTGGAAACTATTGACTTTCTTTAGTTTTCTTTAGCCTAATGGAGTAAATTATATGACTTTGTGCAATATAGTCGGCACATTTTAGTTATAACTTTATCAAATTTAGGAAAATTAGTACAAAAATGTGCTCAATATGCTGACATATTACCAGTATTAGTTCATATTCTGTGATTGTTTTTCGTGCCAACTAATGAACATTTGAAGAAGTTATACCTAGTTATAGTCAAGCTATATCACATCACATCACTACACTTGGCATTTGTGTGAAATTTATTCCATTAAAAAAGAAGATTATGTCTTGTTTTGTAGTGAATTAAATGCCAAGATACAATTCCTTCAAGTTCCCATAATTGGAACTTTAGGGTTAGTTTGGATGGAGATTTTTAACTCATTTCTCATTTTATTCCAAAATAATATGTATATTTATATTCAATTCTCAAAACAAAAATTTCCAATTTCTGTAACCATAGAACGAGGGCATTTTAATATTGTCAACATCTTTTGATTTTTCAAATTTTTTTCAAATTTTAAAAAAAAATTGTTCAACCGAAATCTGATCGACTACTGGTAGCCGCGCCAGTTAATGGTGGTTAACTAAAAAGAGTCAACCTTTGACCATCACTATCAATACAAATAATTTAATAAAAAAATTCTTATTTTAAACTGTATTTAATAAAATAATTCTTCTACACAAAAAACAATAGAAACAAAACTTATCAGTTTAAACATTTAATTCTCAAAACTAAAATATTTCTTTTGTAAAACACAACCCGGGATTTTCTTTTTTCCAATTCTCAAAATAAAACACATATCCAAACAGACCCGTAAATTTTACTTTTTTTGGCAACATTCACTAGAATGCATGTTCACAATCGAGGTGAGTGTAAAAAACATCACAAAAAAAGTCAAAATCAACGTATTTTTAGATTTTATCTTTTTTTGCTGAAA
Source organism: Ophiorrhiza pumila (assembly GCA_016586305.1). NCBI lineage: Eukaryota > Viridiplantae > Streptophyta > Magnoliopsida > Gentianales > Rubiaceae > Ophiorrhiza > Ophiorrhiza pumila. The sequence continues at coordinate 5,044,537 of BLIW01000008.1, read as the reverse complement.
TACGTGTGTTATAACCCACGAAAAATAAAAAATAGTGAAAATTTAAAATTTACTTTTTTGAACACCATTCATTAGAATGCATGTTCACAATTAAAATGTGTGTAAAAGATAGTAGAGAAAAGGCCAAAATTAATATAGTTTTTTACTTTGCCAATTTTGACTAAAATACGTGTGTTATATTATCCATGAAAAATGGAGGTTTAGTGAAAATTTTAATTTTTACTTTTTTTTTACAATATTTACTAGAATGCATGTTCACAATTAGGATAGGTGCAAAAAAATGTCCAAAAAAAAATAAAAATCAACGCATTTTTAGATTTTGCCACTTTCGGCTAAATACGTGTATTATACCACGTGAAAAATAGAAATTTGGTAAAAAATTCTAAATTTCATATTTTTTTGACACCGTTCACAAGGGTGAATGCTCAAAATTGAGGTGGGTGAAAAAACGATAGGGAAAAAGTCAAAATCAACATGTTTTTTTTTTTACTTTGCTATTTTTTTACCGAAAGACATGTATTATAACCCGTGAGAAATGGAGGTTTGATGAAAAATTATTAATTTCACTTTTTTCGACAACATTCACTAGAATGCATGTTCACAATCGAGGTGAGTGTAAAAAACATTACAAAAAAATCAAAATCAATTCGTTTTTAAATTTTTGCCATTTTTAGCTGAAATACGTGTGTGATAACCCATTAAAAATGAAAATTTTGTGAAAAATCTAAATTTTTATTTTTTTTGTCACCATTCATTAAAATATATATTCACAATTGAAATGTATGTAAAAAGTAGTTGTGGAAAAGGAAAAACATACACATCTTTTTACTTTGCTATTTTTTACCAAAATACTGTTACAACCCATTAAAAATTAAGGTTTGATGAAAATTTTAATTTTCACGTTTTTTTTAAATATTCACTAGAATCCATATTCACAATCGGGGTGGGTGCAAAAAACGATACAAAAAAGTTAAAATCAACATGTTTTTAAATTTTGCCACTTTTGGCTAATATACGTGTATTATAGCCCATGAAAAATAAAAATTAGGTAAAAAAATCTAAATTTCACATTTTTTGACGCCGCTCATAATAATACATATTTATAATTGAGGTGGGTGAAAAAACAGTAGAGAAAAAGCCAAAATAAACACATTTTTTTATTTTGTTATTTTTTTACCAAAATACGTGTTATAACCTGTGAAAAATTGAGGTTTGGTGAAAAAGTCAACTTTCACTTTTTTTGGCAACATTCATTGGAATGCATATTCACAATCGAGTTGGGTGTAAAAGACATCACAAAAAAAGTCAAAATCAACTAGTTTTTGGATTTTGCTATTTTTGGCTAAAATACGTGTGTTACAACCAATGAAAAATAGAAATTTGGTGAAAAATTTAAATTTCACTTTTTTTTATACACCGTTCATTAGAATGAATGGTCACAATTGAGATGTCTGTAAAAAATGATAGGGAAAAAGCATAAATCAAAATGTTTTTTGATTTTGCAATTTTTTTTACCAAAATATGTGTGTTATAACCCATGAAAAATGGAGGTTTAGTGAAAATTTTAATTTTTAATTTTTTTTATAATACTAATTAGATTGCATGTTCACAATCAAAGTGGATGAAAAAATAGTACAAGAAAAAGTTAAAATCAACCGTTTTGAGATTTTGCCATTTTTTGTTAAAATACGTGTGTTATACCCCATGAAAAATGAAAATTTAGTAAAAAATCTAAATTTCACTTTTTTGACATTGTTCACAATGATGAATATTTAAAACTGAGGTGGGTGAAAAAGCAAAAGAAAAAAAGCCAAAATAAATAGTTTTTTGAATTTGTCATTTTTTACCATAATACATGTTATAACCTGTGAAAAGTTGAGATTTGGTAAAAATTTTAGGGTATATTTTGATACGGCTTTTTAACCTATTTCTCATCTCATTCCAAAACAAGAAGTTTATTTATATTCAAATTCTCAAGACAAAAATTTCTAACTTTTTTAACTACAAAATGATGGCATTTTAGTCTTTACCACATCTTTTAATTTTTAAATTTTTTTTGTTTGTTTGTATTGACTGGTGGTGATTAAAGGTTGACTGCTTCTGGTTATCCGCCTTTGACTGTCGCCGGCCATCACCATTGGTCGGCCAGATTCCTGATATTTGGCAGAAATTTGACCGAAATTCGGCTAACCAGTGATAGTTGTGGCGGTCAATGGCAGTTGACCGGTAGCAGTCAACTTTTGACCGTCATCGTCAACCAAACAATTTAATTAAAAATTATTATTTTAAATTTTATTTAATAAAATAATTCTTCTAAACAAAAATCAACAGAAAAAAAACTAATCAATCTAGACAAAACCAAAATATTCTTTTTGTAAAACACAATTCTCAAAACCAAAATATTCTTTTTGTAAAACGCAGTTCGATACCTTGTTTTTCTCAATTCTCAAAACAAAACACATATCCAAACATAGCCTTAATATTTAAGGCTCCACTTTGTGCCAAAAGAATATTGTTTTATAAGTCGTGTGGTTTTGGGAATAGGAAACAAAATAAATTTGGAGGTGTCTGGTTTATTCATAAGAATGATAATGGAAATGAATTTGATAACTATTTTAGAATGATAATAGATATTTGCCAAACCCGAACAAATTAGTAAGACATGGAGGATTCTCCACTAATTTGATACAAGTTTGCTTTTACCAAATTAATAGATGCAAACCGAACATATTAAAATGGTATCACACTCATAGAACGAAACTCAAATCCAGTCAACCAAGCAGTTTCTTATTGTTGTTTGGTTATGATTCCGGAGGTAATAGGTTGTTTCTCAACAATATGAGAAAAACCATCTCACATAAGTTTTAATGATGCTGATGGACATGCGTTAGAATTCTCTTTTTCACTCTGTCCAAATATTTGTTTTATCTTCATTTCATCAATGGCTTTTGTTTTTTCTCTTTTAATACAAATTGATTCCAAATTTTTTAATCATTCATTTATTTTATCACAAATAGTTTATTAATAAATAATAATTTTTTTAATGTGAAAAATTTCTCAACAAAAAAGTTAAATTTATTTTTGTAAAATTCATAGTATTTTTAAACTTGTTCAATGTTATTTCATTTCCTTTTTAATTAAATTTAATGTGAAAGAAAAAAAATATAATTTTATTTGATTTTTATCCCAAAAAAATTGCACACCAAAAAGAAATATTCTATTACAATTCTAATTTTAACATTTAACCAAACATTATTACTGCAATGTCGTCTCTGTTTCTTATTCCGAGTAATTCCATTTCTATTTTCAGCAGGTGAACCAAAGGCTCCGTAATAACGGTTTTAGGTTTGTACTGACGTGTAACGCCCCGCCATAATTTACATTAAAACACTATAAGGTAATATACATATTAATATATCATCCCAAATTCATATGTTCAAGATCACCAAAATGGCCCATTCCAATAGCTACAAATACAACCAAGGTAATTAAATACCTTAACAATCTATTCATCTATCTCTTTCTTTAAGCACGTAAATCGGAATCCTGTCCACCACCTAATCCATCTTGAATCACTGAAAAATATAATTTATAAAAGGGTGAGCTTAAAATAGCTCAGTGGGTGGGAATAGTGTTTAATTATTGAAAAATTAATTTTCAACGAAATACTGTTCCAAGAACGAATTGCAATGCACAAACCATGTACATCAAAACTTTACCATGGATGTCATATCAAACATTAAACACATAATCGGTACCTGTCTCGATCGGCCATGCCGACCTTTACTAACCTTATCTCCCCTGGCAATTTCGTTGTTGCGTGCACGACTTGAGAAGCTACCTTATCCTTCCTCGTGGTCAGTGACCACTACGGCCCCGCAGGCCTAACTTGGCATCCGGATTTGCCACTCCGACTCCTGTCAACAGAATTAAAAACTCCTTAATCCTGTGACGGGGCTCACCGGTGTGGTCTTGGCGTAATCGTCGGCCCGATGCCGTCTCGATTACTCTCCAAGCCAACACCTACTAGGGCCCAAACAATTCATTACAATACATGTATCACATACAATCAATGCAAGTTGGCAATTAATTAGGGAAATTCATCCACTTGTGCCAAACTTCAACGATTCACAATGTCAAAGCACTAGAGTCAACAAAGCTCATGTGGATTCTAGAGGTGGCTCGTACGGATTCTAGAGGTGGCTCATGCCTTTAAATTGACATAGCACTTAGTTCCGCACAGCACTTAGTTCCACAGTACATAAATCCAATATCCAAATTACACCACAGGTATTCGATACCATCAATTCAAAATCAAATTGGCACAAAATTAGGAAATTCAATCATCACATGACATTTTCCCTTTTCAACTTGCAAGTTGGTATTGAATGCAATCCAGGCAATCATTCCAATAACACCAACATAAGCATATTACCATATTTCATAATTCAAAAGCATTCATGTTATACAGAGTTTCAAATTCAATATGAAACTAATAAAGAGATAATCCGTTAGTAAGACTAAACGAGAGTATACCAAGTAGCAATTTCAGTTTTGACACCATTCCTTCAAACCTTGTATCTTATTTTCTATAAGATAGAAAAATGCATCACTTCTACCATATGAATATGTTAAAATACAAAACCTTTTACGTTTTGCAAATCCCTAAATTCTTTCCATAAAATCGTATATAAACTATTCAAAGTAGCCACAACGGCTGAAAATACCATAGCCAACTTTCAGTCCTGTGAAGGTGAAGTCAACTGATGATAACTTCATTCCCAATTATCCAAGTAATGTGAAATTGAACTGTATAAAACTAGATTCAAAATGCTACAACTTCCGTGTTGGGTAACACGCTGAATTCAAATTACAAAAGCCTTGGAAAAACTGCTCAATCCTCATGTAGGACTGAAATCCCGTAATAGATTTCAGTTCTGCCATACTTATTTCAAAAAGTCATAACTTTGTAACCAAAAGTCCAAAAAAAGTAAAATCAAAGCCATTCAAAACTAGACTCGAAGTACTACAATTACTGTTTCACATGAATTCCCAAATTCTTTGTGTCAATAGGTCAGAAATTGACATCAACTTTCAGCATTTAGAAATTCCAAGCAATACCGGTAGTAATTATCTAAAGATTTCAAGAAAAATAAATTACTCAAGACAAGACTATTAATATTAAAGCTCTAACAACTTTTAATTGAGCTGTCTAATTTTTCCTCCACAGCCCACATATACACGTGAACCCTTAAAGAAATTAACCATGTTAAACTTTAATATTTTACACAACCTGGAGACCACAAACTCAAAGCTTCTAGAATAATTTTGAAACTTTGAACTTCCTAGCGCAACAATTCGTCTTCATCTTAAACATCATCCATATGAAATGCAACTCTATGATAAAGTGAAATTGGGCATAAATGACATCATAGTTTAGCAATCCAGTTGCCTAATTCCGATTTAAACATCATGCTAACTTACTCCCTTTTCAAAGTCACCGCCCAATTTTCAGCAAGTATGATCCGAAAAAGGAAAAGGATTAACAACTGCGAATAAATTTACACCATCAATCACTAAAAGTATCTGATTTAAGGATCTTCCAAAAGCAAATCGATTTCCTATTTGCCTTTTTATACATACCACTTTTACAACAATTAGAAACCCAATTCTTTATAGGTAGAGCAAGCATGATTTCAATGCATAATCGCAAAACATTCGGTATTTCTCTTTCAAAGTTTTAACACATTACAATTAACAGACTTCACAAATTTCAGTACACAACAAGTAAAATTTGATAACGCAAGTACCAAATAAAGTATCAAGTTCATCTTTTATTTTGAATAATTCAAGCAAAGTTCTAAAATTAAATTTTACCCACAATTATTCCTAAAAAGCACCTCAACATCATAATCATCAAAGCTCAATAAACACAATAAGCAACCGGATTTCACAAAGATAGAGCAAAGGAGTTCTGAAGTACAGTTGCACTATTTTGACCATCCACATAACAATATCAGGTTCAGTGATATAAACACAACCCAATAAAACTCATACCAACCTTAATTTATGAATTGAACTTCTGTCAAGAAAAGAAGTTATTTTCAAAGCAATCCAATATTATTTAAAAGTTCAATTTTGGGACGAAATTCACCCACCAAGATCACACATATTAATGTTTGAAAATCAATTTACCCACCTGCACTAGCTTTTCGAATTCTCAAATTTATCCAAGATTGAATTGCCAAGGTTTTCATCCTTCTTCCTCTCTTCCTCTTCCTTTTCTTTTCTTTCTCCCGTTGCCCTCTCCCCTTCTCTTCTTCCTTCTTCTCCCGTTCTTCTTTCTTGCTTTTATCTCGTTCTCTGCTTTTCTTTTTTTTTTTCTATTTACCCTTGATCCTTATCACTTTGCCGACAAAGGTGAAGACAAAGTTGAAGACTTTTAAAGCGTCCTTCTTTTTTTTTTTTTATAATTTATAATTTGACCCTTGAATTTTGGTAAAGTCCAACAAAACCCAAAATTACTATTAAGCTATGCAATTACACCATTCTTAATCTTATAAAATTGTAACTAAGACTATAAAATTAATAATTAATTTTAGTACTTAATTGTGTGATCTTCAATTTTCACAATAATGCTTATGATGACGTGGTATTTAATTTTGGAATCTTAACTATCACCGCAATACTTATCGTCAATGTCGTATTTTAATTTTAAAATCACAATTACTTGCTTATATTTAATATTAATAATATTATTAATATGTTAAAATTTTGGGGTCTCACATGACGCATGATCATCTATTTTATTAATGGTGTATCATTCCATTTTTAACATTTATATATTTTTTTATATCAACATTTATGCTATTAAAATTCACACTCATTCTAGTTTATTTTAATTATAAAAATTATTTTTTCTTGATTTCATGTTATGTTTTTAAAATTTTTTTTGTTGATTTCCAACCTTTTTCAGTCTAGAGAAAAAGTAAGAAAATATATTTTAAAAAAAGTAGTTTTAAAATATAAAATAAAATTCTATGAGAAGAATTTTTTATATTAAAATAAATATAATGAGTGCATATTTTAATGGTTATACATATTGATGTAAATGAATATTAATTTATTAAAATATTAGTTTGTAAAATATGGAGTGATTGGCGAAATATGAAACAAAAACCCACTCCGGTTCATACGTGCATTACAAGACTTTGTAAAGTCATATGTAAAAAACCATCTCTCAATATTTAAAATTTTGTACTCTTTTTTATAAAAAAAAAATTAAATTAAATTCTTCATTAAACTACAATTTTATTTCTTCAAAATTAAAATATAACTTTTTTTTAATAATACATCCCATTTTTTAAACACTATTTCTTGAATTGATTAATTTGAGTTGATGCCAAATATGTAAGTTGATGAGGGTTGAATTTTACTATAAGTATAATACCTCAGAAATAGATTTCCAATATAATAAGTATTCTTCAGTTCATAGGAGTCCAACTCCTTCTCAGATCATATTCCTATTCCATATGTGAAAAGAGCTATAATTCTATTACAACTCTTACACTACAACAAACCCTTCTTCAATATATGTTAGTAGAGTTTCACTACAACTCTAATTCAGGTATGTATTCTATAAATACAACCCCTCTCTCACTTGAGAAGGGGATTCGATTCAAGTATTCTCAATTGCTTATCGATATATGCTTAAGGCTCGTTACTGACTTAGGCACCGGAGTTTTCTCCCTGTGACCAATCCCGGGGACTTTTGCAGGTATTCGTCGTGGTCGAGCTGACCGGGACGACCTGAAGGCCTGCCGGACGACGTGAGACTTTTTGAGACTCATCAATTGGCGCCCACCGTGGGGCAGAAGACATGCCTACTACTCATTTGCAGATGTCAAGACGTGAAAATCAACCACCTCCTCCCAATCCTGATCAGCAGGTGGAGAACAATCCTCCCATAAGAGAGAACCCTACGAGTTCGCCCACCGAAACTCCTCTTCAAGACGGACATGGTTCTGGTCGTCAGAATCAAGAAGGAAGTTCAATTCCCATTGTTAATTTGGATTCTCCTGATGTGCTCAAATTTCTGCTCGATAATGGACCGTGAATTCAGGCTATGATAGCAAGTCATGCTCCAGGTAATAATTTGGTTGAACAACAAGCTCGCGATGCAAGACAGCGAGATCGGGAACAAGCAATTCGTGAAAGTTACTAAAATCGCGAACGAAATCTTCAACAGGAGTTGCAGAAGGAACATGAGCTCAGATTGAGAGCTGAAGAGCGTGTCCATAGGGATAGTTGAGATCAAAATCGAGGTCAGAATCGGGATCATATTTCAGTTTCATCTCGCAGAAGAGACTCACGATCACCGAACAGAGACGAAAGACGTACATATTATCGTCAGCGTACAAGAGCAGAAGATCATGTCGGTGATAATATGTACGTGAGAGACGACTAGCAAAGGAATCAAGAATTGCGGTTCGGAGACATAGGCCCATCCGACCTGCCCCGCACTTCACAACCACAGCGTAATAATGATGATTTGGGTGTAAATTCTCCGTTTGTGACCGAAGTGGATAACTATCCTCTTCTGCATAAATTCAAAATGCCAACTCTGCTGTATTACAATGGAGAAGGAGACCCGGCAGAACATGTGCACCATTACGTGCAGAGCATGAGAATTTACAATTACTCAGATCAGATATTGTGCAAGTGCTTTGGAATAACTATGATGGGAACTGATCGATTGTGGTATGACAATCTTCCACCCAGGTCATTCAGAAGATTCAGCGAAATAAAAACAGCATTTACAAACAGATTTGTGCAGAGACAAAAATTTGTTAAAACAAGTGTTGAATTGCTCAATGTGAAACAGGGAGACTCTGAATCATTGACTCAGTACATTGACAGATTCATAAATGAAAGCTTAGAAATTGGGCACAGGTCGGACGAAGTAGTCATTGGAGCCTTCACCAATGGTTTACGACCTGGAAGATTGTACAAAGATTTTGTCATAGATCCTCCTGCTAATACTGAAGAGATGATGAAACGGGCTCGTAAATTTGCAAAAGGTGAAGATGCAGATAAGAAGAAACGAGACAATGACAGACCTGAAAAGAAGAAAGAAGACAAAAACAAGACGTCTGGTAATGGAAATCGCAAACAAAAATTTGATAAATTTGATAAAGTGCATAACAACTCGACCACAATTGGTGGGGATAGGAATTACACTTTATTGAATAAACGGCAAACCGATGTGCTCGCAATCTTGGAAAATAGAGGAAGTGTGAGATATCCACAAAAAATGACAGTTCCCGACAAAAAAAGAAGTAAGAAGTTCTTTTGTAAGTTCCACAATCAGCATGGTCATGACACTGAGCATTGTAAAGATCTCAGGAAGTATATAGAAGAACTGATTCAGAACGGCCATTTAAAGGAGTTTGTTTTGAAAAATCCTTCAAACCGACCAGAAGACAAGAAAGATCCAGATCTCCCGGATGAAAAAAGAAGAAGAGAGAATGGTGATGATAGAAATCCTGGAATGAATAAGAACGTCACAGAAGTTATTCACACCATTATTGGAGGGCCATATGATGGTGATTCTATGACCTCCAAGAAATCGAAGAACAGGGGAATTCCAGAACAGGAACCAGTTCATAAAAGGTTCAAATCAACAGACACCATCACCTTTTCAGAAGAAGATGCTGTGCCGACCAAATTTCCACACGCCGACGCATTGCTGATCAAAGCAATCATCGCCAATAAGGAAGTTCACAGAATATATGTAGATGATGGCAGTTCGACTGACATTCTCTATTATGAAACTTGCCAAAAAATGGGTATTAACAAGAAACAGTTAAAACCTTGTCATTCACACCTCATTGGCTTTTCAGGAGAAACGTCAATGCCTATTGGCACGATAAACCTGCCAATGACATTGGGAGAATATCCCAAGGAAAGACTCATATACATTGAGTTCACTGTCCTTAATGTCACGTCTTCATACAACGTTATTCTGGGACGACCTGCTATGGTGCAATTAAAGGCAATTTGGTCTCCATATCATCTAGTCATGAAATTCCCCACTGAAGCCGGAATTGCTACCATCCGAGGTGATCAAAAGTTAGCAAGAGAATGTCACATGATTGCTTTGAATGGAAGTAAAAAACAGCAGATTGCGAACGTGCACGACGTTGAAGAAGAAAGCCGAGCTGAACCAATGATATTGACAGATCAGGTAGAGGCTGTAAACCTGGATGAATTTGTAGCAGAAAAAACTACTCTTATCGGATCATCATTACCAATGAAGATAAAGAGATCATTGGTAAACCTCTTGTCGGATTTTAAAGATGGTTTTGGTTGGAGCACAGATGATATGAAAGGGGTTTCAACCGACCTGATGGTTCATAAGTTGAATATTGATAAATCAGCTCAAGTGATCAAACAGAAGAAAAGGAAGTATGCCCCAAATCGGAATAAGGCCATAACTGAAGAAGTTGACAAACTGTTGAAGGCAAATATAATAAAAGAAGTATTTTATCCGACCTGGCTTGCTAATCCTGTCATGGTTCCGAAACCAGACGCTTCACTTCGAATATGTATAGATTATACCGATCTAAACAAGGCTTGCCCAAAGGATTGTTATCATTTGCCTATAATTGATCAGAAAGTAGATGCGACCTCCGGATTTGAGGTCTTATGTTTCCTAGATGCCTACAAAGGCTATCATCAAATTCAGATAGACGAAGACGATGCAGAGAAAACAGCCTTCATAACTAAAAAAGGTACGAATTATTACACCAAAATGCCATTTGGTTTGAAAAATATCGATGCTACATACCAGCGATTGGTAGACAAGATTTTTTCTTATCAGATCGGACGGAACATAGAAATCTATGTTGACGATATGCTAATTAAGAGTAAAAGAATAACCACCTTTTTGGATGATGTGAAAGAAACATTAACAAAACTGCGAGAAACAGGGTCGAAGTTAAATCCGAATAAGTGTACGTTCGGTGTTGGCTCAGGAAAGTTTCTTGGTCATATGGTTTCAAACCAAGGAATTGCAGCAAACCCGGAAAAGATCAAGCCAATTCTGGATATGAAACCTCCACAAAGCTTGAATGATGTTCAGAGGCTTACTGGTCGCCTAGCTGCGTTGAATAGTTTCTTGTCCAGATCGGCCGACCGCAGCTTGCCTTTCTTTAAAGCATTAAGGAAAGCAAAAAAATTTGAGTGGGATGCGAATTGCAACAAGGCGTTTGAAGATCTGAAAACATATCTGGCAAACGTACAAGTATTATCCACCCCAGTTCATGAAGAAATTCTGTACCTCTATCTAGCAGCAAGTGACGCGGCAATCAGTGTGGTTTTGGTCAGGGACGACCAAGGAACACAGAAACCAGTGTACTATACGAGCAGAGCTTTGCAAGGAGCAGAACAACGATATCCGACCATGAAAAAATTGGCATTAGCGCTTATAAATGCCTCGAGAAGGCTAAAACCATATTTCCAAGCACATGAAATTCATGTTTTAACTGATAAGCCACTAAAGCAGGTCTTGTAAAAGCCCGACTCTTCGGGAAGGCTCATGAAATGGGCGATTGAGTTAGGGGAATATGCAATCACATTTTCACCTCGGACAGCAGTAAAGGGTCAAGTGCTTGCTGACTTCATAGCGGAAGTTTCCGTATCGGAGGAAGACCTTGTGAAAGAAGATAACCTGCGGAACCCTTGTAAGAAAATGGAAGATTTTAGGGTTTTATACATAGACGGTGCATCAAGTGAAAATGGCTCAGGTGCTGGGCTGATATTAACCAACCCCCGTGGACAAGAGTTCACATATGCTTTACGATTTGAGTTTAAAGCTACCAACAATGAGGCTGAATATGAAGCATTAATAACTGGAATGAAGTTAACTCATCAGATGGGAGTTGAAAAGTTACAGGTTTACAGTGATTCGCAGCTCATAGTAAACCAAGTAACTGGGGGGTATGAGGCCTAAGATTCGAATATGAAGAAATATTTGGATAAGACTGAAGACCTGAAGAAAAATTTTAAGGAATTTATGATAGAACGAGTACCCCGAGCTCAGAATAAACGAGCGGATGCGCTCAGTAAGTTAGCATCTTCAGCACATGTTCATCTCACCAAAAAGGTTTTGGTCGAGGTCCTGCCAACAAGAAGTATCGAAGAGCTACAGGTTCTAGCGGTCGAAGATGTAGGGGATACTTGGATGACTCCAATTATCAACTTCTTGACAAAAGGTGATTTACCGCAAGACAAACACTCAACTCGGAGATTGACTATGCGATCAGCCAGGTACACTATCCAAAATGGAGTTTTGTTTAAAAAAGGTTATCTAATGCCTTGGTTGCGTTGTATAGGACCTAAGCAGGCATTGTACGTTCTGAAAGAAATCCATCTTGGATCGTGTGGAAGTCATGTCGGAGCAAGTACGTTGGCAAAGAAAGCGATGCGGTTGGGATATTACTGGCCTACGATGAGTGCAGATGCACATGATTTGGTGCAGAAATGCCCCAAATGCCAAATTCATGACGTCGTCAGACACATCCCACAAACTGAGATGATCACGATTCAAAGTCCATGGTCGTTTGCTCAATGGGGAATTGACATCGCTGGACCTTTTCCTGAAGCTCCTGGACGGCTTAAGCACTTGGTAGTGGCTATTAACTACTTCACAAAATGGGTAGAAGCCGAACCACTTGTGCAAATTTCTGGGAGAAGTATGGTTAAGTTCGCTTGGCGACAGATCGTATGCCGATTTGGAATACCAAATACTATTGTGTCAGATAATGGAACCCAATTCGCTCATGATCCGTTCAAAAGCTGGTGTTAAGAGCTGAATATCAAACAGCATTTCACCTCGGTGGCACATCCACAAGCAAATGGGCAGACTGAGGTCACCAATCGAATAATTACTCAAGGCTTGAAGACAAGATTGGGAAGAGCAAAAGGAGATTGGGTTGAAGAACTGCCAAATGTTCTATGGGCATACCGAACTACCCCAAGAACGGCAACCCAAGAAATTCCTTTCAGCTTGGTTTATGGCTCAGAAGCTGTGATACCTGCGGAGATTGGACTCCCGAGCCCCAGAATAATCCACTTCGTCTCAGAAGCAAATTTAGATGAATTACAATTAAGTTTGGATTTGTTGGAGGAGAAATGGGAAAAAGCACATCTTGAAGAAGCTAAGTATAAATCTGATATGGCCCGATACTATGATCGGCGAGTTAGAAAAACTCAACTACAACCTGGAGATTTGGTCCTACGATTGAATGAAGCAAGCCGTGTTGAAGGTCTCAAGAAGCTTGATCCGAACTGGGAAGGACCGTATAAGGTAGCCCAGGTCGGAGGTGCTGGAAGCTACAAGTTGAAAACATTAGATGGAAAAACTATCCCGAGGATGTGGAACATTACCAATTGGAGGAGATATTATCAGTAGCTTTTAAGATCTATTTCAGTTCGTTTTGTCAAATTAAGCACGTTAGTGCATCAATAAGTGTAATACAGACTAAAGGCTACACATAAATAAAACAACTCTTTATGAGTTCATCCTTATAACTTGAGTTTGTTAATCTATTCATGTCGTATTTACAAAATCCGTTCTCAATTGGATTTCGCGACGCCATCAAATGGATTTTCCGTTAAAAAGGATAACATCCAGACCTTATGCAAATCTAGTTTGACTTAGATCGAATTTACAGATTTCAGGTCGCATTATTGCTTTACCGACAAAAAAGAAAAGCGCGAATCAAATTAAACGCATTCTGTTCGGACCAAATTAATTTGACATACCGAATGAAAATCTGTCTAATCTAATTAATAGATTTCAATTTTTGATACTGTTTTCCGCCAAAAAAGGAAACATGAAGTTCAAATCAGTTCAAGTTAACTAATTGCTTACAAGTCAAATTAAACGCATTGAAGTTTGGTTCAGTTCGAATTAAATTTAACATGCCAGATGCAAATCTAAGTTTGATTTAATTCAAATTAACAGATTTCAGTTCGTGATATTGCTTTTCCGCCAAAAAGGAAACACGCAAAGTTCGTGATAGTTCAGGTCGAATTAACTTAACTTGTTTGTTTCTGTTCGGATATTTACAAGTAATGTATATGCTAGAGTTGGGCTGAATTTGGTTTAATTTGAATAGATTTAGTTCGAATTACTTATCAAAAGAGCATAACTGAAAAACAGATAAAAAACTTGTGAATAATTGAAAAGTGAGAATAATATTCAAAATAACCAAAAAAATTGGTTAACTGCTGTTCAGGAAATATATGAATCCTACACTATTACAATAAAACAAAGGCACGCAGGCCCCCTTCAGTCCTCCCCTTCGACTGCCTTCTCTGCTTCGGTTGACTCCTGGTCGGGGGTTGGAGGAACATATTGGCGACCATCAACTTTGACAAGCGTTAGATCGGCAAAGGCTTTGTTCAAAGCTTCCTGGGATTTGACGTTGTAACCCTTTTCGGAGGATATATCCAGCTCAGGATGTTTTTCTTTGATAGCCACCAAAGCTTTATGATAGCCATGGTTGCGATACACAACTTCACCAATACATTTCTCCCCTCATCTGATGCCAAAAAATTAGAGATGAGCAGAGATGACCCTTCCCTTTCCAAAAACGCCAATCGAGTAGATAATTTTTTATTTGAAGCGCGAACAGCATTTAAGTCGTCTTGAAGAAGAATGTTTTCTTGCTTCAACTCGTAAGATTTCTTCAGCTCGGCTTCATAGAGAGACTTGGCAGTTATAAGATCTTGTTGATCGCTTTCCTTCTCAGCCAATAACTCTTCATTTTTCTCTAAGTTTGCATCATGACGAACCACGATCTCCGAAGCCAAGCCGAGGACCTGGAGTACAATTGTTTTAAAAAAAAAAACAACAACAACAACATGAAAGTTACCTGAGCAATGCCAAGCTGAAGGCGTTGATGAAGTGAGGAGTTATCGAGTTTTTCATCATTTTTCTATCCCGACGAGGGATAGAGTTGTATGCGAAACAGGGAGCCGTTTCTATGGTAAGCCTTTCGTTTACGTCCATTTTGACGTCAGGACGAAAAGAGGAGGCGGGAATAGAGACTTCACCTTCTGGGACCTTTGAAAAAGGAATGAATATGTCCCCGAGCAGAGAAGGACTGTCTTCGTCCATGTCCAGCTCCATCTCCACGATTCGTGGCTTCTTCTGCTTCTCATCTTTAGAATTGTCTAATTTTCTCTTTTCTCCCGGCTTGACTAATTTTTTAAATGACTTGCCGACCCCAGGGGTGATTTTCTTCCCTTTCCCCTTCGCAGATGAGGATGGCTGTTTGGAAGCATTTGTAGGCTTTGCCTCATCAGTGGGTGTGTTATTGGTCTCCTGAGGACCAGCTGCCTCATTCTCTGGAAGTGTTTGCTCGTTAAGAGTTGGTTCCGGCAGCTCTTCCATCAGATCGTCGATGTTAATCACTGTATCAAGACAAAAACATTAAATACGCGAAAGGCGATCAGGAAAGTGATGAGAAAGATCGAAGACTATACCCTCTTTTCCTTTGAAAACATATTCGGGCAGGTCGGCTGAGAGAACCGCATGACTCATTTTTTCTGATACCAAAACTCTCTCAGGGAAAAAATTAGTGTTGAGAACACGTTTTTCCCTCTCTAATTTGTTAGCAATACTTGAAGGAAGCTTCTTTATAGAGATTGGATCAGAAACCCGACCAGCTTCCTTCCAATACCACTCACACTCCAAAGAATTTAAGCTAACAAAGAAAAATTTATCCTTCCACTCATGAATAGAGCTGGGGGTACCACTCAAGAGTTGAGGTTTCCTAAAACGGCGGGTAAAGTAATACCAGCCGTGGTCTTTACCAGAAGACTTCAGGCAGAAGAAGTACCTAAAGTATGGAACAGTACGCGTTTGATCGATATGCTTAAAGAATAATTCAAACCCGATCAGAATTCTGATCGCGTTTGGGGTAAGTTGAGTTAAGCTGATCTTGTAATCAGCTAAGATTTCCTTCACGAACTGAGATAGAGGAAATCTCAGTCCGGCCCTAAGTTGTTCGACAAAATACTTACATAACCCTTTGGAGGTTTGCTAGCTACTTCTCCTTTTAGAGGAATTTTGGTCTCTATATTGGGGCTGAAGTGATAATCTTCAAGGATGCTACGTAAAGAAGATGGGGTTAAAGTAGAGTTCAGTGTCTCTAACTTAATGATGGCAGATCTCTTGGTTGGGGGGTCTGTTGGTTGAGATCGGTTGATAGAATGATCGTTTTCAGGAAGTTCTACAGAGATGGGAATAGCATGAACAACCATATTTTCTAAATTATCTAAGTCTTCTGTTCGGTTTAGGGTGTTTGAATGTACAGTATTGGAAGTTCCTTCCATATTCTTTTTAAAACGAACTAAACTAAACTTTTTGGTGGTTTTCAAAGTTTTGTCTATGTTGGATGAATTACTAGAAACTGAATCTAAATAACCACTAGAAGTGTGTGCAGAATCGTGTTCAGTTCCTAAATAATTTTCAGAACGGATTTCAGAAGATGAATTAGAATGTTCTGAATTGGACATTTACTTACTTGTGAATGAAGAAGCGAATTCGACAAAGCTGGAAGACAAGAAAGCTGTAGGCACCGATCAGAAATCTCAGAGACTTGAACTTGGAAATGCGAAAGTTTGGAAAGACAAGTTATGGTTACTTCTGAGAATTTCATATTTATAGATAAAGGGAGTGAGAAGTCGGAAAGACGTGACAGCTGTGTTGGAGAACGTGTAGCCGAAACGTCAGATTGTGTTTATCGTGCTTAGAGACGTGTAAGCGTGTTACTCAGGCTCGAAACTCAAGGTGATAAACGTGTGCATCCGATCGGTATTTTACCAATAATATTCATATCGGAATGAATAAATGCATTCCGACCTGAGGGGCTATTGATGAGGGTTGAATTTTACTATAAGTATAATACCTCAGAAATAGACTTCCAATATAATAAGTATTCTTCAGTTCTTAGGAGTCCAACTCCTTCTCAGATCATATTCCTATTCCATATGTGAAAAGAGCTATAATTCTATTACAACTCTTACACTACAACAAACCCTTCTTCAATGTATGTTAGTAGAGTTTCACTACAACTCTAATTCAGGTATGTATTCTATAAATACAACCCCTCTCTCACTTGAGAAGGGGATTCGATTCAAGTATTCTCAATTGCTTATCGATATATGCTTAAAGCTCGTTACTGACTTAGGCACCGGAGTTTTCTCCCTGTGACCAATCCTAAGGACTTTTGCAGGTATTCGTCGTGCTCGAGCTGACAGGGACGACCTGAAGGCCTGCCGGACGACGTGAGACTTTTTGAGACTCATCATAAGTATTAATTGAAAATGCCAAAGAATTTAAAATGAGAAGGGCATTTGTGTGCGGCAACATTAACATACTGCAATAAGAGAGGCTCTAAAGCAATGCGAACACGCAAGTAATTAAAAGAGAAGCCATTGATTAAAAGGGATGCAAAGAGAAGGCACCCTCAGTTGTGCTTTTGAGTCGCCATCAATTCATTTCAATAATAATAAACCATTGAAATTGAAAATATGTGTACATAAATGAATAATGTTTTGCTATCACGGTTTTATATTTTGCATAGATGATGCCAAATAAAAAAGTTTTTAAAAAAAATAAAATAAAGAAAAGTCATATTTTTTTTAAAGAACATTTATAATAGTAAAATTGAATTTAGCCACAAGGGTTGGTATCGTTTTATTCTTCTGCTCATGTTCAATTGAGATTTTGCAACTTTCAAAGCACAAGAGTTGGTATTTTTTTCAATTCCTCTATAATTGAAGTTTTAATGTTTGAGATATCTATTTTTTTTTTTAACACTCACACACCCTTATATGCATTTTCCAGAAATCGAACACTAGATTTGAAGGTTGGAATGCTAACTCCATAACTCTTTTAGAGATATCTATTGGTTGAAGTTGTATGAAAATGTTGATTTTGTTGAAAA
Source organism: Ophiorrhiza pumila (assembly GCA_016586305.1). Taxonomy (NCBI): domain Eukaryota; kingdom Viridiplantae; phylum Streptophyta; class Magnoliopsida; order Gentianales; family Rubiaceae; genus Ophiorrhiza; species Ophiorrhiza pumila. Next base: position 5,026,514 of record BLIW01000008.1, on the reverse strand, counting down.
TTTAAGATGGTGTTTGGCTTGAAGAATCGGAAATAGGAATTGGAAACGAAATAAAGAATGATGTTGGTTGTAGGTAAGAATCAAAAATAGAATGCTTTGTTTGTCAAATAATCCAAAAAAAGAAAACACACCAAATTGATAGGCTTTCTTTCTTCATTTGAAATTGGGAATAAAAGTTTACAAGACTCTCTTCATCTTGCCTTCTCTTCTTCCTTCGTAAACATAACTCTTCTATTTTCTATGCATTATAAAAATGATAATTTATATTTGTTCTACAATTGTACATGGAGTATTTTTTTTAATTACAACTGAAAGCTGATAATTTTTTAATCATTCATTCATTTTGACACAAATAGTTTATTAACAAGGAAACCCTTTTAACGTTAAAAATTTTCAATAAAAAGGGTTTTTTATTTGGAAAAATTCACAATATTTGTGAAATTGTTCAAATTTATTTCAACTAATTTTTAAGCACAATAGCAAAGAATAAAACTGTAATTTTATTTACAAAATAATCACTACCGAACAGAAGTGTTTGATTACTATTTTGATTCTAAATTGTTAACTAAATATTACTATTGAAATGTTGTTTCTATTTTTCATTTCGAATAATTTTGTTTCAACGGCGGAACCAAATGTCACCTAAAAAAAAGTAGTGTCGAGAGGGTAAAAATAAATATTAAGACATTTGATTTTCTGTGAAGCGAGTTCATATATATACAATAGAGAGTTAATCGTGATTTCAACGAGCGATAAAAGTAGCAGGAAATTAGAATCACGATTACAATGTTGATTAATTATCCGTTTCATATATGAACCACGTTTTATATATGAATCGGTTTCAACTGAGTTTTTGTCATATTTTTAAGAAGTGCAGTCCAACCGACTTTGGATCTTCTGGATCATTTAGTATATCACTCTTTATAAATGTGACAAGTGTCTTTTTAAATAAAATTAAAACCCTATCAATTTATTAGTGAACCCTAATGGACACATGATTATATACTTCTCAAAATTTTATAGTATTATCGAAAATTATATACAAAAGTAATAGAAAAGACAGGCACTTCAACCTTCCAATGCTACATTCATATTTGGAAATCCTTCCATGTGGCCACTGGCTAGTCATACTGGCAAGTCAGGCCCAACATTTGTAGACTGTAACCAATCATTGGTTTTCGCCCAATTGCAAAAATGGATTAAAATGAGCTTTAAACTTATAAGTAAACTTGCAAAAATTGGCTAAAAACATTGGTTTTGGCCCATGATAGAGGGTTGGTTGTTGGACACTACATTGTTCCACATAGACCAGATCCTCTGTCCAATAATTATCATGTCTTATTCTGTCTAACATTCAAAACGACGTAGTTTCATTAAAACTAGGGATTAAATGCATAAATATCACTAAAATTACTTTACAATTATTAGACCCTAACTAAGAGATTAGTGAACCCTACGTAGTTTTAATTAGAACAGAATAAGACAGATAAAATATTGGACAGAAGATATCCACCTCGTTCTTGTTGAAAGAAATTTCTAAAATAATTGCACCCTTTTCCTTTTCCCTTGAAAATATTAATTTTTTAGTCCTCAAAATACAAACTAAATAATTTAGACGGTTAAATTTTATGAAAAAAAAGTTATAAAATTAGTTGCCAATATTTACATAGTTGACAAAAATAGTTTTTAATATTTCACCGACAATAAATTGAAGGAAAAATTGCAAAAACCTCTTTAATAAGTTTTTGAAAATGATTTAATTTTGTTATTCACAATAAACATATGAGTAATGATAGGGGGAGTGAAAATTCAAAGTGACTGACGTGGCAGTCATAAAAAGACAAACTAATACCGTAACCTAATGATGAGTGAACTCTAATGGGTAATGGATTAGTTTGTCTTTTTATACATGCCACGTCAGTCACTTTGCGTTTTCACTCTAATTTTTCACTCCCACAATCATTACTCTAAACATATATACTAGATAGGTAATTTTTTAATTTAATTTTATAAAAATATATATGTTGCATCATCAGATCATTTATACATGCATACTTTATGTTAAAAAATCAATAGAATAAGGATAAATTTAGTACAATTTTTTAAAATTTGAATAAGAAATTGTATTATTTTAAATATAAGTCAAGAAAAAGATTTTTCCATCAAATATGAAGAATAATTTTTACAATTTTTCGTAAATTTAATCTTTAATGTTTGTAATTTTGACAAAATTAAATCAACGACAAATTTTTTTCACAAATTAACAATGCAATTAAAATTTCTCTTCATTTGAAAACTAACTTTTGTTGTAAAGATTGAGAAATAAACAAAACTTATTAAATCCAAAAAAGAATTAATAGCAATTAAAAAAACACACACACACACGAACCAAACGATCCATGAGTAGATTAGAGCATTCAGATCCGATCTCATTAGTGCAAAACCCAAGTGGGTTCTGGTAAAAGAATAATTACCCTTTAACTTTTTCAGTTTTCTCAGCTTTTATGCCAAAAAAAACAAAAAATGCAAACAAAAACACTTCCAAATCCAAATTTATGTCCTCTTCAAACTTAACCATAAAAATTCATATCTTTGTTTTTTTTTTATCTAAATCAATTTCATTTTTTTTAATTTCTCTTTTGGGTTCTTGTTTCTTTTGTAATTAATTTGAAATCAATTATTAAAAGTTATAAAAAAAATTAAAAAAAAAAACATATTTTTGTGAGCATTAAAAATGTAAAATTTTTCGAGAACAAAAACAAGTTGATAAAGCATAATTGATGGAAAAGTGAACTCGTAATTGACGGCTTTATTATTAATATTTAATTAATTTAATTTTGTCAAAAGTCTTCTTGACAAGTCTGACTTTGAGAAAGAGCATCCAAAGTCAAATTTTTACAACAAAAAAGAGCAAAATTAAATAAATCTCAAGGCATAGGATTCTTGTGCATAAGCATTTGACTTTTGTTCTCTCAACAAAAACAACAACATTAGAATATTGTAAATAAAATCTCAACACGAGGGGGTTGGATTCCTCAATGAACTTTGGAGACTTCGAATGTTTGCTTTTTTATTTTTTTGGATTTGTCCTCATTTCTACTTTTGGCTTTTCTTTTCTTTTTTTTTTTGTTTTTTTACATGTCATCCATAACAATAAAAATGCAATTTGTTCCTAATAACATGTGTGCTATAATGAGTTTATTTCTTGTTCTTATTTGATGAAACAAACAAATTAAACTTAAAACACCATATTTCATGTACAATATTATTCAATCTTATTCTGTTTAATGTTTAAAACCACGTAGTTTCACTAAAAGTAAAAAGTAAAAAGTAAAATCATGACCCTAACCAAAATATGATTAAATTTTAAGACGTAATTTTAATTTTAAATAAGATAATCTTGTACATAAGATCACACATCTTTCTTCTATATGATTTCTACACCGGGATCCAGAAGACAGAGTGATGGGAGTTGAAATTTTGTATTATTAGTAAAAAATTTATAATGTAATGTTTTTATCGAAAAATTAAACAAATTTTCAAAATTTGTAGGGCGATCGTCCCTCTCGAATTCCCGTTCACCATTAGGTCTGCTAGTGATGATCTCTCTAAATATTGGAATAAACTGCAAAAACTTGTTCAATATATAGTAACTAATAATTTTCTTTTATTTAGAAAAAAAATTTAACCTCCATGCAAACTATAAAACTATATATTATTATGTATATTTGTAATGGTATCGAGTTTGTGTAAGTTATCTTATTGTTATCAAAAGAAAAATTTTCAATAATTAAGAAAAATTATTTGAAATGGAATTCACACAAATTGTGCAATATCGCGACAATTCACCACCATCGTCTCGATTCCCATATGAACGTCCATATTTTTAACATTTTGTTATTTATAAAAAAAACAAAAGAAAAAAATTACAAAACTTCTTTATAAACAATTCATGAACTTTGCAACATAAATGTTCAAATTTTAACTAACAACAAAAAATTTCAAATTTTTTTTTCTTTACATTATAATTAAAAAAATTATTATGAGCAATAATAAAAATTCCCCATTTAAAATATATATAATTTTTAAGAAAGAAAGAGAAAACAAGAACAAATCGGCGCCGTTAAAGGTCGTCAATAAGGACAGCTCTTTTATCCTTGGTTTAGATTAGGTTCTTCTCATAGGGTCAGAAATGAAGGGGGCCCCACAATCTCATAGAGAAGTACTTTGTTTGGCTTTTTCTTTTTGTTCATAATCCACCCGTGACATTTGCTCTTAAAACAATGCAAAATTCTTGCACTCTTTTCTTTGCACTTTGTCAACGCCAAACAAAAAAGGGTTCCTTAGGAAACTTCCTATATATCAATCAAGTCCTCCAAATTTTCAATGAGAATGATTATATTTACATATTGCCCGCTTTATATTTAGGATGATCACAATTGTTACCCTACTAGATTTTTTGATTTATATCAATAATAATCTTCCTTCCTTTCTTCCTTTTAAATGCATTTTAAGTTTTAGTTTTTCCTCCACAAAGTATAAATATTCATATCCGACTATTCCTTTTAAATGCATTTTAAGTTTTAGTTTTTCCTCCACAAAGTATAAATATTCATATCCGACTATGTTTTAGAGACGTTTTATTTTGATGTTTGTGCTTGAGAGATGTAAATAAACATGTTATGCCTGACAATTGTCACACTTTTTATTGTAATAAAGTGTCATAGTTATATATTTTGCTATCTTTACTATTAAAAGTCCCTCAAAAATTCGTTTTGTTAAGTGCTTTTAGGATCCCTACAACCATGAAAAGCATAATAAACATTGAGATAGTGATGATTGAAAGAATTATTATACATAAGAGAATCTTCCTTAGAGTGAGCCATATTTGCCACTTGTTTTATAAATTTTTTTTTCAAATTTTCATTTATGCTTTATCGTTTCACATTATTTGTTAAGGTTCGAACCGTAATAGTCGGTGATATTTAGTTTAATATTCTTTTTTAAATGAAGTATTTTCTCTACCTTTTTCAATTTATTTTGGCCTTTGAAGAATGCACTAATATAAAAACAACTCATTAGAGATTTATGTGTTAATGTAAGTGATGTAACATATAGATTTGAAAGTGATGACAATGTAATTCTATAAACTAGAGAAAGTTTTGGTAAATGTAATTTGAAAAAACCTTAGGGGAGGAAACTTTAATTCTCCCTAAAAGGGAAAAAAAAAAATCTTTCACTTTATATAAGGCCTTTGTTCCAAGTACCAAATCAGCACTTTCATCTTACTGTTTTGAAGTAAGATTGTTAGCTTACAAACAAAGCTTGGAAGATATACGAATACATGCTTCCATAGTCATCAATTCTTGCTATATTCAACTCTTTCTGCATCATCCCTTCATTCTTTATTTGCTCTTTCAATCCCTGTCCTTCATCATATTAAAGTTTCCTTATCAATGGAGGCTGTTGTCCACTGTCCTGTTTCAGAGAGGAGTAAAAGGAAAAGAAAATCATCAGAAAAATACGAGAATGAAAGCTCAAGATTCTTCCAATTGGATGAGCTTAATCAAGACCTTCTTGAACAGGTTCTGTCATGGCTGCCAACATCCAATTTCTTTCGCTTTACTTCAGTCTGCAAAAGATGGAAATCTGTGGCTAGCTCAGCTACTTTTAGGATTGCCTGTTCTGAGATCCCATTAAGGGAACCATGGTACTTCATGGTTGATTCTCAAGAACCCCAGTTCAAAAACCAACCCATTATTTTTGATTCTGCTGAAAATAATTGGAAAAAGCTCAATTTCCCACAACATCTTCAGCAAAAACAAAGCTGCAATTTTGTTCCTGTTGCTGCATCAGGGGGTTTAATATGTTTCATGTCTTCAAATTTCAGCTTCATTGTTTGCAACCCTTTAACTGGTTCATGCAGAGAACTTGTTTCTTTGAACTCTGCCTCCGTTCAGAGCATTAATCTGCAAGCAATTGCCATGATATCTAGTCCTGATTCGTACAATCTTGTCTTAATCCATGGTGAGCTTTCAGAACTTTCATTCACGGTTTACAACTCAAAGAACCATCAATGGGAGGAGGAGATAATGCTGCGCAGGAAAGTTGATCTTGATCATTCCTGTTATGAATCGGGTGCCTCGGAAGATGATCATGCGATCTATTTCTTGAGCAAATGTGGGAATGTTGTATCAACCAACTTGCAAAGAAGCCCGTGTAAGCAGTATTCATCGGTTCTAATTCAGAAAGATGGAGAGAAAATTATGCATTTTTTCAGCACTTCTGGGAGGATTGTTGCTTGCAATCTTACCAAGAAATGGTTCTTTGAATATCCAAGGCTATTGCCCCTTTACCACGAGTACTCAATTGATCTTGTTGAGTGTGGAGGGGATGTTTATGTTGTTCTACTTATGGAATTCCTAGAAAGTGCGAGCCTTCGAGTATGGAGGTTCGATGCAAATGCTCAATCTTGGGATCAAATTGCAGCAATGCCTCCAGCAATGTCACATGAATTTTATGGTAAAAAGGTCGATATAAACTGCAGTGGAGCTGATCAGCAGATTTTAGTTTGCTTAAATTCTGCTGAGATTTGTGGCTATTTTTTGTGCAATTTGGAGTGCAATGAGTGGATTGAAGTACCAAAATGTAACGTTAACGGTAAAGTCGAAGATTTTAGTTGTGCATTCTCCTTTGAACCTAGGATTGAAGCTTCTGTATGACCAAAAGAAATGTAATAGGCATTAGAAATGATATTCATTCCTTTTTTAATCATCATATGCAGATTTTATATATTTTTGTTCTCTGTTGTGAATTGGCTTTAGTGCAATATGTCTTCATATACAAAACTGGTCAAATTCATAATCTAGGCAAACATATCTCGTGACATGCCAGCAAAATACATAATTGACGTTTAATTGATCAACAAACTCCACACGTATTCAGCGTTTTTAAGGTATACCCACGAACTATTTCTTTGAAATCCATAGAGGACTATCAATTTGATCATATAAAAATGTATTTTGTATTTCTTTAGTGCAATATGTTTTGGTTAACAAAACTGATAATTGGCGTGAGAAAACGAAGCATAGGATTCTTTGCATAGTAACCTACCAGAAAATGTCAAAATGAGAAAAGTTCAATGCTTGCTTTTTCAATTCACCAATCAATATTCTGACTAGAATGGGAAAAAGAGTTCATATGTTGGGACTTGGAAGTGACATCCCACGCTTTCTCTTACAGGGCTTTGAAGACATTGATGATTGGGATGTGTACCCACAAACAAAATTTTATGTAAAATTAACATTTGGGATTTTGTCAACGAGGTTAAAACAATTTTGGTAGAGATGGGAGGACAACATTTATTGTAATAGACCAAATTTATCATGTAATTTGGCAGATATTTTCAAAACCCTGTACTGTAGTAAAGAATAGTAAAACCAAATATTCTCCAAGTTAAGCAAAATCATTGATCATTGATCATTGATGACTGTATTTTGATGGACCAAAATGTCAAGATGACAGTATTTTAAAATAGATTTGGGCAGAAAGAATCCATTCAGTTTTATATTAAGCCTACACCTTATATTGCGCCAGATTTTGCACAAAGCAAATTTTAGCATAGTACTACTTATGTTCCACAGTGCCGAAATTTTACGTTAGTTGATAATGCAAGCAATCTATTACCTTTTTTTTTTTTTGGATCCATTAGTATGGACAAATTGCTTATAAACAAGGCGAATAGTCAACTCATGTTATTTCTTGAATTTTACATTGGTTGCTAATTGATAAAGCAAGGCAATCATTTTCTTTTTTTCGGATTTGGGATCCACTAGTTATTGCTAGTTGATAATGCAAGGTAATCCTTTTCTTTTCTTTTCTTTTTTTTCGGATTTGGGATCAACTAGTTACACACAAACAAACTGGTTATAAGCAAGTCCAGTACTCAAACCATGTTAATTCTTGAATTTTACATTGATTGCTAATCTAGCGTGACTTTCTCTTTTTTTCAAATTTGAAATGAATTACTTATAAAAAGACAAGTTGCTTATCAACATGAAAAAATAACTATTTTGATCATTTTACTATAAAGTACTATAAATTTGAGAGAAGTGAATGTTATCTAAAAAAACCCTTCATCCATGCTAATTTAGCCAATTCTATCTGTCTCTTCTTTTTTTTTCCTTTCCTTTCTTTCTTTTTTTTAAGCAAAGCAATTACTCACAAAAATTATAATTTATAAAGGTAAAATTAAAGTAAACTCACTTGAACTAGTACCCCATCTAGCATTAATTTAACTTTATTAACTTTTAATTTGAGAGAAATTAATATAACCATCAAATAATTGGATGAAACAAATTATCCTATTTTTATTTAACAACAAGCATTCGTTAATTTCATCTAGTTTGAAATTCTAATTATTGGATGAAAATTAATAAAATAAATTAATTTATTTCAAATTAAATAATTGATGTAAAAACAAGTAAGTAGTTCAAATGAGTATACGCGTGTCATATATAAGATCGAGAATTAATTATTGTAAGATCGAGAATTAATTATTGTAATTGTAAAAACAAGTAAATAATTCTAATTTTATTTTATGTGCTTTAAAATCGTATTAACTCCTGTCTTGTATAGGCAATCTATAAATTCAATTTCCCTTTCATCACTTTTCCATATTTCTTTCTCATTTTTTTTCCCCATAATTGTCACCGAATTATACTACTTTTTTTTTCCATAATTGTCACCGAATTATACTACTTTTTAGCTGGATATATTATATATATATATAGTCTACTGTTATTGCCAGATCAACTATTAGCTTCAAGAGCAATAAATCATGCATCTTCCAAATTTAGCCTTAATCAATCAACTCTTTTTATCTTTTATCTATTTATCAAGACAACTAATACTTATCTTCTTTCTACCTTATCATTACAACTTATCAGTTTTTTATAACATCTTCCCGTAACTTCTTCTTACTTCTACTTTAATTTTTCTCACAAATTTTTATTAATATAATATTTATTTTCATCCTCAAATTATAAGAAAAAAATTATATAAAAATACTATGACGCTTATTTCTATTAATAGTTTTTATTATTTTCTCAATTAAATTATAAAATATTTACCAATATGTACTTCAAAAAATTTAGGCTCCATTTGTTTACCATTGTTTTAGTGTTTTATTTCATAAATTCAATTTGATTTATCTGTTTTGTCCATTTTTTATCAAAATTTTTAAACAAAAGAAATAATGTTACAATAATTATTTTTAATACAACGCTTTTTATATTTTTATAAATAAATTATTACATTTAAATTTGACTTTTAAATATTTAATAATAAAAAAATTCTTCCTAAGACTTTTTTACCAAATAAACTCATAAAATATTAATTCAAATTTGAAATTTAAATTTTATTAATAAAAAGTTCTTAAATATAATACTCACCAAAACAAACTCATAAATCCAAACACCTCCAAAATATTTATTTATTATAACAAATCTCAACAAAAAAATTCTACTATAAAACTAAAAAAATACTCTAATCAATGTGAGTTATATTTTTTGTTAAAATACTAAACATAAATATATGGTAACTATAAATTATTATTTTTATTTCTAATAACGGTTCTTATACTAATAGTTTGTCAAAATAATCCGCATAAGTTAAAACTTAAAGGGAAAACACCACCACTATATATATATATATATATATATATATATATATATAAAATAAAAATCTCGATTTCATGTATTTTTTTATTCTACAATTTAATTCATAAATTTTAAATAATAAAATGACAACAAATTTTATTTTAGAATGTGGATGCATTTATTCACTACTATTTTTATTCTGAGGGATTTTTTTCCTTGTGATCTATTATCATTTTGAAATGTTAATTTGCTCATAATATAATTAAGGCAGTAAGAATTTTTTATTATTAAAATTTTAAAATTTAAATTTGAATTAATAATTTGTGAATTTATTTTGGTAAAAAAATGTCTTAGAAATAATTTTTTATTATTAAAAATTTAAAAGTCAAATTTAAATTTAATAATTTATTTATAAAAATATAAAAAAATATTGTAACAAAAATAATTACTGTAACATTATTTTTTTTATTTTACAAATTTTGATTAAAAAAATGGACAAAAATATTGAATTTATGAAATAAAACATTAAAATAATGGTAAACAAATGTAGTCTAAATTTTTTGAAGTATATATTGATAAATATTTTATAATTTAATTGAGAGAACAATAAAATGTATTAATAGAAATAAGTGACATACATATTTTTATTTAATTTTTTTTATAATTTGAGGATGAAAATAAATATTATATTAACAAAAATTTGGGAGAAAAATCAGTGTAATGGAGATTAAAACAAAAGTTACGGAAGATGTTATAAAGAATTGATTAGTTGTAATGATAAGGTAGAAAGAAGATAAAGATGAGTTGTAATAAATGGAGAAAAAAATAAAGACTTGATTGATTAAGGATAAATTTGGAATATGTGTAATTTATTGCTCTGGAAGCTAATAATTGCTCTGGCAATAACAACAGCCATATATATATATATATATATGAGAAAGAAATTTTGGAGTGACTGACGTGGCAGTAATAAAAAGACAAAATCCATTACCTATTAGAGTTATATATATATATGAGAAATGATAGGGAGACTGAAATTTTGGAGTGACTGACGTGGCAGTAATAAAAAGACAAACTTATCCATTACCTATTAGAGTTCACTCATAGTTTGGTTAGTATTTTCTCCCCCCTATATATTGTCTTTCTTACTTATTGGTTGCCCGAGTTTCCCCTTCTTCAAGAAATTCACAACTTTTTATATATAAAAACCATTCGTCTTCTTTCAATTCTTGAACAAGAAAAGATTAGATCTTTACAACAGAAATTGAAAATGGATATAGATTTTGATGCTGCAGATTTAGAAAAGAAGTTACAACAACTCCAGAAACAGCTATCCAAGAAGAACATGTTTGAAGAATCTGTTAACTCCATCAAATCCCTTCTTCAACAATTCTATTCCTCCGCTTCTCCCTCTCGTCAAACTTTGGTTCGTTATTTCTTTCTTTGTTTTTTTTTTGTTTTTGTTTTGGGTTTTCCTTATTTGGGGTTATTTCATTTGTTTCTTGTATAGTTCTTTAATTATAGTGGGTTTATTTTTTGAGCTGGTTGTTACTGAAATTGTGAAGTTGGATTGATATTTTTGGCGTGAAATGTATCTGTATTTGGAATATAAAATATTGGTTTTAAGCAATTGATTGAAGATGGTACTTTTCAAGAATTATTGGGTTTGATGAAGAATAGAAAGGGTCCTAATTTTGATAGAGTGGAAGGATGGATATGAATGAATTTGGGATATTTTCTTTTCAAAGGTTAGGTTTTTTATTGGATTTAGTTAGTTAGTTAAGGCTCCAATCACTCTGTTTAAGGGAACACAGAACCATTATGCATTCCTTCACTATATGGATCAAATAGATTACAGAAGAATCTGTGGGAAACAAAAATTGACAATCTTTTTTTTTTTCTTTAATTTTGAGGGTTGGGGTAGATAGTGCGGTTGATAAGAAAGATTAGAGAGTTGAAGAATTTGCTTAGAACCCTTCATATATCATCAGCAGGTGGTCAAGTTTATAACTTTTTTTTATTTTTTCAGTAATGTCTCCATGAGGGGGGGGGGGGGGGGGGGGGGTGGTGGAGGTTAGTTGTTTAATGGTTTAATGGTTTTTCGGTAATGTCTCTAGGCGTATATCAACAGTCTGTTTTTCAGGACCCTGCTGGACTTAACTTTGTTTATTGCTCAGAATTTGTTGCAAGGGAAAATCAGCTTTTATCCTTTGTTGCATGAACTTTAAGATCTGAATCTCCTTCATATTTTAGAAGCTATACTAATAGCATTCATATAGTTTGAATTGGATTCTAACCTTTAGCGATTTTTGTTTAAAAGACACTTATTAAGGTGCCTCACCAACTCTAGTTTCTTCCTTCTTCTTCTTTCAACCATCTGACCAATACAGAGTGTTAGCTCGCCTTTGTTACTGCCTTAACAATTATCCATCTAACAGAAGTTCTTCCGTTCACCGTTTGTTGTTTCCTTTTCACTTTTGCTCAAAATCCCTGCTACCTGAGCTCAACACCTTGCCAATCTCCATTTCTCCACCATTGCTGAACCTTTGCCTACCAATCAAAAAACCCAATCGACCTCCCTTTATTCCAATCTCTAGTAATTGATCTGTGACCATGATCTCCAAAAGCCCAAAGATTCTCATATACAAAAAGGATTGTAACTATGATTCTTTACATAATAAACTGAGTTAGAGGGCCCACCAGGAAAATTGTTAGATGAAGTGCTGGTGCAGTAAATAAGTTAGCTACTTGATTTGCTGAATTCTGATTGTTCTTTTCTCGTGGAGTGTTCATTTGCTACAGTAACAGAATGGTTACCATTGAGAAAATATGCTCTTTATTGTTTACTCAATAGTCTCGGTCAAGCCATTGGGCATTTGGGGATCGTTACATTATATTCTAAAAGCTGGATGTTTGAATTTATAGTTGGAATCCCATTGTTTAAACTTAGTATACTAAATCAGCCACCTTTCATACTGTGGTCAAGATAAGAAGGAAAAAATTTTAGCTATACAAGACGATAGAAGACATGGAATTATCCCTTTATAGGATTGAATGAATGTTGATATATTTACCTGTATGAGCTTTATATGTTTCTCATTTGGAATCATGCACCTAAATTATGGGCTGGGAATGAAGATTTTGTGACTACATACCTTAATTCACTTGCATAGATAGAATACAATGGCAAAAAATGATCCATGTAGCCGAATGGGATAAAGGCTTAGTTGTTGTTCTGCTCAAATTTGAGTACAATAAACAGTATCCTCAGTATATGGATTAATGAACATACAACAACAACAACTAAGCATTTTTCTCACTAAGTGGAATCGGCTATATAGATGACACTTCATCACCGTGCTCAGTCCAAGCTACATAGATTAGTGGATATGCTTAAGAAAAAGGAAAAGAAGAATATAACTAAAAATTTCCACTTCCTCGGAACAGTCTGGAATGTATAGAATATTTGCCTCATGCAAGCTTATATTCTTTTTCCCTTATCACGTAATTAAACCTAAGTCTTTGCACATTTAACTGAAACTAAACATCATTTTTTGTTGTAACTAAAGATGTTGCTGTCATTTATATCAAATATATTGCATTATCTTCCATAGAATCAGACTTTCCAAACTTGTGGTAAATGATAGTATCCCTCTCCAAAATTAGAATAGATAAGACTAAATCCTGATTTGAATCTCCTTTGATACACATAAAAAACTTATCTGTTCATCAGGCATGAATTCCTATATTATCATGATACCAAGAAGCAATTATTGTGTGGCGGATGTTCTCTTGTAAGAATCACTTTAAATTGGTCGTCATCGTTTGGTTCCTTTTTTTTGGGTCAAATGAGATAAGATATTATATAATATAGAAAATGAGTTTACACAAGTTTTAGACAGGAACAATGCCTGTCTGAATACAACTTAACTATTGCAGAATAAAAATCATTGAAAAAACTGAAAACTCAATGAATAAAAATCTTTTGGTTTCTTCTTGTTGATAAACTGCAATTTTAACTTTTTGCAGTTCTACACTGTAATATGTCGAGTTGCAACCATTTTAAAGACGAGATACACTGCACCTGGATTTTGGAATGCTGGGCTTGGGCTTTTCCTGGAGGCTGAACGCCTGATATCTGGAACTTCAGAGAAGAAACATTTGCTCAGTTGCATTGCTCAAGCCAGGGAACATTTGGGTGAAGTAGAGAATCGGTCCGAGGATATGGCATCTGCGCAAACTAGGACAAATGGAGGTCCAGTCCACTAGCATAGTATTTTTAACTTTTGAATCCATCAGCAATTTGTACTAATGCATACAACAACAACTAACCCTTTATCCCACTAAGTGGGTCGGCAGTTTGTACTAATGCATGATTGATTAATTTAATAGTTAAAGTTGGCATTGTTGGTAGCACTTTCAAAACATATGTTTATATGTTTTCAGCTTCTTTTTTTTCAGGATTTCTATTTGAAGGACATCTTACAGTGGATCCTGAGCCTCCACAGCCGGATTGGCTGGTGCAATCAAACCTTTTTACAGCTGCTGCTAGCTTGTTTTCTGGTGAATCTTCTAATGACCAAGTAGGCAATATTAGCACATCAGAAGAAGCTGCAAACTTAGTTCGGCACCTGGTAGAGAGACTTGATGATATGGTGCCTATGGTATTCTTCTAACTCGTACTTCTAAATTTAACTCTAGTGTAATCTCATTTTGCAATCATTACTTGACCAAGATTGTAACAAGCATGACAATAAGAATAGTTAGCAGAGTTGTGAGAGCGAGAAGAAAATGAACACGATCAAAACTAGAATTTCTTCTTTTCATTTCCTCTACTGGCTTGAGTCTGTCTCTCACTTGAGAAAATGGAACAAAAAGCTGTCTTAGCTGTTGTGGAGTTTGATAGCGATCTATTGTCTATCTGCCTTAATCATCATTTCCGAACATGTTTTCTGCACCCTCTCCTGATCTTAACAAAGAAGATAAGAAAAAGCATTAATTCGTTTCTCCAGGATAGGAAAATTTTCTTTTGTTGTGGTGCTGAATTTTTGGTGGACTATTCCATCACTAGCCAGACAAAAGTTTGTTTGAGCACATCTTTTGGCTCTTCCATGATTTCTTAACTATCAGAAGAGCCGCAATTGTTAGATCTCCTGTTTCATGCCTGAATCCCGTAAATACACTGTATGTTCATCCTTCCTTCACCCAATCTTTGCCACCCATAGCTGCTGCAGGATGCCTTTCTTTCCTGTTCTCATTTTAAGGTGGGCTGCTATGTTCATTCCAGTTTCAACCACCATATCCAAGCCAGTTATGTTCTTCCTTTACCTAATAGGAAATTTTATTCATTGATATTTGTTACGTCAAACTCCATAGGGAAGAAAGTACCCTCTTTTTGTTTAAATCAATGCAAGATGATAGAAATTTGACTTTCTGTCGTTTGATTGAAGATTGTGGATGACGGACCTGTAGCACCAAGAGCTCCACCCGCCAGTAAAGAAGTGGTGGCAAAGCTTCCAATTATTACTGTTACTGCAGATATCCTGACAAAGCTGGGTACGGATGCAGTCTGTGCCATTTGCACAGAGAATTTGGTGTTAAATGACGAGATGCAAGAGTTACCTTGCAAGCATATCTTTCACCCTGCCTGCGTTAAACCTTGGCTGGTAAATGCTTTTGCATCACTATTGCTGAACTAGACACAAATTTTGGTTTTTTCCCATACAGTTAAACTTATCATTTTGTTAAATCTTTCTCATTGTGTTCCATGATTAATCTGCATAACTTAATTATTGCCAGGATGAACATAATTCTTGCCCAATCTGTCGACATGAACTACAAACTGATGATCATGCCTATGAAAATTGGAAAGAACGAGAGAAGGAGGCCGAAGAAGACAGGAAGGGGGCTGCAAATGCCGTTCGCGGGGGAGAATACATGTATGTATAGGTGATATTATGATTGTTGTGCAAGTGATTAAACTAGTTGTAAGATGCAGGAATCTCAATGAGATAATCTCCATTGAATTTGTTAATAATGTTTTGCTGGTTCTCTAGTGGAATGTAAGTGTGTTGAATTCTTTTACGTGAAAGATCTTTATGCAAAATCAAAGTAAAATCTTTTTAACATTTCTTTGATCAGCAATGTAGTTTTACCAATGGGCTGCTCTTCTCTTAGAATTGACATTGTTTCAAGTTTGACATGGTAAAATGGAAATGAGGTGCACTCTTTTGCATGAATTTCCACCAAAGGTTTGTGATGGAAAATTTATAAATGATTGAAGGCTTAAATAAAACATGCTCTCACTACATGGCAATTATTGAAAGATTAACAGCAGTTATGATCTGCATAAGAAATGTTTACCAATGTAACTAGTCTTTTAACCTGCCTTTGATCCTTTCATTTTTTTTCCTCCAAAAGGACTTTTATCAGTTAAGTGCAATATCCAATTATTGTTTATGCACTAAACTTCGTGTTTTAAATAACAAAAAGGGGGGGAAAAAAAAAAAGAAGAAGAGGCAAAAGTATATTTTTTTGGGAAAATTTGTATTAAGGGCAGATCTCATGTCATTATTATTAAGTATGGCTTAACTTTAATGTATTTATTATTAAGGGTGTCAAAATAACTTAATTATTTTATGTAATTAACTAAAAACTTTGTTACCCTCCCCACTACTTTACCCTTAATTTTTTTAATCTTTTATCTCAATTAAAATCCTAATCTTTTATATTTTAAACTTTTCAATAATCATAAATTAATCTTCTCTCTTTTAATTTTTTTCCTCCATTAAATGATCAAACTCTAGGTTTTTTAATCTTTTATCCCAATTAAAATCCTAATCCTATATCTACAAAATTCTTCAATAATCATAAATTAATCTTCTCTCTTAATTTTTTTCACCATTAAAGGATTAATCTCTAGTTTTTTTCCCTACCCTTTTATTGTTCTTCTTTTTCTTTTTTGGATTTGGAAGTTTCCAATGGAAATTTTTCAATGAATAATTTTCATAAAAGGTGATATAAAATATAAATTAAAAATTATTCAAAGTGTGTGTGTGTTTTGCATTGGTATTCCTGTTAGAAGGTTGTGGAGTTTCAATCAATTTTAAATACTATTTGATTAATCGAATTCAAAATTCTTATGTACAAAGTTGAAGGAAAGAATAAAAACGAAGAAACTGTCTTTCCATCTCTTACTTTTTAATTTGACATTTGGCTTGTTAAATTAAGGTTTTCGGGGTCGAAAAATAATATTCAACACCTTAATTATGAATGCATCATACATCTCATCCTCCAACTTCAAAATAATATAAATTAAAGAAAAAGTCTGATGAACAATTCTTGCAACACCCTATAAATTAAGGATTATACTTGTGCAAACCTCAAGTTGGGGATGCACTCTCATGCATGCACATATTCTTAAGTATGAATTTCGATTTAAAATCATTAACAAATATAGTAAATAATAAGTTTTTGGGATAATTTGGATAGTACAAACGATTAGTTTGAGATAATTGAAAAGTTTTAGTGACTAAGGATTAGAGTTTGAATTGGGATAAGAGATTTTTTTTTAAAAAAAGAAGGATTAGAGTTTGAATTGGAATAAAAGATTCAAGAAAATTAGTATTTAAACGTAGACTAATAGTAGAATGTTGCTGTTAATGCCAGAGCAAATATTAGCATCCAGAAGCAACAAATTACTCAATTTCCCAATTTGTTCTTAATGAGTCAAACTTCTGATTTTCTCTCTTCACCTTATCCTGATTTTCACTTTCCACCTTATCAGAATAGCTTATCAATTCTTTCTAAAATCTTTTCTTTGAAGTTCGAGTTTTTTTTTTCTTTACACTAATTTCTTTTCCAAATTTTTATTAATATAACACTTATTTTCACTCACACTTATATTTAAAAAAATTATATAACTTAGTTAAAAATTAGTTTCTAGCCAAAAAAATAAATTTAAAATTATATTAATTAATTTTTCATATTTAGTATAAAATTAAAAAGAAATTAGTTCAAATTTTTTTAATTAATCAATAAATAGCACCAAGAAAATAATAAGGTAAAATTTTTTGTTTAAAATTTTCATTAACATGGCGACTGAAAAATTAATTAGTTTTAATATATTATGAGCAATTTAATATTTAAAAATGTTAA
The DNA here is from genome assembly GCA_016586305.1 of Ophiorrhiza pumila. Classification (NCBI taxonomy): domain Eukaryota; kingdom Viridiplantae; phylum Streptophyta; class Magnoliopsida; order Gentianales; family Rubiaceae; genus Ophiorrhiza; species Ophiorrhiza pumila. Next base: position 5,008,698 of record BLIW01000008.1, on the reverse strand, counting down.
TAGATCATAAGAAAAAAATTTATTAATAACATTTTAAAATTCAGATTTAAATTAATATTTTATGATTTTATTTTGGTAAAAAATGGTGTTAGGAAGAAATTTTATTATTATAAATTTAAAAGTCAAATTTAAGTAGAATAATTTATTTATAAAAATGTTAATATTTAAAAATGATAATAGATCACAAGAAAAAAATTATTAATAAAATTTTAAATTTAATTTTGAATTAATATTTTATGATTTTATTTTGGTAAAAAATTGTGTTAGGAAGAAATTTATTTTATTATAAATTTAAAAGTTAAATTAAATATAATAATTATTTATAAAAAAATACGTAACAAAAAAATTTATTGTAACAATATTTTTGGTTTTAAAAATTTTGGTAAAAAAATGGACAAAACAAATAAGTTAAATTGAATTTCTGAAATAAAATACCAAAACAACTCTAAACAAACTGAGCCTAAATTTTTTGAAGTGTATATTGACAAATATTTTATAATTTAATTAAGAGAACAAAACTATTAATAAAAATAAGTGTTATATTATTTTATATAAATTTTCTTTTTGTATAAGTTGGAAATGAAACTAAGTTTTATATTAATAAATATTTTGGAGAAAAATCAATGTAAATAAGAAGAAACTCAAATATCAGAGAAAATATGTTAAAAAGAATGGATAAATCTTACTGATAAGGTAGGGGAGAGAAGATAAGAAGTTAAGAACTTTAGCTCATTAAGGGTAAATTAGGAATATGAGTTAGTAGTTGCTCTGGATGTTAATATTTGTTCTTGCAATAACAGCTACCATAATAGAAAGGACAACAAAGTATTTAACTAATTATATAAAATATTAAAGTTATTTTGACCCCTCTAATAATAAATACATTAAAGTTGCGCCCTACTTAATAATAATAACATGAGATGTGCCCTTAATACAAATTTTTCAAATTTTCTTTTATAATTTTGCATGTAATTGTGCTTACTTGAACTATATTTGGCGTGACGATCATTTCATAGACGGATTTAGGAAGTTAAGTTTGTTTGTCTAGATGAAATTGTATAATATTATTAATAAAAGTTATATTTTAATTTTTGAATGGGAAGGGGGAGAAATTCTAATTTTTTTGAGGACTAACTAAAAAATTTAAATTTTTCATGAGAAAATTCATAAACTTTTAAATATTGGATGGACGAAATTGTATAAAATTATTAAAAGAAATTATATTTTAATTCTTGAGGGGATAAAAAGGAGCTACTAACTGAAAGTTTTTAATTTTTCATAGAAAAAAATAGGAAAATTTTGTATTAAGGGCACATATCATGTCATTATTATTAAGTAGAGTGCAACTTTAATGTATTTATTATTATAATTAGTTAAATACTTTGTTGTCCTTTCTATAATTGTGCTGTTTATTTTTTTCTTTAGCTTGAAATCTTAACATATGACAATCAGAAGTTAGTGTTTTTTTAGTTTTTTTTTTTTCATTTCTGTACATCTTCCTAATTGTAGCAATATTCCACTATATGCATCTTCCTTTTTTGAAAAAAAAAAGGATTTTTTGAAATTGATTTTGGCTTGGTTTGTGGCATCCATGCATGTAAAATCTGCAAGATCATGTGCTTACACTGAAACAGAAAATGTAGTGTCAAGATACTTGTATTGAGGTATCACCATCATCTTTGTGGTCATCACTCTCTCTGCATTCTCTCATTTTATTATGCACAACAACAACAATCACATAATAATATGGTCCCTCATTCAATTCGTAAGAATTCATTTCACTGAGCTATGCATCATCTGTTTTCCAACAAACACAAAATATATAATTCTCAATGCTTCTCAATTGTACAAAAAATCTTGCCAACCTCTTATGGCAGAAAGTGACTGCACATTAATTTTTACTCTTGAGGATGAAGAAGAGGAAGAGGGAGGACCAGAGACGGGATCCATTTCATTTACCTTTCCTTGTCATGGGCTTTTGTTGGGATTATTATGGCATTCTTATGTTGATTTTGTTCTCAATCGATCTTTTATTAACTTCAGTGTTTCATTCTCTATTTCATTTTATTAACGTGTATTTAACACTTATTCTTTATGGTTCATTAATCATTTGATAGAATTTTTAGTTAAATTTACATGTTGCTTAAATCTATGAATGAAATAGGGAATGAAACACCAAATGTAACAAAAGATTCAAAGTGATTTTTGTTAGTGTTGACAAACATAAATATATTAAAAAGATTAAAGAAAAGACTTGATTAAGTTTGGGCATGCATATATATATATATATATATATTAGGATAAAGATATATTATTTTTCTTTTGGGTTTTGAATTGCTATTAGGATAAAGATCAAATAGTAAGCATAATAAGTTTTTTGGTTTATTAGAGTAGAAGTAAAAGTTTCTGAACTAGGTTAGGGATTTAGCATCCAGACATCCAAATTTAGAATTCTCAGACTTGGAGATGCATGTGAGTGTGTGTTAAAAAAAGTTTCAAAACTAATAAATACATATTATACTTTTGGGTTGAGATATTTATGCAAGTAAAATGTTAAGTCAAATGATTCCAAACTTTGAACTTCATAGTGGAGACTTAGGGTAGGAAAGACTTAGCATACCCTAAATTTTGAATTCTATCAAATGATTCCAAATTTTATATTTCATAGTCGAGACATGATTCCAAAATTTGAACTTCATAGTCGAGACTTAGGGTCGGGAACACTTAGCATACCCTAACTTTTGAACTTTATCAAATGATTCCAAGTTTTGAACTTCATAGTCAGAACTTAGGGCATAAAGGATTTAGCGTACCCTAAATTTTGAATACTAAACTTGATATCAGGGATTAGCTAAGTCCTCCCCAACCAACAAAAAGAAGATACATAAACTAAGCAAATTATATTTGGTTTAAGACAAGAATTTATATATATATTTTACATTTTTCTTGTACAAATAATACAAATCATAAAAATATGTATATATTTATATATAATAAAAACAAAATGTAACCTCTCTTTTTTTTTTTTTTTTGCCTTCTGGAACTTAAAAAAAAAAAAAAAAATTGGATTTAAAAAAATGGAAATTAGAGACATTAAAAGGCAGGATTGCTGGCAGGACTCGCGCTTAAGCGCTGCGGTTGGTGTTGACTAGTCACTTTCAAACGAAGTCCACGTGCGGGGTAGCTGCAATTGGAGGAAATTAAAGCCGTTGGCCACGTGGCAAGACTGCCAGCTAGCCGTTGATATGATGTCATCATGAAGCGTCACATCACTTCTGTCTGTTTTTTTTGCAGGTGGGCCGTACAATTTCCATTGAAGAATCAAAGTTAAGGTTTTCTTTCACTTTCACCTACATTTTTGGAAAAAAAAATAAAAAAAATCAACACTAATATTTTCTTGCTTTCTTTTTTTTTTTATTTTAAAACAAAATTTATAAATAAATAAAGTGTTTTTTTTATGAGAAAATCAAGTATTACAACTTGGTCTGCTTATAAGGAACTTGTTTGTGTATAATTAACCAATCCCAAGTGCAAAAAAAAATAAAAATTGCGTTACATTGACAACTAACGTAAAATTTTGTCGCGCTTATTACTAATTCAGGCATATTTTAACGTAAGCATATGTATTATTATTATTATTAAGCTATATGATTTAAAGAGTAATGGAAGCGATTACGAGATATTTTACACAATTTTGTAATTTTATTATGGAAAAACCCCAATTTTGGTTTCCAATGTTATGCGCAAGTACAAAATTAGTTCCTAAAAAATTTCATTAGGGGCATAAAACCAAAAAAGTAAGAACAAAAAATAAAATGGACACAAGATTTGTGGTTTGACTCAACAAATTAAACCTACGTCAAGCAAAGGTAATGATAATAGAACTATTGAAAATTACAATAATTACAGTTTCTCTCAACCCTAAATCCTTAGAATAAACAGGTTTCTCTCACAATGTATAATACACATTCTCTGTCTAGAAATCTATCTCTAGAGTTTCATAAAATTCTCCCTAAAATCTCAACACTTGTAAAAATACTCCACTACACTCTCTATTTATAGACACAAAGTGAATACAAATATAGAAATTCTAATTTACTAATAGTTGTAACATAATAGAATAACGAAACTTGCTTATTCCCGATTCTTAATTAGATTGAGTAACAATAGACATCTCCAAATTAATCAATTAGGAAAAATTCTCAAGTTTCAATTTACTAACTAAAAAAAATTCTATCGTCAATCAATTAGAGTTTGATTGTATTTCAACCCTATTTTTAAATGGCTAGATTTTCTCTAATTTAGAAACTTGCTCTAAACAAATTAATCTTGTTGCACATGAATATTATTCAACCAAATGCTCAGCCTTTTGATTAATTGGACATGAATAATGATCAAATGTGTACATAACCGGCAAGTTGGTGCAATGATTTGAAATCCATACAACTATAGCTGCTGATCTTTGAGATAGGAGGATAACAATGCACCGATGGAAAGGAAGCTGAATCAATAATGCAGTAAGATAAAACAACATCAGAGTAGTATAAAGTTCGTCAAAAGTTGGACCACTTTTTCTGCCCTCTCTAGAAGGCATTTCAATATTCCATTGTTGATGAATTCATCAGAAGTGAAGGTATATATGTAAAGGGATTATAGATATAATGCATGAGTTTGTTAAATGCAAATAATTTTCAAGTAATAGTTTGGAATAAGCCAAGATGTAATTAAGCAACCTCATAGAGATATATAGTTTTCCTTGCTTTGTTTTAATCTTGATTTCTGAGTTTTTTATCACTTAATTCAGCAGCTATTTTGACTATAAAAGAAGTTCTTCCATGAAAGTTTTGGTGGCTAAAACTAAAAAAAACTCACAATATTGCGTGCACGGAAAATAGCAAATTCACAAGATTACTTGCAAAGAAAATTCAATCGACCAAAAGAGCTGCTGCTTACTAGTTATATATGTTTCCATATTACGGAACAAATAAAGGGGAAGATAAAAATTTCTAAGAAACGCAAATTTGGAGAATTTGAAAGTTATATTGAATAATATCAAAGTTATCGTAATAATAAAAATAAAAGTCTACAAGGGTTTATATAGTTGTAGGAAACCGTAAAATCAAAACAGAAAAGAATTCAAAAAATAATTAGGAAAATTTAAATTAACCCTAAAGTAACCTAAACAAATGAATTTTGCCAAAAAAAAAATGACACACGTCATGGACACCTTATGAGTGTTGTAGATCATGTCGAGAAGTTCAAAACGATATGTAATAAAAGCGATTGTAAATCCAAACAAAAAAAGTTAAGTTCTTTTAAAATTAACCCGCGAGTCATTCTACATGATTAAGAAAGTAGAAACAAATGGCTAATTAAGTGTGAATACAGGATCATCGTAGGAAGTGGGCACAATAATTAATAAAGCGATTGTCAATCCAAACGAAAAAAGTTAAGTTCATTTAAAATTAACCCGCGAGTCGTTCTACATGATTAAGGAAGTAGAAACAAATGGCTAATTAAGTGTGAACACATATATACTTAAGAAGTTGCTACAGTTGAACCTTTCTTAATGCCTCACTCTATATCATTTTAACTTTAAAATATCGAAACCCAAATGTTTGTACAAGCAAAACAATCAATATATGGAAATCCAAGGAAAAAAAAAGTTCAAAGAGTTGTCAATTTGGAAATTTAATGAGAAGTAAATCTGTTATGGCGGTATAAAAGTTGTCAAGAAGATCGTAATGGGGATGCAGTTGAGGGGGGGGTTGGCACTGGCAGCAGCCGAAAAAATGGTTTTGTGAATTGCAGTGCAGGCCAGCAGCAACAGACCATGGAGGTGCTGATATGCGGTGACAGCAAACCAAGCCATATATATTTAATGTCACCAAACCAAACCAAACCAAACCAAACCAAACCATGCAATGTTTCATTTGTCAAGTTTTAATTATAGGGGTCCCCAAACATTTACTGGTCCATCCCCTTAATTTATTATGTTTATCTGCCTACCAGCATAGCATTACTAGTGTTGGCTAGTGAAAAGAAGCTAAAAAAGTAAAACAAACTTCTTCCTTCCTCTCTCTGGAAGAATGACTATTGCCATCAATGGAGTGGGGCATGCACAAGAACATTGTGGATGAACATGATCAAGATATGCATCAAATTTACACAAAAATATCGATCTGGCTTCTTTTCTACAATTACCGTTTGACATTAATAAGAACCTTCATGTGTATCAAATCTAAGAGGTCATTTAAATTAAATGTACAAATGAATGAAGTTGCACTGAATTTGAATAAACGAAAAGAAATCCGAGATTTCGTGTATTCGATAGTTACTAAGGCTCCGAGCTATTTTTGGATTATACCATAAAATTTTTTTTCTTGGAATTTGCTATAAGAAAAGAATATTTTGAGAGTGTTTGGAATAAATGATTTTATTTGTTGAAGATTTTTTTATTAATAAAAGTTTGAAATTTAAATTTGAATTAATATTTTATCAGTTTATTTTGATAGGAAGTGTGTTAGGAAGAATTATTTATTATTAAAATTTAAAATTCAAATTCAATATTTTATTTATAAAAATTACTATAGCAAAAATAATTACTGTAGCATTGTTTTGTGTTTTAAAAATTTTGATAAAAAAGTTGAACAAAACAAACACCTCATTTTACAATTATGAAATAAATCACAAATTTTTCACTATCAAAACATACCCTAGTATAGTCCAAATTGTCAATTACCGATCATTGAAATTCATGTCAATTCGTATTAACAAATATTACTTTTTTATTTGCTCAAACAAATTGAAATGATTGAAGTACTTTTTCTATTTGGAATCGCATTAGTCTAATTCATATTTAGATCTAATTCATTTTCAAAAATTTAGTGACGCTTGAGGGGCAAAATTTTGAAAGGTCTCAATAGTTTAGGTGTAGCTACATAAGAAATCTAATCATAATCATTATAATCATAATCATAATCATTATAATCATAATCATAATCATAATGTTGTTCTACTAACCACAAAAGGGTTTTTGGTGTATGTTCTTGCTAAGGAAATTATGAGCATATATATATATCTTGTAATAAAGATAATAAAGTTTCATTGATGCATTCATCATGTTGTGAAAATTTTGCATGACAACTTGATGATGTGACGTGAGTACAATATATCTTTTGGATAAATTGTGTGGTTTCTAGCTATTGTCATACATATTATTAGAGCTTTAAAAAAAGAGAAGCATAATTTATCTTGAATGTTATAAATGATGTTCTTGTTTCTTCTCCATTATTAAAGTTGTAAAAAACAATGGAGAAAAATTTGTGCTTCAAAATTTGGCGAAAACTGAAAAGGGACACTATTTATGTTAAGTTTTTACCGTCATTCAAGCCTGCAAAAACTACAGCATGAATAAGAAAGATCAGTTGGATCCAATCAATCCAATGCTTACTCTTTCCACTACACTCTCACTTTAATTGTTTAGTTGTATGATTGTATCCCTTCAGTGCAAGTGCAACTTGATCATTTCATCTCATCTCCATCTGATCATCATCCCATCTCAAAGTTCAATAGGATAATGACTAAAAAGAAGAAGAGACATACATATCAATGTCATTCCTTCTACAACATGTACACAAAACGGTGGAGTGAAGTGATGAAGTGATGAAATGTGAATGGAATCCAAAGAGAAAGTCAGAAAAAGAGTGTTTGAATTTGGTCCTAATATAGTAATGTGGGGAGTTTTTTCTGCTGTAAGAAAACCATTCGTTAAAACCATCTGCAAAGCCCACCTGTGAAATGAAGTGGATTGGTGGAATCAGGTTTCCTCATCAGAAAGAAGCCAATGCTTGTCTGTCTTTGATGTTATCCACAACAATTACACAGCAGCAGCCAACAGTAAGGCCTCTCTCTCTCTTTCAGTCTTTCTCTTCCTTCTTTCACTCTTGCCTTGCCTTGCCTTGCTTTGCCTTGCATTCCTCTCTTTCATATGCATACTACTATATAATATTACTCATTTCTTGGAGTATTTTTTTATTGTTCTCTCGTGTTTATCCCTCTTTTGTTTTCTCTCTCCCCCCCAGCCCACAATACCCTTTTCTCCCTTTCCTCCAATTCGTCCAAAATTTGTGTGATTTTTAATGCTTATCCTTTGTTTACCATTAATGGGTCACATGGCATGGCATCATACTGTTATAGTGTGTGTGTTTATTCTGAATGTAATTTTAGGAGATTTATTGTAGTGTTGCTGTTTGTTACAACTGGTATAGTTTTTTTTTTCCAGATTTAGGGAATTGGATTACAATGCTAATTCATCAGTACTGCTCAGTAGTGTACATATGCAAGGAAAATACCAAGAGTTTAAACTGAACTAGTCCTATATACATTGTTAAGACAACATTAGCTTAGCATGTTTAGGGGGTTCAGAGTGGTTTAAGTTCTGGGGTTAGTCTTCTAAGAATCTTATTCTTGTTTTAAGGTTTTGTTGGCAATGATTCCAACATCATATTTTTGTAGCAAGTGCAATTGTAATGGTACTTAAGGTTGCATCAATTTGACATCTATATTTGGCACTGATCAAATCATAAAAAAGATGTTAAGAGGAGGGATTGAGGGTTTGGGACATGTATCTAAACTAATATTGGTGTTTTTTCCACCAAGAAAGGACTAAATTGGCTTATGGTTTCAACATTCAAGAAATGTATCAAATGAATTCTCTTTTGAAATGTAACCATAATTATCCTAAAAAAGTTAAGAAAGTGACAATGATATTTTGATATTTAGATGATATGAAAGGATTTAAGTGGCAATAAGAACTTGAAACTAGCAAGAAGCATGTATCATGGTTCATGGAGAGCTAAATATTAAGAAAATTGACCACAATTAGTCTAAACTCAAATTTACATGAAGATGGATTGGATCAAATGGGACAAGAATTGTGGAAAAGTTTAAGAGAAAACTATTTTTAGCAGTGAGATATCCCTACATTTATGGAAAGTTTATCATGTAGTAGTGGATGATCAAATAGTTTATTTGGAGAATATATTGGATCATTTGGTATATTCTTTTGTACTTTAGAAATGGTTTTAATTCAACTTTGTATACTTGAAGGGGTAAAAAAACAATACAACTTGTTAAATTATGCACAACATTTAAGATGGCAGTAGTAGTTGCAGGGTTGATGAACATGCCAAGATGCAATGGTCACAAGCCCGGAATGAAACAACTAACTGAACAAGGAGAGGGATAGGGAGTTACATTATGACAATATAAGAAAAAGGGTACTCCAATTGAGTTTGTAGAAGTGAAAAGTGGTAGTAGATAAAACTTGAAATTTCATGACAAAAAAACATGGTAAGTTTTTTTAACTATTAGCTTTACCTTAGCTTTCATCCTAATCCAACGACAATGACTAAACCTTTATTCCACTAAATAGGGTCGACTATAGATCATATTTCGTCACCGTACTCGATCAAAACTCATTTTCACAGGAAGGTTTCTAATCTTTTTACAACTTCTACTGTGATTCATATCATAAGATGTGACAAAATTTTACACTAGATGCCAGTCTATCACAACCTTTCTTGTTTTTTTGGGATTTAGAAACGATTATTTGTAGACATACAAGTTGTTTATAAGCCGGTGGAGTTGCTAACTAGTATTCTTTCTTGGCAAATAGCATACAAAAACCATCCTAAATAGCTAGCTGGATGTGTAATTAACTAGAATGCTGATGTACCTCACTATACCATTTTGCTTATGGTGTTGTGTTTTGCATTTTTAAATAAAGAATTAATAAGGTACTTCACTAAGAAATCCTTTGGTGCTTCTTTAATAATCCCTTAAAAAAGCTGTTGATTGGACATTGCCATGTGGGAGAAAGTTGTAGCAGAAACAACCGCAGCTTTGAGCAATAGCAAGTTAGTAACCTGCTGAAAAAGAAAGTAAATTCTGCACTGCTTGCTTGGTAGTGGCAGCATCCCTTATTTCATGTCTCATCAGCAATAATTTCCTGCCTCTAATAGAAAATGTTTCCAACCAACAATTGGGGGAGTATTAGCATTGGATTAGATTTTGGTCAGAGTTATTGTTTCTGAGATAAATTACTCCACTGCTCCCCAAGTACACTACAAGGTATATAACTTGTGAAAACACTGTGTCAGATTGGCTTTAGTTCTTATTATATCCATAGAAAGTTTATTGTTTATTTACTTTGAGGACATGAATAAGTAATTCTCAGTTAGCATCTAACAAGCTGTTGTTTGCATGAGAATTTGTTTTATACCATTTTGTTGCTGACATAAAATTCCGCTTACTTATAACCAACTTGTTTGTCTGTAACTAGCCGATTTTAAATTCGAGTAAAGGAAGAAAGTTAAGATAAATTGATAGACGGCATAAAAATTTTGTCAAATCCTATGATATGAATCATATTAAAGATTGTGCAAAGGGTAGGACATTACGAGATTAGATAGTAGCGAAATGTGATCTAAATAGATGATTCTACTTAATGGTATAAACGCTTAGTTGTTGTTCATTGCTGACGCAACTTTCTGCTAAATGGTTTCAGAAGCCATGCCTGTGTCACATCCTAATAGTATTTTGGAAATTAAAGTAATTTGGAAGAAGCCATAGCAAGAAATGAAAAGATGGTATGGTATGGAGCATTTCTGTCCTTAATAGGCTGTGTAGTGCCTTATAAAAATGTCCAAGTTCTCTGTTTCATCAACAGACTAATAATTTTGAACAATTTGAACAGAAAATATGAAGTTTGATGACTTCTTTTTTTTTTTTTTAATATTTCGCTATTCATTTGTATATTTGTTTATGCAACAAGGGAAGGTTACAACAGTAATGAAGATTCTCCTGTCAGTTTCTATTGCTTCTTTGTGACCTCCTCAGAATCTGGTCCCAGTTTATATGAGCTTTGCTTGCAAACAAATAGAAGAAAAAAAATCTTTAGATAATCTCTGTCTGAGAACTAACTTATTTCAATCATCAGTGTAGTAATTCATGCATTTAAATATATACTTTTGTTGATTTTATCTCAATGCACATTAAAAAATTTGACCATGGGTGTGAAGTCTAAATCCATAATATTTTGACACATAGTCACACTAGATGGCATTGTGTCATTTGCTTAGGAAGAGAAGTCACAAAAGTTTCAAGGTTTGAGTTTGTTGACTTGAAGTGGATTCCTTGTGAAGTTTTCAGAAGTCATCCCAAGTTGGCTTTCCATTCATGTGTTTCGACAAGTTTTCTTAAATAGACACTCAAGATAGAAGACAAATCTTTTTTCTTTATCACAAAGTAAGAAAGTAGTTCAATTTGAGATCATTGATGGTTATTTGTGAAAGCTTAATGATTAATTTTCTTTGAGTTTGCCTTAGTTGATCCGTCAGCTTATAAGTATCTTATCTGTTTATAAGTAGTCGGTATCAAATTTGGAAAAGGAGGAGGTTTACGTTAGATTGACATGGATCATATTAAAAACCTATAAAGGCTAAAATACTGTATAAATAGAACACGATAGTGAAATATAATCTATGTAACCGATTTTATATAGTGGAATAAAGCCTCGGTTGTAGTTGTTGTTACCTTAGTTGATGAAACTCAGGATTTGACATGAAAAAAAAGGCCAAAACTTGATCAATTTGACCATTTGGTATTATAGTTTGATGAGGTATGCAAAGTTTACATATTGTGATGGTGTGGATAGTGGAAATAAGATGAGTTAGTTACTCAAATCTATCAAGTGGATTGAGGTCAGACAAACCAAATGTAGAATTATGCTTTGCTGATAAACATTAAAATAAAGTCAAGAAAAGAAACCATAACATCATCAGTTACACAAAAAAGGCTTTCCTAACTACCAATTTAAGACTAGTAATACTAAAAAAATTTTTTGGAACAACCTAGTGGTTTGCCAAAAGAGGGAAAATTCCAAAAGAATTTAAAAACCCTAGACTAGACTGTCAGCCAGCTATTTATAACACCCATGAGACTCCTCCAGGACCTCTGCCCTCTCTGCATTTCTGTACTTTTTTTGCCTTTGAGAAAGTTGTGAAAATAAAAAGCACCAATGTGTCAAACAACCATCATCCTGTTTTCAAGATTCCACCACTTCATTTCTGTCTAAGTTTAAAACAAAAAAATCCCAACAAAGGAAAAAGCATCAAAACAATAGAGAGAGAGATGAGGGGAAAATCTTCTTCAAAGCATCAAGGAAGTAAAGTTGGAGGAGGATTGGAAATAGACAACAAACTTGATAAACTAAAAGAAGAACCTCATCTCTCTGGTGCTTACATTCGCAGCCTTGTCAAACAACTAACCTCTACAAGAACCAAAGATCCAATCAATTCAAAAGATCATGAATGTTTAGATGGAGATGGGATCTCTGGACATCAAAATTTAATCAAGAATAATGATGGATTTAGTGATCAAACACAGCAATCTCAGCCATCATCCCAACAATCTCAGCCTCCACAACATAAAAAACAGGTCAGGAGGAGACTTCACACTAGTAGGCCTTATCAAGAAAGGCTTCTAAATATGGCTGAGGCTAGAAGGGAAATTGTCACAGCACTCAAGTTTCATAGAGCAGCAATGAAACAGCAGCAGCAGCAACAACAAGGGGGGCAGCAGCAGCAGCAGCTGCAGCAACAAGAAACTACTGAATTGCAATCATCCCTTCAGCCACTGCATCAAGTGGCTTCTGAACAAGAAGGGAAATCAAAATCTAGGAGGAATCAAAGAATTTATCCATCCCAGATGCCTAACAATTTCACAAATTATGTAGACAATATTCCTTACTCAGCCTTTGTTTGTCCTCCAAATAGTAATCCTTATTCTTGGCCTTTACCTCCAGTTGCTCCTCCACTAATGCAAGAGAATCTCAATTTTGCACTCCCTAATCAAACATTAGGCCTTAATCTCAATCTTCAGGATTTCAACAACTTAGACAGTTGCTTTTACCAAAGTGCCAGCATCCCATCAAATTTCTCCTCAACCTCATCTCCATCTACTTCTTCTTCACCCCCTCTTTCTGTTGAAGTACCCTGCAGTGAAACAACAGTGCCACAAGAGGGGCTTCCTCCAATAATGACTGATAATGCTGAATCAAGCATGATGAGTTATGGGGATTCAGATTTGCATCATGCAGTGGATGATAAGGAGATGGCTGAGATCAGATCAATAGGGGAGCAGCATCAGATGGAGTGGAATGATACTCTGAATTTGGTTACTTCAGCATGGTGGTTCAAATTCTTGAAAGCTATGGAAATTGATCCTGAGGAAAAGGCTGAGGACTTTGGGCATTATCCATTTGATGAAGTCATGGAATTCCCATCATGGTTGAATGCAAATGAGAGTTGCTTGGAGCAACATCTGAGTGATTATTGCTCTGATGACTACATGCAAGATCCTGCTTTGCCATGGTAAGAAATTTGTTTTTCTCTAGATTTTACACTCTTTTTTTTTCTTTTTAACTTTTATGTGAAAGTTTTTCTACAACTTTTAATTTTCTCATTTTTTTTATTGATATAAATAGAAGCAAAAAAAAAAAAGAAATTTTCTTGTCTCTGCCTCTATTGATATGTTACATAGATTATGTTTGAATTTTTTCATTTTTTTTCCCTTTTGTTTTTTTGTTGCCTTGGTAATGTATGATTATCTTTCCTACAATTGATATAATGGAAGTGGTGCATCTTTCCTCATGCTTTAACTACTTTGAAGATAGAATCATCTTAGTGAATATTCTATGTCAAAACTACAAAAGCAAATTAACTTTGGATACTGTGGAAAAGTGAAGATAAGAACCTTCTTCAATCTTATCTACAGTTTCCCATATGCATATCTGCAAACTAGAACTCCACTTGGACACCCCAACAAAACTTGTCTTAGTTAGTTTCTCTAATAATAAGCACATGATCAATATAGGATTTGCTCTTTTTATCCAAAAGAACTTAGGATTTAGTCCTATTGAGAGAATTTTACTTCTTGATTTAGTTCATTCCTAAGATGAATTTATGAACTTTGATCATATTTTCTTCTGCAAACCACCCCAAGAAAGAAAATGTTCATAGGTGTCAGGAAATTTGTTTCATAAATTATCTGTCATACAATCATTTTTTGGTTGTTCGGTGAACAAGCAAATAAGTTTAGTTTAGATCGACTGCAGTAGCAAAATGTGATCTATATCGCCCACATCATGGAGTAGCATAATGGCTTAACTGTTGTTGTTGTGTAATGAGTTCATGAATTATATATTGACTCTATTTTCAGTTTATCATCTGTCTTGATGATTTCCATTTTGTGTATTTGCAGCATGGAGATTGAAGAAATTGATGGAATGGATGGAGAATGGTTATCCTGAAAAAAAGATTGATTGGTTTTTGTTATAATCAAATCTTTGGCTATTCTTTTTTGCCTCAGCATTCAAACAGCCACCTCAACCTTGCATCAAAAGGAAAAAAAAAAAAAAAAAAAAAAGAAAGAAAGAGAGAAGAGGATGAAAGTTGCCACTACAAACATTTTTCTTCTTCAATTTTTGAATTTTGTTTTGTTTCTGTATAATAAGGCTTGCCAGAGAATGTGATGTGGGACAAGCCATAAGGTAATAAAACAGAGAGGAAGACATATTTATTTGTCAATCTTCCTCCCAATTTTACTGATTAAAATATTTTAAATTTTGGAAACTGCTGGATATTTCCCATAAAGTATTTAGCTCCATTCTCCTCCTTTTCTTCTATGAATTAGGATTTTGCATGGTATTTATGTATGTGTACAATGATGAAATAGTATATATGCTGCATTTTTAGTTTTCATTAATGGGAATGGGAATACAATAGATGTTGGAGGATCTAAGTAACCCTTTAACACCTCTAACATGTCTTCGTCTTTAAATAGTTCTCGATGTGAAAATACAGAGTCGTCTCATTATCGATAAATATTTATCGACATAAAAACACAGAGTCAGAACTTGATTTTTGAATAAGAAAGAGTGAATGTGAATTGTCCCAAATGAATTTGACTATAAGAATTAGTTTATGTAATAATGTAGCATATCTTGTGAACAATTCATTGAAAATGTACCATATATTGTGAACTTCAAAATATTTATATGGATTATGGTAAATTGTTGCGAAATATAGACCCTTTAGAGCTACAAATGCATAATTCTATGGAGTCCGGATCCTCTATCCAATATTTATCTAGTTCTATTCTGTCTAACTTATAAAAAAAAAGGGTTGAATATATGAAATGAGCGAGTAATAGAAAATATAGCTAGAAGAGCGATCCAATCCGTAGAAATCAATAGAAAAGACAAATTCCTTATGATACACCAGATTCGGCTCGAGTATTGATAGAGTGAATAGATATGCAATTTCTTGAAATCTCTATTCAAAATTGTGGAATAGTATTCTACTGCCAAAAAATTAGATTGAGCAGCAGCATTTATTCATTGCTAAAGATGCAGATATTAGCAAAAGCCCTTTTGCTGCTTTGCTAGTCTTATCATAAACGACCTTTCAAAAGTTAAATTGGTACAACAGTACAAATACCCTATTTGAAACTTGATATGATCACTACAAAAGTGAAAAATTGTCACAAGAAAAAATAAATATTGAATCCAACAATTTCTTGTGCTCCCTCTTATCAAAATTAAATGTTATTCTAGATTTTATTTACTTTTGTAAAATAAGTGTCATTTTATTATAAACAAACAATTTTATCCTTACCTAAACATGAGTAATGATAAACAAAATGAAATTTTAGAGTGAAATCTCATAGTGACTGACGTGGCATGTATAAAAAGACAAAATTGGATCTGCTGCACCACTTTCATATAGCACTATATAAAAATTGACTCGTGTCATTTTAATTAATTATCTCATTTTTAAAAATTAAACTAATACTCTAACTAAATAATAAGCGAATCCTACGGCTCGTTTGGTTGGCAGGAAAGTAATGTTTGATAGGAATGTAATTTTTAGAATTTTAATTTTGAGGAAAATGAATATTTTTCTTGATCATTTGATTCTTAAGAATTTAATTGTGAGGAATTTGAAGACTGTGTTTGCATAGATTCTCATAAAAGTTAATATGATTCTTATTTTATTATTTGATTGAAATTATTGAACCACATAAGTTTTTTGAATTTCATTTGTGTTTTATACTTATACATAATAATTTATATAGTTTTATTTTAAATCATATCATGAAACTTAATTATATACTTTTATCTTATAATAGACATTTTAATATTATATTTTATATTTTTATTGTTGTAAAAGTTATCATTTTTAATTTAGTTAAATAATTAAGCTATTAATTACAACTAATAAAAAGTGTTAAAATATTTTTTTATATTAATACTACTATAAAAAATAGTATTGATTAAATAAATGAAAAATAAAATTAAAAATTAATATAAATAAAAATAGCTAAAGTTTATTAAACAATAAGCATTGAAAATATAAAATGTATGAAATTAATTAAGTAAAAATATGAAAGAAAAAGTCTAAAGCAACATAAATACGATTTTGAGTTTTTTTAAAAAATATATAAAACACCCATAATTTTAATAAAAATAAAAGTAAAAAAAATATACCATTCATTTATTTAACTCTTTTTACATTGAATTACCTTTTTAAAATTAATATAAAGAAATTTAAAAACTGCTAAAATTTTAATTTCAATTAAGTAGGAAATTCAATAAAAAAATGTCAAACTAAAAAATAAAAATATAAAATTATTTGACCAAACGAATTATAATTTACCATAAGAAACATATGAAACTCAAAATATAAATAATAAACATAAAAGAAAGAGGCACATAATCAAAATTATCAAGAAATGAATCACAATACCAACTTTTAAAAAGGATTCACAATTTTGGAATTTTGCACTTATTTTCCTCAATTCGAGATTCTTTTAAAAGTAAGAAAACGATTACTTTTCCAAATTGAAACGAACACAAGAGTATTGTAATTAGGAAAAAGATTACTTTCCCAACCCAAATTTCCTGCCAACCAAGCGAACCCTAAGAGATAAGTGATTGTACAAGTGTTAATTTTTTATAAGGTAGTACATGATTTTGTCTTTTTAATCATAATGGATAATTTTGTTATGGGATTTCACTATAAATTTCACTATGTCTATCATTACTCCCTAAACATTTATATCTTTTACAACTTCTCTAAACATTTATTGTATTGATTTGAAACTCATCAAATATTCTACTTTTTTTTTCTCAATAAGTATTCTTCCAAAGACATAAGCATCATTTCTGGATGGGAGAACACATTTACACAAGCTTTAATGAAAATTACTTGACATTATTTATGTTGATTAGCATTAATTAGAAGCTTTGTAGTCATTTTATTCATTCTTTAATATGTGCGTGAAAATTTACATTTAATTTGGATCAGAGAGAAATATTCGGCTAAATTAGGGTTTTGTGGCATAATAAGTGCTGAAGCACTTGCAACTCCCTTAACTGAATGCTCTCTACTATAACGTATCAGTGAATAGTAATAACCTTTGGTTTAGTGTAATAACCTTTGGTTTCTTTTCTACCGTTTAGTCTAATTATTCTCTAACGGTCAAATATTATTAACCGGTCCTTTTTTCTCTCCGCCCATGGCGGAGGGGGAGACGCCTCCTCCACCACCAACTTACAGAGAAAAACTCGATGCTCCTCAAGACAATGACATATCATTCTCCTCTCTGCAAATCAAGAAGCCGCTAGTCCAACACAAAGGTGCGCCGGCATTGTTTATTTCAGAAGAAGAAGAGGACAAATTAGCAGAAAATTTCCGATGGACACTTATTGCTAAGTTCTCATGGGGAAGGCCATCAATGGCAAATTTGAGGAAGGATATTCTGGCAGCAGCTTTTCTAGGTGAGTGTTGTGCCGGATTACTTGATAGCCGTCATGTTTTGCTCAGACTCGACAAAGAGCAGGATTTTCAGAGAATATGGATGAGGAAAACATGGAACTTCGGCAGATTTACAGCCCGAATTTTTAAATGGACAAGAGATTTTGATCCCAGTGTTGAATCGTCTGTAGTCCCAGTATGGATTCGATTCCCTATGCTCCCAATTCACCTATTCACCAAGGAAAATCTATATGCTATGGCTTCGGCGGCTGGGAAGCCGCTTAAACTTGATGCCGCCACAGCAGCCCCAGCTAATCTAATCCGGCCAAGTGAGGCTAGAGTTTGCGTGGAGTTGGATGTTACAAAACCCACGCCATCAAGAATCTGGATAGGTAGCAAATCAAATGGAAGATGGCAAAGCCTTGAGATTGAGGAGAAGCCGGATTACTGTGGGAATTGTAAAAAATTAGGCCATGATGCCAAGAAATGCAACCCTGAACTGCATATAAAAAAGGTAAATAATCCACGGAATGCAACCAAATCTGATAAATCCAACACAAAGGTGCCAAAACAGAAGAACCAAGAATGGACTGTGGTCACAAGGAAAGGCCCTCAAAATCAGGCACAACCTCAAGTGAGCAAGTTGCCAGAGAAGATTCCGGAGCCAAAGGGTAAGGAGCCAGTGATAGTCCACTACCCTCATTTCGAAATCCCAGAATCCAGCAAGAATAACCAAGCCCTAAGCATAGGAAAGAATCCCTTTCCAGATATCCAAATGCCAACCCACACAATGGTGGTGCAAACTGCTGAAACCCCTTTACCAGAACACTTAATCCCAGATGCTACGACTAGACTGAATACAGACTCCAACCCGAATTCAGATGGCATAATAGAAGCAGAAGAAGAAACATTCCAAGATGCGCTAGAGGAATCCCAAAATTATGTGAAGGAAAATAAGGAATCACAGGATTTAGTGAGAAGTACCCCTGCTACAGAGACAATTCCTTTAACTGACAACATAGAAGAAGTTGCTGTGCAGAATGAAAAGGTATGCAAGATTCCTGATAAAATACATAAAAGTCCATCTTTTGTAAATCTGCAGGAAACAATCACATCATCAGATGAGGAACAGGAAGAATTAATGGAACTCCAAGTTGTTCTACCAATTACCTCAGATCAGCAATCTAGTATCGCACCAGAGGCATACACCAAACCCTGTACTAAGCCCTCATCACGCAGAATCACAAGAAGCCAAGGACCAGGTACTGTCAGCATAACTCCTTGTTTAAATGATTAATATACTCTATTGGAATATTAGAAGTGTGAATAAAACTCCAAACTTCAGAAAACTGAAAGAGATGATTAGAAACAACAATTGTGACTTCATTGCACTTGCTGAACCTTTTGCTGATGCTAGTAGAATGGAAGTAATCAAAAAGAAACTCTGCTTTGATCATGCTATAGGAAACCTGACTAACTCGATCTGGATAATGTCTAGGAAACCATTCACATGTTCAATAGTGGAAAATACCTTACAACACATTTCTGTCACTGTCACACACCCACTGATCCCCTTCCCTCTGTTAATTTCCAATATCTATGCTAACTGCTTAGAGTATAATAGAAAACAGCTGTGGAGCTCTCTTGCTAATTTCAAAGACCTAAATATGCCATGGCTTTTGTGGGGAGATTGGAATTGTATCAGATTTAGGGAAGAAAAAAGGGGGGGAGGCCTTTTGATCAGAAAGAAGCAATGGATTTCTCAAACTTTATCTCCACCCAAGATCTGAGTGAAGTTACATCTTATGGGGCCAAATTCACGTGGTGCAACAATAGAGAGGGGAGAGCAAGAATATGGAAAAAATTAGACAGATGCCTATCCAATTTAGAACATACCAACAGCCCATTATCCCTGAGTGTAGACCACCAAGCAAGAGCCCCATCAGATCATGCCCCACTGTTGA
Organism: Ophiorrhiza pumila; assembly: GCA_016586305.1. Classification (NCBI taxonomy): domain Eukaryota; kingdom Viridiplantae; phylum Streptophyta; class Magnoliopsida; order Gentianales; family Rubiaceae; genus Ophiorrhiza; species Ophiorrhiza pumila. The sequence goes on along the minus strand of BLIW01000008.1, from coordinate 4,988,852 downwards.
TGAAAATTGGGAAGAAAAACCAAGTGAGTTCAAAAGCATTTAGATTCCAAAACTGGTGGCTTTCTAACGACACATGCATTCCCCTTATTAAAGCCACCTGGGAAGCTCAAGTTTCTGGCAACCCCATTAGAAGGTTTGCTGAAAAACTGAAGATAGTTAAAACAGCACTAAAGTCTTGGAACAAAAGTACATTTGGGGATATCTTCTCAAATGTAGAAAAAGCAGAAAGGGAGGTGCAGAGATTGGAACAACTGGATGAATCTATTGCAGTACCTAGGGAAACCTTAAACAGAGCAAAAGCCAACCTCCATTTCCAACTAAGCCTCCAAGAGCAATATTGGAGACAAAAGGCAAATGTGCAGTGGATGGCGGAAGGGGATAGAAACACCAAATTTTTCCATGCACATGTTAAACAAAGACAAATGAAATCCCACATTCATAAAGTGCAGGATCATGATGGTAGATGGATTGAAGAGGACAAACAGATTGGTGAGATGGCTGTCCAACACTTCTCAAAGTTGTGCACTTCAGAACCACACAGCCTAAACCTAAAACATAGACTGATTCCCCACTCCTTGAATGAGAATGATAGAATAGCCCTTACAAGACTACCAGACATAGAGGAGGTATATAATACCATCCTAAACATGAGCCAAGATAGTACCCCAGGTCCTGATGGATTTAACGGATATTTTTACATTAAAACTTGGGATATCATTAAAGTAGATCTCCTCCATGCTGTTCAGCACTTTATGAATGGAGGAGAGCTGCCTAAGGTGATCACAGCTACTTCAATAGTTTTGATCCCGAAAGTTCAGAATCCTACATCTTTTCAACAGTTCAGACCAATCAGCTTATGTAATTTTATAAATAAAATAGTCTCTAAATTGCTTGCACTTAGATTAGCTCCGCTACTGCCCTCCCTCATCTCAGAAAACCAAAGTGGTTTCGTGACAGGTAGGAATATCTCAGATAACTACTGCCTTGCAAGTGAATTAGTGTCTTCTATTAGTAGGAAAAGAAAAGAGGAGTGTGTGGTGCTGAAATTAGACATGGAAAAGGCATATGATAGAATAGAGTGGAATTTTTTACTCCAAATAATGAGACTCATGGGCTTTGGGGAAGTGTGGATAGACCTAATGTGGAGATTACTCTCTAATATCTGGATGTCTATTTTAGTTAATGGTGTCCCTAGAGGATGGTTCTCCTCCACTAGAGGACTTAGACAAGGTGACCCTATTTCCCCTCTTTTATTCATCATAGGGGCTGAGTACCTATCTAGAGATCTTAATAATAATGGCCCCTCTGGATTGAATTTTAGAGTACCAAGCAACTGCCCAAAAGTCACTCATCTTTCATATGCCGATGACATGATGATTTTCTCCTCGTCTAATCCTAAGACCATCAGAAATATCCTAAGTAAGCTGAAGCATTACGAAGAGGTGTCAGGCCAAAGAGTTAACCCTTCCAAGAGCAGCTATTTAGCCCATGAAAGACTCCCCACAACTAGAGCACACTTACTGGGTAGATTAACAAAATTCTCTAGAGGTTCCTTCCCCACCACATATCTAGGGATTCCTCTACACTATAAAAGAATCCAATCTGCCACATATAGCTGCTTAGTACAGAAGATTGCCCTTAGAATTCAGAGCTGGAATTCAAAGTTCTTATCCATGGGAGGCCGCATTACCTTGATAAAAAGTGTCCTCTCCTCTCTTCCTTTATATACTACACTGAACCTTAGCCCTCCAAAGAAAGTAATTCACCAGATTGAATCCCTTATGGCCTCCTTCCTGTGGTCCTCTTCTGAAACTAAAAATCACTACCACTGGATTAAATGGAAAACTTTATGTCTGCCTCAAGATGAAGGGGGGGTAGGTTTTAGAGACCTGCAGACCTTAGTAAATGCACAAACTTTCAGAATGTGGTGGAAATTTCGGAAAAAAGACTCCCTGTGGGCTAAGTTTTTATGGGCTAAGTACTGCGCTAACTGCTATCCTCTTCAATGTACCCCAAAAAGGGGTAGCTCTCACATATGGAAGAGAATCATGCAACATGCACAACAAGCTGATGAACATATCTTCTTCCAAGTGGGATCAGGTGAATGTAATATCTTCCTCGACAAATGGCAGCAAGAAGGAAGCCTCCATGATAGATTTGGATTAGCAGGTAATCTGAAAATAAATCAGGTATTGGGACCAAGAGGGTGGGACCAGCAGAAAATCAGAGATATATGCCCCCAGATCCCATCCTCTATCTTCAGCTCCCTAACCCTAACCACCAGTCCTGATAACTTGATCTGGAAAGCTACTGAAAATGGCTCATTTACTCTAAAATCTGCATACCAGGTATTAAGAGAAACATCAGGTTCCCCTCTTCCCTTTTCTAAATTTATTTGGGACCCTCACATTCCTATTAAGGTATCCTTCTTCATGTTAAGGCTTACTCAAGCCAGAATTCCCATTGGCTCTTTACTGTATCGAGTGGGCATTAATGGTCCTTTTTGCTGCCCCTTTTGTTATGATGCTAGTGAATCCATCTCTCACATTTTCTCAACATGCAGGTTTACTACTAACATTTGGAATATTATGGCTGCAGAAGTAAATATGCCAAGACCCTCATTTTCTCTCTACTGCAACTTATACCAGTGGTGGAATTTGAAAGGGCAAGATGAGATAAAAACCTTCATGCATAAAATCATTCCATCTCTGACTTGTTGGTTTATTTGGAAAATGAGAAACATGATTATCTTCGAGAATGCCAAACCAAACACAAATACTGTGATTCAGAACATCTTTAATATGCTAAAGCATAATCTATCCCTTAAATGCCAATTAAAGGAGCTCCAAATTATGGATTGGTCTGAATTCTGGACAGCAGCTTTATGTATCAAAAGGACAGTTAGATTAATCCTAATCAGATGGTCTCCCCCAAAGACCAAAGAAATCAAGATCAGCATTGCATCTTCTACCCAAGGAGATCAGATCACAGCTGCAGGACTGATAAGGGACTCTTCAGGTAATTCTCTATTCCTAATTCCTCCTCTATCGTGTCCTTCTAATGAAACTAACCTGCAGGTAGAGGTGAACATCTGCCTGGAAGGGATTAGGCAAAGCAGGAACTTTGGCTTTCATAGACTCCATATCGAGACGAACTCAAGACTGCTATTTCATGCTCTTAACAACCTTCACCTTTGGAAATTCAAGAAGTGGGAAGAAGAACTCCAACAAATCAGAAATCAGGCGGACTTCACTTTTACTCATAAGGTAGCCAATAAACCAGCTATCTATCTGGCTCAGCATGGAACACCAAATCAAGAAGTGCTGGAAAAACTACTCCATGCAGACAGATCAACAAGGCCTTATCTAGCTAGGAGAAGAAGCAAGACCTTTGCTATTCAACATGCGAATGCAAGATAAACCATCTCACTGGTTTAATAGGATTCAGCACCCTCAAAGCAGAAGAACTTCCAAAAGTGATCATCAATTCAATGAAAAAGCAGAAAATGACTCCCTCATAGCTCTTCATTGCCAGTACACTTTAGCAGCCAAAGTCCTTATATATTTTGAATGCCTGCACAGGTTCATAAGTTCAGATCTAGTTTACATAATGGAAAAGGAGTGTACTCCTCTTTTGTGCTCTCCGCTCGATCACTCCACCAATTGTAAGGATAATTGGTGTGGTGATCAAGTTGGTATATCTTTTTGTAAGGGTGGAATTTGGACACCTAAATTTATATTAATATAAAAGGGAGTGACGTCCCTAACGCTTGCCAAAAAAAAAAAAAAAAAAAAATTTGGATCAGAGTGAATAGTTTTTAACGTTTTGTAATGCATGCACTTTCTCATCGCAAAGATAGAGTGTGGTCAATAGGGGCAAATACCTTTGGTGAATTAAAATAAAATTAATTTATTAAAATAAATTATAAAGTATACTAGTAAAGTTAAGAAACACAAATAAATTTAAATTTTAAGAATTATTATATTTAACTACATCAACCCATAAAAAGATGAAATACGAATACTTAACTACTATATAAGAATAATAAAACAAGTAACTTAGTATATTACTTCATGCTTGATGTAAAATTTCTATAAAAAATGTAATTATATTTCAATACATATATTAATTAAGGATATTATTAATAATATCAAGATATACATTCAAATCTTGAACCACTAAAGAAATCATAATCATTTACTTCAAAGGATGAAAATATTTGAAAATCTAAAACTAGAAAATATAATCTTACTTAATTGTCCAAACAAAATATTTTTGTTATTTCATCTCACCATGCCATTTTCTCTTACTCACATAAACATCATTTTATAAAAATTACAATTTATACCTTAGTTTCACCGAATTAATATATAAAATTTTTATTTCAATTTTCATATTTGATAACTCAAATTTAAGACATAATTTTCATTTTTTAAAAAATATCTAAATGTTTTAGAGCAACTTAGGATAATTAAATTTAATTTCCACTGAATTAAAATTAAATTTAATCCCTCCGCCACTACTTCTCTATTGAATATTTGGAATTCGTTCTTATTCAAATATTTTTTCCAAATTCTCATTATATCATCTTAAATTAAAATAAGTATTAGAAAGAAGTGTAATTGCATTATAATCGAATTTATGTTTTGGCTTTCATCCAGAAAGAAAAGACATGGTATATTTCTAAGATTTTACAAAAATGGTCAGGTTTATTAATCTTTAAACAAAATTTTATTCCAGTACGTGGTTTGTTAAAATTTTTTTGTTGATGTGTTTTGTTGAAATGGGTTGGAAGCTGTTTTTTTTTTCTTCTCTTTTTTAAAAAGAGGATAAGATTCTTTTGTTTTCTCATGACTCTATACTTCCTAATAACCTTGTATTCCTATTAACTGAACACATGATGAATTCCTTCTAAAATAAATTAATACTAAGTATTCCTATTAACTGAACAAATGATGAATTCCTTCTAAAATAAATTAATACTAACTAAAGTAGGTTCTCAAGAAATTCAACAAACTAATGAATGGTTTACTTACCGAGCCGTTTTTTTTCATCCTTTTCCCCAAGTACGAATCAAAACATTTAAATGAGAAAATGTAGGAGAAGAATTTTTTTTAAAATTTTTTGTTTGAAATTTGTTAAAAGAAAAAATATTTTGATAGTGGATAGATTGAAAAATTTATTTTGACAGGGACTTGTACTATACTTTTTAATGATGAAATTTTAAATTCAAATTGATATTATTGTTTTATAAGTTGTTTTGGCAAAAAAATGTGTTAGAAGAATTATTTATTATTTAAATTTATTTTTTTATTTTATTAATAAAAAATTATATAAAAAGTAGATTGTGCCAAAAATAACTAACATCGTTTTTTGTTTTAAAAATTTCTTGAAAAAATATGGATAAAAATCACTGTCAAGTGAGATCTATTTCCTACGTGATGGTTACTTTCATGACAACATTTTGTATAACAAAGAATATTGTAATATAAGATAATAATAATAATAATAAAGACAGAAATTTCAATCCAATGGTAATTTTCTATTTAATCACTATTTAAATAGTACTTATATTAAGAACATAAATAAGCTCGTCTTCATCAGGTTAACTTTTTTCTTTAATCTCAAAATTAAATATTGTTTGGAATTCTTTCCTTTAAATAAACAAGCCAATCTTATACAAACATTAAGGAGAGAACATCATTAGAGCTTTGAAATGCATTAAAATGATAAGGATCACTTTCACTAATTAATAAGAGATTTTGCTGTTTTACAAACAGAAATTATTACTATATAGCTAGTTTAAAATATATATTTGATTGATAAAATCTTCAATGGTGCCTCTTGTTTTTCATCATTGATTGGAAGGAGGAATATTGGTCCATCCATGTTGTAGTATGGTGATTCGACTCACTAAATCATCAATCAACAAACCAACAGCATCAAGTTTTCTTGCAAACAAAGATGCAAAAACTCCATCAATATCACTCAATGGTCGACGGCATTTTGCTCCCAACATCAAAGCATTATCAGTCATGTTCTTCAATGGACGTGCATCCCACACAAAATCAACTGCCTTAAAACGTCGCAAACCGTAAAGGGTCTTTTTGATTGCATACGAACTCGTCATAAAATCAGCCAAACAATCCACAAGTTTAGAAGTTGGATGAGTTGTGAGGAGGGTATTTAAACGAGGGATTCTATTGGCAAAGCTTCTGATTTCTTGAACTTCATAAACGCTTAGTGCAACAGCATCAATTGCAGCAGCTCTTTGTTGTGTATAATTATGAACACCATTTGAGCATACTGGAGTAGTTTTATAGGCAGAGCCCAGATGGGATGTGTTGATGATGCTGATCATGATCAGAAGAATAATGAAAAATTTTGTTGCTATTTTGGTAGAGGAATGTGTGAGCTTTTGGGCAGTCATTTTTGGAGAATAGTTTGGATTATTAATTTTTTGCAAAGGGTCTTGGCTGAATTTATCATTGGAATTGTTAGCTTAGAAAGTTGTGATGGAAATGTATATAGTGAGGTGCCATTTGCATGAAATCTTGTTTGTTACAAGTGTTTTAAAACTGCACTTGTATATGTAGGCAATTGTGATTTTGGAAATTGACATTCACAGCAAAAGGATGAGAACTAAGATGATTTTAGTTTCTTGGTAACTTTTGTGCATCCAGATTTCATGGTTTGTCTTATGTTTATTTGAGTGTTAAAAGTGACAACTTGAACACTTTTGTTATTGCATTTAAAACCGGGACAGACTAATGGAAGATAGATAATTTTCGCAAAAAAACACAAATTTCACAAAATTTAAAAAGTTATATTAAATAATTATGAAGTTGTAATAATTAAAAATAAAAATCTAAAATTAAATGTTTATATAGTTTTAAAAAACTCTAATTTAAATAAAAAATAATAATTTGAAAACTAAAAAGCCCTAAAAGCGGCCTAAAATAAAAGAATTTAGGTTTAAAAGCGATTTTTCTATATAGTCTAATACTCAACAAACCCGTCCCACGTCACATGGAATATTTTTTCACTTCAAATTAATTCCATAGAATATGGTAATCAAATTAATGTTCCATTTCAATCAATTCATCACATTTCAGAAGAGGTTATTTAAATCTGAAGGAAAATGTAAAAAATCCAATCATAAGCATGCAGTTTATCATTTCTATTATTTCATTTGATGTGTAAATTTTGACTAATTTATATCTCCAAGAACATTTCTCAATTCCAACCCAATGGATCTTCTGATAAATTTAGTGTTTCATTTTATATTTTATTCTATGAATACATGCTACATATTTTTAACATTTATTTTTTTGTATTCACTAATCACTTTATTGAATTTTACATGTGACCTGTATTCATAAAATAAAACTGGAAATAAAACACTTAATATAACATAATATCTGAAGAGCTATTCCAAGAACACCTAGAAGTTGCAAAAAGTACAATAGTGAATGTAAAAGCAAAATAATTAGGAATTTAGCTTGCAACATACTCATGCCTCAAATTTTAGATGACTACTAAATCAGTGTCCAAATATATTGAATTTGATTGGATTTATTTACATTTGAGTTTACATTTTATCAAACAATGTCCAAGTAAAATGAAACAAATTATATATAATTGAAGAAGGGTAATTAATGCTATCACCACAACAACAATCACAAGTTTTCTTACCATTAATTATTTTCAATGCCTTCAGCTGATCACAGTTGATTATACATAGTACTAATGAAAAGTGAAAACTAGCAATTATATAAGTTCACACAGAAATAATGTCAATGCACTGACATATATAGAAATCCCAAATACCAAAAACTGAAAATTAAGCCATGAAAGTCTCAGATTGACAGACATTCCTACATCCCTCACCACCAAATTTCAAGAACTATATAGACTCCATCAACTGAGAAAAAAAAAAAAAAAACAAACCTTAGAATTGTTGGAATTTAAGTCATGGTGGAATTGGAAAGAACTGCAATGCCATTAACAAGAATCATAATACTCCATAAACCTTTCAGTTTCAGTCTTTTTTCAGCTTCTCAAACGCTCTGGAGGGTACCTGTCAATGCAATCAAGCCATGGATTATTTCCAGAAGGCGCTCTCACTCGGCGCATTGATCTCCAAACTGCACTGTTACATTTGAATCCTGAACCGAATGAAAGCTGCCAAACGCGATCGCCTCTCTTAATCCTTTCTTTTGCTTCCAAGTATGCTAGTTCGTACCAAATGCTGCAGCTTGAAGTGTTACCAAATCGGTGCAAAGTGGACCTTGAGGCTTCGATGTTTTTCTCACTTAGTTCAAGGTTTCTTTGCAGCTCATCAAGGACTGTCTTACTTGCAGCATGGACACAGAAATGTTCAAATGCAAGTTTGTAATCAGGGATGTATGGCTTTTTTGGCTGTGAACCTCCAGTGGCACCAAACAAATGCCTCCAAATTAATGTTGCAAAGAAGTAAAGTTGTTCAGAGAATGGTAACACTAGTGGACCAAGTGTTGTGATGTTAGTCTTCAGTGCATCACCTCCAATTTCTACTAAATCTTTGCTGATTTTTAGTCCTTTGAATCTTTGAGCATCTTCCTCTTGATAAACACTCCTGGATCATTCAAAAGAACCATATAAGTTGATTAAATAAATGTCAAAACTTAGATGAAACAGGTTCATATATGACACGAACAATTAATGATTGTTCATATCGTAGTTCTGATTTCGTGCCATTTTGATTGTGCATTTTGAAATCGCAATTAATTCGTCGTTTCATATATGAATCAGTTTCACAAGAAACTAGCTGTTAAATAAAACTTGAGAGTTCAAAGTTAAAAATCAATTCTTGATTGACAACAAGGGACATTTCTTTTAACGAAATTCCAGCACTTTCTACATTTTTTTCATTTTTTTTTTCAGGACTAATATTATAGAACATTTTGAAAACAGTTGCAGGATCTTAAAAGAGCATAACCCTGAAATTCTTCTCATGGAAAGAATTAATGCATGTAGAAGCTAAACAACAAATTGTTGGACTAGAAAAATCAATGGCATGGATGAAATGAATTAGAATTTGCTCGCTGGCTCAGTAATAGTATGCAATAAATGTGAAAGGATCGATGATTGATGAAGATAATTAATGTGCATGCATGGTTAGTCTTAATTCGAACAAATTTAATCAAATTTGGTCTTTTCTTTTCCTTTTCTTTTCTTTGGTTTAGTCCAGCTGTTTTTGTTCTAAAGTTTTCTTTTGAAAATTCTTCCTGAATCGGAATTCAACCATAACGTGTGCAATAGTGACCTGCATAGTTAGTAATAAAAGTTGGGCATTATGGCTCATTGGAAAGAAAAGAAAAAACTTCAGTTCTCTATAAAAGACAAAGAATTCACCTTTTCTAAGATTCTCAACCCTACCTTCGTGTGTGCATATCAAATCACCGTTTAGAATCTTATAGTTTGCAATTGATATATGGGTTAATTACATTTACCGCCCAACACTATGTGATTTCAGAAAATTACGACCACCATCTGGCTTAGCAAACGTTTAACAAATCAATCACTCCCTCAAAAAAATATTTGTGTATTGACTAATATGCCCTTAAAACTTTATCTATAATAATTATATTATTTTAGTTAACTAAATACATATGTTAAATATTAAAATAAAATCAAAGAATTTTTTTTACATAAAAAAAAATTAAAAAGAAAAATCTTCTTTCTTAATTAATCAAACTATTTTATTCTCTAAAATAATTCTTTTTCTTCCAAAATTTAAAATTTATATAGAAAAAGATTTCTTGATTAAAGTTTGATTAATTTGATAAACCCATTTGTAATAAAGAATGTGAAATTGATAATTTATAAAAAAAAAATTAAAAAGTGAAAAAAGAATTTATTGTCATTTCATATTTACTTATATATTTTTGTTATTTTTTTAACAAAAGAAGTTATGGCATTTTGATATTTTCATCAAATTTTTTAGTCAATTTTAATAGCAGAGGGTGACCGTAATTTTTTGAAATCATAGGGTTCGTTTGGCACTTTCACCGAACCTCGAGAGTGGTAAATGTAATTAACCCCTTGATATATCACACTTTGTTATACTTTTTTATTAAAAAAACATTATCAAGTTATTTACTATTAATAACGGTTTATTTATATTAATTTATTTTATTTGATGATATAAGTCAAACTCAACATAGTTATTTAGGGTCGTCTATATATAAGTAGACAATTTTAAACTCAAAAAGAAGAGAAAGATTATGATAGGTTAACAACGAGAAGAAATAGATCACATTTTATGATATAAATCACATTAAAAATCGTGAATCAAATACGGTAATAAATTCCTCCACTTAGTTAGGCTTAGCATCTATTTGGATGTGTTTTGTTTTAAAAATTAGAAAATGGGGCCACAATTGCGTTTTAGAAAATGAATATTTTGAATTGAAAGTTGAGTGTTTAGATTAATTTATTGGTTTTCGTGTTGAAATTATTTTATTTTTGTGGGTTGTTGAGATGAGATAAAAAGGGGGAGGGGGGAGGCAAAAATTTTAAGATAAGAATATATAATTGTTGACGATTATATAACTCAATCACAAAACATATCAAGAAATAATACATCAATAGCGTACAATTGTGCAATGCACGCAAGATCCAAAACGGTAAATCACCAAACTCTTTACTATGGGAAACAATATGAACACTTGATGTTCACCCCTACAAATTCAACATGTTAAATATACATTATTATAGAAGGTACTTTCAATATTTTCCCTAACTTCAAAGAAAGCTTTGTTCATGAATCATGAATTAATATAGGCAGATAAACATGGACCCAATGCTTTTAATTAGGCAGTTGAGAAGTTATCGAGAATAAATGGTCAACCACACCTGACACCTTACATTTCTATCTTTTTAAATCAATTTCATTTCATGTGAAATCTACCTTTTTCTGTCACTTTTTTAAGTGCACATTTTCTGTACTCCTTCCCTTATGTGTACAAAGCTACAATGACTGCTCATAAGTTGATCACAAAAGTCTCAAGAATAATAATTAATAAAAAAAAGAAAGAAATTAATAATTAACAAAAAAAGAAAGAAATTCAAGATGAACTTTGAATCCCACAATTTCTAAGAACTCTCAACTTTATATTGCTAGCTAATTATTTATAACTTAGCCTACTGGTTTCAAATCTACCTTGTCACACTCGATAATTTGACCTTTCATTATTGAGACTTCATAATTATCAATGACATAATTTGACCTTTCATTATTACCACTTGATAACTATTCATTCGCTTTTCAAATTATGTAGAATTTGGTCATATTATTTGTCTTGTGGTAGTTAGACCTAAAAAAAAAAATCAATTCTTACAAAATTGGATCGAAGATTAACATTTTCTATGGTTTTCTATGATGCAAGAACACATATATAAATGTTTCAAGCTAATTCAACACTTCCAAATTTTTCTTAACTAATTGCATTCAAAACATAATCAAATTATAATAGTTCTAAACAAATGCATACCAAACGGGATCAAAGTAAAGCTAACCTGAAGCTGCGATCATCAGCACCTTTATGAGTACGAACAATATGTTCCAATCTATACTTTGCACGAGTATAGTCACGACGCCTGTTGGAAAGCAACATGGCTGAGCATCCCATCCTGAAAAAACAATTTGGAATGAGCATAGATCGTTCTTTTCCAGGATACCAATTGAATCCCACCATTTCTGTGCTAACCACAATTGCATAGTTATTAGGATTGGCTTGTAACATGTCCCTAGCCAAATCCAATGCTATAATTCCAGCACTACAACCCATTCCTCCAATGTTGAAACTCAAAATATTTCCTCTCATTTTATAGTGATTTATAATCATTGCTGAAAGTGATGGTGTTGGATTGAAAATGCTGCAGTTCAACACTAAGATCCCTACGTCTTTCGGGCGAATTTTCGTTTTTTCGAACAATTCGTCTAATGCTCCGAACATGACCATTGATGCCTCAGCTCTGCCTTCTTTCATAGTTGCTGTATTTTCCGAGGACATTATGGCTTTTGGAACATAAGTTTCATCCCCAATCCCTGATGATTCTACAATTCTTTTCTGAAATTGAAGACTTTCCTCATCGAATTTTCCTGATTTTCTTGCCATCTCAATGAACTCCTCCTTTGTAACCTGTCATATATGCATGCATCAATAGTTCATAAATCATCATATTAGGCCAATCTTGTTATGACTGTGGCATGTAAAAATCAAAGAAGTTTATTACCTTGAGTTCATCATCAGGCTTGAAACATGCAAAGTCAAGAAGATAAATAGGACGAGGTCGAGACATGAAATAAACCGAAAGTGTAAAAACAAGTACACCAAGAAAGGCAAGAACTGAAGCAAGATCATATCTTGCAGTACTATCCCACAACTTCCTCCATAGTTCTTCCCTACTGAGACTTCCCACTTCAGCACTAAACACAAGAACAAGAAGTGGCACAGTTGCCAAATAAATCCCATGAGTTATGAGATAATGGTATCCCAATTTCACATACTTTAAGTTCACTGATTGAACAAAATCAGGCAACCGTCTTCTCACTCTCACTGAAAATGTTAAAGAACCAGCATCTGGACCTGATGGAGAAATCCCACGATTAACAATCTCAGTTGACAGGAGATGTTGCTCTCCATTCATGATCAAAATTAGTCAATTAATTTTTTGAGTTGGGATTTTTTTTCCTCTAAAATGAACAGATTAAAGGGTTTGAGATAAATTTTTGATTGAATTGTGAAAGTATTTATTGTGAAAGTTAGTTGAGGATAGTTAATGTGAGCACCTAACTTTGAGTGTTTGTAGTTGGATCCTTTCAACAGCTAATAAATTTGGTTACAGTTATGAAGAGGTGACTTATTAGTTGTTCAAATTCAAAGTTAATAAATGTCTAACTTTTATTTTGGTTTTGCTCTTCTGGCAAATCATACAAATAAGGATGACTATATTTCTTGTTGCTTTTCAACTATTTTTAGCTTTATTTCTTAATTACATATATTATTTTTTGTTTTATTTTGGAAGTATTACTAACTATATTAATACTTTTGCGAGTTTATGCGAACCAAGTTCATATATGCAATTGGGAGTTAATCGCGAGTTTAATATGTGATAAAAGTAGCAAGAGATTAGAATCACAATTTCAACAGTTATTATTGTCCGTTTTATATGTGAATTTCGTCTTATATATGAATTGGTTTCACGTGAGTTTTTGTGTTAATTACTTGTACATATTATCTAGATATGTTTAGATTTATTTACAAGCTGAGGTACAAAAACCTACAAAAATAGAATAAAATGCAAAAAGGTCACTCAACTTTTTCAAATTCAGCTTTTGATCACTCAACTATTAAATTAGTCAAAAACATCACTGAACTTTTTAAATGTATGTTTTTAGGTTATTCCGTCGTTAACTCTGTTATCTTTTCTAAAATCGTTAAATTAATGGGTGTTTATATCTTTTCAAAAACAAATTAAGGTAAAAGTTTTTCTTCATTTCTTTCTCTCTCTCTCACCATAGATCTCTCTTTATCTTCATCTTTCTATTTCTCTCTTTCTCACCATAGATCTCTATTTCTCTATTTCTATTCTTCTTCTTTCTCTTTCTTTATTTCTCTCTTTCTTAGCAAAGAGGAATTTTTTTCAAACAAATTAGGGTAAGAAATTCTCAAACCCCCCCTCCCCTCGTCTCCTTCTCTTCTTCTTTCTCTCTTTCTTCCTCTCTATTTTTCACCCCAAACAAAACTTCAACAAACCCACAATTTTCTGGGTTTAAATCATTCTTCCAATTCAATCAAAATCCCAAAAAGATTGAATTTAATAAAAAATTCCAACTACTTTTTTCAACCCACTTTTATTTATCATCTTGCAACACTCCAAAGCTTTATAAAAAAGATTACTTGAAACTTCAAAAAAATCACCATACATATTGTAATGCACATTACACCCACCATGAGTAGTCTTCTTATATAATAATGACTGTGGTAATGATTTCATAAACCAGAGCTTGACTTCACGTACACATCAAAATCTTCCCCTTTCTTTTTCTTTGTAATGAAAATAAACGAAAAAAATAAGCAAAAGTCGAAGTTAAACTAGCAAAAACCTAGCTCAAAAGCCCAATTTACCTTTTGCTCTCAAAATATTGTTGTTGTAAGAGTACTTGACAGTAGCTGTGAGTGTGGAAGAACAAAGAAAACTTTTTGACATTTTTCATGTTTTGTTTAGTGTTAAATTTTAGAGAGAGTGTTGAGTTATATAATAAAATTCGAATTTAAGATATGGAACTGGATTGAGGTAAATGAATTTTTTTATTGATTGAACCATTAAAGCAATGTTGAACATAAACTAGTACAAAAATAGACTGTTGCATCGGTTAAATATTATTATTTACACCGGTTATTATAAAAATGAACCGGTGTATATACAGGCGGGGTAAAAGGTACATATTTTTTACACCGATTTATAAAACCGGTGTAAAAAATCTTTGTTACACCGGGTTTATAAACCCGATGTAAAAAGTCTTAGTTTACACCGGTTATTTAACCGGTGTAAAAAGTCCCACTAGTGTTGTACAAAACGGGGACAGCTTCTTTGAGCGATCAATAAGGTTTGCACTCTTATTGTCTTCTTTCTATGGACATATGAGGAGAAGACATATGGGGAGAATTATTGAAAAGGACAACACAACTCATTCAGAGAGAATCCAATTTAGTACAGAGCTTAACCATGACTTCAAACATAATGCTACACCAAGAAAAATGAAAAAGTAAATACATCTCAATAACTTTGTATTCTAACATCTCTCAATTGCAGGTATATTATTCATTCCACCCAAAATTCAACCTATACACGAATGATACAATTATACAATTATACAGGTTGCAAAAAAAAAAAAAAATCAAAATGGAAAAGTGAATCTTCTTAATCTCTGTTTCTTCTCATTTCCCTTTTGATGCCAATGCAAAAATTGACTTAGTGGGCATCCTATTAAATGATAAAAGTCGTGTGCCCAACAATTTACCAGGTTCTTTAGGCAAAATTTCCCAACCAGACAAACTTTGAAAGCAGGGAGTCAGCTTTCTCTTTGATTCGAAATCTGTGAAGCTCATAGTACCAAATCAATTGGCCATTTTGAAGAATCTTTCAAAACCTCAGCTCCAAGTAGAGATGTCCTGTTCTTCAATTTCTTCCAGCTCGGTTGAGAGCCTCATCTCCATGTCAGTCAGCTGAGGGTTCAGTCGAGGTGGGAGAGGCTCGATCTAGGCTCTATCTATCTGAGAGAGGACCGATCTAGGTCCGATCCATCCTCTAGAGGTTAAGAGCTTGGATGAGCCTCCATGCCCGCTCTGAATAAATGCTGAAGCCGGATCTACAGTGGCAGCACCACTCAAGAAGCTGCCTTGGCCAAGTGAGTGGTTCGATCCGTGTAGGTTGTGGGAGGAGGAGAAAGATGGTGAGAAAGCAGCTGGTGGATAGAGCTTTCGAACTAGTCGCCGGCATTGGTGGATTGTTGTAGAATGGTGTAGTGCAGCGGGGTTCAAGAGCCGAATAAAGAAAAGAAATATCTGAACGGTGAGTGTTGAAGAGACTAGATGTGGAGAATTAGGGGTTGAGGGGTTTTAAAAACAATTGGGCTTTTACACCGGGTAAAACACAAACCGATGTAATAGTTATGATTTACACCGGTTTTATTATAACCGGTGTAAAACGTGTACCATTCTTGTTTAATATCACAATAATACCACTGAGTTTTTATAAATTACACCGAATTTTGTTTAACCGCTCTAAAAAGTGCGGTTTAAATTCGCCATTTTGTAGTAGTGATATATGGAATTAATGATAAGGGAGAAGATAACGGATTGAGCTGTTACGATTTTATCTTTGAATTTAATGATGCTAGTACAATTTTACTCTTGAAAAAAGTGATTTCCGTCGGCACAGACGAACTTAATGAACGGAATAACTAAAAGTCATACATTTAAAAAGTTCAATAATCTTTTTGGACAAAATAATAGTTTAGTGACCAAAATCCTGATTTCGTATAAAGTTGAGTGAATAATTTTGCATTTTGCTCACAAAAATATTAGTATAAAGAAAATGGCAAAGATTAATAAAATCACGTCAAGTGACTTCACATTAACGTAATTTAATGGTCATTAATTTTTGAGTCATGACAAGTTTTGGTATTGTCATCATCATTCATCAAGGAGTTGTGGTGTCAAGTTGGAGGTTGGAGATTTGAGACTAGGTGAAAAACTTTTAGACTTAATTTTTAACTTTGAAAAATCTAATATTTTATATACTTCCTTAATTTGTAGGTAAGTATCTTTTTGATTCGGTCGCAATTTGAAAAATGTACATTTTAATTCATTAACTTGATGTTGATCACACAAATATTCGGCTTTTTATCAATTTGATAAATAATGTCATATATAATTATCTGACATTGTTTATCATTTAAAACGAAATCATTTTATACCACATGACTAAATGCATAATTTATCAAATAGATAAAAAATTAGTTAAAAATAATTTATGCAATAAAATTCAAGTGAGAGATCAAAATATAATTTTTTTTTTCAACATTAGATATCAAAACGATACTTACCCGCAAGATTATGGACTATTGGAATTATTTATCCTTTATATATATGAGTAACAGATGTAAAATTTTAAGTGCATTGGGGAATAATGGGGGGAGATGTAAGAATTTTTACAAAATTAAGAATTTGCTTAGGCAAAAAAAAAGGCTGATAGGATAGCTACTCCAAGTTTCTCCCAATGTCATTTTCAACAAGTCTAAGCATTATCTCTTCTTTTTTCTTTTTTTTTTTGACAACACACAAAAAGACAATTTGTTGAACTGCACTTATGTGTATGTAAAGTTAATTAATTGTTTACTCTTATGAAAAAAATTTGGAATTTTTATATGAAAATTGTAAACATAATCTTTCACATATATTTGTTAAAAAAAGTTTTTTCATCATCACATTTAAAATGTTGCAATTTTGTCACTCACATTAAATAATCTAATGATGACATGTGTATATTTTTTGTTAAAAAAAAAAAAGTAGATATGGTATATAAAATGATCAATTTTGTGTATTTTTACTATGAGTGATAAAATTATATCATTTTAAATATGAGTGATGAAGAGAATTTTTAAACAAATACGAAGAAACTATTTTTTTTTTTTTTGCAATTTTTTCAATTTTTATTACTCTATCAAAAATATGACATTAACATTAGACATCAATTTCATGAAGTCTATATACGTACGTACCACATAAACACAGATGCTGATTTGTCATCTATTAAACCTTAATTTGAAGCTATAACAATTATGGCGCTTGAATAAGACACTTTGATCTTCTCACAACAATTAAACAGAATTAATCCTCTCATGATACAAAAGTTTGTTCGACGATCCACCAATTATTTACTAATTAGTTAACAAGTTAAGGTAAAGAAATGAAACTAATTTGATCAAATTAAATTTGGAAAATATCATCAATTTAATTTGTTTAGCAAATAGCCCCTTGAGAGGTCCATTTTCCATCCATGTCAATTTACAATGGCATGTTTTTGTACACTACAAATTAAATCAACATACCTAGAAGAAGCACAAAATGGAAACTATTTTTAAGTTAAAATGAAGTTTGTCGATGAGATTTATGGCAAGATCAATGAAAAGTTAAAATGGAAACTATCTTTAATTGACTGCTTTTGTCTTTTTTCTTATTTTATGATTCGGATAGGGTTCATGTTAAATTTTCCACCATATTAATTTGGAGAAAATCAATGACCAGAAAATTAAGTACAATTAAAAAAAAAAAGATAAACATATATAAATATGTAATAAAAAATTAAAAAAAACATAAACATTTAGACTTTTTTAGGTAAAATATAAAAATTAGCATACATAAAGAAAAATTAGCGAGTTAATTACGATAAAAATGACACAAAAGTAGAATTATAATATCAACGCTCGTTAATTGTCTATTTCACATATGAACTCGTTTCATATAAGTTTTTGTGGGAAAA
The DNA here is from genome assembly GCA_016586305.1 of Ophiorrhiza pumila. Lineage (NCBI taxonomy): Eukaryota > Viridiplantae > Streptophyta > Magnoliopsida > Gentianales > Rubiaceae > Ophiorrhiza > Ophiorrhiza pumila. The sequence goes on along the minus strand of BLIW01000008.1, from coordinate 4,970,756 downwards.
AAACCTTAGCCATATATTTAGTAAAAACCCAAAGTATTTAATATCAATATCAGGCTTGTACAAGAAAAAAGTGAAACTTGTGCCATGGATTTTTTTCACAAATAAGATTAACAAAGTTAGTACTATAGCCAATCATCCAATATCTTTCTGCTTTCTCCATCTTTGGCTTCTTATCTAGAAAAACAAGTAGGGTTGGAGAGGGAAGAAAGGTCCCCCATCCACACTAAATACAGGAGAGATATTTAAATTTCATACAACATCAGCCTCATTACATGGGATTTGCCATATCATATTTTATTATCGTATCCTGTTTGTTTATACGTTGACTCCGCCTATTTATATGTAGTTTGTCTGTCTATGAGCGAACAGTCTTAAACCCGACAAAAGGACGAAGGTTGCGTCAGGTTGACAGTCGGTGTAAAATCTTTATCACTCAAATGACATGAATCAAATTAGAAATTATATAAAGGCTATAATAGAAAGAATAGAATACCATAGAGACATATGATCTATGACTTCACATAATGGGATAAAGGTTTAATTGTTGTTATTATGTTAATAAGTTCTTACTTATATTTAAGTATATCATTTTTTTTATGTTTTCAATTTTTTTAGAATTTTTTCTTTTCCATTTTAATTTTAATTTATAATATTTTATTTTCTATATTAGAGCATTTAAAGCACAAATTTAAACCATTTTATACTTTAGGGTTAATTACATTTACCACCCCTGAGATTTGATGAAAGTAACAAACGAATCCTGTGGTTTTAGAAATTACGACCACCCCCTGGCTGAGCAAACGTTTAACAAATCAACCCCTCACTCACAAAAATATTTGTGTATTACCTAATATGCCCTAAAACTTTATCTATAATAATTATATTATTTTAGTTAACTAAATACATATGTTAAATATTAAAATAAAATCAAAGATTTTTTTTTACATAAAAAAAATTCAAAAAGAAAATTCTTCTTTCTTAATTAATCAAACTAACTATTTTATTCTCCAAAAATAATTCTTTTTCTTTTAATAGCAAGGGGTGACCGTACTTTTCAGGAACCACGGGGTTCTTTCACCAAACTTCGAGGCAGTAAATGTAATTAATCCTATATTTTATAATTTCATAGAGTATGAAAAGAATGAAGAGTCAATTGACTTGTATTAGTTGTATAGATAAAATGAAGAGGCAAATAATAAATTGAAAAAGTAGAGGAATAGTCAAGGATATTGAGAAGTTAATTTGGTCCACTTGTTGAAGTTGAACATCCAGGTAATATACATAGGGAGGTATGATCATAATTAAAGACAAGAAACCGTTCAGCTGCCACCGCCCAAATTTCAATCAGCAATGAATAATGTAGGGCGCGCAATCGTAATGCTTCAAACAAAAATACAACTGTCCATATGAAGTTTTGCCCAAATGGACCTTTTTGTGTTCATCCTAGAATGCATGATTCTTCTGTATTTTGGCTAAAATACAAATATGTATGTTGTCATTTGACTTTCATACGTACATTTTGTTTTTTTAATTTTTCTTTATAATTGACTATGATGTATATCAAGTTTGCTTTTCAAAATATATTTATTTATATATATTTTTATTTTTTGTGTTTATCTTAGAAATAATGTTTTTTTTCCATCCCTTCTATTTTTATGTAGAAGACATGCATGCTTCTTCATTCATCTTCCTAAATCCTGAAATTGGTTCTGGTTGACTCATCTACCTTTCTGCCTATAAAGCTTAAGGGAAAGCTTTTTTCATAACTCAGCATTTAAAATGATGTAATTCCGTCGTTTATATTAAAAATTTTATCAAGATCATTCCATTCAAATTCGTTTAATTTTTTAACAGAAATATACACTTGTACATCGTTCATGTCTTTTTTTTTTTTCAAAAGTAGATTGAATTAAATAAAAAGACCAATTTACTGCAAATATTTAGTGTGAGTGATAAAATTACATCATTAATTCTAAATGTAAGTGATAAAAAAATTCAATAATATGTGAAATATGTTTTTGTAACTTTTTCAAAACTAAAAACAAAAAAAGTTTATGGTTCTTGATGAACAATGGTGGATGAAAGGGTTGTTGCTTGTTGGTGTGTGACTGTCCCTCCAAAATTTAAAAATTTATACATTTTTATGAAAAAATGTAAAAAAAAATTAATTAAATTATTAAGAAAATTGAAATTTCGTTTCTTAAAAAAATGAAAATACAACTTTTATTAATAATTTTATACAATTTCACCCCAAAAAACGATGAGCAATAATAGACTAACCTGGAGTGCGTAGTAGTTTTGTTTGATGATTGCATACTATATATTTTCATCTTATAATTCAGCAACCATTTTCATATGCAATAATTTCATGATAAGGTGCTTCTGGAGCAGTGTCTGCAACTTGTTATTTGATTATAGAATTTATTTTCATTTACTTATTAAATAAACAATTTTGTTCTCACAAATTTCCTAACCCCAATAAGCAAGCACACATGTAATTTAATTTGGATTTTGGAGGGCTAATACAACATCATCATGTTCTAAAGAACTATGAATAAAATTTCCAGTAATTTATCATTATATATGATCCATGCACATGCAAGTCGCATATATATATATATATATATATATATATATATATATACATACTAGGTGTGTGGATGCGCTTTGCGCAAAGCGGTACTCGTGAGTAATAGGGGGAGGACAAGAGCTGGTTCCAGGTATTTGCTGTTTGTGTACATGTTTTGTGTAATTTTAGTTGTTTATTGTTGTTACACGTGTATTTCTTCTGTAAAACGTGGCTGTGTATTTTGTTTTATTTGGCAATTTTTTTATAAGCAGCAGTTTATGTTTTTGTTCGTTTAGAATGGTCGATTTAGTTGTTTTTGCTGAGATTTCCTTTTTTCCGTTGCAAATGGATAGGAAATTTTGTTTTGACGATCTTTGTCATGGCATGAATGCGTTAACACTTGGTTCTCAAAGTAATTTACCTGTTAATCATGATGCTGAAGGCGGTAATGTCACCTGTGGTGCTGTGATAAGAGTTGATAATCAACAATTGGGTCATGAAGTATATCATTTGTTTCAAATTCTATATCGTCAGCAGATTTCCAGTGATGTTCTTGACAGTGTTCTTGTGAGGTTTGGGCCGTTTCCGATTTTAGAAGCTTTTGCAGATTTTGTACGTGAAGAGCAGATTATTGAAGATGAAGCAACTGGTCATGCCTGACTCTTGTAGGAGTTTGAACTGTTTTGTTCTGTCAATATATGTAGATTTAGGTTGTATCATTATTATGTATTTTAACAAATGTTGATTTAGTTTGTCTTGTAAAAAGTTGTTGTGAAATTAGTATTCCTAGTGACAGTTTGATTGTAGTTCTTGTCTGAAAAGGAATAAGATTGCAGTGTTTGTTTCGTGGTGGATGTAGTCCATTTTTCTTTATCTGATTAATTGAATAGCAATAAAGAATTGTTTGCAAATGTGTTAAGTGTGAAGTGTAAGCTAAACATGTATGAAGAGCCATGTACCAGTAATACAAAATAGAAGATAAAGAGTAGTTGTGACAAAATGTTGAATGCAAGAAAGCTTTGAAACCGGGATGAAATTTGACAGCAAATCATTAACTTTGAGCTGTACAATTTTAGAAGGGTCATGTGATAGCATGGAATGGACCATGTCATTATTATTTGAGCTTCATTAGTGTTGGTTTTGCGAGTTAGCTAGACTTAAACTTCAACATGGACAACAAATGCTCTTGATAGAATGTTTGGAAGAATAGCATGTATATATAAAAGAACAATGATTATCAATAGACAATATTTTCTGTAATTTGTTTGTAGCTGTTTTTACAGAAAGCAAAAGTGTAGATAAGCAAAAAAGGAATTTGCTAAAGTAGGATAAATCAAAAGTTACTCTAGCACAATCGAAACCTATTCAACCAACAAAAAACATGAGCTGCATTTTAATTCACACGGCATAATAGTAAATTTTCCATTTTCTGTAACTTGTTTGTAACTGTTCTTACAGAAAGCAAAAGTGTAGATAAGCCAAAAAGGAATCTGATAGAGTAGGATACAAGGCATTTAATTGCGCCGAGCTCTTTTGTGTACTGTTTCTTCAGTGGTCAAACTTTTTGAGATCATTTTTGTTTTCTTTGTGTCTGCTGGTTCTGTCGGTGGTGGTTCTGTTGAGAGTGAGGGGCTTTTCTTTGGCAAAGGGTACACCATCACAGCTGTAAATTTATTTTCTGCTGAGAAAGATGATTGGTATGTTGCTTTTTTGACCAAACATAGCAAGTTGTAGTCATGTAAGGATTTTGTTATTGTTTCAAAGTCGATGCATTCCTGTTGGCAAGCCATGCTGAAATGTTAGAACTGAGAAGGCTGGGTAGCAGAAAATACATATTGAAGATGAAAAGATAGTATATAGAGAACTATGTAATGCCTACAGATGAAAAATGTGAGGAAGTTCTTTAAAGTCTGTGTACTGATATGGGTACAAATGTAAAGCTTAATGTAGACATACTGCAGAGAGCATATAAAAATGGCCTGGGGGAAAAAACTACCTATTTTGTCTACAAAGTTTGATGTTCTACTGAACCTAGTGTCATCAGAGCATGATATAGTCCAAAAGACAATGTATAGTGCCATTAGTTCATTTTGAAGAGTGACAATACATTTTGAAAGTTAAAGTAGGAAATTTAAGATGTAAGTATCAAGCTTTTGGTAGAGCTTGTCTACATATAGGAAGCAAGAAAATAAGTATGTGATAAAGTTTCTTCAAGCTTATGCAGTAGTATGAATACAATTATATAGTTTCATGTATGTTTTTAGCAGCATTCACATAATTATAATCATATTTTTGGAGTGGTTTCTCTTATTAGAATCAAATTATCTTCGAAGAATTACATGTAGGCTTGCCTAAATGGTTCTATTATTGTTGCTATGATTTCGTTCACTATTACAATGAGGAGATACATTGTAATAGTGAACGAAATCATAGCAACAATAATAGAACCATTTAGGCAAGCCTGAGATACATTAAGGCTTCAGTGTGTAAAATTTTGGCATGACCATGAAGCAGTTTATTAAGATGTTATACTAAGCTTTGGATTTTAGGTAAGTCATCCATAGGCCATTGGAGGGGTTCTTGTAGGTGAGTTTTGTTAGCCTAAGAGAACCTAAACACGCTGTATTTGAAGACTAATGGATTTTGCTTGAGAATATTTTCGTAAGATTGAAGTGGACAATTGAAGATATAACTTTGGGGTGATTAAAAAGATCAACCATGAAACTTTCTGTCAAGATTGCAGAGGAAAAGTAAGAAGAAAAAACGCCAAAGCAAGAGGCAGAAACATCATAGAAATAGAACATAGTCTAGAAAGCATACCAAAATGATGTCAGGAAAAACAAGTGTTTTCAATTACTTTGTAGTTGTGGATGTAATGTACTGAATTGTTGTAACTATGGAATTTCGATGCAAAGTCTGATGTTGTAGTGAGTGTAATGTCATCAGCAGTATTAAGATGATGATGATGATGTTTTGAGAATCTACATTTTATACTATATTTCAATGATTTGTCATGTTTTTTTTCCAGTATGGCAATGAGAAGGTAGAGTACCTGTGAAGTGTCTTCAATTTGCCAATTAGCGTAAAGCAGTTTATGAAAATGTTATATTAAGCTTTGAACCGTAGGTAGTTCATCCATAGGACATGTGAAGGGTGGCTTTACTTTCTGACGCGAAGAGAAACTAAATATGCTTTTTTTGAGGTTGAAGTGGAAGGCTGAAAATGCAAGTGTGGGGTGATAACAAAAAATGGAAAGCTTTTGGAAAATTTTTTTAAAAAGGCAATGTAAGTCATGGTACTTTCTGTCAAGCTTCTACATAGAAACTGAGAAGAAGAAACGAGAAAGCAAAAGAAATAAGCATGATTTTTTCATGAGAGAACTGATTGAGGGAATTGTAAATATCATTATGTTCTGAATGAGTATAATTGCTGAAGTGTTGAGATTTATACATCTTCAGTTTTAACTCTAACATTAGTTCATCTTTAAGACTAATGCATGTTAGTCTAATATGTATTTGTAAGGTTGAAGTGGGAAATTGTGGGCTGATAACAAAGGATAAGGTAAACTATGAAGGTTTGTTTGAAGCCTCTACAAAGATACTCAGAAGCAACAACAGGAAAGCAATAGAAATAAACATCATCATCATAAATATCTCTTTAATGAAGCTATACAAAGCAAATACTCGAAGTTGGTGAAATAGTACCTTACAAACAGACATAGCAAATATGAATATCTTTTTCTTCAGCATAATTGTTAAATGTTTCATGTAAACAGCATTACTGAAAAGTATTGAAAATAGCAAGCAATAATTAAGAATGCTTACTTGTTCATCCTGTTGTTGGAGTTGAGAAGCATGAAAATGAATTATCTTCTGCACATCCTCTCCATATAATTCAACGGTAATTGTGGCAGAAGAGCAAGTTCAATAGTCATTCAAGACCTAAATGAATTTTGAAACTGTTATAAGATTAGTTTTCTAAACCTTTCTATAATCTGTGATTTCATAGTACCTTGGTTCTACATGAATGTATGATTTGCATGCGGGACATTGAAGTTGCCACTCAGGGTTTGACCGCAAGGATTTGTAGCAAATAGGACATGACAGATACCAGAGTTTTTGTTTCTGTGCACTGAGTTCAGCATTTCCTTTCACCCAACTCATTTTGTGCTGTCATATTGGAAATTGTAATTACAGTTTAGTTTGCAGAATGTTGCTGCGGAAAAGCTTTGAAATGATAAGCATGACATGTAATGGATTTTTTGGACTTACTTGTCTTTCGTTAAGGACTTGGATGATGGGTACGATGGCATCATCAGTTGGCATTGGTAGTAGAGCACATCTATTGCTATGTGCTTTTGTTTCAATCATCTTTGCAAATGTCTTCTGATGTGTTTTAGACCTGTAGTATGAAATTCTTCTAGTAATAGGTAGTTGGAAAAACGATATTTTTTTTGTACCAAAAGACAAGTGAAGTACCAAATTTTCAGCATAGTTTCTTCCTGAAGCGGTGGATCAATAAGAAATACAGAACCATACTTGGACTGGAGATTCAGTGCTGCAAATTGTATGTGTTATAGATGTGAGAGAACAATTTTTGTAGACAATACTATTGTGAAGGCAGAATAAAAAATACAATACTTACTATAGTAAGCAGTGACTTTGATGTGTAATGCTGCAACAACTGGAAATGCTTCTATTTGCTCTGCTATAGCAGATCTCTCGGATGTTGCAAACGTTTCCCAAAGAGTCAAAGTAATAGCTTCAGATCTGTGTAGTAAATTTAGTTATTATTAATCAATACATGGAGTTTTGTATTTAGTGATAATTTTCGTTTAAGGAAGATTTATAGCAGACATACCTTTCATTGACAATGACTATGTCTCTAGCAGTAGTTGGACCATTATTTCCATTTGCTGCTCTTACCGGTGTCACATGTATTGCAATCCCCAGGACATCTACATATGTACATATGTATCAGTTTTTCATTTGTGCAGCTTTCTATTCATAAGAAATTTGAACATCAATAGAGGTCTTACCAATTTGTTGATTTTCTTCCATGTACTCATGAAATGAGCTGAAAGGAGTGAACTGGAAAACAGATAGCAACTGTGGTGGTGATAATTCATTCATTGCTTCAACAATGGTTGAGTTGTCAATTGTCCAAAAGCATTCGTTTGGCCGTGTAGCATAGGTGACATTGGCAGGTTTCACTTTTGCATTTGAAATATAGTATCTTTTATATAGCTGAAAATGATGCTGGAAAAAAGTGATATCTGAACCAAATAGTAATGCCCGTATTTTGTTTGCCTGTAATCAAAATTCTAATCAGCTATTCATTCCATATGTTGCTATTCATAATATAAAAATTGCTTTATAGTAAAACATAGTTTTGAAAAAATTTGACTGAGTCATCAGTTTCAGAAATTGAAATTATAGCAGAAAATCATAACACAATCAAAAATTATATGTTTATAATATTTGCTTCCAGTTGAGAATAGATTTGAAAAGATTCATCAACATGCTGAAATTCAGATTGTTCAAACAATGAACATTGTATGATTGAACTGGGGTTAGCTATGGACAGAGTTTTTCAGGGTTTCACCAGTTCTCATGTTGATATAAGTTTTGTTTTTAAGAGAGCTTTTCTTACAAGAAAGAATGGCTCAATTACAAGACGTTCAATCAAAAAGTTTATGTCTAACAAGAATGATGAAATCAGCAACTGATCATATGAAACGATACTTTAAAGACAGCATGACTCTTTTTACATATTCCTATTTTATTCATACAGCAGACTTGCCGAAAAAGTCAGACAAAAAAATGGTACATACTTGTCAGTGGATTTGCGCGAGGTAAAGATTATTCCATGTTGCTCCTTCAAGATAGCATGGCTATTACAGATAATATGGATGCAAGTATACAACTTCATTCAGATATACCGCAGAAAATAGGAAAAATTGACTTCAGGAAAAACAAGGCTTGCTAGTTACTGTCCAGCTGTGGTCATGAAAGTACTGTTGTTGGGTGCAAAGTTTGATATTTTAGTTACTGTGGAGACCTTTCTGTTATTAGAATCAATTTATCTTCTTAATGATATCCTGGAGAATCAGATGTAGTCTTGCCTAAATGTTCCTATTATTTATAGACATTTGAGGGGTTTTTCTATGTCAGTTTCGTTGGCCTAAGAGAAACTGAAGTCGCTTTATTTGGAGAATAATGTTTTTTTGGCTAAAATGCATTCATAAGGTTGAAGTAGCAGATTGAAAGTGACAGTGTCAGGTGACGTAAACGAAGGGAAAAATTAGGGTAGAATTTTTTAAAAAGCCAAGGTAAACCATCAAGATTTCTGTGAGGTGACGTAGAAAAAGTTAGAAGAATAGACGGGCAAAGAATAGACATGAACAACATAGAAATAAACAACTTAATGTAGACATAGCCTGAAAAGCATCAAAAATGTGTTGAGGAAAAACAAGTGTTGTGAATTAGTTTCTACCCGTGGACCTGATGTAGTCAAAGCTTCAAACTATGCAATTTTTGTGCAAAGTTTCATGTTGTAGTCCTTCTGATGTCATGAGCAGTAGTAACATGATGATCATGATGTTTTCAGATAGTACATTTCAGACCATATTTGAAAGAATAGTATAGTGCAAAACACACTCAAAAAAGGTTAAAGCTCAGCATTTAGTGCCATTAGTTGATCTTCAAGAGTGAAAATGTTTTTGTAACGTTGAAGTAAAGGTAAACCATCAAACTTTGTGTCAAGGTTGCACAAAGAAAGTCAGAAGAACAAATCTACAGCTTACTGTACACATACGGCAGCAAAATATAAAAAAATGACTTCAGGAAAAACAAGGTTTGGAAATTGCTTTCTACCTGTGGTCATGATGTATTCAAGGCTTCAAACAGGTCATTTTGTGTGTGCAGCTGGATGTTGTAGTCACTCTAATGTTATTAGTAACATTAACATGATTGCGATGGTTTTTTTGGAGGGATTTTTCTTATTTCAATGAATGTCTTTATATGGTGTTCCCTATAATCTCTTGTACAATAAAATGTAGGCTTTGTTATGTGAGATCCGGTGTGGTGATTCTATTTAGATGCTATGAGGAGGTACATCATCTCTGAACTGTCTGGAATTTTAGCTTGACTTTCTGACCTGAAGACAAACTAAATATGCTGTATTTGAGGTCACAGTTGAAAATTAAAGATGCAAATGTGGACTGAGAAAAAGAATGGAAAGCTTGTGGGGAAAAATTTTGAAAAGCCACTGTTAATGATGGAACTTTCTGTGAAGCTTGCATAGAGAAATTGAGAAGAAGAAATAAGAAAGCGAAACAAATAAACATGATTTTGAGGAATATCTATTCAGTAAACCTATAAAAACGAAATAGTCCTATTTGATGACAGAACAGGTTTTAAATAGAAATACTAAATATTATCATCCTCTGAATGAGTATAATCGTTCAATTTCTGAGATTTATACATTATGAGTTTTAGCTGTGGCATTAGTTCATCTTTAAGACTAATGCATCTTATTCTAACATGCATTTGTAAGGTTGAATTGGGAAACTAAAGCTGCAACTGTGGGCTGGTAAAACAAATGAGCTAAATGGGGAGAATTTCTTTGAAAAGATAAGGTAAACTATGAAGCTTTTTCTCCAGCTTGTACAGATACAATCAGAAGCAAAAACAGCAAAGCAATAGAAATGAACATCACCATCATCAATATCTACTTAATGAACTTATAGAAAGAAAATAGTCCAAGCTGATCAAAGAGTAGCTGCCAAACAGATATAGCAACTATGAAGATGTTTTGCTTCAACATATTTGTATCTAACTATAGATCATACATAAACTGCTTTGTAGTAAAAGCTTATTTTCAATTATTTAGTGAGTTATAAGTTGCATAGGAAATTGAAGTTTAGAGTAAATTGACTACTTACTTCTTCATCGACAAGAGCAAGCCTTTGGTAGCGATTTTGTTTTGATCTTTTAGAAGATAAAAGTGGCCGGGTTTTCTCAATTACTTGAACAAGGGCAGTCCAATTCTTTTCCCCAGCAGCAATTTCTAAAATCTGCTTTGTTTGTCGCTCCATGTTCCTACATATAGGAAAGTGGTAGAATAATCTGATAAATAACAATTTACAAAATAAACATATGCTGATCATAACAGAATGAATAAGGCAGATACAAACAGGAAGCATACATAAATCAGTAATTGTACCTGTTTCTTGTGTTGCAGGCAAAAAAAAATCTCGCCATCCAAAAACTAACTTGCAGATTTCATTTAACATTTGTACACATTTTGTTCTTTACAAATGCTAGTTGAAAATCTAGTATATCAAAATTTACTTAGAACAGCTTTCCAAACACTTGAAGTATGACAAGTAATCATGCTTTAATAAAATCTGTAAGATGAATTGTGAGAATAAGAAAATGAATTTGGTATACACAAAACTTCAGGATATACAATGTTTTTGGTGTAAGCATCTATGTTACAATCAACAAAAGCAAGCCGAATTAAAATTTTGATGTGTTTACTACTTTTAGCTCTAGATAAAGCAACATATAGTTGCCCGTGTGAGAACACTAGCTCACGTAGATAAATACCAACAAAGTCTAAAGTTTGCCCTTGAGCTTTGTTGATTGTCATTGCAAAACAAATTCGGAGAGGGAATTGTATCCTTTGGAAAGGAATTGGAGATATCTGATCACTGGACACTACAAACTTGATTCTATGAACAAATACTTGTTTGCCAATGTGCTCGCCTGCTGCAATTACTGCATCTATAACATGATCTTTTAAATCACGACACACTAATCTTGTTAAATTGCATAAACCTTCAGCTGGATCAATATTGCGTAACAAAATAACAGGACAATTGTACTTCAGCCTCAATCTATGAGGCGGAAAACCATTGGGAATCAATGTGTTCAGCAAATCTTCATAGAAATTTTGTTCACCATCATTTGTAGCTTCATCACGACTAAAATAGTCCATAGCATTGCCTGGGAATTTCTCAATCAACATTGCATTGATATCATCAACATATTCATTCTTTGTAGTCAAGATTGCTTTGTTGATTTCACATTTATTGCTGAACAAACACCAGTCTTCAAAATTTCCATATACAATGTCTATTAGTCGAGACATTGATTCTTCTTCAGATGTGTAAGGTAGCAGCAAGGCATGAGGAATTTTCAGTTCATCTGTTGTGTTAGTTGCTTCTTCACCATTCCCAATACATAACAAGTATGCTGCAAAGTCTAGATCTGATTGTGCACGCATATTTTCAGTCAACTGAATCTTTGTTAAAGCTGACCAAATATTGGAATATACTAAGCTTGTTGTTAAACAATCTTGCTTGCTACCTTTTGGTACGATCGAAAGTATTTGTCTAAAATCACCACAAAAAACCATTACTTTTCCACCAAAATGATAGGATGATTCCATCAAATCTTGCAAAAGTCTATCAACTGCCTCGATGGATAATCTGTGTGCCATGGGGGCCTCATCCCAGATAATTAATTTTGCATCTGCAATTAATTTACCAGCTGAACTTTGCTTGCTAACATTGCAAACGTATTTGTCATAGATATCAAGTGGAATCTTGAACCGTGAATGAGCTGTTCGTCCACCAGGCAATAATGTTGTAGCAACACCTGAGCTTGCATTTGCCAATGCTACATAACGTTTTGATCTCATTTCTGCAAGCAGCATACGGTACAAGAATGTTTTACCTGTTCCACCAGGGCCATCTATGAAAAATAGACCAGGCTGGTTGTTGTAGACTTTTTCTTTAATCATTTCAAATGCTGTCCTTTGTTGGGTGTTTAATTTTGCAGCTGCTTCTAAATCTTTTGCACTTACCTCAAGATGTCTCTCAGATAATGCCTCTCTTGACTCTACATTGTCCATATCGAAGTTTACAAATTTGGGCACTAAACCATACATGTTGATATTTTTTCCCGTGGCCTCCAAAATTCTGTTAATATGCTCTAGAGTTTCGACATCAATCTGCTCATCAGTAGCAAACTTTAGCCTTCGAAAATCCTCTTGCATTAGCTCTCTGAATTTTATCCATAAAGCACGAGGATTATTGGGTGGTAGATATACTAAAATTGTAGCAAAAAGTCGCCTTAGGCTGTATGGCATGTGGAATAGAGAAGCCTCTTGCAAACATTGTTCTTGAGCATCATTTGTGGCAAATAAACCTCTTAAAACTGCAGCCTCACGAAATGTACTAACATAATTGCCATCAATCGTTTTTAAGTCATCATATGATGTAGGACCTCTAACATGCAATAATAACAGCCGTAAAAAGTACCTTTCACCTTCTATTGGATTTGCAAGAACAATCCTGCCAATAACATGTCTTTGTTCTCTCCTTTTCCATTTTCGTTCACCTTGAAGCCAAACAAAATGTTCAGAGAATTCTTTGTAGGTGTGTTGTTCTTTTTGCACTGATTCATCACATTTATTGATCGTGAAAAATTCTGCCAGCATCATTTTCTTCAGAAATGCATTACTCAAAACAGTTCGTAAGTCAGCATGTTCTTCAAAGCTCATGCTCTGATAATTCTCCAAATGTAGTTGTAGATGTATAACAGCCGGCTGTATTACATTGAGAGGAAATCGAAAAATACTCCACATTGCTTTAGGTGGTGAAACCCATCTCCCTGTTTAGAATTCCTTGATTTCATCTACAGCTGATGTTATGTCATCACCATTTAGTTGGAAGTGGATACGGTCATATCCATTGTAGATGTACTTATAAATATACTTCACAGCAGTGATTGTGGAGCAGATTTCCACGTGATGTGACAATTGAACTTTGCTAATAAGTATAGATTATGTGGCACAACCCATCTATTGTCAAGTAAGTGGCCACGAACCTGAACTTGAACTCCATCATTCCGCCTTCGATATAGAGGATATGAATTCAGTTGGTGTGTTGTATGCTCAGCCCAAGCTTGAGGATAATGATTTTTACAGCTGCCATCACTCTTCATACAAACATTTGAAGGCTTCCATTTACCACACGGACCATGCATCATATGCTTCTTCACAGCTTCAAATAGGAATGGATATTTTCCTTGATCAGGTAGTTCAGCTGAGACTATTTTGTCATAGGCATCTACTGAATAAATCTTTGCACTTGGCTTTAAGAGGAGTAAAAAATGGGCATGCGGTAGACCTCTTTTTTGGAATTCCACCACATAAGTATAAGCAGCAATTTCCCCAAAAATGTGCCTTTTAAACAGCTCATTCTTTAATTCTTGTAATTTTACCCGAAAAACTCGAGCAATAAGATCGGGTCTATTTTCAACTGCATCAGTTTTCAGCATACATTCCTCAACTTCAGGCTAGGATGGATTGCAAGTTATTGTTAAAAAAAGGTCCGATTTTCCAAATCTTTCAACTACTGTCATTGCATCAACATACCTTCATCTCATATCTCGTGGCCCACCAATAAAAGATACAGGTAGAATGATTCGTTGACCAACTTTGATCCTCCACTCTATCCGTGCATAACACTGTCTATGATTCCATGTAATTGTTCTCTACGTAGATCTTTCTGCTTGCTTCTATAAAAATTCAGCCGTTGTGTCTCAATCTTCACATATATATCAACTACGTATTGCTGCAACAATCTTCCACTATGCAACAAAATGGAACTGCTATCGTGTCGCATTTGGAATTTGTAAGCATAATATTCTCTCATTGAAACATAATCTGCTTTATTTCTGCCCTTAACTAAATCTGCATACATATTGTAGCATTTTATATGTTAAGTAAGATGAAAATAGCTGCAGATAGAATTTTAGAAAGAAAGTTAAAAAGTAGTTGTTTAATTTACTTGTTTCCTCCCGACAAAACAGCTCTTCAACAGTTGACACTCCTTTTGGATAAAAAATGTTAGGCTGTTGTTGTTGTTTCTGTACTCCTAATCTGATATGACATTTCTGAGCTTTTTTTATGCCTTCATGCCATCCAGTTTCACCAAAAGGATGCAGTAATGGATACTGCAATGGATTATAACAACCATAGTAATATTGAATCCGATGACTTCTTCTTTCTCTAGTGTAAACACGAATGTCTCTTTTAGATGATCCCTCAGATTCAGCATTCTCAACCCATAACGCTGCAACCTGAGAAACAGTTGGCTTATTGAAGACACGTTGGTCGCTATCAGGATGCATTCTTAATGCTATTTCATATGGTTCAAGGCTCTGAATGCTTCTAAGATTTCGAAAAAAACAAGCGTATGGATTCTGATCCATAACTTTCATTAGTTTCACTATAATGTCTGCATTTACTTTGGTTATATACAGCCACACGATTTTTCAGCTCATGTTCGGTATCATGAAAATAAAGTTGCAAGAAACTGCCCTGGCCTTCAGCTGGTTCTAAATTGTTGAGGAAATGATATATTTGTCCTTGGACTTTGAAAATGTATGTACCACTGCTTTTATTTGCTAGCGTCTTATCATAACTAACACCCAACGAAGTGAATGCAAATATATTATTGTATGTCCGCACAAGTCTCCGAAAAGCAGGACTCTCACTTGATTCGCCTAAAAATAAATCCTTTAAGACCATTGGCAGCTGATGTTCAGACAGTATAATTTGGCCTTGTAAGCAGCAAAGATATTTAGTTTCACCATGAAACTTCATAGCTTGACAATGTTGACAATAAGTTGCTGCAAGTAAGATATCAGGGCTGGCAGCAATAGAGTCCAGTAATCCTGTTCCTGCTTATCCTTTTTTACCTACTGAATGACATAGAGGAATTATATATATTCTGGAAGATAGTTTTTTATATACAATAGGAACAAACAGATGAACAAGCACAAGTCATGAATAACAAGTAAAACCAGCTTTTGTTTTTCTTTTCTAATTAGCAGGTATGCAGTGAAGAAAGATAGCTTCTCTTATTTCTATGTTGCCAGCCGTTGATGTCATGGTAATAGCATAATGTACTGCATAACACTCAGGTCATTGCAAACAGAACTATTTGTTTGTGCATGTGCTTTATTTGTAGACTCCAGCCACATCTTAGAAGGAAAGGACAAGATCATTTCGATTCAGACAATCAATTTCTGCTCAAACCTATACTTATTTCATGTGTTATTCTTTAGGAACATATTTTTTTGTTTTTCTGCTGTTATGTGTGCTTTTCTAGGATGCTGGCTGACAATCATGTCACTGAAGCAATTGCAGATGTCTTTCAACAGCCTAATGCCTTAATAAGTCTCTAAGCTTGTTTTTGTTCAAGTTGCATTTCTGGAAGTGTTGTGATTTTTTTCATAGAAATTTATGCTGCTTGGTATCTTTGAAATTACAGGAATTTATGTACCAAGAGTTTTGATGCTCAGTAGTAAAAAATATAGAGATTTGCTAGCACCTTGGACGAGTATCATGATTATAAAGGTCATCTAAAATGAGGGTTTGTAAAGTGATTGTTGACGTTTGTTGTGCACCATAGTTCATCTGCATTACTTATTAGAAGGCTTTATTTGTTTCTTTTGGCAAATTGATGTAATGGTTCTTTGCCTGGTTAAAGCTAGACAAAGCTGTATTTACAAGTTTCGAATTAAAAACAGAAAGCGAGATGAATTGAGTAGAATACATCATAATGAGGTATTTATAGAAGTTGGCTGAAGCTCTAACGGCCAACTGATAGCAGACATAGATAGGTTTTGGTCAATATGCTGCAGTTCTAGAGTGCAGCCAAATCTTACACAACCTGAAGAAGGCCATTCTCCATGAGGAGGTAATGTTCTCGCACAGCATTTGTGATTTTAGATTTGAAAATATATCTGGTCACATACGTTTTCAATGGTAACATTTTGTTGTCATAAGATTGTGTAGGCCAGGGGGACGTTGGTAAAATGGTTTGTACATAAATCCAAAGGAACATTAAACAAGCAACAATTGTAGAAGCTCTATGTAGTCTACGCGGAAAGAAAGAAAAAGGAAACTCTGGGATAATGTTGGATGACGAACATGAAGAGAAGTCAGAAAACCTTTACAAAAGAAGCATTTGCCAAAGGCCTGATAAGAGGGTGATCTGGAAGAAATTATCATCCACTGTCATCATTGGTTAAACAACCCAGGACAGAGCTTTCTCTAACTTTGTGTGTAAACAATCACAGTGATATCAGTTGTGCGAACAGTTAATAACATTCAAAATGTGGTTCATGCCTAAACTACACAACTGATATACTGAGAACGAATAGAAATTATCGCTGGAAAGAAACCAAGCATTGCCAGAGATGTGAAGTACAATGGTACAAAATATAATGGAATGCAAGACTCCAAGTTTAAGGAAATAGCTACATGACTTCTCATCACTTATGTCCAACATGCATCAATAGCCTGCATTGTAAGCTGGGAAACAAATTTTCACTTGGGAAAAGATCTTGCTGTAATGAAAAGCTATGCAATTATTTATTCAATCGTGCACAGCAAACAAATAATGCAAAATGATTGCGAATTGACGGAATGCCTATTTATATAAGTAGGCTGTATCAGATAGGCAAATTAGCTACACTGCGGAAGACCATATACAATTCCAATAGCACTAAAGCTCTTTTATGAGCTTAAATGAAGAGTTCATGTAAACATCAGCTTTTCTGCAGATCAAATGCAGGGTGGTTTCTGTTTTCATATCTCGCTAAAAAATTAAAACAGTTGCAACAGAGACTTATTTCAAGATAATGTTAAGGCTACATCTCCTAAAACCATGAGCAGTTCCATTCGATTTGACACACACAAAAACAGATGGAGATCACAATGCTTACCTTTTCTGTTTCTTCTTCGAGAGCTTATAACTTTGGTATGCAATCTACTGTCTTCACATACAATATATCCAGTATTAGCTAGTCCTTCATCAACAGTCTTCTGAGATGGCTCACCTGAAGAGTAGCAGGGGGAAAAAATTGGGAAATCAATGCATGCCACAGATTTTGCTCTATAACAAGGACCAGAGTAATAGTAGTCCTAACCTGCTTCATATATGCTGAAGCTACCGATAATGTCTTTCATTTTTAAACAAAGATATGGTTCATCAGCACATGGTTATCCAGCTACATAGACATACATTTAGTAAAACATGTATCAATTTTCTGCAATCATCAAAACCACATGAAATACAAGAAACCAAGGTGTGAAGCTCACTTCACATGAGAGGGTCACAGAAAAATTCTGAAAATTTACACAATGTTTGAAATGAGAGTACCTTGGGACATTTTGGCCTCTGCTAACATCTCTATAGGCAGTTTAATGACTGCTTGACTACACCCTGTAGTCATGGTTGGTTCCACAATTTTTTCACAGCCAATTTTACATATCATTGGCCCATAAGCATTGTATATTTGATTATAATGCACAGTAGTTGAGCCCTCGTCAGATTCATTCTCTTGATTATGTTGCCAATCATCCATACTCTTCATAACATTCGTAACCAAATTCTTTTTCTTTTTTTGCGCATATGCTTCCCTTCTTTTCTGAAGTCGTTCCAACTTAACACTTTCACTAATCTCTTTTTTTTCCCCCAAGGTCATCACAACCTTCTCTTCAGCAGGCACATTTGGATATTTTTTGGGAATAGTTTTTCTCTTCTCTGTTCCTCTCTTTATATCTGGCCGTCTCATGATGCTATCTTTCTGATACTTTACACTGCTGCCGTCCATGACACATATGTGTAACTATGCTATATGTAAGCTTTGTTTGTGCATGAAATACTCATAACCTTCATACATTTCTTAAACCACTACACTTCCCGTGCTAGTTTCTAACATACTAATCATAGCATAGCAGGAGAAGAAAAACTACAAGCATAAAGCAATAGAAAACCAAGACAGGAAATCATGTTATGCGTAGCATGACTGGAGGTACATGACAATGAGAATGTGTAGAAGAGAAATATGAAATGATGACACACATGCATCGTCAATCCAATTGCAGACGAATCTGCAGAATGCATCACCGAACCGAAATAGGTGGTCTGGAAGAGGACCATTTTGTTGAATTTTCAGAAGAAGGCACCTGGTTTCATGCAGGATGAAGCGGCAAAAAACAAACAAAGAATAGTCAGGCCAATGAATGAGCAATTTGAAATAGAGTCAGCAAAACAGCAAGCAGAATGACGAAGCAACCAATTAGAAAGCAAAGAATCAGTGCGATTATAAAAATAAAAGTTGCATAGAAAATTCATAAAATACTCACACCAATATTACAGCAAGTTAAAGTAGACTAAGCAAACAGCAAGGTGAATGCCTGGCAGCAGTAAAAGCACAGTCAAAAATTGATGACAGAGAAAACAAATCCTGAAGAAGAATGAGGTGAAAGGAGTCTGAGAAGTGAGAATAATCAGTTCAATTAACAGCTGTCAAACCTTAGCATTCACAGCAGGAGCTGGGCATCCTAAACAGACAGCTCTTCCTTGAGGTACTGGCAGCTGCTGGGAGGGGGAACAAATAATCCAACGGTAAAGCACAAAGGCAATGTGCTGGAAAGACACCTTTACCCCACAACCAAGCATGGTTCCTCAGAAATTTCCCAAGTCCCTGTTTTCTGTCATGTGTGTAGTTCCAGAGAAAAGACAATTATATCCCCCCCAAGCAAGCATGTTCAAGAAAAGCTTGCTCATAAAATCTGGCAGCTACCTCTTATCAGTAATGATAATGAATATACCAAAAAAGCATTTTGAAGAGGAGTTTGCTTACAACTTCAACCAGCTCCCTCTTATAAGTATTGTGCTAGGAGATAAGATGCGCTTTGCGCAAGGCGGCGCCTGTGAGTTAGTGTATTTGTGATTTCAACATTTGCCTTTGATATGTTTGTATATCGAGATTACACATGTAGTGTTTGTAGTTTTTCGAGATGGAGGTTACACATCTACTTAAAGCACATATATGGCTTTGCCTATACATAGATAGCAAAAGGACAAGAAAATCAAACATCCCCTTCATTGTCCAGAAATGACTGGTTACACGAGAAGCTCTCTTGATTACAATTCCATTTACATACCCTAATGGATTTAAGTTCAAGAGAGGGAAATAACCAAAATATGGAGTACTTCCTCCATTTACAAGTGCATCAATGGATTCCTTAACTAACATCATAACTCTATGATAAGCAAAATACGGAGTATTTCCTCCATTTACAATGTTAATAAGAAATTTACAAATCTTAAGCCTATGGAAACAAAAAACTCCATTGATTAGAAGGAGTGACAAAAGATCCCATTTTCTACAGCATTGATAGATAGCTATCAGGGGTAAAGGGCATGCTGCTCTTCGTAATGAGGCAGAAACACCCAGTAGTTGAATTTGATCACGCTTCAAAAAGGACTTCCTCTGCCGAGAATAATCAGCTCTAGGATCACTGCATCCACATTAATCATTAAGGCCTTTATGTAGTCGGCAACCAAACTTTCCCAGCATAAACCACCCCAAAGGAAGTTGAGGTGGTGAGCAAAGCTGGTCATAGTCCATTCACTTCTAAACCCTTTATGACTTACTACTTTGACCATAAGAATCAGTAAATACTTACCCTTATACCATATTGCAAGACATGAAAGGCAAAGCAGCCCTAACTCCAGCAGGCTACGGCCTAACTCAAATTCACATGCAAGGCAAGCCAACCCTAACATCGGCAAGTTGGAGCCTATAATACGACAACCAGCCCTAACATCAGTAGGCTGGGGCCAACATCATGATAATAACAACAAATATCCCATACCTGATATTTCCGCTTGTATGTTGTGTAAGGCAGATCAGACATATACAGCTTACCTCTCTTCATGTATAATGCGTTGAGGTGAGCCATATCCCACGCAGCCTTTTGCCAGTCAAGCCAGCGAGCAGAGGCTTTGGTATTCTTGGGGACCTTATATGCTGGTGTCTTGTGTTCCGTTCCATAGAGAAAATCTTTCTTATTGATATATGTATATACGCTCCTTCAAGGTGATACTTAAATATTTTGCGAAATGGCCGATAGAGTTCGAAGATTGTTTTGAAACTGGGCCTGTCAATATGAACAAACTGATAAAGGCACACAATATATAAAATTCTCTTCAGCAAAAATTAACCAAAAGATAGACTCAATCCTGTAGTTCAATTCGTAAACTACCGGATCTCAAGCATAAGTTAGATTTAAATATACATTGGTGCAGCATACCATGTTTTCTAAATCATAGAACATTTTGTAGGCTAAAACTGGATTTTGTTATTCCGTTGGTGAGAAAACTTACCATTAGTGAAAGCCAGCTCATCTCGCTAACCTTTTCCATTGGCATTGCTAATTGTAGCCTTGCATGAACTACATACACCTAAAAGGAGTAGAGGCATTTTGTGAATGAACTTTTGTAAAGCGAAATATAAAGGCAGACAAAAAGAAATGGAGAACAAAACTTTACCATATAAGATGGTCAATCCTGAAGACCATAAAAAATATGTGTTGCATAGATTATTGTGGCACTACGTTCTTGCCATTCCTTCTTCAAAAATTTCATGAGGTTGGCCCTCGCAGGAACATTTAGGTCAACCGTTATCTCATCTAGAAGAAGAACCTAGATAAACAGAGGGTCTAACTGATGTTAGGAAAAAGATGATGGTTATATTAGCCTTAGGTGTTAAATGGATTACAAATTACACCTTCAACTTAATTCTCATGCTGAAGTCAATCATACCTTGAATGGCTTAAGTAGACCCATACATATTTGTACTCTTCTTGTCTGACCATCAGACACCTTGTGCATTCACCATGACAGATCAACACCTAAGACCTATTTTATGAAAGAAAATAAGTAAGACTTTAATAGCCATATCAATAAGATGTCAACAAAGATGAACTCTTATTGAGGGGAAAAAAAAGGTCAACATGAGTCCTTATTGTTAAGAAAATATGACTAAAGTAGCAATGGCTCTGTTGTGAATTTTTACGAAATGAAAAGGTCATTTTATTTGTTTATCCAATTATCATCAGTAGCAGTCGAAATTTTAGTTTTGCTGAACATGAAAATTAAGAATTCCATGAGTCGTGTGAAAGTCAGCACAAAAATGAAAGACTATTCGAGAGAAACTTCAGAAAGGGAAAAAGGAGCCAACAATTCACTGAGCAGCGAGTATCAACACATTAACTATCTAAATCCAATAGTAAATTAGAATTAAGAATGTTTGAGATCTTATCAGCATATCCCTCTGGATACAGACTGAAAACACAGATCTAAAAGTTTTTATTGAATCCCTTTGTATTTCTCAGGTGACTGAAAAAAACACTGCTATAATTTTGATTGATAGGTTGGGACCCTCCACAGTCCTCCTAAAGTTTTTCTGAGGCATTTGACAGTTACTTGTTGTATCTATTTAAGCACCATTCTTGAGAAGCACAAGTGGAAGCATATGCAATGACTGGACTTGTACAAGGAATAAAGAACAAGAAGAAAATACAGAGGTAAAAATGAAAGCTCCAACAAGTTTGAATGCAATACAAGTTACAGATAAAAAGAGAAAAAATCCAAAAGATATCAATAGCATTCAGGTTTGATGCAAGTTTTTTGCACCGAGTACAGTGAACAAACATGCATGTTGACGCAACACAAACAGTTCACATCCTTAACCAAAAGAAGCACAGTGCACAGAGGCACGAGAAAGATAAACAAACTCAATTATTTGATCCATAGCCTTAAGGATATAATAATCTAAATTGTAACACCAAACCTTAATGAATTTATCTCGTCTTTGGGGATCAACACCAGCCACACCGAATATTACTTTCTCAGCAGAAACATCCATATCAATGGAAATTTCAAATCCAGCAAATGCAACTTCTCTTCTCCACTGCACAAAATAATAATAAAATTATGGTTTGAGTACCTTCTCTTCTACGTGCATTATTACTTGCAAAATAGAATCGACAACGATCACTACTGAGTACCTCAAAATATTATCCCAAGACAGTTTACAACCCTTAATGAGGAGATTTATACAGTCGAGAATTAAAAATTGCAACTTTATCACAATCAACCCCACATAAAAAGAACTTCAACTTAATCAAAATCCAACCGTGTTTGGGAAAAATCTAAACAACAGAGTATGGATCCTCCTTACTATTTGGCAATCTGTAACATTGTTTGTCACAGACAATCCCACTAATATTATCAATGAAAACTACACATTGAAAGAAAGAACAAAAGGATAATAAAGGAAAGAAACCTCTCCACCAAGATAACAAATGTCTCCAGAAACAGTCAAGGCAGTGTCATGAACCTTTTAATAAATTGAGAAACAATTTACCTAAAGATCAAGAAACAAAGCTAAAATTGATAATCCTAAGAATCAACAAAGAAAGGCAGGGAATCTACAATTACTGAAGCATTAAAACCCCAAAAGATGGCCAAATACATACAAGAATAAAAAATCTGAAAACCAGTCCAACAAAGTTCATAACAATGCCCTCAATCTAATCGTAAGAGGAGAAAAAAAATTTAAAAATTATAGTGTTCAAAGCAGCGAAGAAACAAAGCAAGAACAGAGAAAACAGAGGCTGAAGGAGGCTCAGGTGAGAAAATTCTAAGAAGTGAAAAGTATAACTTGAATGAACACCTGTGAAACTTTGAAACACTGATACGTTGTTACTTTGTACAGAAAAGATTGATCATGTCAAATAATGTAGGATTCAATAATACATCCGAAATCACTAAAATGTTCCCTAATTAACATAACAACATAGATATAGTAATATAGCATTAACAGGTTATTTGATTATAACTGCAAAAATCAAGAAGTATAGGAAAAGAAACTTACAGCAGTTATACATAAGGTAGCAAAGGCAGCAAAAATGACCCAGAATACTCGAGAACAGTTAAAGAAACTCTGGACTTTCTGAAGGCATAAAAACCACACTGTGAGGAAAAGTGAGGTCAAAAAATTGTGAGGAGCGAAAAACAGTCAATACTGGCAAGCAAACCAATTCAGAATTTGAATATTGATGCCTCAAATTCAAAACCAACTAGCATAAACACCAAAGGCACAACATTAAAATTGAAGAGGGTTTAGAAGCTCCCCTTTGAAAATGAAGACCATTGCTAGAGCAACGGTAAAAAAAGAAAGCTGAAAACGATGATTTTTCTATCTTTGCTTTGTGGTGGAGGAACAGGGTGAAGTATCTGGTGGATCAACAGCTTGAATAGCTTTCAGCACCAGCAGCCGGCCGTAGCTTGTTGCCGCCGATGGGCCAGGCGTGAATAGTACGAAGTAAAAAATATAGGAAATATGTTCGACAATATCATTGTCTGAAGCACCCCCTTTGGCAGTTGACCGACAAATCATCTGGAGGAGCTCTGTGAATCTACCATGAAATCTGTCGTCTTCCAGTTCAGCTCAGACCACCGGACACCCGATCTGTCATCCAATGATCGATCGGAGCATAGAAGCCCATATCGAAAAATCAGTTGAACCTCCTGTCGCTATCATCTGTTGCCTCTTCTGCTGAGAAGAGGATTTCAATCGGTGAAGCTTCGGCCTCTCTTCGCGAATGAGGTGAAAGAAGTCTGAGAAGTGAGAATTGTCCAACTCCATCCTAACCAGGCAGGTTCTCCCATCTTAAATAGGCGCGTCCTGAATCTGCTGAAGGAAGCAGAAGTGCTGACAAATTTCCGCAGCTGCCTCTTTTACATCATGTGTGGCTGTACAGCGAAAAGACGATTTTACCCCTCCAAGCAAGCATGTTGAAGAGGAGCTTGCTCACAAAATCTGCCAACTCCCCCTTATAAGTAATGTATAGATATATATATATGTTAATTAGGCTATTGAATTAATTCCTATATAATAAAAAAAATTCAATTGAATTCATAATTATAACTATTCGATAATTCAACTAATTTTTTTATATTTGAAAAATATAGTATATAAATGAATATATGTAGTATGTATAAAAATATGTAGAGTGTGAAAATATGTGTAGTATGTATAAAAATATGTGTAATATATATAAATATATATAGTATGTTAAAATGTGTATAGTATGTGTAAATATGTGTTGTATGCAAAAAGTGTATAGTGTGTGTAAATATATACTCTGTGAAAATATGTATAATATGTGTGTAAGATCTAGGTTAGATACGTGGTGTTCTAGTGTGTTGGAACACTAGGTGTGACACCGATAATAAAAGCAGTAATGGACAATAATAAAATGCGGAAAGTAAAGAGACAGAAGATTGGTAACGCAGTTCCGCAATCTGCCTACGTCTGCGGGGCCACGCCCAGATAAAACAATCCACTAAATTCACAAGTTACAAGACACTCGGTCTGACACAAAGTAAGACTCCCTCTTATCTTTGACGCCGCCTCTTCCTAACTCCACAGTGAACGGATTGTGCGAGCTCCCTCGACTTGTGTTGATTCCTCCCGGAATCTGTGGTTAACGCAAGATCCCCTTGCCCACAATGAAGACAAGATCCCCTTGTCAATGGTGACTCCTCCCGGAATCCGTGGTTGATACAAGATCCCCTTGCCCACGTTTGAACTCTCCCGAGCTCCTTAACAACCTCCTCCCGAGGTTGGATTATAATAAAAAATACAAGGATGGCATATTAAAAAATAATGCATTAAGATACTTAAACTAACACACTTTGATCAAAAACCTTCAACAAAGAAGTGTGTTCACAGTCTTGTAAAAGAGCGAAAGAATAATGAAACCTCCACACGATTCAAACAATTTGCACGTCTTGCACACACCAAAACCGTATGGTGTGGAAAGATCATATAGGCACACCAAATCTTCCCATGTTTATCTCCAAGATTATTTCGAAGTAAATCCCATAGAAAGATGGAAACCTTTGTGCCTTCCATGCTTATCTCTTCCAAAAATAGCTCTCCAATGATAACTTCCAAGAATACCAAGATAAGCCCAAAAATATCAAGATAGCATTAATCTCCAAAGCAATCTTCCTTGCATAGATTGATTTAATTTGATTTATGCTTCAAATAAGATCTTTCCTTATCTTGCCAAAAAATCAATGACAATTAAAATAAATGTCACTCCATGTGTGCATTAACAATCTCCCCCTTTGACATTTTTTTGGCAAAATCAAAACTCCCCATGTATGCTGAACCGGAAGCTCTGAGCTCCCCCTGAATAGGAACTAGGTAAAGAAACATCGCTACACAAGACATCGTGTATGACACAGCAAAAGACACTAAGATTCCCAGCATACATTGTTTTAGGGATTACGAAACAAAATCCAAATTACTCCCCCTTTTTGCCACAAACGGACAAAAGGGCACAAAAACAACAATAAAACATAACATATTGTCTTAAGCAATCATCAAAGAACAAAATATCAGAGTAATTAATCAGACTCCTCCTCATCATAAAGCACAAGGCCAACTGATTCTGCTAGTAGATGAATACCAGCAGCAGTTTCTGGAACATTATAATCTTTATCAGTATCAAACCCACCAGATTGGACGCTGGAAGGGACATGACTGTCAGTGACACCATCCGTGACACCAGGAGTGACATGAGAAGTGTTTTCACCAGAAACAACAAAAGAAACAAAAGTGTCCTTTGCAACAGCTTTCTCATCATAATCAAAATAAACATGTTCTTCAATGATAGGATTGCCTCGATCCATTTCAGACTCTGTAAAAATAGGAGATAAATTTTGAAGTATACCTGCAGTAACATCTGTAGTGACATCAGGTGGGACATCTGAAGATCCAGGGACATCATCAGCTGCAGTTTTAGCCTGGGCATCAAACTTCTTCTTCCTTTCAGCTGCGTCAGCTGCAACATCCTTAACAGCCTTTAAAGCAACCAGATCATCAAATATCAAAGAGACTTCCTTCCTTCTCTTCTCAATGTCAATTTGCTGAGCCATCAAGGATTTCAACTCATCCTCTAGCACCTTAATGGTGCGCGACAGCAAGATAGAGTTACCCAGCTCTTCTGTGTCAAAGACATCCTCTGAGATATCTTCCATGTCATTGACATGGTCTCCCTTTAGCAACTTGTAACTAATCCTGATTTCTTCCTTATTAGTTTTCAAAATCTCCCTTGCACGAATTATCGAATTTTATGAAGATAAAATTACATAAATCAAACAGGGAAACGGATAAGTTATCCTCTCATTTTTTTCAGTCAGCGTGCTTCACAATTTATTCAAACAAAAATTGCCCAACATCAAACTCAACAAAGTTTCTAATCTTAAACAGTAAAGTGGCCACTAACTTATTGACTCCAGTTCCATCAGACGTGGGTAGCCAATTTCTCATTGCAATCTTGTGCAGAATTGCATATTTAACAGACAACTGAGAGGCAGGAAAGTCTTTTTCTCTCGGTCATACCCGTCTGACACCCCCAGTGATATCAGTGATTATCATGCTATAATCAGGACTGAAATCTTCCACATTAGCCCAGTGGCTACCTAGATAGGTATTAATCACATCCGGAGAAAATTTAAACAGCTTACCCCTCACATATACATGACCACCATCGGGGTGTTCAATATCTTTCACAGTAGAGTCTAGATTGCAATAAAACTCTTGTACCACTCTCCTGACATAGGGCTTAATCCCCTTGATTGTCCTTCCTAAACCTTGGCTAATCAACTGATCAATTAATTTTTGACAATCTTTAAAGTCCCCTTCATGAATATTCCTCTCTCCCCAGATATTCCTCTTAGAGACTCTACTCCATAAATCAGCATTATATTCAGACTTAAAATCATCCAGATTGACCGAGAAATCTGATGACTTACTTGCGGCAGTAGGAGACTTTCCCTTTGACATTGCCTTTGAGCGAGTGACTCGCTGAGATTCTGAGACCGGAGTTCTCCTCTGGCGCTTTGCCCTTGGTGACTGAACTGGTTCTGGATCAGACAGGTTCTGAACATCATCATCGGAAGGATTATCGTCTCTGACATCTTCTTCTTTCTCACCCCAAACTTCATCTGAAGAATCTTCATCTACAATCCGAAAGCGCTTTCTCTGAGACTCCACAGTAACCTTGGATGCAACAGGTGCTTTAGGGGGTACAGCACTCATCTTGAATTGTCCACCACTCGATTGCCCAAATCTCGTTCTTACTCCTGATGGATCGACTGATTGAATGGGAGTGGCCATCTCTTCTTCTGAGGACAACTCAATCTCAGAACTTGAAGACTTCTCCTTAGAGTGAGAAGAACTTCCATCTCCACTTGCCGAACTAGGAGTGGCAGGAGTGACAATAACATGAGCTTCACCATCATCGACTGTTTCCTTCACTTTTCTGGTGCGTGATAAGGACTTTGCCTGAGACATCTTGAGATATTTTTATCACTTAACTCAATGGAACTCTCAGAAACTTCGATTATTTTTACTATGGTGAAAGCGGCTGATAAGAGTTCAATACTTTGAGTAGAGCAGACTCAGAAAATCAGAAACCCTTGAAATATCAAAGTAGGAAACTAAGGGCCGAAATTATTGTAGTCAGAGTTTGCGTATTTGAGGCCAACTCTTCAATTCCATAGATTCAACCAAAAATCCCCATAATTCCATGTGTCACTCGGGGTGCTGACGATCAAAATCCTCAAAACACGAAATCCACGGCTATAATGCCGCCTAACAGCGTGAAGCGGGAAACCTCAAAAGACAACATAGCTATTCTACAATATTTTTGTGTTTTTCATAATTTTTTATATTGTTATAAATACAAATACAATACAAAAGAAAAACTTACAACACTTGAAGAACCTCTTCATAAGACACAAAGGCCTAAGGCAGACCTTAGTTCTTCAAACCTTATTCCATCCAAAGCTTTGGTGAAAATATCAGCAATTTGTTTTTCAGTCATTATATGTTCCAAAGCAACAGTTTTATCCTCCACAAGAGATCTAATAAAATGATGTCGAATATCAATGTGCTTTGTCCGAGAATGCTGAATATGATTTTTAGAGATATTGATAGCACTCATATTATCACAGTAGAGTGTCATGACATCCTGTGTGACACCATAATCTTTCAGCATTTGCTTCATCCAGAGAAGTTGAGTACAACAACTGCCTGCTGCAATATATTCTGCCTCAGCAGTAGACAGAGAAATAGAGTTTTGCTTCTTGTTAAACCATGACACCAAATTATTTCCCAAATAGAAATATCCACCAGAAGTGCTCTTTTGATCATCTGAACTTCCAGCCCAGTAGTGTCACAATAACCAACTAAGTTGGTGTTTGTATCAAAAGAATATCAGATCCCATAGTCAGTTGTTCCACTAATGTACTTGAGAATTCGTTTGACTGACACCAGGTGTGACTCGCGAGGATTTGCCTGAAACCGGGCACATAAACCAACACTGAAGCAGATATCAGGACGACTAGCAGTTAGGTACAAAAGACTGCCAATCATACTTCTGTATAGACTTGCATCAATAGGAGTTCCCTTCTCATCTTTAGATATCTTCTCATGAGTTCCCATAGGTGTTCTTCTTGGACGAGTATTCTCCAATTCAAACTTCTTCAACAAATTCTTGGCATACTTACTTTGAGAGATAAAGATACCATCATTGTGTTGCTGAATTTGAAGTCCAAGAAAGTATGTGAGCTCTCCAACCATACGCATCTCAAATTCCTCAGTCATTTGAGCAACAAATTCATCCACCATCGCCTGTGACACTGAGCCAAACACTATGTCATCAACATATATTTTAGCAAGTAAAAACTGACCTTTAGCACGGCGAATTAAAAGGGTTTTATCTACTCCCCCTTGCTCATATCCCTTAGCCAACAAGTACTGCGTTAGTCGGTCATACCATGCCCGAGGAGCTTGTTTGAGTCCATATAAGGCCTTCTTCAATTTGTAGACAAACTCAGGATTATGAGGGTCTTCAAAACCCTTTGGTTGAACAACATAGACTTCCTTATTAAGAAGACCATTGAGGAAAGCACTTTTCACATCCATTTGATACAATTTGAATTTCAACACACATGCAATGGCTAGCAATAACCGAATAGACTCAAGTCTAGCAACTGGAGCAAATGTCTCATCAAAGTCAACTCCTTCAATTTGGGTGTATCCCTGAGCAACCAACCGAGCCTTGTTGCGAGTGATATTCCCATGCTCATCACTCTTGTTCTTGTATATCCACTTTGTGCCAATGACATTCACATTAGGTGGGCATGGAACTAGATCCCAAACTTGATTACGAGTAAATTGATCAAGTTCTTCTTGCATAGCACCAATCCAATATTCATCTAATAAGGCTTCTTTCACATTCTTAGGCTCAATAGATGATGTAAAACATGCCATTTGAATTATGTCTCTATAGTTCACTCTTGGCTTTTCTCTAGTCCGAACACCATCATTTAAATTTTCAATAACTTCAGTAGTACGATGATTCTTCTGAACACGAGTGGATGGCTGGCTGCGAGGTGAGAGGACATCTTCTACATTATTATCCTCGGTACTCTGAGCAGTGACACTGGAGGAAACACTGCTTGGAACACTGGAACTAACTTCATGTGAAGATTCTGGAACATCTTCATGACAAACAGCAGTTATTCCTAGAGAGTCATCGACTTGAACATTTACAGACTCCATGACAGTTCGAGTTCATTTATTATAAACTCGACAAGCTCGACTATTGACAGTATATCCAAGAAAAATAGCTTCATCACTCTTGCGATCAAGCTTTCCTTTATATTCCCTGTCATTCAACACATAACAAGTACTACTGAAAGGATGGAAACAGTTAACAGTTGGAGTTCTACCATTCCATATTTCATAGGGAGTCATTTCAGTTCCTCCACGAAGATATACACGATTTATAGTGTATCATGCTGTGTTCATTGCTTCAGCCCAGAATTTCTGTGGAACATTCTTTTTGTGTAATATGACGCGTGACATCTCTACTATAGTTCGATTTTTCCTTTCCACAACTCCGTTTTGCTGAGGAGTTTTAGGTGCAAAGAACTCATGACCAATTCCATGCTGATTACAGAAATCTGAGAAATCTGAGAAATCTGAGTTTTCAAACTCTCTTCCATGATCACTCCGAATTCGTACAATCTTCATGATAGCACAGCCCTTTTCACGCTGAAGCCTTGAAAGCATTAAATGTATCGGATTTGTCTCAAAGAAATTCAACCCATGTATATCGAGAAAAATCATCAACAGCCACATAGGCATACCGTTTGCCTCCAATACTTTCTACTGACATAGGCCCCATCAAATCCATATGAAACAGCTCTAGCACACGGGTTGTTCCTGGTGTCTAAGACTTGAGATGTGACACCTTTGTTTGTTTTCCAATCTGACATGGTTCACACACTCTATTTTCATCAAACTTTAGTAGGGGAATCCCACGGATAGCTCATTTAGTAACAATTTTCTGCAGCATCCGTATATTCATATGACCCAATTTTCGATGCCATAGAAGTGAATCTTCCATACTTGATCGAAAACATGTAGATGAGGCAGAGATGAGATAGCAATTATCCCTCGATCTTACTCCTTCCATGATGCATATGTTGTTTTGATCAATCACCTTGCAATTTTTCTTAGTGAAATTAACATCCAAATCTTGATCGCACAAATGACTGATACTGAGCAAATTTGCCTTGAGATCATCTACCAACAATACATTATCCAACTTTGGTAACTATGGCACATCTAGAGTACCTTTTCCAATGACACGAGCTGTGACACCATTGCCAAAAATTACTTTTCCCATACTTTCAGACACAACATTCTTCAAAAATTTGTCTTCACCAGTTATATGCCTGGAACATCCACTGTCGAAGTACCACTCATCAGTTGTGGTAGCCTTTAGTGAGGCATATGTGAAATTGCAGCTGAAATTAGGCTTCATCACCCAGTTCTGATGTGAATTTCTGCGAGAAGAAGACTTTCTAGCAGTACCTTGTTTTAATTCAGCAAGATAAATAAAGCATCTAGGGCGAATATGACCACGACGATTGCAATAATGACAAATAGGAATAAATCTGTTACCTCTTCCTTTAGGAGCATGATATGAATAATAAGGATTTATCCTTGTTGTATTCTTTGCAGTATCCACAGCAACTTGCTTTCCTTTGGATTTATTCACTGGTAGTGGCACTGATTGTGACACTGGTTGTGATACTGATTGTGACACTGTCTGTGACACCAAGCTTTCTCCTTTATACCCCAGTCCTGAGAGATCACCACTAGATTGACCAGTCTTAAGAATTTCATCCAGCTTGGGAGAACCTGAATTCAACATCTTGACACCTTTCTTTAGATGGTTCAATTCATTGGTCAAAAACTTTACTTCCTCTTGACTTACTCTCTTTTTGGTTCCCAAATCAGTATTAGATTGTTGAAGGTTGTCCCTTTCTTTTTGTAGATCTCCAATCTGCGTGTGAAGTTCCTGATTTACTTTAGTTAGTTCAGTCCATTTATCATGAAGAATCTTATATTCAACTAGGATATCTTCTTCTGTGACATAATCCTCATCTTCATCCTTATATGCCGCCACATTTCCAATAACACCTTGTGTAATATCAGATTTTCGACCATGATCTGACTGTTCAGTCTTAGATGTAAGAGCCACATGATTGTTCTGAAAATCCTCTTCTTTATCTGAATCATCTTCGCTCCAGGTTGTGTTGAGAGAATTGCTCTTCTTTCTTAATGTATTTGCACAATCTGCCTGGACATGCCCAAAGCCATCACATTCTCTACACTTGATTCCCTTATATTTGAATGACTGATCAGATGCATGATTTTCTTTCTTGTACTTTTTATTGCTTGCCAACTCATTCTTTGTGTTACTGACACTGCCCTTGCTGATTGTTTCTGCCAAATCTTTTCATTGCTTTGCTGAAATTCTAGATATTAACGCCAAGGAGTCCTCAAGATCATCTTCATCAGGAATATCTAATTTCTGCATTTCTATTTTTAAGTTAATCTCTTTGCCTTTCTTTGCTTCCAAGTCTACTCCGAGGTTCATCTCAAATGTTCTAAGGGATCCCATCAGTTCTTCCAGCTTCATCTTTGAGACATCCTTTGCTTCCTCAATGGCTGTAACTTTATAAGCAAAACGTTGAGGCAACGACCGTAAAGTTTTTCTCACAATTTTTTCTTCTGAAAAACTTTCACCCAGAATAAATGCCTCGTTGGCAATATCACAGAGTTTGGCATTGAATTCAACAATACTTTCGTCTTCAAACATCCTTAAGTTCTCAAATCTTGTAGTCAGAATCTGCATCTTTGATAACTTTACAGCTGAAGTCCCTTTATAAGTAGTTTGGAGAATTTCCCAGGCCTTCTTAGCAGTTACACATGTGGAAATAAGTCTGAACTGAGCAGGGTCAACTCCATTAAATATGGCATTAAGAGACTTTGAATTACTGTTTGCCAAGGCATCTTCAGTAGCAGACCAACTTTCTTCTGACTTGAGAGATTTGACACCGTCTGCATCAGTAGTCATTGGAGGGTCCCATCCAGTTAGGATTGATTTCCAAGCCTTCTCATCAACAGCTTTGATGAATGCTCTCATTCTGGCCTTCCAATAAGCATAATTGCTCCCGTTCAATAATGGTGGACGCATTGTTGAACCTCCTTCCTTCATAGAGTCCATCGCATAAAAACCAAGATCAAGTCCTGCGGATCCCGCCTAAGAAACAAAGACGACCCGCTCTGATACCAATTGTAAGATATAGGTTAGATACGTGGTATTCTAGTGTTTTGGAACACTAGGTGTGACACCGATAATAAAAGCAGTAATGGACAATAATAAAATGCGGAAAGTAAAGAGACAGGAGGTTGGTAACGCAGTTCGGCAATCTGCCTACGTCTGCGGGGCCACGCCCAGATAAAACAATCCACTAAATTCACAAGTTACAAGACACTCGGTCTGACACAAAGTAAGACTCCCTCCCGCCTCTTCCTAACTCCACAGTGAACGGATTGTGCGAGCTCCTCTCGACTTGTGTTGATTCCTCTCGGAATCTGAGGTTAACGCAAGATCCCCTTGCCCACAATGAAAACAAGATCCCTTTATCAATGGTGACTCCTCCCCGAATCTGTGGTTGATACAAGATCCCCTTGCCCACGTTTGAACTCTTCCGAGCTCCTCAACAACCTCTTCCCGAGGCTGGATTATAATAAAAAATACAAGGATGGCATCTTCAAAAATAATGCATTAAGATGCTTAAGCCAACACACTTTGATCAAAAATCTTCAACAAAGAAGTGTGTTCACAGTCTTGTAAAAGACCGAAAGAATAATGAAACCTCCACACGATTCAAACAATTCGCACGTCTTACACACACCAAAACCGTGTGGTGTGGAAAGACCATATAGGCACACCAAATCTTCCCATGTTTATCTCTAAGATTATTTCCAAGTAAATCCCATAGAAAGATGGAAACCTTTGTGCCTTCCATGCTTATCTCGTCTAAAGATAGCTCTCCAATGATAACTTCCAAGAATACCAAGATAAGCCCAAAAATATCAAGATAACATTAACTCCAAAGCAATCTTCCTTGCATAGATTGATTTAATTTGATTTATGTTTCAAATAAGATCTTTCCTTATCTTGCCAAAAAATCAATACCAATTAAAATAAATGCCACTCCATGTGTGCATTAACAATGTGTAATTATCTATGAAAAGAAAAAAAAAACCTATATTAATTAGGTTATATTAAAAATATTTTAAAACTCGATGGTTGATCATACTCTCAAATTTAGCAAATTGAACCAGATTTTGTCGTTTAAAATTTTATCATCATTTTGCCCACATTTTAAAATCTTCTTAATCCGTTAAAAACTATGCCGTGTATTTATCAAACAAACTTAATTGAATATTCAAATATAGATCAATTAATTTTCATATCTAAACTGTTTTGCCACCTGTTAATCATTTGACTTTGAAACAAGGGATTGATACTCAGAACCCTTTTTAATCCACAATCATTTTTTTCCTCTAAAAAAAAAAAAAGAAGTTGTTAAACACATATAAATAAGTGGCAAAAGTTATTGAAATCAGAAATTAAATTAGAGGAGAAAAGTAGAAATAGAGTCTAACACAGTTAGCATGTGTAGATCATGACAATGCAACAGCCCTCTTGCTTGTGCAGTTGGACAGCAATATGCATATTTATAGGTATAATAATTCATCCTAATTAAAAGCTAGCAAAGCTTTATGTCACATTAATGAATAAAATATATATAATATTCATAAAGAAATTTGGTGGTCATTTTATTTATTTATATATATATTTGCAAGTTGCAACTACAACAAATATGATGTAAAGAGATTGTTGCAGTGAATGATAATATACCAACCTAACAACCATATAGAGGCATTAATTGTTAATTTATTACTATCATATAATAATATATATATATATATATATAGATACATATATATACACACACATACCTCTTTCAAACTTTGGAATTTGCAAGAAGTTCTAGTCATTTTTTTTTCCTTTTCCATTACAAGCTTTTATTTGTATTATAGTCCATATATATGATTTATTATGTCATCTCAATGTATAATGGCAAACCTAATCCAAAAATTTTGCATTAACGAGTTTTTTTTTAACCTAGTCTATATCCAGAGTCAATACAACTCAATATCATTGCTTCACTACTCTTTAATTAATTAATCAATCTAGAAAAAAATCATAATTTGTCTAGAAATTCAAAGATTATAGTTTATGAAAACGAAGATTTTTAAATTTTTTTTTTTTGTTATTTTTTTGTCATAATATAGCAATTTACATTTTTTCCACAGATTCGTGAATAAAAAATGAAATTTAAAAATCACAATTTTCTACAAAAAAAAAAAAATACAACGATTTCTCTCCATAATCTAAGGCTCTGTTTGGTTCCCTAAAATTTCAACCTATTTGTAAAACTAATTCAAATTGTGTTTGGCACCAGTTTTTTTCTTTCATTGCAATTACAATTGCAAAACAGCTCTACAGTAAAATTATGAAGACTGCAAAATCATGTGGGTGATGATTAGTTGCAGCTTTATTCGTTTGCCAATTTTTATTATTATTTTTTGTTTTGGTTTTGTTTTTTTTTTTTCATGCTGTCATGAGCAGCGGTCAAAAAGGTGGAAAGCTCACTTTTCAATGTGCATAAAGTTTGGAATATCATGGTGCACTGATTAACAAATATGCGGGTCCCACTTTTTTACAACAATTATTTATATATATTTATAATTTTTTCTATACACACTTTTCAATAAATTAACCAAATTTATCAATCCAAACACATCTAATCATTTTATAAATATTCCTTTCTCATTACAAAACCCAATAAAATCATTTCATAAATAAAATCAAAAAACACTATATCCAAGCGTACCCTAATTTTTACATACATAGTACTAGTCATCGCTACGAACTCCTACTCATCGTCAATAGTTGGGTATAGGCAGTGTGCTCGAATGTCATGTATTTTGAGGTGAGTTTATATGCCCATATGTAGCTCAAAAGGAATAGTCAAGTATGAATGATAAGTAAAAAATGAAGGATCAACCTTGTAATTACTCAAATGGAAAAAAAAACCCTATGTTAGTTAGTATCAATATAGGGTTTTTTTTTTACTGTCTTAGTACAACCTTCAAATA
The DNA here is from genome assembly GCA_016586305.1 of Ophiorrhiza pumila. Taxonomy (NCBI): domain Eukaryota; kingdom Viridiplantae; phylum Streptophyta; class Magnoliopsida; order Gentianales; family Rubiaceae; genus Ophiorrhiza; species Ophiorrhiza pumila. The sequence goes on along the minus strand of BLIW01000008.1, from coordinate 4,934,564 downwards.
GAAGAATTTATATCTTTGTTTATTTTTTATTTTTCAAATTGGGGGGTTTGCAAAGGAATACCAAATAATAACAATTATTTATTTATATAGTGAGAATTAAAGAAGTTTCTTTATTAGATTGTTTGAAAATTGAGATAATTTTTAATAATATTTGTTGATGCTAGATAAATTATGTGTAACAATAATGAATGGAGATTGTAGTGAAAAGAAGAAGAAGGAAATAAAAGAGAAAAGAAATATAATTTAAAATACTGATAAAATAAATTAATACATATTTTGCCACCATTTATATGAAATGTTAGATCTTGTAATATATAATTCCTTCATCATATGCCCATATAGATTTTTCATATACATATAGAAAAATTATGATTCTAGAGGTGCAAGAAGTGTTTAAGAGTTCGTAAGAGTGAATGAAAATAAATAAATAAAATTCAGTTTTAAAAAAATATATATGTCAACCAAAAAATTGGCAAGAATAGAATTGTCACATCAAGAAATTGGATCACTGAAAGTCCAAACAAAGTTAACATATTTTGTGAAGCCCATTATTTTATACCACAATATAACATCCAATGGCTGTTGAAGAAATTCTATAACAACAATGAATTTTCTCAAGCACTTGAACGTTATTAGTTTTCAATCTCCAAGGATTAAAACCAAATTTAGGTTGAAACTTGAAACTTGTTATTTCTTTAAATTTCTAGTGATTAAGAATAGATTGTAAATTTTAAAGTTTCTAAAGATTTTTAAGTTTATTCTGTGTGGAGAGAGCTGAAGATTCAAAAAGTGTAGGTTATAGAGTCGAAATTACATGTCATTACTAATAAAAGTTATACTTTAATGTTTAAGAGAACAAATTTTTAAATTTCTTAAAGATTTAATTGAAAATTTTAAATTTTTCTAAGAAAATAATATACAAAAATTTAAAAGGACGTCCAGACCTACTCACAGGTAATACATAGGAGGGCCGAGTAGATCAGATCTTCTGTCCAATATAATCTTATCTTATTCTGTTCAATGTTCAAAACGACGTTGTTTTACTAAAATTATAGATTAAAAACATAAATATACTAAAATCAAATCTAGAATTATTAGAGCTGACCAAGATATGAGTGAATCCAAACCGAATCTCATGTCCAAGATTATCCAGTCTTATTCTGTCTAGTGTTCAAAATGACGTAATTTCACTAAAAGTAAGGACTATAAAGTAAAATCATTTTACAATTATTAGACCCTAACCAAGATATGAGTAAACCTTACGCCCAGTTTTAATTTTAAACATGAGAAGACAGGATAATCTTAGATAGAAGATCCTATCTCGAGTGAACCTACAACGTAGTTTTAATTTTGGACACGATAAGATAGAATAATAATGGATAGAGGATCTCATCTCATCTCAAGCTGAGAGGTGAAATAGGATCTCTTGTCTAAGTTTATTCAATCTTATCCTGTCTAATGTTCAAAAGGGCGTAATTTTACTAAAAGTAAGAACTAAAAAGTAAAATCACTTTACAATTATTAAACCCTAACAAAAAAACGAGTAAACCCTAGGATAATGTTGGATATAAGATCTCATCTTGCCGAGAGGCTGTGGCCGACCCTCAAGATTTGAAAATTTATTGTTTTCCCTATAAAATGTTAAGAATTTTCAATTAGATCTCTTAAAAAAATTAGAATTTCACCCCAAAAATTAAAATATACCTTCTATTAATAATGTTATATAAACTTGACTTTGGATCCACCACTACTCACTCCCTTCCTTAGATCCACCAAAGCATAAGATTTTCTCGACTTCATTTACCATTGTTTTGTGATTTTTGGTTAACAAAGTTTACTAAATTGTTTTAAACTTTTTTTCAACATTATCATAGCTAGAGTTTTTGTGCCATCACATGTTGGACTAAGTAGAAAATATGTTTTCCTTAAAACCTCATCAACTTAATGAGGATGGCCTTTATGTTTCCTTTATATTTTTATTTAAAAAACAAAAAAAAAAAGTAAAACAAATCATAAAAAAAAAAAAACAAAACTCCAAATACAATAAGTCAAATGTTTTGTTAAATTGTCTAACAATCAAAAAGTGCATTTTAGGAGTATATTGCTAACATCTTTTCAAAAAGAAAACGACAAACAGGCGCAAACAAACACATATTCGATCACCGTCATAGTTACCATAACTTTTCCTGTATACAAATCGCCCATACAAAAATAAAATGAGCAACTGAATGGTCATGAAGAATTGAAAAAGATAGGAAAGAAAGAAAACCAAAACTTTATTGTCATTTTCATAAAAATAAATGGGCATAAACAAACATAGTTGGCACCCTTACATATAGTGAATTGTAGTGGAGACTGAAAAACTTTTCCATTTCTGGACAGCTCAATGTATGTGGCATCGAACACAGAATCAGCTCAATGTACGATACCACTTTCCGAATAATTTTCCAAATTTTGAATTTTCTCAAATTAAGTTCTAACCAAACCGACCAACAAATATGAGTTGCACATTTTTCAATTGACTTGTTTTAGCCAATTTATGTAATAAATAAATGAATTCAATTTGCAAAGCATCAACTGAAAAAAAAAAATACCGAATGGTTTAAATAAAAAAAAAAAAAGGAAATGATCCGTGTCTGTCCTTACAAGTTATAACATAATCAGCCCATCCCACTTTTCTTTTGTTGACACATCTCAATAACCTCAAGGAATGGTGAGAAAATATTACATTATTAGTAACCACATAACATATAAGATAATAAGCAAATGCAATTTTAAGAAGAAATATTTGGACCAAGGTACCTTTTGCAATTTGGCCGTTGACCATAATTGAAAAGTACTGTTGACTGTAAGGTCGGAAGATCGTGCTGCTGACTATGAAGTCGGGAGTTCAATTCTTTGACTCTGTAGTTTAAAATCACCCAAATCGGTATTAAGAGTTTAAAATCACCCAAGTTGGTATTAGAGTGTTCGGTTTTCTAACCTTACAAAGTAAAATTACCCAAATCAATTAGAAGTTTGATTCTAAGGTAAGGTAAACAACACCTTGTGCTTTTTGTCTCGTTTACTCAATGTTCGATAGGTTCAATTTTCTAGTCTTGCATGATGAGTTCAATTCCCTAGTCTTGCAGTTTAAAATCACCCCCAGTCGACCAGGATTTGATCAAACTCACTCAAATTAGTATTAGAGTGATCGACTTCCAAACCTTGCAATTTAGAATTACTCTAGTCAATTAGAGTTTTAGTCTTAAAGTTTGGTTCTGAACTTAAGTAATCACCTTGTACTTTTTGTCTCGTTAGTTAGTGTTGGGTTCGATTTCCTAATCTCTCAGTTTATAGTCACCCAAATCGACCTATAGTTAGATAATCACCTCGTGTTTTTTGTTTGGATTCAATTCAAAATTGCTCCTGATCACTCTAAAATAGATAAATAACCTTAACTTTTTATCAATTAAAAAAAATTGAAGTATTAATTTTTATCAATATACTAAATTTCATGAATTGAATCACTTTTTTAAGAGATACAAAGCATTTACTTAAGTCAAACAAATTAAATAAAGAGATCTATCTATACTAATTATTAATAAAAACAAAATGCCAAAGAGTAATACTAATAAAATAATAGTTTTTGGATTGTGCCAAAAGAGTACACAATCAAACAAAATTCCATCGTACGGTGAAGTCTCCAAAACTCATCATTACCTCAATAACATCAACTCAAATATTAACCTACGAATGAGCCCACCAATCAAAAAAGCAAAGAAAAAAAAACATTTGAATTCTTTTTTTATTTGTATCACAAAAATAATTTTTATTTTCCACAGGTGTAAACTCAACGAGTATCATCATCCACATTCCTGAGTACCGCGTTAATCAAGATCCACGTCACCGATGATCTCATGCGGGCCCCCCGTCCCAAAAAAACCCAAACTACAAAGTGCATTTCACCCCGGTCGGGCCGGCCAAGATGAACCGGGCTCTACGCAAATTGTACGCTCATTTGAAACTTTCCCTTTCGAATCAACACGTTTAGTTAGGACTTAGGACCCCCACTTTGACATTCTTAGAGTTGACAGCACAGCAATGGAAGTTTGGAAGTGATGGATTTGGACTGTGAGCATACATATATATATTCACGAGTCGAAGCCGCCATATCCCAATTCAATTTCCTGCTAAAAAAACCCACAAATTATTCCCTGATTCTTGCACTTTTTTGTGTGTTGATTCCCACTCATATATACATATATATATGGACAACGAAATCTAAGGGAATTTAGCTGAGCTGAGCCTGTGTAGTATTGTTGTTGTTATTATCAAACTAGCATTCGTTTTTTATTCTGCACTTTTCAAAGTTTATGGCCAGCATGTTTAAGGCAAGTTGTTCATCATCATCGTCTTCGTCAATGTTGCAGAGCGAAAAAGATCAAGTGAAGTATAAAGGAGTGAGGTTGAGGAAATGGGGGAAATGGGTTTCTGAAATAAGACTTCCTAATAGTCGGGAGAGAATTTGGTTGGGTTCTTATGATTCTGCTGAAAAGGCAGCTCGAGCTTTTGATGCTGCACAATTTTGTCTTCGTGGACGAAATGCTAAGTTCAATTTTGCTGATAATCCTCCTCCTCTCTCCATTAATAATCTTGTTGGTGGTCGGTCTTCCCTTACTCCTGCTGAAATTCAAGAAGTTGCATCGCGGTATGCGAATAATTTCGATGATCATGAGCAGGCACAGGGAAACAATACTAATACTACTGGTGCAGAAGTTGATCATGACGATCATCATTTTGGTTCTCATCAAACATTAATGGAACTGGATTATACATCGCCAATATCATCAAACTATTCAGATGGTGCATTTAAGATGGAAACGGTGGATTGGTCATTTTATGATATGATTGAAACAAATGGAGTTGCAGCAGCAGCAGCACCTGGAATTACGAGCCACGACATGAATATTCCAGATTATGGTTTAATGTTCAATAGTCTTGATCATTTGCATGAAGATATGTACATGAATCCACATTTAGGAACCAGCATTAATGATCATCATCAGAATGGTATTCAAGATGATCAGCAAAATGTGGACGAACACTATTCTCATCACCAATCTTTCCTTTGGAACTTCTGACCATGATCTCCAAGTAATCTCTCTCTATATATATATAGAGCCCAGTAAGTACTAAAATGCAGTAGTACTACTCAAGATTAATCATAGCCAAACAGAATTTTTTTTGGGATCTTACCTGTACTGACTTTTTTTTTTAATCCCAAGAAAAGTTCTGTGATCAGTGGTTGGTTTTGAGTGTACGTAGTGGGAGTTTATCATCGTACGTCCTTTGTCTTAGTTTCTTTAGTATTTTACAAATTACACACACTATATGTTTGTGCCTATGGCATATATAGGAATACAAATTAATGTACACGTTGTTTGAGAAAAAAATAAATGGAGTTTCTTCATTAGCATATATACCAATTAATGTTTGGCTTACTTGTTTTTATTGATCAGCCAGCACTAATGATCATGATCAAGAATATTCAAACACTACAAACCTGCATTTGCATGCATTTTTATCTTGTTGATGCAGCGATACCATGCATGATAGCAGAGAAATTCTGTTATCATCAACCAGAATGAACGTGAAGCTTTAAACGTTTGCTTTCATTGTATTATGAATGAACATGAAAAGAAACGGGGTGAGGATGGTATTGACTGACCATGATCCGTCCAAAACCGGAAAAAAAAAGACTAAATGTCATCAACTTTAAATGAGCGTAATTTTTATGTGCGGATTCAAAATCACTATTGTAAAATAATGTTTCTAAACTCTAGGCGAAATCTGCAAGTCTCATGTGATTTTGCACCATTTTGCGTGTCGTTTTTTCTCCAAATTCCTTTGTTTAGACTACTTTTGGGCTTTTCAAATTTTTCTAATTATTTATGAATTCTTTTCAATTTTAATTTTGGGGTTTCTATAACTATATATAAGTATGTCCCGAGCTTTATTTTCATCATTATGACTTAATTATTCAATACAGTTTTCAAATTCTCTAAAATTTATGTCTTTTGTACTCTTTGTGAAAAAATCATATATCTTTCATTAATCTATCTAGCGTCCGAACACTTACAGTGTAAACATTTAAAGTCATGGCCGATGTATATCAAAATTTTGTTAAGACTTTTTTAAAACACCAAAGAAGTATTCTTGTCAACTCTTTTCTGCCCGCTTTGATCATCAACGTTAATCATGAAAAGCTACAAAATCAAAACTCAAAGACAAAATAAAGTTGCATAATTTAAGAACTAAAGAAGGTTTAAACTCAAATTCTTCACTTATTTTGTGGTGGTGGAGTCAATGAGTGAGTTTCACAAATCACAAAAGTTCATAATTGAAAATGATCAAACGTTCATCCTGGACCCTGGGGATCGATCCTTTGGTTTACATGGCTCTCCACGAATCCACCAAAAAGGGAAATAGTTAGGCTGATGGCAGAAACAACATGATCTCTGCAGGCCTGCTGATCATGAACTTTTGCAATAAAAACAGTGGTCATGACTCATGAACAAGTTTAAAATAAGTCTGGATGGACCTTGAAAATGATGTCTTGATCAAGTATACATGATCATTGATCATCATGGAAGCAAAAATATTGATGCATGCATGTCAGCATGCACTCTATTTTGAAATTTTCACGTGTTCATTTTGGAAAAAAGAATGGACCTCCAATATGTCTGAGCCAATGTTGAAAATTTAATGCTCCATCCACTTCAATCATTTCTCAATCCTTAAAGAAATTGACAATCATAATGTACACCGTGGTTCATGCAACAAGAAATATTGCAATTCAGGTAAGCTAGGATAAAAGTTTTAAATATATATATATATATATATATATATATATATATATATATATGAAATTAGATATTGATATTTGTAGCAATTTAAAACATTAATTTATATTAAATTTGGGTTATCAAAAACTCTTAGAAAATTTATCTTAAACTTGACTATCAAACATTAAAGTTTAAATAAAAAAAATTAATTTGGTCAAGATAAAGTGTAAATATATAACAATTTTAATAATATCTTTTGTATGCGAATAAAAGTAAATGACATGATGATATGAAATGATAAAAGTATTTTATTGTACACCAACTAAATTAGAAAGATTATGTTTTCTAAGTAGTTTTAATTTATTGAATGTTTTAATCCTTTAATTAAAGTAATTTTTTTAGTTTATTTATTACTTTAAGATTTGGATGTATTGATATTATTAACAACATTCCTTATAATATGTTGATTGAAGTTTAATTAAACTATTTATCGAAATATAACTTGTAACATAAAGTAATATTATATACAATGCTACTTTTGCAGTAGTGCTAATTATTTGTCTATGAATAGATCAAGTTAAATGTGTATGAAAATAATTCTTAAAAAATTTATTTCTATTTTATTACTTACTTACTAATTAATAAATTTTATAATTTATTATCCAATGTTTTAATTATATTTTAACTCAATAGAGGTAATGGCCCCCTGCTCTACACTTATGCACTTGTAATTAATAAACTATAGTAGAATAGATGTAATCAGTGACGGAAATTATAGTTTAGGGGGAGCGAAATTACATTGTGTTACTAGTAAAAGTTATAGTTTAATTTTTGAAGGGTGAAATTCTAATTTTTTTTAAAATCCAATTGGAAATTTTTAATTTTTCATAAAATAAAATGCTAAAAAAATGAAACATTTCAAACTATTTTAATGTTAGTTACTTAAAAAAACAACACTAAGGGAAACTATTATAACAATGTCAAAAAACAATAATAACAACTAAACGTTTATCCAACTAGATAAAATCGATTCTATTGATCATATTTCGTTACCGTCTTTTATCTATACACATGTTCTCCATTTCACAAAAAATCTTATGAGACCGATTCATATATAAGACGTTATTCATATATGAAACGAATAATTAATTAATAACGCATTTTACAATTAATTGCATTAAAATCAAGATTAACTCGTCGTTGCATATATGAACTTGCTACACAACATACCGTATGTTATCATTTAAACATATCTAACTATATCATATCAAGTAAACTACATTAAGGGAGGGAGAGATAGAGGGAGAAACAACTACATATATTGAGTGAATGATGAAAGCAAAACCATGCATAGAGTTTGAACTTTTGAATTGTTCAAATGTAATGTAGATGAGAGTGAAGACAAAGGAAAAGCTGCTGATTTTCAAGGAAGAAAACGGGCACGAGCAGAATGTTGAATGAAATCTTATTATAGAGATCATGCACTCACTATATAATAATATGCAGCACTCAATTGACCAACAAATTTTAACTTGGGTATTGGTTGACTACAAATTAAATATTATTATTATTATTAATATTTGGGTGGGGAGAAGGTTGACCAAGTTCATGTTTTAACATTTGAGTTTATTATATCTGTTTATTTAGATTTGTCCAAAACTAACAATACACACACACACACACACTCTCTCTCTGTGGTTTAGAAAAATTTTACAAATAGACACATATGGAGTTGTTTTTCTATTTGAATTGACAATAATGCCCTCCACTCCTTCACATATTACGGCTTGCCTTTCAAACATTTTTTTCCAAAATCCCTCATTTTCTTCTTTAATAAATTATTAAAAATAAATTTGAAAGCCCAATTTATGTATGTTTCAATATAAATATTCGAAAATTAAACTCCAAAGAAAATGGAAATATAAGCAAAATTTTCGATATATACACGTGCGCACACACATATATATAAGCAATTTCCATGAATTAAAGCTTGAAAGGTAATTAAGAAAAAAAAAACCTTTGTTATGGATTTCTTCTGATGAACGGCATAATATTTAGCTAAATTATCTATGTTGTTTGTTGGAAGAGGAGATGTCAAGAAATAATTTTTTTCCATATATATTTTACTATTATTGTATCCATGGAAAAAAAATGAAAGAGAAACTAGGAGACTAGTAGATGGGCATCTTTGGAAATTCAAAGCAAAATGTGTAGATTGGCAATGGATTTTTGTGAGTTGACAATTTAGTCAAATTAATAATTTATAATTTCTCAAACCACTAAGGATGATTCTGATAGTTTCAAACAAAATCACAAAGAGACCAAAACGTAATTAATCCAAAATTAAAATATATGACCAGCACACAATTTTGTATAGGGTCAAAAAGTTAGAGCTATATATAAAAAGTAAAACTTAAAAATCATCCTAAGAAACGTTTTCATTAATTTTCGTGATGCACACAACAGAGTTCTTTTTGCTATAAATACCATAAAGATTTTCAATCCCAATCACTTTCACAGCCCAAAACTTCATTTGGTCAGACTATCATTTTTATACTATAATTTTTCTCTTGTCAAAGTTTTCGGGTTTGTACTGCCAAATTTTTTGCTGAAAATGAAACCATCATTTTCGATACTATCCAACAATAACAACAGCAAAACTTTATTTTTTTGACTATTTAATATCAATTATATATGCGATTATATTTCACCATCGTATCTTATCTATTATATATCCAATTTACACATGTTTATATTTACACATATCGTATAGTCATAAACGTATAGTCATATCCCATCCAAAGTAAGGTGAAATTTGCATATATAGAGAAGTAAATTTTAACTCCAAACACTATTTAAAACAGTCCTCCAAAGTTGACAGGGGTACAAGTTTACACAATTATATAACTGAACATTATCTTATTGTCAATCCAAAATGTTTGATGTTATGAATTACTCCACTATTAATAGTTTAGGAGATTTCTTTTTGTTGTTTATGTTTAAAATCCTTTTTTTTTTTTTGTGTTCGTGGGCTTTGTAGAATGTAAAAATTTCTATACAATCAATTCCTATATAAAACGTGATTCATATATAAAACCCATAATTAATTGACATTGAAATTGCGATTCTAATTTACTGTCGTTTTTATCACGATTAACCCATTATTACATATATGAACCCGCTTGACAAGATACTAAATTAACTTCGTTTCAAAACTCATTGTTCATTCTTGAACTTAAACACATTCACAATTTTTTCACTTTCGGTTTTAGAACAAAAGCAGTCAACTTTTATGCCACCGACAATGTTAAGACTTATTTCATTTAGGACTAAATACCCAGTGAGAACAAAAAGAGTGGCACAAAGAAAGTCCAACAAAAGGGAGAGATATAGTATTGACCAGCATGTTTTTATGCAACCAGCAATATCATCATCAAAGACAACAATGTCACTGGCACCTTATACAGATACAAGTTTTTTTCCCCTTTTCTTCCCAATGGCAATACAATAGCCAGCACAGGAAACTAACTCCCTACTGGTAGCCAACTTGGACGAGCCAAGTAGGTTTTATACATATACGGTTTTGCTCTGCATATTTGTATACATCATGGCAATAAAGACTGCATCACTGAACCATTTCAAACTAAAAGTTTTTAACTGTTACTCCTTACAACAACAAGGCCCGGAAGAGCCACAAGTAACACAGAACAAACATGTAAACCGTATCATTACAGATAACAAGACAACAGCAAGTCATATTGTAAACTATATTTGCCTGAGTTTACCTGATGCTTAACATCGAACGGCTTATGCCAAGAGATGTGAAAGCATTGTATTAGTGGATTCTTGCCCATGATTATTTACACTTGGAATTATGTTTCCAGGAGATATGTACTTGACAAACTCTCTCAGTTCTGAAAAGCTACTATGTTCACTGTATGGCACTTCATACCTGAAGTTAAGGAAAATATAATTATCAGTAAAAGTCATTAGGCAAGATGTTTCAGGACTAACAACAACAATTAAGCGTTTATCCCACTATGTGGGGGTCGGCTACATATATCACGCCATCGTATTCTATCACTTTATACGATTTTAACAGGGTGAAAATTTCAGGACTAACAGGTTGAAAATTCCAAACTAAGAAATGCTGTTACAAAATAGTATTTTTGCCATGGAGGAGTACAAGAAAAATTTCAAGCCTGATATGATACTTCTTGAGTTTACCACCTGACTAATGTGTAAAAGGAGAATCTCTTCTGTTCTGATCACGTACGGTACATGATTGACAACACTATGCAACTGTGAAATAACCAACATACACTTTAAAGAATATTTTTAGGAGAGAAAGTCTAACAGATTCGCACCATCTATCCTGTTTCATTGTGTGAAAGCATTTTTAGCCCATCTCATATATCATGCAAGATAACCGAATAGCCACAATTTGAAAAAGTGAGGAGCCTGTGGATTTTGTGATCTACTGTACCACAACTACAAAGATTTTAAGCAGATAGTGGTAGACCTATTGACTTTTGAGTATATGAAGCATTGGAAGTCTGATTGTAAGTTAATTCAACTTAATTGGCAAATATGTTGGGATATCTCAAACTAGCAGGTATACCATGAAAATTTTGACTAAGAATGAAGTTTTAGTTTGACAAAGCCCAAGAGGACACTTTTCCTACAGCAAACTGGTCCATAAAATCCGTTGGACCACAACGTCATTGAATAGAAACTATCTTAATATCTCATTAGATTCTAAATCTGATGACATTAGTAGTCAAAGTTGACATAAAAATATCCTTGCACCATTATTCCCAATCAAAATTTAAAGGACGAATTTGTCATATACTAGCTAGAATCTTGTAATTTACAACAATAAAAAGAATAGTTGTTCTAAATTTCACAATCACCAGCATGACATAGAAGACATACAAGGTCTTTTATGCAGGATGGAGGCTAAGTTATGGACTTGCACCTAAAAAGGAAGAAAAATAGCAGATTCTATTGGCAACTTTTGGTGATTTGAAAGGGTTCTTGCATCCTACAAAAAGAAAACCTGGGGTAGTTTATTGAATAGACTAGTGTTAGGAATACTGAATGTTTGCAAATAAGCACATGTAAATGCTGATGAGTAAACCACATAAGCAGAATCAACATTATACCATGAAAATAAGCTCCATGCAATATTCCTAACAGATTGAGACTTGAGAGTTATGTCATTTTGGTCTAAATAACAACCAATATCATAATCTGGTTTTCTTTTCACTCCCAAGTGATAGCAGTTGTCATGCAAAGCCATATGCACAATACTCTAGATATAAGACTCACAAAACATTAGTGAATAAAACCATGCCGAAACTTACTAATAACTAAACCTTACCTTATAATGGTACCCTGCTGCCATCTTCTTCCAGGAGACTTCTTCTTTCCCTTGGAAAAGGACCACCCAGTTGGAGAAAAAGCTACTATTAGATTGAATCGACCCTGAACAAGAAGCATGAAACAAGTTAGTTTCATTGACAATGAAAAGTATGGCCAAACCAATGGAAAGGAGGAAAGAAAAACAGAAAAATTTTCAACATTGATCAAAGTGTATTAGCTGCAATTCTGTACTCTATCTGGAAAGTTCCAGATAACTTTATCTTGGTTACTCATGCAGATCAGAGAAAGTTTTGTCAGTAATTAACAACTGATTGTGTATTCCCATTCAAACTAATATTTAATGTTTGCCCTTTCCTGATTAGTAAAAGTACACCTTCTCAGTAAACAAAGTATGACAAATGAATTTGAGGTGACAAAGATGCTAAATAAAGGGCAAAAATAAAACAGACAAAGGAAGGGATGTTGAAGTTAAAATTTCCATGATAAGAAGAAAACTGCTATTAGCTTTCAGACTTTAATTGATCAAGATGCATAAGGCACATTATTGGCAAACATGAATCTTGGACAAGGATTTCAGAATGACTGAGTAGACAATATGCAACTCATCCTACAAACGAAATAGGCATTTTTACCAGTCAACTGATGGGGAATTAAATGTGAATCAAGATATTAACAATAAACACAAAAACAACTATGAAACACATAGTTTGCGCATCCAGTTCCTTTTTGCCTAATCAGCTTAGATGGCGAAGGATTACAGAGCACAATTCTGGCTATATCAGCAATATTGCAAAAACTTCTAGTCTTTGTTTATCCTTTTGTTATTGAAGCGGTTTGACATTCCCCGCTAACCTATCACATTCCATATGACATATAACTACCCGTTTTCTAAGGATACAAAGTTCAAAAAGAAGTCATATTTTAAGTTAAAAGCTTCATTTAGTGTTCCAATGGAGACTTTCACATAGAATACCATATTAGGCGATCGCACCATGAATATCCATAAAGTGGGAAAACAAAGTGGTTCGGTGCTTACAGCATATTGATTAGCTACATGCTTCAATCTTTTGAAGCTTGCTATTGTCCACATAGGCACCACATGAATGTGACTTTCATACTCATTTAAAGTAAACCACTGGGCATCTTCCTTTGGAAATCCAAGGCATTCCAAAATACGCAATTTAGCTGCACTGACATAGACCTTTTTACGAAGAACACGAGCAACCTCTAAAAACAACCTTTCCTTACCTGTGAATAAACCAAATCATAAAGAAGGAACATACAAATTTCAAGAGAAAATGAAAACAATGAGTAACAGAAATGATAGGTGATAACATTACTGGCAAGAGTATTGAAGATAGGAAATGCATACACAAATGAGTAGGTAAGTACATGGACTCTTACCAATTGTATAGCTACCAATCAAAAACAGGGTCTTGGGGTTAAACTCTTCAGCTTGAATAGCCTCGATGACAAACTGAATCACAGCCTCCTGTTTTGGGAAGTCGTACTGCAAGGATAGGAACCAATCTTAATACACCAATGAATATGATGAAATAAAACCAAGATAATAGAATTATACCTACACATAACAACTGTATGTACATGAACCGCGCCCTCCAGCATGAGCAAGGTCTTAACTAAAAACATATTAACTCTTCATTTTGACCATTTCATTAGAGATTTTGAAGTGACATTCTTTGCTTGTGAAACACAAGTCTCAAAAAGGATATGATATATGCAAGACAACCAAATTCAATCTCACTTCTCACATGGTTTTAACAGTTATAATCTGGACTTTAGCTTAAATCTCACAGCATAACCACTGGATGCTCAAGCCAACAAGTAACATCTTAGAATCTGACCTGTGGGTCACAGTAGGTGGTATCAAGGATGAGCGTATGAATAGGACAAGTTTGTAAAATAGGAACTTTTGCCATATCCTCGCAAAAACGAAAATCTCCTGTGTGTAATACAGCCTAGGAGCATGAAAGATGATTTGGGATTAGTCTCAGAAAGGACATGTTTATAACCAGAATGTACAAGTATCATATTTTCTGATCCAATATTGGCCACACCTTACCATTGGGCGGTTCAAATAGAATTATCACGGCACCTGGACAGTGATTTGCATCAAAGCACGTGACATCAATTCCAGCAATATTGATCTTCTGGTTAAGGGGCAAAACTTGCAGTTTTTCGCATGAAATTCCGAGCTTCATATTCACAAGTTTTGCTGTGATCGAGGAACAATATATCTTCCCATGACAGAAGGACCTTGTCAAACCTTGATAATCTACAAACATATGGTAAAATAAAAATAAAACAAAAGAACCCAAAGATGTAAAAGAAATCGTCTGATCATGAGATGACAAAGCTGTTGATTTAGACCCAAAGTAAATTATACTTAAGACAATAAGCTATTATACTGCAGAGTTTAAGTGATTATAGCATAGAACTAGATAAGTAGACATACAATATGATCCTAAACAACCCAAAACTTCATGGGATTCCTAGTAATAAACATCTCATAAGCTTCGCTCGTCTAATCTAGTTCTAATTGGCAAGTAACCATCATGAGGTGGAGAAGACATTGATGCAAAAATTTACTAGACAGACCTACAAATGATATTAAGCTCAATGATACTTCACAATTCAAATAATCCTAAGCCAATAAGCCCATCTACAGAAACTGCTCGACCTGCAGGATAGTATAACAGCAGTACATTTAGAAAGAAAGAAAAAGGAATCTGGTTATCTTCTTTCTTGACAAATTGATGCTTCTAAGCATGCTGACATTATCAAGTACTAATTCAAAAGTACTGCTTAATAACTAAACGGGAAGCTTTAAGGAGAAAATTTCGAAATATATTTAGAAAAAATGTGAAAACAAAGTCTTCATGGAAGTATCAACCAAATCTCATCAAGAAATATGACCAATACTCCATATGTAGACTTTGCTAGCTGATCAAATATTTTGGAAGAAATTCAGTATGCTACTTTCTGCAAACAATGTGTCTTTATCAAGGATGTGGTTGACAAGCAAGAACATAAATGGCTTGAAGCACACTTACGATCCATATGGAAGTGAGTAAGAAACCAATGTGAACAATCTCTTCTTAGATATTTGAATGCATCCTGGAGAAAGAAGAATACCAACTATCATATATATATCGAGGCTCCAACATACCAATAACAGGTTCAAAATATCTCATGAGTTGCATAAGTAAAAGGTTATATGAGGACTATGAAAAGTTTTAAACATTGCAATCAGTTAATGAAGGTGATCTACGATTAGTCATTTCAGCACATTAATTTGAAATGCATTGCATTAGATAAAAAACTTGGAATCCTAGAACAATCACAATAATGTACTTTTGAAGAGAAGAGCTGCAACATATAATTTTTGGATGCATGATATTCATATCATATCCCTAACAACAGTCATCAGGAGGAAACTTAAAGATAGAAGACAGTGGAAACAGATGTAAGAAAGACAAGAATATGTGGTAGAAAATAACTCCATGAATAACAGATTAAGGTAATGACCGCAGGGGAAATTTCAGTTTATCAGAAGCCTCTAGGTAAAGCATATGATTATTTAATCACTCAAGCTATAATCCAGAAGTATGCTATAGCAAGGAACTTGCTAGTTAAAAATATAAAGATATCTGCAAAACAGTTACAGATATAGATTACCAAGAATACCAGCAATGAAAGAGCAAAACGTTTGCATCTATGAAAAGTGCAATGCTCGTACCACTAGAAATGGTGTTCCTGGTATGCCACACCAAATAGGAATAGTCTTGTGTTTCAAATCTTTTATATGATATTTCTTCTTATGATTTCCATAAGCAGAATTTGAGCGACTTTTCTGATTCTCCTTCTGTACTTTGACAATGCTGCAATCTCTCTTTCTCCCTACAGCAGAACCTGGAAAATAATCTGTTATCAATTTGTTAGCAGCAAGTTTATTGATCTCATCATCTACAACTTTTGTGACATCAGCATGAGTTTCCACTTTGTTGCCTCCCTCTTTCTTTAGTTCACTAATGGCATGCACAATCTTTTTCCTGGGACCAAAGGCAGCAACACCCATGCCACAAAGATCCTGCAGCCAAGCCGGGTCTAGATCAAAGACATATCCAACTATCTCATGACAAAACTATCCCAAACAGAAAATAATTCAAGAAAATCCCATGGAAAATAGAAAATAGGCTGCTAAACATCCTACCTCACTGAACATTGCATAATTATGCCAAAATTTTTGTCTCTGATGCAATAGTTTTAAGTGAAAATGCTTGTAATCTTATATTAAATTCATGATGCAAAATATCGTATGTTCTTGAATCTAGATGAAATCTAATTGTTGATTGAAGTTTTCCAATCTTTTTGGGAAATTGTAGTTCCTGAACTTTGCAAGTCTAAAATGATTCATCAAAGCCCAAATCTTTGTTAAAATTTTCCTTTTGATTACAATACAATCCACCAATCAATGTATTGTTTTTTTTTATTATCCTTGATTTGACAACTTTTGGGCCAAGGGGGCTCAGGTAGTAGTAAATAGCAATCCCTAAGGCTTGCCTTGATTTTTGTGACAGATAGTTTTTCTTTTTTGTTCTGTCTTCACCAAATAAGCGGGAATTGATCAGCAAGATTTTCCATACCTCTTCTGTCAGCCACGTCAAACTATCCCAGTCAATCTCTTCCCGCACAAAAACTTCTTCATATTTAGCAAGACCCAAATTGCGTAGCCACTCTAGGACAGGAGATACATCAACAACTTTACTAGGAGATTTACAAGGAGAACTATCAAGAACTTGCCCAGGGCATTGATAAGCTTCAGCTTCATGGGGAGGAACCACCTGCAATTGCAAATGTCAAAATGATTTTTAACATCTACATTTCTGGCAGGTGATTAATATCCAGAAAGAAGAAATGCACATAATCTTTCACTAAGTTGCATCAATATCGAACTAAAACTAAGACTAAGATGAAAAGCATAATCATTGGTCTGTAATTCACCCATCTCTTAAATGATATGTATCATTTTGTTTTGCAAATAAGATATCTTAATCAATAAGCCAACAAAGCAATATTTTCAATAGTAGCTGAATGCAGCAATTCTAGAGTTAAACTGGGGAAAGTAACATGTAAAGAACAAAGAAACTACAGCTGAAATTAACTACTAAACCTTCTGGAAGACTAACTAAGATGATCAACATAGTTGCTACTATATAAAACAATTGGACTCAGTTGCTAAACGCCCACGCCCATTCAAATCTCATTTTGGTAGTGGAAATCACCAAGTACCAAAGAATTTTTTTTATAGAGTAAATCCCTTTTGATAAAACATAAGTATGATTATGAATTCCCAGTGGATTAAGCATTAATACACTCCTTGTTGGCATTAATACACTCCTTGTTGATACTCGATGAATTAACTTCTCTTAGTACATTACCTTTAGTTGACATTCACTCTATCTTTTTCCTTCCTCACTGCCTCAACAAATAAAAATCAGACAATAGATAAGTATGAAAACGCTGAAATTTCCAAATTTGTAAAAGCAAACTAGCATTAAAATGCCTGAGAATTACTTGCTACATAAGCATCCATGTTCACCAATCTAGACGACAACTAAATTCATAAGCACATCCGATAGCATGTATTAGAAAATTATTTCAATTAAAGAGATAAAATGTGAAGCATGCAGAAACTAAATTATTGCATACCTCATTTGCTGCCCCCTCATTGTCAAGGCACTCATTTGTGTGAACTTGCCTTAACTCATCACTCAACTCCGTAATATCATTTCCACATAATGGACAAACAATTAATCCATCCCCAATTTCCTCCTCCTCCTCCTCCTCCTCATTGCAAAAATCTAGATCATCACTAAAGTTAGAAACTTTTTCACAAACTTCCAAGTCCTCATCAGCCTCACATAACTTGAGCAACAAATCGAGCTGCGTCCCACCTTCGAATTCCTCATCAGAACTCTTCTCTTCACACTTTACTAACCCCAATTCTTTTAAATTAGAAAAACACTCTCCTTTCACTTTTTCTTCAAAACCCATCTCATTTCTTCCCTCATTTTCCCTAAACTTCCCACCGCCCTTACAATCTATGGTGGATTCGATAGAATCCAACCCACCATCCAACGAATCCAACTCAAATCCCTTACTACTAATCCCATTACCTTCTTCAACAACAGGGTTGTTCTCTTTTCCTGTATTGATTATTTGCTCGTTCTGATTGAGCTTCTTGGGTCGGCGTAGGGTAAAACTGTTGGAGGATTTAAGTGGGATTTGAGTTAAAGTGGCTGCGGAGTTAATTAAAGAGGGAGATGGGTCTTGAAAATCATCATCATCTTCATCGGTACAAATTTTGAGAAATTTGCCAACATTTAAAGGTTGTGAAGATGGGATTCTTTTCTTCTTCTTCTTCTGCTTGCAACTGGAACTATTGGGGTTCAATGCCATTGAGTAGTCGGCGGTGCCTGGTGGCCGGCGGCTGCCTGCGGTGGAGGGAAATTTGTTTTTAACTGGGTTTTTACTCATTTTGAATTTGTGAAGGCAGTAGTTATGGAGGGAAATTTGTGGTGGGCTATGGGCTATTGTCTTTTGACTTTGTGGAATTGGGAGGATTCCCATTTATTTTATTGCTATATATATTGTCTGTGTCAAGAGTCCAGCCCAACCAGGACATTGCTTTAAATTTTTCTAAATTCGCACACTCACCCTCATATGCATCACTTAAAAACTGAACTCAGCGTGAACTATTGAACTAGTCCCAATGACTCATGATTTCAAACTTTAAATTACTCTTTTTGGGGATAATTTTAATAATAGGGCTTAGGAGGGGAGAGAGAGGGCCTCAATTTTGCGTTTTATAAGTATTTGCTTTGACTTCTTTTAAATGTAGCTTTGATGATTGAGTCAACATTCATATCTTTCATTTGAGATTTGATGTGAAATGTAGTAATTACTAGGTTTAATTTAGTGGTTAGTTGAGGTAGTTTTAATACTCTTTAAAGTTGAAAGCCAAGAGTTTACTTTTGTGACTGTTTGAAGAAGTTTTAAACCTTTTTAAGGTTGGAAATACGGAGGTAGAGTGTTTAAATTTAGTCAATATTTTTTCTCCGATCTCGACATTTCTTCTCCAATTTTCAAAGAAATTCAATTCAACTTACGATAGTCTTGAAAGTGAAGTGTTCAATTTAGTGTCTATTTAAAGAAGTTGTAAATCTCTTAAGGTCGGAAGTCAAGCGTTTGAATCTTTGTCAATATTTTTTTTTCATGGCTAGAGATTTTTTATCCAATTTTCAGCAAAATTCAATTCAACTTACAATGATTTTAAATCAACACTATCACTAGCAAAAGTAGGTTTGTAAATGGAGCAAAATGTTCTACACATTTTAGTAGTTGGAGAAACTATGGGGATTATTTTTTGTCTCTCAAAGGATAACAAAATAGTAGAATAGAGTACAAGAGGCTTTTAGTGGAACATAAAAAATCATTTACATAAGATAACGGTAATTTATTTTCTACCAAATTTCAAGGGCCAAAGTGAAATGATTGGATCATGTTATCAATTTTCCCTTCACAAAAATATCAAACATTGCACATCGTTTCACATACCAATTACAGGAGCAAAAGGTTCAAGACAATGACAAACTAAAGGCCTTTATTCGGTAGCCTTTTGACCTCTAAATTTAGAGTTCAAAACTTGAGAGATGCATGTGTGTCTTTTAGGAGGAAAAAATTGAAAAAAAACTTTTATCTCAGTATGTAGGACTCTAAATAGTCCAAACAACAAAATTATGAAAAAAATACCAATCCATTGAATACATGAGATAGATCATCTATCCATACGACAACGTTATACAAAAATAATGGACTAAAAGTATAAATAAACTTCACTAAAACTTGGATTAAAAGATAATAATTGTAATAAATGGCAATGGTGGCCCGCAACCCTCACACTTTTGTTGACTTTGAGGATGTATGACAGCAATCTAAAATTCTCCCATTACGGCTGTTTGCAAAAATGATATTGTGGCTAATGTGATTTGCTACAGCAAATCTTCCCTTTAAGTTTGCCTAGAAAAGGAGAGGTGCAGAAGCTCGTAAAACCATCCTAAAAAGCTTCAAAGATTTCATCCCTCGAGCCTTTTAGTTCTCTCTCCCAAATTCTTTTACTTGAAACCTTGTGTAAATTTGGTATTCCACTTTTATAAATTGTTTCCACATATTAGTGAATTTTGGCACTACCTCTAACCGTGGACGAAGGTCACATTGATCGAACTACGTAAATCTATGTGTCTATTGTCTCATTTATTTTTTTCATTACTATCCTCTATTATTATTTTGAGCTATTAGATATAACGTGAGATTCGTTTTTTCCTAACAATAATTGTAAGTTTATTTTTAGTTATTTTATGCTTTTAGTATCTAATTTTAGTTAAATTATGTTGTTTTGAACATTGTACACGATGAAATAGAATCATCATGGACAAAGAGATCCGATCTCTTGAATACACATATGTGGATATATATAGGTCCCCCCACATTCTTCATTATTATTTGTATGCCCCATGCATAAAGATTTCTTACTTAACAAGACCGACAACACGGCCTCTGCGCACACACCTCTTCTTGCCACATCTAAGACACTGGCTGCGAAGTCTGCATATTCTTTGGCAACGTGAAGGCAATAATCCAGACCCTAATTCTAAAGAGGACTCCCACCCCAATGGTAATTCTTCAGTTTCAGTATGCAACTCTCTTGAAGTTTCCGCCTTCATCAATATCACTCCTTTTTTAATGCTCACTACTGCAGATTGATGATCATAGTACTACTAATTAATATTAGTTATTTCAAACATATGTAGACATTTCAGAAATTTATGGATTCAATCATTATAAATATTATCGCTGAGTGGCATGTGAATTTTTTTTTGCTTCAAAACGTATATTATGAGTTTGTAAGAGTGTATAATCAGGAGATAATCTAGCAATATTCTGCTCATTCATGTGGGATATAGAATATACAACAACTAAGTTTTTATTCTATCAAAAAGGATCGGTGATATAAATCACATTTTGTTATCGTGCTCGATCTAAGTTTATTTGCTCATTCATATTTCCAATGAGTTTAGATTAATTGTGATGACAAAATGTGATACATAGAATATATAACTCGAAAAATACCAATGTTTATCCTAGTAATTAACATGAGTTAAGAAATAAAAAATAGTTGACATTCTTGTTTGTGTGGGTGTGTGTGTGTGAGAGAGAGAGAGAGAGATTGAGAGAGGGAGAGAGGACTAACATGTAGCAATCAGGAGCCAGGAGAAAGGCAAAAAAACAGGAGCTTCTTTGAAGATTTCTCCAGAATGCAAATTATAATTGGCTGGCAAACGAGTTATGATGATGAATGGGATTAATTTTGATGGTTCATTCCTCCATTCACGGTTGGAATTTTAGTTTAATATTAAAATTAAGTATACTTGTATTTCAAAGAGTTGTACCTCTTCAATTGTGATATCTTTTTTGTAAGGTGCATATTTTCATATTAGATGTATCTTTTCAAATTAGATGTGTATTTCCAAGTTAGATGTATCTTTATGAAGAGTTGCATGCATCTTCATGAAGAGTTACATCTCAAGATTAATGTATCTTTTGGAAGAGTTGCATCACAAGTTCTAGGTACCTATCTGAAGGGTTACATCCCAATTTCAAGAACTCTATAAATATGAGTGCTCTTGGTCAAGTTGGGATATGTAAAACTTACTAACTATTGCATTCATATTCTTGTAGAAATAATTCAAGAATTTGCTACTTGGTTATTTCTAAAGTCTATTGTATCCTAGAAGTAAATTGCCACAATATCTACACTACTACAAAAATGGCCTGTAACACCGGTTATTTTTTGCTAAGCACAGCAAAAATGAACCAGTGTAGATACAGGCGGGGTTAAATGTGTATATTTTTTACACCGGTTTATAAAACCGGTGTAAAAAGTGTTTGTTACACCGGTTATAGAAATAACCGGTGTAAAAATGTTTAAAGTGTTTGTTACACCGGTTATAGAAATAACCGGTGTAAAAAGTGTTTGTGCATCCGTCATCGCTGCTGCTTTTGAAATTGTAGAAGACAGCAGACAAGAGCTGAATGGAACATTCAAATGAATCATGAACAAATCTTGAAATTATAGAACAAATTCCAGTCTTGCTTCTTGATATTCAAAAAAAAATGTTTCTTAATGTCAAATAGGAAGCAAAACAAAGATCAAATGAACCACAACAAATAAGCTTCTTACATCCAATCTATAAAGGGGAGGCTTAACTCCCTATCCTGATTATTTTGTAAACCTAAAAATTCAACCAAGTCCTAGACGCACCAAGTTTAGAAATTTCTTCTAGTGGATCCAAGAATCATCATCCACCCACCACTAACTCTTCAATTTTCTTTGTTTACGGCCTCAAGTTCTGCAACTGATTCAGTAACATTATCACACCTTTCGAGGAGATGACGGTTCCGAGAAAGTGTTGGTAGAGTCACCCCCGCTGGGATGCTCAAATTTTCTTGCGCTTTTCCTTTCCTGCAGGTTGATGAAGATGAGGAAGAAGCAGATTCCATAGAAGGCTCCTCCAACTCCAAGCTGTTTCTTGGTGCTTCTAGTCCTGCATCCATTTAAACAGTAACATCAAATCTGGCAACAAATTAAAAGAACACAATGGTGAAGGACATGAATCTGCTCAAAGTCCTCCTTTAACAAAATGCATCAACGCAACATTTTACATAAAAAATCTAACAAAAGTAAAAGAAAATACTACATCACTAAAACAAGAAAGGAACCCTTTTTTTATTTGGATTTGGATTAAGAAATTGCTAATCCAATTGTCTGGCGGCAGCATCAGCAACAAAAGGCAAGTAAGGAGTCTTCCCAAGAAATTGCTAATTCAATTGGTTTGAGATCTGGAGAAGTAAAGAAAAAGGCTAGAAATCTGGTGCATTGTGGAGAAGGAAAAGGAATAAATAAAAACTTCTTACACCGGTTAATAGAATAACCGGTGTAAATAAAAACTTATCACACCGGTTGAAAAATAACCGGTGTAAAAAAACACTTATTACACCGGTTAAAAATAACCGGTGTAAACAAACACTTATAGGATAATACAAAAACACTTATAGAGTACTCTAGAAAATACAAAAAATAAAACCTAATAGTTGATCAGGATAACTCAAATATGTAAGATAAGATCAAACAATATAATTTGATAACAACTGAACCATGAGAATTAATCTTAAAACATTATCCAATCACACAAATCAAAGCCACAAAAACAAAAATAATCTTAAAAATCTAGCAAAAACAAAGATTAACATAATTTTGTAATAAAAGTAGCAGAAACAAAGACACTGGTTATTCTATAACCGGTGTGAAAAGTCACTTTTTACAAAAAAAATAAATAAATAAATAAATATTTACACACACTTTTTACATCGGTTATACAATAACCGGTGTAAAAGGTACACTTTTTACAAAAAAAATGCAAAAAAAAATATTTACACACACTTTTTACACCGATTATACAATAACCGGTGTAAAAGGTACAGTTTTTAAGTGTAAAAGTTATACTATTTACACAGTTATATATATAACCGGTGTAAATAGTTCTCATGTCACTTTAATATTACGATTATGCCACCGCGTTTTTAATATTTACACCGATTTTTGTTTAACCGCTTTAAAAAGGGCGGTTTTAATTCGCCATTTTGTAGTAGTGCCAGTTAGCAAAATAGTGGAGGCAATTAACACTTTAATGAAATTGATATACACGCCTTAGACTTAATTCTTGTTATAATTCCCTCACAAGATAGTTTGTTCTTTTTCTTTAGTGTTGTACCTTGTTTATTACTCAAATTGTTTGATCCACATTTTCCCCAACATTCACAGGTCAGAAATATATAGAGGTCGGTGAAGAAGAGAATTTTTTTATTCTAACTCAAATTAAGATTGAATGTTCAAAGTATCATTGAACAAGAAATTAAACAAGTTGCCACTAATAAATGGATTGGAGCCTTTATCTGAATTGATCAATCCGTGTGATCGTAATATACACAGTTGTTTTGTTATATATTCACTGCAATATGGATTATATCTCTTCAAAGCTGGCTTATTAAAGCCATTATTTTCAAATCAATATGAACATTAATGGTTTCTTGGTCAGAAATGTTAGTCAAAACTGCTATACAAACACTTGTTTTCGCTCCAATTTTGTTCAATTCTACTCAAACATGTAGTTATACTTAGTCAAGTTGGCCAAAAATAAGGGAGCAGTGTCACTGATGAACAGAAAAAAAAACAGAAAAAGTAAGTTTTATTATAGTAATTTTTCCTTTCTAATACTATGTTTTAATCAAAGGTTGGGATATAAAACTACGATCAAAAGACTTTTCATACATAAAAGGTAGGAAATTAAAACACGATTTTGACCACGATTAATTGTCTGTTTCATATATGAACTACGTTTTATATTTGAACCAGTTTTGTAAAAAAAATTATGATATATTAAAGTTGTGTCTTATTTATAAATTCACTCATTTAACACTCCTTTTTATCATATTATGAAAAAGAAAATAGGGCATGCGATTAGATATATACAATAGTTATAGAGAGTGACTTCATAATTCTATACTATCATCATTCATTCCCTCATTTATTCATAATTAATTTCAGTTTATTGATTGAATAGTGATGAAACTTACGTTAATGGAGTTATCAAATCATATAAATACTTTGGCATTTCTTATTATTATTACATTATATCTTAACCGGTTTCAAACCAATTTTTGTGATATATTAAAGTTGTATATTATTTATAAATTCACTCACAATTAACACTCATTTTTCAAAAGTTTTATCTAGGGGTGTCAATCTTGACCCATGACTTGCGGGTCCAACCCAACTAGCCTATTATTTTAACTAGTTGGGTTGGGTCAAATTGGTCATGGATCTAATGGGTCATGGGTAAAAAATTAATTCATATTTAATGGGTTGGGTCTTGGGTGACCCGCGGGTCAATTTGTTTTATAGATTAAACACATCACATTAACACTTTACCTACATTTTATAAGCTAAACATATTTTACACATAATACACATATTTTCATATACTATACATATTTTACACATAGTACACACATTTTCACACTCTATACATACTTTACACATAGTACACGCATTTTTACACATTACACATAATTTACACATAGTACACATATTTTCACATACTATACATAATTTACACATAGTACACATATTTTCACACACTACACATATTTTACACATACTACACGCACTACACACATTTTCACATAGTACACATTCTACACATAGTACACGCATTTTCACACACTGCACATATTTTACACATAGTACACACACTACACGTATTTTCACATAGTACACATATTTTCACACACTGAACATATTTTACACACAATACACACATTTTCACACAATACACATATTTTACACATACTACACGCATTTTCATATACTACACATATTTTACACATAGTACACACATTTTCACACAATACACATATTTTACACACATTTTCACACACTACACATATTTTACACCTAGTACATGCATTTTCACACACTACACATATTTTACACACACTACATGCATTTTCACACACTACACATTTTTTACACATACTACAAATATTTTCACACACTACACATATTTTACACATACTACAAATATTTTCACACACTACACATATTTTCACACACCACATATTTTTCACATAATATATATTTTACATACACTAAACACATTTTCACATAATACTCACAATATACACATGGGTCACGGGTCGTGGGAGGTATGTCGTGGGTGTGGGTCATGGGTCTCGGGGTCGGGGTCGTGGGTCTGGGTCTGGGTCGTGGGTCTGGGTCGTGTTAATTTGTATAAATTGTGTTAAATATATATATATTGAGTAAAAAATATGTGTAGTGTGTGAACGTATGTGTACTATGTGTAAAATATGTGTAGTGTATGAACGTATGTGTACTATGTGTAAAATATGTGTAGTGTGTGAACGTATGTGTACTATGTGTAAAATATGTGTAGTGTGTGAAAGTATGTGTACTATGTGTAAAATATGTGTAGTGTGTGAAAATAGATGTACTATGTATAAAATATGTGTAGTGTGTGAAAATGCATGTATTATGTGTAAAATATGTGTGGTGTGTGAAAATGTGTGTAGTATGTGTAAAATATGTGTAGTATGTGTAAATGTATGTATTATGTGTAAAATATGTCTAGTGTGTGAAAATATATTATGTGTAAAATATGTGTAGTGTGTGTAATATGTGAAAATATAATTAGTGTGTGTAAATGTGTATAATAAACATTTAATTTAAAAGTAACAAAAATTAAAAAGAAAAATTTGAATTAACTAATGTATTAAGGAAGTAATAGTTAAATTGACCCGCGGGTAAAAAAAAAGTAATAGTTAAATTGACCCGCGGGTCATGGAAAAAGTAATTGAATTGACCCGCGGGTTGAATTAGTTATAACCCAATCCACTTTGACCCAATCCATGCATAACCCGCCAATAGGCGGGTTGGGTTGGGTCATGACCCACTAACTACCACTCTTCACTCAATCCGACCCGCGGAGTGACCCAACCCGCCTATTTGCCACCCCTAGTTTTATCATATGAAAAAGGAAATACGGCGTGCAATTAGATATATAGAGTAGTTATAGAGCGTGCGACTTGGTAATTCTAAGCTATTATCGTTCATTCCTCTGATCTATTCATAATTAATTTCAATTTATTGATTGTTTTTTTTTTTTTGGTTAAAAGCTATATTTTTCATTCCATAAGAAATGATGTTACAATTCAGCTAAATAATTGTACATCAGATTGCATAAATAGTCGATAAACAAGATAGGGAAAAAAATTTTCCAAACTTGTGACTGTGCATTACAAACAAATTGACTAGTACTGAATAAACTCTAGCAATACATTACATTACAGATAAATTGACAACTAGTCTAAAACATAAACCAGCTACAAACCATAAGGTTTTTGAACAGCTAATGACAAGTTCTCATATCTATCATGTTAATATTTCAATTTACCTAAAAATTGGGAAGATTCTTCAACCTAAAAGCAAAAGCTAAAACTGAAGTAGAATCTTACATCACAATAGATGAACTAGAATTAACATCCAGTCACAGTAAAATTACACCGTATTACTAGCCCAAAAATTTCCTTGTGTAACCAATAAGAGCTAGAGTTGCATCCGCACAAATTTGCTAAAGATGGAGAAGAAACTACTCCATCTCATATCTTTTCCCTTCACTCTTTTATTGATTGAATAGTGATGAAACTTAGGTGAATGGAGTTATCAAATTATATAAAAACTTTTGGATTCCTTATTATTATTTCATTTTATAACAACAATAAAACTTCATATGTTTTGAATAATGATAGAGACTACAAAAATTTTTGACACGGCAATATAATTTCAAATACTTGAAATCTTAATATTGTTTATTTACTTATTTATTTAGAAAAAATATTTAGTAATATGGTAGAATTGAAAATCAGAAAAAAAAAGAGTCTAACGTCCAGTGGGCTTTGGTTAAAACATTGAATTCTTTGTGTGAAATTTGTAATAATTAGATTTATTTTATTTTATTTTATTTTATTTTATTTTATTTTGTAATAAAGGTTGTAGTTTAATACGCAATCTTTACGTGCATTTTATATAAAGAGAAAATATTGCATTAAAAAAATTTTCAAAAAAAAAAAAAAACGAAGCTCCAAGTTAGGCTTTCTCACTTAAGCTCTACTCTAATGCAATCCTAATTTAATTAATGATTCTGAACTTAGCTTAAAAGAGTTTTACTTTAATTTAGGCTCACACTTGATTTTATTACCAAACTAGCTAGATTTGATTCTTTGATTTTATTACCAAATGATTTTTCATGTAATTAATAAAGACTAAAAAGTTATGTCTAGGCCTGTAAACGAGTCGAGTCGAGCTCGAGTACCTCCATAATCGAGCTACTCGAGCTCTAAAATGGTGGTACTCGATCTCGACTAGAGCTCGATCGAGTAGGCAATTTTCGAGCTCGAGCTCGATTTTTAATTTTTTTTAATTTTTTTTTAATTTTTTTTTAATTTTTTTTTAATTTTTTAATTTTTTTAAATATTATTTTTTTAAAATTGTAGGATATAATTGTAATTTTTTAAAATTTAGTAAGGTAAAATGATAATTTAGTATAAAATTAAGGTCTAAAATATAAATATAAGTTGCTTAAAATATAATTTATCAAATGTTAGGGACTAAAAAATAAATATAAAAAAATTAAAAAAATATATATATATGGGATCGAGTAGCTCGCGAGCTACTCGATCCTTTGAAAACTGAGCTCGAACTCGAGCTCGGTCAAACCGAGCTCGAGTCGAGTAGTTGACCGAGCTGCTCGCTCGTTTTACACCCCTAGTTATGTCCAAATTAAAATTAGTTATCTTCGTTGGCATATTGGAGTTAATTCACTAACTTAGAAATAAGAAACAAAAAATGCTAAAAAAACATATGTATATATATATATATATATATTTTTTGATTCATGAAACTCGATTCTAAAGTCTAACTGATTTTGAAAAATCAACTTGAGTATATTTTAGCAAATAAAGGGACTAACACATGACTTCAATAGAGTCGATTTTTTAAACAAAAATTTGACAAATACTAAAATCGACTTCTTTGTACATTTTGTTTTGTTTCACTTCTATGCCTAAAATTTTTAATTTCTTTTTTTCCCACAAAAATAATCTTGTGGCAATGTCACACTATATGAATTAATTTGATTTGGCGAAAATTGGCTTGTATTAATCAGATTCATTTATAAAACTCGTCTTGTGTTTGAATTATATATAGAGCTCAT
The DNA here is from genome assembly GCA_016586305.1 of Ophiorrhiza pumila. Taxonomy (NCBI): domain Eukaryota; kingdom Viridiplantae; phylum Streptophyta; class Magnoliopsida; order Gentianales; family Rubiaceae; genus Ophiorrhiza; species Ophiorrhiza pumila. The sequence continues at coordinate 4,905,361 of BLIW01000008.1, read as the reverse complement.
TTTTATTTGAGAAATACTACCTAGAAGTCTATTAGTAAGTCTATCAACTTTTTAAAAATCAACTTAATAATTTTGGGAAAAAAAATAAAAATATCAATAATATTTCTTTAATTTTTAGTAAAAATCACAAAATATTGAGGTAATTAAAGTACGCAAAAAAGAGTAAATTATTTGCTCTTGATATTGCTAAATTGTAAATGCAAAATTAATTATATATTGTATCCAAAATTTACTTTTCTAAACAATTGTAGAACTCAATATCTCTGTCCTATTATGTCCAAAATTAAACTACGTGATAGGATTCACTTATTATTTGGTTAGGTACTAATAATTGTAGAGTAATTTTAGTGATATTTATGCTTTTAGTCCCTAATTTTAGTTAAATTAAGTCGTTTTGAACATTAAATAGAATAGAATAGAGATAATTTTGTACAAATTATCTAATATGCAAACATTACCCATATACCATTATCACACATTCAGTCACTAGAAAAGAGAATATACAAATGAGCAGAAGAACATCCAGTTGGTACAGCTGGTTGATGATTACATACCATTAGATAATGGACTGCCAATAACAAGAAGAAGAACATTATATATAGGTTTGGTCTACCTGTATTAATTCATGATTCCATTATAAGTTGCGTTGAAATCTGATTTTGAGCAGTTAATTAATTGCAGCATAAATTTTTTTGTTAATTTGGTGATTGATTTTATTGTCAACTTCATTTAATTTAATCCCAGCCAGCAAAATAATAGTATTCACAACCGGTATTATTTATTTATTGAGTTAGTCTCACGTGAATCGGGTTCATGTATGAAACGAGAGTTAATTATAATTTTAACGTACAATAAAAGCAATATGAGATTAGAATCACGATTTTCAACCTCCATTAATTATTCGTTTCATATATAAAATACGTGTCATATATGAACCTGTTTCACAGGAGTTTTGTCTTATTTATTTGTATCTAGTTAACTTAAAATGATTGAGTTCGGAACGAAATTGAGGAACATTATTAATAAAAGTTATATTTTAATTCTTTGAACAGGCAATATTCTTACTCTTTAAAAAAAACAAAATAAACTAGGATTTTTCGTAAGAAAATATTACAAAATTTCAAATTTCGAGAAATAATTACCCTTTTTCACTCTCTTAAATCCATCACTAACATATCATCTTATTGGTTAGACAATGTTCACCAACCAATTATAAAATATATAGCAATCGTTAATCTCAAAGGAACAATGCGATTATAGATTAGTAGATTTCGAATTTGATAAACTAATTATTAAAAACATACATATTATCTTACAAGTTAAAAAAGCGTAATGTACAAGTTATTATTATTATTATTTGAAATTCTTAATTAATCACTCATTTACTTGAGAAAATAGGACAGATCACCTCATGAACCTTGCAAATTTGACAGATGAGAAAATTATTATTTATATATGGTTTGCAAGCTAGACCTACACATGTTTCCACCATCAATTCTTGCCAACCCTACGACCAAAAAAGCAAGCTATGGAAAAGGATATCTAATTATGTAAACATGACCCAAAAAAAACAAAAAAAAGAACCAAAGGAAAAAAAGAAATTGTGAATTTTCTATTTAGTGGAATGAATAAGATATATGCATGTGTTTTTGCATGCAAAGTATATATGGATTTCTACATGACTCTCTTCTAACTTTACCTGTGGATGGATTAGATAATATGGAAGGATTAATATTTAATAATTAACTATATCATAATTTAGGTAGATAAATATAAAGGAAACGTTAAAACTATTTTTCCAATCAATATAAGAAGTAAATAATTTATTAGTTTAAATTTCATGAATTCAATATTTTAATGATATTTTCTAATAATAGCCGTTATTGGTATACAATAATAACAACTAAATAGTTATTGTTACTAACGTCATGCACGCATAACTATAAGTAACATGCTTGTTTATAAATAATCTGAAAAAGAAAGTTAAAGAATTACGATAAGTGGACAATTACCGTAAAACTAAATAAAACATACTAGAAATCGTGTAATTGTCATCATTTGTATAAAGTACAATAATGCACATTAGTTAGAAATATCAACTAATATAAAAGAAAAACTAAAAATATTTTACCAATCCATATAATAAGAAAATGATTGATTGATTGATTTAAATTTCATGAATTGAATATTTCCATGATATCTTCAACGAATATTCATCAATTGTAAAAGGGTACAATAATTGCATATTAGTTAAAAGTATCAATTAATAATAATTTAAGGGGTTTGATTAAGAAAGAATACTAACTTTGTTTTTTTTTTTTTTGTTTTTTTTAGGGCCATTCACCATTGTTGTGTTGTCAATCAAGAACCAAATCTAAATAAGCCATGCCACAAGCAGCCATTGAATACAACGAAAGCTTCTTATTAGGCCTTTTGTTTAGTCAATTGTACAACAGAAAAGGAAAGGCGCACTTGTTCCAATGAAAAGCGTGCTGTGGCCCTTGTGGCTGTGGGACTTATGGACCTCTCTACCTCTAGATGTGAGCGCGGCCAACGCCAACCCGGCCATTTGTCTTCCCCACCTCTCCCTATTTTGATTTGCCTCAAGTTGTTATCATGACATAATCTTTTGTTGTTTGAAAAAAATTATTTTTATTTTGATTACTTGTCTCTTATAACACATTGTATTTACAAATTTATACGGATTTAAATCCAATTTTAACTAGTTAACTTGTTAAAAATTGTTGTGCGGATTCCCATTGAGTGTTCGTGTGAATATGTGGAGAATTAACGATTGCATACACTTTGTTTTTCCTAGTCTACCGCTACACTAACGTAGTATAACGAGTTAAGGGTCAATGTCACAAAAAAAAAATTAAGTATTAATCTAGTGCGTTAATTATTTCGATTTATAGCCTAATTTTAACTAGTTAGATGATGTGTGCTTGTATGTATGTGTTAATAGACTTTGTTTATATTGGTGAAAATACTGTTTTTAACTCAAAAAAAACTTTTAGAGGTTGAGTGCATGGAAAATTATTTATGGTTAGCTAAATGTTACACTCTAATGATTGTAAGAGAACATATGACCAAACATCATGCATTAAGAAAAAAAACATTTAAAATAATTAATTACTACATTATTTGATCCTTTGTTAGACGGTTCTTATATTGGAGGTTAGAAGTTCAAACCTCTAATATTTCATTTTCTCCTCCTCTTTGCTCCACTATTTATGGTTTGTGAGTTATTATAGTTATATGTGGAATTGAAGCATGAGGAAAAAAAAAAAATCAAGAAACAAAAATAACATGCACTATTGCCACTTGGTGGTAAGTATTTTTTTTTAATCAAAGGAGGATTAAAAGGCATAAATAAATATTTTATATAAAATACACATACTATATTAGATGTTAAAAATTTTGAAACACCAACAACTTTTATTCCACTATGTAAAGTCGATACATTAAATTTTAAAATACTATAAAAATTTGTATAACACTATAAAAATTTATATATACTGTTATCACATGTAGTAACTATAAATTTCAATAATAGAATTGATGCATTAAGAAATAAATTTATTACATTTTCACAAGAATTAATCTTGTAAAAAATCTAGCAACTATAATAGTGCTCCTATATTGTCCAAATATCGATTTCCTCGTCTATTTTCTTTGACCTAATTGGACCTCTTTTTCTTTTTTAGAATAGTATAAAACAAAATTAAAACAAATTAGACGTCTCAATAGATAAATTGGTCGATCTATAGGCCGGCCGAAGGGGACAATTTGTGTTTTTTCTTATAAAAAAAATTAATTAACTTTTAAAAAAATATTAAAATTTCCCCCTGCAAAATAAAAATATCACTTTTATTCATAATGTTATGCCATTTCTCCCCCAAAAATAATAGTTTCTCAATTTGCCATTGCATAGATATTGTTGGCAATTGAAATAGAAATAATGTTACAAATAATATTATGCTAAATTGCCAATGTTATTAGTGCTTTGTAACATTATATTAACATGGGTCATTGCGTATGAATTTCACTAGTATTAAAAATTATAATATAAAATATAAAAAATTACGTATAAATTATAAAAAATTAAAATATTAATATATAATATATATAAAAAATTAATATATTAACGTATAATCACTTGACTAATATACAGGAAGGAAGTTTTAGCGAATTAACATTGGGATTTGATGGAAACAAATTGAGACTATTTTTTACACTCCCACATTTCAAACTTTTGCCTCTGCAAATATTAATAACAGTAACACTCACACACTCACACACTTCACACACTCACACACTAACCAATGCTGACAGAGAGTTTTCTCGTCCATTTCTTGTTCGTATTGAATCTCAAAATGCAAAAAATAATACACGTCCATGACATGAATCCATCATGATTATCCTCTCAACTTCTCCACTTCTCCTTTCCATTTTTAGCACGCCAATTCAATTCATTCTTTCTTGAATCTTCTCAAAATTCTATGAAAGCAAAAGCTGCAAAATACGCACAAAAAAAAGCTTTTTTTTTTTCCTTGGATACATCTTCTTCACGCTCACAGAGCCTTTAATTCCCAGCATTCTTCATTCAAAAATTTTACTACTTTTCTTTTGTACTCTTCTTCTTTTTCTTAAACTCCTTTTCATCATTCTGTCAGCAAGAAAAGAAGTAGATTCTTCAGTTTTGATTTGACTCACTTTTTTGTTTCTTTAAATCCTTTTCACACTAATATTAGTAGTATATCCCAATTCATTCCTTTTTCATTTCCCTCCCAAAGTTCATATAAAATAAAAATTCTTCCTTTTTCGCTATTGACAAAAACCCAACTTTTATTTTCCCTCTTTTTTTTTGGTAATCACCCTCCATTCAATTTGTTTCTGCTCTGAATGTAAAGGGTTCCTTGAGATTATAGAACTATTCAAAAATTTGGTATCTTGTGTTTTTCTTTTATTATTATATTTGGAGCAATATATGATTTAATTGAATGAAGGGAGGAGCAAGAGTGGAGGTGATAAGCAGCAAGGGATGTTCAAGGCTATTTGCAGAAATTTCAACATCAATGCCTTCATTTAGAGGAGGACATGGGTTCCAATCCTATGCAATGGAGTCCATGTCTCCTGTATCAACATCCTCTAGAGTTGATGAATTGGTCTGCAGAAGCAAATCCAAGGGACCCTTTTCCGGCCTTGTTATTTGTGTTACTGGACTCTCCAAAGGTATAGTTTGATTCCTTTTTATCACAATCAAATTTACAGACTCAGATGTTTTTCGCTTATTGTTGTCCTTTTGTGCTTTGTTTGGTTTTGTTAGTGTAAAGATAGTTTCTAAATAGCAAAGTATGTATTTTTCTGGACTTTCATGATCTTTAAATGGTGTGCAAGAAATTTGATTCAGCGGGTTCAGTTCAAACCAAAGCAGTGGTACTGGTAGTGTTAAAATTTAGGATGTCTTTCTCGCATGGTTATATGTGTTTCTTGTCGTCGATATATAATCTACCACTTTATATTGCCAAAAGGATATCTTTGCCTAAGTTATGAAAGCTTGCGAGCTTAATAGTGCTCGAAATTGGGATTCGGACTATTAATTATGGTTGTGAGGAAATATTCAATGGAAAAGATGTAAACTTGATAGAGTCTAATGTTGGAAATTCATTCAATGTTTGTTCTTTCTATTTTCCTTTTCTAGTCCCCTTTTTCCATTGGTTTTGGAGATGAATGATAACATTTTTTTGTTATTTTGGGTTTGTTGGTTCAGTTGAATTGGCCTATGATGTGACTTAGACACGGACTGAGTTTAACTGAAAACGATTGCAAACATTTTCTTTTTAATGTCCTACTGCAAATATGATAATTAAGCAACTTAAAGTCCTTTATTTTATTCTTCTCTTGTCTTGTATTTAATCTCCTTGTTTTTTCTATGGTCTCAATTTTTTTTGATGTCTTCAATATTTTAATTAAAATTTCACTTTACATGTCCATACTAGATTAAGTATGATCATGAACAAAAAATGTGGGTAGCAGAAATGAGAATGTTAAGATGGATGTTTGGACATATTAGATTAGATAGAATAAGTAATGAATGTATTAGAAAGAAAGTGTGGGTAGCTCCAATAGATGAGAAAACGAGATAAACACGTTTAAGATGGTTTGGACATGCACATAGGAGACCCATACATGCACCAGTGTGACATGTAGAAAGTAGAGAAAGATAAGATCAAATTAAAAGGGGATGGGGGAGACCTAAAAAGAATTGGAAAGAAACGATTAAAAAAATATGATATACTTAAATATAAATGAAAACATGTGTAATATTAGAATACGATGGTGAAATATAATCCATGTAGCAGATCTCACATAGTGTGATAAAGGTTTAGTTGTTGTTGTTCACTTTACATGTCCATGGTTTGATTCTAGTTGGTCTATTCCTGTCCGATTCTATCTTCTGGATTATTTTTGAATTTTGGCATGATTGTTGGTGGGCTCATATCAGTATTTTTATCGCTCAAACTCTGCTTCACAATATGATTTGCAGAAGCTCGGAAGCAAGTGATGGCTGCGGCTGAAAGATTGGGTGGTGAATATAGTCCACATTTACATCCTCAATGTACCCATTTGGTTGTTCAGATATCCTTTTGCACTTACACTTCTTTTTCCTTCTTAAGTATAGTTTTCTGAGTGACAGCTACTGATAAATATAGAGTAGATAACTCCGAAGGTTTGCTACACATGCTGGAGTATACATCATGTCTTATGTGCGAATTATGCAATTACACGATAACATCTATAGCCCAAACAAACATTTCTTAACATTTCCTACAGCTTTCATGGACGCAAGTTTGAGCATGCTTTGAAACATGGACCGAAAAATGGCCTTTCTGTTGTTACACTTGGATGGTTTGTGGACAGTGTCAAAAGAAATGGCAAGTTCTTTTCGTTTTTCTTTTGTTTTTATGCTATTTCTTGTTGCTTATCTTTTTACCTTTGGATCTTCATAGGGATATATATTGTGGTTTTTCTTCAACTTTTTTCTGCAGTTGGTCTTTAATTTTCCAGCTTCCATTTTACATGACATGTCATGCATCAACCCCAATAAGAGCCTTAAGATGAGATCCACTCCAGGGGAGATATACTGAATTTCAATTATGTTTAACTGAGGTTAGATTAATATCATTAGAATTCAAGGCTTCATTTTGCTGAAGTGATGCATAACAAAATGATCTCACTTATCAGGACTTCATATCAATTGATCTGAGAGCCTGAAGATGAATGACTTGTTAGGCTCATGTTAATGTAAGCCAAAATGGTTAACCAAAGTGATCTCCTAAAACCATAAACTTCCACTAAATACAAGGCTTCATTTATTTGTAACCAATGTGGATAGTACTTGTCACTATTATTTTGATTCTGGATGAGTTGATCTGCACTGCCACCCTACCTTCTGCTAACTCTTGCTTGCAAATTATTGCTTAATTTCACTTATATGAACTGTCATTTATTATTTTGTGTACATTATGAGATCCAAATAAATGTTGTAATCATTCTTTACATACAAAGACATGCCCATACAAACATATTCATTTGACTCATTCGGGTGCAAGTACTTGAGCCACCTACTCAGCAAGAGGAGTTTCTTGTTTTCCACAAGTATTGTCTCAATGTAACTTAATTATCATCTGGATGCAACATTTCACTTTTGAACTTCGAATAGAAAATTAGTTTGATAACTTCTCTGAATACTTCCTATTGATCAAAGTTTTACTAATATTTTCTCTTCTGGGATGTTATTTTTGGATATTTTCAGTGAGGTTGAGTGAATCCCTGTATAGCGTTAAGAGTGGTGGAGAAGGTGGTGTGGCAGTAGATGATCTGAACCGGCTTGTTCATAATCCTGGCACTGAGAAGTCGTGTCTGCCTTTTGGTTCACTTGAATACACTGAAAAATGTGACATCACCGAAGGACTAAGGATTCAATTTCCTGAAAGAGATTCTAAAAGAAGAACCATGAGTTTATCACTATCTGGTTATTCCTTTTACATTGATGAAGATGTGTCTGCTGAGCTGCAGACTAAGGTATCCTAAATCTGCCTGTAATTTAGCGATTTTTCCTGAGATTGCTTCACAAGTTTGTAATGTATATCTACAATGGAGGACAACTAGTTGTTACTTTCACCTTTGTGTTTAACAATTTGAAGATTCTTTCATGCTAATTTCACAATGCTCAAATCTTTATTGTTAAATTCCTATATGCTGCTTCAAATGGTCTCTCAGATATTTGAACTGTCATTTTAGGTTGTAGAAGCTGCAGCAGCAGAAGGTGCTACCTTTGTGGATCAATGGTATGTTGGTTGCAGTGCTAGTCATGTAGTGTGTGAAGGATCTTCAGTTACGAAATATCTTGGTCATTCAAATAATATTGTTACAGTAAGTAATACTTCTCTCTATTTGCACTTGGATATGGCATTGTCTGTGATACTTTAGATCTCACCGAATCTGACTGTAGAAATTTAGGTGTTTTGATATAGTGGTAACCAACTGGATATGTTGTCATTCTCTTCTACAGTTAATTCGATTGTATTTTTGGATGATTAGTCATTTCTTGTAGATGGTACTAGTTCTAGACTTCTTACTTGTCATTCATTTTTTATGACATCTACCTGATCAACCATCCCGTGCCTTAGCCCCTATGGGTTTTGAAGACTGCAAGGGAAAAATGTCTGCAGAGGCTTGTTCACATTTCTGCTGACTTGGCCAGGCAGACAGCAATGACAATTGATGTTATTCAAACTGGCACTTGTAAAGAGGTATTAATCTATCTGATATTTGGTTTCCTTCTCCTTCCTTTTTCGTAATTTCCTTCCCCTTTAGTATCATTTCATTCTCTAGTTCACTTTCTAATTTCAGTGCTAGGTTTTTTTCCTTTTTTTTAGATATTATGAATCGAATACCTTGTTTTTATTACATAAGAATTTCTTTAGTTCTGTTTTGTGCTTGGATGTTCTGCTTGTTTCTTCCAGGTTTAAACTTCAAGCACTTTATTGTTTCAATGTCAACTCTAATTTGGGTTTTGATTCTTATTCTTTTATTGTCATTTACATCTTCATTAGTTGTGTTGTTGCTTAAAGGATTTAATTTTGAGTTGGACTCTTCTTTTTAAATCACCTTTAGGAAGATGGTGGATCCATTGGCCTTCAAGGTGGACCAAATTCCACGCTTCATGCAGGCCATGAAGAAAGGCAGAAGATTGCAAATCTTGCTAAAGATTTGGTTAGGAAGCGCCGCAATTACCGCATGCAGGTAGATATTAGAATTTAGTTCTTGATATCTGAGATTAATGACTGCTTGACATGATGCTTCTGCACAGGGCAGTGTAAAGAAAGTTGGTGGTGATTGATGCCATTACTTGAATTACATTATTGACTCTTATTATAAGTAGTGTTTGGCCGCAAGTATGGTCCTTATGATTGAATTTAGTCCTCCACTTTTGTGTATACAATTGACAATAGCACTAGGCACTAGGCATGGTTCCCATGTGACATCATTTTTTTTTTTTTCCATGTGACATCATTGAAAAGGTGTAAACTACTCATTCTTTGTTTTTGTGGTTTTATATGATTTTTTATTTCTTCATTTTTTTTGGGCTCCGGGTGGGGTGGGAGGGGTGAGGGGAGAAGACATTAGACCGAAAAACCATGCAATACTTCAATATGTAGGTTACTTAAAGCATTCTAAAGAAAAATGTAGACCAAAGCATGCCGTCTGGAAACTCGGTTGTGTAGCATGAAACATGGCTATATACCATCTAGTCCAGCAAATAAAGTCATTATTGTATAGTTTGGTCAATGTAGGCAATTTTACTACTATGTTGATGCTTGTGCATTTGTTGCTAGAGTTGCATGTTATCAAATACAAAATGGCTTTGTTGTGATTGCAGACATGCCAAAGCCCCATACGTCCAATTACCCCGAACAGCCTTCTGGATTCTCTCTGCTGGTCAATATCTGAGCCTACTTCCTCTGCCACAATCTATACTGAGTCTTTAAGTATGGAGGATGCTAATGATCAAGATACATCTGTTTTCTTTGATGCAAAGGCAGATGGGAAAGAATCGGAAGCTTCATTTATTAACTTGTCTCGACCGCTTACAGACAGGTGACTACTTCATTTCTGTAGTAGTCTTGCAATTTTTTTCCTGTCAATCACTGGTTAATAGTGCTTAGTTTATTTAACTGGTAGTAATCTGATGGGACACGAGAAAGTGTTTCCTCTCCTGAATGATTCGGATGTAGTAGAATCTCAGTCGCCGTTAAACTTGGAGAAGCTATATTTTTTATCCGGAAGTTCATTACATTTTGTTTCATCATCTTATATATGTCATGTAAAGAATATGGAATGCCCATATCTAACTTTCGTTTCATAACTGCAGTGAGAAGTCCGAGTTGATATTCAAGAGCCACTTTCTTACAATATTGTTCCCAGTTGATCGATTTTCTGAGATGGGCCCCTGTTCAAGGACATTTTTTAGTGATAAAGGCTTCACATGTTTGCAGGTGTTAAATTATATCTATGAATTTTACCAGGTACTTGATATCTTCCCTTTGACTAACTTCTAAGACTTGTGAATAGTTGGGTTTACTTGGCATTTGCACTCTGCTTACTGTTGGATCTGCTATCATCCAGCAATGTACATGGGTGATTTGGGTTTATCACTGGCTTGTGGGTTTTACTTTAGGTAGATTTTGACTCCATGACTCAATATCCTTCTGATCTTCTTTTTAGGTTGACAATGAGAATACAAAGCTGTACCTTCTGAACTAATTGAAAAATTTGAGAGCTAACTTGTAAATGGTGTATTATTTTGGGATATCATACTATGGGAGTATTCATACACTGTCAAGTAGTGCTTTAGTGATGACATTTTTTATCGCATGTTTTTAGATATAAATGAAAACATGTGCATGGATAGAATACAATGTCGAAATATGATCTATATAGCTGACCCCATATAGCGGGATTACGGCTTAGTTGTTGTTGTATGGATACGATTATTGTATTATCATTGCAGAGAACATTAGGTAGAATCACATTTTGTAGAATAAAGCAATGGAGGATTATTTGATTTGAGCTAGTCAGGTAAGATGCATTTATGTTTTCAGGTGGACATGTTTATTCTTAATTAACAAAGTCTTGATTTTACATTCCTATCAATAATACTCTGCCTATTATCTGAGTTTAGCATTATGCTCACTCTGAAAGTATGTTAAATCTTTGGCATCTAACTTTGGTATGCTCTTATTTAGGAAAATATGTCAGCTGTGGAAATAGAGGTTGCCATTCACACTGATTCTAGGCATGCTGACCGGCTGAGATCAATGTTCTCCAGTAAAGCAACTGCAATACGTGGTTATATGGAGTTCAAGCGGATTGATTTTCTGGGAAGTCGTAAAAGTTTTGAAATGTTGAAGCGTGTCTCTGGGGACAATAATAGTAATGTTTATGAGTTATTGATCAGAGCATAAGATCGTACTTCACAAATTGCATGAAGTGTTCACTGGTTTTTAGAGTTGATCTCAGTCAGTGCTGACATCTGAGCTGATATTACAAGAAGCCCAGAAATTGGAGAGTGAATTCTTGAATTTTGGAAGGTTAAACAGGTTGAGCGGTGAACTGTGAACTGTGGGAATCCGAGGCAAATATAAAGGCAAACTGTATGCAGATTATGAGATCTAGTTTGTTTGTTGTTACAGTTTACAGTAAAAGGATTCTATATCCATTTGAGTTTTCACATAGTTCCTCCAAAATGTAAATAACTGAGATGTAGCCTCACTTTCTTGAAGGTGAAAATGTGTAACATAAAGATGTGGGTTTCTTCTAAAACTAGTGGCAAATTAAAAATTTAAAAATTTGTGTGTTTATTATCAATATGAAAATATAGAAAAGAAGTGTAGATGACTTGTTGTATTGGTTCAAGAATTGCAACATTTTTTCCTCTAAGCTTCTCATTGACAAGAGAACATGAATTGATATCTTACTCAATTGGTTTAATGCTTTGTTCTGTGAGATGTGAACACATTTGAGTCAAAAGACAATGACTCTTGTCAGTTAATATATGAAATGGCTAATTAATGGTCGTTGAAATAGTAATTTTAATCTCATATTGCTTTTATTGTGCTTTGAAATCGTGATTAACTCTTGTTTATATATGAACTCCACACAAGACCACCTCTGAGTCAAATTGTATTTGTGCTACAATAATGCATAAATGTTGCCATTCTGAAGGAACATTTGGCTAGTTTACTACTTGCAGCAGAATCTTTGAAAAGTTTTCCTAAGTAATTCTGAATCTTGTGTTTGTAACCAAATGCTTAGGATGACTAAAACAAAATTACATCATTATCAAGATTTGGATGTGACTGCTTCAGATTCATTTCACTTCAATTCATTTGCCTAGAACTACCAAGTGCACAACCGATAAATCAATTTTGTGTAGCAGTATTCACCCTTCATTTCTTTTTCCTTTATACAGGAAGGGGGAAAAAACATAAACATTTGCAAGATTGATTGCAATTTTGGCCATAAAAACCATACTTCTCCAATGCCCTAATATAAAATATCTTGAGATCAAAGCAGACTTACCTTGAAATCAATCATGTTAAAGGATGGTAACATTGCATGGCTCCAGTTAGAACACTTGTACTTTGGTACATTGTCAATTGAGCACTAGATAGGCTGTGCTAATGTTATATTGTCCATACTCCAAGAATGAGAGGCCGTATAATAACACCACAGCCAAGAATTGTTCATTTCAAATGCTTATCTTATATCTATATTTCTGGTGATTCATCTTTCCATACAATAGGAAAGACTCACAAAACTTTATACCCGACAACTTAAAAGCTGCAATGGCAGATTTTGGCAGCCAGATAAAATCAATGTTCACCAATCACAATCTTCTTGTGTTGCTGTAACTCAAAAAGCATGGCTAGGGCAGCCGAGTCATATGAAGCCTTCTTATCAGCTCTTGGATCTCCTGTGACTACAATGGTGCCGGAGTTGGGTATGATCAAGGTAATCTTTGATTCGAAACTATTAAAGCCGGTCCTTTGCTCAGACCCTTCACCAAATACCAAGGGAGTTCTGTATAAGAAAATACTAGTTAGGTCCAGAATACAAGATAGTTGCATCTAAGTAGAAAATTATATTTAGGTGTTGAGAATTGGATGCAAATAATTTTCAGGGAAATGTATTAGACTTGGCATAGAACACATGAAACACCACCAAACACAACTTGATTCACAAACCTTGATTTATGCTCCGTGCAGTCAAAAGTAGGGATTGGCCACTGCTGTCTCTTGCAGAGATCAAAAAGAGAGGTCCGTGGTCCTCCTTTTTTCATGCCAACAGGTGGAAGTACTGCCAAGAAAGAGATCAGGACAAGTGAAGTCACACAAATAGTTCTAACGTATGCTAAAATCTTTTGCTAGATGGCCTGTGCCACCTCTTTATGATTAAAAAAATCGCAAATAGACGAATGTCTTCTGGTTTCTCGGGAGTATTTATGTACTGGTTTATCTACCACCAGACTTAACTTTTATATTTCGTTTCTCCAATTGACTTTATTTTTTTTTCTTAAATTTTAGCTTGGTGGGAAGGGTATACACGGCTCACCAAATGCAATTCCAAAATGAGTCAAGGTCCTTGCTTTATGTTGTTGTGCATGCTTCAACACATTCTGTGTAAAGGTAATAGGTTTCCATATTTCTTTGAAGTGGCTAAAATTTAGCTCTACATTGCATCTATGCATGTATACACGTGTGTGTATACACCCATCAACTTCACTAAACTACATTTGGCAGTACCTGGTATATCCTCTAGATCACTGCTCAAGGAAGGACCTTCTTCTGGTCCCCGATGTAACTGAACTGTCTTCCGTTTTTTTTTGGATTTTACTTGAGTAGCTTCAGCATTTACATGAATGCAAGCATCACTGTCAGTGCTTAGCAGAGATGGATCAGAAACAACATCAATCTCTTCTTTTGACCTTTTAGAGTTTGAAATTCCTCTTTCCTGTAATAAGGAAAGAGCATCAGCTGTGCATGTCAAGCAAATAAGGAAAGAGCAAAACTTCAATCCCCATGATAATACTTCGAATGTTATAACATCCCAAAGGATGTAACTTCAACATGTTTTTTGCAAAACAGTAACAAGATATCTGGTTTATATGGAATTGTGTTTTTGTACGTCTTTAGATTTTTTTTTATTTTTTATTTTTTATTTTTTTGTGGGAAGAATTGAGGTAGAACAAATGATTACATAGAAGCTTGAAGAGTGTTGGGCAACCAAATATGAAAATGAAGAAAAAATGAAGGTAGCAAAACTGAGAATGTTAAGATGGTATGCGGACACAATAGACTAGATAGAATAAGAAATGAATGCATTAGAAAGAAAGTGAGATAGCTCTAATGGATGAAAAATGAAAGAAGCACATTTAATATTTTCATCAATTATCTCAAATTAAAAGTGGGATGAAGAATATTTAAAAAGAATTGGAAAGAAACTATAGAAAAATCCATGATATACTTAAATTGAAACGAGGACATGTATATAGACAGAACATGAAGGAGAACTATAATCCATATAGCCAATCCCACATAATTGGATAAAGGCTTAGTTGTTATTGTTTACCTAAATGAACAGTTACAGTATCTATCAGGAAAAATTGTCCGTGCCACTTTGTGGTAGGAAACTAGAATTTGAAGAATACTCTTAAAGTAAAACAAAGAGGCATTAAGTTGAAAATGAACATACCTCTAACTTCTTCAACAGATGACCAGCTGCTTGACCCCTAGCAGCTTTTTTGTTCTTTCCTGAACCCTTTTCAACCAACCGGACATCTTCCAGCTGTAAACTAAGCTCTACCTTCACTTCATCTCCTTTCGTTGTATAATTTTCTTTTATAAAGTAACCAAGTGAGTCGCACAATTCAATCAGTTCACGTAATGGAGGGAGTTCAAGCTTATCAGGCGTCACAATCGGTGATAGCAGTGGTTCAAAGATCCTCCAGACTTCATCCAGATTGAGATTGGTGTCAATCAGTATTGCCCCAGCAATACTTTCCATCAAGTCCCCCAGCACCTGTAGGAAAAAAAAGTACCAAAATAACCAACCTACAAATAGGAAAACAATATTGGCAAAAAAAAAAAAAAGAAAAAGAAAGAAAGAAAAAAGACAGCTTCATCTATATTGTAGAAATCCAGATGGAAAACCACTGCTCATTAAGTTCTTAGATACACATTCAAAAGAGAACTAAAAGCAATACTGAAATTTTAACTTTGCAAAACTAAAATGCCAGTGAAGTAACTAGGAAATGACCTTAGGAGCTTTTGTAACTTGAGCTGGCTTTGCACTGCTGCAATAATCAGAAACAGACTTTAGATATACAGATATCTGATCTTCAAGAAATCCAGAGCAATGTTGAAGATGCAGATGAAGTTTCTTTCTGACAGCAGCAAGAGCAAAATTATCATTGTTAACAGAGGCAGAACGCAAGTCTGTCAATTCGCCAGGATCAATGTCAGGGTGATTTCTGTAATGGTGCCATGTTACAAGTATGTCCAACACTGAATCACCAAGGAATTCCAGTCTCTGTTGGATATTCAGTTAGAAAATGGATATAGTTAATGCATAAAAAAAACTCCATAACTAGATCAAAGTAGAACCTAAAACAAAATGATATATTAGTATAGTCCAAAAATTATCACTTCTTTTTAATAGACAACTCCAAACCTTGCAGAATGCAAAATAAATTTGCTACTTTTCACAGTAGATTTGAACAAATGCTACCTCGTAACTTAAACTTGGATATTGCTCTTGTTCAGTTGCATGAGTTATGGCCTCCAGCAATAATCCCTTGACTCTGAATTCATACCCGAGTTTCAGCTCTAAGTTTCCGATGTCTTTGGCTTTGGGGGAATACCAATGAAGAGATGCAATCTTAATGGCCTCATCTAATAATGCGGGTTCAATTTCAGTATCAATACCTAGCCATTTCATCAAATCAAGGGCAGCAATCAATCCCCCACCAACATAGTATGCCCCTATTAGGGCTTCAACACAATCAGATATTGTTTTCGATCCCATCCACCTGTGACCCCTATCACATGACTTCCCAACCTTTACTTTGGTGTCTTCAGTAACAAATTTTGTGTCTAAAGGAACTTCCCTTGTATCCACCCCATGTTCACAAGCACAAGGCCATAAAGAACGCTGTCCTGGAGCTGTCCATCGACGTAGTTCAAATGCGCAGTCCCTAATATAATCCTATAGCAATAAGAAATCAAATCAATGTGGCTAAACTATAAAAATAATCACTTACTAAAGAACTGGGACAAAAGTCTATCTGGTTGAGGCATGTCAAAGAATAGACAGACTAGAATAAGTTTAGCTTATATCTTCTTCCGAAATAAACTTTAATCTCCATGTGTGTGTGTGTGTGTGTGTGTGTGAGAGAGAGAGAGAGAGAGAGAGAGAGAGAGAGAGAGAGAGAACCACAAATACTTTATTTCTATTTCTAGAAATTTTTTTTGCTAACTGGTTAGAGGCACGGGATCGGGAGAGGGAGGAACACCGGAAAACATTGCAGCTTGGTTCACTTATGCTGGCCAGATTATGTCATGCAACCATCTTTTTATAAGAATAAAACTTTCAAAATGTTTCTTTTGACATAACTAATGTGAATGCACTACTATGTCTGTCTTGGAATGTACTCATCCACAAAAAAGGTTCCACGAGTGCAACATGTTCAGTTATCTCTAACATAGACAGCAGGCATGAGAATTATGGCTTAAAATTTTGCAGTCGAACTGTTGTACAACAATACTTTTGAGCAAACAGAGCCAAACAACTTGCTATTATATGCTACTGCACATGGCATCACATAAGGATCCTTATTGGTTGCAAAAGCACCTTATTAGTATCACAAACCTTCACAAGTAGACACAACTAGTTTGATCTTGCTATTTCAGAAAGGGAAAATGTACAATAACATTAGCATCATATGCACACGTAGCATTTGCAAGCGCTCCTTACTACTTTTCCTATTCTATGTGAACTCAATTCAGTAAAAACAGGCTAATCTCCAGTGTACCTCCTGTTGTGGCTGCTTCATTTCATAAGTGAATCATAATCCAAAGTTCACAGACTTAAAGACTTCAGAAACTTAGTTTTTATATTAAAATTGAAGTAAGTGCTTGACATAAAAATATGCAAGTCATAAGCTTTCTTTTTCAACTCATATGAAAAAAGGTTTACTCATAAAGTTTCAATATGCATGATGTGGTAACTCTTAAGCTTCAATGACATAAAACTGCAGTAGTTTGAAATGATTGAAAGTAGGCAGAGAGTCCGAGTACCAAATAGCTCAAAAAGGAACTTATTTGAAATTTATAACCTTAGTGAACTATACTAAAACTTGGAAAGTCCCATTTACCGTGAAACAGACACCCAAGGAATGGGAAGAAGAATCAAAGAAGTACATGCACGTTTGCAAGCACATGCAAAGATAGAGAACAAACAAGACAGGCAAAGGATAGGATATTCTGCAATAAACAGAATAAATACCTGCAACTTGTGCTCTGTACCCAATTTATGCAGGGTTGAATTACAAATGGCCCTTGAACGTTGATCAGTTAACTTTCCTTCATGCTTTTTGGGATATTTAAGAAAGAGGTGGCAGCTCACAGCATACTTTAACACCGAATCACCAAGCAACTCTAAGCGCTCCATGGAGAACATTTCATTACATGTTATAGTTGTAAGGGCCTCCAAAATCTGATAAAGAAAAAATCACCTAAGGAAATAAAGCGATCAATTAGAGTAATTTCACCAACGCAACAAAAACACAGACCAATGAGCTTGATATGTGCAAGTTGTGAGAATAATGGACGAGATCTTTTCGGAGTTGGCTTGCCAACATGAGAGACTCCAATCTGTGCATTACTGACGGTAGCAAATAAAAGGATTTTAAGACATCTGCGCGGACATCTATGCTGATGAGAAGTTCAGGCGGTATGTGAACATAATATCGTGGCTTTTCAACATCCATCTTACTGTCACCTTGTAACTTCTTTCCATGCACAAAACCTGCTTCTCCAGAAGATATGTAAAATTAAGTTTGGCAAGACACAAGTATACATGAACTAACACATTGTTTAGTTGCTTGAAAACAATCAACTTATGTCAAGATAACAAGAAAACAGTTGATATTTTTAACGCAAAAAGAATTCCGGAAAAGACTTGCTAAATTATGTCTAGAAGTCTAGAGGTTACGACAAATAGCATTTCAAAAGTGAAAGGTTTTCAAAATACAGGGTAAAATTTGACTAAATGAGATAGGAATAAGAACACATGGAGTAGCTGTCAGGAACTATAGTTTAGGACCTCTAAGGAGATAAATAGAGCAACTGAGGGTGGTTTCACACTAAACTTCAAGCTGAACCGTAGATTAAACTTTTCAGGTAAGATAAATTAAAAGAACTAGGATTACTTCCATTCATATCCAAGCAAAATTATATGTTATATGGATGTTTAATGTTGTCAACAATGGGTTATGAGTGATAGTGCAGAATATGAAAAATATTCAAAAATTGTGTTTTCAATCTCAATCAGATAAAAGAGATGACATCATCAAGCATATGCTTTCTTTATTAAGCACTAACTTACCGATATGGCATATTCTCAGCTCTGCATAAGCACTAGCCAATACCAGGTAGACATTCAGAAAAACCACCAGAAATGAGAAAAGAATGTGGAAGAGTCAACATCTAAATCCATTCACCTGGAAGGTTCATGATGCTGTGAGGTTGGCCCCAGGGTGTTAATGTAGCTAATCTAACCTTATGTTGAAATGAATTTTTTCTCAAACAAAGCAGTAAACCAAGTAGGCAAACTCCGTAAAAAATTTTCAAATTCAAGAGATTAACATAAAAGACTAGGAAAGAGAACTTCAATCAATGTCAAAAGCACAGATCAAACAAAGTCTAGATAGTAAAGCGAAAAGCCCAAAAAAAATCTAAAATTTAGTTGCTTCAAGTTTCCAGGATCTGACGTAGCGAACTGAATTTGTAAATGATGCAAAATTTAAAATAAGTCATTAAGGATTATATCTGCCAAATGTTTCCAAATTAGTCCAACAATAGCATTACGTACTTTCATTTCTAAAATTCACTAGAAGGTTGTGCGCATTGTGGCTTTGCTTTAGCAGCAGCAAAGGCTGTCCTGGATGCACTAGAACAATGCCATACCTGATCAGGAGAGAAATAATTGAAAGCAAGTTACTTTCCTAGCCAAAGATATAAAGAAGATGTACAGAAAAGGTTAAAGAGATCAAGAACACTGAACATTTATGATATTGGAACAGGAATACTTACTTTTTATTGAAATAATCAGAAAAAGATGAATAAAATGTATCTGAATCAGAATTTCCATCAAAAGGGCTTTCTGCTGACGTATTATCAACAGCTTCTATGATTGAATATATCCTTCCAGTATGGATGGAAATAACCACCATATTTTTCAGGTTACTTAGGCAAACTGATGTATTGGCCAGATGGATGACGTTTGTGCCTTTTGCCTCACTTCCAACCGGAACGGGTCGATCGACTAACATGTTTTTCCTACTGCTTTCAGACTGCTCTGCATTTAGCCAAGCATGTTTCTTCAAGAATTCCACCACTGAAACACAGGACTCAATTCCTCTCCAATTTATATCCCAAGGTTTATTACAATTGGCTAATGACTCAAGTGGTAAAAGCAAATACATGTTTGATGGGTCCCACAATGCTTCCTGAGTCAGAAACAGAAATTTCCTTTCTCCAGATGTGTTGATAAACAATTTTCCAAATAGCCCATTAAAAAATAACTTTTGAAAGCATTTTGCTTTTGCCACCTGGTCACAAATAGTAAAATAAATACTTATCAAGTATGTTATGAAGAAAAATGCTTGTAATTGTCCAAAAAAACTGATTTAAGTGAAGTGGAGTTCAACCTGCTCTCCATCCAGATATATTTGCCCACAAGCAGAAACAGAAGATTTGACAAACTTTGAGATGAGGTACAGGTCCACCTGAATATTTCCTACATCGTCATCTAGCTTTGACTCAAGCATAAGGACAAAACTGGAATAATGCTGGTCTTCAATATTACAAGCAAAGTCAATTTTATATGCTTGAAATAAGAATCCATCAGGTTTGTCACCCCAAGTCCCAGAGAGCGCACGGATGCCGGTTGTTCCATGCAACTCCTTCCTCTTTGTTGTTCCTGGAAATTAAAAAAAAAAAAAAAGCACAAATTTTCATGAAGTTGATATAAAAGACTGAATTGAGTAGGCACAAGTAGATACAAGACCAAGTTGAGCATGCACATGCAGAAATCTTAGAAATTGGACCGTGGTTTGGACCTGTCCATTGCTCTAAACATGGTAGGGAAATCAATGGAGATCCAAGAGGAGTTCGGATCTAACAAGTAAAGATATGGGAGAACCATGACCTATGTCACAGTCATAAGCTACACAGAAGCTAAGCCAAGTATACATTGTGTTCCAGCTTTTACCACTGATATAATATTCAATGCTTATTTTATGTTATACAACTTTTTAAAATACAAATTCATATGCTAGAGAGAATTACAATGTCTACGTAAGTGCTTCAGTTTTCACAAAAGAAAACCCAATTTTCTTAGCTAATCCCAGTTCTATCCCTAGATTGAAAATCTTTCTCAAGTATTCTTGTCAAAAAGTAGGTTTTTGAAAAGAAGAAAGTATTGATTATCCTCTTTCATAATCATAGTCTTATAAATTCTTACATAAGATCAGTCCCTAAACAGAAGGCCTAATTCTTATTGAGCCGTTGCGGTTAGATGGATCAAGTGGATAGCCGATACATGGCACTATTGAAAACTTGGTTGGCTGGAACTAGTGTCACGGGCAGGCATCATTCTTAGTTTCAGCTATACACGGCGCATGTTATACTAAAAATATAAATAAATAAAAAATTCATTGACATTTAGTTGGCTAGCTTCAGTGAACACTAGGTATTGGGCTGGAGCAGCCCCACACCATGTTGTGTCACGACACTGGCAACCAATTTCCACTCTGTTAAACAAAGGACGCGTGCTGAAGCAGCAGCAGACATTGAAAGTGCATGAGGCAGGGTAACTTGCTGGTTCAAAAATGCTCGGTCAAGGCATTCTGGTTAGGCTGACTTGTTCAAGTGTTGCTCAAGCTGGGCTTGTGGATGGCAGGTCTGCTGGACAGCAGTGGCAAATGAGGTAATGATCACTGGCTCGAAGAGGGCACAGGTCTGGGTATGCTCAGGCATGGCAGACACAGCCAATTCCTTGGGCAGTCAGCCCACTAAAAAGGGGCAGTTAGCACCAATCAGACACCTGACTATTGAGGTATGCTGATTCTCTCAACACAAGCTTTTCAACGACAGCCAGATTAAAAGCTTATGACATACACAAGTTTTGTAGGCAAAATTCATATGAGAGTACAGAGGAGGATAGGCAGCAAGGGTAAAATACTGGGGTATATCGGTAGCAGGGCCGTACTCCTGCAATGAAGATAATGCTCCTTGTCCCTTTTCATGTGAAATAGTAGAATAAAGTTAGGGCATGCCAAATAAAGGTGTTCTTTTTTCTGATTTCTGCACTTACACTGTACATATCAGTTGTCTTTCTGCTAACTTTAAGACAGGTGGATATGTAGCTTCTATTGGTGTTGTCCGCTGACTAATTACAGGAGCAAAGCAGTTCTTTTTTTTTTTTTTTTGGCATAACCCCGTGTTGGGGTGGGTCACCACACCCTTTTTTTATAAACTAAAAGCAAATGAGATGGCGGACTTACCCAACACCACTCATACTAAAGTATTTGACGACGAAATAAATGAGGACTGCCTCCTTTACAAAAGTAGGATTTTCAAATATTTGAGAATAATATGGAAACCGCCAACTACCATATTATGTCAAACACCCGAGCCCCCAAGCAAAAACAGCTCTCAGATTATATTTATATGTTCACCAGCAATATGAGCTACTCTAGAAACATTGAAGCATCAGTGTTGACTTAAGTTTTATCAAAAAGCTGAGCCTGATCCTAATATACACAATTAACACCATGCAGCAACCATATCCCAATTTACAACCTAACAGGCACCCATAGGGGCAAAGCAGTTCATCACAAAGAGAAGTGTCAATTAAGGATCACCTTGTTCCAACCATAATCAAGTGCTTGCCCAATAAAATCAATCTTTATTTATCCATAAACCAAAGGTATCAAGAATTAGGGTATCACATCATTCTTTCTTTTTCTTGTGACACAGTTCATGCATCCTACAAATGATTGCCTTTTTTTTAAAAAAAAAATTCTCAGTACAAGAGAAACTCTAGGCCATAATAAGGAGAACAAGGGTTACGTAAAACTGACTTTGAAGTTCTATTTTGGTAATAGAACCCCATTGAAGTAAATGTAGTAACAGGGTAGAATTTGATTAAGAATGAAAGTTTTAGGAATTGAAACAGGAGCCAAGTATTTAGGTTTTGTTTCAAAGAATACCTTGTGAAGAATTGATGACTACATTATCTCTCCAAATTTGAAAGTGTATTTTGTAGTCATTGAGGCTATTATGTAATTCTGATTTTGAAGTTCTATTTAGGGCTTGTTTGAAATTTTTGGTCAAAGAGTTGGTTTTCTAGAAATGAGAAATCATTGACTATTCACTGTCAAAATCTTACTCCTTTACACTCTTAGATGAGATCACAAGCCTATAGGTATCACCTGCTTTTTTTGGAACCGTAGTACCTAAATGAATCTTGTCTATAGATGACAAATCATGATTCATACAGAATTTCCATGATGAAGTGCTAGTCAATATAATCAATTTATTTATTTTTAAGCCACATTTACTGGATTAAAATAGATTCCTTGTCTTTGCTACACTCATGCTTCATTTAATAAGGACTAAAATTTTGGTGGGCAAAAGTGGAAAGGACAGCAGCACTATCACAATCGAAATTGATTCTTAGAATGTTGCATCCTCAAAATGCTAGTAGAATTTTTGGACAGAAGGGAGCACAAAGTATTAGTTGGATTAAAATATAACTGTTCTTGCTAGTTCCAAAATCATTGGAGCACCTTCACAACAATTTTTACTCCCTGATTATGGGCAGACCAGTCTCACTACAGGATCAATGAAGTAGACTCAACAAAGAGTCCAAAAAATCATTTTCAAAAAGCAGTATTTTGCTCTATAGAGTAGAGATTTACAAGTAAAACTTACCTGCGGCTGAAGTTATTGCCTTACTATTCGGGCAGGAATCACTTTTGAAAGGCTCTTTACAGGAAGGAAGAAGATGATCATTGAGAGACCCAATTTGATGCAATTTTTTACATGCTTCCAAGCATACAAGCTGTTTGGATAAATGAGTATTCCTGCTTGCAGGACCAATGATAGTTTGAAATGCTGCATTTGGAGGTAATGTCAATTGACACTGATACAATTGTCCAACCAATAGGAACTGATATGTTGGCTTTGGAGTGAAATTCCTGTGGAAAAATTAATAAAAGAAATAGACAGCTGTCAATTCAGAAACTCTCCCTGGCATGCAGACCTTTTTTCTGTATTTAAATTAGATAAAAAAAAGCATATATACTTGTCTCCAGGAAGTTTGTCACAATATCTATGTATGAGGCTAACACTAGAATCTGTAGTGACTGACGCTCCAGTTGCCTCCACAAGATATGTCTCTGTTTCCTTTCTAGCACGAGGTTTTATAAAACACGAATTGATGCCTCTGTTTATAGCTGTGTTTGTCATTGAGAATTCACCCCTAATGAGGTTAAACACGTGTTCCCTTTGTTTCAAGTTATGCCTGAAATGTAAATGTACAGTTAGACCACATTGAATGACCTACAAACTCATTTAATATTACTAACTACATGCTTTCTTTCAATAGATTTGTCAATGAAGCAATTATCCAGAAAAGGGAGGCTAGAGTGAAAATTGTCCACCTCTCAAGCATGATAATATACTGAGAGCCATTTTGACGAGCTTGGCTGCGTGATTGGACATAACTACTAACTGTTTTTGGTATATCAAAGCATACCACAGAGAAGCAATCAGGGACATGGATTCCCTCCTCAAACACATCAGTCACAAAAAGAAGGTTGGCCTATCAAAGAAAGTCTCCCTCATCAGTCAATGGAGCTGACAATTGAATATATTAATTTCAAGCCATACATAATATCATACAATACCTTTCCAAAACGAAATGATTTGAGGGTTTCTTTCTTCACTTTTGGTGCCAATGCATCAACTAAAGAGTTCCTTCCAGTCAAGTAGGGAACCGTAAAATGAGACAAGTATGTTATTCTCTCCATGACTCTCTCAATTACTTTTGCTGTTATAATTCTCTCAACTAAAATGAGACACGATACTTGACTTTCTTTCCTGCAGCCAAAAAAAAGGAAGATAAAGAAAAAAAATATGAATAAGACATAAATACTGAAAAAAAATTCAGAATTTAGTGGAGCAATTAGAAAAATACCCGAATGATTTGAAAATTCCAAGAAGCTCGTGTAGTTTTGAAGATATATAACCCATAGTTATTGCCTCAGAAGAAGTATATCCAACCGCTAGAAGCTTCTCATGATCTAAGGACACAAAAAGAAGATGCAATAGTCAACAACCAAACCGTTTTTTTTTATCCTTTTGTCGATCAATGTTGCCTCACACAAAGTGAGGTGAGGCTCACATGTACAATTACAGATGATTACAATCTATAGCAGCTACACTATATCCCCCCAACCCTTCCCCGACACAAACGCGCACACAACTCACACACACCTGCAGACCATGGACCTGCACCGAGGAGACAACTAAGCCCCTCCCTGTGGCCAACTAGTCAACAATCAAGCTTAAGAAGGAAACTTATGTTTCTAGGTTTTTAACATGAGATAACAACAAAGCTTATTCTTGTCACCAGAAATTTAAACCCAGTATGCAGAAACGATCAATTATTATCGGAGATTTCAAATATCACTAACATCTTCACAGTCTATGAGGATAAAGTTATACCACAACAACAACAACTAAGCCTTTATCCCACTAAGTGGAGTCGGCTATATAGATCACATTTCGTCATCGTGCTCGATCTAGGCTCATTTGCTCACGGATAAAGTTATAGACATTTCTAAAAGAGTGATAAAGAAAACACAAATAAAACTAATCCACTTAGAATAAGTTCCTTGAGAATGCAGTCCTCTCTTCCAATGTATCTTTAGTTAAATTTACAACAACATGCAGATGAAGAACTATGCAAACTTACTACAAGATCAAGAAAGTGGGTTCACATCACTTCCCAAATTCCTAGCCACTGATCACCTTATAGAAGATAAGTTTCCTAGGATTTCATAATGTTATTCAAAATCAACTCCTTAATGGCTCATTAATAGGTATCTACAAGTAGTGAAAGTTTTGAACAAAAACCAGACAATTGGAAAGACATGTATAGCTATTGCTTTGGAAGGATTAATTGAAAAGAAGGGAAGAGATGATGGGCAATCGATTCTCGTTATATCACAAATTAATGCTTGCCATTGAAAATCTAACACAAATTCAGTACCATTTGGAATAAAACAAAGCAATACATGACGAATAGCACCGTACACAAATACAATTCCTAGCATCTGAAGATCTCATAAAAGAATGCTTTATCCTTCCTTAACATCTTCACCATCACCTTCCCAAAGAAGGCAAAGTGACAATAAATAGGATCGGGAACAACTGCTAAAGGAAATAAGTGCTCCCTGTGACCAACACGATGTTCATGAATACGATACTTTGAATCTGTGATTACGGAAGAAAATGAAACAAAATAATGGCCAGACAAAGGCAAGTAAGAACTAAAAAAACTATAAAAGGTTAAGATAAAATACCTTGCGGCAATGATTCCCCAATTATTGATAAAACTTCCCCAAGAAAACAGTTACACTGCGAAGAACCTTTCTGAGAAACTTCACACACTTCTTTAACATTACAGGCATTCTCTTGACAGATTTTAACAGCCTGCACAGAAAAAGGAAAGCAAGTAGTAAAACCAGAACTAAATTATCAGCCACTACACAATTCACATAAATATGTAAAGACGTAAGCCATTGAGGCCATGATCTAGAATTAAAGATCAATAAAAATTGGCAGCCCTTTTCTTGCAGCAGTAAATGGTAAAAACAAGGTTCAAGTACATGCACTACATTATGCAAAAGCAAACATAAAATGCATGTAACTAGAAATAGTCAAAAGTGATGAATATGGATTTGTTTTTAAATGCTTATAAACAGCTGGCCATGCCCTTTTTTAAGATAAAAGCTTTATTGAAGCGATTGCTGATTATGACTTCTGCTTTTAGATTATTTTAAGCTGAAAATAGCTGATTTTGAGCAGACTTTGGGGTGCTTCTAAAATAGCCTTTAGCCTTTCAAAAAATGAATAACAAAAATCGTTGTCAATTTTTTCAATCGATTTTCAGTAAAACAAAATCTTTTCATGATCATCGGACAACCTCTTTCGAAGCATCTTAAATTTATCATCAGTATCTCTGTACTGGCATTGGAGTGAACATTGTAAATCAAATAAAACAGCATCAAACTGTCCAACACAAGGAGAAGAAAGCAAACATAAAATGCATGAAACTAGAAATGGTCAAAAGTGATGAATATGGATTTGTTCTTCAATGCTTATAAACAGCTGATTATGCCCTTTTTTAAGATAGAAGCTTTATTGAAGTGTTCACTGATTATGACTTCTGCTTTTAGATTATTTTAAGCTGAAAACAGCTAATTTTGAGAAGCAGACTTTGGGGTGCTTTTAAAAATAGCCTTTAGCCTTTCAAAAAATGTATAACAAAAAAAGTTGTCAAATTTTTCAATAGATTTCCAATACACAGTTTTTTCATTATCAGCCTAAAAAAAGCAGAAGAAATCAAGAAAAGGCCATATATATTAGCAGGATCAAATCTAATTTAACAGCTAAGTTAGAAAACAACAAATCACAACACCACTACATGTATTGCAGGCACTGAGTGTCCATATTTTTTATTACATGCATCAAAATTTGTGCTAATATGCTATATAAAAGCACTAACCTTTTATCCAACAAAAAAAGTATGCACTAACCTCATAAGCACATATAAGGCCAAGATTTTCAAGGCACCACACAATCTTTTCATGATCATCGGACAACCTCTTTCGAAGCATCTTAAATTTATCATCAGTATCTCTGTACTGGCATTGGAGTGAACATTGTAAATCAAGTAAAACAGCATCAAACTGTCCAACACAAGGAGAAGGGTAAGAAACTTGAAGCATCAACCACGTTAGAATCAGATGCTGCAAATCTATTCATTTCATTTTGATCTTGTAAAAAGATATAGACAACGTACTCCATGTACAACCTGTGTCCTTTTCTTTTTTAGTGCTTTATGTAAACAGTTATACAAGCAACAACTACAAGTGGCTACCCATCCCACAATGACACAAGCATCTACCCATCCAACCACTGTCATATAAGGACATCACAGACCATTTAAGTTAGAGGTACTTATAATGCCAAAACAGCTGGAAAAGGTTCATGAATACTCCAGCTTATCCAACCTCCCCTTACTTGCAACCTAGAAAAGACATGTCAGCTATTATTTTGATGCCTCCATACATTAGCTTCTGTTTTGTTGGTAATGGATTATTATCTTTATTATTTGCTAGTTGAATCAAACCTGAACCAAAAATTAGAAGGTCACCCAACATCAAAGTGCCACCTTTATTTTCAGTAGCAAAATATAATTCATTATCACTTTAAAAGAACAACATAGTTAGACATGATGTGTTTAAGCTTCCACCATAAAAATTTGATTAATCGTTCATGGCACTAATTTTTGGGGATTAGATCAGTAAAGCAGTACTCTTCAAGAATCCTCTGGCCACACAAAATGAACAAACAACAAGAGAAAGGAAAAGACTTTTCACGATAAAGGATAAGCCTTTGGTAGCTATGATTTCAAAGATTATTTGTATTCAATTTGATTTAGGATAAATGCACTTGGAATTCTGGATATTAAGTCACCAAATTGTTTACTTCTACAATATCAATGAAACATAAAATTTTCATGTTTTCCAAAGTTTCCTAATTCAAAAACAAATTACTGCAAAAGCACGTAAGAAAATAATTTAATTTAAAAAGCATTCTGAAAAATGAGAGTAGTAGCAATGCTTTATGGATCAGAATGTTGGGCGACTAAGTATGAGCATGAACAAAAATTGAAGGTAGCAAAAATGAGAATGTTAAAGTTGATATGTGGACATACTAAATTGGATAGATGAATGCATTAGAAAGAAAATGGGGGTAGCTCCAATAGATGAGAAAATGAGAGAAGCATGCTTAAGATGGTTTGGACATGTGCATAAAAGACTTCTAGATGCACCAGTGTGGCGGGTAGAAAATAGAGAAACATCAACTTAAGTTAAAAAGGGAAGGGGAAGACCTAAAAAGAATTGAAAAAAATGATAAAATAAAATATGATATATTTAAATATAAATGAAAAAATGTGCATAGATAGAGTACAATGACGAAGTATGATCCATGTGGCTAACCCAACATAGTGGGATAAAGGCTAAGTTCTTGTTGTTGTATACTATCAAACTGTGTAAAAGAATAACAGAAACAAGGTCGAGAAAAGAGATTAACATACTAGATAATCAATTTGATTTCATACCAAGGAGGTCTACTATAAATTTAATAAGAAGATTATGTGAGCATTATTATAAGATAAAATAAGATTTATATATGGTATTTATTGATCTCGAAAAGTCACATGATAGAGGTAATCAGGATATAATGTAGTGGGTATTGGAAAATAGATAGAGAGATAAGGCTAGATTATATAGGAGTTATAAAAGATATATATATATATATAACAACATATAAGGACGCCAATAGGATATTGAGTGAATTCCCAGATACTATAGGTCTGCATCAAGGACCAACTCTAAACCTGTCTTTTTGCTTCAATAATTGACAAGATTACTAAATATCAGCAGAAAGCTATTTCTGAATGTATGTTGTTTGCAGATGAGATGAGGGCTAAATGCCAAGTTAGAAGCTTAGAGATAGCCATTAGAATCGAAATGTTTTACCATAAGTAAGAGTTGAAGTTGAATAAATGAAATGCTACTTTAGTAATCATAGAAGTAGCAATAGGATTAATGTGAAAATTGGTAGGTATGAATTAAATGCATCTAAAAGTTAATTGAAAAAAATGAGGGAATTGATAGAGATGTATCTATCATTGGTTGCCCCTTTGCACCCGTGTCAACTTTCTTAACCTCCTTGAGGTTTTGGAACCCATTGTAGCTTCTTAAAACTTGTTTTTGATGCTATTCCAAGCCTCCAAGGATAAGTTATGTCTCGAACTTGAATTCCATTAAGTCAACATGAGAGAACTCTCATTGACAAATGTTGTTGCTTGGCTTGATTCCTATCGCCTAGTGATAGACAGGCAGCTTTATGGCTCAGTTCTCAATAGAGGACCAGGTTGGGGAAAAACATTTATGGTCTTTGGTCGTCAGAAATCTGTCTAGTTTCTGTATTTAGAGATGAAGATTTACCCCTAAACCAATGGACCATAATATGATTACCGGAGGCTTTACAAACTCACCTACTTGAGTTCTACCTAAACCATTAAAGCTTGCTTAAACTTGAATTTTTATGGAGGGAGACGATACACACATGCAAGGGTGTCAAAGGCTTATACACATGAAAGAATAACTAAACTTTATAACTGTAAGTGCAAAGGAGTTTCTGGGATCAATTCTACTATGTATCCTTTCGAATCGGGTATGCTTCTGTTATTTTACATTTCCTTTATCTTCATTCCAATAACCATGAAGCAATTGTTCCACAAAGGGGTGTTAAACAAGCGAGCTACTCGCGAGTATCTCGGTCAACTACTCGACTCGAACTCGGTTTGACCGAGTTCGAGTCGAGCTCGAGCTCAAATTACATATACTCGAGTAGCTCGCAAGCTACTCGAGTATATATATATATATATTTTTTATTTTTAATATTTATATTTATGTTTTAGTGCCTGTAGTTTAATAAATTATAATTTAATCTATTTATAATTATATTTTAATCCTTAATTTATAGTAAATTATAATTTGACCTCATTAAATTTTAAAAAATTACAAATACATCCTATAATTTTTATAAAAAAATTAAAAAAATTTGAAAAAAAAAATTTAAAAATAATAAAATAATAAAATACTCGAGCTCGATTGGGCTCGTTTGGAGCTCGAGCTCGATCGAGCTACTCGCGAGCTCGAGTTCGAGCTCGATTAATGGAGCTCGATCGAGCTTGAGCTCGAGTAGGTTTCTTTTTTAATGAGCTACTCGATTAGGGGTGCACTCAAGCTCGACTCGGCTCGATTACACTCCTATTCCACATCATGCTTCCATAACATATCTTGGTATGAAGGTACATGTATACCTAGTAAATTACCCCATAAAAACAAAGGATCAGAAACTGACAACTTTAGCCCAAGGACTTCTAATTAACATCCTTTGCTTTTCAATACTGCAGATAAACACTGAAGTTTTGAAGATGCCAGGTTAGAAAGATATAGACTAGAGAATTTTCCAGCAGGATGGGAAGTTGAGAATATATATAGATCCTATTTGGGGCCCAACAAGATTTATAGAAAGAGCCAACACGAAGAGAAGATGGCATATTTTTCAAGATTAAACAGAAAAACAACTTAAACAAATTCATTTGTGTAAGTATGCAACACTAACTATATGCAGAATATGCAGAAATTATCACCTTCGACAATGAAGAATCCAATTTTGCCTTCAATTTCAAAATTGATGAAACTGGTGAGTCAAAAAATATGCGAATTTCTTTCATGGAAGGGACAAATTCTTCCAACTCTACCCTGTTTTCAGTAGCATATATCTGCATAAAAACAAAGAAATTTCATATAATGCTAACCACCAAGAATTTCATCCATACTTTGTGATCGTAAAATACCGCTGAACTTGAAGAAAATTTCTAATAAAACAGCCATAAGACCAGTGATGCCTTACAGTCCAGAGAATTGGGCGACTAAATACAAACATTAACAAAAAATGAGGGTAGAAGAAATGAGTATGTTGAGATGGATGTGTGGACATACTAGACTTGATAGAATAAATAATGAATGCATTAGCAAGAAGGTAGGGGGTAGCTCCAATATATGAGAAAATGAGATAAACACACTTAAGATGGTTTAGACATGTATATAGGAGACCTTTAGATGCCCCAATGAGACATGTAAAAAATAGAGAATTATTACTTAAAAAAATTAAAAGGGGAAGAGTAAGATCAAAAAAGAATTCGAAAGAAACTATTAGAAAATATATATTATATTTAAAATATAAATGAGAAAATAAGTATCAACCGGGTACGGTGGCGAAGTGTAATCCATATAGCCAACCCATTTAGTGGGATAAAGGATTAGTTGTTGTTATTGCTAACCACCGAGTATTATGGCCAGCATCAAAACTTAAAATTGAATATACAGATTTACCCGGGAATCCAAAAGACTTTCAAGTTCTGATACTTGGTGCTCACTATCTTTGGCAGATGTTACACCTGTCGTAATGAAGCATATAAAATTATGTAAAATATAAGTAAAAGAACAATGTAAAGAATAAATTATGGCCTTGATTAAAATACCTCCAAATATAGTAACACTAAAAAAAAGCAAGACAGCTAAAGAGAAATTTTCCGTCTAACAAGGAAAACATGCCAGCCAATCCCACATGGTAGGATAAAGGCTTAGTTTGTTGTTGTTGTAACAAGCAAAACATGAAAAAAGATTATAGGTAAGAAATTGAATTGATGACTGCAAATGTGAAATAAAACAACGGCTTAAACCTTCTCCAAGTTAAAAGAACAAGATAGAAGACAAATAAGTGCCTCCATCATCACCAAGAGGTGCAACTTTGTGGACCCACACGGCAAACTATGGGTCATGAAACAAGAATCTGTTTGGGTTGCTTTAAGTGATTATTCCAGTAAAATTATTCAACAAATCACCAGATATATGTGGGAACAGATTTATAATTTTTCACTTGCAAAAAGTCAAGATTGCTTCATGTTTTAGATTGTACTCTGTCCGAACAACAATAGTCAAATCCAGATAAAACAACTTAACATTTTGCTTCAAAACCAAATTTATGGTTTCCTATAGATGCAGAAGAAAAGTTTACTGGAATTGGAAGCAGCAAAAAAACTATTCACATGAGAAGATGCAGATGGAAAAGTCTCTTAAAGAGGCCCTGCAGTAAATCAAAGATCAAAGTTTCAAGCATTTTCAAACCTACGCCTGCATCATAAAAATTAAAAGTTCTCAAACTTGTACTCATGAAGCAATAGAAAGAAAATTGGAGAGCATATATTTGCCCCTAACAAAGTAAAAGGAACAGAAAAGACTCATAACCATGGTTCCACAATAAATAGAAAACCTATGTCCAGCATTTGTTAACATAAGCTACACTAAACATTCAAGAATGTTTCTCTTATAGGAAAAACAGAAAACTGGGCAGATAAATTTGTCTTAAACGTTTATCAAACAATAACACCTCTGCTCAATTCATTGCAGATCAACTACATTTTATAAAAAAGGATGCTAGGGAAACATAAACTGGACAGAGGAATTTATTTTATCTCCACAGATAGAAAGAATTGCAATCAGAAAAAGGTAAGCAAGAAACAGAAGGACTAGACGCTACCTTTCTGAATTACTGGTGATGTGGTCATTCCAAAAACCTTCGGCTTGCTTATACATTTGTCATGATAGAAGTCCTTCATGGTGAAACAGTGAAGATATCAACCTTGAAACGGAAGAGATTTACCCAACAAAATGACGACGGATGTAATTTAGGTAAAATCTAATCTTTTTAGGGGAGGGGAGAGGAGGGTTTAGGGCTGGAGGAGTGTAGGCAGAGTCTGGAAATGGGAACTAGGGGATGAATATATATATATATATATGGACAGCATTAAAGTCTATCTATGTATAGAGAAATCTTTGCCAAGGGAGAGGAGGCTCATTGTTTAAACTTCCTATATTGTTTAAATCTTTAAAAAAAATGAAAATATTAACTGGGGCACTTATCCCAACCAGCCAAGTCAGCCTCCAGCATCGTTCCACTATTTGTGTAGGAAGGAAGGATGAACAAGTTGATAGAATAATGCATAAACAGAGAGTGACAGAATTCAAAGAAGTACATAAAGTGTTTTCACCTTCATAATTTTTGTGTAAGGATGGTTACCAGTAGCACAATGGCATTCATCAAGAATCATTAAGCACACAATATCCAGAGTCAAGAAAGCCTTCCTTAAAGCATCCAATAAAACTTGAGGCGTCATAACCAAAACCTAAGCAAAGCACACAAAATTTTCATAAATATTGCAATCAAAGCACTATCATTGTGCTAAACTGTTGCTTATAAGGGTAAAATGTTCTCTAAGATCAGTGACTTGGATAATGACTTGACAGAATCCATGCACACATCATAGAATCAAGTATTGCACATTAGTAGTTGAAGTGGTTTTTCCTCTTCTGTAACACTACATGCTGAGTTTACAAATATCAAACTGATTTGAAGAAAATTATTTAGAAATGAACATAATTTGAGCATCAATCTGAAATATATGAAAGACAATCCCAGCTCATGAGGCTCCTGTCACTACAGTGTCGAGCAACCCCATCCGTGTGAGTAGAGAAGCAGTTTCTACAAATTAAACCGGTAACTCACCAGATCATAAATAAGCAATATTATTATTGTGCTTAGGTTCAACCATTATTACAGGATTAAAGTGTAAACAAAAATAGTAAACTCACTCGTTTGAGGAATCCTTATGATTATTTAAAGCAATAAAATAAACTCACTCACTTCAGGAAATTACACTGGTTATCCAAATGGACAAACTTTACTATATAAATGGTAGCACTGAGCAGATTACACTTACATCATGTGTGTTGATTTGTTTCTCCCAGGTCTCCATGTTCCAATCATCAACCCCTTTAGCCCCAAAAACCTCCTCTACTTGAAGATCTGTCAGGCATTTTATGACCTTATGATGCTGCAATGCATTACAAAGATGAGAAGAAACAGTAAGAAGAAGATTGGCAATAAAATGACAATAATATGTTAGTCTCTGACAATAGGCACCTCCAAGTTATAACTAGAGAGAAGTATCAATCTTTATATAGTTTACATAACAGAGATAGATTACACTAAATGACGTTTCTTTAACCAAGAAAGCACATAGTGCAGCATAGCAAATCACTAAAAGGGCAAAAATCAATAAACAAAAGCAATGATGAAACCAGAAAGCTGAAAGAAGTATCTTTCAACAATTTTCATACCGAAAACTTCCTTTCCGAATACAGCAGCCGTGTCTTTCATTAATGACGATTTTTACAAAGAAATCACATAATGCAGTATAGCAAATTACAAAGAAGATTAATATCAACCAACCAAAGCAATCATGTAAACTGGAAAAATGAAGTAAACTTTAAAATTCCTAATCAAACAAGTGATCAAATAGGGAAAAATTCTTAATTATATCTCAACAAAATCAAGGGAAAGAAAAACAAAAAGAGTCATTTAAATGGAAAAGGGCATGCCTGTTGAACAAGGGGGACAGTAGGAGTCAAGAAAATTATTAACTTCTTTCCACCATTATTCTTTAGAGATCGGCCAAATTCTTTGATCATCATTACAGCAATCATGGTCCTCCCATCACCAGTATCCAGCAACACAGCAATGGTATTTCTCCTTATTGCCACTTCAAAAATCTTAACTTGATAACTGCAAGAAATGCATGCAAAACAATCAATCATAACATGCATCATTCAATCACATTCAAGAACTGAAAAAAAACCAAAAAAAGAAAAACCCAATAAATACATACTTCTTGGGTGTAAAGCTTTGATCTTTATCAATCTCCATAGCTTCACTTGCTATTTGAAGCTCGGAATTTATGCTATCAAAGCTTCTTTTTAATGGGTTTTTCACATTCTCCTCGGAACCCATTATTCCAATGTACAAATTTTATTGAAAGATACAAACAAAGAACAAGAAAACGTGTCAGTCTCTACATGGGATTGTCGTGTTTTGATGAAGGGATTGAAGAGATGACGCACAACAAACAGCATGAACTGGGAATACTGAAGAACATGGATTAATTGATGGTTATTCTTTACAATATTTTATACACTTCTACAATTCTTGTATTTTTCCTAAACTTTGAGAGTTTGAGGGGTTTTGTCAGTGGCATTGGGTTTTGGGAACTTCCCAATTGTGGTATTTAATATTTATTATAATAAAGCCAATTAAATTAAAATTTTGATTATTATTAATTATTTATTAAAAAATAATTCACTTATAAAAAGTTTTTTTAAAGGAAATAATAAAGAAAAATGTAAAAATTATATAAAGAATTAAAAGAGAGTAGGTGTGGTGTAATAAAGAGTAGTTTTAACTTTTAAAGGGCATTTAAAATTTGATTTATTTTTCTTTATTTATTTTTTTGAAAACTAAGGCTCTGTTTGGATGTATAATATTTAGTAATTTATTTCACAAATACAAAATGGGTTGTTTGTTTTGTTCAATTTTTCCATCAAAATTTTTAAAAACAAAAACAATACTATAGTAATTATTTTTGCTACAGTGTTTTTTATAAATAAAATATTAAATTTGAATTTAATATTTTAAATTTTAATAATAAACAATTCTTTCTAACATAATTCTCACCAAAATAAATTAATAAAATATTAATTCAAATTTAAATTTCAAACTTTTATTAATAAAAAAATCTTCAATACAAATCCCAACAACACAAAATCATTCATTCCAAACACTCCCAAAATATTCTTTTCTCATAACAAATCCCAAGAAAAAAATTCATGATAAAATTCAAAAATTCCTCATCCAAATGGAGCCTAAATTCTTTTTCTATATATTCTGATTTAATAGCGAAATCATTGTTATTTTTTAATCAATAAATCTATTAAGACATTTTTTTAAAAGAAAAATAATACTTTTGAGTAACAATTTGTTTTATACAAATTTAGGGATCAATAGAAATAGACAGTAACACTTCTTTAATACAATGTTTTTGGTGCATTTTTTATGTAAACTTTACATCACAATGTACTTACAAACTATTATTCTGTTTTTGGTACTTTATTATTAATTGTGTATTAAAAGGGCACTAAAAAGATTCAATGATTTATGTATAAGAAACAAAAGTTGCACATTCTACCAAGCCACGACCATTTTATAGAAAGAGGCATGTTTAATTATACATATTTTGCCATAGTTAGTTCATCATAACAATTTTTTTTTCTTTTTCTCTACAATTTTTACATATATAACTATACTAAGACAATTTCACCATACAATGTTTGCATAAGAAATGGAAGAAAATAGGTATAATAATTTTTTACAAATATGAATTTTGAGCTTTAGTTTGAGCATTAATTGTGGAATTTCAGTTCTCAATATTGCATTGTCCAAGTAAAATTCCATTCCATATATATGGCTTTTTAAAATCTCAACTCAAAATCTTCTGAAAATAGTCACAAATTGCATTGTTTTTCCCTTAAAAAAAATGAATTTTGGTAAGGGGACTTATACAACTTAGATATGCTAAGAAGGCCACATAAACAATTTTTGATAAAGAACTTTTGAATTATAAAGAAAAATTTTTATGTATAATTTTTTCTCAACTGTGATAATTTTGCTTACTTCTATCAATGTAGTGAATAATTACTTGAAACGTGCTAATTTTGCTTACATCATCTATCAATCACAATAAATAATTACTTAAAATGTGGTAATTTTGTATAGTTACTCGATTTTCGCCTACATAATACGTACCCTCTCGATGGGAATGAATAATTACTTATTTTGTGCATTCAGTAAATAGATCATCTGTAAATCTTTACATTCACCATTCCATCGACTATCATTATGTCTAAATGTACCTATTTGTGTTTGCCTTTCAAGTTTCAACCACATCCTATTCATATGTTTTGTGCACATAAAATTTTTTAGGGATATCTTCAATTTACCCTCATAAAAGATGGTCTTTAATCACTTTGCCCCCATAAAAGATTTTTATTAACACTTTGCACCGTTAACTATCAATTAAATATGCTAATTGATAACATCATTAATTATTAATTTTAAATAACAATTTTATCTATCAATAAGAAATAAATTAAATTATATTTGTTCCTCTTATATTTAAACATTAATTTCAATTTATCTACTCCAAAATTTTGTATTAATGCTTAAATATTATTAGTTTGAGGCATAAAATATTTGATCAATTTTTTTAACAAATTAAGATACTTGTTTTTTCAGCTTTTTTTCTTTTCCTTTTATTTCATCTTCTTTTATATAAATAAATATGTCAAGTTTCTTATAATTTATGATTTTTTTTATTCATTTTAGTTTGTTGTGTCTTTATAATATGATTGTTTATCTTATTTGTATTATTGACAATTTAAAGCATTGATTTAATAGCTTAAATTTTTTATTATATTATTATATATATTAAAGTAATCTAATCAACATAATAAAATTATATAATGACAAAATAAATAATAACATAATTATTTACTTATTAGTTGTAAGGTGTGTATTTATTATAAATATATATTTTCCTAATAGAGATATCTTTTATACTTAATAAGTTTAATAAAAAATTCATTCACTCTAAATTAAAAATCCATAGATATCAGAGTGATAAAATAAAATGCTTCATTAATTTTTTATTAAAGAATTAAAAAAAATTGGACAAAGTATGTATTAGTTTATTACATTCCAAAAAATTAAATAATTCATATGAGATTTTTATTGATTAAGTACATTAAAAATAGTTTTAAAAAAAAGTACATTAAAAATAGTTCACAAATTATTAAAAATAGTAAACCGTATCTAAAACCTATTTTTTTAGTAAGATTATATATATTATTTTATTATTTAAAATAATAATAAAAAATTTAATTTGTTAAAGTATATATGAAGCAAAAAGAAAATAAAATGATGATAAAGTTGGACTAGATTTTGAGAATTAAATTTAAGGGTAAAATAGTCTAAAATATAAAAAGAAATAAAAATAATAATTTTTAAGGCAAAATTTAAACTTTTCATTTAAATATAGTAACAGAATATCCTTATCGGTGCAAAGTGCTAATAAAAATCTTTGATGGGGGCAAAGTGATTAAAGATCATCTTTCATGGGGGTAAATTAAAGATAACCCAATTTTTTATATATAATTGTAAGGAATTTTAAAGAGAGAACCAAAAAATAAAAATAAATATAAAAATAAAAACACAAAGGAGTATAAATGGGATGGAAAAGGAAACAGGCTTTAAAGCAATAAAGGCAGAACAATTTTTGAGCAAAAAAAAAAAAAATAAAGGCAGAACAATTAGGGAAAACAAAAGGCAGTAGCGATTTGCGAATATTGACTGGATTAAAGATGGGCTGGGCTGGGCTGGGTATCAAAAGTTAACATATTTTATAAACCAAAGTGATGGGCCTCCAATTGATGGTTATTGGGTTTTTGGTCCAAGCATTAGAGGAGTACAGAGCAAATATTTTTAAAAAGTTAAACCACACAAATTTTTCTTAATAAACTTCTTGAATTTGAATTTATGAAAAATTTCAAAATCCAAATTATTCTCCAAACCATTTCAATCTCAATTTTGGGCTTTGGGATTTTGGCCCAAATTAAATTTTCATGTAAACAAATCATTTAGAAATAGAATACTAATAGGCTTTGAATCTATTTCTAAATTAGTGTTTCACTCATTATTTCACTCTTTTGATTATGACATATTATCAAATAAAATAAATTAATTTAAATATAATATAATTAGAAATTTTAGAATTATCAGTTTTCTATTTACTGTTTATTATTTACTGTTTACTATTTATATCGGATCAAAATGGCCAACAATACTATTTATCAACCATATGCATGATGGTAAACTTACTTTTAAGCATTACTTACCATTTTTGCACTTTTTTTCTTTTTCTTTTTCTAACTCACATACACCCATACATTACATGCGTATCCCACATTTCGAACTCTAAACCGAAGGTCGGGAGAGACGTAACGTAAGCAATCCCTCCCTAACAAATTTACCTATCATGACCTTGCTTCATTTGTACACTTTAAATAAAGCACTAGCCTTTAATGTATTAATCATCACAATGAACATAAGTTAATCGTAATCATACCATATTTATTTCTTTCGTATTGCCTTTCATATATTTTTCTCTTCCCTAGTTGGGTGGTCGAGATAGATGTAACCGATCCCCCTAACGAATTCACCCAACACCAAATATGGGTTGGTTCATTTTTACACTTAAATAAAAGCTTCAGCCCTTAGGGCTCGTTTGGTTGGCATGGAATTTGGGTTGAAAAAGTAATCTTTTTTCTAATTCTCAAATTCCTATGTTTGTTTTAAAATGAGAAAGTAATTATTTTTCTATTAAATTCCTATTTTGTTTCATCTAGGAAAAGTAAAAAGAATTTTGAACCAAGGAAAACAACTAGAAGATTTTAGGATTAAGAACCCATTTTAAAACTTGGTATTATGACTACTTTCTTGAGGATTTTAACTATGTGACTCTTTTTATACTTATTAATTACATTTTGAGTTTCATATATTTCTTATAGTAAATTATAATTTATTTTTTAGTTTGATATTTTATTATTGAATTTCCTACCTAACTAAAATTAAAATTTTAGTAGTTTTTAAATTTCTTCATATTGACTTTTAAGGTAAATCAATGTAAAAAGAGTTAATTAGATGGATGATATGTTATCTTTTTTTTTTTTACTTTTTTTAATTAAAATTATTAACATAGTCACTGTTATATTATTTTGTTTAAAAAATTCACAATTTTATTTCTGTTGCTTTAAACTTTTTTTTTCATCTTTGTACTTAATTAATTTTCATATATTTATATCTACATTGCTTATTGTTTAATCAATGTTGGCTATTTTTATTTACATTAATTTGTAAATTTGTTTTCTATTTATTTAATCAACTATTTTCTTTTTTAGCAATATTAATAAATAAACAAAAAATTTATTTTATCATAAGGTAAAAAGATATAATTAAATTTCAAAATATCATTTAGAATATAAAACTATATAAATTGTGATGTATAAGTATAACATGCAAATTGAATTCAAAAAAATTATTTGGTTCGATAATTAAAATCAAATAATAAAATAAGAATCTACTAAATTTTCTGACAATCTATCCAAAATCAATTCATTTTTCTCAAAATTTAAATCCCAAAAATTAAATTCCTATTAAACATTACTTTCTTTCCAAACAAATGAGCCCGTAATGTATTAATCATCACAATGAACCTAAGTTAATGTAGCCATATCGTATATATTTCTTTTGTGTTGCCCTTTATATATTTTTCGCTTTTCTAGTTGGCTGTTTTATTAATCACTGTTAATATGATAGGATGGAACTGTAAAAATTACACATAGTAAAATGTTTTACAAATAATTAGTTTCTGTAAAAATTACACATAGTAAAATGTTTTACAAATAATTAGTTTCTTATTAAGCGAGTTTATATATATATATAAGTTTAAGTTAATAGTGATGTCAACGCACAATAAAAGTAATAAAAAATTAGAATCACAATTTCAATGACAATTAATTGCTTGTTTCATATATGAATTACATTTTATATGTGATTTCGTTCAACATGAGTTTTTTTGTCTAAAGAATTAATGTAATACATTAAGAATCGGTTTACATTGACTTGAAAGTTTTTCCTATGAGTAAGCAAAAGCAGTTCTGAACTAGTGGATAAACAAAAAATTTGTGACAATTTATCTCAGCTTTACTCTCCTCCTCTTTAAGCCTTATCATCCTTTACCTAGTGGGGTCTCTACGTAGAGCACTTGCCTTTGCTTATATCAATTGTCAACTTGGCCATGCATCTTGGCATGCATGCACCATTGGTGATTGGCCTACTCTAAAAGATTGCTCTATGTTTGGCCTATAAAAGAATTGAAACCATTAACTCCAAAGGGCTAAGTAAAAGCAATCTTTTCTTGTCAATGAGGATAGGGGTGGGATGGTACCTTTGCTTTGTTTATGTTTGTTTCTTGTCATTGACTATTACAGTGCTTATTAAACACGAACAAAATTTGCTTGAATCCAAGAAATATATTTGACCAGTTTCATTTGTCTTGTTTTGGGTCCATCACACATTTGGAATCATGATTAAAGTTGTTCAAATTTCAATCCCTTCAAAGGGATGAAGAGAGCCCATCATTTGTCTTGTCTTCGTGAAATTTAGAGCTTTAAAATCGATGAATGCACATGATAAGCATCACTTGAATGATTCCATGAATTATTTCATTTTCTTGTATTGATCATAATTGCTTGATCACTTGATGCATACATATGGAATATTTCTTTAGATAATGAAGGTTTTTTTTTGTGTGTGTTTTGAGGTCTACAATTAGAGAGACAATCTTGCCATGAAATTCCTTGAAATTCTAACCTCACTATGCTTATACTACTTTTCTATCTTCATTGAACTTGAATGATGCAGTTTCCTTTATAGGAAGGATCACATATTTCTCTGTTTATATTGGACAAAGTAATGCTGTCTCCAGTTTCTTCAAGCTGTATATGTAGTTTCTAACATTGAAACACATACAAGAAAACTATGCAACAAGGATAGTTTTTGGTATTATAACTTAAAGTTGGCATTAGAGGATGAAATTTGGCATCTTTAATGCCATTCTAAGTTGCTAAAAGAAAACATGGTAGTATTCCATCTTATTTGTCACGTTACCATCTAAAAGAGCCTTCTTTGTCCTCAAATTACTCGAGGCGAATTCGTTTTAAGTGGAGCAGCTAATGTAGAACGAATTGAGAATGACTTCTCTAGGATTTGCATGATCGGAACAAAGAGGGGAAAAGGTGAATTTGAGTCATTATATTCAAACCGGTGCAACTTTCTCTTCCGAATTCAGAATTATCTTTATAATATATTGTTTTTAAACTCTCAGCAAAATTTACTTCACCCACTTTTAGACCTATTTAAGTTTTCATATTATTTTTGTTCTTTCTTTCTTAATTCGAATTAGAGTTTCTTAATATTATATAAACAATTGTAGCCGATTCTTTCTCTTTTTATTATTACGACATTATTATTATTGAATAATCTCTTTTCAAATTTTCTGGTATATATGTCGTTTGTTTCTTTGTGAAGGACATGTATTTTTCAATTATTTGTCCCATGTTATAATGACTCAAATTCGTTTTTTCTCCTTCTTGGTTCGATCTTGCAAAGCCCAAAAATTATTATCTGTTCCGTGTTATAACGATTAAAATTTGGGTCTTCTATTTTTTTCAAAGAACATGTATTTTTTGATTATCTGTTCCGTGTTAGAATGACTTAAATTCGTTTTTTCCCCCCTTTGGTCCGATCATGCAAAGCCCACAAGTTATTCTCAATCCGTTCCACATCACCACATGAAGCTCTGGACAATTCTATGTGTATTCATTTGAAGTATGGTGAAAAATGGGATGTACCAAGAAATGACAAGATGAACTATTTTGCACTTTGATATATATATATATATATATGATGCTGAAAATGGTAAAAGAAAATCTCTTTAAAACAAACAATTCCAGCAGGTTGGACCCCAGGTGACATGATAGAGTATGAGGTACTTGACTATCATCAATAAGCCACATGAGGGTTCATAAAGCCTGCTTAAAGGAAGACAAGAATCTTGCTAAAAGCTAAATAATGGAGTGTAGTAGGAAACACAAATGAATGTGTGGTTACTTTTTGACCAATAATCTTTAGTTAAGCATGCCCATTATAAGGTCAATGAGAGGGTGAACTCTAAAAATCCTAAGCTTAAAGTTTAGGAATCCTATGTGAAGTAAAGTTCTTTTTGTTTCAAAGTCTAGTAAAATAATCCACAATAGTCTCATCCACAACAAAAGACAATGAGGATTTGACAAGAAAAGGAATGATAATTTCTTCTCACAAGGGTTTTCTCTGTTGTTGTTAACATGTTTTTATAATCAGTGAAGATGAATTTATCATTGCTTTATCATCATTTCTCTTTGTTTAACAGATATTTGGCAAAGTTCTGGAACTTATGGTTAATCATTGTTTAACACTAATATAAGTATGAAAATTTATCATGAGTTGTTAACAACTTGCTAAGGAAAGCTACAGCTAATGATCTTGCTACTTGTACATGATCATGATTGACAAACAAACTGCTGATGGACACGATCGATGAGAATTTGTTATAGTAATTAAGTTTGCCAGTACTGTTGCAAAGATGGAATGGACCCTTGTTTTAATTTTTTAACTTGATTCATAAGTTGATTCCAGCATTATAAGTTAAAAGTCTTTGTTCTCACTCACCTGTGCTTGAAGCTCACTTTGAGGTTAAAATTTGCTGATATTTTTTGCTTTTACAAGCTTTTTAGAACAAAAAATTGATTCAATTTTTCACTACTTTTTTCAGAAATTAGTTGTTTTTCAATCCACTTTAAATCATTAAAGCAAAAGGG
This sequence comes from Ophiorrhiza pumila, assembly GCA_016586305.1. Classification (NCBI taxonomy): domain Eukaryota; kingdom Viridiplantae; phylum Streptophyta; class Magnoliopsida; order Gentianales; family Rubiaceae; genus Ophiorrhiza; species Ophiorrhiza pumila. Next base: position 4,861,584 of record BLIW01000008.1, on the reverse strand, counting down.
CAGATGCAGCTCTTTATGTCTCGATAAGATTACGAGTAAGAAATGCATGTAGTTGATGAGATTCACTCATCTTGACTAACAAAAGAGAATACAGAAAAGAGATTCCCTGTTAGCAACAGGTTTCTTTGGAGTTAATTAGGATATCTTAATGTAATGCAAGAGATAAGCAAACAGACAATCAAAAAAGTTTAAGAAATTGAATGGCTGGGATATGATCAATGACTTATGAAACTGCCATTTTGACAATTGTTACTTTAGCTTTTACAAGTAAAGATCCATGATAATCTACTAAACAAAGTAGTCACATCCAGGAAGATATCAAGCTGGTTAGGTGCCTGTAGATAGGTTGGGCTGCAGATGATTGAACAACTTTATCTCTTCTTCGATTTCTTTTGTTTAAATGTGAAGAAGTATTGCTTGTCCTTTCTCAAGACTATAATATTCATGGGAGATTGTAACGAAGTTAAGAAACATGTATTGCTTGATGCATGGTTGAGTTATAGTTCTGAAATTGTCGGTTTAGCAGCAGATGATTGAACAACTTTTTCTCTTCTTCTCTTCTGTTTAACTGTGAAAGAAGTATTGCTTGTTCTTGCTCAAGACTCTTCATGGGAGATTGTAAAGAAGTTAAAAAACAAGCATGGCTTGATGCATGGTTGAGTTATAGTTCTGGACTTGTCGGTTTTCTGTGGAGCTCGAATTCTTGCCATTATACTTGGTAAATCATGTCATAAGTACTAGAGAGCATCAACTGATGAAATGCATGGAATTGATAAAAGTATATTAATAGAAGGGGAATGTGATCTAGCACCGTAATATATGCGCTCTATCGATCTTCATCCCTTATCTTCATAGTTACAACATCCTTTATGTAGTAATTGTTTAAGCCATTGTTTGCTTGGATGATACTTAGGTGAATGATCAGTCATTGCTAATTCAGATTCTTTAACACATGTACTATATACATATATAGGTGGAATCAATAGCACAAGTGTGGTCCATAAAACACAACATCTTTAGTTTGCTTTGCAGTTTTATGAACATGCAACATTGATCTGTAGTTGTAATTGTTAAAGGAAATGTCAGGGCTTCCTTGGACCACTCTTGGAAAGCAGTTGAATGGACAAATTTTATGAATCATTACAATTGGAAGAATGTGTGTGTATGTGTGTGTGTGTGTGTGTTAACATAAAATGCAGTGCTGAGAAATGCAAAATGTTTCATAATCCTTTGGAGCAGAACTTGACATAAAATACTAAAGTTGTCACTCTCTGAACACACAATGATATATTAATTTAGATTGGAGAACAACCAGAAATACAAGACTAGTTGAGGCTACTACCAAGAAAGCAAACAAGAACATATAACTCAGCTAAAATTCAATCTTCAACCATCATCCATCTAGTGAACCTAATTAATAACAAGATGAAGAAATAGAAAGTATTGAAACTGAAAGCTGGAAAATATAGGAAATGGTAGGACGGGTGACGAAAATTTTGCTGCAATATCATCTTAATTGCATAATCGCGATCTTTCTCGATTCTCTCATACTTGAAGACCTGAAAATCTGTTTGTACAAGTATGCATGTTAAGTATTGTGTTGTATGACAAGGCAACTTTATTAAAAGCTTAAGAGAAAGCATATACATATATACATATATATAATATCTACCAAAAATGGAGAATCTGTGAAGAACTAATACGAAGACCTGCTGCCGGATTCTCTAGGTGCACTGCATCTGAAACATTCTGTCCTGCTAGCAAAATTATGCTCATTGCATCCTGACCTGTTTGATTATAACATTAGCAAAGAGAAAACTGATGAACTTAAACATGCATAGAAGTATTTTGACTGCTCCAAAGTTTTATCATGACATAAAATGACAAAAGTAAAACAAACAGGCCAATTCAGGCTGTCAAGAAAAGTTGAGATTGGAACTGGATATATGGCATGGAAATTCAAAACCTGAATTACCAACTAGTGCTTGTATCTATGCATTTTTATTTTCCAAAGAACTGAGATGAAATGTAAAAATATTCATATGTATATATGCAATAAGTACTATATACCTGGTGCAAATCCAGTCTCCAGATTTCCATACAGACCGACTGCCACCACTACCACTACCACCACCACCACCACCACCACCAGCAGCAGTGCCACTTCCAAATCCGAACCCTCTAGCTCGATGCAAATGATCGCTGTCGAAACCACCAGAGGCTTCATCTTTCCGTGCACCACACTTGAAGCAGCTGGAACGGCTGGCAAAGTTATGAGCTCCACAGTTTCCAAAAGAACAGTACCAATCTCCTGGCCTTACATCAGGGCCTGATGAGAATCCAAATGAAGAATTCCCTCTTCCAAAAAAGCTTCCAAAATCACCCCTTTCTCCAGGTCGAGGTTCTCCACATCTTTGGCATGAGTCTCTCCTTTGAAAATTCAGGTGCTGGCATGACCTGCAATTCCAATCTCCTGGCCTGCTCATGTTTTTTCCTGCTCAAAAGTTCAAATTCCAGGACAAAAGTTACATATCTATATATTACTAGTACAAAACAATAAAAAAGAACGTTTAGATTTCAACATAATGATGATCATTATTAGGATAAGAAAGAAATCCAGGCAGAAATTTTCATTCAGGACAAGACTTGTACAGTAAGGCATCATCACTGAACATGAAGCTGGACTAACCTCTACAAAAAAACAAATTAAGATAAAGCTTAACGGGCTTGAAGATGAAGAAGAAAGTGAGATTATTCAAGGGAACTTGCAATGTTTGTAATGGCTAGCTGGTTATGCTTTATATACTGGCCAAACTCCTCGATAATCGAGGAGATTGAGGCAGCTGAAGACTAAGGGGCATTCTTTTTCATATTCTTCATCACTTGTGTCCTTCATCAACAATGGAATCAAGAAAGAAAAAAAAAATTAAACAAAGGAGAAAAAGCAGATAAAGGGAAATTAAGGTAGGATTCCAAAGAAAGAAATATTGTGAAATTTGATAAAGCTTCAAATGTATAGCTTCTTTTAAGGCTTCTAGAGTTTGGAAGTGCATTATAACACATACCAACAAATTCCTTTCTAATGCCCAAAAATTCCCTTCTTTATTCAATCATGTTTATGTTTTTTTTTCATACACAAAAACTTATGTGAAAATCATTCATATATAAGATATGATTTATATATAAAACGAACAATTAATCGGGTTGAAATCGTGATTCTAATTTCTTCTTACTTTTATAGTTGTTAAAATCGCGATTAACTCATTGATGCATACATGAACTTATTTTATAAGAGACCAAATGTTTTGCTTTCTTCTCTCTCTTTTATTTTTATATCCATAAGTTTGAAGAAACACAACTCAATATGGAAATCTACTTATGGCTATTAATTAATTCATGTGGATACTATTACCAGCATGTTTTTTTTTTTTTTTGTACAATTGTCTTGTTGGGTTAGACTACTCTTGGTGAGAGTGACACAAACAAAAAGAATGTTTTCCAGCTAAAGTATATATATTTTTGAATTAATCAACATCTTCCTAAAAATTTGCATGCTATGATTGTCGAATCGCGATCGAATCATGCATAAAAAATCTAATTTACGTCGAATCGCGATACGAATCATGCATCAGAAATTTAATTTGCATGCTATGATTGTCGAATCGCTATACGGATCGTGTATTAAAAATCTAATTTATAATTATTTGTATACTAACTTTTTAGTTCTTGCTGTTATTGTTTAGGCATGATGCATGAAATAACCAAATCATGAAATTATTACATTTTAGAGTTTAATTTAAGTACCAGCGAAATTATTATATTTTATATTTTAGGGTTTAATTTTAAAGACTAAACATCCTTTAAACACAAGAGATGGTATGTCCACCCAAAATTGGATAAGTTGGAACAATCTTAATTTGTTATCAGACAATATGAATATTCCATGAATTTATATCTTTTAAAATGACCCTACATCTTATTCTTATCCCCAAAATATTAACAGGATGACCCCTCCCTTTCAATAATATACCACTAGACCCACACATTTAGTTGTATCAAAGTAAATGGTCATTACTTTCTATTTATGAATATTCCCTTAATGTACTTGAAACCCAAATCTATAGCCAAGTCAAAAAGGTTCTTATCACAAAATCTTCATGGAAAATAGTTTGATTTATTATATGTATCTTTTCCAATAACAACAAAAAATTGTTAAATATTTAGTTTTCTATATGAAAATTTGAAATCTTGTCAATAATTTATTTTATTAAATCCTAACCTTTCGTGAATGATTTTATGTTTCAATACCATCCTTATAATTTCCATTCAAACTAAAAGGATAAATTATATATAGATGGCAAAATACTCTATTTAAGTGCAAACAAAATAAGGAGGTAAGCATTTTATACTTTTCTTGGGATTTATTTAAAGTGATATATATTGTGCACATTGATATGAAAATATAGTACAATAAATGTAGAGATATAAAATAAGTCGGAAAAACTAAAAATATTTTAATCTAATCTATGTATGTTGTGTTTCTCTGAAATTTTGAAAGTTTTTAATCTTGAACTCAGTTTAGGGGATAAGCTTGCTATTTAATTTGTCTAAATTTTTTAAATTATACAAAAAAATTGAATGTGTAATAAAAAGATTTGGCTAATCTAAATAGAGAATATCTACACAGGATCTTTTCTCCAAGATTGTTTTATGTCTTTTTCTTTCTTAATTAAAACTAGGTTCATTTATCTCTTGATTGTTTTAGTAAAATTACGTCATTTTAAATGTAAGACAAAATAAGACAGGATAAATATTGGATAGAAGATATGGTCTCGAGAATATCATACAAATTTATTCCCAAACTTGTATGGGTATATAGTTGCAAAATGCTAAATCAAACCAACTCTAAGACCATGAATTTGTGACATACAAATTTGGCAAATATCATTCAGAATATAAATAGAGAATATTGTACAAATTTCTTCCCAACTTGTATGGGATATATAGTTGCAAAATGCTAAATTAAAGGCAACGCTAAGATTGAATAACTTGGAATGCCAAAAAAATACAAAATAAGTAAATATGACAAATTACTTTTAATTATTATTATTATTATTATTATTATTATTTGTAAAAAGAGTAAACAACATGTCAAACTAAAAGTTAAATGGTTAAATAAGGTGGGATTTTAGTGTCTATGATTTGTATAAATTGAGAAAACAAATGAAATTATATTATTAAACTATAATATAAAATCAGTTATATAAATTATATTTGTTAGATAGACCAAAAAAAATATTCGATAAAATTATTTTTGAAATTTCTATCGTTCTAGGAAAAAAAAAGAAAAAAGGTTCCGTTTGGATGAACTATTTTTGGATTATATCATGAAATTTTTTTTCTTGGGATTTGTTATGCGAAAAGAATATTTTGAGAGTTTTTGGAATGAATAATTTTATTTTGTTGGGATTTGTATTGAAGATTTTTGTATTAATAAAAGTTTGAAATTTATATTTGAATTAGTATTTTATTAGTTTATTTTGGTGGGAAGTGTGTTAGGAAGAATTGTTTATTATTAAAATTTAAAATTCAAATTCAATATTTTATTTATAAAAATTACTGTAGCAAAAATAATTACTGTAGTATTATTTTGTGTTTTAAAATTTTTGATGAAAACGTTGAATAAAATAAACAACTCATTTTGCAATTGTGAAATAAATCACAAATTAGACAACATCCAAACAGATCCTAAATTAACACGACAAAAGAGATAGCTTGTGAAAAGAATTTAAAATTATAGATGAAGATGAAATCAAATTGAAGTATTTCAAATATAGTATTAATTTAGGAGGGTTTTTTCTTTCTTGGGTTTTGGAGAAGGAAGAACAGCCACTCGTGCGTGTCAGATTTTGAACCCAAAAAAAAAAAAAATGGCAGTATCTGAAGCTGAAATCGAAGACGTAAGTTAAAGGTGTTGCTGCATGGCAACAATTTCAAGAAGGGAAAATTGTAAAAATAATTCTTCACATTATTTAAAAAATTTATTTTATCACTCACATTTACATGATTCGATTTGGTTAATTATTCTAAAATTTATTCTTTCATCCAATTTTTTTTTGATTTTCTAACTAAATTATACATATTTATATCATCCAACAAATACAACAACAATTAAAACTTTATTTCAGTACTACCATATAGAGTCAGTTACATTTATACGATTTTTAATATGATTTATACGATTTCTATCATATCTTAATATTTATACGATTTCTAATATGATCCATATTATTTGAATGACAAAATTTTTGCACCAGCAGCTAGTTTGACGCCGCCATCCTTTTTTCAGATTTAGGATCGACTGCTTATAGGTAGACAAATAACTTATAAGTAGCCAGAATTGTATATAGTCTAATAAATATACATGTATATTTTTCGGTAAAATAAATATATAGCATTAGATGAAACAACCAATTTAGTTTGAAGTTTTATGCGAGTAACGAAATTGTACTATTTTAAATGACAATCATGAAAAGACTTTTAGTAAAACATGACGAATTTTTTCTTTTTTAAAATTTCCTTGTTGTTGTTGAGTAAATTTTCAAACATAAAAATGGTCATTCTTAACAAATGTTTTGAAGGGGTAGAGATGAACCCACTATTTTTTTTTTTAACACAAAACATAAGGGAAAGTAATGAAAATTAAAAATTTGGAGATTTTGAGTAAAAACTTAGAACAAAAGAAAGTGCAAAAAAAAAAAAAAATTGTTAAGAGTTTCGATAAAGATAGTCGAAGCTGATGATGGAAGAGAAGTCTTCGAGGTATAATTTGACCATCTTTTTTTCTTTTTCTTGTATACTGTCAATGGCTTTTTTGCTGTCAATATTTTCTCTTTTTCCCTTATGATTCTTTGATTCTATTCTACAACTATTTTTGAATGAATCTTTTTTTTTTCTTTCTCAGTCTATAGTTGTAAAGGGAAACATTAGCACACCATTCTCCAAGAACTGTACTTGCGAAAAAAGGAAAAAAAAATTGAATTAAATTAAAATATTTTTTTTTCAAAAAAAAAATATATATATATATAAGATATCATTTCACCCGCCATTTTCTTGGGGAATGTTAAAGAGAGCTGTAGCTAACTGCGAAAAAGTAAAAAGAAAGGGGACTGATTCGATTCTCTTTGGGAATGCTTCCATGCAAGACCATGACCCCATTTTCAATTACAATCAATGAACGTACACAATTCACATTATGCTTTTATTTTGCCTACTCTTTTTTCTTTTCTTCCTCTAATTTCTAAATCCGTATAGTTATATGTATTACTTCTGTTAATAAATAGTTGATATTAAACTCGAAAAAGGAAGAAGTTGCGAGAAATTGACAATCGATATAAAATTTTGTTACATTTATTATAAGAATCACGTTAAAAATTGTGTATAATATTTCGATCGATCATGGAAATGATGTATGATCCATATACCCCATCCCACTATAATCACGTGTGGAATAAAAGTTTTGTTGTTGATATTGGTCCTTTATTTCTCTATAATTAAGTTGTAATTTATTTGACCTTTTAAGAAGTATAATACTTTGATTTTTGATTAACTTAATCATGAACAAGTGCCACTAAAAATGTGTTATATTAAGTAAACTTTTGATGGATTTCATGCATTGTTATTCATGTTTGTGAGTACCGTCTGTTTTCATTTTTGATAGTAAAGAAGACAAATTAATTTCAAACTTACAAATCAAAATAGAACAATGCCAATTCTGCTGTCTTTAGCATACCGTGATTTTACAAATTATTGTTGTTTCATAGACAATAAAGACAATCCTGATTTTGCAAATTTTCGTTATATCATATACAATATGCTTTATACTATTCAAATATTGGTACAACTTTTTTTTTTCAAATTCAGAATAAAAAACAAATTTTGAAATGTATTACATTGACGCCAAATTGTTTCAAACGCTTAATTTTAGATTTTTCCTACAATTCCAACATAGTCGAAAAGCAAAGTATCACAAACAACATTTTAATTTTAATGATACAATTGCCTTTCAAAGTAATACATTTTCATCCCTAACAAAGAAGAAAAAAAAATTATCATTCAAAACTATGTTAACTTCCTTAGTAAGGGTGGTATAATTTTATGAACGAAGCAACAATTTCTTTTACTAGTGAAAGCAATCAATATCTTATGGGCCATTTTTGAATGACACTTTACGGCTCCTTATGTGGAATTGGTGAATGTTGCACTTGTAAAATTGTATTTATCAACACTTTGCATGAATTAACCTATTGCATAATTATTTGGAAATCATTTTCTTTTGACTTTAATCTTTTATATATGATCAAATAAAAAAATCTTGAAATTATATTTTTATGCACACTTATTAATATGTGTCCTTCCCACACCATCAACACTAGATAGTGTTTTATATTACTCAAATTCTCAAAATAGCAATTTCAAAGTATATTCTTGCACCAATATTAAATCTTGTTTTCCAAAAATAAAGAAATTAGACATGAAAATGAGGGTTATAGTGGCAAATAAATCAAAACATGATTATCTCATGCTTTTTTATTCTCTAGTCGATTTTTTAATTCATTATTTTTTAATTATATTTATTTGTAATTTTTCAAATTTTGATAAGGTTAAATGGTAATTTATTATAATTAAACACTAAAATATAAATACAAGTAATTTAAATTAAAATTTGAAAAAAATATTAAGAACTAAAACATTAATATGAATATAAGAAATAAAAAATACATAATCAATAATTTGGGCTTAAAGTCGGTTTGGAGGGAACCATTGATTGCTGCATTCGAATTGTACAGGAATAAGTCATTCTTTATAATGAACAATTGATTTCTTAAAAAATCTCACCATCCCATTTTTCCAATCATCAAACTCAATTATTATCGATTAGGTTTAATTATTTATTTTTCAGTCAGATACTTGGGCCAAAATTAACTAGATAAAAAAGGTTTAAACCCTTTGGCACCATCAACATTATACAATGTTTCATATATTTAAACAACAATTTCAAAGTTTATCCTTGAAACAAAATTAAATATTATACAATGTTTCATATATTTAAAACAACAATTTCAGAGTTTATCCTTGAAACAAAATTAAATATTGTTTTCCAAAACGTAAGGAAATTAAATTAGGCATGTCTACGAGGGATATAGTGTCAAATAAATCAACATGATAATCTCATCTTCTATAGTGGAAACATTTTAAATTGTATTCTTAAAAGAATTAATAGTTAAATTTTGTACCTCTTTTATAAATTAATAAAATATAGGAAATATTCACACTAGAACGATTATAAATAACCATGGAAGAAACAAAGGAGTCGGGGAGGAGCTGCCACCTTCCAAGATCCAACAGATTTACTTTTGACCTATAAGTTCTAAAAACTTTCTTTAGAGGTTCTTTAAAAAATAATGTTTTCCTCAAATTTTGAACAATTTCAAAATAAAATAAAATATATATCAATGTACAGATTGCCCTCCAATGTAAGTTTGTAAAAGTTCTAGGTGGCATCACTTGATTGGATGGTTCGGATAAATTTTTTTAACCAAGGAAAAATGCGCGTTTGATCTTCTAAAATTTATCTAAGTGGCAAAATTAGTCCATAATATTTTATAGACAATTAATTTGATCTCTAGTGTTTATAATTTTAAGGAAAAGGGACAATTGATAGTTTTTTTTTTACAAATTAATAATTTATAACTACGACTCAAGAATATATTTGTAGTATACAAAGTATTCTTCTACCTGTTTTCTAATTTTATCTTCTAAATCAAGGTATTATAAAATATTACATATTATAATAAATTTATATTAAACAAACAACATGAATTCTCAGTGTTGCCCTAAATTCTAGTCATTTTTAATAAATTTTCATTTGCATTATGATATTCAGATTATTAATTTATGTAGGAATTTGTCTAATTGTTCATTTTTGTTTCAAAATATAAATATTAAGGACCAAAATTGCTATATATCGATAAAACTATTCCTTTTGTCATACTAAACCAATTTAATTGTAGGGAATATTTGTATTAAGGGCGTATTTCAAGTCGAGTGTAACTTTAATGTATTTATAAAATAACTTTCGAAGATTACCTTTCTTAATTTTTTTATTACCAATTCAAAACCGTAATAATTAATTGTTAAACCTCTTTTATAAACGTAAACCATCCTTTTTTTCCTATAACCAAAACTCATTATTTATTCTCAATTTGTTCAATAATATTTGAGATTTGTATTACTTGCAAACGTAATCAAATTTTCTCAAATCGGAGTGGAAGAGACAATTTGTGGATGTCTATAAAAACCAATTGTTCACTGCTCGAGCAATCTGACTAAATGTTTTTTTTCACTTCATTAGTTGATTCATCTAGTTTGATTTCTTTCTTTTAATATTTCATATGCTTTTATTTAACATTCGTAAATAGGCTGCTTATGAGTATTATCTTTAATATAGTGAAGTTATATCTACTGTAGCTCTTCTTTCGATTGGTATTTGATTTCTAACGTTTGTTTCTTAAAACGATGACGGTTAATTTGTGTCCATGTTTGATATGCATCATGGGATTAATTTTTAATTATGTACGTATTGTTCTTTTTGTGATTGATTAAATTTTACTTGCAACCTCCTGATGATGTTGCAAGCACCAAATACTTTGTGGCAGACGGAGAAGCTCAACGGCTCAGATGACAGAAAATAACATGCTAATATGCATTTCTGGAAGCATTTTCGGCGGAGAGATTTGCATGCCGCACAAGGATATCATACTAATTGTTTATCATCATGTTGGTTTAGAGATGGGAGAGAGTTGTTACTACTGTAATGCTCCATCTTTGGATAATAAAAGGCAACTTAATTTGAGAATGTTATGTTGATCATGGTGCTGGCATGGTGGTTGGGAGCAATACAATGGGAGGTATTTGGAATGCTCAATCTCTGAATTTTGGGGCAAAGGCAGACCATATATATATGACAATGGGATCCAGCTTCATGCTTACCAATTCCACTGTGCATTTTTTTCCCTTCTAAAACGTATGTAAGCAAGCAGAAAATGCTACTTTTACACTAATAAAAGAATTGGTTTTGTGAGTGTAAAAAATAATAGTTTATCTTTATCAAAGAGGTTTAACGATTAACGATTAGGGTTTTGAATTGGTAATAAATAAAAAATAAAAAAACGCAATCTTCGAACTAATTAAAGGATAACAAAGTCTTTAACTAATTAAATAAAATAAGAAAGTTATTTTGACGCCCTTAATAATAAATACTGTGCCCTACTTAATAATATCGAGTTGAGATGCGCACTTAATACAAATTTTTCCATAATTATTAATTTCCCATTCAATTCAAAACAAAAAACGGATGGTTAAAAACATGTCTTCAAATATTTTTTAAGAAAATTATGATTTTCTTTTGGGAATCCAAGATTTATAATTCATAAAAAATCAAACAAAATGTACTTTTCCATTTTTTTGCCCAAATCTAATAGTTTAAGTGTTTACTGTCACGCCCCGATCTCTGAGACTGTTACCCGCCGTAATTATAAAATTTCTTCTAAAACTACAAGGCTTAATTAACTAATTGATAGGCTTATAATAAATTCATCTTAAAATTTAAAATAATGAAACTTTAATATTTAATGTGGAATACTTATTATAATCCATAAAATATATAAATATAGTTCTCTAATTTCTAGCCATAAATGCTAAACGAGATAAATGTCTTTACTAATAAAATAACAAGCTATCTAGAATTTATTACAATACTCAATTTTCATAATCATCAATTCAAACTGCCTGATATATTATCTTCTTCAACATAATGAAAATCACTATGAGACTTTTCAATGTCATTATCTATAACAAAATTTTACAAAAGTGGGGTGAGCGATAAATCGCTCAGGAAGTAGTCACGAATTTCCTCTGGCGGATCATACATGTTATAGTACATATACCTTTTTTTATAGTTATCCAACAATTTCTAAATTCAATCTTTTAACTTTCCAAAATTTCTTCAAGCAAAACCATATATATAGCAAGTGACACATTTTCATATAAATTCTATTAAATCAACAAATCAAAATGTATGCACAATACTATAATATATTCAATTAAATCAAAGACAAACAATTCAATATACAATTAATAGTTCATCGATTATGTTGACAAGTAGATACTAGTATTCATGGCACTATGTATACATAAACTAGCAATTTATCTGACTAGGGCGGCCAAAAGTTCGTTGAGTCAATACAATACAATGGTCCTTTGTACACAAGGATGAATCGAAATATATGTGTCTTCTGTTAACCCCAAATCACTACAAGTCAATCGATGAATTTGATTTCCAAGTAAATGTTTTATGCAATTTCATTGTCATTTATACAAATCGTTTAAAACAAAATCACATAACTATAGTTTTATAAATAAAGCAAGAATTTAACATAACCACATATGATACAAATTTTTAATCTAATCAAAATATGTTTTATATTGACAAAACATTTTATTTCAAAAACATAAAAGAAATTCAAAACCACTTACCTCTCTATAAATAATTTTAAACTTGATCTAAAGTTTCTTTGATTTGGTCCAATTTCATCTAAATCTTGTATGAAATCTGACGTAGTTTGGTGATTGCCAAAACACGGACAAAAATGTGATTTAGAATATTTACCACAACCAAACAAAATCTAGCAATAATTTTAAACTTGATCTAAAGTTTCTTGATTTGGTCCAATTTCATCTAAATCTTGTATGAAATCTGACATAGTTTGGTGATTGTCAAAACACGGAGAAAAATGTGATTTAAAATATTTACCACAACCAAACAAAAGAAAAATAAAACAAAAATGCATGAAATAGAGAAGACCAAAAGATACCTTCCTCAGAGATTGTGAAACAATTGGCTATGTTTGGATTGAAAGAAATGAAGGGAAAGGAAAGGAAACGAGTGAAAAGGAAAAGAAAGTATAGTAGAGTAAACCGATTTCCTTCCAACCTGTTTAGATAAATGGGAAAAGAAACGAAATACTTCTTTAGCATTATCAATCACAAATATAATTTAGGAAAAGAAGAAAATCGTATAATCAATAAAATAAAAAATATAGACACAAGAATCTAATAAAAAAATTATTAAATTTAGATAAACTTGTTATTTTTGTGTGAAAAATCTAAAACTATTATTTATGGATAGCTTTGATGATATTTTATAGTATGGTATTGCATATCTACATCTTTATATTTGATGATGATTGAAACCTAGCTAAAATAATTTTTCTATTATAGCTAAATTATTTTAGAGTTTGGATTTCTTTTTATAGTCTTAGTCTATCATTACGTAAATGTCATTTAATTTAGTCTATATTTTCATTTATAGAGATATAAGAATGGAGATATACTTTGAATACTTTAGCATTATCAATCACAAATATAATTTAGGAAAAAGAAGAAAATCGTATAATAAAAAAAATAAAAAAAATATAGACACAACAATATAATAAAAAATTTATTAATTTTAGATAAACTTGTTATTTTTGTGTGAAAAATCTAAAACTATTATTTATGGATATCTTTGATGATATTTTATAGTATGATATTGTATATCTATATCTTTATGTTGGATGATGATTGTAAACTTAGATAAAATAATTTTTATATTATAGCTAAATTATTTTAGAGTTTGAATTTCTTTTGGTAGTCTTGGTCTATCATTTGTTACGTAAATGTAATTTAATTTAGTCTATATTTTCTTTTATAAAGGTATAAGAATGGAGATATACTTCTTTATCATTATCAATCACAAATATAATTTAGGAAAAAAAGAAAATCATATAATCAATAAAATAAAAATATATAGACACAACAATCTAATAAAAAATATATTAATTTGAGATAAACTTGTTATTTTTGTGTGAAAAATCTAAAACTCAGATAGTTTTGATGATGTGTTATAGTATAATATCCTTTACTATATCTCTCCAAAATTTATCATTTTATGACTGTGGTTATAGTATAATATTGTATATCTATATCTTTATGTTGGATGATGATTAAAACGTAGATAAAATAAATTTTCTATTATAGCTAAATTATTTTAGAATTTTGATATTCTTGTAGCATAAATTTGGTAGTTAAAAGTTTATTAAATTAAAAAATATAGAAATTAGTAAAATTTTGTAAATTAAATCAAATTTTAATAGGGTAGAACTCTATTATTATTTTATGGGCGGCTAGAATTTGTAATATATTGCAGTTTATTATGAAATAATAATTTTATAATCTTGCAACCAATTAGAAGTTAGTAAAGTTTTAGACATCAAATAAAATTCTAATAATATTCTAATAAATGTTGGTAGTAATATCAATTGTACTAGGATTGAAAGATTGCCTCCAAATTTGTCCTATAAGTTTTAAATGATAATTTACGTTGTAATTTTAAATTAAAGTTTACGTTAGAAGGATAAATTTGGAATAATAAATTATTAATTATAAAAGAATTATTGTTTCCTTCCGTTTCTACCCACTTTTGGACGGAAAGAGATATGGACTAAACTAAGTATATCTAATCCCTCACTTTCCCTTCCTTTCTCTCCCTAAAAAAATATCCAAATGCAAAAATTCTAATTCGTCATTTTTCTTTCCTTTCCCTCCCTTTCCCTCAATCCAAACATTTGCGTTTTTAATATTTTCATATTAAAAATTTGGTAAAAATCTTAATATGAAAAATAATTTCCATAAAATAATATTTGAATCTTACCTATCTTATCGAAATTTTTCAAACTCTATCCTTATCAAATATTTCAAATTTAATGTTATCATTATCTTTAAATCAAATATTTGAAATATAATCATATTCTTATCTTTAAATCAAACATTTGAAACTTAATCTCTTATATTTAAATCCCATCATATATCATTTTAAATCCCATCATATATCATCTTAAATGAATGATAAGAGAAACAATTATCGTAGTAATTAAATATATTAACGAATTGTAAATACAACTACTCATGGTAATTAATAACAATATGTATCTTTACCGAATTTTAACGTAAAATCTTTAACAAATCTATTAAATCTTCCTTGTAAAAGGAATTCTATTGTAATCTTAATCTTATAATAATCTAAAAATTTTATCTTAACATAACAACTAACATAGTAAATGATAAAAATATGATTAAAAATTATTATCATAACTAAATAAATCATATCTTATCCATAATGATAACGATAACAGAAATGAATATCCGTAAATAAAATGTGCGATTATTATATTTACAATTAAGTTGGAAACTAAAAAAAATAAAAGGATTGCTAAAACCATTTGGGTATAATTTTTTAAAACATAATGATTTTTTTTTCCTAAAACCCAATCCTCTAATCATGAAAATTAATACTTTTTAAAAATTTTACATTTCATTTTTCCCATAATCTATTAGTTTAGATGTTTTTTTGATTGAGTTAGATACAAAAATATTAAAAGTGTGTGAAACATAGTCTTTAGAAAATTAAGATTTTTTTTTCTAAAAATCCAATCGTATAATATACAAAAATTTAAAACTTTCAATTTTTTTTTGCAATAATTTATCAAGTTAAATGTAACAAAAAAGAACAATTAAAAAACATTCATTTATAATTATTATATTTGTGATTTTTTTTTAAAAAAATCTAAGCTTAGAGCAGATGAAAAAAAAATGGTTACTGTTATTGCCAGAGCAATAATTAGCTTCTAGAGCAATAAATCACACATCTTCCAAATTTACCCTTAATTAATCAATTCTTTTATTTTTCTCCATTTATCATTTCAACTTATCTTTATCTTTTTTCTACCTTATCATTAAAACTTATCAATTCTTTATACATACTTCTGTTTTCTTCTCCTTTACACTAATTTTTCTCCCAAATTTTTATTAATATAATATTTATTTTCACCTCAAATTATAAGAAAAAAATTATATAAAAATAATATGAACTTATTTCTATTAATAACTTTATTTTTCTCTCAATTAAATTATAAAATATTTACCAATATATATTTACAAAATTTAGGCTCCATTTGTTTACCGTTGTCTTAGTGTTTTATTTCACAATTCAATTTGATTTATTTGTGTTGTCTATTTTTTCTATCAAAATTTGTAAAACAAAAAAAAATAATGTTACATATTATTTTTTCTATAATATTTTTTTTATTTTTATAAATAAATATTAAATTTAATTTAAACTTTTAGATTTTTAATAATAAAAATTATTCCTAAGACATTTTTTTTACCAAAATAAACTCATAAAATATTAATTCAAATTTTGAATTTTAAATTTTTTAATAATTATAAATTCTTCCCCAGCTTAATTATATTATGAGCAAATTAACATTTCAAGAATGTTAGTAGATCACAGGAAAAAAATTGGTGGGAGTATAAATGTAAGTAAATATATGCATCGAAATTATAAAGTAAAATTTGTTGCCTTTTTATTATTTAAAATTTATGAAAGCATAAAAAAATACATGAAATTGAGATTTCTATTATATATATAGTGGTGGTCTTCCTTTTAAGTTTTAATTTATGAGAATTATTTTGATAAAATATTAGTATGAACAGTATTATTAGAAACAAAAATAATAATTTATAGCTGCCATATGTTTATATATTAGTATTTTAACAAAAAAAATATAACTCGCTTTGGATAGAGTATTTTTTTAGGTTTATAATAGGATTTTTTTTCTTGAGATTTGTTTGTAAAAAAAAAATATTTGGAGTTGTTTGGATTGATCGGTTTGTTTTGGTGGGCATTTATATTCGATAATTTTTTATTAATAAATTAAATTTAAATTTGAGTTAATATTTTATGAGTTTATTTTAGTATAAAAATGTCGTAGGAAGAATTTTTATTATTAAAAATTTAAAAGTCAAATTTAAATTTAATATTTTATTATTAAAATATAAAACATTGTATAAAAATAATTACTGTAAATATTATTTTTTTATTTTAAAAATTTGATAAAAAATAGACAAAACAAATAAATCAAATTGAATTTGTGAAATAAAACACTAAAACAACGTAAACAAATGGAGACTAAATTTTTTGAAGTATATATTGGTAAATATTTTATAATTTAACTGAGAGAACAATAAAAGCTATTAATAGAAATAAGTGTCCTATTATTTTATATAAGTTCTTTCTTATAATTTGAGGGTGAAAATAAATGTTAGGAAAGTAGAAGTTACGAAAAGATGTTATAAGTTGTAATGATAAGTTAGAAAGAAGATAAAGGTAAGTTGTAATGATAAATTGATAAAAGATAAAAGAGTTGATTGATTAAGGATAAATTTGGAAGATGTGTAATTTATTGCTCTGGAAGGTAATTGTTGCTCTGGCAATAACATCAGCCTTTATTTTTTTAGCCATAATATACCAAATTTAGATGTTTTCCATTTAATTGAAAACAAAAATGAATGTTAAAATCATATATACATAGTTTTTAGAAATCCTGAGTTTCTCCCATCAAGATTGTGGCAATAGAAATTGATTTTTTTAAAAAAAAAATATTTTTTGCCAATATTTACCGAGTTAGATGTTTTTCATTGAGTTGGAAATAAAAAATGGAGTTAAACACATAAATATATGGTTTCTTTTCTTTCTTTTTTTTTTTCCAAAAAAAAAAAGAACAATGTTCTTCTGAAAATCCAAAGTAATAACCCAAATATAAATAATAAAAAAAGAACAATGTTCTTCAAAATCCAAAGTAATAAACCAAGAACACTTCGATTTTTTTTTTAAACTTATACTTTTCCTCTTTTTTACCCATTACAAAATGCAAATTAAAGATGAGGAAGAAAAAATTATGTACACCTAAGTTTATGAACATTCTGCTCAAGAGCAAGTCAAAAGAATGAAATAACACAAAATTTGGATCATCTCTCGATTTGTATGTGTCATCCATTCACAAGCCAAGCAATATTCTTTGTATCGTTACAATTTTATCGGATGTACTAAGAGACAAAGAAGGTAGCACAAAATAACAAATGAAATAGAAAACAAGTGTTCTCTTTTCCAAGAATTTTGCTACTAAGTACAAACATATATACAGTGTGTCCTATAGGAAAATCTCAAAAATTCTATCTACCACAGATTTCTGAAATGGTTACTTCATTGTTAGAACAATCTCCATATATACTTCTAGATGAATCAACATCAGTAGTTGAGGTTTGTTGAGTCAAAAATGAAGGCTCTTTGGGAATTGGAAGTACAATTGTGTCATTCCTAACCATGTATATTACATCTGACATTGTGGGACGGTCTGCAGCTCTGTCTTGTACACACAAGAGGCCTAATTGAAGACATCTTACAACTTCATTTACACTTGTTGAGGATGATGAATTTGCTTCTAATGATGAGTCCAAAATTTCCATGGGTTTTCCCTCTTTCCACAAATTCCAGGCCTGAAATTCAAGATTCATTTGATCAGTTTTTAACCACCATAAAATTCAATGCTCTTGATTGTTCATTGGATAGTGCAATGGTGTGACTACTATGTTTATTACATCAAAGAAGTAGCTATGTATGCCCTCAATTGCTCAGTAGATTGTGCAATACTATTTTTATTACAACAACAATTACTAAGTCTTTATCACACTAAGTGCAATCAACTATATGGATCACATTTTGTAACCGTGCTCAATACACGATTTTTAATGTGATCCATATCATAAAGTATAACAAAATTTTTACACTGGCTACCAACGTATCACAACCTTCCTCTTTTACAAGCATAGTACCTGTTACTTATACATAGAGAGACGGCTTATAACTAGGCATAGTTATAAGAAATAAATGCATCAAAATTTAATTAAGAGAAGTGACTAGAATTCCTTACATGGCCTAATAGGTTCAAAGAGTTGTCAGAATTGAAGAAGGCCATGTTTCTCTTCCCACTAATGATCTCAAGCACAATGATTCCAAAGCTAAATACATCAGATTTTTCAGAGAAGAGGCCATCCATGGCATATTCAGGAGACATGTAACCACTGAAAATGAAAGAAGAAACATTACTTATCTATGGAAGTTGAACTCTTACTAAGAATATCAAGCAAGCTTTAATTTGTAGTAATAAAACTCACTATGTCCCAGCAATTTTGGTGGTTTTTGCTCGAGTTTCGTTTTCTCTGAAAATTCTAGCCATTCCAAAATCAGATATTTTGGGGTTCATGTTACTGTCTAGCAATATGTTGCTTGCTTTTAGATCACGATGAATGATCCTTAATCTTGAATATTTATGGAGATAAAGGAGCCCTTGAGCAATTCCTTCGATAATGTCAAAACGTTTCCTCCAATCCAACAATGTTCTTTGGTTAGAATCTGCAGCAAGATGATACATGTTTGTTAGTACAAACTGGTACATTGTTGGCTAGTAATTATTAGGACAAAATCATTGCATGAATGAAGTGAAGTGAAGTGAAGTTGTTTAAGTACTAACTGAAAATAAATGAGTCCAAACTTCTGTTGGGCATGTACTCATAGATCAATATATACTCTTCTCCTTTTATGCAACATCCCAAAAGCTTGACAAGATTTCTATGCTGTAGTTTGGAAATTAATTTGACCTCATTCTTGAATTCCTTCACTCCTTGGCCTGACTTCTGGGAAAGTCTTTTTACTGCTATTTCTTCACCTTGGGGTAATATCCCCTGAAAAGGATTAGAATTTCTTTTAGCATCTAGAACTACTGCTTCATACATGTTGTCAAATAAATGTGCCAATCAAGTAAAATAATTTGCTTAAAGCAACCTTATAAACTGGTCCAAAACCACCTTCACCAAGCTTATTCTTTGTGGCAAATTGTTCTGTTGCAGTTTCTATGGTGTGAAAACTGAATAGTGGCAACTCCTGATCATTTCCTCTGCCTAACTCAAGGTCATCTGCAACTCTTGTATCAACCTTCACTACATTGTTGGTATTCAGGTCAAGCAGCAATGTCAATCCTGCACCAAGGATCCCTTCTTCCTGCTGTTGTCGCCGATTAACTGCTTGAAAGTGACAGGCACAGTTGTTAAGAATTTTAGCAAAATATTAAGGTTTTTCAAAGTTTTAGTCACGCAATAGAAAGAGAAAGGGATGGGAGAGAGAGAGCAATTGACCTGCTTGAATGCTAGTTTGGCCTCTTTGGTAGCACCATATTGAAACTATTGTTGCCACAATTAGAGGACATATTGCACTTAACAGAATTAGGAGAGGGCTCCTTTTCTTTCCACTTCCTATAATAACAAGAAAAAAAAAAGTGCATTTGAATCAGGTATGTTTACCTAATTTTAGACCTCAGACTTAAACCCTTACAATAATCACAAAACATGAAGCTCATTAGTCACTTATGAAAAACCTAAAAATAACAAAAGAGTTTGCATCTAACAAGTACTTGACTAGTTTGTTATGAGAGCACTTCAGCATTCACTAAATGATGTGTAACGGATTGAGAATGCATATTGGACAACCGTTAATTTTAAACGGGCATAACCTTCTCATTTGAGCTCTCGACAAATTTTAGAAGACTCGTCGAGTGAAGCCCTATGACATTGACATGTGTCGTTTTTTTGACAAAATTCATTTGTTTAGGTCACTTTCGAGCTTATTTAAGTTTTTTTAATTATTTTCGACTTCTTTTTTGTTTTGCTTTAGGATTTTCTATGACTATATAAACGTTCCTATGTCTTTATTTTCATTTTACAACTTTTATATTATTTAATAAATCTTTCAAATTCTCTGAATTTGTGTTTTTTTTCGAATATTATTGTTTTCTTACAAATCTTCCCCTGTTACTAAATAACAGTGATTAATGAATTTACTTCCTATATCAGCAACCAGAACTGCAAAGGCATGGTTTTCAGTTTAAATATGCATTACAGTTTTTAGACTGGGAACATGACAATGATAGGCAAACCTACTAACACAAAATGCAGAAGTAGCTGTCAAACTGAAGGGAAATTTTCAAAATGTTTATCCCTTTCTTTTAAACAATTTTTGTTGGTGTTGTAACTCAATCAAACTTAGACTTTGAACAAGAATTCTCAAGTATTTTCTGCCACAGTTTTACGAAGCGAAACGGTAAACTTTACGAAGGTTAGCAAATAGCAACTGATCAAAATTTCAGACCATTGCTGACAAAAGAGAGCATCAAGTCAACTATACAAGCCAAAAATACTGATATGACTTGTGATCTTTATGAGAAAATTGGGATCATCAAACTTACCTTGCTGAGAAGAAGCTGAGCCACGGGCATAAACTACACTTAGACTGTCTTTTGCTGTGATATTCAACAGCTCATTTTTGCTCCCATAATGAAGTTGGCACAGTGCTTGATCATCTTGAAATGAGGCAAATGCGATACAAGAACAATTCCTCTTGCACAAAAATTCACATTCACTAAAAGCCACTGATAAATTTAAAGTCATTGAGGCTGGCAATGAAGCATTTATAGGCATAAATGCATCCCCATCCTTACACTTAGATGGTTCTGAGTTGGAGCAGATATTGGAACTTCTTACACTTGATTGATCACATAAAGTATGGCTCACAGATGAAATAGTTCCATTAAACATTGTATACTCATCGATACGCCCGATTGAGGAAATCTTCAACCATGATAAGTCATATTTACCAATGGTGTTGAAACTGAAGTATGTCTCATTTTCATTAGATACATAAGCAAAATGGAAACTATTTGTTGAGTTCTTAAAAAGGAACCCAAAATTATGTCCATCCCATGAGCTGATATCTAAATGATCGTTGTATCCTTTCCAAACACTGAGTTTTGTTGCACCTTTGTCATCAATAGACTGAGCTCCACCAAGAGTAAACGCTCCACGGAGAGGATTTTCAGGACTTAGCCATGAAACTAATATCTGAATTCTTGGCACTGTTCCTTTGAAGCCAAACAATCCTAACTTCATCCCTGGAAGATATGTATCAGTTGGATAATCAAAACTCTGCCAAACTACTTCATCTCCTTGTTTAAGTACCAAATTTCCAGAATCAAGAAGTGTTGCACTTGTATTTACACTTGTTGCAAGCATTCCTGAGTTGACAATTATCGGTGATTGTCTTCTGTCAAGAAGAATCAAATTCCCATCATCCCTTATTTGAAGAGTTGCTGAAGGATCGGATAACATAGGATTATCGCGATTTGCCACCCAAATTGCCTTCTTGTTTACATCATTCTTTAACCAAATACCCATAAATCTGTTACCTGTACTTGCATCCTCAAAGAAGCCTAACTGGAATACATTGCCTGCAGAGATCAGAGTTTCATTCTCTCCCACTACTTCTTTAGGCCTAATGGTGTCTTTTGCATGAGATAGTAATGAAAAGAAACCAAAGATGACAACATGAACAGCAATCCTTCTGATCATCATAGCTCTAATTCTTGATGGGAATATTGATTATAGGGATTGAAAATTTTCATGAAAAAGATATGTTTAGTTAGTCTAAGCTTATACAGATTCATTATTTTGGATTTGAGTTTATGCATAATGGATCAAACTATGTAGGAAAAAATTAGTGTCAAACAAGAAAAAAACAAAAAGAAGTATGATCAAAGTTGATCAAGATTGTTCTTTGGTAACAATAATATAATATAATCCATTCACTTTATCAAAATTGACCATAGAGATGAGTTGTAGTGCTTGCTGTATACATTCAGTTATCATTATAATAACTATGCATTTTAGTATTCAATCTGTGAACTGAAGTGAAGTCATTGAAAATCTATATTGTCCAAATAAAATATACATTAGAACATCAACATAATTAACAATATTTAGTATTCAAACTGTGGACTGAAATGAAATTATTTTGGTGAACTTTTAAACAATCATATGACATCCATGTGGAGCAGTTTCATATATGAAATTGCGAATTAATCTCGACTTCACCGTGCGATAAAAGCTGCAGAGATTAGAATCACAATTTCAAGGGCGATTAATTGTACATTTCATATATGAATCACATCTTATATATCAACCAATTTCACAAGAGTTTTTGTATAATACCCTAACCAAATATAGGGAACTTTTTATAAATAAGTAAAAATAGAGGGGTTACTTTGCAAAATTAGCAAAACTTGCTCTTCAAACCCACGAATAGAGAGATGGGTTTCTCATTTCTTTTCCTTATTTTCTCCTACTTTCTCTCTTGGATTAGGGCAAGAAGCCATGATTGGATTGAAGAAGAAAAGATCAAATTCCACTCTAAGTATGGTAAGGATCTCATCTAGTTTATGTATTCATGTTAATCCCTCTATTTAGTGTTATGGATTAGTAAGAGTTTGAAAGTTTAGTTTTGATAGGATATGGGTTTTAATTCCACAAGTTTAAGAACGCTAATCTAAGGATTTGAGCATTCAATTGATTAAGTATAGAACAAGGATTGAAAGGTTTAAGTTAAAATTGTGATGATATTCTTGTTGAAGAAAGTTATGAGAGTGAAATATAAATTGGTTTTGGAATTGAAAGGAAATGGAGTGTTCTTAGGATTAAGAATGATGTTTAAAAGTTATTAGGCCCTATTTGATTTATCTTTTGTCATATGTACATGTTTTATAGGAAAAGTGAAGTAATTAAGTGGTGGAAATGGTTTATCAAGTGCTAAATTGGATATTGGCTTAAGGTAAGTGGTTTGATATTCCTTTATGTTTTAATATGCTTTTGATGAAACATATTTTGAGAACTTGGTATGTTGTGATATAAAAAAATGGATTGAGCATGTGCTAACTTGTGATTTTGATGTATGAGAAATGTATGCAGTGGCTTTTGTGAAAGCAAAGTATTTGATAAATAGTTTAAATGAACTTTAAGTGTTATGAGCTCTTGACTGTTTCTTGGAACGATTGGTAGGAAAATGTTCCAATTCATTTGTTATTTGGCCTATCTAGCGGGATTAACAGCTAGAAACTCATTTGTTATTTGGCCTACCTGACGAAATTAACAGTCAGGAACTGGATCCAGTTATGTACCGAGAGTAACTTGAACCATTCATGAGCTAAATGACAAGTATTCAATTGTATTTGTGAATGTGATTTGATAAATAATTGTGCCACTTGCTATATGTATATGTGTGTGTGGATTTGAAACGTTTTCAAATGTGATTTTCATGTGTTGAAATGCTTTGTGAAAGTATATAAGGTATAATGTGCTCAATCCGATAAAGGAATGTCAAATATCACTTACTGAGCATAGTGTTTGCTCATACCACTATTATTATCATTTTTGCAAATTTTAAGATTTCCTGTACAGGTTACGTGGACGATCAATGTAACGCCCTGATTTCCGAGGACCGAAACACGCCGTAACCTCAAGAATTAGTTTCCATAATCTTGAGGTCACAAGGCTCCTCTTACTATCATTACTCAATAATAATATAAAACTAATACTTATTTAATCATCCTTACAAAACCATAGTTAATAAAACAAAATCCATCACAAATATTCAAATATAATCATGGGTCTAAAACCCATAAACTTATTCCAAAGTTCTTATGCTAAATACTTCAACCACTCATCCTTTACCATTCCCAGACCCCGGTCTCGTCTTTATCTACGCCATCAACATTATCTGTAAAATATTATATATATAAAGAATGAGCGAATAGTCCAGCAAATAAACCCTAGATCATTTAAAATAGTCATACTTTGCAAAATAATATATTTTAATATAACATATAAACAACAGACAAATACTTGACTTTCATATACTTCGATATTCGGCCATTATCTCTTGGGGTCATATACTTGACTTTCATTATCTCTTGGGTCAAGTACATGACTTTCATTATCTCTTGGGCCATATACATGACTTTCATTATCTCTTGGGTCAAGTACATAACTTTCATTAACTCTTGGGTCATGTACATGACTTTCATTATCTCTTGGGCCATGTATATAACTTTCATTATCTCTTGGGTCATGTATATTAATTTCATTAACTTCATACAGTAATATGTTTCTTTTTCTTTATCTCTAATTATTCCAAATCGATTTACAATCACAGAATTATCACACTTGATCACAATCAGTATAAATAACTTGATTTTTATGGACACAAAACGATCAAGTAAGCCTACTACATAAAACCCAAATTATTAAAATCATCAAACATATACATATGCATCATACTAAAATCCTTCATAATTTACTTTAATGATCACGTACACATATATATATAGTATTTAAAATTCTTCATGATTATGTAACGATTACACACACATATATATATACTCCTACTTATAGTATATATATATGTAATTTGTTCAAACTAAAATCATGAAATTATACAATCAATATAATCCGATTAATAATTTATATATATATTGATGTAATCTGAAAACAAATCCGATCAAATATAATCGTAATCATACTTGTAATATATATATACACAATAAGTTAATTTAAAAGAACTATTTATTCTTGTTATACTAAATGATTTATGTTTTCGTAATTATATGGTAAATATCACTTTCTGATTTCATACATGTATGTGTAAACATATATTTCAATCATAATAATTTGATGATCACATATATATATTTAAGTATTCAAAACAAATCTTGTCATTATTATACAATGATTAACAATCATTAGATATGTAAATATATATATAGATATGATTCAATGATCATTACCTGATGATTACTTTTATATGTATATGGGTATTTAAAAGGCCTATCATGATTATGTAATGATTACTATCGTTTTATATATATATATATATATATATATATATATATATAATATGTACATAATCTGGAAACCGACATAAGGCTACATATATGCACATATATATAGAGATACTGGAGAAACGAAATCATACATAGTACATATATATATACAATCTGGACTTTATCATAATTATACAATCTGCACTTAGTCCACGAAATCATACATATGTATATTTAATCTTCACTTAATCAATATTATATACATATAATTTGGAGAACATAGGCATGCATATATAATTTGCACTTAATCAACGAATTCCTACATATGTATATATATAATCTACACTTAATCAATATTATACACATATAATCCGGAGAACATAGACATACATATACGCATATATATATTCTGTAATTCAACGAAATCACACATGGATTGTTTCCACCGGTTGCATATAACATCATCACCGTAATTTCTAGAGAGTAATACATGTTATTTGTAAAAGAATATGCATCTTCATTAACGTAATTTTCTTGAAAATAGGTTTAAACTTAATAACTAAAGAAGGGATCTAGAATTTACTTACTGATTATTGTAGTTCCTATCAGTCTTTTCTCTTGCTCCAAAGTCAGCTTTTTCTCTTGCTCCAAAAGTCGTTACGTGAATTTTCTGATGTATTGAAGGGTCCTATTTATAGTGTTTGATTAGGGTTTACATGTAATAGTTTCCTTATCCCTCAAGTATTCTGTTTCCTAATTTTTAGCCTTGTTTCTCTAGGGTTTACATGTGTTAGATTCCTTGTACATAAAGTATTTTGTTCCTTTCCTTGTACGTAAAGTATTTTATTTCCTTTATTTTTTGATAATAAATTTCTAATTAATTTGTATCTTATTCTATTTCTTTTAAATAATTCCCTAAGCTTAAAACTATTTAATTCCTCACGTATCTTTATTACTATAAATATAATCTATTAAATAGTTTCCCATATAAAAATAATACATAGAGATTTTAATTTTACTAAAATCTCTGGGTATTACAATCAAAGTGAAGGGAGTGATTTTGTGGACATTGTAATGATGAATAGATATTAGGTATTTTGAATGATGGAATATTGGAACATGTGATTTTTGGATGTTGATATATAGATTTGTAAATGATTTTTGAAGGAAATGTATAGTTTAGGTTGGATATACAGTGTTTTGGTTAGATAAAGATTTGATATATATCAATATATAGGTTTGAATTTGATCTTGTGGCAATATTAAGTTAAGATGGTATATATATATATATATATATATATATATATATATATTGATTATCACCAAATGTTTGGTGTACATGTATATCTTGTTGTTGGAATAGAAAACTTTGCAGACAGGGGCTTCGCACGTTTTGGATCCGATTTCCAAGTGTGTGGCCGGGCCACGTCGGATTCGGGGTGTGACATTTAGTGGTATCAGAGAGAAGTCGATGACAATAGGTAAATATAAGAGGTGAAATGAAAGAGTGTGAGTTTTAGAGCATTTTGTCAAATCTTTTGGTATAATGAAAGATCCTTAGTGTATTGATGTTTGTAGCTTTGCAAATATGTAAAGGGGATGATGAACATTGGAACAATTGTACTCCTCCTTTTGATTATAGTGAAGATTTGTAGTATAATGATGTTATAGACATGTGAATGCGTAAAGTGAGTTTAAATGAATGTTTGGGTGATTTGAATGATGTGAATGTGATTTTGGTGTATAGAATTTATGAAATGTTGAAAGGGTATTGAGTTGGGAAGAAAAAGAAGGAGAAAAATCGAGTTTTTAGAGAAAAATGCCCCGACGTCGCGACGTGCGACTCTCCACGTCGCGACGTCCAGAAGGAAAAAGATGGGCAGATTGCGACTTCACCCACGTCGCGACGGGGAGACCTCCCACGTCGCGACGTGGAGAAATTTTCCAGCATCCATGAAATTTTTTTATTTTGATTGTTATCCAAGGTTTTAAATCTTACTTTCTTGGCCTAAGTGTGATGCTTATTCATAAAGGATACTAGATTATTGATTATGTTGAATGTTATGTAATGTTAAGTCCAATCAAAGGACTTGGGGATACTAAATCGAATTGTGTAATGAGGCTTCGCACTCTTGAGAATTATCATCCAAGAGTGTGGTCGTGCCACATCGGATTTTTCCCGTGAAGATTTTGTGGATGACAAATAGAGAAAGTCATCCTGTGAACATTATGGTTTTGTATAGCTAATAGGAAATTGTATAGAAATATTTTGGAAAGAAAGACGTTCGAACATTAGATTTGATGGCAATATGTATAGTTATAAGTTGATTTTGATGTCAATATGTATGATGGAATTGTGTTGGGATTGATTCTTGAGAAACAATTGGGGTTACCTATTTCACATAAGGAAATTCATTCTTGAGAAACATTGGATGCTTAGGTTTGAAAAACAAGGAGTTTAATGGCATTTTTCAATAGGAAATTATCGGTGTTTACACGTGATACACAAAAAGATTTATTTGAAGTTAGTGTGTGCATTGGATATATATAAGATTAAATATTAAGGATTGAATTAGAATTTTGTAATGGGAATATAAGTATGATATAGCTTATGATGGATAGATGATTAATTATTTTAAATTGAAGAATAGAGTATTGACATATATGTGTAATAAGTCTTTGCTAGTATTATGATTTAAATGGTAAGAAGTCGTTAGTACACTTGTGTGAAGCTTTACACCCTTATGAGGAATTACCACCATGAGATATTGAATGCTATGTGAACTAGTCAAGGTGCAACAATTTGATAAGTGTAATAGATTTACATGTTTGGGAGATTTTTTTTTAAGAATGAATGAGAGCTAAAAGGATAACAATGAAAGAGATTACTTTTGCACATTAAAGTATATGTCAAAGATGAATATAGAATTTGGAGGAAAGATATAGTGGGTTAGAGATATGATCAAATATGACTTGAGGTATATATATATATATATATATATATATATATATATATTTTAAGTTAAAAAGTTGACGTTGAATGAAATTATATTATTTTTGGAAATGTTAAACATTCCAATTTTATTTTGGTTGGGATTTACTGTTGTTTTGGAAACTTGATTGTTCTGGAGTTTCTCCTTTAATCTTGAGGTTTATCTTTGGTAATTGTTTCTTTTTCCCTGGACTGCACTGAAGTAAATTGGTGGCAATTTGTTATAGGAAAATCTGAAGGATACAAAATATTGTAAAGGGATTGTTGTGAACTATCTTAAGTGCTTGGTTAGATTAAATAAGAGTGAGAAAATAGCAATATGGTGAAAGGAGATCATTGTGTTGTGTAATTAAACAAGTGGTTAATGGAACATTTCGTCCTTGGGAAATATTGCATTTTAGGGTGTAATTAGTATATGATACTTTAAGCTTATATGCTAAGGAGATTCAGACAACAAACTGATTTAATTTAGCTCTATTCTTTCTTTAATGGTATATGCCTTTCTGAATTTGCTTAAAGACTACACTAATAGGATTGTGATATGCTTTACTGAGCAATGGATTATGAATGGTTGAAGATGCAACTGGCCTGTGAAGTGTGTGTGAAATTATGTGAATGAATTGGGTGGAATTGTTTTGTGTGGGAATTTAGTTTCTAGAACTTAATTTACAAGTGGATTTTTAGGAATCTTCTTACGGTGTAAAAGATTTGAGTTCACTATGAAGGCCATAATGGTTATACAGTTAACGTGGTAGTTATATGTGCTCACTTCTCTAAGGACTACTAATTAAGTAGCATGTCTAAACACGAACTGAGGTTTACAGAATTATTTCTATATACTTGACTGGAGAAATAATTAGAGTTTTGGAGTATTTGTGTGGGACTCTTCCCTTAATCTTGAACCTGATTCTTTGATTTCTTTGACGGTTGTCAGCCTTGGGCTTATATAATGTTTACTTAGGTGCAACAAAGAACCAATGTATTTGACAAAACAGTCCGCTGATAAGTGTATATCTCTTTTGATGGTGGGAAGTTCATACTGATTTTTGACCCATGGGATTACAGAATTGGAAACTTTGTAGTGCATAACAATTGTAGTAATCTGGGTATAGTTTTATATGGCTTTGATTTTTACACATTTTAAGCTGTAGATGCAAAGTTATGACCTTTTGAAATCACTGTGGCCAAACTGAATTTCTGTTATTGGATTTTAAACCATTGAAGTCCTGTTTGATGGTATTTCCGACACTTTGCAAATAGAATTTAGAAAGTCCTGCAACACAAGAATTTGAATATCATGAACCTAGTTTCAAATAATTTCGGTTTCATATCATTTTGATATGTCGTTGCCAAGATATGGTCAATTGAAGCAACTCTGTCAAGACTGAAATCTGTTACGGGATTTCAGCCAATACAACAAGTTTGAACAATTTTTACAGCACTTTGTAAACTGAATTTTGGGTTTCCCAAACATAAAAGTTCTAGCCTTTTGATTTAAATTTTACCTAGTTTTGGTTTCATTCCATTTCGATACCAACTTGCCAAGTTATGGTCATTTGAAGTAGTTCTGCC
Organism: Ophiorrhiza pumila; assembly: GCA_016586305.1. NCBI lineage: Eukaryota > Viridiplantae > Streptophyta > Magnoliopsida > Gentianales > Rubiaceae > Ophiorrhiza > Ophiorrhiza pumila. The sequence goes on along the minus strand of BLIW01000008.1, from coordinate 4,831,263 downwards.
CGAACAGAACTTTGTGACAAATTTAAAGTTTTTGACAACTTTGGATTGTTTTATTTTTCCTCTTTGAAGGCAGAATTTCGAAATTTGTAAAGTACAAGAAATTCTGTATATTAAGTTTAGTTTTATACCGTTTTGGTTTTATGTTATTTGGACTTTTAATCACAAAGTTATGGCTATTTGAATCTATTTTGGTATTGAAAATTTGCTTCTGCAGTTACGGCCACTGCAGCAAATTTGAACTATATGTATAACAATTTTTAGATTGAATTTGGAGTTTTTCACACATAAGAGTTTTAGAACGTTGATTCTAGTTTTCACAGTTTTAGGTTCGCCTCATTTGGATTTTTGATTTCAAAGTTATGATTAGTTGAAATCAGTATGGTAGAACTAAAATCTGTTACGGAATTTCAGATCTACATGAAGTTTGAACAAATTGTTTTAGCTACTTTCAAAATATATTTGGGTATTTGAATATTAAGTTATGATAGTTTGAAGAATAAGGTACGTCAAGTTTCGAGGCCAAAACTTTTTATAAGGAGGGTAGAATATAATACCCCTAACCAAATATAGGGACCTTTTTATAAATAAGTAAAAATAGAGGGGTTACTTTGCAAAATTAGCAAAACTTGCTCTTCAAACCCACGAATAGAGAGATGGGTTTCTCATTTCTTTTCCTTATTTTCTCCTACTTTCTCTCTTGGATTAGGGCAAGAAGCCATGATTGGATTGAAGAAGAAAAGATCAAATTCCACTCTAAGTATGGTAAGGATCTCATCTAGTTTATGTATTCATGTTAATCCCTCTATTTAGTGTTATGGATTAGTAAGAGTTTGAAAGTTTAGTTTTGATAGGATATGGGTTTTAATTCCACAAGTTTAAGAACGCTAATCTAAGGATTTGAGCATTCAATTGATTAAGTATAGAACAAGGATTGAAAGGTTTAAGTTAAAATTGTGATGATATTCTTGTTGAAGAAAGTTATGAGAGTGAAATATAAATGGGTTTTGGAATTGAAAGGAAATGGAGTGTTCTTAGGATTAAGAATGACGTTTAAAAGTTATTAGGCCCTATTTGATTTATCTTTTGTCATATGTACATGTTTTATAGGAAAAGTGAAGTAATTAAGTGGTGGAAATGGTTTATCAAGTGCTAAATTGGATATTGGCTTAAGGTAAGTGGTTTGATATTCCTTTATGTTTTAATATGCTTTTGATGAAACATATTTTGAGAACTTGGTATGTTGTGATATAAAAAAATGGATTGAGCATGTGCTAACTTGTGATTTTGATGTATGAGAAATGTATGCAGTGGCTTTTGTGAAAGCAAAGTATTTGATAAATAGTTTAAATGAACTTTAAGTGTTATGAGCTCTTGACTGTTTCTTGGAACGATTGGTAGGAAAATGTTCCAATTCATTTGTTATTTGGCCTATCTAGCGGGATTAACAGCTAGAAACTCATTTGTTATTTGGCCTACCTGACGAGATTAACAGTCAGGAACTGGATCCAGTTATGTACCGAGAGTAACTTGAACCATTCATGAGCTAAATGACAAGTATTCAATTGTATTTGTGAATGTGATTTGATAAATAATTGTGCCACTTGCTATATGTATATGTGTGTGTGGATTTGAAACGTTTTCAAATGTGATTTTCATGTGTTGAAATGCTTTGTGAAAGTATATAAGGTATAATGTGCTCAATCCGATAAAGGAATGTCAAATATCACTTACTGAGCATAGTGTTTGCTCATACCACTATTATTATCATTTTTGCAAATTTTAAGATTTCCTGTACAGGTTACGTGGACGATCAATGTAACGCCCTGATTTCCGAGGACCGAAACACGCCGTAACCTCAAGAATTAGTTTCCATAATCTTGAGGTCACAAGGCTCCTCTTACTATCATTACTCAATAATAATATAAAACTAATACTTATTTAATCATCCTTACAAAACCATAGTTAATAAAACAAAATCCATCACAAATATTCAAATATAATCATGGGTCTAAAACCCATAAACTTATTCCAAAGTTCTTATGCTAAATACTTCAACCACTCATCCTTTACCATTCCCAGACCCCGGTCTCGTCTTTATCTACGCCATCAACATTATCTGTAAAATATTATATATATAAAGAATGAGCGAATAGTCCAGCAAATAAACCCTAGATCATTTAAAATAGTCATACTTTGCAAAATAATATATTTTAATATAACATATAAACAACAGACAAATACTTGACTTTCATATACTTCGATATTCGGCCATTATCTCTTGGGGTCATATACTTGACTTTCATTATCTCTTGGGTCAAGTACATGACTTTCATTATCTCTTGGGCCATATACATGACTTTCATTATCTCTTGGGTCAAGTACATAACTTTCATTAACTCTTGGGTCATGTACATGACTTTCATTATCTCTTGGGCCATGTATATAACTTTCATTATCTCTTGGGTCATGTATATTAATTTCATTAACTTCATACAGTAATATGTTTCTTTTTCTTTATCTCTAATTATTCCAAATCGATTTACAATCACAGAATTATCACACTTGATCACAATCAGTATAAATAACTTGATTTTTATGGACACAAAACGATCAAGTAAGCCTACTACATAAAACCCAAATTATTAAAATCATCAAACATATACATATGCATCATACTAAAATCCTTCATAATTTACTTTAATGATCACGTACACATATATATATAGTATTTAAAATTCTTCATGATTATGTAACGATTACACACACATATATATATACTCCTACTTATAGTATATATATATGTAATTTGTTCAAACTAAAATCATGAAATTATACAATCAATATAATCCGATTAATAATTTATATATATATTGATGTAATCTGAAAACAAATCCGATCAAATATAATCGTAATCATACTTGTAATATATATATACACAATAAGTTAATTTAAAAGAACTATTTATTCTTGTTATACTAAATGATTTATGTTTTCGTAATTATATGGTAAATATCACTTTCTGATTTCATACATGTATGTGTAAACATATATTTCAATCATAATAATTTGATGATCACATATATATATTTAAGTATTCAAAACAAATCTTGTCATTATTATACAATGATTAACAATCATTAGATATGTAAATATATATATAGATATGATTCAATGATCATTACCTGATGATTACTTTTATATGTATATGGGTATTTAAAAGGCCTATCATGATTATGTAATGATTACTATCGTTTTATATATATATATATATATATATATATATATATATAATATGTACATAATCTGGAAACCGACATAAGGCTACATATATGCACATATATATAGAGATACTGGAGAAACGAAATCATACATAGTACATATATATATACAATCTGGACTTTATCATAATTATACAATCTGCACTTAGTCCACGAAATCATACATATGTATATTTAATCTTCACTTAATCAATATTATATACATATAATTTGGAGAACATAGGCATGCATATATAATTTGCACTTAATCAACGAATTCCTACATATGTATATATATAATCTACACTTAATCAATATTATACACATATAATCCGGAGAACATAGACATACATATACGCATATATATATTCTGTAATTCAACGAAATCACACATGGATTGTTTCCACCGGTTGCATATAACATCATCACCGTAATTTCTAGAGAGTAATACATGTTATTTGTAAAAGAATATGCATCTTCATTAACGTAATTTTCTTGAAAATAGGTTTAAACTTAATAACTAAAGAAGGGATCTAGAATTTACTTACTGATTATTGTAGTTCCTATCAGTCTTTTCTCTTGCTCCAAAGTCAGCTTTTTCTCTTGCTCCAAAAGTCGTTACGTGAATTTTCTGATGTATTGAAGGGTCCTATTTATAGTGTTTGATTAGGGTTTACATGTAATAGTTTCCTTATCCCTCAAGTATTCTGTTTCCTAATTTTTAGCCTTGTTTCTCTAGGGTTTACATGTGTTAGATTCCTTGTACATAAAGTATTTTGTTCCTTTCCTTGTACGTAAAGTATTTTATTTCCTTTATTTTTTGATAATAAATTTCTAATTAATTTGTATCTTATTCTATTTCTTTTAAATAATTCCCTAAGCTTAAAACTATTTAATTCCTCACGTATCTTTATTACTATAAATATAATCTATTAAATAGTTTCCCATATAAAAATAATACATAGAGATTTTAATTTTACTAAAATCTCTGGGTATTACAATCAAAGTGAAGGGAGTGATTTTGTGGACATTGTAATGATGAATAGATATTAGGTATTTTGAATGATGGAATATTGGAACATGTGATTTTTGGATGTTGATATATAGATTTGTAAATGATTTTTGAAGGAAATGTATAGTTTAGGTTGGATATACAGTGTTTTGGTTAGATAAAGATTTGATATATATCAATATATAGGTTTGAATTTGATCTTGTGGCAATATTAAGTTAAGATGGTATATATATATATATATATATATATATATATATATATATTGATTATCACCAAATGTTTGGTGTACATGTATATCTTGTTGTTGGAATAGAAAACTTTGCAGACAGGGGCTTCGCACGTTTTGGATCCGATTTCCAAGTGTGTGGCCGGGCCACGTCGGATTCGGGGTGTGACATTTAGTGGTATCAGAGAGAAGTCGATGACAATAGGTAAATATAAGAGGTGAAATGAAAGAGTGTGAGTTTTAGAGCATTTTGTCAAATCTTTTGGTATAATGAAAGATCCTTAGTGTATTGATGTTTGTAGCTTTGCAAATATGTAAAGGGGATGATGAACATTGGAACAATTGTACTCCTCCTTTTGATTATAGTGAAGATTTGTAGTATAATGATGTTATAGACATGTGAATGCGTAAAGTGAGTTTAAATGAATGTTTGGGTGATTTGAATGATGTGAATGTGATTTTGGTGTATAGAATTTATGAAATGTTGAAAGGGTATTGAGTTGGGAAGAAAAAGAAGGAGAAAAATCGAGTTTTTAGAGAAAAATGCCCCGACGTCGCGACGTGCGACTCTCCACGTCGCGACGTCCAGAAGGAAAAAGATGGGCAGATTGCGACTTCACCCACGTCGCGACGTGGAGAAATTTTCCAGCATCCATGAAATTTTTTTATTTTGATTGTTATCCAAGGTTTTAAATCTTACTTTCTTGGCCTAAGTGTGATGCTTATTCATAAAGGATACTAGATTATTGATTATGTTGAATGTTATGTAATGTTAAGTCCAATCAAAGGACTTGGGGATACTAAATCGAATTGTGTAATGAGGCTTCGCACTCTTGAGAATTATCATCCAAGAGTGTGGTCGTGCCACATCGGATTTTTCCCGTGAAGATTTTGTGGATGACAAATAGAGAAAGTCATCCTGTGAACATTATGGTTTTGTATAGCTAATAGGAAATTGTATAGAAATATTTTGGAAAGAAAGACGTTCGAACATTAGATTTGATGGCAATATGTATAGTTATAAGTTGATTTTGATGTCAATATGTATGATGGAATTGTGTTGGGATTGATTCTTGAGAAACAATTGGGGTTACCTATTTCACATAAGGAAATTCATTCTTGAGAAACATTGGATGCTTAGGTTTGAAAAACAAGGAGTTTAATGGCATTTTTCAATAGGAAATTATCGGTGTTTACACGTGATACACAAAAAGATTTATTTGAAGTTAGTGTGTGCATTGGATATATATAAGATTAAATATTAAGGATTGAATTAGAATTTTGTAATGGGAATATAAGTATGATATAGCTTATGATGGATAGATGATTAATTATTTTAAATTGAAGAATAGAGTATTGACATATATGTGTAATAAGTCTTTGCTAGTATTATGATTTAAATGGTAAGAAGTCGTTAGTACACTTGTGTGAAGCTTTACACCCTTATGAGGAATTACCACCATGAGATATTGAATGCTATGTGAACTAGTCAAGGTGCAACAATTTGATAAGTGTAATAGATTTACATGTTTGGGAGATTTTTTTTTAAGAATGAATGAGAGCTAAAAGGATAACAATGAAAGAGATTACTTTTGCACATTAAAGTATATGTCAAAGATGAATATAGAATTTGGAGGAAAGATATAGTGGGTTAGAGATATGATCAAATATGACTTGAGGTATATATATATATATATATATATATATATATATTTTAAGTTAAAAAGTTGACGTTGAATGAAATTATATTATTTTTGGAAATGTTAAACATTCCAATTTTATTTTGGTTGGGATTTACTGTTGTTTTGGAAACTTGATTGTTCTGGAGTTTCTCCTTTAATCTTGAGGTTTATCTTTGGTAATTGTTTCTTTTTCCCTGGACTGCACTGAAGTAAATTGGTGGCAATTTGTTATAGGAAAATCTGAAGGATACAAAATATTGTAAAGGGATTGTTGTGAACTATCTTAAGTGCTTGGTTAGATTAAATAAGAGTGAGAAAATAGCAATATGGTGAAAGGAGATCATTGTGTTGTGTAATTAAACAAGTGGTTAATGGAACATTTCGTCCTTGGGAAATATTGCATTTTAGGGTGTAATTAGTATATGATACTTTAAGCTTATATGCTAAGGAGATTCAGACAACAAACTGATTTAATTTAGCTCTATTCTTTCTTTAATGGTATATGCCTTTCTGAATTTGCTTAAAGACTACACTAATAGGATTGTGATATGCTTTACTGAGCAATGGATTATGAATGGTTGAAGATGCAACTGGCCTGTGAAGTGTGTGTGAAATTATGTGAATGAATTGGGTGGAATTGTTTTGTGTGGGAATTTAGTTTCTAGAACTTAATTTACAAGTGGATTTTTAGGAATCTTCTTACGGTGTAAAAGATTTGAGTTCACTATGAAGGCCATAATGGTTATACAGTTAACGTGGTAGTTATATGTGCTCACTTCTCTAAGGACTACTAATTAAGTAGCATGTCTAAACACGAACTGAGGTTTACAGAATTATTTCTATATACTTGACTGGAGAAATAATTAGAGTTTTGGAGTATTTGTGTGGGACTCTTCCCTTAATCTTGAACCTGATTCTTTGATTTCTTTGACGGTTGTCAGCCTTGGGCTTATATAATGTTTACTTAGGTGCAACAAAGAACCAATGTATTTGACAAAACAGTCCGCTGATAAGTGTATATCTCTTTTGATGGTGGGAAGTTCATACTGATTTTTGACCCATGGGATTACAGAATTGGAAACTTTGTAGTGCATAACAATTGTAGTAATCTGGGTATAGTTTTATATGGCTTTGATTTTTACACATTTTAAGCTGTAGATGCAAAGTTATGACCTTTTGAAATCACTGTGGCCAAACTGAATTTCTGTTATTGGATTTTAAACCATTGAAGTCCTGTTTGATGGTATTTCCGACACTTTGCAAATAGAATTTAGAAAGTCCTGCAACACAAGAATTTGAATATCATGAACCTAGTTTCAAATAATTTCGGTTTCATATCATTTTGATATGTCGTTGCCAAGATATGGTCAATTGAAGCAACTCTGTCAAGACTGAAATCTGTTACGGGATTTCAGCCAATACAACAAGTTTGAACAATTTTTACAGCACTTTGTAAACTGAATTTTGGGTTTCCCAAACATAAAAGTTCTAGCCTTTTGATTTAAATTTTACCTAGTTTTGGTTTCATTCCATTTCGATACCAACTTGCCAAGTTATGGTCATTTGAAGTAGTTCTGCCCGAACAGAACTTTGTGACAAATTTAAAGTTTTTGACAACTTTGGATTGTTTTATTTTTCCTCTTTGAAGGCAGAATTTCGAAATTTGTAAAGTACAAGAAATTCTGTATATTAAGTTTAGTTTTATACCGTTTTGGTTTTATGTTATTTGGACTTTTAATCACAAAGTTATGGCTATTTGAATCTATTTTGGTATTGAAAATTTGCTTCTGCAGTTACGGCCACTGCAGCAAATTTGAACTATATGTATAACAATTTTTAGATTGAATTTGGAGTTTTTCACACATAAGAGTTTTAGAACGTTGATTCTAGTTTTCACAGTTTTAGGTTCGCCTCATTTGGATTTTTGATTTCAAAGTTATGATTAGTTGAAATCAGTATGGTAGAACTAAAATCTGTTACGGAATTTCAGATCTACATGAAGTTTGAACAAATTGTTTTAGCTACTTTCAAAATATATTTGGGTATTTGAATATTAAGTTATGATAGTTTGAAGAATAAGGTACGTCAAGTTTCGAGGCCAAAACTTTTTATAAGGAGGGTAGAATATAATACCCCTAACCAAATATAGGGACCTTTTTATAAATAAGTAAAAATAGAGGGGTTACTTTGCAAAATTAGCAAAACTTGCTCTTCAAACCCACGAATAGAGAGATGGGTTTCTCATTTCTTTTCCTTATTTTCTCCTACTTTCTCTCTTGGATTAGGGCAAGAAGCCATGATTGGATTGAAGAAGAAAAGATCAAATTCCACTCTAAGTATGGTAAGGATCTCATCTAGTTTATGTATTCATGTTAATCCCTCTATTTAGTGTTATGGATTAGTAAGAGTTTGAAAGTTTAGTTTTGATAGGATATGGGTTTTAATTCCACAAGTTTAAGAACGCTAATCTAAGGATTTGAGCATTCAATTGATTAAGTATAGAACAAGGATTGAAAGGTTTAAGTTAAAATTGTGATGATATTCTTGTTGAAGAAAGTTATGAGAGTGAAATATAAATGGGTTTTGGAATTGAAAGGAAATGGAGTGTTCTTAGGATTAAGAATGACGTTTAAAAGTTATTAGGCCCTATTTGATTTATCTTTTGTCATATGTACATGTTTTATAGGAAAAGTGAAGTAATTAAGTGGTGGAAATGGTTTATCAAGTGCTAAATTGGATATTGGCTTAAGGTAAGTGGTTTGATATTCCTTTATGTTTTAATATGCTTTTGATGAAACATATTTTGAGAACTTGGTATGTTGTGATATAAAAAAATGGATTGAGCATGTGCTAACTTGTGATTTTGATGTATGAGAAATGTATGCAGTGGCTTTTGTGAAAGCAAAGTATTTGATAAATAGTTTAAATGAACTTTAAGTGTTATGAGCTCTTGACTGTTTCTTGGAACGATTGGTAGGAAAATGTTCCAATTCATTTGTTATTTGGCCTATCTAGCGGGATTAACAGCTAGAAACTCATTTGTTATTTGGCCTACCTGACGAGATTAACAGTCAGGAACTGGATCCAGTTATGTACCGAGAGTAACTTGAACCATTCATGAGCTAAATGACAAGTATTCAATTGTATTTGTGAATGTGATTTGATAAATAATTGTGCCACTTGCTATATGTATATGTGTGTGTGGATTTGAAACGTTTTCAAATGTGATTTTCATGTGTTGAAATGCTTTGTGAAAGTATATAAGGTATAATGTGCTCAATCCGATAAAGGAATGTCAAATATCACTTACTGAGCATAGTGTTTGCTCATACCACTATTATTATCATTTTTGCAAATTTTAAGATTTCCTGTACAGGTTACGTGGACGATCAATGTAACGCCCTGATTTCCGAGGACCGAAACACGCCGTAACCTCAAGAATTAGTTTCCATAATCTTGAGGTCACAAGGCTCCTCTTACTATCATTACTCAATAATAATATAAAACTAATACTTATTTAATCATCCTTACAAAACCATAGTTAATAAAACAAAATCCATCACAAATATTCAAATATAATCATGGGTCTAAAACCCATAAACTTATTCCAAAGTTCTTATGCTAAATACTTCAACCACTCATCCTTTACCATTCCCAGACCCCGGTCTCGTCTTTATCTACGCCATCAACATTATCTGTAAAATATTATATATATAAAGAATGAGCGAATAGTCCAGCAAATAAACCCTAGATCATTTAAAATAGTCATACTTTGCAAAATAATATATTTTAATATAACATATAAACAACAGACAATGGAGCAGTTTCATATATGAAATTGCGAATTAATATATCATATGACATCCATGTGGAGCAGTTTCATATATGAAATTGCGAATTAATCTCGACTTCACCGTGCGATAAAAGCTGCAGAGATTAGAATCACAATTTCAAGGGCGATTAATTGTACATTTCATATATGAATCACATCTTATATATCAACCAATTTCACAAGAGTTTTTGTATAATACCCTAACCAAATATAGGGAACTTTTTATAAATAAGTAAAAATAGAGGGGTTACTTTGCAAAATTAGCAAAACTTGCTCTTCAAACCCACGAATAGAGAGATGGGTTTCTCATTTCTTTTCCTTATTTTCTCCTACTTTCTCTCTTGGATTAGGGCAAGAAGCCATGATTGGATTGAAGAAGAAAAGATCAAATTCCACTCTAAGTATGGTAAGGATCTCATCTAGTTTATGTATTCATGTTAATCCCTCTATTTAGTGTTATGGATTAGTAAGAGTTTGAAAGTTTAGTTTTGATAGGATATGGGTTTTAATTCCACAAGTTTAAGAACGCTAATCTAAGGATTTGAGCATTCAATTGATTAAGTATAGAACAAGGATTGAAAGGTTTAAGTTAAAATTGTGATGATATTCTTGTTGAAGAAAGTTATGAGAGTGAAATATAAATGGGTTTTGGAATTGAAAGGAAATGGAGTGTTCTTAGGATTAAAAATGATGTTTAAAAGTTATTAGGCCCTATTTGATTTATCTTTTGTCATATGTACATGTTTTATAGGAAAAGTGAAGTAATTAAGTGGTGGAAATGGTTTATCAAGTGCTAAATTGGATATTGGCTTAAGGTAAGTGGTTTGATATTCCTTTATGTTTTAATATGCTTTTGATGAAACATATTTTGAGAACTTGGTATGTTGTGATATAAAAAAATGGATTGAGCATGTGCTAACTTGTGATTTTGATGTATGAGAAATATATGCAGTGGCTTTTGTGAAAGCAAAGTATTTGATAAATAGTTTTAATGAACTTTAAGTGTTATGAGCTCTTGACTGTTTCTTGGAACGATTGGTAGGAACATTTTCTAATTCATTTGTTATTTGGCCTATCTAGCGGGATTAACAGCTAGAAACTCATTTGTTATTTGGCCTACCTGACGGGATTAACAGTCAGGAACCGGATCCAGTTATGTACCGAGAGTAACTTGAACCATTCATGAGCTAAATGACAAGTATTCAATTGTATTTGTGAATGTGATTTGATAAATAATTGTGCCACTTGCTATATGTATATGTGTGTGTGGATTTGAAACGTTTCCAAATGTGATTTTCATGTGTTGAAATGCTTTGTGAAAGTATATAAGGTATAATGTGCTCAATCCGATAAAGGAATGTCAAATATCACTTACTGAGCATAGTGTTTGCTCATACCACTATTATTATCATTTTTGCAGATTTTAAGATTTCCTGTACAGGTTACGTGGACGATCAAAGTGGAGGGAGTGATTTTGTGGACATTGTAATGATGAATAGATATTAGGTATTTTGAATGATGGAATATTGGAACATGTGATTTTTGGATGTTGATATATAGATTTGTAAATGATTTTTGAAGGAAATGTATAGTTTAGGTTGGATATACAGTGTTTTGGTTAGATAAAGATTTGATATATATCAATATGTAGGTTTGAATTTGATCTTGTGGCAATATTAAGTTAAGATGGTATATATATATTGATTATCACCAAATGTTTGGTGTACATGTATATCTTGTTGTTGGAATAGAAAACTTTGCAGACAGGGGCTTCGCAAGTTTTGGATCCGATTTCCAAGCGTGTGGCCATACCACGTCGGATTCGGGGCGTGACATTTTGTGTTAGATAATTATATAATTAATATCAAATGGTCCAAGAAATCTCTATGCATCATCCTCGTTATGCATTTTCAATTGCATTTCATTTAATTTTTATATGAGATGTAGATATTTTATTCATAAAGAATTTTTATTTCTTATATAAAAAGTTTAGATATTTTATTCTTTAAAGAATGATTTTCTGCAAATTTAATTTTTAATACAATGTCAGCATTAGGAATGGAAGGATAGTAATGATAAATCTTGCAAATTAACCAAATTGCTCAAACATACTTTAATTGTTTTATAAGTTATGAAGATAAGATTCTAGGTATATATATAATTTTCTATTGTCAGATTTATTGTTACTTTTAATTTCTAACTAGGCTATGTTTGGATTGAGGGAAAGGGAGGGAAAGGAAAGGAAAGGAAAGGAAACGAGTGGAAAGGAAAAGAAAGTAGAGCAGAGGAAACCGATTTCCTTCCAACCTGTCTGGATAAATGGGGAAAGAAAGGAAAAGAAAGGAAATGATATACTTCTTTAGCATTATCAATCACAAATATAATTTAGGAAAAGAAGAAAATCGTATAATCAATAAAATAAAAAATATAGACACAAGAATCTAATAAAAAAATTATTAATTTTAGATAAACTTGTTATTTTTGTGTGAAAAATCTAAAACTATTATTTATGGATAGCTTTGATGATGTTTTATAGTATGGTATTGTATATCTATATCTTTATATTTGATGATGATTGAAACCTAGATAAAATAATTTTTCTATTATATCTAAATTATTTTAGAGTTTGGATTTCTTTTTGTAGTCTTAGTCTATCATTTGTTAACATAAATGTCATTTAATTTAATTTATATTTTCTTTTATAGAGGTATAAGAATGGAGATATACTTTGAATGCTTTAGCATTATCAATCACAAATATAATTTAGGAAAAAGAAGAAAATCGTATAATCAAAAAAATAAAAAAATATAGACACAACAATATAATAAAAAATTTATTAATTTTAGATAAACTTGTTATTTTTGTGTGAAAAATCTAAAACTATTATTTATGGATATCTTTGATTATGTTTTATAGTATGATATTGTATATCTATATCTTTATGTTGGATGATGATTGTAAATTTAGATAAAATAATTTTTATATTATAGCTAAATGATTTTAGAGTTTGGATTTCTTTTGGTAGTCTTGGTCTATTATTTGTTACGTAAATGTAATTTAATTTAGTCTATATTTTCTTTTATAAAGGTATAAGAATGGAGATATACTTCTTTAGCATTATCAATCACAAATATAATTTAAGAAAAAAAAAGAAAATCATATAATCAATAAAATAAAAATATATAGACACAACAATCTAATAAAAAATTTATTAATTTGAGATAAACTTATTATTTTTGTGTGAAAAATCTAAAACTATTATTTACGGATAGTTTTGATGATGTTTTATAGTATAATATTGTATATCTATATCTTTATGTTGGATGATGATTAAAACCTAGATAAAATAAATTTTCTATTATAGCTAAATTATTTTAGAGTTTTGATATTCTTGTAGCATAAATTTGATAGTTAAAAGTTTATTAAAAAAATATCAAAATTAGTAAAATTTTGTAAATTAAATCAAATTTTAATAGAGTAGAACTCTATTATTATTTTATGGGTGGCTAGAATTTGTAATATATTGCAGTTTATTATGAAATAATAATTTTATAATCTTGCAACCAATTAGAAGTTAATAAAGTTTTAGACATCAAATAAAATTCTAATAATATTATAATAAATGTTGGTAGTAATATCAATTGTACTAGGATTGAAAGATTGCCTCCAAGTTTGTCCTATAAGTTTTAAATGATAATTTACGTTGTAATTTTAAATTAAAGTTTACGTTAGAAGGATAAATTTGGAATAATAAATTATTAATTATAAAAGAATTATCGTTTCCTTCCGTTTCCACCCACTTTTGGACGGAAAGAGATATGAACTAAACTAAGTATATCTAATCCCTCCCTTTCCCTCCCTTTCCTTTCCTTTCCTTTCCCTCCCTAAAAAAATATCCAAATACAAAAATTCTAATCCGTCATTTTCCTTTCCTTTCCTTTCCCTCCTTTCCCTCAATCCAAACATAAATCTAATTAACTCAAACAATATGATCAACTGATCATTTAGATTTTTATGAAATTGTACGATTTTCTTGAATATGGACAGTGCAAAAATAAATAAATAGATAAAACCAACTCTTACATTTTCACAACTTTGGTAAGTTAAAAACGTTTACATTATAATTATAATAATAGATAATGTTTTTGATTGTTATCTTAACTTATTAGATCACTCTTTCAATTTGTTATGCTCTTATTTTCTCTTTATATTGTGGTAAGATTATGCATTCTTCTCTAATAGTAGAGTCTATACCATCTTTTATGAATGAGCCATTTTAGAGATGGCCATTTGGCAGGTTCCGGAATCGCGCCTGAATCGGCCAAAAAAAAAAGTTTCTGTTTTTTATATAAATATTTCTATTATACCACTTCATTTTCATCAAATAATTTCTTAGTTTTCTAATCTTTATGTTGTAAATTTTAACATTTATAGTTTAGGGTTTAGGGTATCAATTTTTTTAATTAATTATTTTAATTATATTATTATATTGTTCAATCATTCTTTAAATACACTTATCATTTATATATTTTTATTTCTCACTTATCTAATCCTTCATAATTCTATTTTTCTAAAACATCCATATAATAGTTTAAATTCAACTATTAATCCAATTATATTATGTATCAACTTAATTTTCTAATTTATATTATCCTAATTCTATTATTATTTTATAATAGTTCGATCATTCTTTCTATATCTTTCTTTCTCACTTATCTAATATTCATAATTCTATTATTCTAAAAAATTCATATATTAGTTTAATTTTAACTACTATTCTAATTATGTTATTATATTGTACTAGTTGAATTCTAATTAATAATTCAAATATTCAAATATTCTTATTATTTTTATATCCTTGAATCTCATTTATCTAATTCTTCCTAGTTCTATTATCTAAAAACTATATATTAATTAAGTTCAATTGTAACTACTATTATTCTAATTATATTATTATGTTGTATTATTTGAGTTTTAATTAATAGTTTAATCATTATTTCAATAGAAATCAAATTTAAAAGTGGGATTACAATCGAAATTCGAAATTAAAAATCGAAAAAAAATCGGAATTGAAACAAAACCGGAACGGGAACCGGGAAGGAACCGGAACCGGAACCGGAACCGCCGGTTCCGGAACCGTGGTCATGGCTAAGCCATTTGCTGGACTCTCTTTCTCTCCTTTATTCATTCATTTACCTTTTATTTTCTTGAAAAAACATTAATTCAAAAATTAACTTCTATTCCTTTTATTTATTATTTATTTTCAACTTTAAAAAAAATTAAATGCAAAAAATATTGATTGTAACATGATTTACTAATTATTTATTTAGGATTTTTCATATATTTAGAAAAAAATATTTAATTAATTATTTTTATTTAAAATATTTATTAAATTAACTTAAGAGTAATGATAGAGAGTACGATAATTTTTACGCGAATTAGGAACTCGAACCATGCAAATTAGGAACTCGAACCATGTGTAATCCTAATTGGTATCAAATAGGAAAGAGAATTTGTAGTATAAAAAGTTTAAAATTTATCTCATGTCAGTTTTTTTTTCACCCTAATAATCATGCGCCCCATTTATACAATATAATTAACTCAGACATTTAATTGTTTATAGTGAAAAAAAATTAAAATATCATCAAAATCACAAACGAGTAACTAAAAGCATTAATATCACTCAAATCAAATTTACAATTATTACACCCAAATCAAATTTACAATTATTAAGCCATAACTTAAATGTGAGTGAACCCAATCATATGATTTTAACGACCTGATTTTATTAAAATTAAGATTAAAATCATATTGTAGGGTTCAATTATATTTAGATTAGGGCTTAATAATTGTAATAAAATTAGTATTAAAATCATATCGCAGGGTTCAATCACACATAGGTTAGGGCTTAAAAATTTTAGATTTATTTTAGTGATATTTATACTTTTAATAATTTTAAGTTAATAATTAATGTTGAAACAAATATGATGTTACAAAAATATAGTTTTTAATATGATTTTTAAGTTACTATAATTAAATTGTAATTAGTTAAAAATAATAATTATCCGTATTACAAAATTTCAATGTTTTATTTATCCTTATATATATATATATATATATATATATATATATCACTTATCTATCAAAATCAGATTAACTTTTATCATATTAGAATTCAAAGTAAACAACACTCTCTCATATTTGATGCAATTAGGATTACTTCAAATTCCCAATTCGCAATACGCGTAAAAGTGATCTTACTCTCTATCATTACTCTTAACTTAATATAAGTTGTAATAGAATTGAGAGCATTATTTAACCCATCATATTCAGCATGAACTTCATTACCGCTTTTGCCTGTCTGCTTCATGCTCACCTACATATTACATAAATAAAGGGCTATAAGTATATGCTTAGTTAATGAAAATACGCCTCCCTAGTTAACAATAAAGGTAAAAATCCCTGAATTTTAATGTAACATCTAGAAGAAAATTTACTACTAGCAAAACTCAAGGGCTAACCTCTCAAAAAAAAGAAGTTGTACTCCTCGACAGCGTTGTAAAACACATCACATCTTGCTCAGAATCAACATCTGAAGTTTCGTCAACTTCATAATCCAGAGCATAAAAAAACTGGGAGTTTGGATGTATGCGAACATTCGGTTCTTCAAATAATTCTTTGTCTTAAGATTATTTTTGTTATTTCATTATCTTACATTAGATCGGTTTGAAGGATCGAATTTAAACAAAATAGAATTACAAAAATAATGAAGATGATTTAGAGGCAGCAACTCTTTTATTTCTTGAACCAAGCCGTATTGGCTTTTCACAAAACTCACAAGGACAGCAACTTTTTTTGTTTTGGCTGTTGTACAAAACCAAATAACCCTACACTTCTATTTATAAGACAAAGACTTCCTAATTCATGTCAACAAAGAATTAGGAAACAAACCAAATAGGAATTTAACTAAACTAGTTTTAGGAAACTTAGTTTAATTCTACAAATGCCTCCCTTAAACTAAGTCGTCATGCTTGGTCATCCCCAAAAGCTTCTTCAACTTCATGAGTGTCTCCAATTTCAATGCCTTGGTGAAAATATCCACCACTTGATCTTCAGGCTTGCAGTAGTTAATTGCAATCTCCTTATCTCGAACCAATTCACGAATAAAGTGAAACTTGATATCAATGTGTTTGCTCCGTCCATGAAACACTGGATTTTTTTCCAATTCAATAGCTGATTTGCTATCACAAAATATCGTAGTCGGACCATCTTGTTTATGTTGAAGAAATCCAAGCATTCTCCTTAGCCATAATGCTTGTGTAGCACTGTTTGACGCTGCAATATATTCTGCCTCCGCTGTAGATAATGCAACCACTTGTTGTTTCTTTAAACTCCAAGAAAACACACCTGAACCAGTAAAAAATGCATATCCATAAGTACTTTTCCGTTGAACTGTATCACCAGCCCAATCACTGTCTGTGACCCAATAAGTTCAACTGGATCACTCGATGAATAAAGAATACATCTCCTTGAGTACCTTTAAATCGTAACCTCAAAAATGTCTCTTTGCAGCTTGTAAATGTGACTGTCGTGGATTTCCATAAACCTGCTAATCAAACCAACACTAAAAGTAATGTCTGGTCTTGTAGAAGTCAAATATCTCAAACTTCTAACTATACTCTTAAAGTATGTCGGATTTACAGGTCCTCCTGTCCCTTCTTTTGTCAACTTCAAATTTTCCTCGCCTGGAGTTAATATTGATTTAACTCCATCCATCTTGAATTTTTTCAAAACATCTCCTGCATATTTTTTCTGAGAGATAAATATGCCTTGTTCAGACTGTAAAACCTCAATTCCAAGGAAATAAGACATAAGACCCAAGTCTGTCATCTCAAACTGTTTAATCATGGCCTCCCTGAATCCAGCAATCATCTCCAGATTATTGCCTGTAAAAATCAAATCATCTACATACAAGCATATCAAAAGAACATCACCCTCACTAGATGATTTCACATATAAAGTATGCTCATATGGACACCTTTGAAAACCATGATCCATAAAGAAAGAATCAATGCGAGTATACCACGCTCTTGGAGATTGTTTTAAGCCATATAAAGCTCGTTTCAACCTGTAAACCTTATTTTCTTGACCTTTTCTAACAAAACCAGCCGGTTGCTCAACATATACTTCTTCTTCAAGAACACCATTCAAAAATGCAGACTTAACATCCATTTGATAAATCCTCCAATTATTTTGTGCAGATAAAGAAATTATCAAACGAACTGTATCAAGTCTAGCAACAGGAGCAAATACCTCAAAATAGTCAATTCCAGGCTTCTGCTTGTAACCTTTAGCAACAAGTCTCGCTTTGTATCTCTCCACTTCTCCATCAGGTTTATATTTTGTCTTATAAACCCACTTCACTCCAATTGCTTTCTTCCCACTTTGAAGGTTTGTAAGCTCCCAAGTATCATTCTTTTCAATTGCATGAATTTCTTCACCCATTGCTTGTATCCAACAATCTTCTCGAGCAGCATCCTTAAAGTCAACTGGGTCACAATCTGCAAATAAAACAAAATTCACAACATCTTCATCAGATAAATTATCATTAGTATTATCACCCACAACATAATCCTGCAATTGAGCTGGTAATTGTCGTTGTCGTTGTGGTCGACTAGACTGTGCAGGAGTTATTTGCACACTTGAAGATGGTGGTTGTTCAACTTGCACAGTCTGCTGTCTATTTTCTTCCTCCTCAATAATTAAAGGTACTGATGGTTGACCAACTGATGTTGTTGGTTCTTTAGAAGACCAGTTCCATGCTCCCTGTTCATCAAAAGTAACATCTCTGCTCACAATTATCTTTCCTGTATCTGGATTAAACAATCTATAGCCTTTTGTCTGTAAACTATAGCCAACAAATATGCACTTCTCTGCCTTATCATCCAATTTCTTCCTTAAAGCATCAGGAACATGAGAATAGGCTAGACAACCAAATACCTTTAAGTGACTAATAATTGGTTTCTTACCAGACCAAAGCTCGTATGGAGTCATCCCATGATTACACCTCATACCACATCTATTCAAAATATAAACAGCACAAGACACAGCTTCTGCCTAAAATTCATTTGGCATATTTTTTGCCACCATCATAGATCTCACCAAATCTATCACTGTTCTATTTTTTCTCTCTGCCACACCATTTTGTTGAGGAGTATACCTATTTGTCATCTGATGTTTAATACCATGATTCGTCAAGAATTCATCACACACAATATATTCAGTACCCCTGTCAGTTCTCAAAGCCTTTATGTAGAACCAGTTTGTTTTTCTACATACACCTTGAATTTCTTGAAAGTATCACAAGCTTCAGATTTATTTTTTAGAAAATAAACCCAACGTTTTCTACTAAAATCATCAATAAAAGTGATAAAATACTTATTACCACCATTAGAAGGTACCTCCATTGAGCACAAATCGGAATGAACAAGCTCCAATAGATGACTAGCCCTCCAAGCATTGCCTGTTTGGAAAGAATGTCTATGCTTCTTTCCCTTAATACAAGATTCACACTGTCTAGGAGAAAAATCAAGTGAACGAAGCCCCAAAACCATACTCTTCTTGGACAGAGAATTTAAACCACCAAAATTGAAGTGACCAAATCTCATATGCCACAACTATGCATCATTAGAAATAGTGGAACTAAAACAAGATGAATCACCATAATTCAGAGATATAGGGAACAGTCTACTATGATTCATATTCACTTTTGCAATTAATCCCAGTCTTGCATCACTGATCATACAAGTTCCATGTTTAAAATTCAAATCATACCCCCTTTCAAATAACTGTCCAAGACTCAACAGATTATGATAGAGATTGGGTACATAGAACACGTCACCAATAAAGCTTGTCGATCCATTTTCAAAGTAATGGGTATATTTTCTTTTCCAAGAATAGGTACAACTGTATTGTTTCCAAATTTAACTGTGCTTTTGAATGATTCATCCAAATTAGAAAATAACTCTTTTTGTCCAGTCATGTGATTAACTTAGTTTAATTCTACACAGTTCAATTTCGTTTAGTCATTTAATAGTAATTAGTAAGGTTTTAATTGTTATAATTAAAACTAAAAGATATACTAGGTGCCCTAAAATAAGCAAGATAAATTACACTCATAACTACTCTAAAGCATTTACAAATTTGTTGTACTATGAGTTGAGAAAAAATGAAACAATATAAATAAAGTACAATAAAGAGAAATAGACAAGAAGAAATAATTGATCTCATCACAAGAAAAACCATGTTTTGAAAATCGTATCGAACCAAGGACTAATTGATGGTTCGGAACGATTTTCTTCAAAAAGTCGAAATTGAAAAAAACTTGTCAATACTCAGTCAAAATTTGGGTTTGACTAGTTGTTTGACTAGTTGGTCCATTATTTTTTTTCCCGTTTCTTTGTTTTACTTTCATTGGGCCTTGAATTTTGTGTTACCTTTGCATTTGCTTTCTTTTTGTGATACCTCTAAATTTTTGTCTAATAAATTCTATATTCTACTTTTCAATTTTAGATCCAATGTCAATCCATATATATAGAAATATTTTTTAAGTTCATCTTGATAAATCTCTTCTTAGACACCACTCATTTTGTGTCATGCCAATATTTCTTAAAGTCCCACCTTAATAAAAATATACTATACCTACCCCCATATAATTAAGAATGAAAACCCTTTAAACACTAAACTAAGCATGAAAAAAAATTAAATATATACATTTCAACATCTTTGACTTTTTTCAAACATCTTTGATCTTATTCTATGATTAAAATCATATCGTATGGTTCACTCATATTTGGGTTAGGGCTTAATAATTGTAGATTTAATTTTTGTGATATTTTATTCTTTTAATTCCTGATTTTAGTAAAATAATGTTGTAGGGTTCACTCATAGTTGGGTTAAGGCTTCATAATTGTAGATTTAATTTTAATAATATTTTATTCTTTTAATTCCTTATTTTAATAAAACAATGTGGTAGGATTCACTGTTAGGGTTTAATAATTATAAATTTTATTTTAGTGATATTTAATTTTTTTAATTTTTTAGAGATTTGAACATTGGATCGATTAAATATATGATAATTTAAACAAATGATATGGATAAATTATGGAAAGATTTATCATCTTAGTGCATTTAATTTTTTGGGTAAAATACACTAAACTCCCCTATACTATTGCTCTGTTCCACCTTTATCCCTTATAGTTTTAATTACAACAATTAACCCCTTAACTTTTCAAGATAAAGAAAATCAATAAGGACGTTAAATATAGTCAATAAAAAGATAATTTAAATAAATAAAAATAAATAAATAAATAAAAAGATAATTTAAACCTTATTAAAACTCTTCGATACTTATCACAACCAATTAATTTATGAAAAAAAATGAATAGAGCCAATATAAATGTAACTTTAACCTTATCAGATTGTTCATACCTACCATAATTAGAATTGTTCATACTTACAACACTAATTTTATTCCCATTAGAATTGTTCAATATTTACAATACCCAATTAACTCTAAAAATATAAAACAGATTAATTGACATGATAATTGACATAAAACTCATCAACAATGAAAGAGATTTTTACAAGATACAACGTGTTTGTCATGATTTCTTCTTTAGAAAGTATAAAAGGATTCCTTCTTATTCTTTTGTCGAATTTTAATTTTTTTAGTATTGGATGGTTTTTATTAAATAATTATTTATTTTTAAGATTAATCTGTCATTTATTATTTATAATAAAGTCATTATGCTCAATTCTGTTTAATTACTTAAGACAATTAACGTATTAGATAATTACTCTAAAATTAGAAAATTAGGGGTTACCAATAGTATAAGAGAATTTAGTGTATTTTACCCAATAGTAAATGACAAGATTAACCTTAAAATAATATTATTTAATAAAAGTAATCAATAACTAAAATTAAAAATTCTGACAAAAGAATAGAAGGAATCCTTTTTATACTTTTCTAAGAAGAAATAATGACAAAAATCGTAGGATATATCTTGAAAAATTATCTTTCATTGTTGGTGGGTTTTATGTCAATTATCATGTCATTAATTCTGTTGTATATTTTTTAGAGTTTAATTGGATGTTGTAAATATTGAACAATTCTAATGAGAATAAAATTAGTGTTGTAAGTATTGAACAATTCTAATTTATAGTAGGTATTGAACAATCTGATAAGGTTAAAGTTATATTTATATTGACTCTATTCATTTTTTTTTATAAATTAATTGGTTGTGATATGTATCGAAGAGTTTTAACAAGGTTTAAATTATTGATTTTCTTTATCTTGAAAAGTTAAGGGGGTTAATTGTTGTAATTAAAACTATAAGGGATAAAGGAGAAACAGAGCAATAGTATAGGGGGTTTAGTGTATTTTACCCTAATTTTTGTTTTGATTTCAGTTAATTATATGATATAAGTGGTGTGTATTATTATTATGGTGTAACACTAAAAAATGCATGACATTCAATTATTGGTGCGTCTATCAGGGTGATCTTGATAAATGATATATATATATATATATATATATATGACCCTATTGGTATTTTGTATAAATAAAATTTTATTCTATAAACTTTTTACGAGCCCACCTAAATTTAATAAATGAATAATAGATACGTGATTTATTATCATTTTTAATTAAATAAAATAAAACTCCAAAAATTTTGAGATTTTTTTCTATTTTTTTTCTTGCATTTTAGAATTATTATATTTGATATTAAATGTCCATATTTAGATGAATTAATGATATTTTATTAATTTTATATATTCTAATTATAATTTAGTAAACATTTATAGCTAGGTATAAGTATTTTTTCAATTATTAATATGGAAAATTGCGAAAAAACATCTCTTTCATTTGATTGAATTTTTTTTTCATCCCACACATTTGAGATGGTACAAATTGGTTCATAACATTTAAATAGTGTAACAAATTGGTCCTCCATCATTTTTTGTCTCTTTTTTAAACAGAAACAAGTCACTTGCATGCTCATCATGTGACAATTTTTTAGGAGCAAAGTTAGAATCAAAATAAAATTAATTTATATACTAACTTCGTCATTAATGAAAAATTAGGAGAATAAATTTTGTTTTCAGTTTCGCTTTTGAAAAAATTATCACATGATACACTTGCGGGTTGTTTCTGTTAAAAAAAGAAATCAAATGACCAATTTGTTATAATATTTAAATGTTATAGACGAATTTGGATCATTTTAAATATGGATAGAAGTTATTAGAGAGAATCCTTTCAATCCTCGACTTTTTTGGTACAAGTTTTTTAGGGGGTTTTTAAGGTTCTTCAAATTGAATTAAGATAGGCTGCTATTATTGTCAGATCAACCTTCCAAAACAATAAAGCATATATCTTTCTAATTTACCCTTCATCAATCAAACTTATCTTTATCTTCTTACTACCTTATCATTACAATTTGTCAATTCTTTATAACATCTTCCTGTAACTTCTAGTTTCTTCTCATTTACATTGATTTTTCTCTAAATTTTTTATTAATATAACATTTATTTTTACCCTCAAATTATAAGAAAAAAACTATATGAAAATAATATGGCACTTATTTCTATTAATAGCTTTTATTGTTCTCTCAATTAAATTATAAAATATTTACTAATATATACTTCAAAAAATTTAGGCTCCATTTGTTTAGCGTTGTTTTAGGCTATGTTTGGATTGAGAGAAAGGGAGAGAGAGGAAAGGAAAGGAAAAGAAAGTAGAATATAAGAAAATGGTTTCCTTCAAACCTGTTTAGATAAATTGGAAAGAAAGGAAATGATATACTAATATATATATATATATATATATATATATATATAATTTAGGAAAAAAGAAAGAAATTCATAGAATCAATAAAATAAAAAATATATAGACACAACAATCAAATAAAATATATTTATTTCAGATAAACTTGTTATTTTTGTGTGAAAAATCTAAAGTTATTATTTATGAATAGCTTTGATGATATTTTATATTATGATACTGTATATCTATATCTTTATATAGGATGATGATTGAAACATAAATAACATAATTTTTCTATTATGGATAAATTATTCTAGAGTTTGGATATTCTTGCAGCATAAATTTGGTAGTTCAAAGTTCATCAAAATTAAAAATATCTAGATTAGTAAAATTTTATAAATTAAATCAAATTTTAATAGAGTATAATTCTATTATTATTTTTATGGGTGACTAGAATTTGTAATACATTGAAACTCTAGTTTAGTATGAAATAATAATTTGATAATCTTGCAACGAATTAGAAATTAATAAATTTTTAGATATTAAATAAAATTCTAATAAATGTAGATAGTAATATCAATTATATTAGGATTGAAATTTTTTCTTCAACTATCATAACATTTGTTTAACGATAGTGTACTTTGTAATTTTTAAATGAAAATTTATGATAATATTTGAATGATAAATTATTAATTATAAAAGAATTATCTTTCCTTCTGTTTCCACCCACTTTTGGACGGAAAGAGATATGGACAAAATTAAGTATATCTAATCCCTCCCAGTCCCTCCATTTCCTTTCCTTTCCCTCTCTAAAAAAATATCCAAACACACAAATTCTAATCCGTCTTTTTCCTTTCTTTTCCTTTCCCTCCCTTTCCCTCACTTACCCTCAATTTGATTTATTTGTTTTATCTAATTTTTCTATCAAAATTTTTAAAACAAAAAAATAATGTTATAATAATTATTTTTGCTACAATATTTTTATATTTTAATAAATAAATTATTAAATTTGAATTTTAAATTTTTAATAATAAAAAATCCTAAGACATTTTTTACCAAAATAAACTCATAAAATATTAATTCAAATTTTAAATTTAAATTTTATTAATAAAAAATTCTTGAATATAAATGCCCACCAAAACAAACTCATAAATCCAAATACCTTCAAAATATTTATTTTTTATAAGCAATCTCGAGAAAAAAAATTCTACTATAAAACTAAAAAAATACTCTATCTAAGGCGAGTTATATATATTTTTTTGTTAAAATACTAATACATAAATATATGACAATCTAATTTCATGTATTTTTTTCATACTATAAATTCATAAATTTTAAATAATAAAAAGGCAACAAATTTTACTTTAGAATTTGGATGTATATATTCACTTCTATTTATACTACGAGCGATTCTTGTATTAATATTTTGAAATGTTAATTTGCTTATAATATAATTAAGTAGCTCTTTTAGTTTTTAAATTTTTATTGAAAATTTAAACAAAAGTATTAACTTGCTATTTTCTTGGTGTTATTTGTTGATTAATCAAGAAATTTAAACTAATTCTTTTTTTTTTAAATTTACATTAAATGTGAAACATTAATTTTAAATATATAATTTGATTGAAAATTGATTTTTTTATTTGAAACTAATTTTTTACTAAGGTATATAATTTGTTCTTATATAAATTAGAGGTGAAATTAAGTATTATATTAATAAATTTTTTTGGAAAAATATAAATATAAAGGAAAAGAAACCGAAAGTTATAGAGACTAGGTTAAAAAGAATTGATAAGTTGAATCCTGTGATAAAGGGTTTAAATGAATGAGAGTAAATTAGGAAGTTGAGTGATTTATTGTTCTCAAAGTCAATAATTGCTTTGTCATTAACAGTTAAGATAACATCTATTTATAGGCAAATAAGTAAGGTAAGTAATATATTAATAGTAGTTAATACCTATCTATGTAGATATAAATTAATCAATTGAATGGATAATGAATATCTAGATTAATATTTTCATAACAAAATTAAAATTATTTATTAAAACTCTAAAAAGTTTTGTTTTTTGCGCACACATATGGATGTAGTACTAATATTTCACTATAGAAGAAATTATAACATCATATGCTAATTGTGTTACCAGCAGATCATTTTTTTTAAAATTTTAACCACTTTTATTATGCTAATTTTATACTTTCTATATTCAAATAAATTGTCTTGTATATTTCAAAATTAAATTGATAAATTTTCATAGCTTTGTTTTCACATAATTTAAAAAATTACAATAATTATGCATTCCATAAATCACTTTCCTAGTAGATAAAATTGTTTTAAGTAGGTTATTGTCTCTACAGCTATTTTATGTTACAAATATGAACAATTTTTTTCCAATAAAAATAGTGATAAGTATTATAAATTTGAATTTCAGAACAAAAGAATTACTAAATCCATATAAACATGAGACGCTGTTAATCCTTTTTCAAATAAAAAAGTGATAAAGTAATATAAATTTGATTTAAAAAAAAAGATTACTAAATCCTTATAAACATGAGATGCTATTAATTAGGCATGATTTTAATTAGGGGTGAAAATTGAAAGAAACACACCCAATTAATCAGACAATAATTTGAATTTAGGGGAATAATGATCATTAACTATGGAAATCTAAGAATAATTTTGCCAAAATATCAAATCTATCCAAAATGTCAAAAAACATAAAATAATAATAAGAAGAAGAATCTGCTAAAACCTAGCCAGCTAATTGGATGTCCTCAAATCTAGCCAGCTGATGTGCTCAAATCTAGCCAAATAATCATCAAATAACCCTTAAGCCCAAAACTCCATTTTTTTTTTAATAATGTTATGAAACTTGTCCTTAATACTTTCCCTAAAAAAGAGTGTTTGGAAATTGAAAACTTCCCTTTAGGATAGGAGTGGAAACCCCTTAGAATTTCCCCATGATGAGTGTCACAAAATTTCCCATTATAGTAGGAGCACAATTAGGCTAGTAATAAGGCAAATAAATTTAGTCATCCCAAGTACCCAACCTCCAAATCTAAAACAATTGTTTATCAATAACTAAATTTTCGTCACAAAATATAGTCGCCGTGCTTATTTTCTGTCAATCTCATAAGTAACGTAATTTATCAAATGTAAATATTCATAAATTAAAATGACATCACTAATAACGTTCACTTATTAGATAGATAGAAAATAAGTTGAGAATTATTTTGTGACAAAATTCTAGACAGATTAAAGGGTAACTTTTTTCAAAATTAAAAATAAAAATAATACGTACTTTCAAATTGGGAAACTAATATGACTATTTACCCATTAAAAAAAGAAGAAGTGAAAGTTAAAATAAAAATAAAAATAAAAAATAATGAAAATTAGTCGATGCTGAGGATTGAGGAAAAGCACGAACCCTTGGATTTCGGTACGAAACCGACTCGCAAAGCATTAAAAAAAAAAAAAAGAAAAAAGAAAAACCATTTTTCCCGCCCAAAGATTATCAATATTTTTTTAAATTTATTTTTTTCCCACAAAATGTTCACCCTCATCTTAATTTTTTTTTTCTCACATATCCGATTTAACAACCTCGCACTGTCACACACTTTCACATTTCCTTATTTTATCTTTTTATTTTTTGATTTTTATTTATTTTTTAATTTGGGAAAATGAAATCGTTCTCGCACCATCACCGAAATTGCACAACTTTCGTCTTCCTCAGTGCGTGAACGTAGGCAGACACGAAATTTCTGAGGAAGTAAGTTAGTTAGTTAGTGTGTGTGTGTGTGAAAGAGAGTGAAAAAAATTGATAAAGAAAGGATGCTGGGCCAGTGTTGTTGCTGTTTCTGTAGAGTAAATTTTAAGCTTAGGGTTTCACTCAATGGGCACCTCCTCTCCTGAATCTTCTAAATCCATCACGAACTCAAATTCTTCACTATTGTTAAACCCTATTCAAGTTCAGGTGTAGATTCTGTTCCTCTATGATTTGTTACTGTCATGATTGTTTTTGAGTTGGATATGAACTGGGTTTTGGTTAAATTGAGATGGGTTTGGCTTATTTTTAGGTGGTTGAACTTTTGGATGTTAGGGATTTGATAATTCTATTTGGGTTCAAGTGTTCATTTTTGCTTGCATTTTTGTTTTTTTTTTTGGTGTTTTGGCTTGAATTATGTGGTTTGAAGTAGGCTGAATTTGAGGCATTAGGAAAAATGGAGTGAGAATGATTTGTTGTTTTAACCATTAATCTTAGGCTGAGGTTTTGATGTACTTCGTTATGGAAGTTGTTGCATGTCTTCATTCTTTTGGAAAACATTTTTTCCCGTCTTTCAATATACATTGTTGCATGTCTTCTATTTCTAGCCATCAATTGAAGTTATTAATCGAATTTAATTCCTCGTACATCATGATTATTGTTGCCTCCAGATTCTGTTATTTGAGAATGGATTGTTTTGGTCTTTTGTAATGCCACAAATGGCAATTACGATGATCCGAATACAAAATAGAATGTACTTCAGTGTGGAAATCTCCTAAGCTTTGAGCTACTTCTGATATCCGGGATATTACGCCCTTAGTAGTTGATGTCTTCTTTTAATCTCAGGAATCCTCTGTTTTTTCTTTCTCAAGCTACCTTTCTCCAATAAAGCCTGACAATGTTGTTCCAGTGGTGCAAGGCTTCCCAGGAATCAACTCTCCTCCCTTTATATTTAGATCTCCTCAAATTGATCAAATCAGAAAGAAGAATAGTCTGAGAATGTAAGATATGATTTTGAAGCTTCGTTCAAGCGAATTTTCTGTATCAGAACATGAATAATAAAGTAATGTTAATTTTGAACTGACGAGTCATGATGATTTACATTGATTAGGACCCAGTTTACTCGGTTATCAGATGGAGGATTATCTAGACAAGATGAGAATGTTGAAGATATTGATACAGTTTCTGAGAGATCTGGAATCTCAAGCAACCAACCAAAGAGTTCTTCAATATCTAGTCCTCAGAAGCCATTTGCAATTAAAAACTCACCAAATACAAAAGTAAGCAGTCGTCCTGGAAGTACCAATGATTATTTTCCAGTGATGGTGAACATGGATGGTGGAGCTTTTGCTTCTTCAGTAAGTTTGAGTCCTAAAAATTCTGATGAGGGCTTTCAGTCACAGAATGATTTGTTGCATTCAAAAGGCTCTGTTGAAAAAACTGAAGACAAGGATGACACTACAAAAGACAAGCTGACAATTGGAGCACCTCCTGCAAACATAGATCAAGCTGAAGAGGATGGTATCAGAAACTCATTTTCTGGTCTTAAATGTTTTGAATCAGTTGAGAAGTTACGAGATGTATGCTCAAACGTTGACCCTGAATCCTCTGCAGATCACACCTTGGACAATCAACATGGAGGGCAATTGAAGTCAGAGGTAACTTTTGTGTCTTTTTTGGTTGCAATGGGACAAGATCTACAATTTTACTCCATTACCATCTCTCTCAAAATGTTTAAATGCAGAACGCAGGGTCTGGTCATCTGTTTGAAATGGCTTTTACCTCCCAATTGGGTTGTATGCAAATTGTTCAGGACTCTGGAAGTTGTGAGAATGCAGTACCATTTACTGCATCAATAGAGAACGAAATGGATGGCCAGAATCCCAAGGTAGGCATAAATGCACGTACATTTGTAAGTGAAAAATTAAGTTGCTTGAGGTCATCATCTGAGAATTTGAACTTTGATATTAGTACTGATAAGTGAAGTTGTCTTAGAGATGTTGTTTAGCTTCCATTGGTGGCAAAGACTCAGATTGAGATTTGTGCTTCATTGTCTAAACATGGGAGATGTTGTAGGGCTTCAATTTTCTTCTTTTTTGTTCTTCTAATCAATTTCTCTCCCTTGTCAAGTTTTTTCATGATTTTTTCCTTTTCTATAATGAGATAATTGTGATACTTTATCTAGGTTGGTCAATACCAGCATGGCATCTGTAGGCGTCTGCAATTTCAAGATGGTCCTGGCAAAACAATGGCAGACAGTGGTTCTCAGATTGCTTCTGAAACTACAGGTTATCTTAGGTCACCTGCTAGTCCTGCTGATCCAGAAGTCCTAGAATCAGCTTCACTATTACAACCAGTCACTCAAAGCAATGTGTTAGCTAGCATGGCTCGAGCTGTGTTTTCTCCTCAAGATGGTGGAAATTACAATATCAAAGTGCCCAAGCAATCGTTTGGCCTGCACTTAAATAGTATTGTTGCTAGGAAAGTGGATTTTGATATGACGGTAAGTGTGAAATCAGCTGTGGGAGGCAGTTTTGATGGATTAGAAAAAGGTTCTATATCTATAATGAACCGTCACTTGCGTAAGAATAGTGCAATTTCTTCAAATGCGGTGGAGGGTGCATCCTTGAGCAGCAATGACAACATGTGTGATAATCACACACCAACTGGAGCAAGTTACGCTAGGTCCTCTTACAGCATCAAGCCTTTGTGTGAACCTGAGCTTTTGAAGTCAATTCAGCTTGAATCAAATCATTCCAACAAAAGGATGTGTAACTCTGAAAATTTTGGCTGCTTTGGTGATTTTGGCAAGTTGAGCCCAAAAAAGAAAAGGCAAGCATACATTTTCTTAAAACTAAGACTTCTGCTATAAGCTACTATGTTTTTTTAATCGTCAGATGACTTTTCAGTAAATTTAAATGCATTTGAATTAATATATTTGCATAAAACAGGAAAAAAACAATGGATGATGGTGATAGCAATGATTGCAAACGTTGCAATTGCAAGAAAACCAAATGCTTGAAGCTGTAAGTCAATCGACGGTTTTTGTCACTTGACCTTACATTTGTAGGTTCATCATTCACCATCAAAATTCTTTCTTTGCAGATATTGTGATTGCTTTGCTGCAGGGAACTATTGTGACGAAACTTGTGCTTGCCAAGACTGCTTTAACCGGCCAGAATTTGAAGATACTGTTCTTGATATTCGAAAACAAATCGAATTGCGAAATCCACTTGCATTTGCTCCAAAAATCATACAGCATATCAGTGAACCTCCAACAAAAGTTTTTGCGGTGTTTAATCCTTCAGAGATTTTATTTTTTCATGAGAGCATCTCGATCATGAATCATATTTCTGTTCTTGTTTTGCCAGGAGGATGGAGATCTCACTCATTCCTCAGGAAGGCATAAGCGAGGGTGCAATTGTAAGAAGTCTAAGTGTTCGAAGAAGTACTGTGAATGCTATCAGGTTGTGCTTCTACTTTTGTTGCAAGATCTGAAATCATGTATATGAATGTTTGCATCTGACTTAATCTTGTGGGACTTGTTTTGATCAATTTTCTTTTGCCTTTTGTTTTTGCTTGCATGGCTAAAGGCAAATGTTGGATGCTCTGATGGATGTCGTTGTGAAAAATGTGACAATGTCTATGGCCGAAAGGAAGGTATTACTTTATTTGCTTGGATAATGGCCTTTTGTTTAAAAACTTTGTACCCTTACTGAGTGGGAAATAGGCAATGTTTTCAACAAGATTTCACAATAACTTGCTGTTTCCAATGGTAAGAAATAAAGATTGAGATATTTGGCTTTGACGATTCCCTATACTAAGACTTATACTACTGTCTGGCAAATCTGTTACTAGTTGAACATTGAAGAACTTCAATGCTTGTAAGAAGCCTGTGGGACATGTATGCCACTAGTTAGCTGCTTTATATGGATATGATTGTGCATGTGGGTCTTATTTCTCAACGAAAGCACATGCACATATAAGATTTCAGCTGAACATAGCAATTATGGTTCCAAGTGAGAGAATGGTATGGTCAAATATTGAGAGGAGACTTCCTTTTGAGATTTTCTCATGAAGTTAAATTATTGAAGAGATGGCAATAGTTACTGAAGTTTCAGGGACTGCATTTTTTCTTTTAAGGCTCTGTGATGTACATTACATCTGAATGTTTCAGTTGTACTTAGTTGGGTCAAACATTGATGTCTTTTCTGCTTTGTTATTTGTTCTTCAACAACTATATGATTCTATTGCAACACTAATCAGTGCATATTCAGGTACTTAGTCTTTTTAAGTCCTTGCCTCAAGAGCCTCTGCCTAAATCTACAATTTGATATGTCATCAATTTTGTTGACACTGTCATGTGAAGCAAACATGCACCATTGAATTAACTAACAAGGGATTCACATGTCTACTGGAGAGTAAAAGATGCCAGAATTGTAAAAGAGTTTATTCAACATTTCATATGCAAAGTTCACTTTAGATGCAACTACAGGGTTTCATTCTTCAGAATTCTTGGTTAACATTTTTTTGCCTCGTTGATCAAACTTCTTGATGAACTTTCTTTTGCCTCATCGGTCAAACTTGTTGATGAACTAACTTTGTCGAGAATATATTATACTCTTTTGTATATTCATAGTGGTTTCCAAACTGCACTCGCTGGCTTGGATGATGCTATGGTACATCAATTTTCAGTTGCTGCAGAATACATCTGTCATGCATTAGTTATATAAGCATTTAAGAAGCATGGTGCTCGCATTAAGCAGATGCTATATGCTTGAGAGATTTGGGCAATTTGGTCATATATGAGTTGTGAACGATTTTGTACGGGTTAGATTTGATAAGATAAGCATTTTCTTTTGACAGCTCGGTGTTAATTAGATTAACTTGATTTTGCATTTTGGCTTGGCTCTGATTCTTATGTTTTCTTTAGAGAAAGATGCTTCCTTTAACTTGTGTTCACAGGAAGCTTTCTGCTATCTCCGTTACAGCAATTCTTTTAGAGGGATTTGGATAATTAGAAATAGTATTTTACAGAAAAGTTGACAGAGAATTGCTAATAGCAATCAAATAAAGTTTCAAGTAGTTAGGTTTTTATTTTTTATTTTTTAAAAAAGATATAATTGGAGTGTTCTTTATCTCTTGGTCTCTTTACCGGCACTTTTGTTTTTTCACTTCAGAATATGGTACCATCAAGGATTTGGTTAGCAAACAAGGCAATAGACAAAAACTGGATAGCTCATATGATGTAATGCTGAAAGGAGTGGCAGCTAAAAATAGTTTGTTGCACAATGCTTTATACAGCCCTCAAAACTTGACTCCTCTAACGCCTACATTCCAGTACTCAGAGTAAGAGTTTGTTTTAAATGGTTGATGTTTCAGTTTATTTTAATGGGTGACCTTTTATTCTGTCATCAATACTGCTGTTCATTTACCTCTCTCTCTCTCTCCCCATAGCCATGGAAAGGGTGCATCAAGAGCTTTTTGTCATTCTGAGAGCTACCTCCAGTCACCTGAATCTGATCTCAACTTGATATCATCTTTTGGACTGTCCTCAAGATCAGCTAAAAGTCCTGATACTAGTGACATGGTCCTACAAACCCATACCGAGATCATGGATCTAGTTTCTTTTGACCAGGAAATAAATTATGTCAATGGGCATACTGCTATTCAATTATCTCCTAGATATGATGGACCTAGCAATGTGGGCCAACATACTGCTGCTACACTGCATAATCCACATGGTTGGGCAAATAGCTTGAGAGCTCAAACCTTTACTGGAAATCGCAACGTTTCATCTTCAGGTGCCCTTCGCTGGCGTGGTTCACCTTGCAACCCGCCAGCTCATTTTGGGGCAAGCACACTTCATAAAGTTGCTGATAATGAGAATGGACTATACAGTAGGATAGATGACACACCTGAAATACTGAAGGAGCCCTCTATTCCACGTAATGCTGTAAAAATAAGCTCACCAAACAAGAAGAGAGTTTCTCCTCCTCATGGTCAACAGACTGAGCTTGGTTACGACTCATCAGTAGGCTTGAGAAGTGGCCGCAAGTTTATATTGAAATCTGTTCCATCTTTCCCCCTTACCCCATGCATGAATTCCCAAAATGCTTTTCTGAACATGGATACTTCCCAGAGTTCTAGCAGCAGCAAATGACCAATAATACTAATAGGTGAGAGCATTGTGATCTTTCTTTAACTGTACTTGCAGAAATCTTAACAATTACTATTGCTAATATTTTGTTCCTGTTTTGTCAGGTACTACTAGCAATAGGTCTATTCACCAATTCTCGTTCCCTATCGCACAAAAGATGTTATTAGTTTGTAGCGGTCTATCAAAAATTTTTCAGGTTTAGAATCATCAAACCTCTGCTGTAGCTGAGACATAGTTGCTTGCCGGTCTAATCTTATTACCCCATTTTGATTTGAACTAAAAAACAATGCTGCGAGAAGTTTGAAGGCTTTAGCATTAATAAAGATAGAGGAATTTCCCCATGTTGCAGCTTCACATCTTCCCCCTCAATCCCTTTATCTTCATTCTTTTTCTTAATGCTGAATTTTCATAAACTTGCTGTTTTCTTTCTGTTGTTTCCTTTTGTAATTCATGGCGAAGCATTGGCCCTATGATAATAATAAACTGCTGCAGATACTTCTTTCCTTTACTTTTCTATTAGTCTCAGTACTTTATGTGTGTTTTTCGGTTCAGTTTCTCATTTAAGTTGCATATCTAAGTAGGCTGTTTGCTAGAATATCTTTTCATTTAAACAATTTGTTTTTTTTGGTTGAAAAATCCATACTAATTGTAATGCAACATTCCTTTCTTTTATTTTTCATTTTTTATGTTGATTAAAACAAAAGTTGCAAGTCAGAAGATGATACAAAGTCTGACTAAAAGAACAATCAATGCACTCATTTGAAAACAACAAAACAAAGCAGTTAATTTTATCATTACCTTTTGGGATGCCTATGCATCATATAATCAAAATCTGTAATATCTGCAATCTTTTCCTTCTCTATTATATTGTACATTTGGGTTCTTGCTGAGATCGAGGATTTTTGTGTTTTTAACAGTTTGGGGGGGATGAAAATTGAATGCCTTGATCAGGAGGTAAAAAAAAAACTTCCTTCTAGCTATTCGTCCGCTAGCATGTTTTTGTAAGGAAGAAGCATTCCAAGATAGTTAAGGAAAAAAAAAAATTGCAATTTTCCAAGACGGGTTGGAGTAACTCTAAGAGTCAACCATTTGATCCCTCTATAATACCAAAAATAAAAAAAAATCCATTGTTAAACAAAAATTACCTTCTATCCACTAATAATCGAGTCAAATTAGAGATAGAATGGAATCCAATAATATGTCTTTAATTGTTTGAATTTTACAGCATTTTCTTCCAAGATTTCATATAAAAATGATCAATTTGAATAGGAGATCAAACTCTAAAGAAACAACTAAGATTTTAATTCTAAGTTAAGCAAAGACTAGTGTGATGTAACAACCAAAAACATCTTAAATTCAAATGTAGGAAAGATTAATGTAATATCTCAAAACTTGCTGGCATTGACAAGTTCAAATGTAAGAATGGTGTATTTCTTTGTGACTTCGAATTAATTCAACTAAGATAACTTAATCTTGATTAATTTGAGGGAGATTTAAAGTTTTAGGTAATCTCAATTTTTTAAAGTTCTGATAAGATAACTTAACCTTGATTATTTAATGGGAGATTTAAAGTTTTGGGAAATTTATGGATGCTGTTATTGCCACAGCAACAATTAGCTTTCAGAGCAATAAATTACATATCTTCCAAATTTATCCTTAATCAATCAAATCTTTTATTTTTTATCCATTTATCATTACAACTTATCTTTATCTTCTTTTTACCTTATCATTACAACTTATAACATCTTTTCTTAACTTCTACTTTCCTAAAATTTATTTTCACCCTCAAATTATAAGAAAGAAATTATATAAAATAATATGACACTTATTTCTATTAATAGCTTTTATTGTTCTCTCACTTAAATTGTAAAATATTACCAATATATACTTAAAAAAATTTAGGCTCCATTTGTTTACTGTTGTTTTAGTGTTTTATTTCACAAATTCAATTTGATTTATTTGTTTTGTCCACTTTTTTTATCAATTTTTTTAAAATAAAAAAATAATATTACAGTAATTATTTTTTATACAACGTTTTTTATATTTTAATAAATAAATTATTAAATTTAAATTTTACTTTTAAATTTTAATAATAAAAAATTCTTCCTAAGACATTTTTATACTAAAATAAACTCATAAATAATAACTCAAATTTAAAGTTTAAATTTTATTAATAAAAAATTATCGAATATAAATGCCCACCAAAACAAACTCATCCATCCAAATACCTCCAAAATATTTATTTCTTATAACAAATCTCAAGAAAAAAAATCCTACTATAAAACTAAAAAATACTTTATCCAAAGCGAGTTATATTTTTTTGTTAAAATACTAATACATAAACATATGGCAGCTATAAATTATTATTTTTGTTTCTAATAACACTGCTCATACTAATATTTTATCAAAATAATTCCCATAAATTAAAACTATATATATAATAGAAATCTCAATTTCATGTATTTTTTATGCTACAATTTAATTCATAAATTTTAAATAATAAAAAGGCAACAAATTTTACTTTATAATTTGGATGCATATATTTACTTCCATTTATACTCCCAGCAATTTTTTTCCTTGTGATCTACTAACATTTTGAAATGTTAATTTGCTCATAATATAATTAAGCCGGGAATAATTTCTAATTATTAAAAATTTAAAATTCAAATTTGAATTAATATTTTATGTGTTTATTTTGGTAAAAAAATGTCTTAGGAAGAATTTTTTTATTATTAAAAATCTAAAAGTCAAATTTAAATTTAATAATTTATTTATAAAAATATAAAAAATGTTATAGCAAAAATAATTATTGTAACATTATTTTTTTTGTTTTACAAATTTTGATAGAAAAATGGACAACACAAATAAATCAAATTGTAATTGTGAAATAAAACACTGAGACAACGGTAAACAAATGGAGCCTAAATTTTTTAAATATATATTGGTAAATATTTTATAATTTAATTGAGAGAACAATAAAAGTTATTAATAGAAATAAGCATCATATTATTTTTATATAATTTTTTTCTTATAATTTGAGGGTGAAAATAAATATTATATTAATAAAATTTTGGGAGAAAAATCAGTGTAAAGGAGAAGAAAACAGAAGTATGTTATAAAGAATTGATAAGTTTTAATGATAAGGTAAAAAAATGATAAAGATAAGTTGTAATGATAAATGGAGAAAAATAAAAGAGTTGATTGATTAAGGGTAAATTTGGAAGATGTGTGATTTATTGCTCTGGAACCTAATTATTGCTCTGGTAATAACAGCAACTGAAATTTATATATCATTATATCTCATGAAAAAAAACCCAATTTAGATTTAAATTTATAAACCTCTTATTTCTAATTGAATCTTTTTGTTGAGTTAAAATGAGATAAATATCCTATTTTACAGTGTTAAACTGGTCATCAATGAGTAATTAAAAGGGTTAACTACAGTTTACCGATATGAAAAATAAAATTTTAACACTTTTATCCTATAATATATATTTTTGTATTAGTACTTTGTACCCAGAAGAATATTTCGGATAGTGTATTTAACGGAAAAAGTTAGATTTTTACCTTAAAATGAGTAAGAAAAAATATCACAAATATAAGAAACATGATTTAAACTGATTTATATAAGAGAAGA
The DNA here is from genome assembly GCA_016586305.1 of Ophiorrhiza pumila. Lineage (NCBI taxonomy): Eukaryota > Viridiplantae > Streptophyta > Magnoliopsida > Gentianales > Rubiaceae > Ophiorrhiza > Ophiorrhiza pumila. Next base: position 4,793,873 of record BLIW01000008.1, on the reverse strand, counting down.
TGAAATAAAAGAAAAAAAAGGACGAAAAAAATAAACAAGTAGCTACATTTATTAAAAAAATTATGCCAAGTATTTTGTATCTTAAAATAATAATATTTAACTGCTAAAACAAAATTATGGAGTAGATAAATTGAAACTAATATTTAAACATAATAAAAGCAAATGTAATTTTAATTTATTTTTCATTGATGGGTAAAATGACCATTTAAAAATAAATACTTACGGTGTTATGGACTGAAATCTTTGACTGAGAGTTAATGGTGTAAAGTGCTTATAAAAAGGTTTTATAGGGGTAAAGCATTAAGAGTTCATTTTTTATGTGGTAAATTGTAATTAACCCTAAAAAGAATATGGCAATATATCATGATATTCTACCTATACTTCATGTAGAGAACAAAATTAGCAATAGTAGTGAAAATCTTAAGGTGGAATATTCACACTAAAGTAGAGGTTAGACCGGCAAAATTGTATTACATTATTAATAGAAGTTATATTTTAATTTTTAAATCGACAAATTTACTTTTCATGAGAAAAAAAAAACAACTTTTCAACACAATAGATCAGACACGGGATATTCTGTCCAAGATTTTGTCTGTCTTATTATGTCCTAATTAAAACTACGTCGTAGGGTTCACTAATATCTTGGTTAGAGTTTAATAATTTTAAAGCAATTTTAATGATATTTATGCATTTAGTCCCTACTTTTTAATGAAACTACGTAGTTTTAAACGTTAGACAGAATAGGACTGGATAAATATTGGACAGAAGATCTGGACTCAATAGATCAGCCTAGCCATGGCCACGGTTCCGGAACCGGCGGTTCACGGTTCCCCCTAGGGGGGAACCGGAACCGAACCGCCGAGGGCCGGTTCCGGTTCCGGTTTTGTTCCAATTTCGATTTTTTTTCGATTTTTAGTTTCGAATTTCGATTGTAATCCCACTTTTAAATTTGATTTCTGTTGAAATAATGATTAAACTATTAATTAAAACTCAAATAATACAACATAATAACATAATTAGAATAATAATAGTTACAATTGAACTTAATTAATATATAATTTTTAGATAATAGAACTAGGAAGAATTAGATAAATGAGATACAAGGATATAAAAATAATAAGAATATTTGAATTATTAATTACAATTCAACTAGTATAATATAATAACATAATGAGAATAGTAGTTAAAATTAAACTAATATATGAATTTTTTAGAATAATAGAATTATGAATATTAGATAAGTAAGAAAGAAAGATATATAAAGAATAAGAGTATTGAGAGAATGATCGAACTATTAATTGGAATTTAAATAGTATATTAGCATAATATAATAATAGAATTAGGATAATATAAATTAGAAAATTAAGTTGATACATAATATAATTGGATTAATAGTTGAAATTAAACTAATATATGGATGTTTTAGAAAATAGAATTATGAAGGATTAGATAAGTGAGAAAGAAAAATATATAAATGATAAGAGTATTGAAAGAATGATTGAACAATATAATAATATAATTAAATAATTAATTAAAAAAATTGATACCCTAAACCCTAAACTATAAACGTTAAAATTTACAACATAAAGATTAGAAAACTAAGAAATTATGTGATGGAAATGAAGTGATATTATACAAATATTAAAAAAAAAAATGGCCGGTTCCGGTTCCACGAAATTTGGAACCGGAACCGAACCGTTCATAGACGGTTCGGTTCCGGTTCCGATTCAGTGGGGCCACGGTTCCGGTTCCGGAACCGCCAATTTGGCCATGACTAGATCAGCCCAATTGTTATTCAAAATTTATAATGGGATGACAATTGTGGGCTTACACTGCGCAAAATTATATATCATTACTAATTATTAGAGAAAATTATATTTTAATTTTTGAAGAGTTAAATTTCTAATTTTATTAAAATTTTAATAATTTTTTTAATTTTTTTTATAAAAACTTTTCATATCTTATGGTTGGTGCAAAGTAGATTGTATGTTCACCTATTTCAATTGTCATTTCGTACCATTTTTTTTGTACCTATTTCATTTGGAAACAAACAATCTAGTGAATAATGTAAAAATAAGAAAAATTTAGACTTTTGAAAAATTGGTCATTTTTTGCGAGTCATAACTAGCATTTTTTGACCATAAACAGCAAGACTCAAAAACTAGCATGCGGAGCTCATTTCGTGCTATATTTGAACTCATCCCAATTAAGAATGTATAATCTAGTGACTGGTGTTAAAAAAAAAGAAAATCTAGACTTTTGCAAAAATCGCTATTTTTCATGAAATATAACATACGTTTATTTTGTAAAAAAAGAGAAGATTCAAAAACTAGTTGATATGAGCTCATTCTGGAGTATTTTTCCAAAATAACATAGTTTATAAAAAATATTACCAAACTAACATACTTTTAAAATTTATTCCCTAAATGACACTGTTTTAGTCACGTGTACTCCAACTATTCAAATTAAAAGAAAAATTAATTATTCAAATTAAAAGAAAAATTACAAGTCATATAAACTATAAGTATCCAACGGGGTTTGGATCTTCTGTATCATTTGGTGTATCACTTTCTATAACACTCTATAAATATAACACGTGTGTTTTTAGATAATACTAAAACCCTATCTCGTGCTTAGTGAACTCTTATATAGTGATTCAAAAAGTGATACACAAAAGTGATACAGAAAATCCATTGCCTATCCAACGTGCAAGAAAAGCTACTACCTTCCCTCACTTAGTTTTCTATTTGTTAAACAATTCTAATTTAAGAAAAATTATTACTTTATTCTCAAATCCATAATTATCTCAATTCCTTAGTTTCCAATTTTAAAATTCAATACTTTATTCTCTAATATTGCCTTATTTCCTTTAATTCCAAATTTCTTGAAAAAATTAATAGAAAAAAGTCATTATTTCATTTCAAACTCGAGTAGAAACTCATAATAACAATAAGTTTTTTTTTAATTCATTAAAAAAACACGTAAAAATACCTATTAGAATTATTTAATTTGTCTAATAAAATTTCAGAAGAATAAATTTCACTTTAGTCATTTTTTTTAGTCAAAACATAAATTTTAACTTTAAACAAAAATCCACAATGAAGATAATAAAATTTTTATTTGTAATTTCAATTTAGAGGTTCTAAATTAACCATGAAGATAATAAAAATCAACAATGATTTATAAACTTTAACAATTCATATATTTTGGTTAAAAACTAAAATTTATATATTTTATTTAACAAAAATGACTGAAATTTCTTCATTTAAAATTTTATTTGATTATTTATTAAATAATTATAATAATTATTTTCATGCGATTTATTTAATGATTTTGGAAAAAAATTCATTGTTGTTCTACTCTATATTTTAAACGAAGTAATTTTTTTATGTTATAATTCTTCAAGAAATTGGGAAATAGATGAGAGAACGAAATTTTAGATAATAAAATTATGATTTTAAAAATAGAGAACTAAAGAAAAGATGATAATTTTGGATGAAATAATAATTTTTATTCCATTAGAATCTTTAAGAGGTTGGGAACTAAGTGAGAGAAAGCGGTAGTTTTTTTTTTCAAATAGTTAGAGTTATGTGGCTTATAATTTTCTTGTACCTTAGAGTACACTTAGACAGTTGGAGTACACGTGGCTAAAATAGTGTTATTTAGGGAATAAATTTTAAAAGTGTAATGGTTTGGTAATATGTTTTAGAAACTGTGTTATTTTGAAAAAACATTCTCTCATTCTGGGCCCATTTTTGCATCCATTTCATTTGCTAACGTACAATCTAGGGAATAGTATAAAACTAAGGAAATTTAGACTTTTTGAAAAATCGGTCCTTTTCACGAGTCATAACTACCGTTTTTGGCCAAAAAAAAGGCAAGACTCAAAAACTAGTCCCGCGAGAGCTCATTTCATGCATTTTTTTGCACCCATCCCAATTAGAAATATGTAATCTAGTGAATGGTGTGAAAAAAAGGAAAACTTAGATTTGTGCAAAAATCGCCATTTTTCATGAGTTATAACCAACGTTTTTGGCAAAAAATGAGAAGATTAAAAAATTAGTTGATAGGAGCTCATTTCGTGCCCTTTTTTTGCACCTATTTCATTTAACAACATACAATCTAGTGAATAGTGTAAAAATAAGAAAAATTTAATCTTTTTGAAAAATCGGTCCACTTTTGCGAGTCATAACTAGCATTTTTGGCCAAAAAAAAAGGAAGACTCAAAAACTAGCCCGTGATAGCTCATTTCATGCAATTTCTTGCACCTATCCCAATTAGAAATATGTGATCTAGTGAATGGTGTGAAAAAAAAGGAAAACTTAGAGTTTTGCAAAAATTGCTATTTTTCATGAGTTAATAACCCACGTTTTTGGCAAAAAACGAGAAGATTAAAAAATTAGCTGATAGGAGCTCATTTCGTGCCGTTTTTTGCACCTATTTCATTTGAGAACGTACAATCTAGTGAATAGTGTAAAAATAAGGAAAATTTAGACTTTTTAAAAAATCGGTCCTTTTTTGCGAGTCATAACTAGCGTTTTGTGGTAGAAAAACGAGAAGATTAAAAAACTAGTTGATAGGAGCTCATTTCATACCAATTTTTGCACCCATTTCATCTGGGAACGTACAATCTAGTGAATAATATAAAAATAATAATAATTTAGACTTTTTGAAATATCGGTCATTTTTTTGCGAGTCATAATTAGTTTTTTTTTTGGCAAAAAATAGCAAGACTCAAAAACTAACCCGCGAGAGATCATTTCGTGATATTTTTTGATCCCATCCCAATTAAAAATGTGTAACCTAGTGAATGGTGTGAAAAAAGGAAAACTTAGACTTTTGCAAAAATCGCCATTTTTTATGAGGTATAATAACACACATTTTCTGGAAAAAAAATATAAGATTAAAAAATTAGTTGTTAGGAGCTCATTTCGTGCCATTTGGAAACGTACAATCTAGTGAATAGTGTAAAAATAAGGAAAATTTAGATTTTTTGCAAAATCAGTCATTTTTGCTAGTCATAACAAGCGTTTTTTGGCAATAAACGACCAGACTAAAAAATTAGCCTGTGAGAGCCCATTTCATGTAGGCATGACCAAACCCACGGTTCCGGTTCCGGAACCGTGGGCCCCCCAAACCGGAACCGTAACCGAACCGCCTATGGGCGGTTCGGTTACGGTTCTCATTTTTAACGTTCGCCAGTTCCGGTTCCGGTTCCAAACCGTGAATATAAAAAAAAAATAATGCCACGTCAGCATTGTTGACTATTTATAGATTAGAAATTGTAAAAAAAAAAAGGAATTATTGAGCCATTCTCATTCTGCCATGGTGAGGAACGGTCAAATAATTGACCGTTCCTCAGCAATTTTGCAATTGCTGACCGTTGCCAACAACGGTCAGCAAATGAAATTTTTTTTTTTGTTAAAGGCGCGTGTTTAAAATAATAATAATTTTTTTTGTGTGGCGCGTGCTATTTTGTGTGGCGCGTGCATAGCACTCACCACACAAAAAAAATTATTATTATTTTAAACACGCGCCTTTAACAAAAAAAAAAAAATTTGCTGACCGTTGTTGGCAACGGTCAGCAATTGCAAAATTGCTGAGGAACGGTCAATTATTTGACCGTTCCTCACCATGGCAGAATGAGAATGGCTCAATAATTCCTTTTTTTTTTTACAATTTCTAATCTATAAATATCCCTTAATTTTTCAATTTTCCCACACAATTTCTACTCTTCTCTCTCAATATTCTAATTCTCTTCATCTCAATTTTCTCAAGCATCAAAATTCTATAAATTTAATTCTATTTATTGTTTCTATTATAATTTTTAGTTGAAATTGTTGAATTATTTATTATTGTTTTTAATATATTATTATTTAAATTTCTCATTCTAATTCTCTTCATCTCGATTTTCTCAAGCATCAAAATTCTATAAAATTCAATTCAATTTATTGTTTCTATTATAATTATTAGTTAAATTATTAATTTTTGTTTTTAATATATTATTATTTCAATTTCTCATTCTTTTTTAATCCGTTTGAATTTTTTTATAAAATGGATAGTTTTGGTTCTTCATCCCAACCAATTAATATTGGTGATGCATCACAATCAAGTCGTCGTCCACTAACGAATCCAAAATCCGAAATGTTTGTGAAATATTTCACAAAAATTTTTGATGCCGATGGAGTTCTTATTAGAGCACAATGCAATTTTTGCGAGAAATCATACGCCTTCAAAATTGGGAGCGGATATGGTACACTAAACAAGCATTTGGAGAAAACGCATCCTTAAGAAATCGGCCTTCAAAAGTCACAAGCGCAATTAACCGGTTTTGCTCAACAAAGTTCTTCTTCTTCTAGTAATTTAAATTTATTTAAATTTAGTGATTCAAAATGGAGAGATGGTGTAGCTAGATTTGTTTGTGCACAACATTTACCATTTTCATTTGGTGAAAAACCACATTTTATTAGATTAGTACAAGAAAATGCAAATCCACAAGTTAAACGTGTTCCTAGAACAACTTTAACACGCGATATTAAAAAAATTTATAAAAAAGAAAAAAATAGCTTATAGGAATATTTTTTAAAATTAGATTCTCATGTTTCAATATGTTCGGATATTTGGAGTGATCATTGGCAAATGCATAGTTATATGGGTATAACTTGTCATTGGGTAGATACAAATTGGTTTTTACAAAAACGAGTAATTGCATTTAGAGTTTTTAATGATTCTCATACGGCCATAAATATATCTAGATTAATTAGTATTATTTTAGAAGAATATAATTTGAATGATAGAATTTTTTCAATTGGTTTTGATAATGCATCGTCTAATAATGCATCTATTGTAGAATTAAAAAATATTTGTGCACCAATTTTAGGTGGGAAATTTTTTCATATTAGATGTGTATGCCATATTTTAAATTTATCCGTTCAAAATGGTTTAAGTGCATTAGAAATTCATATTAAACCAATTAAAGATGCAATTAAATATTTGAGTGGACATCCAAGTTTAATGAAGACATGGGGAAAATATTATATACAACATGGACAAAAACCTAAAAGATTTAAAAAGGATGTTCCAAATCGTTGGAATTCAACTTATGATTTACTTTGTGATTCTTCTAAATATAGTTCATTGTTATGTAATTTTTTCATTGATAACTCTTGTCTTGGAATTGTATTATATCCAAATCATTGGACTTCTTGTTTAAAATTGTTAGAAGTTTTAAAAGTTTTTAAGGATGCTACTTGATTGTTTTCACGTGTGTATTTTCCAACTTCTTATTTATTTTTAGTTGAAGCATGTAATATAGTTGGTGTGTTAAAAGTGCACATAAATGATGAAACTTTGACGCAAAGTATTATTCACATGTTAGAAAAATGGCTTAATTATTATAGAGAAATTCCAATTTTATATTTAGTTGCTATTGTTCTTGATCCTTGTTTTAAATTTCAAGGTTTAGACCAATATTTGAAGTATTATTATGTAAGCTATAAGGCAACCTAAGAGGGGCGAGGGGGGGGGGGGGTGAATTAGGTTTCTAAAAAATTATCTTAAACTAATCAACTCAAATTCAACAACAATGAATAAGTAATATGAATCACCACAAATGTAAAGTATTGATATATCAAGATGATGACCAACAATCACAATACTTTCAATTCTCAAATAATCAAATCATAAATGAATCAAAATAAGTGCAGAAATTAAATCAATGAAAATCAAGAACACAAATGATTTATAGTGGTTCAAGTCTCCCCCTTGGAGCACTCTACATCCACTACCTAAGTTTCCCAACTTAGGATTTCAAACCTTTCACTATAAACTGATCTTTTTCTTGTGGAAAGATCAAAAGAACCACTTTTACAACCCAAGTTTCCTAACTTAGGATTTCAACCAAGGCTCAACCTTTACACTAGCAATTCCAAGCTTTGTGTACAAGGTTTTTACTCTCTCTTGAGAAACCTCTTACAATCACACTTAAAGGATGTTTGAAGATGAAGTACAATCCCACAAATTGGGTAAATATGATGCTGATTAGCTCACAAGATGATTCAATCAATAAAATTACAACTCAAACCTATATAACTCAAGAATATGATATATACTCAAATAAGGCTCAATAAAATCAATCTTTTGTAGCTTGATGAAATAAAGATGAAGAGCAAGAGTTGTAATGATATTTTTTAAGATAGGAAGCTCAAAGAATCAATGGAAGAAGTGTGTCAACGTTTATGCATTGGGTAGTATATATACCCTAGAGAAAATGACAAAAAAACGTCTATGTTGAATTTTAAAAAAACTAGCCGTTGAGAGTTTCGGACGCTAGTTTCGGACGGATGAGCCGTCCGAAACTAGGTTTCGGACGTCCGAAACTCTCCTCTGCAGCTTCCATTTTTTACTCCAAAAACCAAACTCTCTAAACAGTTTCGGACGGTAGTTTCGGCCGTCCGAAACTAAGCACAGGCGTCCGAAACTTTGATTTTTCATTCCTTTTTCAATTTTCGTTGTTCAAATCACTTTTGTAACAATGTGTGTCTTTGTGCAAGTGCTTTTAAAACATTTTGAAGTTCATTTGAGTACTACCTATATTTAGAAAACATTTTTACTTGAGCCTTAAACAAGTAATTCATTTTCTTGAGTTATTTAACAATTAGGGTTTAGGATTGGGATTTTGACCTAGTTTACCAATCTTGTATTTCCTTTGCATTTCCACATGTACTCTTCCTTTGATTGATCTCCATGCTTGACTTCTTTGAATATCTAATACATTGAGACACTTTTTGAACCATTAGCATAAACATAATTGTTTGTTAATCATCAAAATAAGTAAGATTAAAACCCTAGGTTTCACAATCTCTCCCTTTTTGATGATGACAAACCAATTATGCAAAAGAATAAATAACAATTGTAATAACTTACCTTTGAATAAGAAAATTGATATAAGCTCCCCCTATGTGTATATTTCCATTTTTCTCCCCCTATGTATATACTAAAATTCTTCTTTCCCGTAGTTTTTCTTTTACTACCACTCTTTATAGCATTACTAATCTACACTCCTTTCTTTTGCTCTATATTTATCTTTTCTTCTCCCCCTTTTGACATCATCAAAATAAAACAATAAGATTAGCCAATAGAAATTGTAAATGATAGAAAACAATACTCTTTGCGTACTTGGTTATTTTACCTTTTAGGGAAAATGACATTACATTTTAGGACTCCCTTTCCACTCCTTGCAACCTAATGGGTGGCTAGGCAACGCAAAAAATGGTTAAGTGCAATATTTTATAAAAATTTTGACAGAGTTTCCTTTGTATTTTGATAGTTTCCACCTGTCAACAATCCCAACAAGATACAAAAAAAATGCACAAGATACCATTTCCAACAAAACTTCTCAATATATCAAATATCATATAAACAGTTAGTAACAAGAGGCAATGATATCCAAATTTACTTCAAGAACTATTTATCCAACATATAACCAAAGACAAGCACTAAGTCTTAAAAACAATAATCAACATCTTAATGGCAAAAATTATCAAAAGTATGAAACAACCATGAACCACAAGAGAAAAGAACTTCACAGATAGTCTAACTTTACCATTAATAAGGATGAACTTAACATCCTTATAAAATCAACATCAAAACATAAAAATGTCAAAGACATAAAAGAACCATCAAGACATAAATAGAGAAATATTCCAAGAAGCGTAAATAGACCTAGTCTATTACATGAGAGCTTCAATCACGAGCCGGTGCCTTCCCTTTGAGGCGAGCTTGAGCCAATGCTTCTCGTTGCTCATCCGTCATTAACACCTCATGTCCATAATGAATTTCATCACTCAAACCATCAACCCTAATGGTTAACTCATCAAGTTGACTCCTCATATCATCCATATTAGATTGTAAACCGGCGAATCCACTATCAATTCGATCGACTAAGGAATCAAAGTACCCTTGGATTATAGTCTTGAAGTCATCATCCACGGGAGTAGCTCTAGGAGGCGTGGGGACGACTTGTTCTTGTGCAATGTCCTCATGAGCTTCATCCTCCTCATCCTCATCTTCCCACATATAATCATCATCATGAAATCCTCCAATCGGTTTCTCAAAAGTCCACTCACCATTGACCACATATATACCCATCGACTTAAGAGAACGTAAATCATAGAAATTATGAAATGATATCGGATACATAATGGTATTCTCAAAGGAAATGTCATTATGCCTAAGAATCTTAGTGATAAGCATGTCATAGGGTAAACTACGGCGTTGATCATTAATATTGACCTCAAGATATTTAAGCATCAAATACCCAAAGTTAACGGGGACTTGTCTAAGCATAGTATAGAGAAGGTAGAGGTTCATGGTGTTGGGTCGGTTTTATGGCCATGAGTGGGGAGAATAGTTTTGGTGATGATGTGAAACAATATACGATTCTTAGGGCTCAAGTTCTTAATAGGTGCCTCACTAGCTTTGCTAAACATTTCACCATTAAAGGCAATTGCCACAAGATCCCTAAGGTTAAAACCATGTGAAGCATCCGACCATTTATGAAGTGTAAAATATTTCATAACCTCTTTGCCATCTTTTGCTTTACGATATGGATGAGAGCACTTAAAAATAATGTTAAGGGTCTCAGGAGTCAAAGTGATATCCTTGGAATGAACCCTTGTACACAGTATATCATCACGAGATTTCTTTCCAATGGGATAATGAAGGTTACCAAAAAATTTGCATAGATAATTTCATTCCAATCTTGATACTCAAATAATTCCAATATGTCTAATGCTTCTATGAAATCATCTTTTCTCACAATTCTAGGAACAATAATATTCTTGGAAGAAGTAATGTAGTTATTGTACCTAGAAGCACACTCCGCATTGACAAATAAGGGAAGAGGAGGTTGAGAGTCACCTAATGAGCCATGTTGTACGTGTGGAGGTGCCGATTCCTTAGTTCTCTTGCGTCTTCGTGAGGTGCTCATGATGATCACGTACGTTGGGTGTTGAGAGTGGAGTGAATTTTGAATATATAACTCAAGAATGCTCAAAATTGAGTTTTCACCCAATTTCTAGGGCTATGCATCAAAAGGCAAATTTTGATGTTAGATTTTGAGTTTGTAATCGGTAAGAGTGTTCTATAGATGCCAAGGAAGGATTCTAATGAACTAATTTGAGAATTAAACGGGTAGAATTTAATTTTGAAATTGGAGGGGTGAAAAATGTTTGAGAAACTTTGGAGAAGAATGAAAAAAATCGCGTGAGAAATCTGGGATTTTAACCCTGATTCGACAGTTTCGGACGGCCGAAACTCTATGCGGTGTCCGAAACTGGCGTCCGAAACTCAACAGCGAATTGGCAAATTTGAGACATAGTTTCGGACGTCCGAACCTCTGGGAGGCGTCCGAAACTCGGCAGAGAATTTTTTTGAAAACTTGTTTGTTTTTTTTTATTAAAATCAATGTTTTTGAATTACACCAATTTGATTCCTTAATAAAGAAAATTGATCCTCGGGAAGTGGTTTTGTGAAGATATCCGCCAATTGTTCTTTAGTAGGAACATATTCTATATGAATTTCTTTATTTTGAACAAGATCACGAATGAAGTGATGTTTAATGTCAATGTGCTTGGATCTAGAATGTTGGATAGGATTCTTAGTAAGATTTATGGCACTTGTGTTATCACATTTAATAGATACACAACCAAAATCTAAACCAAAATCAAGAAGAGTGTGTTTCATCCAAAGAATTTGTGAACAACAACTTCCGGCAGCTATGTATTCGGCTTCCGCCGTAGATAAGGATACGGAAGCTTGTTTTCTACTAGACCAAGATACAAGGGATTTTCCAAGGAATTGGCATGTTCCACTTGTGCTTTTTCTATCAACTCTACATCCGGCAAAGTCGGCATCGGTGAATCCTACCAAATCAAAAGTGTTTGTTCTAGGATACCACAAACCATGTTCTATAGTTCCTTTTAAGTATCTAAATATTCTTTTCACAGCCAATAAGTGTGATTGTTTAGCACATGATTGAAATCTAGCACATAAGCACACAGCATACATAATATCCGGCCTACTAGCCGTTAAATAAAGCAAACTACCAATCATTCCTCTATATTGTGTTTCATCAACTTTTACACCATTTTCATCTTTATCTAGTTTAGTTGAAGTGCTTATTGGTGTTCCATTTGGTTTTGAATCATCCATACCATATATTTTAAGTAACTCCTTTGTATATTTTTCTTGACTTATAAAAATTCCATCATCTAGTTGTTTAATTTGTAATCCTAGAAAGAATGTCAATTCTCCCATCATGCTCATTTCAAATTCATTTTTCATTAAATTTGAGAATTCTTCACATAAAGACTCATTAGTTGCACCAAAGATTATATCATCAACATATATTTGTACAATCAACAAATCATTATCACAATATTTAGTAAACAATGTAGTATCAATTATGCCTTTATGAAATTTCTTTTCTACCAAAAATCCACTAAGTCTTTCATACCAAGCTCTAGGAGCTTGTTTTAGTCCATATAATGCTTTAACCAATTTATATACATGATTAGGGAATTTACTATTTTCAAATCCGGGAGGTTGTTCTACATAAACTTCTTCTTGAATAAATCCATTTAAAAAGGCACTTTTAACATCCATTTGAAAAAGTTTAAATCCCTTAAAACAAGCATAAGCAAGTAACATGCGGATAGACTCAAGTCTTGCTACGGGAGCAAATGTTTCATCATAGTCTATACCTTCTTCTTGCCTATACCCTTGAGCCACTAATCTAGCTTTGTTTCTTACTATGTTTCCAACTTCATTTAGTTTATTTCTAAAGATCCATTTAGTTCTTATAATTGAAGTATCTTTAGGTCTTTCTACTAAGTTCCACACTTTACTTCTCTCAAATTGATTTAATTCTTCTTGCATAGCTACAATCCAATTATCATCCTTTAAGGCTTCGTTTATATTTTTAGGCTCGATTTGAGAGAGAAATACTAAATTATTATCTAGGTGTAGTGATGACCTAGTTTTTACTCCTCTAGTTGGATTTCCTAAAATCAAGTCTTGAGGATGATTATGAATAAATTTCCATGTTCTAGGTCCATCTTCCCTATGTGGATTTTCATCTTCATTTTGTGTGCCTTCATTAGAGGGATGATCTATTTGTTGAGGTGGATTGTTTTCTATATCATTTTTATCTTGATCATTTGATGAGTTATCTTCTATTCCTATTTCATCATCACTTTCATCATGATTTTTACTAGCATTGCCTTCATCAAAATTTACATGAATTGCTTATTCTATCATCAAAGTTCTCTTGTTATATACTCTATAAGCTTTCCTAATATCCGAATAACCTAAGAATACTCCTTCATCCGATTTTTTATTAAATTTTCCTAGAGTGTCTTTTACATTCAATATAAAACATTTACAACCAAACACTCTAAAATATCCTACATTTGGAGTTTTATTATATATTAATTCATATGGAGTTTTCTTTAACAATGGTCTAATTAATGCACGATTCATAACATAACATGCGGTATTAACCGCTTCGGCCCAAAAATATTTTGGCAAATTATTTTCACAAAGCATAGTTCTAGCCATTTCTTGAAGTGTTCTATTCTTTCTTTCAACTACACCATTTTGTTGAGGTGATTTAACTACTGAAAAATTATGTGTAATTCCATTTTCATCACAATGATTTAAAAAGTTTTCATTTACAAATTCGGTTCCATTGTCACTTCTAATCTTTACTACATTTAGACTTAACTCATTTTGAACCTTTTTAAATAATTTGACATATTCATTAAAGGTATCACTTTTATGTGCCAAAAATATTACCCAAGTGTACCTAGAATAGTCATCTACAATTACAAAGGCATATCTTTTTCCATCTAAACTTGTGGTTTGTGAAGGTCCAAACAAATCCATATGTATTAACTCTAAGGGTTTTGAAGTTGTCACCATGTTCTTAGGTTTAAATGAGCTTTTATTTTGTTTTCCAAATTGACATGAATCACATATTTTATCTTTTTCATATTTTTGTTTAGGTAGGCCTCTAACCAATTCTTTAGCAACTAGATTGTTTATGTGATCTATTCCTACATGAGCTAATCTCCTATGCCACAACCAAGTTGTATCATGCATCACACTAAGACATTGCATATCTTGTTCCATAACATCACATAAATTAAGAATATACACATTATTATGTCTAGATCCGGTAAGAACTACTTTGCTATCTATTGGATCAATAACAACACATTTTTCACGTTTAAACAACACATCAAGATTTCTATCACATATTTGACTTATACTAATCAAATTGAATTTCAAATCATCAATCAAAAGCACATTTTCAATCACATTGCTATTATTATTTGCTACATTTCCAACGCCAATTATTTTTCCTTTCTTATCATTTCCAAAAGTCACATGTCCTTTATTTCTTGTTTCCAAGTTACTAAGCAATAAAGGATTACCGGTCATGTGTCTTGACCATCCACTATCAAGGAACCATTTTGTGTCCAAAATTGTATTTTTTAAACACACCTACATTCAAGAATCAATGTATGACTTAAGTTACTTACGGTCTAGCAACATTGATACTTCTTCTTATCCAAATTTTTGATCCATTTTCAACTTCCATTCTTGCATAGCATTTCCTAGAGGTATGTCCCTTCTTACAACAATAATCACAAATTACAAGATATTTGAAGGAATGTGAATTTTTATGATAGGGATATGATCTAGTATAGCCAAACCTAGGTTCAAAATGATGCATGTTATGATCATATTTATGATTTTGTGTATTATGCATTTTATGTCTATGATTATGGTTAGGCATTCTATGTGAATGATGAGTTCTATCATTAGACTTACTTACTCCTTTTTGAGTATATGAAATATGAGTGATTTTTGCCGATTTGGATTTTGAACTTTGACCTATTTCATGTGAGTATCCTAATCCAAATTTACTACTTCTCATTCTTTGATTTCCTAAAAGGATTTCTAAGTTGTTCTTGCCTTGTGTGAATTTTGCTAGACATTCACTAAGGTCTTCAATTCTCTTCTTTAATCCTATGTGTTCTTTCTTAACTTCATCATACTTTTTAACCTCTTCCTTAACCTTGCTACTTTCTATTTTCAAGTTTTCATTCTCAGTTTTTAATGCACTATTTTCTTTTTCTAAACATCATGCTTAATGATTAACTCTTCATTGCTAATTGTAACTTCTTCCACTTTAGCCTTTAGCTTTTTTGTTTTGAATTTTTGCTTTCTTTAGCTCATCCACTAGCTTAGTCATATATAATTCAAGTTCATCTTGTTCATAGTAATCATCATCATTATCACTAGAAGAAAGACTTACCTCATGGTCTTCAAATCCCATGAAACACATGTTAGCAACCCCTTCTTCTTCTCCTTCGGTTTCTTCTTCGGATTGGTCATCATCCCAAGTGACCTTGAAGCTTCTTCCTTTTCCTTTCTTGTCTTGTTTGAACTCCTTCTTTCTTCTTGGACAATCTGCAACAAAATGTCCAGGTTGATTACATTCAAAACATTTATTCACTTTTGAAGTTTCTCCCTTTTCTTTCATCCAATCTTTGTTCCTAAAATTCCTTCCTTTGTTAAACCTGTTTTTCCTACTTTGTATCATCCTAGATAATTTTCTAGTAAGAAATACAATGTCATCATCATCATGTTCATTTAAATCTTCCTCATCTTCCTCATTTTCATTTTCATTCTTTGACACTTTAAGTGCTATGTTCTTTTTAGCTTTGGTGTCTTCTTCTTTTTGAGTTTTAGATTTTATCTTCAACTTATATGACATAAGAGAACTAATTAGTTGATCAATAGGTAGTTCTCTCAAATTTTTAGCTTCCTCAATAGCTATAGCTTTTGATTCCCATTCCTTAGGTAAAAAATTCAATATCTTTCTATTTTGTTCACCTAAGGGATAAATTTTTCCAAGGTTCTCCAAGTCCTTAATTATGCTGTTGAATCTACAAAACATTTTATCAATTGATTCATTTGCTTCCATTTTAAAGCTTTCATATTGTGTCACAAGCAATGATTTCTTTTCTTCTTTAACATCTTTGGTTCCTTCATGAATCTCCCTAAGTTTCTTCCAAATGTCATATGCATTTTTACAACCTTTAACTCTACTTGACTCATTAACATCTAGAGAGTTATACAAAGCATTTGTGACTTTAGCATTTAGGGTGAGGTTTTTCCTATCGATTTCGGTGAGTTCACTTCTTTTCTTTTCTCTAGTTTCACTCCCTATGGTTATCTCAGCTTTATAAGGTCCTTCCTCAACAATATACCACATCTCAATATCAATGGATTTTAGATAGATTTCCATCCTATCTTTCCAACTACTATAATTGTTTCCATTAAACATTGGTGGCCTAGAGATAGATTGTCCCTCCATAAACATAGCATTGTTTGTTGCCATAATCTTTACTCTAAGGTGGTTAAGCCTAAGTAAATAGAGACCAAGCTCTGATACCAATTGTAAGCTATAAGGCAACCTAAGAGGGGGAGGGGGTGAATTAGGTTTCTAAAAAATTATCTTAAACTAATCAACTCAAATTCAACAACAATGAATAAGTAATATGAATCACCACAAATGTAAAGTATTGATATATCAAGATGATGACCAACAATCACAATACTTTCAATTCTCAAATAATCAAAGCATAAATGAATCAAAATAAGTGCAGAAATTAAATCAATGAAAATCAAGAACACAAATGATTTATAGTGGTTCAAGTCTCCCCCTTGGAGCACTCTACATCCACTACCTAAGTTTCCCAACTTAGGATTTCAAACCTTTCACTATAAACTGATCTTTTTCTTGTGGAAAGATCAAAAGAACCACTTTTACAACCCAAGTTTCCTAACTTAGGATTTCAACCAAGGCTCAACCTTTACACTAGCAATTCCAAGCTTTGTGTACAAGGTTTTTACTCTCTTGAGAAACCTCTTACAATCACACTTAAAGGATGTTTGAAGATGAAGTACAATCCCACAAATTGGGTAGATATGATGCTGATTAGCTCACAAGATGATTCAATCAATAAAATTACAACTCAAACCTATATAACTCAAGAATATGATATATACTCAAATAAGGCTCAATAAAATCAATCTTTTGTAGCTTGATGAAATAAAGATGAAGAGCAAGAGTTGTAATGATATTTTTTAAGATAGGAAGTTCAAAGAATCAATGGAAGAAGTGTGTCAACGTTTATGCATTGGGTAGTATATATACCCTAGAGAAAATGACAAAAAAACGTCTATGTTGAATTTTAAAAAAACTAGCCGTTGAGAGTTTCGGACGCTAGTTTCGGACGTCCGAAACTCTCCTCTGTAGCTTCCATTTTTGACTCCAAAAACCAAACTCTCTGAACAGTTTCGGACGGTAGTTTCGGCCGTCCGAAACTAAGCACAGGCGTCCGAAACTTTGATTTTTCATTCCTTTTTCAATTTTCGTTGTTCAAATCACTTTTGTAACAATGTGTGTCTTTGTGCAAGTGCTTTTAAAACATTTTGAAGTTCATTTGAGTACTACCTATATTTAGAAAATATTTTTACTTGAGCCTTAAACAAGTAATTCATTTTCTTGAGTTATTTAACAATTAGGGTTTAGGATTGGGATTTTGACCTAGTTTACCAATCTTGTATTTCCTTTGCATTTCCACATGTACTCTTCCTTTGATTGATCTCCATGCTTGACTTCTTTGAATATCTAATACATTGAGACACTTTTTGAACCATTAGCATAAACATAATTGTTTGTTAATCATCAAAATAAGTAAGATTAAAACCCTAGGTTTCACATATTATAATGCGTTACAAGAATGTTTTCCATTAGATCCAAACATTATGTAATTACAATTAAATGTAAGTAGATACATAAATGAGACTAAAGATATGTTAAATGCATTATATGAAGAATATTCTTCTAATTTTCAACCTCAAGTTCCTACTAGTAGTACCATTAACACTCACACAACTCACCATAGTTTTTCAACTTCAAATGTTGGATCTTCGTCTTCCTTTGTCCTTCCTGGTTTAGAAATGTTTCAATCGTTAAAAAAACACAAGGGTACTACTAGTACGGAACTTGAGATATATTTAACCACTTCTTTTGATTTTAGTGATAACAAGTATGAATGTGATAGCGTTGAGAACTTCCAAATATTGGAATGGCGGAAATCCAAGACAACAATGTGCCCCATTATCGCTTCGATAGCCAAAGAGATTTTGGCGGCCTCGACATCAACCGTAGCCGTGGAACAAGCTTTTAGTCAAGGTGGCAACATTTTGGACGAGACCCGATCGCGTTTGAGCCCTATGTCCTTGGAGATTCAAGCTTTAATGGATGATTGGACTAAAGCCGCATATAGAGAACAAGAACAAAACATAGTCGAAAATTTTGATTTAGATTTAGACGGTACCACCGATGGTAGCTCTACTTGTACAACTAGAACTAATTCACCGGTCACCGATGCCGATAGAGCCAATAATGACGACGACGACGACGACGGCGACTATTAGTTTATTAAAATGAAGAAAAATATCATATTGTATATTTTTACATTATTGAAAATTTGAAATAATTTATTTTGTTTTATCAAATATTATAATTTCCATATCTATATATTTGTTTATATAATTTAATGTTATAGATTTAATTATATACACTATAGTTGTATTATTGTATATTATAATATATTTTGCAATTGTATTATTGTACTATTCAAATTTAAAGTTTAAAGTTTAAACTATCAATTATGAATAAAATTTAGTAGTTTCTTCATTTATTAATTTCTAACTTGTAAATTTATG